>CM062806.1:62166290-63584700 GCA_031772625.1 Pinus tabuliformis
TTATTGTCTCATAATAATATTTGGACTATAAACACTATCTTATCCTCTTGGAGCACTTCAGTTTGAGCTATAGATGTGGCACATGCAGCTATCAGAAGGAAATACACTTTCTTTGTGGGTCAGTTGAGCTATTGCATACAGGACTTCAGTTAGAACTCATGTGGTTGAGTTTCGGTGGAGTTGATTGTGGAGTTGATGGAGTTGTGTTCAGTTTGACTTGGTTGAACTAGTTGTATTTTAGTCTAACTAAAGAATACACTAGTGATGAGTTGTGTGAATTAAATATTAATTAATTCACTAATTAACTCATAAAGCAACTAAAGAATACATCAGTTAACTCAGTGCATGTACATTTCAATGGAGACAGGTGTTAGAGGTTGAGATTGCTATCAGTTGTGACTATAATTGTGCATGAGATCTGCACATGCATAGATGAAGATTTCCCATGAGGCTTGCGTAGTATAACCAAAGGAATTCGATTTCACACAGTGATTGATTCTCTTGCAGGATTGCGCAGTGGAGGCAGGCAAACATTGGAGGAGATTTGAGGCATCATATTTGAGCTAGTTTGTGTGTAACAGATGGAGATAGTATTGAGTACTTGTGAGGAGTATTGTACTATGTATTTTTACATGTTCTCTATCATTATAATATACAGATAGTGTGGGGTTTTCAGTTGTATGCTTTCCCCGAGTTACATACTGTGTTAATGTGTGCATGCGATTGATGTTTCATTGATTTTAATGCTGCTAAATTGATGATCAACGTAGAGGAGATTATGTATTGTGCATGTATTCTGCAATAGTGTATAATCGGGATAATCTCTGTGAATAAGTGTCATATTATTCAAAATTTCTACAGCAAGCCATGGTCGACCCAAGATCAAAGGATGTCCTCCTACTGGGTTCTTTGGCTGAAGCACAATGAAATCAACGGGATACTCCCAAGAATCTAATGAGATGATCACATCATCCAATACTCCTTCTGGCTTAATTTTAGATCTATCTAATAATTCAAGCACAATGGGAGTAGGGCGAAGATGGGTTAACCGAAGTTGATCCACGGTTTGCTTAGTCACGACATTAATGGCTACCCCCAGGTCCATAAGAACATTAGAGACAAGGACATTACCAATCTGAACTGAGACAACAAGGTTTCCAGGATCAATATATTTTTCCATAGATACACATCCTGTCATTAACTTTGCTGCCCTACCAACAAATTGAATGGTTTGGGGTTCCAATTTCTTCCTCCTGGGTTTCTTGAGACAAAGTTCCTTAATAATCTTAGTGTAAATAGGGATCTCTTTGATGGCTTGAAGCAAAGGTATCTTAATGAAAAGACTCTGAAGCTCTAATGCCAAGCTAGTATCATAAATAGGCTCATTTCTTTCCATCACTAGCCTCTCTGGGAAGGGAGGCTGGTTGGAAGAAGGTGGCAAGGATCCAGAGGGTAAGGGTTGCTTGGTGAATGCTTTTGGAGAATGGTTAGGAGTTTCCTCTTCTCCTTTCTCTTCAACAATCACTGTGGGTCGGTTCTGATTTTCTGATGTTACAGTCCTTCCCAACCTTAACTGGATATCATGAACCCCAACTGGAATAGACTGGTACTCAAATGATAAAGGTGAGTTTTTTACATAAATCATTTGCAATGCTTTTTTTATTTTTAGGATTAGGCATAGGTTGAGCAGGCAATTGAGGAGGTCGAAAGGGTGGAGGTAAAGGCAATGGTGGATTAGTCTGACTCGGAAGTTGCGACATTGAATTTTTTGTATGAGGGTATGACTACATAGGTGGTTGGTAGGAATATGGTGAATGAGTTGGCCCTCTCCAACCTTGCTGCCATGGTTGAGAAGGTTGCCCATTCTGATATTCATTTCCATACTACCATTGTTGATTAGTGTTAGGATAAGAATATGCATGTGAATTATAACCAAAATAGTGTGGCGAAAATTCAGGAGCCATACCTGCACCTACGTCAGGCCAATTTCTTCTTGCTCCCATAGCATTCAATTATTCAGCTTTAGGCTGTCCCCCTATGAATACAACTTTAAGTCCTGGTATGGAGGGACATTTTTTTGTGATATGGTCTTCTGAACAAATAGCACACTTATTAGTTTCTTTTAAATTAAGAGGAGACTCTTTAGGCGGATGCTTATCTCTACATTTAGGATAGAAAATACATAGTGACTGTTGTTCCTTTATAAGTTTTTGCTGAAATTTTAAAGAGACCAACTATTTAGAAACAACATTCATTATATCAATTTTCATGTTTTCCATTTTATTTTTTAGTCCAATAATCATAGCATTGGTAGACTCAGTTTTTCTATTTCTATTTCGAGTTCCTCTACCAAATCTATACTGCTTTCTGGAAAATTTCCTGCATAATTCACAAATTTGATCGAAACTTTGCTGAGAGATATCACCTTGTCCTAGCAGATTTAGATTATTTCTAACATTATCAGTAAGTCCTCTTAAGAACAAGGTTCTAATAGTGTTGGAATCAAGCTTAAGTTTCGACCTTTGTAGAGTATACAGAAATCTTTCTAAGTAACCTTCAAGAGTTTCATCATCATCCTATATGATTGTAAAAATTTCATCCTGCATGTCTCGAGTTTTGTAATATTCCTGATATTTAGACAAAAACACTCTCTTCATTTGTTCCTAAGAGGTTATAGAGTTTCCTTTTAGCCCCATGAACTAGTGCAGGGCTGAGTCCTTGAGGGTAGCAGGAAATAATCTTAACTTCTGAGCGTTAGTTGAATAATCATAACTTCTACGCAAAATATTGAACTTGAATAGAAAAGAGTTAGGGTCTTCATGAACTTTACCATGGAAATGGGGGAGAGCTGATTGTGGAATATTCTTCATATGTGCCATAGTATCAGGATCCACAATTGGAAACAAAAAAGTGGATTGTTCTCCACTTACCTGGTCCTGGTTTTCACCAGACCCTTCTGCATAATTTTCATGATCTACCATTGTCTCTTTATTACTCTCGACAGGCTGAACCACACCTAAGTTGTTGTCACCAGAATCTAGGTGGATTGTTCCTGCGTGATGGGTTTGATTGGGATTCCTGCTCACAGAAGGAGACCTAATATGAGATTTGTTTTCAAAATTCTTTTGGCCCTTACTGGGCTTTGAACCCTTACCTTTCCTAGGCTTTCATTTCAAAAAAAAAGAAAAGGAAAAGGAAGTAATTTCTAATAAAAAAGGCTGTCATAAATCAATTAACACCAATAAAATTCCTTCAAAATAAAAACCTTTCCAAAACAATACTGAAAGAAAAAATTACCTCTATTGTACAATAAGAAAATTCTTATCAAATCAAATCGCCTCCCCAACAATGGTGCCAAAAATTTGGGTGTAGGAATTACACTTAAGTAAACTCCTCAACACTTAAATTGTCAACCCGGGGGATTCGTAAACTTAGAGATGAAGCACAGGCAATGCCAAAGATGGTATGAATGTTTCTAATATCAACTCCTACTTCTTTTAAAGGAAAAATTGTAGAATCAAAGTATAGAGAAAAAAGGCAACTCGAACCATCAAAATAACCTAAGGCTAGAACAAGAAGAAATGTACTTGCAAAAGAGATTCAAAAATAAAAGAAGGCAATTACTCTAGCTGACTATTGATTAATTACTGAGAATGTGTTTTCTTTAGCAAAGACACCTTAGCAGTCCTCAACAGATGGGCCCTTCAAACCTGCTTATGTAAAGATGTCCTTCTCACAAGAATCAATCTCACACTAGTGCAATCTGCTTGCACTAGTGCAGGAAAAACAATTTATACAGAAGGTGTAAAATGAAGTTTGTACTAAAAGTGCTTTTCTTTGTGCAAGGGCTTGAACTTTCTCAAGTCCAAAGCACTCAGATCTAGTACCAAGAAACTAGTTCTTGTACTCGATCAAAGCTTCTTGCACTTTAACTTGTAATTCTTGAAACTAATGCTTAATTACTGCAAGTGTTATGAAACCAAATTGCATATCAAAAATATGAATGTCTGCAGAAATAAAGAAAAAATCTTTTTAATTTATCCTGTTATGAAATGTTAATGAAAGCAAGAAAGCTGTTAGAAGTAAACTAAAGAGGCTTATTGCATCACACTATCTAACTGGTGCGGGAACATTTTTTCTGCTTGGACCAAGTGGGGGAAACCAAACCAAATGTGCAGAAAGTGAATAGCACACCAACGTACACTGGTGTAGGTAATTTCTCCTTCTCGGACCAGGCGGGGAAAACCAAACCAAACGTGAAAAAAATGAATAGCACACCAACATGCACTGATACAGGTAATTTCTCCTGCTCGAACCAGGCAGGGAAAACCAATTCAAAATCAGATGCAGAAAAGGAAATTTAACTACTTCACGCTACAGATTTGCTTTCACTCAAACAGAAATTCAAATGCTATAAATTAAATCACACTTGGTAGTTCAAAAAAATAAATTACAAGAACAGAAAAGAGGGAGAACGTGCTGGGTTGGCTGGGCCCTAGCCAACAAGCGCGTTTCCATTTCAAATGGAAACGCTACTCAGTACTGTATCAATTCATCAACTGTTAAACATAAAAAATAAGATTCATGAAGCGTAAGGCGGAGCTCCCTTTCTTATTAAATCACCAAGGCAAATACATGTGTGATTACATATCCAACCCAGATTTGGGCGATAACAAAGGACAAGCTTGTTACTGCCTTCCTGGTTCTATCTCTGTTCTATACAGCTCTATCAACCATTAAGCATTTCATCCTAATTACATTTCTCCTTATATAGATCCTTGGCCAAAGGCCAAAAGGATCGTTTAACTTGTTACATAGCCGATTGCAGAATAGGCTTTTGTTACAACAAATTACATAACTGATTGCAAAATAAGCTTTCGGCCTTCAAAATTAGGCATTTTAACAGAACAGGCCGTGGCTATCTCCAGCTATTCATTCCTCCTAGTCCGATCTCAACTACTCCATATTGCCTTGCTATCAAAACTGGGACTCGGCTGCCTTCAAATATGTTATGTTGTTAGTGGCTAAAGCGGTGCAAAATTAGGCGACAATCAAAGAGATCCGGATTTGCTGCCAAGATTCATGACGCTGGCACTGGTGCGAGATCCGATCTGCACTAAGATCAGCAGTCAAGGTGGGAATTTAACTATTAAATAACATAGGAGGTATCGATAAGTTACAAAAGTAATTATAAGCAAGAAATCACGTAATAAATAGTTAATAAATGCTAAGTTAAGTTAGAATATGTAAAATATGAAGTTAATGCAAAATGTGTCATCGTTCTTGCACTAGTGCAAGATGAGGGTGCATAAGATAGGTAAAACAGGGGTAAATGGTTATGATTTGGGCAGAGAAAAATGGTAAAAAAGGATGCAAATTAGGGGACTAACAATCCTAGATCTAATTATAGCTATGTTAGTCCTGACTTGGTGGATAAGTGTGGTTTGAGTGAACAATTACATGCAAAATCTTGCTTAATGTAGTTGGCTATAGGTACAAAGAAGCAAGTGCACCATTGGGTAAGAGCTTGTGTATTTGATTTGAATGGTATGCCTACTACAACCTATTTGAATATATTACCATTAGGATCATACAATATGTTGTTGGGCATGGATTGATTGTATCTTCATAGAACCAAGGTGGATTGCTATGACAAAGAAATTGAGTGTGTGGATGACGGGGAACCAAGGCAGGGAAAGAAGAAAGCCACATCAGTTAGGATGGTGACAATTATGCAAGAAAAACATAGTCGTAGGAAAGGATGTGTGTTATTTGTAGTGCACATTTCTAGTGACAAAGGTAAGGAAGTTGAGGATGCAAATGTGTTGAGCTTGTACCCAGTTTTACAACAGTTCAAGGATGTATTTCCTGAAGACATTTCAGAGTTGGCACCTCATAGGGAGGTAGAATTTTCTATTGAGTTAGTGTCATTTCACTTCCTTTCAGCATTTTTGAAAGGGCCACTCTAGTCCATTGTTATAACCATTGTTATCAAAGTCATGATTATGAGCATGGGACATGCTTGTCTCATTTCGATTGTAAATACTTCTTAGTAGGATATATGTATTTTAGGTGTATTGTTCTCATTCTTTACTGGACATCCCTTTCTCATGGGTCTCTCTCTCACACAAAAACTTTCTAATCAAGTTGCATGAAAGAAAACAAAGATGTATTTTGGCTATATGTCTACTCATAACCTCAGACATTAGGTGGCAACTGCTATCACCTAAAAATTGGTTACACAACTATATACATGGTCACTAGAAAGCATCATTCATTCAACAAGATAATGGTTCGCTAAGGAAATTCACTGACAACCCACAAGTAGCTAATTTAGCATTACAAAATGGGTCTTTTTCAATTCATGCATAGTCACCATTTGAGTTTTGTGGTTTTCATGATTGTCTCTTCAACAATCACATGTATTCATAAAAAGTGATTCTTTAGTAAGAAGCATAGTATTCAAAACCAGCCCAACTAACCGGTTACTGGTCTAACCGTCCGGTTAGCAGGCCCACCGGTTGGAACCTGTCAAAAAACCCAGTCAGACACCCTGTTTGGCCAAAATTGGAGCTAACCAGTCCTAACCGGCCGGTTTATGGTCAAACTGGCTGATTTTGTCCT
Organism: Pinus tabuliformis; assembly: GCA_031772625.1. Taxonomy (NCBI): domain Eukaryota; kingdom Viridiplantae; phylum Streptophyta; class Pinopsida; order Pinales; family Pinaceae; genus Pinus; species Pinus tabuliformis. The sequence goes on from CM062806.1 coordinate 62,172,915, forward strand.
AAACCAGCTGGTTTATTGCCAGGGCAAGTATAACCCCCAGAAAATGCATTTTTGTGAGTTTTGAAGCTATTTTGAGGGAAATTTGGCGTTGTTTTCCTCCAAAACTAGTCCCTCCAAGGAAAACATGCCTACCCTCTCATTTTCCTGACACATTTCAACCCTAACAATGTTGGCAATTAATGGTAATTTTAAATTCTTAAAGTAAAAGTGACATTTCTTTTAATTTTTATTTTCATCCTTTTACTTAAATTTTTAACATTACCATGAAGTGACTCAAGATGTTTGAGAGTGGTTTCGACCTCATTGGATTTCATATCGAGAAACTAGAATTTTAGATTTCACTCAAAATTCAGTAGACTTAATGGTTTTCAGGATTTCATGGTTTGGGGGTAAACAATAAATGCAACCGGAGCTCCAAATGATGAGCAAAACTCCTGATCTAGATCCCAATGTGTTGGACGATATTGATCCAAAATCAGAATGGGTGGAGGACACTGAAGAACCTATGTTTGAGGCTGATTTTGATATCGACATGGCTTTAGCGAGGGATGAAGCAGATTATGTGGCGGCATCAGAATCAGGATCAATAGCGGCATCAAGGAAAGGCAAAGAACCAATGGAACGCACTAGTCATGTAGGTCGAAAAACTCGTGTTTCCATTAGGTCCACTTCTATTGTTATTGGTGGCATTGATACTGAGGTTGCAGATCAGGCTGAGGCATCCTCAAACTCTGGACCAAATGATGTCTATATAGCTCCTGATGATGATCGTGTGGCTAGTAGTGGTGATGAACTTGATGATTGATCATGTGTACATTGTAGACTTGTAGTAGGCCAATGGCCTCATAGACAACATTATTTTTGGACTTTATATGCCATTTAGAACCTTATTGCTGATGTATTTTGCTATTTTGTTGATGATATGTATTGCACTCCGTGCCATTTTGATATATTCACCTTTGCATATCTTGTCTCTGTTGGCTTGGAATCATGGTTTTAAATCTTAAAAATAGTTTTGTTTCATTAAAAATTAATTATTTAATGTATTTTTCTAAAACCGGTTCATTTAGACCAAACCAGTCCCAATTAGAATGGTTCCGGTCGGTAAATCGTTTCATTAGGTGGACCGGTTTGGTCACCGGTTTCGGTTTTAAAAACTATGGTAAGAAGTGATACGAGAAAACATGAAGATCTTGTTCAATACAAAGTATAAGGTTCGAATAACTTTCCTCTTAATTCCCACACAATTGGGGAGTCCTTGCATTCCCCAAAGGATTTCACGCTCCCTTCAATTATGAAAAAGATACACAAGAATAAAGACTCATTTAATGAACCAAGACCATGCATACCTTGAGAAATCATATAAATACTACGTTTGATGAACCATTTCAACAAGAGAATAATTGCAAGGCTTGTTGCCAAAATCTATTTGAGATTCACCACAACTCTCAAGGTTGATTGCATTTCTTTGCAAATTGTGATCCTCCACCATTGTAGCTACATACAATTTCTTGAGGAGAAAGAGCTTGCAAAAGGAGAAATGACGACCTTCCATTGAAGAGTTGAAGAGAGCTATTCTATCCAAACTTTCTCCTTTATGTCTCTTTGTTGACCATTATCTCTATCCACATTTATTAAAAGAGTATTTTCTTTTCATTTTACATTTTTTTCTTGTTTTGGTATGCTTTCTTCCTCATTTATTCATGATTGGATGTTGCATTGCTAATTTGTGTTTTATTCCTAACTATTTCTAACCACTAGTGTGTACTTGTATGGGTGATAACTTCCTATACATCAATTACAATTTTGTCCATCCATTCAACAAACACCATTACAGACACAATTCCATTTGGTGTAGTTAGCACTCTTTTTCTTTATGTTCATGATATTTTTATTTTGTAAGTGATCTTGAAAATCTTGGCAAGAAACTAAGAATCCTCTAAGTTTTTTGTTCCAAGATGGCTATGAGTGTTAATATTGAAAAAATGAAAGTCACAATAATGAACTCCAAAAGAATCATATGTCATACTTCCATATATAACAACAACTTGGCAGAAGTTCCTTTATACAAATATCTGAGAATCAATATCCTTCACAAGCTCAACGAGAATTATAGCATTGAGAAAAAATTAAATGGATGATGGAAATATTTTTATGGACTTGAAAACAATTTTGTAAATACACAAATCTTTGGATATGGGATTAGAAACATCCTCTTTGAGATTCTTGTAACCCATGTTTTATATGGATTTGAGATTTGGGGATGCATTAATTTATAACCTATAGTCTAAAAAAATTCCTTATTTGTTCATTGAAGAAATCCTTGCCATTGATAGCTTAACTATGACCGTAGTTAATATATAAGAAGAGGTTAAACAACATGGAAGAGAATAATTTTCCTAAAATTACTTCAAACTATAGGCAAACCCACTTTTGGCTCAGGGATAACATAAAAATGTCCAATCTTGGCTAGACCATTCAAGGAAAAAGGATGAGATCATTATGTAGAATAAGGATAATATTAAAAAATATTATTACATCAAAATTTAGGAGAATTTGTGGCATGATAAAGAGTTAGAGGGAAAAGAGGAATTACGATATTATAAGGAGGTGATAAAAAATACTATTATGGAAAATCAAAATCATTTATCTGCCTTGAGTAGCTTAAAGAAGAAAATAAACATTATTAAAATAGAAAAAAAAAATTATAAGCTCCATACTAAAACTAGATGATGGTGAATTCCTAAAAAAAACATCAGTTTGTCACCTTTTTTACACTAAGAGGTTTGAAGATGTAAAGCAATTTCTCTTAGATTGTTTGGCATATATTCACTTTACATCTAAATTTCAAAATATTTGTAACCCTGCCAAAACTTTTTAACCTTTCAAATCAACAAAACTATCTTCTAAAACCTATAACTAAAAATTTAAGAGTTTTAACTATTTTTTTAGCCATAACTAAATGATATTTAATCTAAATTATCTTGTGAAACATATAACTACAAATTTTAAAATTTTAACCATATTTTTAGACATAACTAAATGATATTTAGTCTCAATATATAGTTGTTCTTCATCATCATTATAATGAAAATATGGTCAAGTATATTAATTATAATTATAATTAAATAAATTAAATCAAATTTTTTTATCCATAACACTAATTCTTCTTCATCATTATAATAAAGATATGGTCAAACATATTAATTATAATTATAATTATAATTAAATATCTATATATGTGGCCCATGGGGTTTTGGATTGACGGTGAATGGGTGCGTTGTTAAGGCACTCCTTGCAATAAGTCATCGGTTCAAATCCCCATGGGTACTTAGGTTAGTCTTAACTTAAAAAAATAAAAATAAATAAAAAATAAAAATCAATCTATATATCTTAATAGTAAAATATTATAATAAAAATAAAATTAAATAAATAAAAATATATTATAAGATAAAATCATAAAATATTAAATATAATATAATGAGAAATTTCAGTTAATATATAGATATTCATTGTAGATATAATACACATTATATAATTTTATAATATAATGAGAGATTGAATTTAAATAAAGAGAAGGATTACATTTCACTCTTAAGATTAATACATTTTAACATTTTAATATTAACAAATTAAAATAAAAAAAATTTCATTTAAAAATGAAAAATAATGTTAAATTTTATATATACTTTATATGTTACAAGTTTTTACTGTGATAAGTTAAGCAAAATTTAAACTAAGAATCTTATTTGCAAATCAAAGTTCTAGGTATAATTAAATCATAGTATTGATTCATCAATATTATAATCTTTATAAAAACCATAGGCATAAAATTTAATAAAATTTATTTACCTTTTATATATGAATCATATGGAGAGGATTTAATAAGAACATTTACTCTTTCATGTCATGGACACTACTCTTCAAATACATTGAAAATGTTTTTCTTTTCTATAATGTAAATAGTCCAATCATTAAAAGAATTGCAATGGGTTTTAAAAAAACCAAAATATAATATTACTTTATGAATATCATTGCAATCTCCAATATAGGTGAAACATTAAGAACTACTTAAAACTTTGAATAAAACAATCTCCATAAAACAAATATAACTTTCCAGAATCCTTTGCTATAAGAATTAAAGCCCTCACATGATGCATGACTCTACTATAAAATCATAATTATTCATATGTGCATTATGATGCATCTTTTGCTATAAGAATTAAAACCCTTACATGATGCATGGCACTACTATAAAATCATAATTATTCATATGTGCATTATGATGCATGACACTAAAAGAAAGCATAAATTACATTATTTTTTGTCAACAAAAATTAATAAGTATTATTTATTATTTAACATTGAATTTCTGATTATAAAGAATCATAATTACATTGAATCATTTTTATGGGTAGTTTCTATTTGTCTTCATATTAATTAAGCATGAAGAAAACATGAAGGTAATCTTCATAAACTCAAAAAAATAAAACAACTAATAAATACAAGCAAGTGGAGTATGAAGATATGCAAATAAAACCATGTTAGATTCGTAAAGTACCATTTGTAAATACCAATCCCAAAAGCATGCGAAGCTAATTTAGCATTAAATTTCTGATATTAAAGAATCATAACAATATTGAATTTTTTTTAATCCAGAGTGCCTTCATGTCTTCGCATTAATTAGGCATCATAAGCATGAAGATGATAGAAAGGTAACATTCATAAATGCTTACCTTGATAAAGATTTGCAAATATACCTATGGAATATTCCTAAGTATCATTTATAAATTCAAACCCTAAGAGAATAGATAAAAAATTTATAAAGGAAAATTTTCATTTCAAATTTGACAAATAAACTAAAACTTAACATTAAATTTTATCATCTTAAAAATTTCAAGTAAAACTTAACATTAAATTTTATCACCTTAAAAATTAAAAACAAATCATTGTATTTAGCATCCTTTAAAAAAATTGATAATTTTATATTAATATTCTAAATTTGTTATATATATATATATATAATATAAAATTATATATATATATGTATTAATATTTTAAATTTGTTTCTTTAAAAATATATATAATTTTATATTAATAAAATAGTTTTAGAGTGTTGATTATAAAAATTATGGAAATTTTGATAATTTTAGATGAAGTAACATTTTAAAAAATTAACTATATTTACCAAAGTATAGATTTTAGATTGTAAAGAACTTTTATAAATTAAAATAGCATCTTTTTTTAAATTTTCAGTATTAAACTCAAAACTGAAATTAAACAACCACTATTTATTATTTATTAGTCCCTGCCTCGGACTCTTAGCAATCGATCCTGCGTTGACTGCCTATTAATCTCTTGTTTGACCAAAAAATATTGTTATACATCACAATTTTAACCAAAGTTTTCATATTAAAAAATAATATAAAATTTATTATGTAATTGGTGATTAGCCAACAAAGTTGAGGGTCTTATTGCGGGCTTCGCAGGTTCCAAGACGGGTAAAAGTAAGATATCCTAAGTTTTTGGTACCTCTTCTGCATGTCCTTGCGGCAAACTTTTCTAATATCCAAAGTTTGATCGTTAAATTCCTTTTCTAATATCCAAAGTTTGATCGTTAAATTACAATTAATTCATTTGTTGACCAACTATTTTTTGAGCTTTATTATATTTTAACCAAAGTTTTACGGTCGCAATTGTTATCCATCCAAATTTTAACCAAAGTTTCTTGCTGGAAAAAAACTACCTCTTATTGTAGGCCTCGCTTATCCCAATGTTAAAATATTGTGGCAAGTGATATTTATCCAAAGTTTTATTGTCCGCTTGTTTTGGTCTTTGTTTTTTTATCCAAAGTGGTTGTTATCTAAGATTTATTTTTGGTCTGGGTGGTTTTATCCAAAGTCTTTTTTTAGGTTTCTGTTGGTTTAGTTAGTTGTGGCAAGTTGCATGAACACATCGTGCATGCTTATTACAGGTTGCATTTCCTATTACAGCTTGCATTGCAAGGACTCTATGTATTTTAGAGACCTCTCTCTGTCTATTTTACAAAGCTCTCTTCTTCCTGGGCTTCGGCTCGGCCATCATAGTCATATCCTATCTAGCTATGGAGAAGGAGTTCTGGAACTTTGAAAGACTTTCTTGGTAGGCATGATTTAATGTTCGCAGTAGACCTCCATTGATGGCCACAAATTCCCACATTGCATTTTAGGAATGATTTAATTTTCGCAGTTAGACCTCTATAGATGGCAACAAATTCCCACATTGCATTTTAGGAATGATTTAATTTTCGCAGGTAGACCTCCATTGATGGCAACAAATTCTCACATTGCATTTTATCCATATGTCTGTTACTAGAGAAAATGCATAAACTCTGGACATTTTATCCATATGTCTCTTACTAGAGAAAATGCATAAACTCTAGAGAAAATACATAAACTATGGGTTTCGTACAGTCTTAAGGCCTAGGCCAGTAAGTTATAGCATCTTCATGCAGTGCTGGTAACTATAAATTATTTTTTTCACATTGTATATCAATTATCTAATTTTGTATCTCTACTACTTCCAATATGACTTTTGACTATGCAATTTTGCAATCAATTTTGCAATTCCAATATTATTTTTGACTCTGCAGGAGCAGCAGTGGTAACTATAAATTATTTTTTTTCACTTATAGACTCCGAAGAAAATGGCAAAATTAAGATATCTTACTACTGGTAAGATGATTGTTCAGGGGCAACCGATGCAAGTCCCCAAGCTCACAAAGAGTGTTTATTTTGGTTTTCCTGACGAATATGAGGCACAGAGCAGAGCCTCGAGGTTCGGTCATGTTTTTGGCACCTCCCATGTTGGTTTTTTTGGGGTCAATTAATGCAGATCACTAGAATGCTAGATCTTATGGTCATTATTTTTTATCACGACTGATAGAGAAATGAAGTCAAATTCAGCACATGGATGTATGGAAAAAGATTACAACACTATAATCTGCCAATGTGGCACATGAATGAAACCATTGGGTCATCACCATGGTGACGTCAAAGTAGTTCTATGGTGAAGTCAAAGTAGTTTTTAACTCATCGTGTGGCATAGGCACAAAGACAGAGTATACCTGGACTGTTACGTGGCAAGATAACCAACATTCACTGTGTCATATGTTCATAGATCACTCAGGATGAATATTAACAAAATTGACAACGTACGCAATCATATGCATTCACTGAGTTACGGATTCAATTTGAAAATCACAAAATATAACACTTTGTCGTCGTCCTTATTCTGATATGTAGCATTTTAATTATGATTTTGTTATTTGAAAAGAAATATAAATTGATCTGACTGGGTAGATCAAGAGGATAATACACAGGGATTGTGTTTGAATTATTTATATAATATCATAAAGTTGATCCTTTTCTTCCATCGCACATTCCTGGGTAATATTGATATCATTTATAGTAGGTTTTTTTTTGGTTATTTTAGGCTTCAGGTGATTACTCAGAGGGCCCGCTTGTGAATGTATGACGTTGTCTATAGTATAAATCTCTCACTGTTTTCTAATTCTTTTATTTCTGTCTGAATTAGATACTCTGTTTTGTTACAAAATTATTTTTAGTTTGAAATTATGTTCCAAATTTAATTGGTGTCTATTATTATCCACTTGAAAACTAAAAAAAAATACATTTGGAGCATTTTCCTCCTTGCATTAAAATATTTTGTTAACCTAGATTTTAGTTCATGTTCATGCTCTTTTAGACTAGGATTTAAAAAGCTTTCCTAGATTAAGTTTATATTTTCTTAAAGTAAACATATTTCAATGCTTTTGTCGACTATGTTTACCTGCTTTATTAGAATAAATTTGCATGCTTTCATAGATCAATTTTCTATGATTTAATAGATTAATTTTATAAGCTTTTTAGATTAAAATTCCATGTTTTCATAAGCCTACAGTTTTCATAAAATAAATTTTTAATTTTGTTTTAATAATAAATTTCATTCTTTACCAAGATAGATTTATTCTCTTTCTTAACATAAACTTTTTAGTTTTTTAAGAAGAAAACTTTCATGATTTCATAAATACATTTACATACTTTCATAAATTAGATTTACTATAATAAGTATTCATTTATTCCCAGGATCCGGTTCTCGGGGGACAACCGATGCAACTCCCCAAGCTCACAACAATGTTTATTTTGGTTTCGAGTCAACTAGATAGCTGAACTAACAAGTATGTTGTTGAGTCGATCATTAATTCAGAATTGGAATGCAAACAACTCAACCATCATACATTTTAGGCATTCAAGAATAAGAAGCAGAGAGCGAGAGAGAAAGGTACAGGCATTCAAGAATAAGAAGCAGAGAGCCAGAGAGAAAGGTAAAAGCAAAGGCTAGGGTAAAAGAGGTCAAGGTTGGGATAAAAGCAAAGGCAGTAAGAATAAAGGCAATAGCATAAGCAGACATACATTACCATACGTGACAATTGACAAAGTGAGGGCATGTCTTGTCTCAAATGTACCTTTACCTTAGAAAGCCAGAGGTCGTGGACCGTGGTAACGAGGAAGGATCCGAGAAAGAAAAAAGAGATTTCAAATTACCAATAACAACTGAATTCCATTGTCGTTTCCCATGTTCAGGTATATGTGGTGATAGAGCTTTTGAGTTTTCCACTCCAACTCCTAGAAAAAAATTTTGTTGAATCACATTTTTTTATGTTTAAATTATGTTTTGAACTATATGTGGTGATAGAGCTTTTGAGTTTTCCACTCCAACTCCTAGAAAAAAATTTGTTGAATCACATTTTTTTATGTTTAAATTATGTTTTGAACTTATAAGTCAGCACTCTGAAAATTTCAAACAGTCATCAGAATTTACATATTTAGCAAAATTTATAAATGAAAATGACAATTCCAACAAATTCACCGATTTTTTAATTTAGCAAAATTTATAAATGAAAATTACAATTCCAACAAATTCACCAATTTCTTACATACTCAGCAGAATTTTCAAATGAAACTAACAATTCCAACAAATTTGGTTTCACCAAATTATTACATACTGAATATTTTCAAATGAAATTCGCAATTCCAACAAATTCACCAAATTATTACATACTGAATATTTTCAAATGAAATTCGCAATTCCAACAAATTCACCAAATCGTAGAAAATTTTTACTTTTTGTACGACATTAAGCATCCATACCACCAACATTGATAGCCTAGCAAATAGTGGCATACCTTAAACATCAATAGGCATAGCCATAGCTAGCAGCAAACCCCATTTAGCCAGAGATTGAACTAGCCCAAGCGTTCCTTTATATGTATGTATCTATGTGGTTCCAGTTCCATATCAATAATAATCACAAATTCTAAGTGTGTGCCCACTCAATCCCTTCAAATTATCTTCGGGGTTTGTTGGCTCTGTATTGAATAAAAGAAAGAGGGCAGTTAGTGAAAACGATCCAAGATTGTTGATAGTTGTTGCAGAGAAAAGTAATGACTCAAATAAGTACCCCATATTTAGTTATTAAATATACCTGTGTCATTTATATTTAATTAAATTAATAAAATTTTATTTAATTAAATTAATTGTAATTTGCTAATTACTTTACGGAGACTTATGTAAATTCAAATGATACGATATTTAATTAAATTAACTAATATGTTACACTTTTTTAATTACTTCATAGATGCTTATGAAAATTTATGCATGTAGTACACTTAGCCCACTAGATTTCATAGAGGCTAAACGTATTATTATCTTGTAACTTTATAGGTTTAGTTCTTGATTTATGGCAAAAAAAATAACACGGGTAGAAGTGATTTTACCCTGGGGTGTACAGTTTTGAGCGTGAATGTGGTGTACAGTTTTGAGCGTGAATGTATGAAATGCTTTTGGAGCTATTTTGTTTGCGCTGCTAGTGAACGTTGGTGGAAGGTCTCTAGTTGGTGGAAGGTCTCTAGTTACAAGGTATGGTGGAAGGTCTCTAGTTGGAGTATGTGGGAGCCAACAAATCGGACCAACTAGTCTGGTTTCAAAACTAGTCACGCACTAATTGGTACGATTTCAAAACTGGTCACGTATTTTCATTAAATATTGATAAACCAACTAATTTATTTTGTGTTAAATTTCATTATTATAAAAAATCAAAAGTCATTTTGTTGTACACAAATTTTCATTATTGAAAAAAAAAAATAGAATAAGTTTGTCATATTGTGTTTTTATAATCTAGTTCTCTGGTGAGACCCAGATGTTGAGAGCCAGAGTGAGTGAAACTAACCTTCTTTAATGATATTCAAGTAAAAAATTGCAAAAGGGTATAGGCAGGTGACCAATATAAAGATCAAAGTGAGACCCACATTCTAAATAACTTGCAGGTACCAAATCAAGAGCTTCCCGATCCAATTAATCAAGATCAATATTCTGGTTTTCGATAGCAATAATGGTCACACAAGTAAAGTGGTTATTTTCACACAAGTTAGCTGGTTCTTCTTCATTAATAAATTATCACGAGTTAATATAATTGTCTTGGCCCCACTTTACCTGTTGCAGTAAGGGCGTTGTTTCAAAGAAACCGAGGCAGTATAAAGATCAAATTGAGACCCACATTCTAAATAACTTGCAGGTACCAGATCAAGAACTTCCAGATCCAATTAATCAAAATCAATATTCTGGTTTTTGATAGCAATAATGGTCACCAAGTAAAGTGGCTATTTTCACACAACTAACCTGGTTCTTCTTCATTAACAAATTATGATGAGTTAATATAATTGTCCTGCCCCACTTTACCTACTTTACCTACTGCAGTAAACGCGTTGTTTCAAAGAAACAATATTACCGGGCAATATTACTGAGGCAGGGACTTCCGGCTGCATGCAGCTCCTTGTTTAAGTAAGCGGGAATCTATTTCTCGGCAGACAGTCGCGCAAGACTCTGGGAATCTATTTATTTCTCCGCAGAGAGTCGCCTAGGCAAGATTCTGGGAATCTATTTCTCCGCAGAGAGTCGCCTAGGCAAGACTCTGGGAATCTATTTATTTCTCCGCAGAGAGTCGCCTAGGCAAGATTCTGGGAATCTATTTCTCCGCAGAGAGTCGCCTAGGCAAGACTCTTGTTAATGCTGATCGGGCTTATTATATGGCATTATTATATGGCTACACAATGACGAGACATTTCCAAATATACTCTTCCAGTTAACAATTAATTGATCCTGTGAAATTAACACCATAAACGTATTACTGAACTTAACTTCTTTTTAAACGAAATGATAACTTAATTTCCTTTAAACAAAAATTGATCATTTTCTAAGATAGATCGAGAAAACTCCCGGATACTCTACAATCTTGTCCAGACAATGAGTAACATTTGCTACTGATATTACTTCTTTTAAAAAAAAAAATGATAACTTAATTTCCTTTAAACAAAAATTGATAATTTTCTAAGATAGATCAAGAAAATTGCAGTATACTCTACAGTCTTGTCCAGACAATGAGTAAGATTTGCTACTCAAATCCAAACAAATACTACTCTACAGTCTTGTCCAGACAATGAGTAAGATTTGCTACTCAAATCCAAACAAATACTGTCTTGTTAATTAAAAATAATGTCGTTTTAATTAAAAATAATGGAGAAATGATTATATGGTTTTAACCCGTCTCTTTAGTTTAGGATTAGTTCCTAGAGTTTAGGAGTTTGTTCACAACTAACTAATTTTCAGTGATAATTTTTAGTGATGTATTTAATATTGTAATATTCATTTGATGTAATGTAGAGTGAACTATAAAGACAGTCTAGTCCTCTTTGTTTGAGTGCAGTCTCCAAGTGCACCTGTGAGCTGCAACTCTTTCATTTAATTCAAAGTTTGATTTTTATTTTTTATCTGTGTCATTGTGTAATTTATTTTTGCATTTTGGAAAACTGAAGATTTATTGTTTTTTTTGGAAAATTGAAGGTATCCAAGTGACATAACAGATCTGCAAAACGAACAACAGAGAAGAAGCTGCAAATGCTAATGCCCCATGATCTCTTAAGCAACTGCCAGCTGGGAAAACAATGGAAATACTTTAAACAAACAAAGTAGTGTTTGGAAATCATGTTGCAGTGCATATCTAGAACAACTATTTCACTCGATCTTATCTACTCCTTCATGTCTCTTTTCTCCATTCCCTTCTGTAACCACTGGTTATCTACTATTTTCAGGTCTCTTTTCTCCATTCCCTTCTGTAACCACTGGTTATCTACTATTTTCAGGTCTCTTTTCTCCATTCCCTCTTATCTGCTCCTTCATGTCTCTTTTCTCCATTCCCTTCTGTAACCACTGGTTATCTACTCCTTCAGGTCTCTTTCTCCATTCCCTTCTGTAACCACTGGTTATCTACTCCTTCATGTCTCTTTTCTCCATTCCCTTCTGTAACCACGGGTTATCTGCTCCTTCAGGTCTCTTTCTCCATCCTGTTTTCTCCATTCCCTTCTGGAACCACTGGTTATCTACTCCTTCATGTCTCTTTTCTCCATTCCCTTCTGTAACCACTGGTTATCTACTCCTTCAGGGCTCTTTTCTCCATTCCCTTCTGTAACCACTGGTTTTACAGCTTCTATAACACACCACTTACGCATTCTGTCCTCACATCTCCATGTTCTACTTACTGATAACAAACCAAATTAAATTTGGGCAACCATATCTCCTGCCTTACTGTCCAGATCCATATCTGTTGCCTCACGGTCGACAATATCAAAGAAATCATCCAGTTGGTTCAGTTTGACGGTACTGCTCAGATCCATCTCTGTTGCCTCACGGTCGACAATATCAAAGAAATCATCTAGTTGGTTCAGTTTGACGGTACGGTTCAGATCCTTCATAAACCCCTCGGGGTCGCCCAAATTGTTTGTAATGCCGGGTCTCTGTACATAAGCCAGGAATCCCGCCTGTCCTTTCTCCAGACTATCAATATTGTTTTTGGTGGATATCTTGACTACAGAGAAACTGCCATTTGTCGCCATCCACGCAAATCTTCATCTCCACGCTCTTTAAAGTCATCCACGCATATGATTCACAACTCCCATCGTAGAAGTTACTCCATGGGTAGAATAGTGGCCGTATATTTTGCTGCGCCTCAGCATTTTACTGCATCTAGGTTTGAGTGGCCAGCCATGTACATGGCATGAACACCGACACGGTTCATCATGTGATCGTGGTTCTCACTGCCAACGTCACAGATCGCCATGATCATCCGCGGATGGGAGCGCAGGATACCGGATGGGATGGAGGGCAGCGCCAGGGGCACATGGGGAGCAGGAACCAGCAGGAACCAGGAGGTGAATCCCGCCGCCGGGCCTCTTGGAGGAGCCGAGACGGTTGTTACCTTAGCAGCAATAATAGTAGGAAGCACCGAGGGTCAGCTCCTCCGTCGCTGGTGTCCGCCCTGTGGAAATTACGGTGGCAGGCATTGGGAACGCACCTGAGGGATTCCACAGTGTTTTCGTCACCGCTGGCCATGAATTTGTTGCAACCATCGTTTGCGTCGTCCCTGATGTTGGCAGCATGGTTCTTCAGGCATTCTCTATGGCGAACAAAGATATTTTGAACAAATGGGAAGTGGGAGATGGTAATAAATAACACTCACATTTTGAATTTGAAACTTGAAACTAAACGAGACCAATGGGAAGTGGGAGATGGTAATAAATAACACTCACATTTTGAATTTGAAACTTGAAACTAAACGAGACCATTCCATCGTATTAATCATGCTCTTTCATTATTATCCGTCTTCCAGGAGTACGAAATGAACCCATGCATACAAACCATCACGCCCTTTCACTATTATCCGCCATCCAGGAGTACGAAATAGACCCATGCATGCATACATCCCGCAGGCGGAGTGGCCAGAACCGGAAAAGGGGAAGTCGGATTTCTTATCTTCCTATTTGGTAGAATGGTTGACATGGCATCAGATACTGTCTGGCACTGTAGAGGCATTAAATAGCGAATAACATAGGAAATATTGTTTGCCCTGCTATTCTATTAAATATACCCAAACCAGTCCAAAGCACCCACACTCAATCTCCACCGATATTAGACTCGCACTCGGTTTCTGTAGACACTTTATTGATTAAAAAAATGTACACATAATTGACAATCATATATACATTTGAATATATATATGAATAATCCCCGCGTTGTATCTTGCGTTCAATTGTCAGTAGAGAAGTTGAATATAAACAAAAATAGACCATCAAATAAAGAGGTTGAATATAAACAAAAAGATATCATCATACAGATTATTGTAGTTTGCTTTCAATTCTCAATGAAGAATTGAATATAAACAATAATAAATAGAGGCAGAGATCACAGACGAAGTCCAGCATATAAACATTACACAAGTCTTTGCTAGGAATTTTAATTTCAAACGAAGCACGAACTAAAAGCCGAAGCATATGATCATTGAGTAACATATGATCATTAATAACAATTACCTGTTATATGAGGAGGGTATGATCATTAATAACAATTTCCTTTTCATAATAATATAGAGGACAAGAAGCGTATGATGTTTAACAACAATTTTTTAAAATAATTGTATAAAAGATAATTAAATTTTAATGATAATATAGAAGATGATAGCGTATTATCACTAACAACAATTTCACCCTCAACGTAGTCAACAATTTTACCTTCGATTTAGAGACGGGGCAAGAAAGTACCACTCCTCCCAAGATTGGAGGAGTTCAAAAGTCTCCAAATTTAGTATTCAGAGACCAACTTACAAAATCCCTTAGAGACCATTGCTTGAAAATACAATTACCATTACCAAGCCACTTGTATTCAGAAGTCTCCAAATTACACCCTCAAAACAAAATTCCAAAATGATCAGATGGAAACAATTTCGGACATTACCATGTAAGCAGAACGAAAACAGGATTCAAAACATGGGCTATTTCTAAAACAACAAAACAGTCAGGAACTCAAAAGTCCGCAAAATATAGCATGGGCTTATTCCATGTATGTTTAGAACTTCATAATTTGCGCATATAGACTCCCACTGAGTCAACATAGACACAGCTCCCGAACCCATGCATCCCAACAATTTTTCCCTCTGGTTCCGTCTCAAAGTAAGTTCCATGTTCCGGCCCACATGGGCCTAGTTTCCTTTGATTTGTATGAAAGGTTAACGATTTCACAATAGTCCAAGTCTGAAACCAAAACCAAATAGGGCCATAATAGCCGCTGATTTTAGTGACAAATTCTTCAGGATAGTTCAGATCGTACTGCAAGCACAGTACGAAAAGGCAGGCCATTAGGTCAAATAGAAATAGTTACAATCCATGTACTCTTCCTGAACTTATAAATTCATGAGGATGCAGTTGTGACTTACCACTATTTTAGTACCGCCTTGGCCCCCATGATGAACTCCCCGGAAATCTCTATCCTTCAAATTGATATCTCCTTCGACACCATAATCGAGTTGTAGTGCAGTTAATGTTCGGTCATCTACTATCACGGTTATACGACGAATGCCTGAATATGTCCCGTCGTTCCAGAAACTGCCCCCAGGGCCTCCATATAATGGTGAACAATATAATCCACCATGATTATTAACCTGCTGCAATGGAATTTTTAAACTCATTATCCAAATAAAATAAAACCCAGGAAATGCAGAGACCAAGGATATGCATACCGTTTCAAAAATGGTTTCAGTGTCGGTGTCGATACTAGTTTCATCCGCGTTTGAATCTAGCTCCCCTGCAGTTTAGAATGGGGATTGAGATATAAAATATTTCGACTTTAATGGCTTTAAGCAATGAAACATTGGAACTAGGATCGTTGACAGAGAAAATACATACAGGTAACCATGGTTGCCTCCAGAGAAGCCAAGTGCTCTACAGAAAGGTTGATGGGGATCTTAACACTTCTGTTCCCAGTACGTTTCCCTTACGCTTGAAACACACAGAAGGTCAGACAGTATATTGATAAAGAAACAATTGCAGAAAATAATTTTCTTGTGGGTCTCGACTCTCCGAAAGTTTCAATATCGTGAATGATTGATTAAACCAGAGAAGCTTCAATCATGGGTTATTATATTTCCGCTGAGAAATAATGAAAATATTAAGGGATACTCATCATGCATGCATTCCCTTCTGAGACTAAAACTGACCTCGCTGTAGCTTCGATAGTCCCCTTGCTCAGTCCTGATAATTTTACTTCCCTTCGCTGATTTGGGCATGTTGTAACATAGAAGACGAAAGCGATTAATATAGAACTCACCTGTCCAAATTCCATGACTCTTCGTGGCATTGAAATCCTCAAGGCTCCTGTCAATTAGCACGTATTATAGCAGGTTTAGTGAGAAATAATTCAATACCATTTGGCAGCGGTGAAATTTTCGATGCGCCTGTGAACTACCACTAACCTGTCTGAACCTGCTGCAATTGCCACGAATTATTCTCCTTTGCCTGCAGTCGCAACGAATTAGAAATTCCAAGATAAAGTGCTATTAAATGATGGCTCACATGTCAAAACTCTTCACACGTGGAATCGGCAACCCTTATCCCTCTTGCAGAGTCGTTGAACCTGTTACCAGGGCTGTTCGATCGCACCATCTCTGTCACCGTTTATATTGACGGACGTTTGGATTATTACCGGAATTGCTTATGGTCAGAAACTCCGAAAATCTCAACTGTACTATGTAGCTCGTTACGTTTCATATGTTCATTGTGCTGGCCCCATTTAGTGCATACATATAACCTGCACAAATCCGAATCCAGACCGTACCAAATTATTTATGACACCATTAATTTTCCACGCAGCCGAACCAGGTTGGAAATAGTCGTTTCCATGAGTGAAGGTATAGCGCGGCCCAAGTTTCAATAAAAATGTGTTACCATTTGAAATCTCATTGTAACGTGAACCTATCCATCCCGAAAAATAAATAAATAGAACACGCTTAAAATATTGAAGTTATAATTTTTTTATATTTTTGTTTGTTTTTCAATGAAATGTATTTGGTATCATTCAAAGAAATCTTTGCAAATAGGAAAATTAATAAAATTAATTTTAATATAAAATTATATATTTAGGGACGGAAACAATATGTATATATAAATTACCAAGTGAATTAAAAAAATTATGTGTAACATGTCTACCTTATTCTCTTTACCTTAACCATTATTTACCAAAAGTTTTGATTTTATTTTATTTTATGGGGAATTAATACATGGTTATAGCACGCACTAATATCTTTCAGAATTACCACTCGTTTCAGGGAATCTTACACCTTTTTTAAAATTCGATAACTAATGCATTAATATTGCCATTCAACGTCTTAGTTTAAAAGATTTCAGTAATAAAGGTAATAACTAATATTTACACCCCTCCAACCGATGTACACTAGACTTAATTAATCCTTTATCCCACTGTACGCGTATCTAGAAATATCTTACGATCTTGAACATCTGGAGTTCAGCAGACCCTGCAATGGAACTTCACTAATCCGACGGTCAGCAATTAGGTCTGACGGTCAGCTATTAGGTCGGGATTGTAAATGTGTTAGAAAACCTGCACAGAGGAATCTAGCTAGTAAAGGTTGAACACACAGCGTTGCAGAGCAAAAACACTAAAAGAAAATTGAAAGAAGAAAAGAATGATGCATTTGAAAATATGTTACAATGCTCATGATATAGCATCACTGGGTGAAAATCCCAAGGTAATGCACTATAGTGGTGATCAATGAGAAGACTCAACACCTACAACAAGTTCCGAAGATAACTAGTCAGTTGCGGAGTTAAAGAAGGAGCAAATCAAGGAGTAAATCATGCAAAAGGAATCTTGCATGCAATCCCATGCTCTAACTAAGAGTCCGCATGTAAGTGTGTAGTAGTTCCAACATGCAAAAGGAATCTTGCATGCAGTCACATGCTCTAACTAAGAGTCTGCATGTAGGTGTGTAGTAGTTCCAACACCCCCCCTGAACACCACTATGGGGAAAAATAGAAAATGGGCCCTGGCAACTAAGGCCAAAGGTCACCCAAAATACAGTGCAACTTGTACTAAAATTGAGGAAAGAGGGAAAACCTCGTGGGAAAAACCCCCCCTCAAAATACAATGTAATCAAAAGAAAAGAGGAAGAAAAATACAGTTGCTAAGCAATCGTGTCCTTCACTCCAAGACGATCACGCAAAGAGCGAAACTTTTGCTCAGTGAATGCCTTGGTGAAGATGTCTGCAGTCTGTTCTGCTGAAGGACAGAACTGCAAATCAATGACCCGATCATGTACTAAGTCTCTGATGTAGTGCATATGGATCTCTATGTGCTTCGTCCGCTGCAGCTGTACTGGATCCCTGCAAAATTTGAGAGTGCTCTGGTTGTCACACCAGATGACAATGGGCTGGTGGAACTGGATGCCCAACTCAGTGAGGAAGTGCTGTAGCCACAGACCCTGAATGGTGATGTTGACTACTCCTCGGTACTCAGCCTCAGGTGAAGAGAGAGCAATAGCAGCCTGCTTCTTGCTCGACCAACAGATAGGGCCAGATCCTAGACTGAGTGAATATCCGGAGGTGGACTTGCGATCAATGCTGTCTCCCTCCCAATCAGAATCTATGAAGCCAAGGAGATTCAATGCAGTGCCTGCGGCATAATGAATCCCGAAGGTGATGGTGCCCTGCACATATCGGAGGATGCGCTTGGCAACATTCCAGTGTAGCTCATGCGACTCTTGCATGTATCTGGAAACTGCCCCTACTGCATATGAGAGATCTGGTCTGGAGTGGGTGAGGTACAATAAGCTCCCCACTAGCTGTCGGTAGAGAGTGCTGTCAACTAATGGAGTGTCACCTCCATCCTCAAGGCAGACCCCAGATAGAAAAGGAGTCGGTGCTGGCTTGCAGTCAGTCATGCAAAATCTCTCGAGGAGATCCCGTGCATACTTAGCCTGAGAGAGTTTGATGCCTGTGGCATTCTGGCTGATCTCAAGACCAAGAAAGAAGTGCAATGGACCCATGTCCGTCATCAAGAACCTATCATGCAAGGCCCTCTTGACTATAGCAATGGCTGAAGCCGAGCTGCCAGTGATTAGGAGATCATCTACATACAAAACTAAGATAAGAAGAGAATCATGTGTCCTAAGCATGTAAACATTCGGATCAGACTTACATCTTTCAAAGTTTTGTGATAAGAGAAAAGAATCCATCTTCGCGTACCAAGCTCTCGGGGCTTCTTAAGGCCGTAGAGAGATTTCTTTAGTCTGCAGACCAAAGATGAATCCTGAATGAAACCATGTGGCTGCTCCATGTAGATCTCCTCGGATAGGTCTCCGTGAAGAAAGGCATTCTTTACATCCATCTGATGTACTTCCCACCGCTGGGCAGCCGCAATGGCAAGTGTAAGGCGTATGGAATCCATCTTTGCTACTGGAGCAAAGGTCTCGTCATAATCAATGCCATGCACTTGTTGGAAGCCTTTGGCTACTAGCCTTGCTTTCCGTCTGGTGATTTTCCCATCTGCAGCACTCTTGGTCCTGTAGACCCATTTGCATCAGACAAGTTTCCTTCATGAAGTTTTTCACTTGGAGCTCTAACTCAGCTATCCGAGCAGTAGGAGTCACCAATTCTTTTCCTCCCTCTGTCTCAGCAGGGGTTGTCACTTTCTCTTGGACTTCCATATCTGCCATGGTCACATCAAGGAATTCTTCTTCTTGTGATCCCTCTTTTTCCAGGTCTCCTTCCTTTTGCTCTTCTTCCTCGGGTTCCTCTTCATCTGGCTTTGCCTTTTCTTTTTCAGGTTCTTCCTCCTCTTCTTCTTCTTTTGGTTCTTCTTCCTCTATTTCTTCTTCTTATGTGGGTTTTGTCTCTTCTTTTTCAGGTTCCGCTTCTTCTTCTTCGAGTTATTAGTTGTCTGGTTCCTCTCTTCCTATCTCTTCTTCTGGTTCCTCTTCTCCTGCGTCTTCTTTTTCTTCAGCTCCTCCTTCTATTTCTGGTTCTTCCTCTCGGGCTGGTGCTTCTTCTTGTGCTGGTGCAGGATGGGGTTCTACACCCTGTGGGGGTTATGGTTCTTCACCTGCATTAGAGATTTTACTCTTCTTATGGGGCCTTTTGATAAAATTGGCCAGCAAAGTATCGTCTGCAACTTGTGCAATCTTCGTCGCATCTACAAGGACCGATAGATTGTCGTGCTCAGAGGCCTGTGCCTGTGTAGAAGAGGTTTCTTCAATGGGTGCGCCAGTTGTTTCCTTAGTGGAAGACGAGGCCTTCTCTTCTGTCGATTTCTTTGACCGCTTCCTTTTCGCACTAGTGCGAGAAGGACTTCCTTTTTCGCTTCTACTCGGGCCCTTGCTAGTGCTAGTAGGGGCCTCTATCTTCTTTTCCTCGGCTGACTCTTCGTGCAGTTGTTTCAACAGATCTTCCCATGACATACCTTCCCTCTTCAACTGTTTTAAGACCAAGATTTTGATCAGGCCTTGATGGTATAACCGTGTATCGGCATGGTCCTCCCTTCCATCCTGTACGCTTCTAGCCATTTTC
Source organism: Pinus tabuliformis (assembly GCA_031772625.1). Lineage (NCBI taxonomy): Eukaryota > Viridiplantae > Streptophyta > Pinopsida > Pinales > Pinaceae > Pinus > Pinus tabuliformis. The sequence continues at coordinate 62,193,418 of CM062806.1, forward strand.
TCCAGGCTTTTGAGCAAAAATTAGGGGATGTTCATCCTCCAACGAATGTGCTGGCCTGCTTCAAAATGTTGCAGCATTCTGAAATGATACACCAGGGTGCAGGTGTATCTCCCTTTGCACGTCACGAATTTATGCAAAATAAATAGGAGGTCTTGCCATTGACCCAACAGGGCTTTGCGTGGGACTCCGCATTTCCAGTTCACCTCTATCTTTTTATCCTCGACAAAACGCTACCAGCGTTTGCTTTCTAGCTTCTAGTTCTTGAACCACTGTTCTCCCATATTCTCCAAACCTGTTGCTGCTGCTACAAATTTCTTCATGACTTTAAATTTGAGCGGCCCAATTCTCACTTGGTCGTTCTTAAAACTTCTTGCAAATCGTAGGGCAACTTCTCTGTCATACCCGTCGAACTTCTGTAGGAACTGTAGAAATCCCGACTCTCGCAACAGTGCAAGACTGTTGCGATATTCGACAGTTTGCTCAATTTTGCTGAGAGACAGGGGTTCATTTCAGACATGCGACATTGCTGCTAGCGGCTATGAACAGTTGAGCTCTGAGACTTTGCATGCAATACCGGGGAATCGACCTTCATAAATAAAAATCTAACCGTTCATCCATCGTATCTCTGATTCATTTGCCATAGATACTCATCATTTCTGGTCAGGCCTAATTGGTATGCGCGACGGCGGTTTAATGGTTAAGTGCAATAATAATCATAGTGAAGGGACGTTTAGGATAAATGGAGGAGTGGGGGAATTATGAGTGAAAGACATTTCAAATCATGGCAGAGCGGGGTAGATTATATGCAAGCAACGATTAACACAATTTTTTACATTTCTTCATAATTACAAAAAAGAAACTTAGCATTCATTAAAAAGATGATGATCTCTACTTAAAAAACTTTGTACTTTTAATTAATTTCCTCCTAAGTAGTATAATAGCATAAATACTTGTCGATGACATGAAAAGACTTCATATAACTTTCCATAATGACCAATTTCTTATCTCATATGATAACTTGTACTATGTTGCTGATGAGATGCATGCTCGTACTAATCTTTGCACCGCTTAAATCATATCATTTTGTTGGTACTTTTATGCTTATCTTATCACATGGGACAACATGCTTGCACTAGTGCAAGCATAATATTAAGACAAAGAATTAAAATATAGGTTGGATTTCACATGATTTCCTCTTTTTTGCTTCGCCCTTTCTGATGTTTCAAAGCATATCCTTTCGCTCTTCGTATACAATATCCTGCAATAAATTCACGAGGGAATAATGAAGTGGGAAAGGGGAATTTTTAGAATGGGAAGGAATTTTGTTATATGGATTCCAAGAAAGTACCGAAAGAGGGAATAAATAGAATTGGGATAGGGAAAAAATTTCAGGGTTAAAGTGGGATTTCTTTGAAGCAGACAGAGTAAATTTAGAAGAATGTGGGAAGGTCAATATTCTGGGATCAAAGAAGAAAAATGAGGGAGTATTACAAAAGTGGAATATGAAGAAAGGCAAAAAATTTTCTGGAAAGTCTGCGTGCACTGGTGCAAGAAAAATAACTGCATCGAAAATTAAGCGTTACTTGAATAAAAATATCCATGCTAATTACCCCAACTGTATAAAGGTTGGTTCTGCTGAACCTGCTTCTACTTGGTGGTAGCTTATCACATCTAAAGATCAAGAAATATTTTATTTTTATTAGGAATTTTGATCTTCCTGCCAGCAAGCTGGATTTTAGGTTGATCCTTCTGCAATCATGTAAGCAAACTGATTTTCATAATTATAGGAAAATATTTTTTATTTACTTTTTTTCTATTTTTTTATTTTTATTTTTTGAGAAGAAGAAAAATTCATGTTTCCAAAAGGTTGATATTACCATTCTCCACTACCGTCCCAAATTGTTGCTTGACTTGTGTAAAATCTTTCTTGGTAAGTGGCTGAAAGTACTTCTTTAACCTGTGTCCATTTACCAAGAATATTGAATCTTGTCAATCAATAGTTTTAACTTCGACTGCTCCATTCTTGAATACTCAGATCACTTCATAAGGTCCCATCCACCGTGTATGGAATTCCCCTTTAAAAATTTTAAATCTAGGATTGTAATGGAGCACCTAATCACCTGGTTGGAACTGCTTTTTCTTAATAAACTTGTCATGCCATTTCTTATGTTGTTGCTGAATTAGTATGTTCTGCTGAACAACATCCCTTCGAAATTCATCTAGCTCACTTAATTGGAGAATACATTGTTGTTGTGCCTCAGAGAGATCTAGTCCTAACTGGACTGTAGTCCTAAAAGTTTTGATCTGGAATTCAATTGGTAACAGAACTTGTTTGTCATATACCAACTCATATGGTGTATGTCCTGTGATATTTCTCCAAGTGGTTCTGTATGCCCACAAAGCTTCTGGTAATCTTTCAGCCTAGTCTTTTCGATGCATATTGACTGTATTTGTAAGAATGGACTCGATCACTTTGTTTGTAGATTCCACCCGGCCATTTTCTTGCGGGTGATATGACGTAGACTTCCTGTGCCGAATCTTGTATTGCTCCATTACACCCTGTACCATATTAGAAATAAACTGCGAACCATTGTCAAAAAAAAATTCTCTAGGCACACCAAATCTAGTAAAGATTTTAGTAAAAGGAAAATCAACAACAACTTTTTCTGTCACAAGAGAAACAACTTTATCTTCTACCCATTTTGTAACAAAATTTGTACAAACCAAAATATGCTTTTTACTTAATGATGTTGGATTTATTGGCCCTATAAAAGCAATAGCCCACTTTTGAAATGGCTCAATCATAACTTGAGGGCATAAAGGCATTTCATTGGTTTGATTAGGCTGGCCCATTCGCTGACAGCTATCACAGCGCTTGACATACTGTTTGGCATCCTTAAACAAGGAAGTCCAAAAGTAATCAACAAGCAATACTTTATATGCGGTCCGCTTATCAGCGAAGTGGCCTCCACAAGGTTCGTCATGAGGAGATTTCAAAATGTCAAACACTTCCTCCTTTCTTACACATCTATGGATAATCAGATCTGGGCCTGTGTAAAAGATCTCCTTGAATCCAAGAGTATGCAACACTTTTCTGAATAATATTCCACTTTTCACAAGTGGACAAGTGGGGTGGTGTTTTCCCAGTAACCAAATAATTAGCAATGTAAGCAAACCACAGAGAATCTTTTGACATAACAAAAAGATGTTCATATGGAAAATCATCATTAACAGGATTTGTTTCACCGGGATTATCTAATCTAGAAAGAAAATCCACTACAACATTAGATTTTCCTGGTCTATCAACAATAGTAATATTAAACTCCTGCAACAATAGTAACCACCTAGTCACTCTACCACTAGTTAATGGTTTGTTCATCAAATATTTAATCGCGGAATGATCAGTATGTACAAATACTTCATATCCTGTAATATAGTGTTTGAACTTATTAACTGCAAAAACCATAGCTAAAAACTCTTTCTTTGTAATTGTATAATTTAATTCAGTAGAAGACAAATTTTTACTAATATAATAAATAGCATAGGATTTCTTATTTTCCTCTTGTCCTAGAGCTGCGCCAATAGCCAAATCTAAATCATCAGAGGAAATATGAAAAGGCAGAGACTAGTTAGGACCTCTCAGAACTGGTGCCTGTACTAACTTTGCCTTCAATGTTTCAAAAGATTGTTTGCAAGCCGTATTCAAACAAAATTCACTATCCTTAGCTAGAAGTCTGAAAAGAGGAGCAACTATCTTAGAAAAATTTTCAATGAATCTTCTATAGTAACCAACATGTCCTAAAAAATCCTCTTACTTCCCTATGAGTTTTGGGTGCAGGAAGATGAAGAATGATTTCAATTTTTGCTGGATCAACCTGGATACCTTTAATAGAAATAAAATGGCCAAGTGCCACCCTTTCTTTTCACATCAATCTGCATTTCTTGTCACTCAAAGTGAGATGGGCTTCCTCACAACGAAGAATTACTTTTTCCAAGTTTTCAAGAGCTTCCTAAAACGAATCACCAAACACATAAATGTCATCCATATAAATTTCCACAAATTCCAGATCAGCAAAAATAGCCAAGACTGCCCTTTGAAAGGTAGTCAGGGCATTACATAAGCCAAATGGAAGCACTCTATAAGCAAATGTACCCCATGGACATGTAAAAGTAGTTTTATCCTGATCTTCAGGTGCAATCTGTATCTGGTTATAACCACTGAAGCCATCCAAAAAAGAAAAGTAATTCTTTCCTGCAAGGGTATCAAGCACCTGGTCAATGAATGGGAGAGGGAAATAATCTTTGAGAGTGGTTTTTTTTAATTCTCGATAATCAATACAAATACACCATCTTTCGTCTTTCTTAGGTACTAACATTAATGGAGAGACCCACTGACTGTCAGAAATAGGATAGATAAAACCAGCATCCAAGAGTTTCTGTACTTCTTCTTTCACAATATCTCTTAGAGCTGGATTCATTTGCCTTTGGAGTTGTCAGACAAGTCGAGCTCTTTCCTGAATATAGATATGATGTGTGCAAGTTTTAGGAGGGATACCCTTCATATCTTGATAACCCCATGCAAAGGCACTAAGATGGTTTCGCAATAAATTTACAAGCTTCTCTTGCTGAGATGAGTCCAAATCTGAACTAATATACAAGGATTTACCAGGGCTAATCTCAACAAGAGTAGTATCAGGCTCGGGAGTACTCAAGGGAGTGGTCAAATGCAGCGGTACAGAAGAATGGGGATCATGATCATATTGAAAATCTAGGCTGAAAATTTGGCTCAATGGTTCAAAATTAGGCATAGTGTTTAGATTATTAAGGAAGTATTGATTCTCATCTTCTTGTGAAGACCCAGTATAACAATGGATAAGGGAGATGGGCTGAGTCTCGTCATCACTACTTTGATCAAACCACAAAGTATACCGAAGGTCCTGAATTGATCTGGCAGGGGGATATAAGGTAACTTTCTTCCTAGAGTCTCCATGTGAAATATGCATATCACTAGAACGACATCCAATATATGCATCAGCGGCAGCAAGTGTTGAGAATGCAACAAGATGATGAAGCTTAGTGGAAAGAAGTCACCTTCACTAAGTGGGCCCGCAGGTTATTTTTGGTGCAAAGTCTATTTTTAGACATATGGAAAATGGTCTATGAGTTGCATGATGCTATTTGTGGATGATTGGTCATGTCGGTAAAAATAGATGGACTTCTATTTTTAGACATATGGGCGGTTTCTATTTTTAGACTGCCAGGCTAAAAATAGAACAGTCGAATATTATTGTCTCATAATAGTATTTGGACTATAAACATTATCTTATCCTCTTGGAGCACTTCAGTTTGAGCTACAGATGTGGCACATGCAGCTGTCAGAAGGAAATACGCTTTCTTTGTGGGTCAGTTGAGCTATTGCATGCAGGACTTCAGTTAGAACTCATGTGGTTGAGTTTCGGTGGAGTTGATTGTGGAGTTAATGGAGTTGTGTTCAGTTTGACTTGGTTGAACTAGTTGTATTTTAGTCTAACTAAAGAATACACTAGTGATGAGTTGTGTGAATTAAATATTATTAATTCACTAATTATTAACTCGTAAAGCAACCGAAGAATACATCAGTTAACTCAGTGCATGTACAGTTCAGTGGAGACAGATGTTAGAGGTTGAGATTGCTATCAGTTGTGAATGAGATCTGCACATGCATGGATGGAGATTGCCCATGAGGCTTGTGTAGTATAACCAAAGGAATTCGATTTCACAGAGTGATTGATTCTCTAGCAGGATTGCGCAGTGGAGGCAGGCAAGCAGTGGAGGAGATTTGAGGCATCAGATCTGAGCTAGTTTGTGTGTAACAAGTGGAGATAGTACTGAGTACTTGTGAGGAGTATTGTACTATGTATTGTTACATGTTCTCTATCATTATAATATACATATAGTGTGGGGTTTTCAGTTGTATGCTTTCCCCGGGTTACATATTGTGTTAATGTGTGCATGCGATTGATGTTTCATTGATTTTAATGCTGCTAAATTGATGATCAACGTAGAGGAGATTATGTATTGTGCATGTATTCCGAAATAGTGTATAATCGAGATAATCTCTGTGAATAAGTGTCATATTATTCAAAATTTCTACATGGTATCAGAGATGTTGATCATCAGATCTATTATTCAGAAACTGTTTACATTTTATTTCTTCAGGAAGAGTCTGTAATCAGGCCAGGTAGCCTCTGGATTCATCCTTCCTTTGGAAGGTGAGATATCCGGTAAAAGCCCATACAGTCAATCTCTGTATGAGAAATACTTTGTTCTCACAAATTCTAGATCAGAGGCGGTTGAGTTTGGAGCTGGTGGAATTCGAATTTGCAACAGTGTTTTCTTGGTATCAACATGGCAATGTCTTTCAACAGATTGCGATTGGAGTATGCTCTTGAGGGAAGCTCAAACTATATTGCATGGAAGGACAGGATGGAGGCAGTGTTAGATGATAACGGGCTAAAGGAGTTCATAGAGGCTGATGTCCCAAAGCCTACTGATACTGCGCAAGTTGATGCTTGGCAAAAGAAGACAGCAAAGTGTCGAAGGATTCTATTGGAGGGCGTGAAGGATCACATTGTGTCTAGCCTGCATGGAAAGGCTTCTCCATACTTAATGTGGAAAGCGTTGACAGATCTATTCCAAAGCAATAGCGATCAGAGGAAGCTGGCGCTCAAGAATAAACTCAGAAACATTAAATGAGAGAAGGGAGACAGTATGCCCAAGTATCTCACGAAGTTCACTCAGTGCAGGGATGAGTTGGGAAGTGTGGGGGTGACTGTCGATGATGAGGACTTGGTGAGCTTGGCTCTCCTTGGTCTTCCGAAGAGTTGGCATTCCTATCTGAACTCTATCAATGGTCAGGATAAATTTCCAGGATGGGAGAGACTTTGGTCAGATCTTGTGCAAGAGGAGATCAGGCGAAATACCAGGGACGGATCTTCATCAAAGGGGACTGATGAAGAAAATTGTGCTTTGGTTGCCAAAGCAAAGAAGGGGAAGAACAAGAAAGCTTCTAAATCCAGTGTGAAAGGTAAGAAGCAGGACATGTCCAAGGTGAAGTGCTTTCACTGTCACCAGCACGGACACTATGCCACAAATTTTCTGTAGAAGAAGAAGAACAAGCAAGCTGTTGGATCTGCAGCAGGAGAGGCTCTAGCCTCGCAGTTTGAGCTTGATTTTTCATTGATCACATGCTTGGTTTCAAGTGTGATGGGATCGGCATGGTTCTTGGACAGTGGTGCATCTTTTCACATGACAGGAGATCGAGATTTGTTTTCTGCTCTGGAGGAGAAAGATCTTGGAGTGCACATCGAGATGGGCGATGATGGTAGATACAGTGCGACCGGTATTAGTACCATTTCTTTTAAGAGGGAGTCTAGTAAACCCTTCGTATTGAAGGAAGTGATGCACGTTCCAGGATTGAAGAAGAATCTTATCTCTGTGGCGATGTTAGAAGAGAAGGGATATGATGTTGTTTTCAGCGAGGGAAAGGCTTTCCTGCTCAGTAAGACAACTGGAGAAACCCGGAAGATAGGGGTTTGAGTCAGGAACCTTTATCAGTTGCATGTAAATGGTTGTGCAGCAATGGAATGCAAGGCAGAAGGATTTGTGAGTCGGAATGATGATGAGTTTTGGCACAGAAGATTGGGTCACCTTCACCATGGAGCCTTGAAGATACTGTAGTAGATCACTACTGGGTTTCCTAAAGGCACTCTTGCGCAGTCAGATCAGTGCAAGGGGTGTACTTTGGGAAAGTTTGTGAAAGCCACCTTTCACGAGAAGGATAGTCGCGCCACGACGATCCTTGATAGAATTCACATAGACATGTGTGGACCTTTCTCAGTAGCTTCGACAACAAAACACAGGTATTATGTGATTGTTGTTGATGATTTCTCTCATAAGTGCTGGATCTTTTTCATGCAGAAAAAGAGCGAGACATACTCAAAGTTCTGTGAGTTTAGAGCACTGGTCGAGAAGGAGTCGGGGAAGAAGGTGAAGGCTCTTAGGAGCGACAATGGTGGTGAATACGTCTTTGGCGAGTTCAAGGATTTCTGCAGTGCAGAAGGGATTCGAAGAGAGCTCATAGCTCCCCATAACCCACAACAGAACGAGGTTGCTGAGCAGAAGAACAGAACGATCGTGGGTGCTGCACGGGCGATGTTGCATGATTAGGGCCTACCCCTTCACTTGTGGGCGGAAGCATGCAATACTGCAATATATGTGCTGAATAGTTGTCCTCACAGGATACTTGGCATGAGTACACCCGAGGAGGCTGATTCTGGTAAGAAGCCTGATCTTTCTCATTTGAGGATTTTTGGTGCTAACGTTTACATGCATGTGACGAAGGATGCCAAGAAGAAGTTGGAGCCGACCACAAAGGTTGGGATATTTGTGGGGTACACTGATATGCCCCACAACTATCGTGTGTATTTTCCAGACAGTGGCAAGATTGTTGTGCGACGGGATATAAAATTTCAGGAGGAGAAAGCCATGAAGTGTTCGCCTGAGAGGGAGCCACACTTGCATGTAGATGAGGAGCTATTAGTTCCTAAGGATGAGCTTCAGGACGTGGATCAGCCACAGGACGAAGCTCATGGAGTGGAAGAGACCACTCATGCAGCGCCAACCATCAGAGGGCGAAAGCGCTTGATAGAAGCTAAGCGACTGGCTCAAGATGCAGAGAAAGTTATAGGACCACCTACAGCCCAACGCAGGCAGAGACAATCACCTGATCGGTACACTGGATACATGGCTCTTATGAGCAAATGTGTTGTGACTGAGCCATCCTATTTCGAGGAAGCTGTGGAGGATCTCGCATGGGTAGATGCCATGGTGGAAGAGTATGATTCGATTGTCAGAAACAATGCATGGGAGATTGTCCCAAGACCGGAAGGGAAATTAGTGGTGGGTTCGAGATGGATCTACAAAGTTAAGCAGGCAGCTGACGGGAGTGTGGAGAAGTACAAGGAAAGATTTGTTGCCCAAGGCTTTTCACAAATAGAGGGGATCGATTATGAGGAGACCTTTGCACCTGCTGCGAGGTATTATTCCATACGGACGATTCTTGCTCTCTCAACGCAGATGGGGTGGCACATTCATTAGATGGATGTGAAGACTACGTTCCTCAAAGGAATCATTGAGGAGGAGGTGTACATAGAACAACCTAAAGGTTTCGAGATCTTCAGCAGCAGCGAGTCGCATGTGTGCAAGCTCAAGAGAGCGTTGTATGGGTTGAAACAAGCACCACGTGCTTGGTACACACGGATAGACAGTTATTTCACCAGACTTGGACTCTCCAAGAGTGAGGTGGATCCTAACCTATACCAGATTGTGGTGGAGAGTAAGTTGCTTATCATTGTACTTTATGTAGATGATTTGATTCTAACAGGTGATGAGCTGTTGATACCTTCATGCAAGGATGATCTTGCTAAGGAGTTTGAGATGAAGGACTTGGGCCTCCTTCATTATTTCCTGGGATTGGAAATCTGGTAGCGCAGTGATGAACTATTTGTTTCTCAGGGTAAGTATGCTCGGAAGATACTGGAGAAGTTCAACATGCATGGCTGCTCTTCCCCGAGGTTGGAGGAAGGAGGATGCCACTTCAGCAGAAGAAGCGGATGCCAATGTTTATCGACAGTTGGTGGGGTCGCTTATGTATCTGGTCAATACACGACCCGATATATGCTATGCTATTAACCAGCTTTCACAAGCTATGGTTAAGCCAACCAAGCTCTTCTGGAAGGCAGGTAAGCATGTATTGCGTTATCTCAGAGGGACATCGGGATATGGATTGTGGTACAGACAGGAGGATGAGGTGAAGCTATGTGGCTTTACGGATGCAAATTGGGCAGGGAGCCCAACGGACAAAAAGAGCACATCAGGAGGGGTCTTCAGTATCCGGTCGACAATAGTTTCTTGGTACAGTAGGAAGCAGAGATCTTTGGCACTCAGTTCAGCAGAGGCCGAGTATATGGCAACAAGTTTGGCTGCATGCGAGGCTATATGGATGAGGAAGATCCTGGTCAGGTTGTTCGGTTCTTACTTTGAGCCTATTGTGATTTACTGTGATAATCAGAGTTGCATTAAACTCTCGACTAATCCTATATTTCATGATAGATCTAAGCACATTGACATCAGGTACCATCATATCAGAGATTGTGTGCAACGGAGAATCATGTTACTTTCATACATTCCAACGGAGGATCAAGATGCTAATATCTTTACGAAGGCGCTCACCAGGAGCAAATTCGAATACTACCGAGGCAGGATAGGGGTTGTTGATAATCCATATCTTGTTGAGAGGGAGTGTTGAGAATGCAACAAGATGATGGAGCTTAGTGGAAAGAAGTCACCTTCACTAAGTGGGCCCGCAGGCTATTTTTGGCGCAAAATCTATTTTTAGACATATGGATCATGGTCTATGAGTTGCAGGATGCTATTTGTGGATGATTGGTCATGTCGGTAAAATAGATGGAATTCTATTTTTAGACATATGGGCGGTTTCTATTTTTAGACTGCTAGGCTAAAAATAGAACAGTCGAATATTATTGTCTCATAACAATATTTGGACTATAAACATTATCTTATCCTCTTGGAGCACTTCAGTTTGAGCTACAAATGTGTCACATGCAGCTGTCAGAAGGAAATACGCTTTCTTTGTGGGTCAGTTGAGCTATTGCATGCAGGACTTCAGTTAGAACTCATGTGTTGAGTTTTGGTGGAGTTTATTGTGGAGTTGATGGAGTTGTGTTCAGTTTGACTTGGTTGAACTAGTTGTATTTTAGTCTAACTAAAGAATACACTAGTGATGAGTTGTGTGAATTAAATATTAATTAATTCACTAATTATTAACTCATAAAGCAACTGAAGAATACATCAATTAACTCAGTGCATGTACAGTTCAATGGAGACAGGTGTTAGAGGTTGAGATTGCTATCAGTTGTGACTATAGTTGTGCATGAGATCTGCACATGCATGGATGGAGATTTCCCATGAACCAAAGGAATTCGATTTCACACAGTGATTGATTCTCTTGTAGGATTGCGCAGTGGAGGCAGGCAAACAATGGAGGAGATTTGAGGCATCAGATCTGAGCTAGTTTGTGTGTAACAGGTGGAGATAGTACTGAGTACTTGTGAGGAGTATTGTACTATGTATTGTTACATGTTCTCTATCATTATAATATACAGATAGTGTGGGGTTATCAACTGTATCCTTTCCCCGGGTTACATATTGTGTTAATGTGTGCATGCGATTGATGTTTCATTGATTTTAATGCTGCTAAATTGATGATCAACGTAGAGGAGATTATGTATTGTGCATGTATTCCGCAATAGTGTATAATTTGGATAATCTCTGTGAATAAGTTTCATATTATTCAAAATTTCTACAGCAAGCCATGGTCAACCCAAGATCAAAGGATGTCCTCCTACTGGGTTCTTTGGCTGAAGCACAATGAAATCAACGGGATATTCCCAAGAATCCAATGAGATGATCACATCATCCAATACTCCTTTTGGCGTAATTTTAGATCTATCTAATAATTCAAGCACAGTGGGAGTAGGGCGAAGATGGGTTAACCGAAGTTGATCCATGGTTTGCTTAGTCATGACATTAATGGCTACCCCCAGGTCTATAAGAACATTAGAGACAAGGACATTACCAATCTGAACTGAGACAACAGGGTTTCCAGGATCAATATATTTTTCCATAGATACACATCCTGTCATTAACTTTGCTGCCCTACCAACAAATTGAATGGTTTGGGGTTCCAATTTCTTCCTCCTGGGTTTCTTGAGACAACGTTCCTTAATAATCTTAGTGCAAATAGGGATCTCTTTAATGGCTTGAAGCAAAGGTATCTTAATGAAAAGACTCTGAAGCTCTAATGCCAAGCTAGTCTCATAAATAGGCTCATTTCTTTCCATCACTAGCCTCTCTAGGAAGGGAGGTTGGTTGGAAGAAGGTGGCAAGGATCCAGAGGGTATGGGTTGCTTGGTGAATGCTTTCGGAGAATGGTTAGGAGTTTTCTCTTCTCCTTTCTCTTCAACAATCACTGTGGGTTGGTTCTGATTTTCTGATGTTACGGTCCTTCCCAACCTTAACTGGATATCATGAACCCCAACTGGAATAGACTGGTACTCAAATGATAATGGTGGGTTTTTTACATAAATCATTTGCAATGCTTTGTTATTGTTAGGATTAGGTATAGGTTGAGCAGGCAATTGAGGAGGTCGAAAGGGTGGAGGTAAAAGCAATGGTGCATTAGACTAACTGGGAAGTTGCGACATTGAATTTTGTGTATGAGGATATGACTACATAGGTGGTTGGTAGGAATATGGCGAATGAGTTGGCCCTCTCCAACCTTGCTGCCATGGTTGAGAAGGTTGTCCATTCTGATATTGATTTCCATACTGCCACTGTTGATTAGTGTTAGGATAAGAATATGCATGTGAATTATAACCAAAATAGTGTGGCGAAAATTCAGGAGCCATACCTGCACCTACGTCAGGCCAATTTCTTCTTGCTCCCATGGCATTCAATTATTCAACTTCAGGTTGTCCCCCTATGAATACAACTTTAAGTCCTGGTATGGAGGGACATTTTTTTGTGATATGGTCTTCTGAACAAATAGCACACTTATTAGTTTCTTTTAAATTAAGAGGACACTCTTTAGGCGGATGCTTATCTCTACATTTAGGATAGAAAATACATAGTGACTGTTGTTCCTTTATAAGTTTTTGCTGACATTTTAAAGAGTACAACTGTTTAGAAACAACATTCATTATATCAATTTTCATGTTTTCCATTTTATTTTCTAGTCCAATAATCATAGCATTGGTAGATTCAGTTTTTCTATTTCTATTTCGAGTTCCTCTACCAGATATATACTGCTTTCTGGAAAATTTCCTGCATAATTCACAAATTTGATCGAAATTTTGCTGAGAGATATCACCTTGTCCTAGCAGATTTAGATTATTTCTAACATTATCAGTAAGTCCTCTTAAGAACAAGGTTCTAATAGTGCTGGAATCAAGCTTAAGTTTTGACCTTTGTAGAATATACAGAAATCTTTCTAAGTAACCTTCAAGAGTTTCATCATCATCCTGTATGATTGTAAAAATTTCATCTTGCATGTCTCGAGTTTTGTAATATTCCTGATATTTAGACAAAAACACTCTTCATATGTTCCCAAGAGGTTATAGAGTTTCCTCTTAGCCCCATGAACTAGTGCAGGGCTGAGTCCTTGAGGGTAGCAGGAAATAATCTTAACTTCTGAGCATTAGTTGAATAATCATAACTTCTACGCAAAATATTGAACTCGAATAGAAAAGATTCAGGGTCTTCATGAACTTTACCATGGAAATGGGGGAGAGCTAATGGTGGAATATTCTTCATATGTGCCATAGTATCGGGATCCACAATTGGAAACAAAAAAGTGGATTGTTCTCCACTTACCTGGTCCTAGTTTTTACCAGACCCTCCTGCATAATTTTCATGATCTGCCATTGTCTCTTTATTACTCTCAACAGGCTGAACCACACCTAAGTTGTTGTCACCAGAATCTAGGTGGATTTTTCCTGCGTGATGGGTTTGATTGGGATTCCTGCTCACAGAAGGAGACCCATTATGAGAATTGTTTTCAAAATTCTTTTGGCCCTTACTGGGCTTTGAACCCTTACCTTTCCTAGGCTTTCATTTCCAAAAAAAGGAAAAGGAAAAGGAAGTAATTTCTAATAAAAAAGTCCGTCATAAATCAATTAATACCAATAAAATTCCTTCAAAATAAAAATCTTTCCTAAACAACACTGAAAGAAAAAATTACCTCTATTGTACAATCAGAAAATTCTTATCAAATCAAATCGCCTCCCTAACAATGGTGCCAAAAAGTTGGGTGTAGGAATTACACTTAAGTAAACTCCTCAACACTTAAATTGTCAACCCGGGGGATTCGTAAACTTAGAGATGAAGCACAGGAAATGCCAAAGATGGTATGGATGTTTCTAATATCAACTCCTACTTCTTTTAAAGGAAAAATTGTAGAATCAAACTATAGAGAAAAAAGGCAACTCGGACCATCAAAATAACCTAAGGCTAGAACAAGAAGAAATGTACTTGCAAAAGAGATTCAGAAATAAAAGGAGGCAATTACTCTAGCTGACTATTGATTAATTACTGAGAATGTGTTTTCTTTAGCAAAGACACCTTAACAGTCCTCAACAGATGGGCCCTTCAAACCTGCTTATGTAAATATGTCCTTCTCACAAGAATCAATCTCGCACTAGTGCAATCTGCTTGCACTAGTGCAGGAACAACAATTTATGCAGAAGGTGTAAAATGACGTTTGTACTAAAAATGCTTTTCTTCATGCAAGGGCTTGAACTTCTCAAGTCCAAAGCACTCAGATCTAGTACCAAGAAACTAGTTCTTGTACTCGATCAGAGCTTCTTGCACTTTAACTTGTAATTCTTGAAACTAATGCTTAATTACTGCAAGTGTTATGAAACCAAATTGCATATCAAAAATATGAATGTCTGCAGAAATAAAGAAACAATCTTTTTAATTTATCCTGTTATGGAATGTTAATGAAAGCAAGAAAGTTGTTAGAAGTAAACTAAAGAGGCTTATTGCATCACGCTATCTAACTGGTGCGGGAACAATTTTTCTGCTTGGACCAAGTGGGGGAAACCAAACCAAACATTCAGAAAGTGAATAGCACACCAACGTACACTGGTGCAGGTAATTTCTCCTCGAACTAGGCGGGGAAAACCAAACCAAACGTGCAAAAAGTGAATAGCACACCAACATGCACTGATGCAGGTAATTTCTCCTGCTCGAACCAGGCAAGGAAAACCAATTCAAAATCATATGCAGAAAAGGAAATTTAACTACTTCACGCTACATATTTACTTTCACTCAAACAGAAATTCAAATGCTATAAATTAAATCACACTTGGCAGTTCAAAAACATAAATTACAAGAACAGAAAAGAGGGAGAACATGCTGGGTTGGCTGGGCCCTAGCCAACAAGCGCGTTTCCCTTTAAAATGGAAACGCTACTCAGTACTGTATCAATTCATCAACTGTTAAACATAAAACAATAAGATTCATGAAGCGTAAGGCGGAGCTCCCTTTTTTATTAAATCACCAAGGCAAATACATGCGTGATTACATATCCAGGCCAGTTTTGGGCAATAACAAAAGACAAGCCTGTTACTTCCTTCCTGGTTCTATCTCTGTTCTATACAATTCTATCAACCATTAAGAATTTTATCCTATTTACATTTCTCCTTATATAGATCCTTGGACAAAGGCCAAAAGGATCGTTTAACTTGTTACATAGTCGATTGCAGAATAAGCTTTCGTTACAACAAATTACATAAGTGATTGCAAAAAAAGCTTTCGGCCTTCAAAATTAGGCATTTTAACAGAACAGGCCATGGCTATCTCCATCTATTCATTCCTCCTAAGTCCGATCTCAACTACTCCAGATTGCCTTGCTGTCAAAATTGGGACTCGACTGCCTTCAAATATGTTATGTTGTTAGTGGCTAAAGTGACGCAAAATTAGGCGACAATCAAAGACATCTGGATTTGCTGCCAAGATTCATGACACTGGCAATGGTGCGAGATCCGATCTGCACTAAAATAAGCAGTCAAGGTGAGAATTTAACTATTAAATAACATAGGAGGTATCGATAAGTTAAAAAAGTAATTATAAGCAAGAAATCACATAATAAATAGTTAATAAATGCTAAGTTAAGTTAGAAAATGTAAAATATGAAGTTAATGCAAAATGTGTCATCGTTCTTGCACTAGTGCAAGATGAGGGTGCATAAGATAGGTAAAACAGGGGTAAATGGTTATGATTTGGGCGGAGAAAAATGGTCAAAAAGGATGCAAATTAGGGGACTAACAATATTGGATCTAATTATAGCTATGTTAGTCCTGACTTGGTGGATAAGTGTGGTTTGAGTGAACAGTTACATGCAAAATCTTGGTTAATGTAGTTGGCTATAGGTACAAAGAAGCAAGTGCACCATTGGGTAAGAGCTTGTGTATTTGATTTGAATGGTATGCCTACTACAACCTATTTGAATATATTACCATTGGGATCATACAATATGTTGTTGGGCATGGATTGATTGTATCTTCATAGAACCAAGGTGGGTTGCTATGACAAAGAAATTGAGTGTGTGGATGACGGGGAACCAAGAGTCTTGAAGGGAAAGAAGAAAGCCACATCAGTTAGGATGGTGACAGTTATGCAAGAAAAACATAGTCGTAGGAAAGGATGTGTGTTATTTGTAGTGCACATTTCTAGTGACAAAGGTAAGGAAGTTGAGGATGCAAATGTGTTGAGCTTGTACCCAGTTTTACAACAGTTCAAGGATGTATTTCCTGAAGACATTTCAGAGTTGGCACCTCATAGGGAGGTAGACTTTTCTATTGAGTTAGTGTCATTTCCCTTCCTTTCGGCATTTTTGAAAGGGCCACTCTAGTCCATTGTTATAACCATTGTTATCAAAGTCATGATTATTAGCATGGGACATGCTTGTCTCATTTCGATTGTAAATACTTCTTAGTAGGATATATGTATTGTAGGTGTATTGTTCTTCGTTCTTTACTCGACATCCCTTTCTCATGGGTCTCTCTCTCACACAAAAACTTTCCAATCAAGTTTCATGAAAGAAAACAAAGATGGATTTTGGCTATATGTCTACTCATAACCTCAGACATTAGGTGGCAACTGCTATCACCTAAAAATTGGTTACACAACTATATACATGGTCACTAGAAAGCATCATTCACTCAACAAGATAATGGTTTGCTAAGGAAATTCACTGACAACCCACAAGTAGCTAATTTAGCATTACAAAATGGGTCTTTTTCAATTCATGCATAGTCACCATTTGAGTTTTGTGGTTTTCATGATTGTCTCTTCAACAATCACATGTATTCATAAAAAGTGATTATTTAGTAAGAAGCATAGTGATGAGCCCCAAATTTGGTAACATTTTGGGCTCATTTGGCCTAACTACCCTTGCTCAACCCTTCATTTTTCATAACTTATGCATCATTTTTTAGTATATTTATGTCATTTGTACGAATGAGGGCAGTCACTATTCCTAGGTGGCTGACACGTGCTTATTTCAGGTTTTTTGACATTTAATGGAGCAAAACCACGAAGATGAGGGCTATGAGATAGCCAAGATGGGATTGAGATTTTGTAGGAAGGTTGTCCACAACATTGAATGGCCTTCCTCGTGATCTTCACCCCCAACTCCGAGCTCCAACAGCCACCACCACCGAGTTAGAAGGCAGCCAAACGGATTTCGAGGAAGCAACAGATCACTCTTAGTTTGGTCAGCCAAATCCCACTAATTTAGGAGGCCATCTTGGCCCTCGTAATGTATAAATGATTAGGTTGTAGCCTTCGAAGGGGACTTTTGAAACCTTGTTGCATATTCTGGATTATGAGCTGTTACCTCTGTTTTGCTCTTTTGTAAGCCATTTTTGGCATGTTATTGGACTTATGATTATTATCTTTTAATGGAAAGCAGGCAGATTTGAGTTCAGTTCTGAGTTCTTAAAGGAGCCATAGCTCTCGGGGTTGGGCCCAACCTGAGAGCCTAAGGCCTCCTTCCTTTGTATCATTACCTTTCTTTCAGCATTGTATTTCTTTTCCTTTACATGCATTTGGAGACACAGTTAGCTGAGTTGAATTTCTTGGTGTGGTTAAGTAGGTCAGTTTTATGAACAGAGTTGCTTCAGTAAGTTAGAATAGAGTAAGGAGATTGGAGTTAATAAGAGTTCCAAAAAGGGTTGACTGCACACTCCTTTTCACCTCTGTTTAGGGGCTGGAATTGCAGACAGTGCCACCCACCAAAAACAGTGTTTTACATGTTCATGCAATCTTTGATACAATGTTTTTGCTGCAATAGTTGTCCATGCGTTCATATCTTGTGGAATGATTCTTTGCTTCAGTGCCATGCATGATTTTCCTTAGCAATAACGTTGTTGTTCTTTGGTTTTGTGAAACAGTTAGAATAGGATCATGATATTTCGGTTATGTGCAGGACGTGGATGATTTGTTTCGTTTACACTGCGCAGTACTACTCCTTCACTCTCTTATCCTTCTAAGCCGTGCCTAGACCAACTACTCATCTCCCAATTAGACCCCTATCTCTCAACCATTCTATCACCCTCGTTATTCTACCTTTTTCGGCCTTCCATTCCCTCTACCCTTCTTTAAGACAACCTAGTTTAGCACACCCCCTCTTCATCTCATCTCTCTGTCACTGAGTCACTACAAACTCCTCTATACCTCCCTATCCATCCATGTATCCTCTTCCACTCATCCATCACCCAAAAATCCGATTATAGGACATCCTGTAGGAATTACTGAACTTCCTGTAGAAATTCTGAACATCCTGTAGAACCCCTGCAGACTTCCTGTAGAAGCTCATAAACACGGTTTCTTAGCATCCAGACTTTTTGAAACTCTCTGAAAGGATGTTAGGGATCCCTTAGACCCTCTCTGAGCCTTCCTGACCTCTTCCAAACATTTCTCCCCTTGACCTACCCCTGCACAGTAAAGACCTAGTTAGAACCACATGCATAATAATTTCAACAACTTGAGCAAAAATACAAAAATATGTTCTCTTCAAATGAAAGTAGTCTAGACACATGCATCTCACCTTAATAGAAGTAATGGCATCACTTTCAGTAGTTTGCATTCTCACCGCTGCATCAGTAGGACTAGCTGGTAGAATTAGGGTTTGCTAGGGTTTTCATTTCTTGTTGGCTTTCAGTTTATTGTTGCAAAGTAGGTTAATTCCCTCTGAGTTAGCTTTCGTTCATCGGTTAAAAAGCTTATTCTGAGAGCTCATAGAATTTGGCTTGAGCCCTAGCGGACTTGTGTCAGCTGACCAAGTGACAGCTGCGACAAGAGCTAGTACTTGTGCATACAACACCGTCACTTCCAAGTTTGTTACGAACTACCGAGTTGATAAAATTAGAGAAGGAAGCTCCAGGAGTTGTAGCATTATTGCTGCAATACTGGAGCCCACCATCTTTTTGGCGTCGTTGCCGGGGAAGCATCAGAGTATTAGTAATTGTTGCTTTTCTTCTACTTTTCCTACTCTCGCCTTTTGCTAAGTAGTTTATTTCATTTCCATTCTGCAAAAGTAGCATAGACATTTCCTGCTTTCATAGATTAACATTTCAATTCCGCAATTTCATTTTTGCCAGCGTAGATTAGCATTTCAATTCTGCAAGTGTAGACTAGCATTTCAATTCCCGCAATTTCATTTAAGCAAAGTAGATTAGTTCTTTCCTGCTTTTATTTCAATTCTGCATTTCCATTTCAGCAAGATAGTTAGTTGTAGATCAATCTGTTTCAGTTTTTGCAGGTACCAGGAAAAAAAAAACAAAAGCAATCAAAAGTCTTTTCATTTCATGCCTCGTAGGAATCTAGATAAAACAGGCAAATTCTTACCCAACACCCCCACCACATCACTGAGTCACCCTTCTCTCTTCTGTGGCGACAGTGATCCAGAAGAACCTATAGGCGAACCTCCTGAGATATACGAAGATCCTATA
This sequence comes from Pinus tabuliformis, assembly GCA_031772625.1. Classification (NCBI taxonomy): domain Eukaryota; kingdom Viridiplantae; phylum Streptophyta; class Pinopsida; order Pinales; family Pinaceae; genus Pinus; species Pinus tabuliformis. The sequence goes on from CM062806.1 coordinate 62,213,058, forward strand.
GCAGAAGAAGAGTTAGAGACCACTCCATCTGAAGCTATGGCTGACCATAGGGGAGAAGATGAGAGAATAGAAGGTGCCTTCCCCATCCGGGAGACCAATGGAGACATGAAAATGAAGAACATTAGCCCCTCCGCTTTACCTCACTTCCATGGGCTGACTACTGAAGATCCTGATACCTTCCTGTTTGAGTTTGTTGTCCTTTGTCGAACCTATGACTATACTGAAGATGAGTAGAAGTTGAAGCTCTTCCCCTCAACCCTTAAGGATGCAGCATTACGCTAGTTCATGGGCTTACTTGGGAACAATATCACCACTTGGGCTCAGATGCAACAAGCTTTGAATACCAAATACCAGGACTACTGTAGGTCCAAGGAAACCAAGGGAGAAATCTTTCGGATGACCATGGGAAATGATGAGTCCTTAGAGGATTACGAGGAAAGGTTCCAACTTAGATATAAACGGGCCAGGTGCACACTTGACCCGGAATCCCTCAAGTTGGTTCTGCTTCGAGGAGTCCCGGAAGACATCTTAGATACCCTTCACATGCTAGCTGGAGGAGATATTTACCAACTACCTTATGAGGACATAAAGACTGTGTTTAGAAACCACTCTAGGGCAGCCCGGAAAAGAGGTAGAGGAAACCTCCTCTCAGCTGGTATTCCTTTCTCCAAACATGAGTTTGCAAATCAATTAGAGGATCTCAAGAGTGAGGTGAGACAGACCATTGCCATGCAACTTGATACATTCCGAATCCAGCAGAAGAAAGAAGAAGCTGAGAGGGCCTTGGCTATCTTCTGCCCTAGGTGTACAAGGAAACATCCCAAGAATGAATGCCCATTACATTCGGTTGAAGTATGTTTTGTTTGTGAGGAGGACCACCCCACAAACCAATGTCCAACCTTACCTGGGCTTAAAGCCATGTACCAAGGGATAGAAGCACCCACTGAAACTCTCTATTTCCTCAACCAAAGGAGGCCACAAGGACCTAGACCTTACCAGCAGGGGATGCAAGGGACACCCCAAGCTTATTACAACCCCAACCAATCTGCTCCTATGCCTTCCTGGGGTCCCCTTGCTCATTCTTCCTGGTCTATGCCTCCTCCATGGTCTTACCCACCTCAGCACCATACTCAACCCACTACTCAGTCGTATCACTCACATGCCCAGCCACAGCCTCAGTGGAATGCACCTCAATCGGGGTGGAGGCCCCAGTACAATACTCCTCCCGCCATTTTGCCTCTACCACCAGTTCAACCACAACCATTACCTCCTGCTCCTCCAAGGCAACCTCAAATGCATGCTCAACCGAACCCGAACCCCAACAACAGACAGGCCCAGCAGGTATATATTGGGGAAACATCATGCCCAACCTATGCTGTGGAGATCCAGGAGATCAATCTGCGATTGGGAAAGACTCTTCCGGATCGCCAACCTCCTCCCCCAGAGGACGAGGAAGATAAACAGGAAAGTGAACCAAAGGCCATTCCACCCTTTCTTGAGAGACTAACAGCCACCACACAACCCAACCCAGAGGAGGATGAGCTTCTGGGAGAGCTCAAACAGTTGTGTGTGAAAATACCAATTCTCCAAGCCATCAAAGATGTACCGATATACAACAAACTGGTTAAGGAAGATTGTTTTAGACACCCAGGCAGGCAAAAGAGAGATGCTTCAACCATCAATGTCATAGGACAACTATCTGATCTTATGTTGGGACAAGTCATCTGCCCAAAGTATCTAGATCCTGGGAGTCCTATAGTAGATGTCCACATCAATGGCACCATCATACCTCACACCTTGATTGACCTGGGGGCTGCCATTAATGTGATGACCAGAGATACCCTGCTCAAACTCAATCTTCAGGGTTCCTTGAGAAAGACCTCGAAAGTCCTACAACTAGCAGATCGCTCCACTGTGACTCCCGAAGGGATTGTAGAGGATGTCTTGGTCTCTGTTGACTCTTGGGAATACCCTGCAGATTTCTTGGTTCTGCAACCAAAGGCAAAGATTACTGGATACCCTCTTATTTTGGGAAGGCCTTGGTTAGCCACTGCAGATGCTTACATAAGCTGCCGTGCAGGAAACATGACTATCAAAAATGGTCCTATGTCCAAGCATCTAGTCCTATACCCTCCTGCCCAACCCTCATTAGAGCATGACTTACCACTTTGGTTGGAGGAAGGAGAAGAAGACGAGGTGTACTCAGCACCTTTGTGCACCCTAGACACCACTAGGGGAGATCCCTCAACCGAGGATGATTTGATTGAGACCTTGATCCAGAATCCACCTCCCAGTGCACTGTCCTTAGAGGAATTGGTGGAGGATGCCCAAGCCAGCACCTTAGTGGACCTTTGTGTGACCAATCTTGTCACTCCCAGAGTCAAAAATGTGGAGTCCGGCCCTGAGAGAACGTTAAAGATCAACTCCTCCCTATCTCCTTCCCAGGAAAAGGAGTTGTGTAGTTTGTTGGCCAGTCATCTAGATGTTTTTGCTTGGAGCTATAAGGAGATGAAAGGAGTCCATCCTTCGATCTGTACCCATCACATCTACATCAAAGAGGACTGTAAACCAGTTAGGCAACCCCAGAGGAGAATGAATCCAGCCCTTAAGGACATCGTCAAGGAAGAACTGTAGAAACTATTGGATGCCGGATTCATTTACCCCATCTCAGATAGCGAATGGGTGTCCCCCCTGGTGTTGGTTCCCAAGAAAAATGGGAAGTGGAGAATCTGTGTGGACTACCGAGAACTGAACAAAGCTACCAAAAAAGACCATTTTCCTCTACCTTTCATAGATCAAGTGTTGGATGGACTGGCAGGAAAGAAGTTTTTCTCTTTCCTGGATGGGTTTAGCGGGTACAACCAGATCCAAATCAGCCCGGAAGACCAAGATAAGACCACCTTCACTTGTCCTTGGGGTACCTTTGCTTATCGAGTTCTTCCCTTTGGACTATGCAATGCTCCTGCCACCTTCCAGAGAGCTGTCTTGAGCATCTTTTCTGAGCTGGTCCATGATGCAGTGGAAATCTATATGGATGACTTCACTCCTTATGGGTCCAACTTCCAGGAAGCATTGTCCAATCTGGGAAAAGTCCTGACCAAATGCATTGAGATGAACCTGTCCTTTAGCCCTACTGAAGGGACCGTGCTAGGCCATATCATTTCTTGCCAAGGGTTACAAGTGGATCCTAACAAAATTGCTCTTATCAAGAAGGTTCCACCCCCTCAGAAGGTAAGAGATGTTCGAAGTTTCTTAGGATTAGCAGGGTATTACCAAAGATTCATTAAAGACTTCAGCAAGCTAGCCTCGCCATTGTTTAGCCTCTTGGCAAAAGATGTGGAGTTTAAATGGACTGACGATTGTCAGAGGGCTCTGAATGAATTAAAGGACAAGTTGGTGTCTGCCCCAATCTTGAGAGGTCCAAACTGGGCCCTACCTTTCCACATCCACACTGATGCCTTGAACAAAGCCATAGGGGCAGCCTTAGGACAAGTTGAACAAAAACTTCCATACGCCATTTACTTTGTTAGCAAAAACTTATCTAAGGCAGAACTGAACTACACTGTAACTGAGAAAGAATTCTTAGCCGTGGTCCATGCACTGAACAAGTTCCGACATTATATCACCGGCTATAAAACATTTGTACATACTGATCATGCTGCAATTAGATATTTAATGAATAAACCCGATGTGAATGCTCGTATTATTAGATGGTTACTTTTGTTGCAGCAGTTTGATTTGATTATCGTTGATAAACCAGGTAAAGAAAATGTTGTTGCTGACTTTTTGTCTAGATTGGATTTATCTGCAGATGAGGATGGAACAGTGGATGACCAGATGCCCGATGAACATCTGTTTGCTATTTCAGTACTCTCTCCATGGTTTGCTGATATAGCAAACTACCTTGTTTCAACACAGTTCCATCCGCACCTATCCTCAAGAGAGAAGAGAAGAATCATCAGAAAAAGTTCCTCATTCACTTAGATCGGGGGCAACCTGTTCAAGCTTGGCCCTGATCAAATCTTAAGGCATTGTGTAAGGGAGGAGGAAGTCTTTGATATCCTCCTCACCTGTCATGATGGGCCTTGTGGAGGACATTTTGCAGCGAAGAGGACTGCCTTCAAAATCCTGCAGGCAGGCTACTATTGGCCCACGCTTCATCAAGATGTCAGAAGGTATATCAGCCAATGTGAACGATGCCAAAGGATGGGGAAACTGACTCAAAGGGATGAAATGCCTCTCCAACCTCAATTGACTCTTGAACCATTTGAGAAGTGGGGTATGGATTTTGTGGGTCCAATCAACCCTCCTTCGAGGCAAAGATCTTACATCATCGTGTGCACAGACTACCTGACAAAGTGGGCAGAAAACAAGGCAATCAAAGCATCAATAGAAGAAAAGGTGGCTGAGTTCTTAAGAGAAAACATCTTCTACAAATTTGGCTACCCAAGAGAGCTAGTCACTGATCAAGGATGCCAGTTCACCTCCAACTTGATTGAAGACCTACTAGCTCATCACAAAATCAAGCATAGGACTTCCACCCCCTATCACCCTCAAGCAAATGGGCAGGTGGAAGTCACCAATAGAGCATTGGAATGGATCTTGACTAAGGTGGTGAGCAGCAGCAGGAAAGATTGGGCAGATCGCCTGGTTGAGGCCACATGGGCTTACAACACCACTTGGAAGACCACAATCGGCTTCACACCTTATGAGCTGGTCTATGGGAAGAGAGCTTTGCTGTCAATTGAATTCGAGTACAACACTTTGAGGATGGCAGCTCTGCTGGACCTAGATCTCAGCCATGCCCAACAAGAAAGGTTATTGCAGCTGAATGGATTGGACGAGCACCGAATGCAGGCCCTTCTTCACTCAGAAGTGGTTCAACTTCAGAGGAAGGTATGGCATGACCAACACCTCAATGACAAGCAATTTCAGCCGGGAGATTGGGCGCTGTTGTATGATTCCAAGCATAAATATTTCAAGGAAAAGCTGAGAACCAGATGGCTAGGACCATATGCAGTGGAAAAATGTAATGACAATGGATCTATACTTATTCGGACCATTGATGAGGAGGCCATCCCTATGCTTGTCAATGGGCATTGGTTGAAGATCTACAGAAAGCCTCTGTCAAGGCAAGAATTCATCAAAACTGTGGAAAAATCAGTGCTGGTCATAGAGCAGGGTTCTGCCTCTGTTTTGAGCACACCCTGAAGTTCAAAAAAAATAAAAATAAATAAATAAATAAATAAAAGATCCTTGGGTGAAAACCTTTCCGAGGCGCCCAAGGCAGATGGTAGGGGTGAAAACCTCATTGAGGGGCCCCTGCTGTCTTTCAAAAAAAAAAAAAAAAGGTTTGAAAAAGACCCTTGAGTGAAAACCTCTCTGAGGCGCTCAAGGCAGATAGTAAGGGTGAAAACCTCATCGAGGCGCCCCTGCTGTCTTTCAAAAAAAAAGAGAAAAAACAATAAACAAAAAACAGGGACAGCCAGTTCACAATGTGGCAATGCATGCAGGTTGCAGGTATTCTATGAAGGAAGAGAGGTCCCTCAACTCAAAGACAAGGGTCCTTATTATGCTACCAGGTGACCTTACCAGCACCCCCTCCGGAAACACTCATATTCTCCAAGGTATGGGCACGATTTGATCACAATTTAGTCTTCTGCAGGAAGCTACAGACTTTCTACAGGAAGTTCTGTATTTCTACAGGAAACTTCCTGTAGGAGTTTTGGACGGCCCAGAACTAATTATGTAGGGAAATCTAACGACAAAGGTCCGACATGGAGGCATGCAAGCTACTATTTTCTCCATCACACACTGCTGTCACCTCCTTCTACCACCCCAGTCGCCATGTAATGGAAATACCTGCATAATCAAAACAGAACACTGAATTATCAGAGGAAGCGCTTCTCAAATGAAAAAGATGCAGAAACACCATGCAATACTCATCATAGCTATCCAAGGGCCCTGCGTTCATGATCGTGATGCCACCGTCTCCACTGTTCAGCATGCACCCGAGGAGGAAAAACTGCTACAGGACTTCCTACAGGAATCCCGTAGCAGTTCATCCAGCTAGAAGTGTACACCATTAAATCGCCTACAACATGCAGTAATAGAACGTGCACATGCACCACCCACAGCCAGGTAATAAGCATCGTGACCATCAGCAGCCTGCGAAAAGGAAGGACCTCCGGGCCTGTGCAAATAGCAGCAGCAAGCAAATCTAATCATCATCGTCCTGAAGCCTGGAAAATCATGTCGCGGCCGCACAGGTAAGTGCCTCGCCCTTTCTTTCGTCGAATTACATGAATAATACTTTGAAATGTTTGCAAGTATGAAATGAATGGGTTGAGCGGTCGTATGGCCATTCGACTGGCCACGTCGACCAGTTAGATGGTCTAGTCGGATGTGTAAAATGGTGGTCGTGGCAAGAAGAACGGGTAGTGGACACGTGAGAACCATCCAGTCGGGGAGAAGCGCGTTTTAACAGAAATGGCGGCGGCGGATCTGTGGAGAATGATGCGGCAGTCAGGGAACTTGCAGTAGAATGATTATGTGACGTCGTCCAACAGTCCGGCAGGGACAGCTCACCCCCGCGCCACGAATTCCTCCGGATTCAAATATATCGGCTAGATCGCCACCCTACGCATTTATCATCATCCATTTAGAAGTCGAGTAAGAGTCCGAATTCATCTGAAGCCCGTCACTCCAAGTCTTCGGCTTGTTCGAGCGTCTAGTAGCGACATAGAAGGAGCAGAACCACTGCAGTGCTCTTCAGAACCCGTGCGCTGTTTCTACAGGAAAGCTACGCTACATGAAGCTCACTGCCACGAGTAAAATTGGGCTCTTCACGTCAAAGGTGGCGAATTGGAAGGTAAGCCTGACCTGTACCTCCCATGCAATTGGTTTCGAGGGTGGTGGAGTCGACGTGCTACAGTCTGATCATAAAAATTGCAAATATTGTATTCCGTTTGCATGAATTGTCGTCGAAGTGTATGTAAGGTTTCTAGAGGAGGTGATTTTTAAGGTTCATCTGTAGATAGTCTTCGTGAATTGTGTGCGTGGCTCTGTCCCAAAAGGCTAGTTTTTGAATACGCACCCGCCACCTCCAGTTAACAGGGCAGGTTTTCACCATGCCGGGTGGATTCATCAGAAAGGAACCAACCGACTCAAAGAAACTAAGGGAGAACCCTGAGGTGGTAGAGTTGTTCACTCACGCGCAATGGATGTCGTTCTGCGACAAATTGCAAGGATATGATGATGAGGTGGCAGAGGAGTTCTTGCGAGCTCTGAAGCCAAAATCCAAAACACTGGCCACTGTTAATTTCAGGGGTTTGAGTCTCAGACTCACCCCACAATTCATCAGCCGAGTCACTGATCTCCCAATGGGGGTACCATGGGACAAGGAGGAGAGGAAATTGGGCCAGAAGGCTAAGAAGGAATTCTTTCCACCAGAGGAGCAATTCTCAGAAGATAAGAACGGGGTTCGCAGAACTAGCTTACTGCCACTTTGGAGCGAGGTCAGCCTCCAAATTATGAAATACATCACCTGCGAAGGTCGGTTCAGCATTGTGTATGGGTACCATCTCCGGCTACTCACTGAATTGAGACATCAGATGGACCTACCTGCCGAAAACAAACTAAGTATTCCCTACTTTCTACTGTAGTCTATGACAGAATGTGCCACTAAGTTAAAAGAAGGCACAACAGACCAGGTAGCCCACCATGGGCTCATTAAGCTCCTCGTGGAGGATGCACTTCACACATACAAAGTCCCTCTCTCGTGGGAAGCCTTCCGAAATCTGGCTAAGGATGGCGATATAAAAATTTTGACCGAAGAGCTTGGTTCCTCCAGCAGCGAGGAAAAGGAGTCAGTACCCACAGAGAAGAAAGAAAAAGGCCAAAGACCTACGGCCAAAGTACAGAAGAAAGAGCAAAAGGAGAAACAAGAGAAAAAGGTTGCCAAAGAGAAGGATGACACACCCATATTAACGCCCAGAGAGAAAAGATTACAAAGTAGGGTGGACAGGACTGAGCCAGTCCATGTCAGTAAGGGCACCTCGACAGCAGCCTCGACCAAGTCAAAAAGCAAAACACACTCAGCAAAACAAACTAAAGCGGTGCCACCTGTTTCTACAGGAAAACCAAAACCGGCTTCTACAGGAAGCCAGAAATCAGCTGATAAAGGGCCTTCTACAGGAAGCCCTGAGAAAGGAAAACCCAAGGAAAAGAAAGCCGACATTCTTGCAAGGGAGGCAGCAGCCGTGCTAGCCGCCCTCAGTACACCTCCTAAGCCGAAGGAAAAGAGAAAGAGGGAGATCCCTCTCTATTTTAAAGCCTGGAGAAGTGTAAGAATAAAAACGGGCAAGCCACAACCTCCGTCCAAGCCCAATTACTATAGAGGATACCTCTACTTCGCCCAGGGAGAGGTCCCCCTCAAAGATATCAGTCACCTATGAGAGGGGGAGCCCGAAAACAACTACTTGGAAAGAGAGGTTAGACCAGTTGGCTTCAAAAGCCCGGCTACAGGATCCTGAGGCTGCTCTACAGGAAACCTTAGCCTGGCTTAAGGAGACAGGGAGGATGGAGGGAGAAGCACCCTCATCACCACTGAGGGAAGATGAAGTAGAGCCACTAAGAGACGAAGAGAAAGAGCATATTCCGGAGCCTAGTCCTCAGCCAAGTCTGAGCTCATATTATAATTTCTTAGAAGCTGGAAAAATTATACCACAAAAATTCATTGTGCCACTTTTCTTTGCATTGGAGGAAGAGAGAGTACGAATGCACACGTGGATGAAAATAGCTAAGTCAAAAGGCATGGCAGATATAGGCCCCTTGGAGGAACAACTCAAGGAGGCACGAAAGGAGTTAGCTATGGCCAAACACGTGGCAAATTGCCAGCGGGTGTTCCTACAGGAAGAGAACGAAAAACTTAGACTGCAGCTACAGGAGCTGAGGAAAGGAACGGGCACATCCTCAGGGGACATCACAGCAGAACAACAAGGCAGAGAAAGATTGCAAGTCGGTCTTGGGGAGCCAACCACGCATCTACAGGAAGGAGAACTGCAAGCACAAATTGAGATACAGGCGCTCCAACAACAGTTACAGCAAAAAGAGGCACAATTGGCCTGCATGGCCAGTTGGGCCATGGATGCTATACAATGCAGACAGCCGGCCAAATCCTATGGGTTGTACCTGAGAGATCAATGGCTACAATTTTAGATTAATACATTAGCACAAAGAGGTATCTCTCAGCTCCAAGACCCGCAGCAGTTCACTGAATTATGCAATACCAGTTCATCAGAGGATAAGGCCAAACTATCGGAGTTCTATCTCCATAATTTGGCCCTTCCTAATGTATCTTCATGGGATCCCAACACGGTCTTAGGGGATATGTAGTTAATGGCATTTGCCTCATGGTTGAACCATGAAGAAAAAAGAGCAGCAGAAGTCAAAGCGGTCATGAACCGAGAGCTGAACGAGCCATTACTAATTAGAGCAGAACCAGGGGATCCAACTGCATTAATATTAGCACACCAACACTTATCCACCGACCCTCAAGCTTCACTGAAATATATGGATCAGCAGGCCCAGGCCATAGCACATTTCGAGGATATGGAGAGACTGTTAGGGGACAACTGTGTTCAAGCTTGCACCCGCCGATGGAACACATTGGTCCACATTCTAAAGATCAGAGAATACCACACTCCAACTCGAATGAGGGAAGCTGTAGCACGAGTGCCCCTCTATAAGAAATCAATGCAAAACCTCCAGGCCAGCTGGATTGGCCTCAAGCTAAGCCCACCTATGCTGTTAGGATTGATGGAAGGCAGCACAGAGAAAGATGAGCATGAACAGTGGGAAGAGGTGGAAAGAAAGGTCGGGTTCCATGTCAGGAAGGAGGACACTAGTGCAGAAGCTTGGGATGTGAGGGTGGCAGTAAAGACAATGAAGGACGAGGAGCTGGATTAGTTGCTCAAGGATGAGCAATCATTTTAGCTGGGGGGTGATGATGAGCCCCAAATTTGGTAACATTTTGGGCTCATTTGGCCTAACTACCCTTGCTCAACCCTTCAATTTTCATAACTTATGCATCATTTTTTAGTATATTTATGTCATTTGTATGAATGAGGGCGGTCACTATTCCTAGGTGGCTAACACGTGCTTATTTCAGGTTTTTTGACATTTAATGGAGCAAAACCACGAAGATGAGGGCTAGGAGACAGCCAAGATGGGATTGAGATTTTGTAAGAAGGTTGTCCACAACATTGAATGGCCTTCCTCGTGATCTTCACCCCCAACTCCGAGCTCCAACAGCCACCACCACCGAGTTAGAAGGCAGCCAAACGGATTTTGAGGAAGCAGAAGATCACTCTTAGTTTGGTCAGCCAAATCCCACTAATTTAGGAGGCCATCTTGGCCCTCGTAATGTATAAATGATGAGGCTGTAGCCTTCGAAGGGGAATTTTGAAACCTTGTTGCATATTTTGGATTACGAGCTGTTAGCTCTGTTTTGCTCTTTTGTAAGCCATTTTTGGCATGTTATTGGACTTATGATTATTATCTTTTAATGGAAAGCAGGCAGATTTGAGTTCAGTTCTGAGTTCTTAAAGGAGCCATAGCTCTCGGGGTTGGGCCCAACCTGAGAGCCTAAGGCCTCCTTCCTTTGTATCGTTACCTTTCTTTCAGCATTGTATTTCTTTTCCTTTACATGCATTTGGAAACACAGTTAGCTGAGTTGAATTTCTTGGTGTGGTTAAGTAGGTCAGTTTTATGAACATAGTTGCTTCAGTAAGTTAGAATAGAGTAAGGAGATTGGAGTTAATAAGAGTTCCAAAAAGGGTTGATTGCACACTCCTTTTCACCTCTGTTTAGGGGCTGGAATTGCAGACAGTGCCACCCACCAAAAACAATGTTTTACATGTTCATGCAATCTTTGATACAATGTTTTCGCTGCAATAGTTGTCCATGCGTTCAGATCTTGTGGAATGATTCTTTGCTTCAGTGCCATGCATGATTTTCCTTAGCAATAACGTTGTTGTTCTTTGGTTTTGTGAAACAGTTAGAATAGGATCATGCTATTTCGGTTATGTGCAAGATGTGGATGATTTGTTTCGTTTACACTGCACAGTATTACTCCTTCACTCTCTTATCCTTCTAAGCCATGCCCAGAACAACTACTCATCTCCCAATTAGACCCCTATCTCTCAACCATTCTATCACCCTCGTTATTCTACCTTTTTCGGCCTTCCATTCCCTCTACCCTTCTTTAAGACAACCTAGTTTAGCACACCCCCTCTTCATCTCATCTCTCTGTCACTGAGTCACTACAAACTCCTCCCTACCTCCCTATCCATCCATGCAACCTCTTCCACTCATCCATCACCCAAAAATCCGATTATAAGACATCCTGTAGGAATTACTGAACTTCCTGTAGAAATTCTGAACATCCTGTAGAACCCCTGCAGACTTCCTGTAGAAGCTCATAAACACGGTTGCTTAGCATCCAGACTTTGTGAAAATCTCTGAAAGGATGTTAGGGACCCCTTAGACCCTCTCTGAGCCTTCCTGACCTCTTCCAAACATTTCTCCCCTTGACCTACCCCTGCACAGTAAAGACCCAGTTAGAAGCACATGCATAATAATTTCAACAACTTGAGAAAAAATACAAAAATATGTTCTCTTCAGATGAAAGTAGTCTAGACACATGCATCTCACCTTAATAGAAGTAATGGCATCACTTTCAGTAGTTTGCATTCTCACCGTTGCATCAGTAGGACTAGCTGGTAGAATTAGGGTTTGCTAGGGTTTTCATTTCTTGTTGGCTTTCAGTTTATTGTTGCAAAGTAGGTTAATTCCCTCTGAGTTAGCTTTCGTTCATCGGTTAAAAAGCTTCTTCTGAGAGCTCATAGAAGTTGGCTTGAGCCCTAGCGGACTTGTGCCAGCTGACCAAGTGACAGCTGCGATAAGAGCTAGTACTTGTGCATACAGCACCGTCGCTTCCAAGTTTGTTATGAACTACCGGGTTGATAAAATTAGAGAAGGAAGCTCCAGGAGTTGTAGCATTATTGCTACAATACTGGAGCCCACCACATAATATTCAAAACCAACCCAACTAACCGGTTACTGGTCTAACCGTCTGGTTAGCAGGCCCACTGGTTGGAACCGGTCAAAAAACCTAGTCAGACACCCTGTTTGGCCAAAAATTGGAGCTAACCAGTCCTAACCAGCCGGTTTATGGTCAAACTGGCTGATTTTGTCCTAAACCGGCTGGTTTATTGCCAGGGAAAGTATAACCCCCAGAAAATGCATTTTTGTGAGTTTTGAAGCTATTTTGAGGGAAATTTGGGGTTGTTTTCCTCCAAAACTAGTCCCTCCAAGAAAAACATGCCTACCCTCTCATTTACCTGACACATTTCAACCCTAACAATGTTGGAAATTAATGGTAATTTTAAATTCTTAAAGTAAAAGTGACATTTCCTTTCATTTTCATTTTCATCCTTTTACTTAAATTTTTAACATTACCATGAAGTGACTCAAGATGTTTGAGAGTGGTTTCGACCTCATTGGATTTCATATCGAGAAACTAGAATTTTAGATTTCACTCAAAATTCAGCAGACTTAATGGTTTTCAGGATTTCATGGTTTGGGGGTAAACAATAAATGCAATCGGAGCTCCAAATGATGAGCAAAACTCCTAATCTAGATCCCATTGTGTTGGACGATATTGATCCAACATCAGAATGGGTGGAGGACACTGAAGAACCTATGTTTGAGGTTGATTTTGATATCGACATGGCTTTAGCGAGGGATGAAGCAGATTATGTGGCAGCATCAGAATCAGGATCAATAGCGGCATCAAGGAAAGGCAAAGAACCAATGGAACGCACTAGTCATGTAGGTCTAAAAACTTGTGCTTCCATTAGGTCCACTTCTATTGTTATTGGTGGCATTGATACTGAGGTCGCAGATCAGGCTGAGGCATCCTCAGACTCTAGACCAAATGATGTCTATGTAGCTCGTGATGATGATCATGTGGCTAGTATTGGTGATGAACTTGATGATTGATCATGTGTACATTGTAGACTTGTAGTAGGCCAATGGCCTCATAGCTTACAACATTATTTTTGGACTTTATAGGCCATTTAGAACCTCATTGCTTATGTATTTTGCTATTTTGTTGATGATATGTATTGCTCTCGATGCCATTTTGATATATTCGCCTTTACATGGTATATAAATGAGCAAACTTTGCATATCTTGTCTCTATTAGCTTGGAATCATGGTTTTAAATCTTAAAAATAGTTTTGTTTCATTAAAAATTAATTAAATAATGTATTTTTCTAAAACCGGTTCATTTAGACCAAACCAGTCCCAATTAGAACGGTTCCGGTCGGTAAATCAATTCATTAGGTGGACCGGTCTGGTCACCGGTTCCAGTTTTAAAAACTATGGTAAGAAGTGATACGAGAAAACATGAAGATCTTGTTCAATACAAAGTATAAGGTTCGAATAACTTTCCTCTTAATTCCCACACAATTGGGGAGTCCTTGCATTCCCCAAAGGATTTCACGCTCCCTTCAATTATGTAAAAGATACACAAGAATAAAGACTCATTTAATGAACCAAGACCATGCATACCTTGAGAAATCATATAAATACTACGTTTGATGAACCATTTCAACAAGAGAATAATTGCAAGGCTTGTTGCCAAAATCTATTTGAGATTCACCACAACTCTCAAGGTTGATTGCATTTCTTTGCAAATTGTGATCCTCCACCATTGTAGCTACATACAATTTCTTGAGGAGAAAGAGCTTGCAAAAGGAGAAATGAGGACCTTCCATTGAAGAGTTGAAGAGAGCTATTCTATCCAAAATTTCTCCTTTATGTCTCTTTGTTGACCATTATCTCTATCCACATTTATTAAAAGAGTATTTTCTTTTCTTTTTACATTTTTTTTCTTGTTTTGGTATGCTTTCTTCCTCATTTATTCATGATTGGATGCTGCATTGCTAATTTGTGTTTTATTCCTAACTATTTCTAACCACTAGTGTGTACTTGTATGGGTGACAACTTCCTATACATCAATCACAATTTTGTCCATCCATTCAACAAAAACCATTACAGACCCAATTCCATTTGGTGTAGTTAGCACTCTTCTTCTTTATGTTCATGATATTTTTATTTGGTAAGTGATCTTGAAAATCTTGGCAAGAAACTAAGAATCCTCTAAGTTTTTTGTTCCAAGATGGCTATGAGTGTTAATAATGAAAAAATGAAAGTCACAATAATCAACTCCAAAAGAATCATATGTCATACTTCCATATATAACAACAACTTGGCAGAAGTTCCTTTATACAAATATCTGAGAATCAATATCCTTCACAAGCTCAACTAGAATTATAGCACTGAGAAAAAATTAAATGGATGATGGAAATATTTTTTTGGACTTGAAAACAATTTTGTAAATACACAAATATTTGGATATGGGATTAGAAAGATCCTCTTTGAGATTCTTGTAACCCATGTTTTATATGGATTTGAGATTTGGGGATGCATTAATTTATAACCTATAATCTAAAAAAATTCCTTATTTTTTCATTGAAGAAATCCTTGCCATTGATAGCTTAACTATGACCGTAGTTAATGTATAATAAGAGGTTAAACAACATGGAAGAGAATAATTTTCCTAAAATTACTTCAAACTATAGGCAAACCCACTTTTGGCTCAGGGATAACATAAAAATGTCGAATCTTGGCTAGGCTATTCAGGGAAAAAGGATGAGATCATTATGTAGAATAAGGATAATATTAAAAAATATTATTACATCAAAATTTAGGAGAATTTGTGGCATGATAAAGAGTTAGAGGGAAAAGAGGAATTAAGATATTATAAGGAGGTGATCAAAAATACTATTATGGAAAATCAAAATCATTTATCTGCCTTGAGTAGCTTAAAGAAGAAAATAAACATTATTAAAATAGAAAAAAAAAATTATAAGCTCCATACTAAAACTAGATGATGGTGAATTCCTAAAAAAAAACATGAGTTTGTCACCTTTTTTACACTAAGAGGTTTGAAGATGTAAAGCAATTTCTCTTAGATTGTTTGGCATATATTCAGTTTACATCTAAATTTCAAAATATTTGTGACCCTACCAAAACTTTTTAACCTTTCAAATCAACAAAACTATCTTCTAAAACCTATAACTAAAAATTTAAAAATTTTAACTATTTTTTTAGCCATAACTAAATGATATTTAATCTAAATTATCTTCTCAAACATATAACTAAAAATTTAAAAATTTTAACATATTTTTAGACATAACTAAATGATATTTAGTCTCAATATATAGTTGTTCTTCATCATCATTATAATGAAAATATGGTCAAGTATATTAATTATAATTATAATTAAATCAATTTTTTTTATCCATAACAGTAATTCTTCTTCTTCATCATTATAATAAAGATATGGTCAAACATATTAATTATAATGATAATTAAATATCTATATATGTGGCTTAGGCGGTTTTGGATTGACGATAAATGGGTGCGCTGTTAAGGCACTCCTTGCCATAGGTCGCCGGTTCAAATGCCCCATGGGTACTTAGGTTAGTCTTAACTTAAATAATAATAATAAATAAAAATAAAAATAAAAAATCAATCTATATATGTGGATAGTAAAATATTATAATAAAAATGGAATTAAATAAATAAAAATATTATAAGATAAAATCATAAAATATTAAATATAATATAATGAGAAATTTCAGTTAATAATTTCAGTTAATATATAGATATTTATTGCAGATATAATACAAATTATATAATTTTATAATATAATGAGAGATTGAATTTAAATAAAGAAAAGGATTACATTTCACTCTTAAGATTAATACATTTTAACATTTTAATATTAACAAATTAAAATAAACTTTTTTTGGTATAAAAATGAAAAATAATGTTAAATTTTATATATACTTTATAGGTTACAAGTTTTTACTGTGATAAGTTAAGCAAAATTTAAACTAAAAATCTTATTTGCAAATCAAAGTTCTAGGTATAATTAAATCATAGTATTGATTCATCAATATTATAATCTATATAAAAACCATAGGCATAAAATTTAATAAGATTTGTTTACCCTTTATATATGAATCATATGGAGGGAATTTAATAAGAACATTTACTCTTTCATGTCGGACACTACTCTTCAAATACATTGAAAATATTTTTCTTTTCTATAATGTAAATAGTCCAATCATTAAAAAAATTGCAATGGGTTTAAAAAAAAAACCAAAATATAATATTACTTTATGAATATCATTGCAATCTCCAATATGGGTGAAACATTAAGAACTACTTAAACTTTGAATAAACAATCTCCATAAAACAAATATAACTTTCAAGAATCATTTGCTATAAGAATTAAAGCCCTCACATGATGCATGACACTACTATAAAATCATAATTATTCATATGTGCATTATGATGCATCTTTTGCTATAAGAATTAAAGCCCTCACATGATGCATGACACTACTATAAAATCATAATTATTCATATGTGCATTATGATGCATGACGATGCAGACACTAAAAGAATGCATAAATTACATTATTTTTTGTCAACAAAAATTAATGAGTATTATTTATTATTTAACATTGAATTTCTGATAATAAAGAAGCATAACTACATTGAATCATTTTGTCTATGTGTTTTATATTAATTAAGCATAAAAAAGACATGAAAGTAATCTTATAAACTCAAAAAAGTAAAACAACTAATAAATACAAGCAAGTGGAGTATGAAGTATGAAGATATCCCAAGTATGAAGATATCCCAATAGAGCCATGTTGAATTCGTAAAGTACCATTTGTAAATACCAATCCCAAGAGCATGCGAAGCTAATTTAGCATTAAATTTCTAATATTAAAGAATCATAACCATATTGAATTATCCCAAGAGCATGAATTATCCCAAGAGCATGCGAAGCTAATTTAGCATTAAATTTCTAATATTAAAGAATCAACCATATTGAATTTTTTTTATTCATAGTGCCTTCATGTCTTCGCATTAATTAGGCATTCGTATTAATTAGACATGATAAGCATGAAGATGATAGAAAGGTAACATTCATAAATGCTTACCTTGATAAAGATCTGCAAATATACCTATGGAGTATTCCTAAGCATCATTTATAAATTCAAACCCTAAGAGAATAGAAAAAAATTACCTATGGAGTATTCCTAAGCATCATTTATAAATAACCCTAAGAGAATAGAAAAAAATTTAAAAAAAAAATTTAAAAAGGAAAATTTTCATTTCAAATTTGAAAAATAAACTATGGAGTATTCCTAATTATCATTTATAAATTCAAACCCTAAGAGAATAGAAAAAAGGAAAATTTTCATTTCAAATTTGAAAAATAAACTTTTTTCTTTCTAATTTTCATTCAAGTAAAACTCAACATTAAATTTTATCATCTTAAAAACAAATCATTGTATTTAGCATCCTTTAAAAAAAATTGATAATTTTCTAAGATAATGAACAAATTTACCCTTAGGTTTATCATTCTAAATTTGTTTCTTCAAATATATATATATATATAATTTTATATTAATATTCTAAAATTGTTTTTTTTTTTAAATATATATATATATATATATATATATATATATAATTTTATATTAATAAAATACTTTTGCAGTGTTTGATTATAAAAATTATGGAAATTTTGATAATTCTAGATGAAGTAACATTTTAAAAAATTAACTATATTTACCAAAGTATAGATTTTAGATTGAAAAGAACTTTTATAAATCAAAATAGCTTTTCTTTTTTTAAATTTTCAGTGTTAAACTCAAAACTGAAATTAAACACCCACTATTTACTACTTATTTAAGTAAGCGGGAATCTATTTCTCCGCAGACAATCGCCTAGGCAAGACTCTGGGAATCTATTTCTCCGCAGACAGTCGCCTAGGCAAGACTCTTGTTAATGCTGATCGGGCTTATTATATGGCTACACAAGACGAGAGATTTCCAAATATACTCTTCCAGTTAAATGAATTGATCCTGTGAAATGAAAACCATAAACGTATTACTTAACTTCTTTTAAAAAAAATGATAACTTAATTTCCTTTAAACAAAAATTGATCATTTCTAAGATAGATCGAGAAAACTCCAGTATACCCTACAATCTCATCCAGACAATGAGTAAGATTTGCTACTGAAATCCAAACAAATACCGTTGTGCCATTGTGTGATTTATTTTTGCATTTTGGAAAACTGAAGATTTATTGTTTTTTTTTTGGAAAATTGAAGGTATCCAAGTGATATAACAGATCTGCAAAATGAACAATTCTTTTTTGGAAAATTGAAGGTATCCAAGTGACATAACAGATCTGCAAAACGAACAACAGAGAAGAAGCTGCAAATGCTAATGCCCCATGATCTCTTAAGCAACTGCCAGCTGGGAAAAAAATGGAAATACTTTAAACAAAGAAAGTAGTGTTTAGAAATCATGTTGCAGTGCATATCTAGAACAACTATTTCACTCGATCATATCTACTCCATGTCTCTTTTCTCCATTCCCTTCTGTAACCACTGGTTATCTACTCTTTTCAGGTCTCTTTTCTCCATTCCCTCTGATCTACTCCTTCATGTCTCTTTTCTCCATTCCCTTCTGCAACCACTGGTTATCTACTCCTTCAGGTCTCTTTCTCCATTCCCTTCTGCAACCACTGGTTATCTACTCCTTCAGGTCTCTTTCTCCATTCTGTTTTCTCCATTCCCTTCTGTAACCACTGGTTATCTACTCCTTCATGTCTCTTTTCTCCATTCCCTTCTGTAACCACTGGTTATCTACTCCTTCATGTCTCTTTTCTCCATTCCCTTCTATAACCACTGGTTATCTACTCCTTCAGGTCTCTTTCTCCATTCCCTTCTGTAACCACTGGTTATCTACTCCTTCATGTCTCTTTTCTCCATTCCCTTCTGTAACCACTGGTTATCTACTCCTTCAGGTCTCTTTCTCCATTCCCTTCTGTAACCACTGGTTATCTACTCCTTCAGGGCTCTTTTCTCCATTCTCTTCTGTAACTACTGGTTTTACAGCTTCTATAACACACCACTTATGCATTCTGTCCTCACTTCTCCATGTTCTACTTGCTGATAGCAACCAAATTAAATTTGGGCAACCATATCTGTTGCCTTACTGTCCAGATCCATATCTGTTGCCTCACGGTCGACAATATCAAAGAAATCATCCAGTTGGTTCCGTTTGACGGTACTGTTCAGATCCATATCTGTTGTCTTACTGTCCAGATCCATATCTGTTGCCTCACGGTCGACAATATCAAAGAAATCATCTAGTTGGTTCAGTTTGACGGTACGGTTCAGATCCTTCATAAACCCCTCGGGTCTCTGTACAAAAGCCAGAAATCCGCCTGTCCTTTCTCCAGACTCACGATATTTTTCTTTTTGGTGGATATCTTGACTACAGAGAAACTGCCATTTGTCGCCATCCACGCAAATCTTCATCTCCACACTCCTTAAAGTCATCCACGCATATGATTCACAACTCCCATCGTAGAAGTTACTCCATGGGGTAGAATAGTGGCAGTATATTTTGCTGCGCCTCAGCATTTTACTGCATCTAGGTTTCAGTGGCCAGCCATGTACATGGCATGAACACCGACACGGTTCATCATGTGATCGTGGTTCTCACCGCCAACGTCACAGATCGCCATGATCATCAGCGGATGGGAGCGCAGGATACCGGATGGGATGGAGGGCAACGCCAGGGGCACATGGGGAGCAGGCACCAGGAGGTGAATCCCGCCGCCGGGCCTCTTGGAGGAGCCATTGCGGTTGTTACCTTTAGCAGCAATAATAGTAGGAAGCACCGAGGGTCAGCTACTCCGTCGCTGGTGTCCGCCATGTGGAAATTACGGAGGCAGGCATTGGGAACGCACCTGAGGGATTCCACAGTGTTTTCGTCACCGCTGGCCATGAATTTGTTGCAACCATCGTTTGCGTCGTCCCTGATGTTGGCAGCATGGTTCTTCAGGCATTCTCTATGGCGAACAAAGATATTTTGAGCAAATGGGAAGTGGGAGATGGTGATAAATAACACTCACATTTTGAATTTGAAACTTGAAACTAAACGAGACCATTCCATCGTATTAATCACGCTCTTGTACCCCGCGTTGTATCTTGCGTACCCCGCGTTGTATCTTGCGTTCAATTGTAAGTAAAGAAGTTGAATATAAACAAAAATAGACCATCAAATAAAGAGGTTGAATATAAACAAAAAGATATCATCATACAGATTATTGTAGTTTGCTTTCAATCCTCAATAAAGAATTGAATATAAACAATAATAAATAGAGGCAGAGATCACAGACGAAGTCCAGCATATAAACATTACACAAGTCTTTGCTAGGAATTTTAATTTCAAACGAAGCACGAACTAAAAGCCGAAGCATATGATCATTGAGTAACACAAGTCTTTGCTAGGAATTTTAATTTAAAACGAAGCACGAACTAAAAGCCGAAGCATATGATCATTGAGTAACACATGATCATTAATAACAATTACCTGTTATATGAGGAGGGTATGATCATTAATAACAATTTCCTTTTCATAATAATATAGAGGACAAGAAGCGTATGATGTTTAACAATAATTTTTTAAAATAATTGTATAAAAGATAATTAAATTTTAATGATAATATAGAAGATGATAGCGTATTATCACTAACAACAATTTCACCCTCAACTTAGTCAACAATTTTACCTTCAATTTAGAGAGGGGGCAAGAAAGTACGACTCCTCCTAAGACTGGAGGAGTTCAAAAGTCTCCAAATTTAGTATTCAGAAACCAACTTACAAAATCCTTACAAAATCCCTTAGAGACCATTGCCTGAAAATACAATTACCATTACCAAGCCACTTGCATTCAGAAGTCTCCAAATTACACCCTCAAAACAAAATTCCAAAATGATCAGATGGAAACAATTTCGGACATTACCATGTAACAGAGCGAAGACAGGATTCAAAACATGGGCTACTTCCAAAAACAACAAAACAACCAGGAACTCAAAAGTCCGCAAAATATAGCATGGGCTTATTCCGTGTATGTTTGGAACTTCATAACTTGCGCATATAGACTCCCACTGAGTCAACATAGGACCAGCTCCCGAACCCATGCATCCCAACAATTTTTCCCTCTGATTCCGTCTCAAAGTAAGTTCCATGTTCCGGCCCACATGGGCCTAGTTTCCTTTGGTTTGTATGAAAGGTTAACGATTTCACAATAATAAAAGTCTGAAACCAAAACCAAGTAGGGCCATAATAGCCGCTGATTTTAGTGACAAATTCTTCAGGATAGTTCAGATCGTACTGCAAACAAGGCACAAAAAGGCGGGCCATCAGGTCAAATAGAAATAGTTACAATCCATGTACTCTTCCTGAACTTATAAATTCATGAGGATGCAGTTGTGACTTACCACTATTTTAATACCGAATTGGCCTCCATGATGAACTCCCCGGAAATCTCTATCCTTCACATTGATATCTCCTTCGACACCATAATCGAGTTGTAGTGCAGTTAATGTTCGCTCATTTACTATCACGGTTATACGACGAATGCCTGAATATGTCCCGTCGTTCCAGAAACTGCCCCCAGGGCCTCCATATAATGGTGAACAGTATAATCCACCATGATTATTAAACTGCCGCAATAGAATTTTTAAACTCATTATCTAAATAAAATAAAATCCAGGAAATGCAGAGACCAAGGATATGCATACCGGTTCAAAAACGGTTTCAATGTCGGTGTCGATACTAGTTTCATCCGCGTTTGAATCTAGCTCCCCTGCAGTTTAGAATGGGGATTGAGATATAAAATATTTCGACTTTAATGGCTTTAAGCAATGAAACATTGGAACTAGGATCGTTGACAGAGAAAATACATACAGGTAACCATGGTTGCCTCCAGAGAAGCCAAGTGCTCTACAGAAAGGTTGATGGGGATCTTAACACTTCGTGTGTGGCTGCTTCTGTTCCCAGTACATTTCCCTTACGCTTGAAACACACAAAAGGTCAGACAGTATACTGATAAAGAAACAATTGCAGAAAATAATTTTCTTGTTGGTCTCCGAAAGTTTCAATATGGTGAATGATTGATTAAACCAGAGAAGCTTCAATCATGGGTTATTATATTTCCGCTGAGAAATAATGAAAATATTAAGGGATACTCATCATGCATGCATTCCCTTCTGAGACTAAAACTGACCTCGCTGTAGCTTCGATAGTCCCCTTGCTCAGTCCTGATAATTTTACTTCCCTTCGCTGATTTGGGCGTGTTGTAACATAGAAGACGAAAGCGATTAATATAGCACTCACCTGTCCAAATTCCATGACTCTTCGTGGCATTGAAATCCTCAAGGCTCCTGTCAATTAGCACGTATTATAGCAGGTTTAGTGGGAAATAATTCAATACCATTTGGCAGCGGTGAAATTTTCGATGCGCCTGTCAACTACCACTAACCTGTCTGAACCTGCCGCAATTGCCACGAATTATTCTCCTTTGCCTGCAGTTGCAACGAATTAGAAATCCCAAGATAAAGTGCTATTAAATGATGGCTCACATGTCAAAACTCTTCTAACGCGGAATCGGCAACCCTTATCCCTATTGCAGAGTCGTTGAACCTGTTGCCAGGGCTGTTCGATCCCACCATCTCTGTCACCGTTTATATTGACGGACGTTTGGTTTATTACCGGAATTGTTTATGGTCAGAAACTCCGAAAATCTCAACTGCACCATGTAGCTCGTTACGTTTCATATGTTCATTGTGCTGGCCCCATTTAGTGTGGAGCTCGAGGCATACATATAACCTGCGCAAATCCAAATACAGCCCGTACCAAATTATTTATGACACCATTAATTTTCCACACAGCCGAACCAGGTTGGAAATAGTCGTTTCCATCGATTGAAGGTATAGCGCGGCCTAGGTTTCAATAAAAATGTGTTACCATTTGAAATCTCATTGTAACGTGAACCTATCCATCCCGAAAAATAAATAAATAGAACACGCTTAAAATATTGAAGTTATAATTTTTTTATATTTTTGTTTGTTTTTTAATGAAATGTATTTGGTATCATTCAAAGAAATCTTTGCAAATAGGAAAATTAATTTTAATATAAAATTATATATTTAGGGACTGAAACAATATGTATATATAAATTACTAAGTGAATTAAAAAATTTATGTGTAACATGTCTACCTTATTCTCTTTACCTTAACCATTATTTACCAAAAGTTTTGATTTTATTTTATTTTATGGGGAATTAATACATGGTTATAGCACGCACTAATATCTTTCAGAATTACCACTTGTTTCAGGCAATCTTACACTTTTTTTAAAATTCGATAACTAATGCATTAATATTGCCATTCAACATCTTAGTTTAAAAGATTTCAATAATAAAGTTAATAACTAATATTTACACCCCTCCAACCGATGTACACTAGACTTAATTAATCCTTTATCCCACTGTACGCGTATCTAGAAATATCTTACGATCTTGAACATCTGGAGTTCAGCAGACCCTGCGATGGAACTCCACTAATCCGACGGTCAGCAATTAGGTCCGACGGTCAGCTATTAGGTCGGGATGGTTGAGGTAACCAATTCCCTGGCGCTGGTTGAGGTAACCAATTACCCATCTGGTGGCGCTGGTTGAGGTAACCAATTCCCCATCTGGCGCCAGGGGCTCTGCAACCTGCAAGTTTTGCTTCCATGGCAAAGGTTGAGGTAACCAATTCCTCATCTGGCTTCGAAAACGAGATTCATTCAGTCATATTCATTCAGTCATTTTGTTGCAAGGTTTGAGGTTTTGCAACCTGCAAGTTTGGTTAAAGTAGGGTTTCGTTTGCTGGAGTGTCTCATTTGCAAGTATACCGAGCATGTTATCTGCTGTGTATTTTGAAGAGATTAGGGAGCCCTAATTTTTACACTGTCGATGCAAGTGGTTCCTATAGACTTCGGCCTTGCATCCACAGGTGAAGGAAAGACTATGGTCAGGATCCTTAGGTAATTGTTGGAAATCATTTTATCTGGAAGCAGTCTCGAGTCCTTTGCAAGAGAATAAAATGCTAAACGCTTATAGTATTTAATTACAGAGTCTTGTTTTTACAGACTTAGGTGTGCATTGTGACCCCAACGCCACTCTATAGGTACTATATTATTACAGGCCTGATTTTTCTTTTCTTTTTTCCTTAACAGTTTTCTAACTCGACCCTTAAATCTGATGGCAGGTTAAGTATTGCTTTCCTCAACAGTTCAGAACTCTGCAGTGGCACCCACTTATGGTTTTCTCTTCAATGTTCCATGTTGGTTACTCTAGTCACTGAGGGGTTTTCTTCGCTTCCAGACAACTCAAGGTCACCTTTTGACCTTCTGGAGATGATTGAGTGAGTAGGGTTAATCTACCGCCGGTCATGCCGGCATTTCACTTGTTAATATTGTTCTTCTAGCTTAGCGTTATAACATCGTGATTATATGAACTGGGACCCGTAGTAATTATATGAACTGGGAACGGAACAGGTGATTCGGCTGCCATATTAGTGTCATTACTGGAATGAGAAATCCTGTTTGCAATGTCTACTACACAATACAAATTAATCTATGTTTACCCTTCTCTGGGGTTTATATGGTAATTTTCTGGGTTTAACCCCAATTCGTTCTTACGGGTTTCAGTTGTAGCATGCATTAAAGTTGTTCATGCATCTAAACACGAGAGCTGATTCTTGAATTGTTGAGAGTTTAATCTACTTATGTTGGACTATTTGATTGTATAATGTTTCTTAGTTATCAAACCACTGTCGTGAAATTTTCATAAAGCACCATTGATATTCATGGAACTTAGTTGATAAGTTTACCTATACGTCTGTAACAGTTTTGAACTTCATTTCTGAGAATTTCTAGCTACCGTCATGTATTTTCTCATATCGACAGACTATCATTATCTCCTGTCACTTTGTTATTATACATCCATTGACTTGGTAATAGATTCTCATTAATAGGTTGTTCTCAAAATATGATTCCCCCTTCTAGCAGGTGTTAAACTGAGGCATTCGTTGCTTTACATCCCTGTGCCGAGGGTTTGTGACAGTAATTATTTACTGTTATCTCTCGCCGACCAGGGCTCTACTCCAAGTTCCAGTTATAATACATATATTTTGGATTATTAGCATTACTCGAGCGTAGGGAGTCATGCTGGTCTGGCTTACGCATAAGCCAACTTCTTCCTTTTTCCAATGTATTATTAATTTCATGTATTATGATTATGTTACATTAATTTTATGTATTATGATTATTAACATAGCTTGCAAAATTACTTTCCCTCAATTTATGTAGAGACCAATTTTTTTAATAGGATGTTTTACCCTTTCATATGACTGTATAGCTACTGTGCTTTTTCCTGCATAATTTTGCTCTTTTGTACAGTGTAATGCTTAATAACGCTTAATATTACACCCGTGAATTTGTATCATTGCCCAGCTGGAATTATGCAATTTTGCTTAATGCTTTAATGAATTTCCAGTCATTTTACTTCACAATCAGACTCTGTAACGAATATAACACACTCTTTTAATTTACATGTTACTCAAATCTATTTAATCAGACAATTGTCATAAATATATCATTTATAGTAATTAAACAGACCTCTGTCATTCCACAGAAGTGTAGTATATTATTTAACAGAAAACGTCATTCCATAGAAGTGTAGTATATTACTTTACAGAAAACATTTATCTTGGAAGGAAAAATTCAACAAGAATTATATAGAATTACTTATCTGTGCCCTCTCTGTTTATCTCAGCCATCCCGAAAATTGAAAAATTCAACAAGAATTGTTGAATTATACAGAAGTACTTATCTGGACTTATTTGGGCCCTAAGTACTTATCTGGACTTATTTGGGCCCTCTCTATTTATTTCAGCCATCCAGAAAATCTCTCTATTTATCTGAGCCATCCAGAAAATCACCAAGGAAATTTGTGTTCCACCCAACCATCGAGAATAGCAATCATGTAAGTCTCTCTATTTATCTCAGCCATCAAGAAAATCACCAGGGAAATCTGTGTTCGACCCAACCATCCAGAACAGCAATCATGTCCATTTCCTTCGCAGAATACCAATCACGTCCATTTTCCCCCAGTTTCTTCCCAAAACAGTTACTTGACAGAGACCACTCAGATCTGTTATGGGCATTCAGACCTTGCCACTCTAGCCCAAGGAACTCAACCAACTTACAGCTTGTCTCAAGGAACTCAGACTTGCAGCTTGTCTCAAAGATCCCACTGGCCACCCACCAATTCAAGGATACCCTAAATGATAGCATTCTGTCAACCTTCAACAACATCTTGTTTCAGGTTCTGAAGTTTGAAGTTTACCCCTCTTGCACTTCCAGGTATCAAGATTCTAAAGTCACCTCAGGGTTTCTTCCCTCTTTTTCTCCCCTCTCATCCCTTTGTACGAACTGAAATTATTCTTCAATTCAACTGGGATTATTTTTCTCCCTGTCCTAACTGAGATTATTCCATTCCTTTCCAGAGAAAAGAATAACTGTCTTCTATTTGTCTAGTAACTGGAACTCTCATTTAACACTCTATTACAACAACATTATAAAATTAAAACAACATTTTATCATCTATGTCCGGCCTATGTCATTTACCAAGACTTGGCCATAAAACATAATATTTACAACTTTATTCGCGGGGTGTCACAAGAGGTTAGTAAATAAAATGTATTAACCAATGCAAATAAATAAATGAGTGAATTAAAAAATTTACAAGTTAGTAAATAAAATGTATTCACCACTTAATGGCAATGGTCGTAACAATTTTTCCCTTTTAAATTAAAAAGTATAGTAGTTGGTTATTAAATATAAATAAAATATTTAAACGTTTATATTATAGTAGTTGGTTATTAAATATAGATAAAATATTTAAACATTTATATTTATAATATGTATATTGATTTAGTGAAAGTTAAAAAGTATAGTAGTTGGTTATTAAATATAAATAAAATATTTAAACGTTTATATTATAGTAGTTGGTTATTAAATATAGATAAAATATTTAAACATTTATATTTATAATATGTATATTGATTTAGTGAAAGTTAATATATTTATAATATGTATATTGATTTAGTGAAAGTTAATATATTTAAAAAATGTTTAGTTAAATTATTTTATTTTATAAAAATGATTTACTATTTTCATGAAAAAATGTATTTGATTTAACCATGTTAACAGATTTGATGGAATATATATAGAAATATATATTAAAAATAATATAATATTTAAAAAGTTATAGATTAATTATATTATTCATATATATATATTTTAAATTATGGTATTATAATTATTGATTATTTGTCTTATATATAAGACATAAAGATACATCATTAAATAAAATATTGAAAGATATATGATTAAGTAAAATATTGAAACAAAAATAAAGAGAAAAGAACAAGTTACTTATAAGGTGAATTGGTACATTCTTATTGATCTCTTGCAATATCTTTTCACTTGCTAATTTTTTTTCTACATTTTCTAGGGTATAATTTATATGTTTTTATGAGACATTTGCTCAGGTATAATTGATAATGTTTTTGTGTTTTATTTATTTAACTAATTAAGGTTTTGTATGAGATTCGTTAATATATAATTTAATATAATGGGAGATTTGATTAATTAGTAATGTCTTTATATAAGATTTGTTAAGATATAATTTAGTGAAATGGTCTTAACAACTTCTTAAAGCTAGAGAATTACCAATGACAATTCACGACTACAACTCATACATACGGAAAAACAACTTCTAGATTGACACTTGGGAACTCATAATGACAATTTACAACAACATATGGAACCTTCCTTCCTATACCCTCTGTTAATGCTAAGGATAATCTATGTTTAACTGGTCTTCATCAACACTCGCATTCACTCTGGAATCTCACAAACATTGCTCTTTCACCACCACATCTTCGAGTTGTCACTTGACTTCCATTTAAAACATAACTGCCTCTAACCATTGTTGATGAACATTGCAAGATCAGCAATATTAAAAATCCCTTCATTTTTGTGAGTCACGTTGATCATTACAACGCTCATATATCATATCAAGTGATTTATACACAAAGAATGGGAAGCCATCTGTAGTGGTTGACCTTTTGCAATTTTCTGAGCAACAGCCTTCTAGAGGTGAGCAGGAGACAACATTTGTCTGAGAGCAAAATTTTGTTGCCCTTTCGATCTCACTGTGACATAAAAAGTACCTTGTCATCTGTCTCTATCAAGAACAACAAACTCTGTGTCATATCTGTGGCTATCAACAGGATTTTATGCCACTCCCTGTGTCACATGCAATGATAGGCAACACTTTAAGAAAAACTATAGACACCATAACAACCTCAATGTCTAGCAGAATTAAAACACGAGAAATTACGAGTGCAGTGATTTGGACTGTGGTGGAAGATTGGCCCAATTCATTCATCTTGCAAAACAATGACATGGTGGGACACCACTCCAGTGATACTGGCTTCATCCGCAACGATCCCCTGAAGAATTGTCCCTGGTATTCAAGCTAAAACATGCTCGTCTTTCTCTCGGTTGCTAAGGATGATCTCTCCAAAGCGGAAGCCCAAAATTTGTTGCATCACTTTGATCCATGAAAAATAGTGGAATTTTAGTGCACATTCACCATCACCTATAAATGGAACAAACGTGTAGGAACAAGGACCAACTACTTTGAATCTAGATGGATTGGGCCACCGCTATGGACGCTGCTATTGACAAGTTTTCATAAGCTACGGGGAAACACAACACCAAGTATTCTTTTTCTACTCTGAGATCCAATCTCACTCAAACATGCATTGAACAAATTTACAAACAAAAATAAATTTTACTCACACATGAAAATATATCAAATACTCTCTGACACTATCTATTTACATAGAAAAAATCTCAAGGCTTTCTCACATTTTCCTGGCCCTCCTATGAAAGAGTTAAGCCAGTGCCTGCTTGATACCATGTTAGAAAATAGAGAGAGATCAGATAGTGATTACACACAACACCAAACACATTTTGATATCTTTATTGATCACAACAATTACACATGTATAGGATATAAATCATTGATTTCGACACATCTAGATAATGACTACAACTCGTACATAGGGAAAAAAAAACTTCTAGATTGACGCTTGGGAACTCACAATGACAACTTACAACAACACATGGAAGGATTACTTCCAACACCTAACTCCTAATTAATAGTTATTGGATTGCCTTGCTTTGAGGACATTATAGCTTGAAGATGAAAAGAATGGTGATAAAAGTCTCACTATGGACATTAAGAAAATACCATAAGATATGAAGTAACATACAATCACATAATATGCAAAATTTGTAGATGTAAAATGTGAAAGTAAAGAAGACACTACCCATTTAGGCAAGATGTGGAGATGATCAATAAATTGTCATGGACATTCCATTGGAGTAATTCATCACAATAAATCTAATAAAATATTGAAACCTTTATTATGAATGGTAATTCCTTTTAGATATTACATTATTTATTTGTCGTTTGTGTGCTTAAAAAAAATTAGCTGAAATGCGAGCAATATAGAATGAAAAGAAATACACACACCAACCAAAATAGGCACAATATTTTCCCTTAGAAACTATTATGGCAGAAAATGTAGTTAAAAGGTGAGGTTGTTATGCTCTCTATTCTTTAGTATGAAAAAACATGTAAATACAAAGAAAGAGGTACCCTCTATTGAATTACCTAAAACCTATGGCTTGTAAAGTTTCTACAAATTATTAACCCCCTTTGTTTTTCTCTTTAACTTCACACACCTAGTTGCTTTGCTAAAATATGAAAAAAATACAATAACATCGAGTGGAACCCCTACTCCTCCTAGTGTCCCAATATTTAACATAACCCAATAACTAACTATGGGTAAGTCTTGACTCCCTCAACCCTCAACTAGAGTTACAATTTTCAACCTTTTAGTGTCTTTTTGAAAGTCCACTCACGGCTAGCCCCATATTCATGAGCAATAGGGCTGAAGTGAAATCCACTTGTACCATAGTGGTTGATACGATAGATCAACTTGCAAGAGGCATAAATTTTTCATACGAACTTCTAGCAACAATGATTCTTGCACAAGTAAGATTTGTTTGACCCCAAAAAAAGTCGTTTAATGCCTCAAAATGACTCTGGAAGATTTTAGACCTTAATTTTCCAAACTAAGATACATTGATAAAAATGACCCTGCAAGTTGATTCCTCTAATTCTTCCACTCTGAAAGCATTGAGATAGATGAAAAATAATATAATAATTCAATCAAAATCATGAGAAATTATAAATGAAAAATGTATTTCAATTCCCTAAAGTACATGTGATGAAGTTAAAATTGGAAGAAACTTACCCTTCAAATGATAGTGAACCTATGAGAAGATAGAAAAAAAAGTATAAATAAATGAGGGGTTTAAAAAATGAATGAGGATAACCTACTGCAATGCTCATAATCATGGTCAATCTACAATGATAAGATGAACATAAAAGAGTAATAAATAGATACATAAAGTGAATATGTGGAAGTTTCTCAAACAAGTGTAAGAAACCAACCAAAATGTGATGCAAGCTTTTAGAATTAGGGAATAGTCATGAAGAAATAACTTAGACTCTAGTGATATCTTGTAAATGAATAACCATGTGGTAAGTGGTTGTAGAATCACATAAGTCATCTGTGGAAAAGACTTCATTGTGGCAAATGAAATAAACTATGTAGACTAATTAGCAAACACCTAGCATGAAGTGTATGAAGGAATGTTGCAAGAAATTCTATAATGAGACCTTGAGAAGGATTATGCATAATTGACAAACCAAGTGAGAATCGAATAAGGGAACTTGCATGAGAATGATGCCCCAAAAATGGCAATGAGGCCATCAGGAACACATTACCATAGGAATGTGTGCTCATTCTTAGGAATACATACATGTTGCTAGGTGTCTAGGCTCGATAATGGCTCAACTAACAACTAGGATGCATGAGCTAAATAGAAAGATGTATTTTCCCATGGTATTGAATGATGTAAAGAAGGTACCAAGAATATTATAAATAATGAGCCTCACCTTGCAAAAAGACATATTGGTCCACTAGGATGTAATGATCCAAAGTTTATCTCATTTAATAAATCGTTTACTTGAATGATTTTTTTTCCTTCTACATGTTGGATGTATTTTTTTTCCAATATTTTTTCATGATTAGTTTCTTGGAAAAATTACATTTCCCTCCCCTATTCTCTCAGCATTCATGGTTCTTGGATCTTAGCCCCCAATATTTGGATGAGTCGTATCAGAGCCAAGCTACAATTCCATGGCAATCAAGGTCTTATAAGGGTTTCCAGAATGGATTTGTTAGCATCCTGCCATAAATTTTTCTAATCGAAAGCATTTTGGATACCCTTTTTACTCTTTGTACCTGACATATGTTGGAGTAACATCCATGAATATGTTCTCAGGAAATTCTTTCTCGTCTTCTACCACATGCATTAACCACAAAGTGATGTAACCTTTTAGATTTAGGGAATGGTCATGATGAAATAACTTAGCATTGTAGTGATATCTTGTAAATGAATAACCAAGTGGAAATTAGTTGTGGAATCACATAATTCATGTGTGGCAAATACTTCATATGTGACAAACAAAATAAAATATGTAGAATAATTAGAAAACACCTAGCATGGAGTGTATGAAGGAATGTTGCAAGAAATTCCATTATCAGACCTTGAGAAGGATATTTCATAATTGAGAAAACAAGTGAGAATTGAATAAGGGCATTGGTATGAGAATGATGGCCCCAAAAGTGGCAATGAGGCTATCAAGAACACTCTCCCATGGGAATGTGTGCTCATTTCTAGGAATGCATACGTGTTCCTAGGTGTCTAGGCTCGACAAGGCCTCAACTACCAACCAAGATGCATGATATGAATAGAAAGAGGTATATGCCCATGGTATTTACCCATGGTGTTGAATGATGTAATGAAGGCCCTAAGAATATTATAAATAATGAGCCTCACCTTGCCAAAAGACATATTGTTCCACCCCAATGTAATGATCAAAAGGTTATCTCATTTAACAAATGGTTTTCTTGAATGGTTTTCTTTCCTTCCACATGTTGGATGTATTCAGTGAGTATTTGTTTTTAATGTTTTCTCATGATTAGTTTCTTGGCAGATTTGCATCCCCCCCCTCTTCTCTTAGCATTTAATATTATTTGACATTAGGCCCTAAGAACTAGATTCGTGGTATCAAATCCAAGTTATGACTCCTTGGAAATTAGAGTTTTTTAAGGGTTTCCAAGATGGATTCGTCGGCTTCCTGCCATAAATTGTTCTCATCAGAAGAATTTTGGATACCCTTTTTACCCTATATCCTAGATATTTGGTGGGGTGACATCCATGAATATGTTCTCGAGAAATTCTTTCTCGTTGTCTACAACATGCATCAACTAAATTAGAGTAATTGGCAATTAGATTGGAAAAACCTAGAGATGACAAAAAGGAAAGAGATTAGGATCCTCACCCCATATATGATTCAAGAGATTCTGAAGAGTTCTAGCTTTAATATTGGCTCTACAATGTGGTGGATTTGAAGTACAAGCAATAACCATGTAAAAACCCTGGCTTGAATGACCTCTCTCTGAATATCTTTTGATCTGAAACAAATAACTACAAGAATAGTTGTTGCACTTTTTGTAGCTGAGTCCTCTGAGAGTTTGAAAATATGCTTCAACAACATGGGAACAACCAACACATGTTGATGGAACACTTCTAGCCCCATTTCCATCTTGCATAGGAGTTTTACTATTGACAATTCTCGAATAATGTCTTGTTTATTGATAATCATCAGGGCTTCGATCAACACTTCAATCGTTAAAACCCCACCATCTATAATACAACCACTCGACATCCATTCACCATGTTGATCATACATAATGGGTCATTAATTTTCTCATTTGGAGGCAACAAGCTTTCCAGTAAGATTGCTTATGATTTTTTCTGCTTGTTCCATGGTGAGTGATAATACCAATCTACTTGTTTTGATGGGATGCTTGATTTTACTTGTAATTTGTGTTGGAAAATGTAACTAGGTTTAGTCTTCATAATTATCATTGTACTTGTGTCATTATATATCTTGTAGCTAAATCATGCAAGGTCAAATGTTGAGGATTTTTCAATAGATTCAAGTATGGAAATGAAAATTAATGGCATGTAAGGGTTATAACAGTAACCTTGCAGGAAGGGGGAGCTCTTTGATAAGGCAAGGGAAGTATTTGCATTTCAAAGGTATTCTTAAAATTTTTGTGACTATGGTGGTTGCATAGATGGATTGTTTCATGACAATGGATTTCCTCTTGAAATTTCATTAAAAATGTATATTGGTTACAATGGTAATCCAATTGGAGGCATTCCGTTTACTTTTGGAATTGTTATAGATACAATAATATTTATCAGTTATGGTTGGTTGGTAATGATGTGCTTTATCAAGCCTTTTTTTCCTCTCCCTGTTACTAATTATTCACTAAAAAGCCTCAATTGAAAAAAAATGAACGTTCAATGAATTTGGACTAATTATAACAATGAAATGAGAAGCATTTTCCTATCCAGATTTGTTAATTTCTATAAGCTAATAATAAAGGATCAATATGATAGATATTTTTTGAAGACATGATCATTCCAATGGTAAATTCTTATTTTGATGCTGAATGGTCTAAACTAGTGTCATAATAGCAAAATGAAATGAATTGCTGACATAATCTCATTGCCTCCCCTTTTACTTGCTCCAAATTTGCATAAATTTATCTTCCACCTACAAAATTGTCCTCCTTCATCAATGTATTCTCATTTATTCCCTATTATCTCTCTCACTAAACTCATTTTTGAATTTGTAGTCTCCATTGGTGTTGCAAGAGTTCATTAACAATTATGTGTGATATTTAAAGTGTTTGTTGTGGGAGATTATGTTAACTATCTAAACAAGGATTCCTTACCTAATGTGGTTGAGGAGATGCTTAAGACCATAGAGGGCTCTATGTCATTCTTCCAGATTTCAAATGTTACCCAAATTTGAAATGTTGGCTTTAGGCACGCTTCCTTCAATTTTGGAACCAATGTATATCTTGGCAATTTAACCTAAAACAATTGTAACTTGCAAGTTCTATTTTTTTGTAAGTATACTAGTGAAATTGCATTGCAAAATGGGTGCATTTTCAGTAGAAACTGACACCCTTATTAAGTTTTGTGGATGAAGGATCTTGTTGTTTTATCTTCATCCATGTTAACATTTCATAAACATATTCATATTCTCACTTTGTATGGGATTAGAGGGGATTGACAATGAGGCTTCTTGTTTTTGGAATACCTATCAATCAAGCATGTACAAGCGAGCTCAATGAACCATGATATCATCTTCTCACCTTGTATCTGATAGGGGGAATTGATGATCAGTTACAATTTTCTAAGAGCCTAAGCCACAACCTAAGCAACAGTGAAAACTAGAGCCTCAATCCTGAACTAGATTCAAAGGTGCAGTCAGAGTCAAAGTTACGAGCGTGATTTAGTTTACATCTTCAAATCGATATTGGAAGCACTTCCTCCAGCATAAGGCTTCAACTTCTAGCCAAATTTTGAATTTTTCCAGGAATTGCTCTAAGCATTCTAGAGTTGGTGGTCAGCCTTAAACCACCGTTCGTTGAGACCTCAGTGGTCTCCCTTTTCAAAAATATAGGGAGCACTTCCTCCAGTAGAAGACTTCATTATTATATATCAAATACCATGAAAAAAATTGATTAATATGTAAACACAATCCATATAAAAAAACAACAAATATGATCTTGTAATGGCTATTAGTAAAATACATCTCAAACTGCCTGAATATTTGAGGATGAACGCTTTGATAACATATTCACTATGTCTCCTAAAGAGAAGAATGCACGCCTCCCTCGTTTGGACTACTGCTTGTTGCGTAAGAGAACCATCATCCACTATCAAATTCCAAATTTAAAAAGACCCCAGGCATAGTAGTTTGAATGGCCTCCATAATTTTATGATAGAACGGAATTTTATCATTCAACATGGTCAAAAGCATGATTTTGGACTTTGTTGTTACCAAATATGAAGACACAAAAGATGCATGAATCTAGAGCCTCTCTTCTTCAATTTTTAAAACATGGGAACTCTAGATGATATCCTCTGCATTTACAGAAAGGATAAATAACTTTGTTCCTTCCTGAAGATCCACATCCGAGAGTCGTTGACGACACCTTGAAGCATTCAATTTGTCAAATATTTGGGTAGTTATAATCTCTAGGGCTAGGGATACCTTGAAAGAGTTCTCCATAATGCATCTCCTACACTTGCACACGAAGCCCAATCTCTTGCACGTGCCTTGGCATTGCATTAATGGAATGAAGACATCAAAGTAAGGGATAGTAATCTCTTCTCCTTTCCCGATGGGCTTATGCATGAATAAAAATGGTGCTTCCCACTTCCACCTAGCTCGAGTTCAGCAAGTAGAAATGGTTTATGAAGGACTACAATAACCAGAGATTGTTAAAACAACAATCTTGTTGACTGAGATTGGCTTCATATATATTTTTTATTTTGAAGAAAACATATTCTCGACATCAACAACCAAAAATACATTGCCAGAAAGTTGGCTTCCGAGGTATTCATGAAGTGCTCTGTACATGTGTTCAAAACTCAAATTTTGAATTTCAAATTTCAAATAGGAGGGTTGTGTTAGTGAGGTGATGTATGGTCATCCCATATGCAAAAACTTAATGACTCTTCCGATGAGTGGATAGTGCTCGCCAGTCAGGGCAAGCCCCTGTGAAATACAGATATAAACATGAAGTTTTTCCGACTTCGGCAAGGGATGGTTCCTTGTGTTTATGTAAATAGATGGTAACAGAGATGAAGAGGGGCCCAACTAGCACATCTTCAACTGGCAGGTTAAGAGAAAGAAGAAGTCGTCACCAATGATGCCTCTAAGTGATAAGGACCTACCTTGAATGTAGTCAAAATCTAAGACTCCATGGATCATTGGGTGTAACCTGTGCAAAATGTTGTAGCATAATTTGTAAGTGAGTACCACACTACTTGTGTATGAATGAATAGAGATAAAAATATTAAGGTTAGAAGAAATATGAATGTGATTTCGAATTCAATGGTGTAAAATGAACAAAAAAGAAACAAATATATGTATGGTTGGATTTAAAGTCTGTTATTACAACATTAATATTCCATTGAAATACTTGAACTGTGGAGGCCCCGAACATTGGTTTTATCAACAAATCGATTAATGTTATCTATTTTTTTATAACAACGCAATTTTCTAGTCAAAATAAAGCTCAAATTTGGAATGTCAAGCTATATTGAGAAATTTGAAAAATAGTTTTATTAAATGCATGAATTGCAATGTAAAAATTCCATTGGTCATGGAACCACTAGGTATGTCCATGGAGTATAAGAAAAATGTTTAATGGAATTCTTCAATGAGATATCATGGAATGTTGGCCTCTTATGATCAAAACACTGACAAGGTGATAAGATGATGGCTTAAGTGCCTTGCTAAAGATCCACATTAGTCAGTTGTTGGAGGCACCTTGCAACAATCAATTTGTCAAATCTTTGGGTAATTATAAGCTCTAAGGCCAGGGATATCCTGAAAGAGTGCTCCATAATACATCTTCTGCACTTGCACACAAAGCCCCAACTCTTGCACCTACCTTGGCACTGTAGTAAGGGAACGAGGACATCAAAGTAAGGGATGGTAATCTCATCTCCTTTCTCGATGGGCTTATGCATGAATAAAAATGGTGCTTCCCACTTCCACCCAGCTCGAGTTCGGAAAGTAGAAATGGTTTATGAAGGACTACAAAAACTAGAGACTGCTAAAACAACAGATTGAGATTGGCTTCATATATATTTTTATTTTGAAGCAAACATATTCTCGACATCAACAACCAAAAATACACTGCCAGAAAGTTGGCCTCCTAGGTATTTATGAAGTGCTTTGCACAGGCATTCAAAATTCAAATAGGAGGGTTATGTTAGTATGACCATCCCATCTGCAAAATCTCAACAACTCTTCCACCGAGTTGATATTTCTTATTAGTATGGGCGAGCCCTAAGAAATATGGATGCAAATGTGAAGTGATTGTGTTTTTTCTGACTTCGACAGGGGATGGGTCTTCGTGTTTATGTAAATAGACAATAACAAAGATGAATAGGGGCCCAACTATTATAGACATTTTTGTGCCTTGCTTCACTGAGCATGAAATGTCAATAATCAAGGGATCCAAAGTCCCTAAACATGTTGTTCCTACCCCTAGAGGAACAAGGCCAACAAACCACAACACTTAACAAAAGTTCTCCACCTGAAAACACTCAAAAACAAGGCAATTCTGGATCATGTCAACTGCTCCACTGAGCATCTGCGCTGAGTGTCAACTGCTCCACTATCTACCTGCATTGAATGTCAACTGCAAAGAAGGCTACCTGCGCTGGGCGAGTTTGGACATGTGGCTGAGTCATTCCTCAAGGTGTCAATGCCCAGGAAGCTTCCAAAATGACACTTGGATCAGGGAATTCGACTGGTGATGAGTAAGAGGTTCCAAATCTCCAAGTGGAAGCAAGAACCTCCAAGTGGACTCAAGAACTGAAGTGGGAGAGGACACTAGTCAGTCTCAGACCAGTCTCAAGCTGACTCATCCTCTCTCCAATATCCCTATATATAGATCTCTCTCCATGAGGTCAGGGGAGGCTGGAATTTGGTATTTGCAAAGAATTGCTGTTGGTTTGTGGCTAGAAACATTGGGTGTGTTATGCTTTGAAGGGAGCTGAAGAAGGAATTCCATTCTGCTGGGAAGGAGATGCTGGATTGGAGCCCTATGGGTTGTATCTCTTCCTGAACCCTGTTACTTTCAATAAAGCTATCTTGATTCTTTCCTATATGCTGGTGTATTTTGTATGATTGCATTGGTATATTTGATTTACTTCTAATCCTGAATCATTTATGAATATGTGTATTTGCCTTTGTATTGTGTTCTTCTCTTGTTGCAAGTAGTTGTTCTCTTGTCACAGGTAGCTGTTCTCTTGTGATTTCGCGGGATTCAAGTAGCTGTTCTCTTGATCAAGCGAGGAGGCAAGTAGTTGTGGACACACAAAGAGAAGAGGATCTAGTTCGAGGTACAACCGGAAGACAACGATAAGTCTGCCGATCTCCTCTCTTTCATATTTCATAAAGGAAGAAATCATGATAGCTGTATTTGTTTGTTGCTAAGGCGCTGTCACACCTTAGGTGGATAGGATCGTCCTAAATAGGCATTTTTCCCCACAACAAATTGGCGACTCCGCTGGGGAGAACTTGTTTATTCATTTCATTTGTGTTTCCGTCATTTGTTTACTTCATAGACTTGACAGCTACTATTGAACTGCATCTTTCCCGGATGCAAAGTAAAAGTTGCTGCTTTGATCCAGTATGTTGGACTTGTCTATGATTTAAACTAGATCCGCAAATGATTTGATTGATCCTTGTGATAGTCTTTAGTACCCTATCAAAGCATCCCTCTGTTTATACCTTGCTTGTGTTTCTGATTTGGCCTGAAACAGTTTATTTTTGAGCATTTTGTGACCCAGAAACCAAGGGAAACGAGAGTTTATCTCTTCAGCGCAGGCACTGTGAAGGCAGTCTGCATTTCAACGTAGGTCCCGAAGGGGCTACCTGCGCTGAATGTCAAACTGACAGTGTTGGACCTGTGCTGAACCAGTGTGGCCTTGTGCAGCTGGGGTTCTTTGTCCTTTTTTGCCCTGTTTTGATCTCTGTTTTTGCAGCCTTTAACCAAGTATAGGTGCTGGTCTGATAACCCTTTTCTTTGCCTGAATTCCGCCCCAATTTTTGTACAAAAAGATTGTGAATGTTTTTATGTGTTTGTGGCGTCATTTACAGTCTTCCTTTGCATGAGTAAAGTAGTCTTTCTGTAGCCTTTGATTCAGATCTGATTGAGAGTGATCTTAGAAGAGAGTTCATTGGCTGTTTGTTCAGATTGATTATAGTTTTTACTTTTGCTTATTGGTTTGAATTTGTTCTTTTCAAAGTATCAAAACGAGTCTTTATTTCGAAAATCGCAAAGTGATTGTAATCTCTTCTACCCTTGGTGATTTCGAAGAAAGTGAACTTGTTTATTTTGATCATTGTAAAAGCAAATTCAAAGTTGTGCAAAAAGCTTTCTTTGTAGGCATTTATACTAAGAAAGTGAAAACAAACACCTGCATTGTGCATTTTGCATTTGATAAGTTTGCATGTTGGATTTAGGGAAAGTGCATTAGAGTGTGCTGATTGCTCTTTGAGAAAAGATAGTCGCTCTCTTTTCCCTTAGTAGCTAGGATTTTCAAAGTTGAAAGATTTTAAAGCTTGCTTATCATCTTAGACTGCATTTAGGAATTTGTATCATACATCTCGTGGTGAACCTTGAAAGGCAAACTTTAAAAAGATCAACCTAAAATAAACTGAATGAACCTAACAACGCTTTGTAACATAACGCACAACATAGAGGTCTAGGCTAGAGACGTGTTCCGGCGTCGTTAAACATAGTGACTGTCGATCTCGAAGAAGGTGGGTGATTCCTCCTGAGAGTCGGTGGCGCTAATACGGATTGTGCTCCCACGTACCGTCGCGTATATATTGGGAGACCCCTATAGGCATATATCTTTTATCCTTAGGAAGCCGTGTCGGTCGCCCTACTGATCACAATGCAGTGAACACAACATTCACGAAGATCGACAACCCGTACCGTAAAAAGTATTCTGTGGTTTTGCGAAAGGTTTGGCACACCCTCTGCCTAGATCTCCAGAGCAGTTTCTTTTGGCCTTTTTCAGAATCTATAACAGAAAAAGTCCATCCGAGCGTTTGTCACTTCGGGCTCGTTAAAACATCGAAGGAGACTAGAGTCATCTTTAGCTTTTTCTCGACTCTTTAAAACTGAAAAAGCAAGTTGTGTCTAAAAGCGTCTAATAAAATTCATTCAGTTCGGAAACACAAATTTCCCCTTTTAATATTTTGGTTGATCGAGTAATCCGCAATCGTGGAAGAAAGTCAATTGAAACCCCGTCATTCGCGGAGACTTACGAGTCAACCGTCTTTGTCTCCGGAATCGAAAACAGTACGGACAAAGCGAACTCGTTTAATCGGTTCAAAATCTCCTATAAAAGTTCGAACTAGTGTTCCAACTACATCTGAGATTCCGGTTACTCCAAACATTTCTGGAAACCTTGCCTCTATAGAAGAAGTTCAACAGCCACAGAAGGACAGTAATACTGATCCTAGTCTGGGGGAAAATACTTGTATAACTGAACCAGTTCCATCTGTAACCGGTCCAGAGAGTTTTGTTCCTCAAACAACTGTCGCTGTCGAAACAACCCCTTCTTCGGCACCAGAAATATTTTACGGACCTGACGGTCTTCCTCTTCCACCGGGTTTGATTGTGATAGAGGAATTGCAGAGGATCCGCAAGAAAGTACTCCAACCCATTTTGGAGTCGGGGTCACTCTATTTCCTTCATCAGAAGTTAATCCACCACAAGTGGAGGTTCCTGTAGAATCGCTAGGCAATCTATTGGATAGACTTAAAATGTCTGAACAACCGTCATCATCTAGGACTGTGTCAAATGACACAGCGATAGCAGAAGCCCCTGCCGTCACTCCAACAATGTTTGCTGGCGTACCATCTGTCCCAACTAGCTCACAACCGCTAGAAGGAGTCCACCAAGGGACTATTTCGACAGTGTGGTCTGTTCCAGTTTGTTCTTCTGGAGTAATATCCGGCAAATCTTATGTTGAGACTCGCCAAATTGATCCGTTTGGAGGTCAATTTGGGCAATCCAGTCCCCAAGGACAATCAATCCCCTTGAGTTCCGGATTGCTACCGTATGGGGGGCAGTATGCCCTTTCATTACCCCCTCCGGGAGGGTACCAATACGGAAATTCGCAACAATATTCAGGTTATACTGGAATTACATCAAGTGGTTGGGTACCTATGCTACCTCAACAACCAAGGGTTGTATATTCTATGCAACAGTGTGTACCTATGACGAACATCCCAACCACACCGGCTATTGTAACAGTGTCACAAGTTCAAGCGATGCCTGTTGCATGTCAACCTCAGATTTCTCAGGTTGTAATGCAACAGCCCCTTGACAATGGGTCACAACCACAATCGCCAACTGGTGGGGCGACACAGGTCCAAACGGGTACAATTACCCCACACCTTGGTCCAATGGTGGCTTCACAACCGTGGCTAGTGCAATACCAACAACCACAATTCCAGCAGGTGTACCAAGGTTCTGCGCAACAGATCTTTGCGAACAGTGGACAACCGTATATCCAAAACGGTCAAAACCAACCACTTTACAGTGGTCAAGTCCACCAACCGTATCAATCATACCAACATCAATTACATTATGCTGGTATGCAAAGGCCCACTGCTCAAGCGATTCCATCGTACCCTGGTTATGCTTCGCCTAACCTGAATCAACAGTTACCATTCGTGGCGACTTTAGAGTTACCCAATTTACACCGGTTAACCAACGATCCGATTGCTTATGCCCCTTGGTGGCCAGGGATTCCTCACAAACTTCCATATGACATTCCTAAATTCAATGGAAATCCAGGTGAAGACCCATCGAATCACGTGATGACTTTTCATCTGTGGTGTTCGTCCAACACCCTGAACGACGATTCGATAAGACTTCGCCTGTTTCAGAGGACATTGACAGGTCCAGCGGCTAAATGGTATATTGAATTACCTAGAGCCTCATTCGACAATTTTAGCTCCCTAGCCACGACTTTCTTAACCCATTTTCAATTACCGATAAGGTATGAAACGGGAACAAAAATATTAACCAACTTCAAACAGACAACTGCCACTCATATATCTGATCATATACACGAGTGGCGTCGTCGTCGTAGGATGGTGAAAACATATGTTCCTGATCAGCTGTTAGCTGAATGGTTTATAAAATCGTTACTTCCTGCTATAACGGAAGATGTGGCGAAGGGGGGAGTCGTAACTGAGGAGCAAGTTATTGCTCGTGCACAATATCTAGACTTAGTATATACTCAGTCTGGCACGCTCTACGACAAGATACCTGAACCCCCTAGACCGGAATTTTCAATTCCTCCTCCTCCAAAACCCAATAGTGACTCTCATGCAGGTGATGGCGTGATTGGCACGGCAAACGCGAAATCGATAAAGGCTTCGTGTAAGAAAGCCCGTAAGAATTCAGATCAAAATGCAAAAGAAGAAATTCTTGCTTCGGAAGTAAATTCCATATCCGCAGATAAAGGCAAAGAAACCAATCAACCAGGGAGCAAGAAGAAGCAAAACAAAGGGAAGAAGAAGAAACAGGGTGAGTCATCTCCTGGAAAAAATTCTTCAAACCCTCCTGGGAAAGGGAAACCAAATTATCCATGTCAAATATGTGACGAAGAGGATCACTGGACAAGGGATTGTCCCTACAAAGCTGAGCTTAAAAGGTTCTTTAAAAGTTCACAAACCTCGACTGTGTTGACTGATCCGTTTCCCAACCCAGGTCAAAATATGGTTGATAGTGGAAATGCTTCCCCGTCTCAAGTGCTTATGTTGTCGGTTTCAAAACAGCAGAATGAGGCTTTGGAGGCTTTGAT
Organism: Pinus tabuliformis; assembly: GCA_031772625.1. Lineage (NCBI taxonomy): Eukaryota > Viridiplantae > Streptophyta > Pinopsida > Pinales > Pinaceae > Pinus > Pinus tabuliformis. Next base: position 62,255,902 of record CM062806.1, read on the forward strand.
TTCGACAAGGAACAAAGATTACGAGAATCCTCAGCTGTCGAATGACAAAGGTAAAGATCAACCAAGTAGTTCGACAACAACTTCGACAGAAGTTGTACCGCCCATCATTCCTGAATTAACAATAAAACCGCCAAAGGGAGTAGTACACAAGTCGACGTTTAATCCTCGCGCCAGGGCGGCACAACATTATAACATAGTGGAAGATTTGGCCCAATCTCCATCCGCTATGTCGACTCTTGAGGTATTACAAAATTGCCCATCCCAAAGGCAGGCTTTGTTATCGGCTATTGGTGGGGTTGATCCTAAGGATTCCAATCTTGTATCCTTTGATCACAAAGGATACGATCCTCAGTTACCAGCTCAACTAGCTTTCCTTATTCAAGTGAAAGCCCTCAACAAAACTGTTCACAGAACAATTATTGATGAGGGAGCATCTACATGTATTATGTCGATGAGTTGCTGGAAAACTTTAGGATCTCCAACCTTGTCGCGATCTTCGACGACATTGAAAGCTTTCGACGAAAGGACTTATACCCCGTACGGTATCCTTAACAACTTGAAAGTCGAACTGGGAGGAAAAACGGTAGAAATTGATGTTGAGGTCATCGATGGAAATCTTGACTACAACATCCTACTGGGTAGACCATGGATTTATGCCATGGCAGCTGTTGTGTCGACTTATTTTAGGAAGATCACATTCTCGTTTGAAGGAGGGATTACGGTCGTCGACCAACAAAACTTCCTCCCTAATAGTTCACAAGTTACAGGAAGCATTCCCATGATCCATGAGAGCAACCATTCGCTCCAAGATATCGGAGTAGGATTATTGAAAGACCACACATTGATGGGAACTTTCGCGCTACCACCTCCTATTTACATAGGAAATATACCGTTTGTAGCAACCTGCAACATGATATCTTCCACGAAGATCGCAAAAGACAGGGTCGACATGGATCATGCAATTGTTTTGCCCCCAAGCCCTTTAGAAATATTGTAGCAATCAATGTTTCAAGCATGGGAGGCGAACCCAAATCAACGCTCGTCAAGCGTTTGGGTAGATAGGTCTAGGGAATATGGTACCCCATTAGATCCTTGGTCGAAAGTACATGGGACTGACGAAGGAATCTTACAATCAATGTTAATTGAGGGGGCACCATGGAATGATCACCACCATTGTTCCCTTCTTCCTTAATATGAAGAAGATACTCAACGTGACCTTTATCACCCTTCAGTTTTTGAATTCATAACAAATACTGTAAATACGGTGGATTCCGAGCGAAACGTATCCTATATTGAAGAGACTATAGCCATAAATATCTCGACTAAAAAAAATATTGTAGAGAATATTTATGTTGGCAAAGGTTGTTCCCCTTCAGAACTAGAAATATATAACGCTCTTTTTCGTGAATTTAGAGATGTCTTTGCTTGGTCATATGATGAAATGCCAGGCATTGACTCGAGTATCGTTGAACATGAAATTAAAATGTATCATGATGTCAAACCAGTAAGACAACGGCTTCGAAAAGTGCACCCCAAGAAAGCCGCTGCCATTAAGGCAGAAGTTGAAAAACTTCTCCATGCTGGATTCATCTACCCGGTTCCTCTAACTGATTGGGTATCAAATATTGTCCTTGTTATGAAGAAACAAGGGACGATTAGAGTGTGTGTCGATTATAGGGATGTAAACCAAGCTTGTCGGAAGGACAACTACCCTACACCCTTCATCGACCAAATAATTGATGAATGCGCCGGATGTGAAATCTTTTAATTTATGGATGGATTTTCCGGGTATAATCAAATAAATATCCGCCCACAGGACCAGTCAAAGACTGCATTTATTTGTCCATGGGGCACATTCGCTTATCGAAAATTACCCTTTGGTTTAAAGAACGCAGGGGCGACGTTTCAGAGGGCAATGAATTATGCCTTCCATGACATCAAGAACATTGTTCAACCTTATCTCGACGACCTTCCGGCTCATTCGCGAAAGCGGATTGATCATCAGCAGCATTTAAGAGCGATATTTCTACGTTGCCGACACTACAAGATAAGACTCAATCCGCACAAATGTGTGTTTTGCGTCGGTTCTGGTCATTTACTTGGCTTTGTAGTCTCTAAGGATGGGATTCGTCTCGACCCCTGCAAGGTTCAGGCAATCATTAATTTCCCTCCACCTTCAAATTTGCTTCAGATTCAGAAACTCCAAGGGAAAGCGAACTTTCTGAGGAGTTTCATTCCAAATTACGCAGAACTTGCTAAAGTTTATACTCGTCTTTTGAAAAAGGATGTACCTTTCATCTGGGACCAGGTGGCGCAAGCTTCCTTTGATGCTCTGAAAGATTGTCTAGTAAAAGCATCATTAATGTACGCCCCAGACTATCAAAGAGATTTTAACCTGTATCTGGCTACAGCGGATACAACCATTGCAATGGTTTTAGTTCAAGAAGTCGATGGAATTGAACATCCTATATATTATTTAAGTAAAAACTTAAATGATACAGAAAGTAAATATTCTTATGTTGAAAAACTAGCGTTTGCAGCTGTTCAAGCGATTCAAAGGTTTCGACATTATGTCCTCTTTCGGAAAACTACCATTTTGTCAAATTGCAACCCCATGACTTATATACTGTCGCGACAGTTGCTGGGAGGAAAATATTCAAAATGGATAGCGATCCTTCAAGAGTTTGATTTGGAATTTGTAAAATCCAAATCAAAGAAAGCTCTAGTTTTCGCAGAATTATTGTGTGATCTCCCATCGTCGTCCAACGATGAAACATCAGAAGAGTCAATCGTGGACGAAAGTTTGTTTCTGATATCTACAAGCGATGAGTGGTATGGAGATATCATAGTTTATCTCCAAACCCAAAAATTCAAGCCTAACATGTCTCACTCAGAACAAAAACGTATACGATACCAAGCTAAAGACTACATGATCGTCGGTGATACGCTTTACCGTCGTGGTATCGATACAGTCCTGAGGAGGTGCCTTACCCATGAGGAGGCCGAAAAAGCCCTGAATGAGTGTCATTCAGGCGCGTGTGGGGGGCATAAATCTGGATATGCAACAGCACAAAAGATCTTACGAGAAGGATACTTCTGGCCAACCATGTTCAAAGATTGCATAACCGCAGTCAGAAGTTGCCATGCTTGTCAAATTTTCGATAGCAAAACCAGAAGACCACCCGCACCTTTACAACCAATAGTTGTTGTTGGGCCTTTCGCCAAGTGGGGCATCGATTTCATGCAATGTAACCCCACCTCGACCGGGGGGCATGGGTATATTATAGTCGCTGTTGACTATTTTACCAAATGGGCCGAGGCGATGCCTACATTGGATAACACTGGTGAAACAACTGCCCTTTTCTTTTTCAATCATGTAGTCGCCAGGTTCGGCGTACCACAGGCTATAGTTACAGATCATGGATCACATTTTCGCAATCACATGATGGTCGAATTAGCTTCCAAGCTAGGGCTATCTCACGACAGCTCTACCCCGTATTATCCGCAAGCCAATGGATAAGTTGAAGCAATCAACAAGGTCCTGAAGCGTATGTTGCAAAGGATGATCGGGGTTCATAAAAGAAGGTGGCATCTAATCCTGTACTCAGCCATGTGGGCTTACCGAACGTCGGTAAAGAACGCGACCGGGTTCACACCTTTCCAACTGGTGTATGGCCTGGAAGCAGTCTTGCCAATCCAATGCGAAATTTCGTCGCTCAAACTCGCAATTGATCTCCTCCCCGGAACCTCAGAAGAAGAGGCTCATTTCTTGGAATTAATCCAATTGGATGAAACCCGTCGTGATGCCGCTTTGGCTAACGAAGCCCATAAGAAACGAGTCAAGGCTCAGTTCGACAAAAATGTCAAACCCCGTGTCTTCTCAGAAGGTGACTTGGTCTTGCTTTATGACCAAGAATCCGATAAATTGGGAGCAGGTAAATTTAATTCCTTATGGATGGGCCCCTACATTGTTAAAAGGGTGTTAGCAAAAGGAGCTTACGAGTTAATGGATTGTGACAGAATTCCACTGGCACAACCCCGCAACGGGTTGTACCTCAAGCGTTACTATGCTTAATAGTAACCTGTATGATTTTGTTGTATTTTGTTTTCGCCAAAGTATTTGTCCTGGTCAAGTGATCCACCTTTTTCATTTGTTGCAGATGTCAAACCTTCTGGAGACATGTGTTGGATATGCCGACGGAGCGAGTCGTAGTACGCGGAACCTATCTTCCGCAGCCTGGGCCATTTTTTATCCAAGCGGCGAGTTAGTAAGTTTCAGAGGTGTGTGTATTGGGCAATCAACGAATAACATCACTGAGTATAGAGCGTTGATAGAACTACTCTCTGATGCCATCACACGTGGCATACGCCGACTAATTGTCAGGCTAGACTCACAGCTCGTAATACTACAGCTCAACGGTATATATTCCGTTCGCAATCCAGCTATTTATCGCATGTTCCTAAGGGTTAAGATTTTGGAAAGACAGTTTGATTCAATTCAATACCAGCATATTTCCAGAAACTTAAACACATTAACCGACTCATTAGCAAATTATGTGTTAGATAGACATTTGCGACGTTCGTAAAAAGGGATACATCATCAATGATTATACATATGGATCATATAACTCAACCAGAATAAAACTCGAAAATCAAAATATATATAAGCTGTTTATCGTTCATACATAATGTTCTGTAACCAAGACAAAATCGGTCATATGACCCAAAAACTCAAAAGTGTTAGGGGGCACCCTAGCCTAGTGGTGCTCATGATAGCACGTCACAGCCTGTGCAATCATGCGCAAGAGACGAGTCCATCGTCTAGGCACACCAGTAGTATTCCACTGCAACTGTAAAGGTAACTCATCGATCCGTACATCCGAGATACCGAGAGTAAGGCTCTCAACCTACTCCTGCACAGCTGTAAGGGTCTCAACATCGTCAAGGTCGCGAAGAATAACTCTCCCAGCAAGCTCCACTACCGGGGTAGCGACTGGCGGTCTCGGACGAACTGCTGGACGAACAGGACCAACATCTGCATGCACCCAAGAGTATGATTAAAAGTCTTGATAGAATAAAGCACAACAACATTATGAATAAGAGCAGTAAACAATGATATGGTCAAAGAGTTTACCAATAGCGCCCCACTGTTCGCCATCCAGTAGCACCAAATCCGGATCACCTCGGAAATCCATACCCACATATGGATACTCGGAAAAGACCATCTCCTTGTGCTCGAACCACCTGAAGAAGGCATTAGTGAAAGTGATATGAGGTTGACCAGCATGCCTAGACATGTGATCGACCCACCTCTGCATACGTGGCTCGGTCGGAGAAGGCAAGTCGAGTACAATATACTGAGGCTGCATCAGTGGGATTTTCTCCAAGGCGAAGGCAGTCAGAATAGAACCATACCCAAAGTTCTTCAGCTTCCCGTCCTTTACCTTGGTCAATTGACTTTTCATCTGAGCGAGTACTGCATCACACCAGTTGAATACTTTCGGTTGGAGACACTCCAAGGCGTGCTGCACATAAGACCTGTTGGCAACATGTAGAGATGCGCTACCGGCCATCCTACCAATGGTATACAGAATGGACCTGAGAGACCTGTCAGTGATCTCACGGATAACCACCTTGTCGTCTCTGCTCGGCTGGGAACCTTCCCTGCAATACTGGCGGACATAATCTCTCACGGAGTCATTCCCCCGAGCCGAACCTGACAAAGAAATGGGGACACCCCGCCTTGACAATCCAGTCAAGAAGTAAATGTCCTCTATGGTCAAGGGGATGGATTTTCCCCTAATCTGGAATACTTGGTTAATGGGATCCCAAGCATCAAGCATATACTGCAGCAAAGTAATCTGTGCTCTCATGCTAGAGATACGGAAAAACTTCAGCAGGCCACAGTTCCGCAGCGCGTTCACCGTGACAGGGTCATGGAGAGCAATCATATCTTCTTCTTCATGTTCTCGTTCTCGCCATGTAAGGGACATTTTACTCAAAGGTACCTGAAGAACAAACAAGAGAATGAGTAAGATCCAGAATTTGATGAGAAACTGGCGGAAATTCATCAAAAAATGTGCTAAAAACTCAGTTTTCTGAGCCCAACGCAGGCAGAGAGTGTCCTACCTGCGTTGAAAGTCAGGCTTCCTTAAGGCAGCTTGACATTCAACGCAAGTTTCGAATGGGAAACCTGCGCTGATGGTAGGGCACCCTGGCAAAACCCCTGAGGCTCAGAAAGACTAAAAAACAAGCACAAAACTGAAAAAGGAAACCATGAAAAGAAAGAGCTAGGGTTTAGCTCCTACCTGGTCCAGACGACGCTGAAAATCGTCCACAGAATCTCCCGGAATCAGCTGGTGAAAATCAAGGGGGAAGAGGCACCTCCAGAGCTCCAACAAACCAAATTCAAATGAAATGGTAAAATGAGAGGTAAAAACACCTTTTAATGGCTTTTTACGTAGTTCAAAGCGAAATATTAGGGTTATAATCTCATTTTCATGCAAATATTATTCATTTCTAACAAAGTTTGTTGCAGCAATTGAGAATGCAGTACTATCCTTGAAAATAGAAAAGCTATTTATGGTAAAAATCAAAATTTTACTATATAATCGAGCAGTTTTAGCATAAAGTTCATGCTCGTTAAAAAATAAACGCAAGATCTGAGCAGTTGTAACGCGGTCTTCATGCTCGTTAAAAAATAAATATAAGCAGTGAGCAATGTTTCCCCCAGAGTTTAAGCTCATTTTTAACTAAAAAATGAACCTATCTCAGTAAATAACCGCTGTGATCGTAAATTTATCAGCCATAAAAAGCCTTGGTCGTGTTTGCACCTGCCACCTCCACTTTCACTTGGCCGATCGTTCACCTCCATATGATTGTTTACCCATTTTGAGGAACAGCTGCAAAGAGTGATTTCACCTAGCCATCCTTGTGACACTGTCGTGATTGGAAAATTCCAACCTGTACCTGGAATCAATTGCTACCCCTGTTTATCACTCGTTCCTCAAAAGACGAGTCTTCTTTAAGCTCTTTTCAACTGACTCGTAAAATATGAAAAGATTGCCGAGTTTTGGCCTTCCAGCTCGTTAAAGGACCGGAAGAGCTATCCCTCCTCTAGATTTTAATCTTTTTGGACCTGAGGGATTATTGCACAAAAAGGTCGAGCGCTTGTTTTATTCGCCTCGTTAAAGTTATCGAAAACTCATCCCTTCTGTATTGTTTTATACTTTTTCAGACTTAAGGGATTAGATGACGAAAAAGGACTTTTGGAGTTAACTTTATGTACCTTTTCAGACTCTCTAAAAGTGAAAAGGACCGAGTTATCCTTGTCGTTAGACTCGTTAAAATTATTAAATAGCGACAAACTTGTCTTTAGACGAGAACGGGTTTCACTATCGCTAAGCTCGTTGAAACATAGCGATGGGCTTGCCCGAAGGGCAGGTTATAGAACAAGCATATGTTATCCTCCTCAAGCTTGACAAAAATAAAGAGGTACTGGTCAGCAATGACTGGGGAAAAATTGGGAAAAATCAAGAAAACTTTGATGGTAGCAGGTCACTCTTGAACATGACACTTTTCCTCCGTATCACATTCGGGTTGGGTTGTTTCATTCACCGGTCACATCACCATGGTCTTGCCATACCATCCATATTTGGGGTAATGCTACAAATCCATCGCATCAGTGTCGCCATATGTTCAAGAGAAGTCGTTCAGAAAGAGTCAACCGGGTCCCATCCACTGCCATACATTATCCTTCACCCATTCATGACCGCCACCCTGAATCATATGTCACAGATTGTTTTCGCCTCCATTAAAATCATTAGCTCCATTCCGTGTCACTGATGTGGGATTCATTAAGGCCCTCCTTTGACAGATCACTCCTTGTCGACACCAACTCATTATCCAAGGAGTTGATCTAGGAACAACCCCTTCAGTACTTTGAAGCTTGCATGCCTCAATGGCAAGTTTCTCACTTCCGGCGACAGGTATACATCAATGACCTTCGACCAGAAGATTTTGCGTGGTGGTCGACGCCAAGTCCTTTATTCACACCACGTGAATTGTACTGCAGTACCTTGAGGGTCATTATCATTATCGGTGATTCCTCTCGCGCTTGTTAACGGTTTACATCATTGACCGGTAATCAAGCGATGTCTTTCCATGTTCGACTTCAGCGCAATTCTCACATGGATCGACTTGTACTTAGAGTGAAGATCGAACGAGTTTGAAGACCCCAGATCTAGTTTCATCCATCTGGGCTGCGATATATATTCAGGAAAGATAAAGACATTTGACATGTACATCATTGCAGCAGATGATCATCCTACTCAAAGGATGATAATTTTCACCAAAATTATCAGTCTACCATCAGACGATTGTCTGTTCTATGTACAAAAATGAATTTATAAAGCTGAGCACGGGAATGCCCGCCTCAGCTAGATCATGAAAGCAGAATGAATCACAATGTATTGTATTGTATTTTATTACAGGTCTCTTCCCAGCAGATGGATGAACTTCGGACCCTCCTGGATAAAGCATTTCACCCAATAAACGGCCTCATACTTTAGGGGGCAACTGTTATAGACATTTTTGTGCCTTGCTTCACTGAGCATGAAATGTCAATAATCAAGGGATCCAAAGTCCCTAAACATGTTGTTCCTACCCCTAGAGGAACAAGGCCAACAAACCATAACACTTAACAAAAGTTCTCCACCTGAAAACACTCAAAAACAAGGAAATTCTGGATCATGTCAACTGCTCCACTGAGCATCTGCGATGAATGTCAACTGCTCCACTGTCTACCTGCGTTGAATGTCAACTGTAAAGAAGGCTACATGCGCTGGGCGAGTTTGGACATGTGGCTGAGTCATTCCTCAAGGTGTCAATGCCCAGGAAGCTTCCAAAATGACACTTGGATCAGGGAATTCGACTGGTGATGAGTAAGAGGTTCCAAATCTCCAAGTGGAAGCAAGAACCTCCAAGTGGACTCAAGAACTGAAGTGGGAGAGGACACTAGTCAGTCTCAGACTAGTCTCAAACTGACTCATCCTCTCTCCAATATCCCTATATATAGATCTCTCTCCATGAGGTCAGGGGAGGCTGGAATTTGGTATTTGCAAAGAATTGTTGTTGGTTTGTGGCTAGAAACATTGGGTGTGTTATGCTTTGAAGGGAGCTGAAGAAGGAATTCCATTCTGCTGGGAAGGAGATGCTGGATTGGAGCCCTATGGGTTGTATCTCTTCCTGAACCCTGTTACTTTCAATAAAGCTATCTTGATTCTTTCCTATATGCCGGTGTATTTTGTATGATTGCATTGGTATATTTGATTTACTTCTAATCCTGAATCATTTATGAATATGTGTATTTGCCTTTGTGTTGTGTTCTTCTCTTGTTGCAAGTAGCTGTTCTCTTGTCACAGGTAGCTGTTCTCTTGTGATTTCGGGGGATTCAAGTAGCTGTTCTCTTGATCAAGCGAGGAGGCAAGTAGCTGTGGACACACAAATAGAAGAGGATCTAGTTCGAGGGACAACTGGAAGACAACGGTAAGTCTGCCGATCTCCTCTCTTTCATATTTCATAAAGGAAGAAATCATGATAGCTGTATTCGTTTGTTGCTAAGGCGTTGTCACACCTTAGGTGGATAGGATCGTCCTAAATAGGCATTTTTCCCCACAACACCAACTGGCATGTCATCAACTTGCAGGTTAAGAGCAAGAATAAGTTGTTGCCAATGATTCCCTTGAGTGATAAGGACCTTCCTTGAATGTAGTCAAAATCCAAGACTCCATGGATTGTTGGGTATAACCTGTGAATTTTTTTTAGCATAATTCGTAAGTTAGTACCACGCTACTTGTGTATGAATGAGTAAAGAGAAAAATATTAAGGTTAGAAGTGATATGAATGCTATTTCGAGTTCAATGGTGTAAAATGACCCAAAAAGAAACAAATATATAAATGGTTGGATTTAAAGTCCGCTATTACAACGTTAATATTCCATTGAAATACTTGAACTGTGGAGGCCCCCAACGCAATTTGATAGTCAAAATAAAGCTCAGATTTGGCATGTCAAGCTATATTGAGAAGTTTGAAAAATAGTTTTGTTAAATGCATGAATTGCAATGTAAAAATTCCATTGGTCATGGAAACATTATGTATGTCCATGGAATATAGGCAAAATATTTAATGGAATGCTTCAATGAGACATCTTGGAATGTTGGCCTCTTATGATCAAATCAATGACAAGGTGGGAATATGATGGCTTAAGTGCCATAATAGCAACAATGTAAAGTGTGGTGATCATCCTCAACCTTCATGAGTGTCACTTCCTCCATCTCTAGAGCTACATATAATAAAAGGTGGTGATTTCTTGAAAGGGAGAGTCTACTCATAGTGATAGAGGGAGGACTATAACATGGGTGATGTCTTATTGTAGCTTGTTGCCATATTAAAACATTGACTTTGAAGAAATGCATTATGATAGATGTAAAGCTATGACAACTCATTTAATGTTGTTTCCACATGAGAGCATGCTTAGGCTAGCCTATCTAGAATTGTTCCTAAGAAGATATAGGCATAAAGGAACATGACAAAAGTCATGTTGATATGAGGAAGGAAACATTACCATGGAAAACAAGAAAGTGTGGGCGTGATAACATTGTTATTTTAGCCATTAAAACAAAAATGAAGAATAAACCATAAACTAAAAAAATAAATATAAAATAGATGAAATAAAGAAGAAAATCCACCTAAAAGAAGAGGCCCTCATCCAAGAATACACTAAAAAAGAAAGAAAGTAACAAAGCAAATGTACCAAAAATTTCCAAGATAAATGTCCTAAGCCTTTTTATATAACCCTAATTGAAGAAGACATTTAAAAAAATTGAAAAATTAAGAAAGTAACAAAGTAAATGTACCAAAGAAAAAAATCTAAGGTAAAAGTTATAAACCTTCTATATGACAACCACAATTGAAAACACAAACAATCAATGGATAATAAAAAGGCCATATTATTAACATGGAAAATAAGAAAGTGTGGCCATGATAACCTTGTTATTACAACCATTAAATTAGAATTAGAAAATAAACCATAATATATATGTATATATAGAAAAAATAAAATATACCTAAAAGAAATAGAGGCTCTCATCCAAGAATATAATAAAAAATAAATAATTAACAAATAAAGTAACAAAGCAAATGCAAATATTCTAAACCTCTTATAACCTAATCCAAGAATACACTAAAAAAATAAATGAAAAATTAAGAAAGTAACAAAGTAAATGTACCAAAAAAATCTAAGATCATAAACCTCATATAATATAAATCCATAATTTGAGAACATAAACAACTTCATGTGGATAAAAAGACAACATTAACATGGAAGACAAAAAAAAATGCCCAAGATAACATTGTTATTATAGCCATTAAAATAAAATATAAAATAAATAAAGTGAAGAAGAAAATCTATTTAAAAGAAGCATAGGTCCTTATCCAAAAATAAACTAAAAAAATAAAGAAAAAAAATAACATAGTAAATGCACCTATGCCCATGGGGCTTTGGATTAACCATAACTGGTGCACTATCAAAATATAACTTATTATAAGTGACAAATTCAAATTTCAAGTAGATAAGAGAAAATAATTAAAAATAAATACACTTAAAAAATTTAAAATAAATTTTCTAAATTTTTTATATCTTTAAACAAAAAATTATAAATAACAAGATAAATATACCAACAAAAAATATTAAAAGAAATAAATACAAATCTCATATATATACAATCACTAAATAAATAAATAAGAAAATTAAAAAATGTTATTCTCTCTCTCTCACACACACACATATATTTAAATACATTTCATACAAACCCCCCCACCCTATATATATATATATATATATATATATATATATATATATATATATATGATCACTATAAAAATTGTGAAAGTGGATTAGGTTGACTAAATTGACTAGATTTCACTTATATAGCAGATATTAGAGAGTTCTTATTGAGATGAGAGGCTCATTCTATAGCCTAGTGTGATGTGTAACTTTTCTATTCGTCATCAAAGTTGAATTTTTTTAAAAATCTAAAAAAAAAAAACTATACAAAACATTTAAATAATTTCTGTTCATAAAAATATTTGCAAGTGAAGAAATTGGATCCCTCTCAGCTCATGTTAGATCCTTATTTAAAATGGATCTACCTTCATTGTACATTACATGTTTGGAACATAAAACACAATATATTAAAAATTCCAAAAAAAAATGGAATTTAAATATAATAAATCCCAAAATCCAAAATTATTTAATAGAAAGATGTGAAATGAGAATAGACACATTAGAAGTCATTTATGTACACTACAGGTTTGGAACATAAAACACAATAAATTAAAAATTCCAAAAAAAATTAGAATTTACATACAATAAATCAAAAAATCCAAAATTTTGTAACAAAAAAATGTGAAATGAGAATAGACACATTGGAAATAATTTATATACATTATAGGTTTGGAACATAAAACACAATAAATAAAAAATTCCAAAAAAGTTTGAAATTTAAACACAATAATTAAAAAATCTAAAATTTTGTAACAAAAAGATGTTAAATGAGAATAGACACATTCAAAATAATTTATGTTAATTGTAATTTCATTATTCTAATTTTACTCTCACATGATTGCAAGGTTTAGCAATAAAGCTAACATTAACTAGGTGTTGACGGTGTTGGACCCGCCAACATGCCAGGGGATCTCCCCATTAAGAAGTCCCAACTAGACCTCAGACTGCTTAGTTTAGGAGTCCCAGCAGTGGGTAGTATGGTATCGCCTTGACAGCGGTTGCGCGCAGAGGTGAGTAAGATGTCCTTGTTGGTAGCAAGGGTGTGACATGTGCAACAAGTCAAGGAAGGTGTATGAAAGGCTCTAACAAACGAAACGAGGGTTGAGTGCGCCCTTCAGAAACCTGTGGTAGCATGCAGCTTGAAAGGGAACACACGAGCAACAAGACATCACAAGATGGAAAGTAGGTTAGCCGACGATCCAACATGATGATTATACCAACAACACATTTCCATAATATTCATACAAACATATACAGAAAAGTCCATACAAACATGCGTAAAGAACAACTACATATATCATTAGAATAACCAAGATAGCTGAACTACAATAACAACATATGCATGAAACATGTTGGATCTGTTATATTAATAAAGTGAAAGATCCAATCATACATACAACCATGACCAACCATTAGTCTCGACAGCGGAACGTTACAGTCACTGACGCTTGCTCCTTTAAAGAGATATACTAGCTCTGGATTGTGGAGAAGCCAAGGCTCATTACAATACACTCCAAGCTTTCTCTAAGATACACCTATAGGAAGCTTGGCTCCCAAAAGTCTATCCAATGAGTTATGAGGTTTTATAAATAGCAAAGGGTGGGGTGACCCTTGACATTCCCCTTTGTGAATCTTCACCTACCCTCTTGACTCTTCAACTACTACATGATAGTTACACTCTATTATCAATACTTGGTTTTTCAATGTTACAACATGTTACATTACAATCTGCAGATGTACCCATGTGAGACAAAATTGGCTTGAGCAAGCCATGCAAGATATCGCTAAGTCTCAGACAGGTGTGGGAAGACCAACTCTTCGGCATCCTTGTGATGATCGATAGTGGCGAACTGATACCAAGCTTGGTAGTTCGTTATGGCGTCCCCATGCTTAATGGTGACATCCTGTTGAAAGCAAACCCTTGCCTCTATTGCATCCGGGTACAATGATTTGGTACCTCTGTCCAAATTGTCTGATAACATGTTCATGATAGTCTTGAGTGCAGCCGGACCAGCAACATATTGATGCATAATGTCTGCATTGATCTTTAAGTCTGCGCTGGTGGCTATGTACATCAACTCATCAAAGTACATGTCTAGCTCCAGTCAAACTTGGTCCTTTCACTTCGCCTCGATGAGTCCGCCAATGGATGGGATTGCGTGTGTGCACACAATGACATCCATGCTTTCGAACACCCGTGCATGTGAAGCCTGCAAACTGGTGATGCGCCGTGGGAGTTCCTCATAGTTCCATATCTGACTCCGGATGCATGGCCTCAACTCTACCACCTTCGGCTTCATCATATTCAGAAAGTACAATGGGGCTCCTTTGTACCTCATTGTCCATGTTGTTGGGTGTGGAGCCTGATAATCTTCTATATTCAAAGGTATCGCCACATAGGAACCCAGTTTGAAATGGGGGCGGCAACGCCGCCCGTAAAATATTCGCTGTAGGGGGGTCCAGGGGGGGCGGTTGCAACCTTTGGGAGCCCCCCCCTGGCGGGGAGTTTCGGGGGCAGCACCCCCGAAGCTAAAAACAACTGTAAAATTGCCTTGTAAAAGTATAGTAATTTCTAGTCAATCTGGGTCGTTCATTAGGCGGATGATCTGACGGTAGAACTTATGTTTAGTTTAGGGTTTTTTTCCCTAGAAGGAAGCCCCTCTCTTTGTATGAGGGTATTGTATTTGAGGCTGTGTGATAGATGTGTATTCAGTGAGCGAGAAACAGAGAGGTGAGACTGTGAGAGAAAATAGAGGATATTACAGCGGATTTGCTGTAGGTTGTGTCTCTTCATTTTGTTGGATAATAGAAAGGAAGGACTGGTTGTTCGGGGTGGACGTAGCCCAAACTAGGTGAACCACGTATATCTGTGTCTCTCTTGTTTTGTGCGTTTTCTGTGTTTATATTCTGCAATATTTTATGTGTTCCATTGCTCCGTAATATATAATTTTCTAACAACTAGTATCAGAGACGAAGGTCTATTTGGCTGATAAACTTGCAGGAAAGAAGGGTTCCTAGTTCGAGTGGGAGCAATGGCGGAAGATGGTAAGTTTAGGGTCGAGAAATTTAACGGCCAAAACTTCTCGTTGTGGAAGATGCAGATGGAAGATTATCTGTATCAGAAAGATCTATACCTACCATTGGGTGGAAAAACAAAGATGCTGACGGGTATGAAAGACGAAGAATGGAACCTTCTCGATAGAAAGGCACTTGGGACAATACGGTTGTGCCTTGCTGCGTCAGTCGCCTTCAACATTTCGAAGGAAACCACGACAGAGGGTTTGATGCAGACGTTGTCGAAACTATATGAAAAACCCTCGGCCTCAAACAAGGTATTTCTTATGAAACGTTTATTTAATATGAATATGTCGGAAGGTGGATCTTTTGCAAACCATTTAAATGATTTTAATACAGTTACAAGTCAGTTAAGTTCTGTAGAGGTAAACTTTGATGATGAAGTTAGAGCTCTGTTATTCTTGTGCTCATTACCAAAAAGTTGGAATGGTTTGGTAATGTCCATTAGTAACTCCGTTTCTGGATCTAGTACTTTAAAGTTTGATGATGTTGTCGGTGCTATCCTTAGCGAGGAAATGCGACAGAAAAGCTCTAGTGAGACATCAGGAAATTCTTTGAGTGAAGAGTCTAGAGGAAGAAAAATGGAAAGAGGAAAGAGCTCAGGATATCGCAGTAAATCAAGGAAAGGCAGATCCAAGTCCATATCGGGGATAGTGTGCTGGAAATGTGGAAAGAAAGGACACCTAAAGAAAGACTGTAGATCTCGGAAGGGAAAAGAAGGAGATGCACAACAAGAAAACAATCATGAAGAAAATGTGACAGGTGAGGTGTTACAAGATGCTTTGCTTCTTTCTTTCGAAAATATTACTGATTCCTGGGTGGTATATTCAGGGGCTTCATTCCATGCCACACCTGATAAGAAAGACTTTCATGACTATGTTCAAGGAGATTTTGGACAAGTTCGTCTGGGTGATGATAAACCCTGTAAAATCGTTGGAATAGGTAAGGTTCTTGTAAGACAACAGAATGGAAACCAATAGCTATTAAAGGAGGTAAGGCATGTTCCAGATCTAAAGAAAAATCTGATTTCAACAGGGCAGTTAGGCGGTGAAGGTTGTGTGACAACTTTCACAGATAAAGCTTGGAAGGTCACCAAAAGGAGCCCTAGTAATAGCAAAAGGTGAAAAGGTTGGTACATTGTATTTATGCAATGGTATTTCTAACTCTGTTAATGCTTTAACTTCCTAAGGAGCAGATGCAACATTATGGCATCATAGGCTCGGACACATGAGTGAAAAGGGGATGAAGATTCTTCACTCAAGGAGTTTCTTGCCGGGTTTGAAGAATGTTGATTTGGACTTCTGTGAGAATTGCATTTATGGAAAACAGAAGAGAGTCAGATTTCTCAGAGTTGGGAAAGAAAAGAAGAATGAACAATTAGAGCTTGTGCATACAGATGTATGGGGACCTGCTCAGGTATCATCTCTCGGTAGCTCTCGTTATTATGTTACTTTTATTGATGATGCAACTAGAAAAACTTTGATTTATTGTATTAAGAATAAATCTGATGTATTTGATACTTTCAAGAAATGGAAAGCTTTGGTTGAGATTGAGACAGGAAAGAAATTGAAGTGTCTTAGATCAGACAATGGAGGTGAATATTGCAGCAAAGAGTTTGATAGGTACTGTTCAGAGCATGGAATTCGCAGAGAGAAGATAGTTCCAAGAACACCACAAGAAAATGGTGTGTCAGAAAGGATGAACAGAACAATCATGGAGTGTGAAAGGTGCATGAGATTGCATGCAGGATTGCCTTTATAGTTTTGGGTAGATGCTGTAGATACTGTTGTTTATCTAATAAACAGAGGGCCTTCAAGTTCCTTGGATGGTGGTGTTCCAGAGGAAGCATGGACAGGTAAAAAGGTAAACTAGTCTATTTTAAAGCCTTTTGGTTGTGAGGCCTTTGTCCATATTGATAAAGAAAATAGAACAAAGCTTGAGGCAAAGTCAAAGAAATGTACCTTTATTGGATATGGTGTTAATGATTTTGGTTATCGCTTATATGATTATGAAAATCACAAAATCATTAGGAGCAGAGATGTAATATTCAATGAAAAGGTCTTGTATAAGAATCAGTTGCAGGAAACGAAACAGGAAAATGAAAACAAGGAATACGCAGTTCTTGATGAAATCACTGAAAAAGTAAAGGTGCCTGAAAATAATAATAATCAACAACCACAACAACAACGACCACCACAAAAACAACATGCACCCCAAACACCTGAAAGTGGTGTTAGAAGATCTACCAGGATAAGTAGACCCCCTAAATGATACTCTCCTTCGTTATATTATTTACTATTGACTGATTCCGGTGTACCCGAATGTTATGAAGAAGCAATGCAGGTTGAAAGCAGAAAGAAGTGGGAGGTAGCCATGGAAGAAGAGATGGACTCCTTAATGCATAACCAGACTTGGGATTTAGTCAGGTTGCCTGTAGGAAAAACTACATTGAAGAATAAATGGGTTTATAGGCTGAAGGAAGAAGATGGAGGAAAACAGAGGTATAAAGCTAGACTTGTGGTGAAGGGGTTTGCACAGAAGAAAGGTATTGATTTTGATGAAATATTTTCTCCTGTTGTTAAAATGACTTCAATCAGAACTATTTTAAGTCTTGTAGCAACTGAAGATTTGCATCTTGAGTAGTTAGATGTAAAGACAACCTTTCTCCATGGGAATTTGGAGGAAGAGATATATATGCAGCAGCCACAAGGATATGAGGTGAAAGGGAAGGAGAAACTAGTGTGCAGGTTGAAGAAGAGCTTGTATGGCTTAAAACAGGCCCCAAGGCAGTGGTATCTAAAATTTGACAAGTTTATGTTTGAAAAAAGGTTATACTAGATGTCACTCTAATCATTGTGTTTATTTGAAAAAGAAAAATGATGGCAGCTATATTATATTGTTATTGTATGTAGATGACATGCTTGTTGCAGGATCTAACATGCAGGAAATAAATGTGCTCAAAAGAAAATTGGCAAATTCATTTGCAATGAAGGATTTGGGAGCTGCAAAACAAATCCTTGGTATGAGAATAACTAGAGACAGGAAAAATCGTAAATTAACATTGTCTTAGAATGAGTAC
Organism: Pinus tabuliformis; assembly: GCA_031772625.1. NCBI lineage: Eukaryota > Viridiplantae > Streptophyta > Pinopsida > Pinales > Pinaceae > Pinus > Pinus tabuliformis. The sequence continues at coordinate 62,273,901 of CM062806.1, forward strand.
ATACAAAAGGTGTTGAAAAGATTTAACATGCACAATGCAAAACCAGTTAGTACACCTTTTGCTAGCCATTTCAAACTTAGCAAGGAAATGTGCCCAAAGACCCAAGAAGACATGGATTATATGTCTAAAGTTCCATATGCATCAACAGTTGGAAGCTTAATGTATGCAATGGTCTACACAAGGCCTGATATTGCACATGCAGTGGGAGTTGTAAGCAGGTACATGAACAATCCAAGAAAGGAACATTGGGTGGCAGTGAAATGGATTCTCAGATATTTGAAAGGTACCACAAACCAAGCATTATGCTTTGGTGGTTCAAACATCTCCCTACAAGGATATGTTGATGCAGATATGGCAGGTGATAGAGATAACAAGAGGAGCACTACAGGATATGTATTTACTATTGGAGGAACAACTGTCAGTTGGGTTTCAAAAATCCAAAGTGTTGTTGCACTTTCAACAACAGAAGCGGAGTATGTTGCTGCTACAGAGGCTAGTAAAGAAATGATTTGGTTACAAAGGTTTATGGGTGAATTGGGTAAGGAGCATGATATGGGCACGTTATACAGTGATAGACAAAGTGCCATTCATCTTGCAAAGAAATCAACATTTCATTCCAGGACTAAACACATACAGCTCAAGCAAGGAAAATTTTAAGGATGGAAAATTTTCTTGAAGTTTAAAACATTGGCGAATCTCACTAATCCCTAATATGCAAATTATAAATGTTTATTGATATATTTGTAAAATTAATCAAATTTATAATTATTTTATATATAGTCTCTATATAATGTTGGCGATTTTTAAGGTAAAATAATTTTATATTCTAAAATTTGGGCGAATCGTCTTTTATAAAATTGGAAATTGGCGAATCTTTTTTGTGGAAAAATCATGGAAAATTAGCCCACTGGGCGAACATTAGCCCCTAAAATTTTCCATGAGCTCAAGTACCATCTCATACGATCAGTGTTGGAAGATGGAGAGTTGAAGCTGGAAAAGATACACACTAGCCAGAATCCTACAGATATGCTAACAAAAGTTGTAACCAGGGAGAAACTGAGAATATGCTCAGTTTCAGTTGGTATTCAAGGATGACAATGAAGATGAAAAATAGCCAGGTCCAAAGAGGAGTCATTGTCCAGCAAATGGAGCAGCGGTGGAGTTGCTACAATCAGTCTCCAAGTGGGAGATTGTTGGGTGTGGAGCCTGATTATCTTCTATATCCAAAGGTATCGCCACATAGGACCCCAGTTCGAGCCCATAAAATATTCGCTGCAGGGGGGGTCCGGGGGGGCGGCTGTGACCTTTGGGAGCCCCCCCCTGGCGGGGGGTTTCGGGGGCAGCGCCCCCGAAGCTAAAAACATCTGTAAAATTGCCTTGTAAAAGTATAGTAATTTCTAGTCAATCTGGGCCGTTCATTAGGTGGATGATCTGACGGTAGAACTTATGTTTAGTTTAGAGTTTTTTGCCCTAGAAGGCAACCCCTCTCCTTGTATGAGGGTATTGTATTTGAGGCTGTGTGATAGATGTGTATTCATTGAGCGAGAAACAGAGAGGTGAGACTGTGAGAGAAAACAGAGGATATTACGGCGGATTTGTTGTAGGTTGTGTCTCTTCATTTTGTTGGATAATAGAAAGGAAGGACTTGCTGTTCAGGGTGGACGTAGCCCAAACTGGGTGAACCACGTATATCTATGTCTCTCTTGTTTTGTGTGTTTTCTGTGTTTATATTTCTGCAATATTTTATGTGTTCCATTGCTCCGTAATATAGAATTTTCTAACACATGTTTTCATGCGATAACCAGCATTGTGTAGATTTGACAAGATGTGTGCTCTCCTAGCACAACGATGCTGCCAACCATTGAGATGGACAACTGACTTATGCATGGTGACAAATCTAGTGTACAATGTTCGTATGACTGTCTTGAGAGACGATACTTCATCTAGTATTTCTCTCCTCAACTATTCTATGGCGGATGTTGTAACCTGTTCTCCTCCCTACTTGGCCGCTTATAACTCCTTAGCCATATGCTCGTTCTCAGCTATCAAGAATCTAACACTCAAGTTGGTGGCTTTAGCATATGCTCTGGTAGTGTTGGCATGCCCTGTAGTCCCTAGCATGCCCTGGAACACCATGGCATAATATTGCATTGACAAACATTAGCACTTGGCACACATTGGCACTTGGCATGTATTGGAACATATTATTAGTGTGCTTAGCATGCCCCTTTTGAAAAATATAAAGTCTCGACTTATTAACCTTCTTATGTGTTCATTTCCTTTCATTTTATCTTGGTTATTCATTTTGTTGCCTTGAAACTCCTTGATGCATATTGGCATATAACTACGACACCTTGCACATCCTATCATGTCTTAGCACATGGCATGCCTTGGCACTATTTGGCACATGTTAGCACACCTCGGAACTACCTAGCACACTCTAGCACTTCTTGACATTCCCTGATATTCCCTGGCATGCCTTACCCATGCGTAGCATACCTTCTCACTCCCTCCTTGGCATGAAAACTAGCACTCATTGGCACTCCCCAAAAAACCCTCCTATTCATTCACTTCCATGCATTTTAATCTAGTGCTCCCTTGTGTTGTCCTAGTACTCCCTAACACTCCTCAACATGCATTGGCACTCTCTAGCACACCTTAGCACTCTTTGATATGCTCTGCCACTTCATAGCATGCATCACACTCCCTGACGCACATTGGCACTTGGCAAGTCTTAGCATGTTTGGCATGCATTGAGATGACTTGGTATGCTTTAGAATGGTTTAATATTAAAGTTATTTGACATCAATTATTGGAAACTAGATGCGAATAAATAGAGGAAGCTTTGGCACTTGTCACTTGGCACCTATTGGCACCTAGTGTTGGTGTGCCTAGCATGCCCCTCATGGAAAAGGTAAATTGATGACTTATTTACCTATTATTTGCTAATTTCCTTGTAGTTTAACTTGTTCCTGCCTTTTGTTGCTTTGACAGTCCCTCTCATGCATTTTCACACCCTTGTACATCTTGGCATGCCTTACCACTTGGCACATCTTAGCTTGTTTGACATGTATTCGTACTATCTCGCACATTTTAGAATGCCCTAGAATTCCCTAATACACCTTGGAAATCATGACCTCACAACTAGAATTAAAGTTTTCCATGACTTTGGAACCTTACATTCACTAGAACACCTTGGCACTCCCTATTTGTCATGCCCTCTGTTATCCTCCACAATATCCCAGGCTGATGCGAAGATCGACGGAGGTAACCACATATCAAGATTTTAGTTTGGTAGCTAGCCCTACCAAACCAGAGAGGGCTCTCTCTATGAAATCATAGCCATAATATGACAGTGATGTAAAGGATTTAGGCTAGATAGCTAGGCTTGGGTGGGTTTTGGAAAATTTAGGGTTTTGTCGTTGGATAAGGGAGAAAAACCAGGTAGCTAGGTCAAAGGATCAAAGGGTTTCAACAACAAAGATATAAAGGAGCAAGGTAGAATTACTTTTGTGATGGATCTTAGGGTTTTTCGGTGTAGTGTAGTGTTTAGAAGAAGCGAAAGGTCTTAATGAGCATGAACCATGAATTCATTAAGAAAAAAAGAAAGTAACACATAATGTTTTTTCCATCAAAACAGAGCTTTATGCAAAGAATTTTGTTTAGAAACTGCAAGAAAAGCCATTTAATAATTGATGAATGGAAAGAGAAGATGAATATCTTTCATATAAATCTATAACAGAGAAAAAATAACATGAAAAACTTACTACACACGAATTCCTAGATTAATAGTTGCAAACTGTGTCCTTTGATTTCCAAAAGTGTCCAAGTACAAGCTACAATAGTTCTCTCCTCTGAAATACAACCAATTATATCACTGAGAAACTTATACATAAATACCAAAACAACATCTCCCCACTCTCAGGGGTCGAATCCATGACTCTAGTAACTGTTTCATGAGGTGTTCTAACCAAACCCTAATGTTTAGGGAAGTTAAAAACAACTTCTACAATTAACTTTGACTCCAACCTCTCTCATAAATGAGGTCAAATTTACATCAAAAGAACTTACAATGACTAACCACCCATTATTTACATTTATTTTTACCCCCTCACATTCATCTACTTCACCCTTTTGACTTTTAACAAGTCAAACTAGGAATTACAAAAAATTACATAGTGGAAATTTTACAAAAATCTAAAAAATTTCCAGGTGTGTAGCGAGCTATTGGAAGCCATTTTTGAGTGCCTTTTTGAAGTAAAAATCCATACCTAAAGACGTTTCTGGAAACATGGGAGAGTTTATATTTCTTTAGAATATTTTTTCACTCAAGATGACCCATTTGTGGCTGAGATATGGCCATTCACCTAAGGTGTCTCCAAGTGCACAACGAAATGGAAAAAGAGGGGTAGAAAGGTGATTTTTGGTCTCTTTTTTGCAAATTTCTCAAAAAATGAGTCCCTGACCAGGAAAGTGGAAAAAATAATTTTGAGAGGGGGTCATAATATTTCCAAAAGTTATGAGTTTCCATCATTTGGAGCCGTGAGGAACAATCGAGCGTGAGCTCACTACGCTCCTAGACAGAAAATTGCCAAAAACCTGCAAGTCTGCACCAAAACACAAAATTTTCTCCAAATCCTCCCAAAATATATCCAAATATGCCTGATGAGGTATGTTATGCAATATGGATGCATCATAAAGTGAATATAACTTACCCTTCTCCTCTTAGCTGATCAGGGTTTCCTTGAGTTTTTCCTTCAACTACTTGATTTTAACCTTGGCAACCTGATTCCTTGTGTAATAATGGATGGCCATTTTATTTTGAAACTTGCTAACCCTGTTTGCCTTTTCAGGGAGCTTATCAAGGTGGAAATTTACTTTGTCAAGCCAAAAATCCTTGTCCTCATTTATTTCCATGGCAATCCTCTCTTCAAAGGTCAATTCTTCCATTGGTGGCTTTTGTTCTCTTTCCCTCTAAAGTGCCTTCCTAAGACCCATTGTCCTTGGTATCTTCCTTGCCACATGTCCTTCACGTTGATCATTGTCCTCATGGTCTACCACTGCCTTGCCTTTCATCTCTTGCTTCTTGGGTCTAAATTTCTCTTTCTCCATGACTAGTTGTTTTGCCTTAAGTTGACTATTTTCTTGCTCAATGAATGAAATAATGAAATATTTAGCCCTTTCCAAATTGTCCTTGAGCTCCATGATTTAAGAATCCTTATATTTGACGACTTGTTGCATGGTTTCATGCTCATCATGTGCCTCCAAGTCAACTATGTCAAAGTCATGCTCAATGGGCTCCTCATCATGCAAATAAGCCTCACGATGTGATGGTGATCCCTATCTTGTTGATGTAGTAGGCTTGGCCCCTTCCTCACTTTTATGAGAAAACACAAGGCTTTTGCCTCTCTGATATGTCTTAGTAACCTCATGCCTAGGTGCCTTGGAAACCTCATCATGTTTTTTTGATAACCCCACCTCCATGGGTTGTACTGACATGGTTTGGTGTTGGCTTGGTGAAGTGGTTATATGCGTTTTCAAGGTTGCCTCAATGAAGGTGTCCCATGTCAAGTTATCCTCTTTCAACTAATGGAGTACTATAACCTTTATCAGGATATAGTGGAAGAGGCTGGGATAATTCACTTTTCCTTTCAATTTCACCCTTTCAGACATTTTGGTTAGGCTCCTATACAAGTAGTTGGACAAATTTAGAGACTTGGCAGCTGTAAAGTGCATGAGCAGTCTTATTTGGTATTGATATAGCCTAGAAAATATTCCCTCACATGTGAAGAACTTCATGACAACCTTCATAAATTGTGCATATCTCTCCAACAAGTATCTGAATTGGAAAACATGTGAGTGAGCTCCTTTGTATTGTGATTTCAAGTAGGGTTTTAACTCTTCTAGGTCTAGTTTCATGCCTTTGAACCCGTTTTCACCATGGTTTGGTATGCCTATAGCTTGAGAGATGTCATCCAATGAAAAAGTGAAATCATTCCCTACAATGGTGATCTTGTCTTCCTTCTAGGTGTGGTAAAATATACATGTGAGATGCTCATGGTAACCTACTTCCTGCACTCTTTGACAAAACCCTAAATAATTGACCTATTTAAAGCATTTCATGACAAATGGGGAGGAGGTGATTTCATTGAAATTAGAGGGCTCAAATCTCAGTATCTTCCCCCCCTGTTTTACTTCCTCTTCTCTGATGGTGATGAGTCAGGCTCCATATTTCAAGCCCTAGCTGAAAGGCAACCAAAAACAATGAAATTTGTTGTTGTGAGGGAATGAGGTGGTATGATGGGCTTAGGAGTTGCCTAAATTTGTAAGGAAGTTTAGGAGGGTAGGGGATGATGTCAGTGAGTAGGGGAAAAAGGAATTTTGGGAAATGAGTGAGGGGAGGGGGTAGAAAAGGCCAAAACACAGGCCTATCCTAGAAAGGGATAAGGTAGATTAGGGTTTAGAGGAAAATGATAGAAAATGAGGGGATAAGGCTTTGTGATGGATGGAAATTGTGTATTAGTTGTAAACAGAGGTGTAGGGATAGGAATCTAGGGTTTACAACAACAACTCATCATTTGAGGATCAAAACCATGAAAATCATGTAAACCTTAGAAGAAGAAGTATTTGATCATTTTCTTGACATATGAGGAAAAGGAGGGCATGAAAATGATTAAACTTACTTGTTATAGAGCCTGGAGGATGAAATGAATGAAGAGGAGCTTTGAAAAATGAATTTTGGTGGTAAAACAACAATTTTGGACAACTTTACCCCGTGCGCGGCAAAGGCTTCCTGGGCGCAACCTGCTATCTAGGTGTGCAACGAAGGCTCTCTGTGCGCAGCGAGAGTCAATTTTTGCTAGTGAGGACTATGGAATCACATTTTTTTGCAAAGGAGAGGGAGGAGCTCGGTGCTATGATGGTAGACAAGTGCAAGTGAGTGTGAATGAGCTCCTCCATGTGCTTTTATAATTTGCTTTTGGTGTCTAAGTGATTAATGAGGTAGGATGGCCCACCTCACCAATTCACTTTATTTTTGAGTTTTGTAGCATTAGGAACTCTTCTGTAACTTTAGAACCTTAGGAAAATTATTGCATCTAAAACCATAAATTACATTTGAAATCAAGTGTTATTGAAGAAATTTACCTATTGTTACTCCTCATTTTCTGAATTTATACACGAAATCAATGATTTTGTGACCTTAACCTTAATGGCCTAATGGTGACACTGACCTAAATGGAGACCATGATGATGTGAATGAAGTAATATTAATGATGTTTTCATGATGGTAGACTCAACTGAGTGATGAAATTGACCAGCATATGACATTCTTGAGAGAGTGGAAATAGCCCTAGACATACTAGCTAGTGACCAATTTTTATTTGAAGACTCACTGAAATGAAAAAAAATTGACTTGACACCATAAAAACACCTTGTAAGAGCATATTTTATCACTGGTGACAAACTAAACTGATTGAAACTAACACCCTCACAGATAACCTTACTTTTTTTGTGACTTGGGAACCTAACCAATTCATTAGCAAAACAATATTGTGCCCAACCCAAAGTCTCCCTTTCTCTGAAATTTATTTTTCCACGCCTTATCACAACCATAGGCTTGCCTCCTACAAGTCCTATTCTAAACTTCTCCTAAAATACTTCATCCTTGCGACACCTAGAATTCACTGACACTCCTTGGCACACACTCTTATTTGTTCATTTCCAAGCATTTTGACCTAGTTCTCCCTTGTGTTCCCCTGACTCTCCCTAACACTCCTCACCATCCATTGACACTGTCTTCCATGTGTTAGCACACCTTTTCATTCCTTGGCATTCCCTGTCACTCCTTAGCTATCATGCCCTCACAACTACCCTTAATTTTTTTTACTTGGCCGGAACCTAACCAAGTCCTACCCCGCTTACAACAACTTAACCAAGTTATAGTTACTACAACTAGACTATGCCTTCTTCACCTAAGAACTGCCTATAACACATCTTAGGCTACTCATGTCCAATCTTAAAAGTTAACAATTCAAGGCTCACGTCCAACCATGGCCATAAAACAACTAAGAAACTCACTTTACATCTTGACATGCCATATCACATGGCATGTCTAACAATCCCTTAGCCTTATGTGGCATGTGTTAGCATCCCCTACATTTCTTGGCATCCTTTGTACTCCCTAGCACACCCTAGCACTCCCTGACATGCCCTAGCACTCTAGCATGCCTTGACACTGCCTAGCATATAATCTTGTCACTCCCTCCTCAGAACACTTGGAACTAGTTGACACTCCTTATCACACATTCTTATCTCTTCATTTCCATGCATTTTGAACTAGTTTTGCCTTGTGTTTTTGTGGCACTCCCTAACACTCGCTGGCACGCATTGACACACCCTAGCACATGGCACATCTTGGTATGTTGCCTTGGCACTCTAGCATTCCTTACCACCACCTAACATATCTTGTCGCTTCCTCCTTACCACACCTAGAACTCACTAACACTCCATGTCACACACTCTTATTCATTCATTTCCATGTATTTGAAACTAGTGATCCCTTTTGTTTCCTTGGCACTCCATAACACTCCTTGGCATGCATTGGCACACCCTAGCACCTGACACATCTTGGCATGTTTCCCTGGCCTCTAGCATGTCTTAGCACTGCCTACCATACCTTGTTACTCCCTCAACACACTTGTATCTCACTAACACTTCCTGTCACAAACTCTTATTTGTTCATTTTCATGCACTAATTTGACCTAGTTCTCCCTTGTGTTTCCTTGGAACTCCCTAACACATCCTAGCACATGTTGACACACCCTGGCACCTGGCACATCTTGGCTGCATGTCACCCTAGCAAACTAACATGACTTAGCGCAACCTAACATACCATGTCACTCTCTCCTTAGCCGAAAAATTCTATCATGTGATTTCTACCAAAAGACTTTGTTAACACTTGGAACTCACTGACACTCCCTGTCACACACTCTTATTCATTCATTTCCATGCATTTTGACTTAGTGTTCCCTTATGTTTATTTTCCACTCCTTAACATTCTTCAACACTCATTCGCACATCTTGGTATGCTTCCCTAGCACTCTAGCATGCCTTGGCAGCAATGCATAGCATACCTTGTCACTCCCTCCTTAGCACACCTGGAATTCACTCTTTGTAATGTTCCAAACTAGGAAGAATAGTGCTATGCAAAGCGAACAATAAAAACAACACCATAAAATTAAATCGAACCATCAAACCACAAAACTGTCTGGCATGTGTTAGCATGCCTTTTCATTCCTTAGCACGTCCTGGCACTCCTCAGCTATCATTCCCTCACAACTACCCTTACATCTTTTGCAACATGGGAACCCAACAAAATCCTACCTCAACTATAACAACAAGTTAACTATAACAACAACTTGACCAAGTTACAATTACTACAACTAGACTATGCCTTGTTCACCTAAGAACTTCATATAACTCATCTTAGGCTACTCATGTATAATTTCAACTTATCCAACTTAACGCGTTATGAAGACAAGGCTCACATCCAATGGTAGTCATAAAATTAAACAATTAAGCAACAAATTTTACATCTTGACATGCCATAACATCTGGCACACTTAATAATCCCTTAGCACTATGTAGCACATGTTTACATTCCCTGCATTTCTTGGCATGCTTTGGCACTCCCTAGCACTCCCTGATAGTTAGCACACCTCGTACTCGCTAGCTAACACTCTCTGTCACACTCTTATTCATTCATTTCCATGCATTTGAAACTACTGCTCCCTTGTGTTTCCCTAGAACTTGGCTTTAACGCTCCCTAGCATGTGTTGGTACAACACCCTGGTGCTTGGAACTTCTTGGCACACCTTAGCACTTGGCATGTATTGGCATGCCTAAAATTCCTTGGAATTGTCTAGCATGTGTTAGTAATTCCTGAAATTCCCTGGAACACCTTGGCACTCCCTAGTTGTCATGCCCTCATAGATAGCCTTACTTTTTTTGCGACTTGGGAACCCAACCAAGTCATTGAAAAAACGATGTTGTGCCCAACCCAAATTCTCCCTTTATCCGAAACTACTTTGTACACACCTTATCACAACCATATGCTTGCCTCCTACAAGTCCTATTCTGAACTTATCCTAACGCACGCTAAGTGTTGCAGACCTAGGTAGCTACAGGGAAAAGTTTGTTGATATGAGTTCAATAACTTGTTGACAGTGATGGAAATTCGTCAACCAAGGGGATCTCCCCGATATGAATTCCCAATCAGACCTCACATCGTTTGGTGTAGGAGTCCCATCTGGTATAAAGCCTCAGTTGCCAAATACTTAAAGATTTGCCTTGGCTCAAGCTATCAGCACAAGAGAGTGATGCAATGGTGTCTTCGAAAAGCAAGGGAGGTGTGCCTGGTGAGTGTGCAGTTGCAACTATGTGAAGGTTCCTCTACTGAAAAAGGGGAAGAAAAGTGAGCCTCTAAGTGAGACGTAAATATACCAGCCAAGAAGAGACACACATGAGCCATAAGGCTTCGTCTAACATCCAGCGGAATAGTCCACAACATATGCGATGGTAGTTACAACCAACAAACAAGGAAAGGTCTATCTAGTAGTATCCCATGGAATAGTCCACAAGGGTGGGACAACAATAACAACCATTAGAAAACATTCTCAATAATATAAGAACTAAAATAAGTGAAATAATTCAACTATCTTAGTACATGTGAAAGTGAACATGAAATACAAACATCCACAGAATAGTCTTATAAACATTCATAGTCCATGCATGAAGAATGTGCTGGCCTTAAAAGGATTCTATTATTAATAAATGTTTCCAGGACACATGTTTACAATGTACATCACTAACCCCAATAGTGGAACATTGGAGCCACTCCTTTCTCCTCAAAGAACTAGCTGATCTCTCTAATGCCTTGCGGGAGGATCCAATGTGAAAAGTCATTTGCTCATAGAATGAGGGGGTATATATAACCAAGGGGTGATGCTTCCCCTCTATGACTCTTTGAATACCTTCATGACTATTCAACTTCCTATGAATTTTCAACGTGCATGACTCTCCATATTCATGTGTGTCCTTTGGACTTCCACTTTACAATACATTTGAATATAATATACATGGTCCACAATGATGATATGGCATATGAAAACTCATGATAAGACATGATATGACACTATTAATATAAACTTCTTGGATGCTATGGTAGTGTCAGGCCACTGTTGTTGCTGTGAGTGATTTCTTCTAGAGAATACTCTTGTCTTCCACCTCCTCATGGCTTGGTGACAAGAGTTTTCAATGAATTCAAACCTTGCGCTGTGGTTGTGAGTTGGTGTCCTTTTGCCTTGATAGACCAGGTTGCATGCTCAACTACAAGAATGTACTTTGCATGTCTTACTCCTTCATCTCTTTCTTCATCATCTTGCCAGGTTATTGTATTTGCAATTCACTCATGACGAGACGACCTCAACCCAAAAACCTCCTAGCCATGGTGCATTCTTATCGAATGACTGAGGCAGAACTGAGTTACAAGTTGGAAAGGGAGGCTCAGTGACTGTGCATTCCGTAGTCCTAACAACCAAGGTTGAGGCTTGAGTTCTGGAACTGTGCAATGCGCAATTCAGGCTAGGTTGAGAGGTTGTCCTCTAAGCAATTTTGGAGATGAGTGAGTCTGGTTGAACGAGGGGCCACTGTGGAAGATTTCTGCATAGTTTTGGAGAGGAAGGATGATTGATTCCTACAAATATTTGGGAGAAATTGGGTAGAGCTGAGGGAGTGACCACTGTAAAAAGCCTCTGCACAGTTCAGAGATTGAAAGGAGACTGGCCCCCTACAAGATTGTGCAGTTCAGGGGCACAGGGAGGCAACTTGTTTCTTGCACTTCCACAATGCGCAGTTTGGCACAAGATGACTGAAAGGATTGTGTAATTATGGAAGGTAAGGTTGGGTCTTGGGCTCAAGAATTGTGCAATGCAATAGTCCCGAGGGATAGGAACTGCCCATTGCACAGATCTAGTGGTCAAGGTCACATCCTGCTGATTGGAATCAGGCAATGCGTAGTCCAAGAAGGATCGATGAAGCTAAGTTGAAGGGTCAGGGAGCTTCTTTGGAAAAGGCTAAGTGTTGGACCAGTGAAACTGACAGGTGAAGTGATGGAGCTTAGATTGTGTCCTAACACTTAGAATAATTGATGACTCACCAAAATTGATCACCCATGACACATGAACAACACTTTTGCTCGTGCGTGCCTGCTTCATGACCCATTGAGACAACTGTGGCACCTAAGATAGAATTTATGGTGACCATAATCCTATTATGAACATCTCCTAGCACACTTCGTCCTTGGAACACCTAGAATTCACTGACACTCCTTGGAACCCACTCTTATTAATTCATTTCCATGCATTTTGACCTAGTTCTCCCTTATGATTCCCTGACACTCCTTAACACTCCTTAGTATGCATTGACATTGTCTAACATGTGTTAGCATGCCTTTTCATTCCTTTGCATGTCCTGGCGCTCCTTAGCTATTATTCCCTCACAACTACCCTTTCTTTTGTTTGATGTTTCTGGATCCATTGTGTAATGTGGTTGATCCATCCAATGTTTTGAATGGTGGCTCCATCCATCATTAGGGACCAAAGAGAGCATTGTAAGTAAATGAGTGTTGGAGAACCTATTTATAGGAGAAGTTATAGGAATATAAGTCAATTGTTATAACGATTAAATGTAATTTGTATAATATTTAATTGAGTAAAATAATAATATATTTGTCCAGTTATACATTAAAAATTATATTTAACCACCATAATTAATGGGATTGGGATATCGAAAAGATTAATGAGGTGAAGAATTCTTAAGAATTTTTTATGGAAATGTGAATCTTCAGAGATAAAATCTATAAGATATTTAATCAAAATTTTTATTTTTATTTTTATATAATCTAAGGTTTATGATAAAAAGGAGTTTTAAAAGATATTAATTTCATAAATTCACCATAATTAATAGAGCAGGGGGAGTTTTAATAAGTAAACAGGGAATATCAGAAATGAACCAAAGGCAGAAATTAGCTAAGCAAAGGAAGATTATAATATAGAAAGATAACATAGAAAAAATAAAATGAAGAAGGAGAACGTTGTTTATAAAAATGTAATGAATGGGGCTTCTAAAATATCATCAAAAGGGGAAAATTTTTAAAGGCCAACTATGAGAAAGGAAGAGAGAAACGAGGCACAGGAGGGAGGAGACGGAAAACAGGGGGAACTAGGGTCAATGGATGAGCTGGTGGATAATGGGCTTCGATGATTGACTAAGCCTATAACCATGCTCTCTATTAAAGTTATTATAGTTTTTCTCGATTTCAAGGGCTTCTCGAATAATGCAAGAGTTGTGGAATGACACAAAAGCTATGATTTTAGATTGATAGAAGAAAATTAAATTCTTATATTTAAAGGAGTGCTCAGCTAAGGCCCATTTAGACACCTAGTTATGGTTGGTGTATGCTATGTGCTCCTTGAGGCGGGCTTTAAAAGGACGACCAATTTGGCCAATATAGGCTTTCCCGCAAGAATAAGGAATTCTATAGACCGCTGATCCTTGCATGGGATCTGAAGAGTCTTTGGCAAACCGAAATAATTGCTTAAGGGTTTCAAGAGGCTTAAATAACTCCCGCATTATTTGAGAAGTCCTTGAAATCGAGAAAAACCCTAATAACATTAATAGACAAAGCATGATATGGAGCATGTAAATAGTATGTAACAATATCTATCTATGTATTATGTAAAGGGCATATGATTGTATGACTCTTGTAAGAAGGCATACCCATTATCCATGTTTCCTTGATGATCATGATAACTTGTTTGATATAGTGCACAACATTTTATAGAGTATGGGCCATGTGCAAGGAAAATTTTAAGGATGGAAAATTTTCTTGAAGTTTAAAAACATTGGCGAATCTCGCTAATCCTTAATATGAAAATCATAAAATGTTTATTGATATATTTGTAAAATTATTCAAATTTATATTTTATATATAGTCTCTATATAATGTTGGCGATTTTTAAGGTAAAATAATTTTATATTCTAAAATTTGGGCGAATTGTCTTTTATAAAATTGGAAATTGGCGAATCTTTTTGTGGAAAAATCATAAAACATTATCCCACTAGGCAAACATTAGCCCCTAAAATTTTCCATGGGCATGTGTGAGTTGAATTCTCTATGAGTGGATTATGTTGGTTGCAAACTCTATGGGGCATGATAGGTCTAAAAACCCGAAGTTTCATATACATTTAGGTGGAGTTCATTGAGAATATGAATGAACCATTTACTCGAAGGAGATCTTAGTGGGTTAGTAGTTGCAATAGTTAGGCACCCATGTATTTTGGTGGATTGCCACTCCCTTATGTGGATGCTAACAATAAAACCGTAAATTGAATCTTGAGCAGGATTCTTCGACCACCTCTTCCTCTGGAAGAATCTTGAGCAGGATTATTTTCTTTATGAGCAAGGCACACAGCCTCTTCAGAAGATTCAGGGGTTGTCTTCTTTCCAAAAGTTCTCTCTTTCAGCAAATTTTTTCACAAGAGAGTCAAAGGTAATATCTTTGAGATTTCCATTTGCTTGCAATGACTCAAGATAATTGGAGTAAGTAGGATAAAGTGCCTTGAGAAAAGCGATAAGAGGAATATCCAATTCAACCTTAGGTGATTTGATATCATGCATTATAGATTTTACTTCGGATGCAAGAGCAAGAGGATCATTATTTTGTAATTCAAGAGTGAAGAGTTTAATCATGAGTTGAACAACTTCAAGTGCAGAATGTGAGTCATAAAGTTCTTTCAGCTTTTGTAAGGCTTCGAAAGCAGTTGAAAATGGCGGAATATGGTGACTCACCTCTTCATTTATAGATGTTGTGATTAATGCATAAGCTTTGTTGTTCTTATTTTCCCAAATGGCGAGCTCTTTGTCTGAGGTAAGTTGTTTTGGCTCTTTGTCTCCGTCTCCAATGCACGCTCCTTTCCACAACTCATTGAATATGAGGGTGTGTTTTATCATCTTGGGGACCACTCGGGATAGTTCTCCTTGCCAGTGAGAACTATTCCCACAATGGATATGATTGAAAGCATACGGTAACAAAAAAAAACTTCTGCGTAATATAATTCAGCGTGAATATATTGTGGAGCAGCTCCAATACACAAAAAAACTACACAGCGCATTCAACGCTTCATGCCACAGTGTTTTGATCCACAACCTTGTTTAAAAAAACTCTATTCAACACATGTCATTCAACGATTTTTTATATGCCAAAAAGGTTCAACGCATACACAAGTGGGGCAGCATATGGTGAGTGTAAATACAATGTAATACACAGCGTTCAATATATGGTGAGTGTAAATACAATAGCGTTCAATATATGGTGAGTGTAAATACAATGTAATACACAACGTTCAATATTTGGTGAGTGTAAATACAATGAAACTATTCAAACTTCAATGGAACTAGCGTTCAATGGAACCAGCGTTCAATGGAACTAGCATTCAATGTAATACAGTGTTCAAGAAACTATTCAACGCACAACCACAGTTCAACGACCACAACCAGAGTTCAACCAACGTTCAATGTAATACAACGTAAATACAAGAACAGTGTATATATGGGGTAGCGTTAACAACCATATATGATACCAATGCACATATCAGGAATGAACAACACAACGTTCAATTCACACGCAATCAATATATCAACCCAACACACCATAGACTACTCACAACAATACGCACCATATGTTATCACCAATCAAATTGTTGCAGCGGTCTTGAACGCACCACACCAACCTCACAGTCAGAATACTATTCAAACTCGCATGCTTAGTGTGTATCAATGGATTGTTTCTCAGACAACGCAGCATATAATATTGTTTCAATGCAACAACGCTCCATGCACATAACACCACGATATTCTAGCATATCACTAAGCCTTTCTCGGATCGCTTCAAAGACAGGTTCGAATTGAAAGCCAAAGAAGAGAAATCTTCGAAACAGGCACATAAGGATTCAAAAACGCTCCCGCATAAGCTGCCATCCTCCCTCCACTGCCCAGCGAAAATGAATAGCTGAGAGATCAGTCGTCGGTCTCACATTGGAGCAATCCTTCCAATGATGATGGCAGAGAGCCCAGAGAGCGCAGAAAGGAGCGCAGAGGGTGCAGATAATGTCAGAGATTTGCAGCAGTAACTGTGGAGAGGGCAGTAGACAGACTCCACAGGGGGCAGTGGACAGACTGCAAGAAACTGGCAGAAGGGAGTTACAAGACTAGAAGGAGATGCCAAAAATGGAGCTGGCTCTAATACCATGTCAGGCCAGGTAGTAACTCCACAAATTAATTCGTATTCTATTCCTTCAGGTTGGTCTTTATTATATACATGAGGGAGAGACTGTTCACTTCATCTACGGATGACTGTTCATATTTCTTATTATTTATTTACATTAATTGCATTCACCCAATCCTAATGATTAGGTGTCAACACTTGGCATTCGGTTTTATTCTTTCTTTCGACCTCCAATTTGATGCAGGTTTCCCTATTCTACACCTAAACTTGTGCATGGTTTTAATGATCTAGGTGGATATTGGTGGCCACCCGCCTATTCCACTTGGACCCCCACCATTATTTTTTTTAGTTTTTCAATTTCCTTATTTGTAGCACAATTTATTATTTTTGGTAGTTATTCGGGTACTAAACTTCCGGAGCCGTTTTGATGCCCTAAAAGACGTTTCTTGGGAAAATTGTGAGCAACATAGGACCTAAACTAATGTTTCTCACTTAAAAGTTGTAGTCCTCGGATAGATCTTTCTAATGAGGTATTATGCGTGTCAAATGAAGATCATTGCCAAAGTTACGACCCCGGGAAGTTGATGTACCAATTTACCCAAACGGGGCCCATAGTTTGACGTTTCATCTCCTAGGGTTAGGTTTTTGAATGTTTAGGGTTTTCCATTGTTTCTCAATAATAAATAGGCCTCAAAGCCTCATTGTAACATAGTTTAGAGGCATGTAACTACCACATCTCTTCTCAAAGATAACCTACTATCGCCCGAGCTAGCCTTATTTCCATTCTATTTGTAAGCATATTCCAGTGTTTGATATTGATGAAATGAATTGCTATTTCTACTACATCTTTTTATTTATGGTTATATCTGTAATTTGTTGCATTCATGTTTAAATCCTGATCAGAGGCCAGATTTTAGTGGCCTTTTTATCGACCCAGCGCTGCAAAATTGCAATTATTGTTGTGAAAGATGTGGGTTTTGTTCTAGTTTTTTTCAAAAATAAAATTTCCTTTGCCCTATGTGAAGTTCTCTCTAATGGTATTTATTTTATGATCTCTTATTTGTTTGGTAAGGGGGGAGTGTTATTTCTTCCTATGCATGGGAGCTTAGAAGGGGAAGGATAAGGGGCATGAAGTGTACTTTTTGAGTCTTGATAATGGGTGAAGAGTCGCCAAAACATTGAAAAGAATATAAAATCCTCTACACAGTTTCATCCGAAAAATTCTCACAAAATTCTCATAATTTGATCATATTACTATTCAGTATCTCCCTAGGGTTTGAATTTGTGGTGTTTGGATCTTGTTTGAGGTCTTTTTGATTCCATTTGCTTCATCGAAGAGATCAACGGCTTTTAGTGAAGTTTTTACTGGTTATGTTAGTATTTCGTCAAACTGGTGAGCATTTTAAATAAATTTGTTTCAATAATTATTTTTAACACTTCTAGTGCTTTTTCATCTTTGTCTACACCTGTTTGGTTCAAGTATTTTTTAATTAATCGTTTGGCGATACTTCTTGAATTTTCCGCGGCTTTGGAGGACGTTGGGGAGAGGGTTTTCAAGGGTATATATATAAAAGAGAGAATAATCATAAATTTAGATGTTTGTTTGCATGCATGTGTTTTTATGATACTTAAACAAATTATTTTGCCTTTTGATTTTGATTTTTCTTCTCGAAGGGTTTAAAATGTTTTAGTATAACAAACACGAGGTTCAAGAAAATTAGAATTGTATTATTTTTTATGAGAATGGTTTTTTATTTTTTTATTCTTTATTCTTTATTTTTATTTTGTGTTTTTGCAGGAGGTACGTTTTGTTTTTTCTTTTTAGGTGGAATTTGGAAAATATGAACAACTTGCTATTTCTATTTCATTTTCTTTCCCGGAATAAATTTTTTTATTATATTGAATTTGAAGTCCAACAAAAGGTCTCTAGAAAATGGGTTTGATATTTTTTTTAGATCTTGGTTATTACTTTTCTGTTTTTTTTTTTATTTACTTGTTTTTGCCTTTACAGGAGATGGAAAATTTTAGTTTAATAAAGTTCAGGATCAGTTACCAAAAATTTGCTTCTTTGTATTTTCTAAATGTGGGTAGTTTCATTAAATTTGTTTTTAGATAGGTATTTGTAAAACTTATTAGCTTTTTATTAGACTTGAAAAGTTTTCTGTAATCAATATGAAAATTTGGGTGTTTTCTTCACAAAATTTAAATTTTCTTGTTCAATGAATACTTCAAGGAAACACCCATCAGAACAGATTGTACTGCTTCATATGGGATTCCATGTGCCTCATGTTATTGGGGTTAGAGTATAAGCAAAGAATGATGCTTTTGGCTATCTCCGCATCTAGTTTCTCCTGAAAGGTATAGTGATTGCCCATTTGTTTATTATATTCCTTGTTTCTTTTATTAAAATATTTTTTATGTGGGAATTATATTCCTTGTTTCTTTTATTAAAATATTTTTTTATGTGGGAGGAAAAAAGTTCTCCTATAACCTTGTTTTTTATACCAAAGATGTGTTTATTTGGTTTTTACACTTATTTAAGTTTTTTCATTTTCTGTTTTTTTATAGGGATTTGAAAAGGTGGTTTTTTAGGATTTCAAAATTTTAATATGAAAATTTGGACATTGTTTATTCTTAGGAGATTGCAGTTGTTATGGGGATGGATATGGAGTGTACATAAAAGTTAATCAGAAGTGTGTGTGCTGTATTTTCTATATCTTGCAATTATTATTTTAAGAATATTTTTGTGTTTTTACAAGACTTACTAAATTTTAGTATAAGCAAATGTGAAGTTCAAGGAATTGTTAGGAATTCACATATTTGTTTCTATAGACCTTGTCTAGTTTCTTTTCATATTTGTTTTCTGATAAAGATTTGAGAAATGTGTTATGTTTTTAAGGAATTTAAACAATTTAGTATTTACTATAACCAATACGAAAATATTTTGGATGCTTTCCTCAGGATTAAAATATTTCAGCTCAAAGAAGAACTAAAGAGAAAGGATGCCTTCAAACTTGCAATCGCCATATTGCAAGTCCACTATTCATGTCCTATAACGCTGTCTTTATTTCAGGGCATCCTCATTTCCTTGTGCACTATCAAGATCCAAAGGTCTTCGTCATGCCCCGCATTGACGGGTGTGCAATCCAACACAATTGCCAATTCCTTGTGCACTATCAAGATCCAGAGGTCTTCGTCAAGCCTTGCATTAATGGGTTTGCAATCCAACACAATTGCCAACGCACCTGATAAGACATCAAACAAAATAGGATTAATTATTGGAATAATTAACTCACCAACATATTATGCTTCAAAAGAGAAAAACAACCATGTAATGTTCAAGGTAAAATTTTAGTTAATGAGCAAGGAACATTCTGCATATAAGTGCCCTGTCATTATTCCTTTGGGAATAGGTAATCCACAATATATCCACTTGTTGTTATGTCAGGGTTCTAATGTTGGGAAAGTTTCAAAATAGGATGTTGTCATATCTACCATAGGAGGTCATAATATAGTGGTTCTCAGTGCCTTAGATGTTGCTATGCTTAGACAAGATATAGTGTCCTCATACTGTTGTAACTAATGCGCATAATAGCATTG
The DNA here is from genome assembly GCA_031772625.1 of Pinus tabuliformis. Taxonomy (NCBI): domain Eukaryota; kingdom Viridiplantae; phylum Streptophyta; class Pinopsida; order Pinales; family Pinaceae; genus Pinus; species Pinus tabuliformis. The sequence goes on from CM062806.1 coordinate 62,293,847, forward strand.
GGAAAATCTCTCAAGATGTTGGTTTCATCTCGTCAATGAAGCACCCCTTTGCTACTGAAAACCACCTCTTCACAATGCCCTTTTGTCGGTATCTTTTTTGTTGTCTTTCATGGTAGCATCCTCCCACAGTTGTTGAAAATGCTGACATAAGTCCTGAAAAGTGCACCGTCTTGCTATTTAGGGTTAGATCTCTTTACTTGAAACCTTTGACTCATGCGATATTCATACCATGAACATCTCAGGCCATTGAAATTGTCTACAGTAAAATTGGTTCCCATGACATAGTTCCATCAAGTATTACATCATGACCTTCTTTCAAGGTGGTGACCAAAAGAGATGTTCTTGCACCAGTGGACACTTATGCGCTAGTTTTGAAGTTTCCAACAAATCATCATGCCCATAAGAATTCAAAGCTTGATAGACACCATCTTTCTTATTGAATGCATCTACCTCTATTACCACTGCATTTCTTGACCAGAATAGCCTTCAAGAATATGTTTGACTACAATACTTTTTCCAAAACTCATTCCACCCCTAGTGAGAAGAAGCACAAAGCTTCTCACCATGGGATCCACCAACACTTCTACATTCATCTTAGTAGTAATCCTTTAATGATTCACAATGGATTTCATTATGCCCAACAGAGTAGAAAATCACGTATATATCTTGAGTCTTTATAGCCAATTTAAAACGTTGTTTTCTTTAACAATATTGAACTAGTTCAAGAAAGCTGCTTTTAGAATCCTTGATAACCATAATCCCCCAATCCTGATTATTTGGAACGCTGCTTAGCATTCTTAAATCTCATTGGCATTAAAAGCTTAACAGAAATAGGATTTTACTCGATGGAAGAAAACATGACATACCAGAGCTTCTGTGAATTGCGGTTACCATGTAGAACCTGGTCAATAATATATTTAGAAGGCACTCAATGAAATGAAAAGTAGCTAAGAATGGAGTTGTCTAACTCATGTAGAATTTGAGCATAAAGCGGTTGGATCTCCTCCTTAGTACAAATACTGGAAAGATATGCATAGAGGACCTCTTGACTCTTAGGAGAACCACTCTTATCTCCCCTCAAATACTCATAGAGGTTGCATTTTATTTTCTAGGAAAAGTAATCCCTGCATAGAGGACCTCTTGACTCTTAGTAGAACCACTCTTATCTCCACTCAAATACTCATAGAGGTTACATTTTATTTTCTAGGAAAAGTAATCCCTTGCACTATTGAACCTGCATTCCTCATTAGTGGGGGCAATGGAGAGGCTAACGATCTGACTATAGGAATGCCTCATTTATGTTCCTGATACTACAACAAAGATTTGTCTCTAAATCATGAACATAAGATATAAATCCATGATTTTCTCAAAGGAATATGGCAAGGATCTCGTATCCACTGCCCCAAGAGGAGAGAAGGAGGGATATATCATCATGCAATAACTTGCTAACAACCTAAAAGATCCTGCTTCTCAGAGTATTGAGTTAGTCTCAATCTAAAGCTCTCCAAATACCCAACTTGGATATCAAGATGATTGTTAATTCTTGCACATGATATGTGATCAAATATGGTTACTATTGTAGGCATTGCATGAGAAGATTCAACAACACACTCTACTCCATCTCTGGAAACTAAAAGCCCTATATAAGCCAGAATGTTGCCACCCAAGGTTACCCAAGGAGTACCTCTTTTTTATTTCCATATATTTTATCCATGATGCAATAAAAGGCTATTCCCATAGCTGACAAGCTCGACCATTCAATGGCTACTATAATGCCATGAATTGTTGCTCAAAGTTTTTCTGGTGTAGTTGTTGTCTTTGCAGTAGTACGAACATGAACTCTAGAAATACCTACTATTTTCCCAAGGGTAATTCCCTTCAAAGTTGTAGCTAGAAATTTTGCAGGAGGAAAAACTCTTTCTGATGCAACCACTGTAAATATCTTTTGTTTGTAGTAGGCCAAGTTTCATAATAATAAGAACTTTAAAGGTGACCATCTTTGCTATAGTTGGAATAGGTTCATATTTCTATTTGTGGATTTCAGTGATCAGTTTTGGGCTCTGCCATGAAACAATAGACATAATTGATGGCATAACAAATACCTAGGTTAGTTGATGTGAGATAAATCAGATTACGAACCAATTGTTTGTATATCATCTCATTTGTCAGCTTTAAAATAATATAGGTTGACAATTTCAACTCAAACTCCATCAATATTGTAACATATTTTCAATCCACCATATGGAAATTTTCCAACCAAGTTATATATATATATATATATATATATATATATATATATATATATATATATATATATATATATATATATATATATATATATATATATATATAACAATGCATTTTTCGCAGGACACCCTAACCTATAATTCATTTTTAAGATAAGAATGCCATGGACAAGAACCATGAAAATCCAATGTTATTTTATACCTCAGCCAAAGGCTAAGTGATATTATGATTTTTCTATTTCTATCTTGCATGTGTACTGGAAAAACTTGCATTTGCACCTTAATATTGCTTGATAATCCTTTGACTCCATCTCTATAGTGATTCCATCATCATTAAAATTTTCGCAGGACACCCTAACCTATAATTCATTTTTAAGATAAGAATGCCATGGACAAGAACCATGAAAATCCAATGTTATTTTATACCTCAGCCAAAGGCTAAGTGATATTATGATTTTTCTATTTCTATCTTGCATGTGTACTGGAAAAACTTGCATTTGCACCTTAATATTGCTTGATAATCCTTTGACTCCATCTCTATAGTGATTCCATCATCATTAAAAATTTCACCCCTGTCAAATAGTGCATCATGAAGCTTGTAAACTTGCAGCATATTAGTCTCTTTCATATATCCATTATTCATTATATTATATAATGTATGGAGACAAACCCATTCCAAGCATATGATCTAAATGTTCTCTGGTTGGCCCACATAATACTTATAAGCTATAGTCCTTTAATTTACCATATAAATATGCAAAATAGATGAACCTGTCTTTTTGAAAGTTTGGAATCCTCTTCCTTCAAGGCTTGATGAAACTGGGTAGCTCTCATACAATTCTAGAAAAATCATCCCAATATTGCCACAACAAAGTCTCATTTCCATTTGGCTCTAGAGCATAAAACAATTTAGCCTTTTCATCTCTACCTCCAAATATACCTTTGTCACCATTCTTAAATGTAAACAACTTGCTAAAAAAACCACATCATCCTTACGCAACATTTTGATAGTTTGAGTCACTTGATTCCTCTGAATACTCTTAGCCAGCAAACCACTTGATGAGGGGATTAGGAAGAACATTCCCATACTCGTTACAACCAAAGATGTTTATGCCACGTTGAATATCCAAAGATCTTATGACAATGTCGCATATACTCGGACAACATCTGCTTTGAGCTTGTAATTTTGTCCTGCTCTTACATACATGATTTTTGCCATAGAATTCGAAGCATCTGTTTAAAAAGAAACCTTCTGTCCGTTACAAATGTAAATGGTTCTCTTATAGGAAAATAAATTGTTTATGACAATATGTCTATCAGTTGGGTAGTTCCCAAGGTATTTTCTTTCCTTGTCAAAGATTGGGTCACCTATTTTAGCACTGAGGGTTGCTACCTCTTTATCCTATTGATGATGCTCATGCATATGATAAGAATATTCTTTCTATGTATATGTAACCATATTATCAATTTGCTTAGCTATAGAATCCAATGAGTTGTCCAGATAAGCCTTTTCACAACATTTTCTTCCATCCTTTTATCTATTACATGGCTTCCTTTGCCAGCTCCATTGCTATTTCTTAACATTCTTGTCAACTATCCTTTTTGTAGGGAATTTATTTACAAATTCCTCCGAATGGTGTTGGACAAGAAACTTAATCAAATGTTTTTCTCCCACTCTGAAGATATTTTTGGTGTTTATGGGTGTGATTTGTCTCCAGTGAGGAAGTTATAGGTCTTTCTTTTTAGCTCAATCGAGCTGCACTGGTCATCTTTTTGTTGTTCCTATATTTAATAATAATTTCCCTGACCTTTTGTATGTCATCCCACCTACCAGCCTCTGTGTAGATGTTGGATAGAAGCACATAATAAGTAGCATTTGTGGAGTCCAGATTTATAACACGTTCTGCCACACGTTCTCCAAGTTCTACATTGAAATGTATTCTATAGGAAGCAAGTAAAGAACCCCATATTGCAATCTTAGGCTTTACTGGCATTCTTTTAATAAAATCCTCTTACTCATCAAGGCATCTTACCTGCCCAAGGAGGTCAACCATACAACAATAGTGATCGACTTCCGGTGCGATATGATATGCTCGACTCATGGAGTCAGAATATCACATGCCCTTGTCCACTAGGCCTGCATGGCAGCACACAGACATAGTTCACATGTTTTGGCTTCATTCCTAAGTTTTGCATTTGTTTGAAAAACTTGAAGGGCTTCCTTAGCATATCCATGCATGGAAAATCCAAGAAGCATTGCAGACCATGAAACAATGTATTTCCTGTTGGAGTTAATGCTTACATTCCATATTTAAGAAGTTGGTTTGTGATGGTTGAGAAATTCTCTCAACCTCTCTATCTAATTTGGGAATAAGTTGGATCTCAGAAACTCTATTTAATAGAGTAATCTGAATGTAAATCTGTGTGTGAGTGTCTTTGCACATACACCATTTGTGCATAATATATGATTGAGTTTCTGTAATTGTGTTGTTTTAGCTATTTTTATCATGGTATCAGAGCTAGATCTGAACCTGTGTTGTGAGGAGGTGCATCTGGATGTTAATCGGAGCTATTTTTATCACTGGGACTGTCAATTCTGATGCGTCGTTATCCGAGATTTTTCCAGCTGGTTTTCTTGATCAGATCGAAGATAAGGGTGTCGTCGCTTCTAACTGGTCCCGCCATCATCATTTGGCATTGCTATCGCATCGTTCCGTCGGTGGGTTCTTCACGCCCTGTGACTGGAATTCGATCTTGCAAGGTCTCTGCAATGGCGTTCCGCTGTTGAGGTTTCCGCTTCATGCCGACCAGTACACCAACTGCAAGCTCGTATCGGATGAGATGGGAATCGCTATGAAGGTACGACATTCAGGAATCGAAGGAGAAACAATTGGGCGCAAAGAAATTGCGAGGAACGTGTAAAAGCGGACCTACAGTAATCGCGTGGCTGTGCTGCACTCCTCCTATCTTAGCTACACGGCCAAACAAATTCTTAATTCCGTCTGTGGCATTTGAAACTGGGTGTTTCTCTGTTCTGCCTCCGATTCCAATATCAGCCTGAGCAGCGATCTCCTGAGCGTTTGAAACTGGGCGTTTCTCTGTTCTGCCTGAGCAGCGATCTCCTGAGCGGTGCTGTTTTTGGCCTCCAACATCTTGACTAGAAAAGGTATTATCTTTTATCATGGAGTTTATGGTGTTAGACAAATTCAGTGGTTTGAATTTTCCCTCGTGGAAAGTAAAAATACAACTGCAATTAATGAATAAAAATTTGTGGGGAATAGTGAATGGTTCAGAAGAAGCACCTACATATGCCAAAGAGTTATTTGAATGGAAAAATAGAGATGACAAAGCTAAGTCTATTATTGGACTTGCTCTTTCTGATTCACGATTACATCATGTAGATCTTACTAAAACATCAAAGGAAATATGGGAACATTTGGCTCAATTGTTTGGTGTAAAATCTACATATGCAAAATTTTCCCTAAAGCTGCAATTATTTAGTCTGAAAATGAATGAGGAGACACCTGGGACTAAGGTGGAGGATGAAGATGCTAAAGCTGTATTATTAAATAGTCTTCCTTCAAGTTATAGTAATGTTGTTTTCACTTTGAGTCAAATATCTACACAAACATTGCAAGAGACAATTGCAACACTTCTGGGGGAGGAAAAGCGACTGAAACCAGAGGATTCCGAAGAGAACTCTCATGTAGAATATGCCTTGTGGACAAAGTCAAGGATGAGAAAGAAAAATGAAAACAAAGGTGACATTGAATGCTACTATTGCAAGAAAACTGGGCATACAACGTGGAATTGCAGAAGTCGTGCTAGTGATGTGTTAAAAGGGAAAGAATCAGCAAATATAACCATAGTTGAATACCAATTGAATTCCGATGATGAATTTAATGAAGAGAGTGAACCTATTAAACTCTTTTAAAAATAACCAGCAGTTCAACTATGTGTCTGATGCCAGTACTTAAAGATCAAGTAGCAGTAAGGCTCAATATGGATGGTTGTCCAGATAGTATGGCAGTTGCGGATCTAGGGAAGGATCCCTCATTAGTGGTAGACGTGGAAGTGGTTTCCTAATGAGGTTATGCGACAGATTGGGATGTTGTCCAGTAATTGACTTCGGGAGGTCCTTGATTCGGGAGTTGAGGAAGGGAACTCGGGAATCCAACTTGCCAACTACACCTTTCCGAGGGTTATGAGGCAACTTGATGGAGCATCTACTGATAAGCTTGATTATTTTGTTATTTTCATGTAATGTAATCATTAAGGGGGGATGTTGGAGTTAATGCTTACATTCCATATTTAAGAAGTTGGTTTGTGATGGTTGAGAAATTCTCTCAACCTCTCTATCTAATTTGGGAATAAGTTGGATCTCAGAAACTCTGTTTAATAGAGTAATCAGAATGTAAATATGTGTGTGAGTGTCTTTGCACATACACCATTTGTGCATAATATATGATTGAGTTTATGTAATTGTGCTGTTTTAGCTATTTTTATCATTTCCTGGGCATTTTATCAAAGAATTTACATGCTTCATCCATTCTCCCACATTTCACATACATATCTACTAGAGCACTCCCTACAAAGATTTGAATTTGAAGTCAATTTCTCATTACATTTTCATCGACCTCCTTTCCCTTTTGGAGAGCTCCAAAGTTAGCACAACCTAAAAGCACATTTACAAAGGTTCCCAAATCTGACCTCATTCCTGTTAGTTGCATTTGTAAGAACAACTCCAGAGTTATATCAAAATGATCACTATGCCAATATCCAACAATCATATTAGTCCATGAGAAAACATTTCATTGGGGCATTTCATCAAAGAGCTTCAGTTCCTTATCAATAAGTTCGTTATGTGTATATCCTTCAATCACTGCATTCCAAGAGACCATATTTTTCTTCGTAATTCTATCAATTACTTTGCATGCTTCCCCTATGTTTATCCATTTGGCATACACTTCTACAAGGGAATTTCATATAAATATATGAGACTCACACCCCCTTCTAATTATCTCTTCATGAATTTCCTTTCTATCTTCTAAAACTTCTGAAATCCCAAAAGCTGGGAGAACACTAGCAAAATTGATTTGATTTGGTTAAATTCCACTCTATTGCATTTTGAAAAACAAACTCAAGCCTCCTCAACAAACCCTTTTTTTGAATAATATGCGATCATTACATTCCCTGTAATCACATCTCTTTTAGACATTTTTTTAAACACTTATCGAGCACCCTCCATATTTCCATACTTTGCATACATGCTAATAGATGAATTACCCACAGAATCATCTGATGGATCCACTGGCCTTGTTAAGCTCCCAAGTATGTAGTCATGGATCCACTGGCCTTGTTAAGCTACTAAATCAGCACATGCTGACAGCACTCCGATGGTAGTGACTTGGTTTGCATTTACACCTGCCAGTTGCATTTGATCGCAGAGATTCAATGCCTCTCTAGGATGCCCGTTCTACACATACGCTGTAATCATAGCTGTCCAAGAAACAACGTCCTGTCTAGAAATTTGATTAAATATCTGATGTGGATCTTCGATGCTACCACATTTCGTATACATTGCTACCATTGAATTCCCTACAGGGACATCCAACTCAGCCACCTTTAATTATAAAATCATGTGCCCCCTTGCCTTCTTCCAGATCTAGTAATTGGGCACATGCTACAACCACGTTCCCAATTGTAACTGAGTTTGGATGCACATCTGTTGTCATGTTATTACACAAAACAATAACAAAGCCTTGTTGTCATGTCCGTTCTGAACATACCCAACGATCATAGCCATCCGAGAAAAATCTCCTACATACATTTGATCAAACACTTGGTGCACATTCTCTACAACCCTCAACTTAACCTACATATATTTAAGAGAGGCTCCCACAAACAAATATGTTTGCAATCGATTCTTCACTACGTGATAATGAATCCCCTTGGAATCTTGATATTATGATTTTTCTATTTCTATCTTGCATGTGTATTGGAACAACATGCATTTTCACATGTGTATTGGAACAACATGCATTTTCACCTTAATATTGCTTGATAATCCTTTGACTCCATCTCTACAGTGATTCCAGCATCATTAAAAATTCCACCCCCATTAAACAGTGGATCATGAAGCTCGTAAACTTGTTGCATATTAGTCCCTTTCATATATCCATGAGTCAATATATTTATATTATATAATGTACGTGAAATATATTATATAATGTATGTGGCACAATTTGGAGACAAACCCATTCAGAGCATATGATCCAAAGGTTCTGTGGCTGGCCAACAGAAAACTATTATAGTCCTTTAATTTACCATATAGATATGCCAAAGAGATGAACCTGTTTTTTGTTTTTGTTTTGAAGTTTGGAATCCTCTTTCTTCAAGGCTCGATGAAACTTAGTAGCTCTCATGTAATTCTGGAAAAATCATCCCAATATTGCCACAACAAAGTCTCATTTCAATTTGGCTCCAGAGCATAAGAAAATTTATCCTTTTCATCTCTACCTCCAAATATACCTTTGTCATCATTCTTAAATGTAAACAACTTTCTAAAAAAACCACATCATCCTTACGCAACATTTGATAGTTTGAGTCACTTGATTCCTCTAGAGTCTAAATACTCTCAGCTAGCAAACCTCTTGATGAGGGGATAAGGAAGAACATTCCCATACTCATTAAAACCAGTAATGCCTATGCCACGTTGAAGATCCAAAGATCTTATGACATTGTCGCATATACTCGGACAACTTTCCATTTGCTTTGAGCTTGTAATTTGGTCCCGCTCTTACATACATGATTTTTGCCATAGAATTCAAAGCATTTGTTTCAAAAGAAACCTTCTCTCCTCTACAAATATAGATGGTTCTCTCATAGGAAAATAAATTGTTTATGACAATATGTCTATCAGTGGGGTATAGTTCCTAAGGTGTTTTCTTTCCATGTCAAAGATCAAGTCACTTGTTTTATCACTGAGGGTTGCTAATTCTTTATCATATTAATGATGCTCATGCATACGATAGGAATAGGAATATTATTTCTGTGTATATGTAACCATATTATCAATTTTCTTAGCTATAGAATCCAATGAGTTTTCCAGATAAGCCTTTTCACAACATTTGCTTCCATCCCTTTTATCTATTACATAGCTTCCTTTGCCAGCTCCATTGTTATTTCTTAACACTGCCAACTACATTTGCCAGCTCCATTGTTATTTCTTAACACTGCCAACTATCCTCTTTGTAGGGAATTTATTTACTTCCAAATGGTGTTGGACAAGAGACTTAATCAAATGTTTTTCTCCCACTTTGAAGATATTTTTGGTGTTTTTGGGTGTGATTCCTCTCCGGTGAGGAAATTATAGGTCTTTCCTTTTAGCTCAATCGAGCTGCACCCTGGCATATTTTTGTCGTTCCTATATATAATCATTTTCCTGACCTTTTGTATGTCATCCCACCCACTAGCCTCTGTGTTGAAGTTGGATAGAAGCACATAATAAGTAGCATTTGTGGAGTCTATATTTATAACATGTTCTGCCACACGTTCTCCAAGTTCTACATTGAAATGTATTCTACAGGAAACAAGTAAAGAACCCCATATTGCAATATTAGGCTTTATTGGTATTCTATTAATAAAGTCCTCTTCCTCATCAAGGCATCCTACCCAGCCAAAGAGGTCAAATATACAACAACAGTGATCGATTTCAGGTGCGCTATGATATGCTCGACTCATAGAGTCATAATATCGCAAGCTCTTGTCCACTAGGCCTGCATGGCAGCACACAGACATAATTCCAATGAAGGTCACATATTTTGGCTTTCACTCTTAAGTGTTTCATTTGTTTGAAAAACTTGAAGGGCTTCTGTTGCATGTCCATGCATGGAAAATCCAAGAAGCATTGCAAACCATGAAACAACATATTTCTTGGCATTTTATCAAATAATTTACATGCTTCATTTATTCTCCCACATTTCACATACATATCTACTAGAGCACTCCCCACAAAGATTTAAAACTAAAGTGAATTTCTCATTATGTTTTCATTGACCTCCTTTCCCTTTTGGAGAGCTCCAATGTTAACACAACGTAAAAGCACATTTGGAAAGGTACTTGAATCTGACCTCATTCCTGTCAGTTGCATTTGTAGGACGAACTCCAGGTCTAGGGTTATATCAAAATGACCACTGTGCCTACATCCGGAAATATCATAATAGTCCATGAGACAAAATTTCATCGAGGCATTTCCCGAAAGAGATTCAGTGCCTTATCAATAATTTCATTATGTGTATATCCTCCAATCACTGCATTCCAAGAGACCACATTTTTATTCGAAATTCTATCAATTAATTTGCATGCTTCCCCTATGTTTATGCATTTGGCATACATGTCTACAAGGGAATTTCATATAAATATATAAGACACATACCCCATTTAATTATCTATTCATGAATTTCCTTTCCATCTTATAAAACTTCTGAAATCCCAAAAGTTGGGAGAAGACCAACAAATTTGTTTTGATTTGGTTAAATTCCACTCTATTGCATTTGGAAAAATAAACTCAATGCCTCCTCAACAGATCCTTGCTTCGTATAATCTACAATAATTACATTCCCTGTAATCACATCTCTTTTAGACATTTTTTCAAACACTTGTCGAACACCCTCCATATTTCCATACTTTGCATACATGCTAATAGATGAATTACCCACAGAATCATTTGATTCATGTCCAGTCCCAAGTATGTAGTCATGGATCCACTGGCCTTGTTGAGCTCCTAAATCAGCACATGCTGACAGCACTCCAATGGTAGTGACTTGGTTTGAATTTACACCTTCCAGTTGCATTTGATCGCAGAGATTCAATGCCTCTCTAGGATGCCCATTCTACACATACGCTGTACTCATAGTTGTCCAAGAAACAAAATCATGTCTAGAAATTTGATCAAATATCTAGTGTGGATCATCGATGCTACCACATTTCGTATACATTTCTACTAGTGAATTCCCTACAGGGACATCCAACTTAGCCACTTTTAATTATAAAATCATGTACCCACTTTCCTTCTTGCAGATCCAGTAATTGGGCACATGCTACAACCACGTTCCCAATTGTAACTGAGTTTGGATGCACATCTGTCCAATGCATTTTACAAAAAAATAACAAAGCCTTGTTGTCATGTCCATTCTGAACATACCCAACTATCATAGCCATCCGAGAAACATCTCGGACATATATTTTCTCAAATACTTGGTGCACATTCTCTACAACCCTCAACTTAACATACATATAGTTAACAGAGGCTCCCACAAACAAATATGTTTACAACCCATTCTTCATTATGTGATAATGAATCCCCTTGGCCTCTTGATATTATGATTTTTCTATTTCTATCTTGCATGTGTATTGGAATAACATGCATTTTCACGTTAATATTGCTTGATAATCCTTTGACTCCATCTCTACATTGATTCCAGCATCATTAAAAGATCCACCCCTGTCAAACAGTGCATCATGAAGCTCGTAAACTTGATGCATATTAGTTCCTTTCATATATCCATGAGTCAATATATTTATATTATATAATGTATATGGCACCCATTCGAAGCATATGATCCAAAGGTTCTCTGGCTGGCCAACAAAAAACTTAAAAGTTATAGTCCTTTAATTTAGCATATAGATCTGCCAAAGAGATGAACCTGTTTTTTTTTAATTTTGGAATCCTCTTCCTTCAATGCTCGACGAAACTTGATAGCTCTCATACAATTCTAGAAAAATCATCCCAATATTGCCACAACAAAGTCTCATTGCCATTTGGCTTCAGAGCATAAAACAATTTAGCCTTTTCATCTCTACCTCCAGATATATCTTTGTCACCATTCTTAAACACAAACGACTTAAAAAAAAACCACATTATCCTTACGCAACATTCGAAGGTTTGAGTCACTTGATTCCTCTGAAAACTCTCAGCCAGCAAACCTCTTGATGAGGGGATCAGGAAGAACATTCCCATACTCGTTAAAACCATTGATGCTTATGCCACGTTGAAGATTCAAAGATCTTATGACAATGTCGCATATACTCGGACAACTTTCCATCTGCTTTGAGCTTGTAATTTGGTCCTGCTCTTACATACATGATTTTTATAATAGAATTCAAAGCATTTGTTTTGAAAAGAAATCTTCTATCCGCTACAAAAGTAGATGGTTCTCTTATACGAAAATAAATTGCTGATGACAATATGTCTATCAGTTGGGTAGTTCCCAAGGTATTTGCTTTCCATGTCAAAGATCGGGTCACCTATTTTAGCAATGAGGGTTGCTAATTCTTTATCATATTGATGATGCTCATGAATATGATAGGAATCTTATTTCTGTGTATATGTAACCATATTGCCAATTTGGTTAGCTATACAATCCAATGAGTTTTCCAAATAAGCCTTTTCACAACATTTTCTTCCATCCTTTTTATCTATTACACGGCTTCCTTTGCCAACTCCATTACTATTTCTTAATACTCTGTCATCTATCCTCTTTCTAGGGAATTTATTTACAAATTCCTCCAAATGGTGTTGGACAAGAGACTTAATAAAATGTTGTTCTCCCACTCTGAAGATATTTTTGGTGTTTTTGGGTGTGATTTGTCTCTGGTGAGGAAATCATAGGTCTTTCTTTTTAGCTCAATTGAGCTGCACCCTGGCATCTTTTTGTTGTTCCTATATATAATCATTTTCTTGACCTTTTGTATGTCATCCCACCTACCAGCCTCTATGTAGATGTTGGATAGAAGCACATAATAAGTAGAATTTGTGGAGTCCATATTTATAACATGTTCTGCCACACATTCTCCAAGTTCTACATTGAAATGTATTCTACAACAAACAAGTAAAGAACGCCATATTGAAATATTAGGCTTTATTGGTTTTCTGATAATAAAGTTCTCTTCCTCATGAAGGCATCCTACCCGACCAAAGAGGTCAAACATACAACAATAGTGATTGATTTCAGGTGCAATACGATATGCTCAACTCATAGAGTCATAAATCGCAAGCCCTTGTACACTAGGCCTGCATGGCAGCACAAAGACATAATTCCAATGAAGGTCACATGTTTTGGTTTCATTCTTAAGTGTTGCATTTGTTTGAAAAATTTGAAGGGCTTCCGTAGCATGTCCATGCATGGAAAATTCAAGAAGCATTGCAGACCATGAAGCAACATCTTTCTTGGGCATTTTATCAAAGAATTTACATGCTTCATCTATTCTCCCACATTTCACATACATATCTACTAGAGCACTCCCTACAAAGATTTAAAACTGAAGTCAATTTCTCATTATGTTTTCATTGACCTCCTTTCCCTTTTGGAGAGCTCCAATGTTAGCACAACCTAAAAGCACATTTGCAAAGGTACTTGAATCTGACCTCATCCCTGTTAGTTGCATTTGTAGGAACAACTCTAGGTCCAACGTTATATCAAAATGATCACTGTGCCTACATCCGGCAATCATAATAGTCCATGAGACAACATTTCATTGAGGCATTTCCTAAAAGAGCTTCAGTGCCTTATCAATAAGTCCATTATGTATATATCCTCCAATCACTGCATTCCAAGAGACCACATTTTTCTTCGGAGTTCTATCAATTACTTTGCAAGCTTCCCCTATGTTTATGCATTTGGCATACATGTCTACAAGGGAATTTCATATAAATATATGAGACATATACCCCCTTCTAGTTATCTATTCATGAATCTCCTTTCCATCTTCTAAAACTTCTGAAATCCCAAAAGTTGGGAGAATACCAACAAAACTGATTTGATTTGGTTAAATTCCACTCTATTGCATTTGGAAAAACAAACTCAATGCCTCCTCAACAGACCCTTGCTTCGTATAATATGCGATCATTACATTCCCTGTAATCACATCTCTTTTAGAAATTTTTTCAAACACTTGTCGAGCACCCTCCATATTTCCATAATTTGCATACATTCTAATAGATGAATTACCCACAGAATCATTCGATTCATGTCCAATCCCAAGTATGTAGTCATAGATCCACTGGCCTTGTTGAGCTCCTAAATGAGCACATGCTGACAACACTCCAATGGTAGTGACTTGGTTTGAGTTTACACCTGCTAGTTGCATTTGATTGCAAAGATGCAATTCCTCTCTAGGATGCCCATTCTACACATACATTGTAATCATAGATTTCCAAGAAACAATATCCTGTCTAGAAATTTGATCAAATATCTGGTGTGGATCATCAATGCTAGCACATTTCGTATACATTGCTACCAGTGAATTCCCTACATGGACATCCAACTTAGCTGCTTTTAATTATAAAATCATGTACCCACATGCCTTCTTGCAGATCCAGTAATTGGGCACATGCTACAACCATGTTCCCAATTGTAACTGAGTTTGGATGCACATCTGTCCAATGCATTTCACAAAACAATAACAAAGCCTTGTTGTCATTTCCATTCTGAACATACCCAACGATCATAGCCATCAGAGAAACATATCCTACATACATTTTATCAAACACTTGGTGCAAATTCTCTACAACCCTCAACTTAACATACATATATTTAAGAGAGGCCCCCACAAACAAATCTGTTTGCAATCCATTCTTCACTATGTGATAATGAATCCCCTTGGCCTCTTGTAGGGACAAAATGTTGGTGCATGCCTTGAGCACAGTGGGTAAGGTGACATTGTTTGGTTCTATATTTCTCTCCAACATTTGAGAGAAGAGGCCAAGGAATTCCTCACCCAAGAATTCCCTCGCACACTCTTTAATCTTAGATTCCATATGAAAACACCCCTTTGGCATGTTTTGTAAACAAAATTGTAAACCTATTAAACATTTCACTCATGTGCTTTTTCTTCAGCACATGTAGACCGAATCAGGCTCTTGGTTGTCTCAATATCATTGTGAGTAGGGTTTCCCTTTTCCAGATTTGAAAGGACTGCATAGGTGTTAATCACACTAGGCAACGTGAAATCATTTATCCTGAAGCCATCGAAAGGCATTTCATCAAATAGTTTCTGAGCCTTTGTATTATCATTAATTCCTCAAAATTTTGAACACCTCCTCTTGAAACAAAATCCCATACTTGTAATTTCCAGAAACTCTAACTGATTCAAACACTAAAAATACCCTGTAAAGCCGAATATTGCTAATTTAAATTAGATTGGGTTGAATTGTTTTCCCTTGGTTGTGAATGAACAGTGAAATTAACCAAGAAGCTCCATGTTCCCTATTTGATAATGTCAAGCAGTTGGTAATCATTCCAAAATTTGTCCCCTATGTTTTGGCTCTGACCCATGCAAGCTCAGTGTCGCAACTTGAGCTCTGACCCATGCAGGCTCAGTGCCGCAACTTGGGCTCTGATACCACTTGTAACATCTCCAACTACCTCTGGGTGGTGCCACTCAAGAAAACCCCTAAGTTTTACTTTTTTACTCAAAACCCTAAGTTTTACAAGCTTTAGTTGACTTTTTTCATCATTTTTTTATAGAATATGCGAAATATTTCATTGTCAAAATGTGGCAAAAATTATATTTCTCCCGATTTAATTTTTTGTTTTTCATGAAAAGATAATCATGTTGCAGGAATGAGGTATCCTACAGTCTGTTTCAATTTGTGGATATTTTGTTTCCTCCCATTTTTTTACAAGGATGTAGATTTCATTTTTAAGTTGATGGTTTTTGCATGTATCTTATCTAGCCCAAATGCTAGTAATGGAATGGATCTTGAGAAGTAGTTGTGGACACAGACTATTAGAGGTTAATGTGACAATACCACTTCCACCTGGTATCAGAAAATTTTTAATGGTATGTGACATAAAGAAGAGTTGTTTAACGAGAGGGTTGAAAGCGCAACCTCATGTCTTAGTTCTAAGTCATTTATTTGCGTTTCTTAGTTGTAAGTCATTTGTTTGATTTTGAGCTTTACCAAATCAATTATTTCACTAATGTAATATGCATGGCTTGTATTTCTCACCCGATGTTAGTTACTTGACATGGTTGATATAACATTCAATTCTAGGCAACTTTTATTTGAAGTCAGAGATTTTATTGATTAAAAGGATGTTCATATTTTGATTGGTTTACATGGAGCTTGATTTTAAAAAGTTTTGTAAATTCCACGTGGACGTTATTTTTCAGGGTGAGCTCTTTGCACCGGTAATGTCAGATGAGTCCTAGAACATAGGTATACAACAAGCACATCTGTGGCTTTTGTTGTGTATCTTTTATTCTTTATATCATTGATGGATGGCTATTAATGATGTAAAACGAAGGATGGGAAGGTCCTGCCAATTCTCTTGGCAAAAAAAATGGAGTGGTAGAATTGTGTTTTAAAGGGTGAGCCAAAAATCGGTACTTGAAAGGTAGAACTTGAGAATGGAAAGCTATCTGATCTGGATCTAGAGACAAGAGACCATGGAAAAAATCATGGTATTGATGAGTCTTCTTGAAAAATAAGCTCTAATTGTTAGACCACTACCCAAATTTCAGTTATTTGCAATGGAAATAGTGACTCTAGCTTTATTTGTATGAATAGTGACTTTGGCCATTGTCCTATTCGTTTCCTATGAATGATTTTGATTTTCAAACTCCAACTAGTTTGTTGTTAAAATAATTAAAGCTTTGATGACAAACTTATAATTTTCAAAGTTTTTTTTAAACTACTTTCTTGAGAAACTCTGTCTTTTTACTTTAGGTACTATAGATTGCTACTATGTGATATATGCTATGATATAATTGCCTGGATAAATAGGAAAAAGTGTTGTACAACATAGTCTTTTTTAAATATAAAGAAACAGTGTTTCCAAATACAAAGTTTATTAATTAATAACATCTTTTAGACTTCTTAGCTAAGTTATGATTATATTTCGATAGGGAATTTTGTGTACGCTGATATTATGTTGTCTCTTTGGTTTCTATCAGGTAACAATGGTTAATAAGGAATGTGTTCTTGAGCAGCAGGCACACATCTTATTCTACTATTGACATGAAACTCCATGGTTTTCAAGCATGGCAACAAAAACGCAAATGTCAGTGGGATATCCAAAGTCTGTGTTGGATGAATTTAATACTAGTGATGATTTTGATTCCTTATCAGATTAAAAATGTCACATGTCAAATTCAAATAAACAAAAGCAACTCAAGAATGAAGGTGAAGCTATTGCTTTCTGTCCAAGCCAATTTTTTTATTTGTTGGTTGCTGTCATGTTTTGAGTGTGGAGTTGTGAAATTCCAAATTGCATGTTGGTTTATGTAAAGGGGATATATATATATATATATATATATATATATATATATATATATATATATATATATATATATATATAATTTGTTTTATCATAGGTTGTTCATGGTTTTTGGAGATCTGTGTTACATTTGCATAGAAGTTTAGATATCATTAAGATATCTAAATATCAAACAACAACATTGAGATTTTTCTTTCGCTCAACCTATAACATATTGCATCTTTGTTCATCAATGCTCTTCTTCCATATGCTATCCATTATGACATTTCCTTTGCAATATTTGGTGCATTTGCTAGTTATAAGTCATTTATAAGTTATAAATGTCTTCATAGTTTCACTTCTAATTGAGTATTCGACTGAACATATTGATTCTCTTATGCATAACTATTTTTCCCTCCACCCACTTTTCATATCTTCCATAACCATTAGGTAGGGACCTGCAACTTCAATGTTGATTTGCTTGTTTAGTAAAATATTGCTGAGATTTTAATTTCTTGAAAGCTGTAGAATTTATGAAGTTTCAAGGTATAATGTTTAGACGTCTAATTCTTTAAAGGGTGCTAGCTCAATGGAAGAGCACCCGCTTTACAAGCAGGAGGTTAGTGGTTCGATTCCATCGTGCCTTGACATCCATATGGAATGGTGACGATCAATTTTTTGTGGCATAGGCTCTTTTAACCATTAGCAATGAGCTTTGGTGACATTTTTCGACCCTCACCAAAATATGAAATGGCGACGGTCAACGAACGCTACCATATATACGTGTCAATAGTGATGACACTCAAAGGTCCGTAACCATAAATCGTTGTTGTTGATATGAAATGGTGATAGTCGTTGTCCGTCATTATAGTCATTATTCGTGATGGACCTTGAATGTCACCACAACGACTATACTATTAGCAATGTGGCTTTTGGTGATGGTCAACGAACATCACCATATATATGCACCAATAGTGACGACCATGAAAGATCCATCACAATAAATCGTTGCTGTCATATGAAATGATGACGGTCACTATCCGTCATTATAATCAATATTCGTGACCGACCTTGAATGTCACCATAACACCTATACTTTTGACAATGCCACCTTTGGTGATGTTTAGTTTTTGGTGACTGAGGCTATGGTCCGTCACCATTACTCATATGAAATAGTGGCAGTCGATATTCGTCATTATAAATCATTATTAGTGACGGATTTTGAATGTAACTACAACAATTATACTTTTGGCAACTCCAGCTTTGGTGAGTTCAGTTTTTGGTGATGAAAGCTATGGTCTGTCACCATTGCTCATATGAAATGGTGACGGTTGTTATCTATCATTATAAATAATTATTGCTGGCGGACTTTAAATGTCACTTCAACACCTATACTTTTGGCGATGCCACCTTTGGTGACGTTCAGTTTTTGGTGATAAAGGCTCTTTTGACCATCACCAATGAGCTTATGGTGGCATTTTTCGCCTCTCACCAATGTCCTTTTTTCTTGTAGTGATCAACCCAGCTATGAGGTCAATACTAAATGGGGTGAAGAGGTACAACTCATGGTTTCTAACCATTGAACATCACATCACTATTAAGGTAGCCCCGCCCATGGGTGAATTTTATGTTTTCTTCTTCTTTCTTTTGAAGAAACTTTCAGCAAATGCGAAAATAATCATAAAAATAAACTGACAACTTCAACATATTTGTTTTACAGGTGGGATGGATGTATGGATCATCCACTGAGGATATATTGATATGATACAAGATGCACTGCAAAGGGTAGATATTAGTGTTGTTATGTTCCTATACCAATAGGTGTCATATATCATGATTGAATTGGTTTAGCTCTGTAATATGTACATACATTTTTTTGTTGCAAATGTTTTCCATATTCAAAAATTCAAAAAAATAAAAAATGTAAAGAGGGTATGTCCTAGAAAAAGAATAAAAGGACAAAAACAATAAAAAAGGTCAAAAAAGATGAAAAATGAACCCCAAGAAAAAGAAAAAGACCAGGAAAGTGTGCAAGTCCAAATGCATTGCTATTTTACTTTTTGTACAATAATGATTGTGTGCAAAGTGTTGTTATGCCACAATCCATGGTAACCAAACTGTTTAATCTTGACAGATAAATAGATAGGTAGAGAAAGAAGGAGCTCAACAGTTTAATCTGAGCCCTTGGATGTAATAAGGTTAGACTTAGATAGATTTCCATTGTAAAAGAAAAGAAAGGGTTTTGATAAGGGTTTTCCAGTTTAAGTGCACCTTAATAAAAGAAGAAAAAATGGTAGGATAAGTAGGTAGGGTAAGTAGACGAATGGTTGCAGAATTATGTATGATGAACAATTATCTAGATATCAGGTCATATACTTTCATTATCAAAAGCACTTAAAGATATGGATGACAATGAAGACATTTACATGATGGAAAAAAGTCAAAATAATTAACCTCCTCACTCATTTTTCTCTAAATTTTACTAATTTCCCATAAGTACTAAAAGCACCAACAACCTGAAAGTTAAAGGGGCTCAAAGCATTTCTCTGACTTTTGGAGAGACCGGAGCCTCGACCCAATAACTTGTAAGGCCTAAGTGTTCAAGTCCCTTCATCAAAATTCACCCCCTCCATATTTCGTTCATTCCCTTTAAATTCTTTTCCTAAGGTAAAATCACTATTTTTACTTAGGAAAAATAAATGGTTCTTCATAAAAACACCCAAAAACACATTTTAGCCTAAGTCATAATGTTGGATGATGAATGTATTTTCAGAAACATTTACTTAGCACATTTTCTTTTTCCATAGTTCATATTAACTTTTAATTCTTATTATTTAAATCCCAAAAGAAATTACCCTTTCCTATATATATTATTAATAAAAACCCCAAAATTAACAAATATCCCATCCTAAAGGTTTGAAAAATAAACCATAATACAGTTGATTAAGTTGGATTAATTAATCGAATCGTAATTAATTAAGAGCCAAACCCCTGACGTGTTAAAAAGGGATTAACTAGTCATCTGGATTAATTAATAACCTATCCACCGATAAAATCATTCCCGATATAATTAAAAGTCATTTAATTATGTTGATTATGTCATCGAGCCCCTTCCATTAACTCCCTAACACCTTCCGCCACCGACTGTCGTCCGATCTCCCTTCCCTCATCCAACGGTCCTCGCTCATATCGCGTAGGATTTTTGGCCGAACATTAACCATGCGATATAAGTTGTTTTGACTTTTCGCTGATGCTACGTGTCATTCAACTTGTGGCATCGCGTGACCCTTCGCCAAAACCACCAACCTCCCAAAAGCGGTGCGATCAATCCCGCTTACCGCCTCCACTAAACGACAAAGTGTCCCATCGTTAGTTGACACCAACTGTCGTTGTCCCCATTCACCCGCCAAAATTCATTGACTTTGTGCATAAAAACAAATATGTTCATTGTTTTTCCTTTTTTTCCGAGAAAAGAAACTTCTGTTCCATGCATTCACAGAGTACGTCCAGACCAACAACTGACTCCGAACCGCCAACCACCATCAGTTGTTGAACTCCAGGCCACTGCAGACTACTGTGCTCATCCAGCAAAGATTTCACCACAACCATTTGTCCCTTCAGTCTACCATAACCAGGTATTTACAACATTCTTTCTCAGAAACCCCGTTTTCTACTAAAACCTATACCAAATTTCTCTAAGCTCGAGTAATCCAGTATAATTAAGATGTTTTCTAGTCCCAAGGTTTCCCCAAACATCTTTGTTATCTAAAAACCTTGAAACCCCAACTTTCTTCCTTGAATACACAAGAACCAAGGATGGAAGCTCCCGTTGCCCTAAATGTGACGCCAATCACTATTCTCCACAGGGATTTGGACCACCTTCCCTTGGTCGATAAAGATTTTCAAATCAAGGATCTTACTTTTGAAGAAACCCCCTTGAAACTATATTGCAAGTATCGGGACAATCTGTTATGAAACCAGCTCAAGAAAAAGATAGAAAAGATAGATCAACGCCTTAGAATTCAGCCTCTTCGAGGGGGCAACCTCTTTTACATTACATAAATGAACAATTCTTGGATGATTCAAATGATAAAACCTCCTTTCTATATATAGGAGTCTAAGGAGTCACAATATAACCCAACCAACCTAACAATAATAATATAAAGCCACAAAAATAACAATAGAGGATCCTATGGGGCACAGTGATAACAATATGGGGATAATAGGGCCATAACAATATTAATAAGGGGTACAACTATAATAGTAATGGGGTAATCACTAGTATTATAGGGACCCAACATGCCCCTCTCCTTCAAAAAAGTGTTTTCCTCAACGCTTGAGAAGTTCTGGATGCTTCTGTATAAAATTCTCATCCTCCCATGTGGAATCTTCAGCGGATAAGTTCTTCCACTTGATAAGATACTCCGAAATTGATCGATTTCATAGCTGTCGAGTTCTTGTTTCTGTGACTGCTTCCGGTTCCAATATAATTTTTCCTTCCTCGTCAAGTTCTGGCAATATTGTTTGAACTAGGAGCTTGTCGCCTATAACCTTCTTTAAACATGAAACATGGAAAACTGGGTGCAATCGAGAAGCTGCAGGAAGCTCCAATTTGTATGCCATAGTACCAATCTTTTGCAACACCTTGTATGGACCATAATACTTTGGTGATAATTTATTATCCTTCTTAGCTTGCTTGAGGGACATTTGCTTATATGGTTGTAGCCGTAGGAATACCCAATCACCTACATCAAAACTTCTTTCGCTGCGATGTTGATCGCCTGTTGTTTCATTCTATTTTGTGCCAACACAAGGTTATCCTTTAAGAGTTGGAGGACTTGTTGTTGATGTTCGATGTGATGTTCCACTGCTTGAACCTTAGAATTTTCTCTTAAATATGATGTGATGGATGGTGGCTAATACCTATAAAGTGCCATAAATGGGGTCATTTTTGTTGCTGTATGGAAGGAAGTGTTATACCACCATTCAGCCAGAGGCAACCATTTGACCCATTGTGTCTGTTTATCAGATACAAAGCAACGAAGATATCCTTCCAAACATTTGTTTACTATCTCAGTTTGCCCATCAGATTGAGGATGATAAGATGAGCTATGAGCTAACTGAGTACCAAGACAAGAAAATAATTCTGTCCAAAAATTTCCAGTGAAAATGGGATCTCTGTCACTTACAATAATCTTTGGGTTTCCATGTAGCTTTTGAATTGTTTCCATAAATGCAGTAGAAACTGTACTGGCTTTAAATAATGCACAAAAGTGTGCATACTTGGTAAGTCTGTCAACTACCACCATGATGACACTCTTTCCCTCAGACTTGGGTAAACCTGTGATAAAATCCATTGAAACCTCCTCCCAACGTTGGCTTGGAATGGATAAAGGTTGTAATAGACCCGGTGTCTTAATTGTTTCAACTTTATTTTGTTGGCAAACCAAACATTCCACCACAAACTTTTGAATATCTGATTTAAGGCCATCCCAAAAAAATTCCTTCTTAACCCTGTGGTAAGTTTTTAAAAATCCTGAGTGCCCTCCTAAGGGAGAAGTGTGCAATTCCATAAGAATCTTTTGTTTTAGCTGGGAATTCTTACAGAGGTATAAGCGATCTTTGTACCATAACGAATCATTTTGCCAGCTAAATGTATCAGACATACTGGAATCTTGTTGTAACTTTCGAATAAGTGCCCACACTTCTTCGTCATTCTTCCATTCCTCCCTTGCTTTGTTTATCCAATCTGGTTGGATAATAGAAATGGCGCACAACAATGCTTCACATCCTCATCCTTTCTTGAGAGTGCATCTGCCACCACATTTTGCTTCCCTTTTTTGTAGATGATTTCAAAGTCATAACCCAACATCTTTGTGACCCACTTTTGTTGCTCTTCAGAGGATAATCTTTGTTCTAAAAAGTATTTAAGGCTATCATGATCCATTTTTACCTTGAAGTGTCTTCCCATTAGGTAGGGTCGCCATTTCTTAAGTGCATGGAGTATTGCCAACATTTCCTTCTCATAAATAGCTTTGTGTAAAAACTTTCCTTGATTGGACGACTTTCAAAAGCAATGGGTCTTTCATCTTGCATTAAAACAACACCAATTCCATTTCTTGAAGCATCACATTCCACAATAAAGGTTTTTGTGAAGTCCGGTGTAGCTAAGACCGGTGCTTGGCACATTGCCTCTTTAAGATGTTCGAAGGCCTTTGTTGCTTCTAGAGTCCATGAAAATGCATCTTTCTTCAATAATGTTGTTAGGGGTGCTGCTATTCTCCCATAATTCTTAACAAACTTGCGATAATACCCTGTCAACCCGAGAAATCCTCGCAGATGCTTTATGGATGTGGGGATTTTCCATTCCTTAATGGCTTTAATTTTGCTAGGGTCTACCTTAACTCCTTCATGAGATACAATATGACCCAGATATTCCACCTCTTTTACTCCAAAGAAACATTTGGATCTTTTTGCATATAATTGTTTCTCCTCCAATAGTTGTAGCACCCTGTCAACATGTTCAACATGATCCTTCCAAGACTTGCTGTAGATTAGTATATCATCAAAAAATACTAACACAAATTTTCTAAGGAATGGTTTGAAAATTGAATTCATCAAACCTTGAAATGTTGAAGGTGCATTGGTAAGGCCAAAAGGCATGACCAAAAATTCATAATGACCCTCATGAGTTCTAAATTTTGTTTTCGGAATGTCTTCAATCTTCATTCTGATTTGATGATATCCTGAACGAAGATCCAACTTGGTGAAGTAAATTGATCCATGCAATTCATCCAGTAATTCATCAATGACAGGAATGGGAAACTTATCTTTAATAGTGAGCTTGTTGAGCTCCCTATAATCTGGACACATGCGCCATGATCCATCCTTCTTGTGCACCAATACTACTGGAGCAGAGAAAGAACTTTGACTTGGTTGAATTATACCAGCCTCTAGCATTTCTGCAACCATACGTTCAATTTCACTCTTTTGGGCATAGGGATATCTGTACGGCCTGATGTTTGGAGGAACACTTCCTGGAATCAGATGAATAGCATGATCATGATCACGAATAGGTGGGAGACCTTTGGGAGTCTCAAATACCTTGGAATGATTGTCCAAGACTTTTTGGAGATCTGGAGAAATAGATGATTCCAATGTGGAAACATCTAGCGAACATAATTGTGCAATTACACCTCTTTGTTCCTTTTTTAGAAGCTTTGTCATACCGTTAGAGCTGATTATCTTTCTGGTTTCCCTGCAATACCCCTTAATTCAACTTCCTTTCCTTCCACAGAAAATTTCATGAAAAGTTCTTGAAAATTAAAAGCTATTGTACCCAAGGATTGTAGCCATTGGACTCCTAGTACAACATCAACACCTCCCATTGGAATGGAAAGCATTGGGCTAGTCAATACATATTCTCCCATGGATAGCTTGATATTATGGCACTTTCCAGAGCAATTTATTGTTCCTCCATTTGCAACCATCACTTGACACTCTGGTGCTGGATATAAGAAGCAATTCAATTCTTTTGCTACCTTACAATGAATAAAATTGTGTGTACTTCCTGAATCAATCAACACTATTACCTTTTTCTTCTTGATTTGTCCTTCTATCTTGATGGTTTGAGGAGTGGTAATTCCCGCCAATGCATTACAAGATATGGTTGGATTCATTTGTTCTTTATCTAGGCTTTGTTCCTGGAGTATATCTTCTTCTTTTGACCTTTCTTGCTCCTTTTCTTCTTCCTCTTCACAATCTATGTAGAATAATTTCTTCTCAGCACACTTATGACCTTTAGTGTATTTGCTATCACAATTGTAACAAAGCCCTTTTGCTCTTTTTTCTTCCAATTGTTGTGGTGTCAACCTTATAGGTTGTGGAAGACTAGCGGCAACAACACTTCCATCTTTATAGTTGTGAGTGGTATGCTTCCTGGTTGCCATAATTTTGCTTTCCATTTTTCTTGCTAACCTGAAAGCCTTCTCTAATGAATCAGGTTCCCAAAGGCGAACATCATGTTGGATATTATCCTTTAAAAACTCTATGAACACATCAATCCTATGCTCCTCTGGAATATCTTTTACCCTTATGTTCAATTTTTGGAACTCCTCAATGTGCTCCATTATTGAACCCTTTTGTTTGAGACTTATCAATTGGCTAAAAAAAGTGTTGCTTTTTGTATCCTCATAATGTGCTATCAATTCTTCCGTAAAAATTGCCCAAGTGATAAATTGTTTACGAGAGCAAAGCCATTGATACCATACAAATTGATTTGGTTCCAAATATAAAGTTGCAATACGTACCTTTTGTGTGTTTTGCACATTATTGAGATCGAAAAATTGCTCCATTTGTAATATCCATGTTGCGGGATCCTTGCCATCAAACTTCCTCATATCGATTTTTGGAATATGGTGGGTCTATGATCCAACATTAGAGTCTATGGAATCATGATTAACATTTCTTTTGTTCTCATCATGAGTTTCCTTTACTATCCTTTCACCGTTAGTGACCCTTTCTTGTAGCAACTTATTCATATTTATCTTCAATTCTTCCATGTCTGTCTTCAAATCTATCTTCAAATCATCCATCTTAGCTTCCGCATCATTCATCTTAGCTTCTACACCTTTCTTTAAACAATCCATCTTAGCTTCTACGCCTTTCTTTAAACCATCCATCCTAGATTCTGTTCCTTTTTGTGCCAGGGACAGTTGTTGCACCTGGTCTTGTAATTTTGATATATCATGTTCCATTTCTTCCTCTTCTTCATGATTCATGCTAGAGCTTTCAGGTTCCTTACTAGGTGTTTGCATTTTCTTTCCTTGGGGTATCAGTTACCGATAATAATGCTCTACTATGCCCTTTGAATTCCTTCAAAATAAATTTTCAAACCAAGCTTAAGCAAAAATTTAAGAAAATCTACACACCTTTTTTCACTTTGTAGGAGCTCGATATTGCCTCTGATGTATCTCTGTACTTTCTAATCATCTAGATCTAAATTTTTTACTTGCAGTAGCCCTCTGTGTCCTCTTTCCAATGCCACAAGTCTGACCCAAATTGGATTCTCCAAGGAAGGGTTATGCGAAATCTCCCATAGTGACTTGATTATAGATTAGTTCAGTAGATCTAACTTGTATGACGTGCCACGAGTCACTGTTTCGATCTCTGGATCTGAAAAATGCATACAAGAAACTATAGTCCTTCCTCTTTTTGTACCCTCTTACGAAATTTCAATCTGATCCCCAGAGAGAAAGTTATGACGCTTTTCCCCAGGTCACCTATTTGGAATGTAATTCAGGAGTCTGCAAAAAGACCAACTTCCTCAGATCATATAGCGCAAACAGCTCTGAAATTTAGACCCAAGGTTCAACGCGACTTCTTCTCAAATGGGTTTTTTTGCAACTTCTGAAATGTAGCAAAAAAAAAGTTATAGCGAAAATGCCACGATAACCTGTTTGGAGCAGTGAAACCCTAGAATCCAAAGCTCTGATACCAAATGTTATGAAACCAGCTCAAGAAAAAGATAGAAAAGATAGATCAACACCTTAGAATTTAGCCTCTTCGAGGAGGCAACCTCCTTTACATTACATAAATGAAAAATTCTTGGATGATTCAAATGACAAAACCTCCTTTCTATATATAGGAGTCTAAGGAGTCACAATATAACCCAACCGACCTAAAAATAATAATATAAAGCCACAAAAATAACAATAGAAGAATTCTATGGGGCACAGTAATAACAATATGGGGATAATAGGGGCACAACAATATTAATAAGGGGTACAACTACAATAGTAATGGGGTAATCACTAGTATTATAGGGACCAAACACAATTATCTGAACAATGCTGATAAAATAGGTCTTTGGGAGTCAAACCTACCTAAATATCAGTTCCCCACTGTCCATATTTTCCCAGAAATTGTCCACCAATTCCATGAAAATTATAACCCCAATATGAGTGCTGTAATGTCCCCTGACCAGAAAGTCCTTTTTACTATTACAGCTGAGTCTATAAATGAGATGTTGCAATTACACCCTGACCAGGACCTCACTCCTTTTTCCATTGCCGAGTTACTTGAGAAATTTTCAAGGCTATCTAGCTCAGAAATTAACCAAATATGTCAGACTTTCATGGAAGAAAAATACAGGCCACAAGAACCCCCTCCTTATATGTCAAGCTTCTTTACAACTCTGCGTAAAGATATCATCACCTTGATTGCTTGTATTTTGGGTTTTACTACTAGTGAGTATGTTGATGAGTTGACCTTAGCCTACATGTCTATTTTCACCCCTGATCAACCTCCTGCATTCAATTGATTATGCTAAATTCATTGCTGATAAAATGCATGACCAATTTATGAGGTTAGGGAATGAGAGAGTCTTTAAATATTCTTCAGTCCTTTATCATCTTTTCCTCTACTACCAAAGTGATAAATTCCCTTTCTCTGTGCAAAAGCTTGACACCAGAGGGAAATCTAGGTTAGTCATATTTTGGACTCCCATTTTTCACAATTCACCTTCTTGTCCACATCCTTATACATATTTTATTGATAACTTTGTGCATCCAGTCACTACCATGTTGATAGGAAGTCCCCCTCCTAGAATCAGTGATGATATTAAGAGAATTCTTTATTTATCCAAGCAATACAAGGTTGGGGACTGGTACTTATACCAGAACCATACCGAGATTAGAATTTATGGATGTGAATTGCCTCCCTTCAAACTGCCCAAATACCTTTCCATGTGATTATTTGCCCTGGAGTACTACAGGCAAATGATCAACTCTGATGAAATCCACTTTATGAAGGCTAAGAAGAAAGCCTAGTTAAGGATAAAGGACCACCTAGGACCATTCATTAGCAACAACGAAAAATTAGGGAAAGAGGCAGAAGAAGTCCTTGAGAGGCTGAGATTGAAAAAGAGTTTCATCTAGCCTTATGATCCTCACAACTTCATCTATGACAGAAGGTAGAAGCATAAACTATCCCCCTACATTCATCATAGAATTCTAGAGATAGAACAGTATGCAAATCAAAATGATTGGGTGGAGGGAACACTTATAGAACAAGATAGTACACAAGTTGAAGTAGAAAATGTTATGCAAGATTTGGAAAGAAGACTTGATCTGGATTCCTTTGTACAGGTGCCTGAAGATTCTTCACATAGGCCAACATAGGAGCATATTGCACAAACATCAGGACAACTAGAGACTTCAGTATAGGGAAAAGATTCAGGGTCACAGAGTATTTTTGAGGAATTGACCCAGAATGATACAAATATGGGCAACCCTCTAGTATTGCAGACCCCTCTTAATGAAGAGAGAATTCAAAAAGGAAGTAGAAATGAGGTTAGCCCCTGTACAGTGCCATTGGACCAAGTATATGTAAAGAGGCAGAGATTGAATCCTCTGTCCGAGGAGGAATATGTAAAAACAAGTGACACAAGGCAGACAACATTAGTAAGGGAGACACCATCTACCTCCCAAATACAGGCACTAAGCAGGCAACAAAGTGTAGAAGTGTCATCACTAAGGGCAGCTTCAGAACAGAGTTAGGATTTGAAAGAAAAATACAAAGAAATTAAAGCTAGGAATGAGAAGTTCAAAGCTCAAACCTACGCCCACTATCTGAAAATGGCACCTACAAACTAGACAAGATTGATGTCAGCCTTTGACATCAAAGAGGGAAAGATGCAAATGAGCTTTTTGAAACCAATAGTACAACAACCAAAGTCCATGGCTGATTATTTCAAAACAAATTTTGAAGTTCTTGCCAAAGACATCCACCCAATTGATCATATTGAACTCCATAAGAAAACAGGTGAGATGGTTTATTCAACATTGACCAACAAAGCTATTACTGCACATCAATTGGAAATTCTCTAAGTAATACTACAACACAGTTACAATTGGAAAGAGCCTCTTCTCAGGCTAAGGATACCAGGATCAAATCATTAGAATACCTGGTGATTGAGTTGGGACATGATCCCAAAGATGTTAAGGTAGTTGAAAGATTGATAAAGAAAAAGAATGATGACATTGCTACACTTAGGAAACAGCTCAAACTCCATCCCCTCATACATGTACAAACATCAGAAGTGATCGAGAAACAAAACGAGGAAGAACTTATGGATTTGATCCTTAAGTTGAATGAGCAGTTGAAGGAAACAAAGCAAGAGCTAGAAAAAGTTTTGCAGTCCAAACAGGGTGAGTTGACCACCATGCCTCTGATTGTAATACCAATAATTTCTACAACAATGCCATCTACTATTGCAACAACTTTAGCACCCAACATTCCCCTAGCAACAGCTCTGTTAGAGACAAAAATAGCAGGTACATCAGAAGCAGCAACAACTTCAGCAAAGTAGACAGAGGATTTAATAAAGTCCACGGAAGAAATGAAAATCCAAGCCACTGAAATAAAGAAACTAAAAGAAATGATTAGCAACTTGGAGAATAATTATGAGCTATCACAGATTAATTATATTGAAGAAGAAAGGAAAAATGGAAGGATGACTGAAAGAATTAAGACATTAGAGAAGGACTTAACATTGGAAAAGCCTTTGAGGGGTATTAGAGAGATTTTATGGACCAATATCATTGATTCTACCAATTATATTTGGTCTTCTATTCAAATCATTTTGAATAGACTGAGTTAGTTAAAATAGCTATAGAGGCTATAGAAAAGACCAGGGAAGAATTGGGAGAAAAACTTGAAGAGGCAACCCAATTGATCAATTTTTTGAATAGCAAAAGCAAGCAACAACTGGAACAATGGGATATTGAGGATCGAACTAGTACTATCCTTGAAATTAAGAAAGTTCTTACTAAAAAGAACTTAATGCTTAACCTGGAAAGAAGATGTCAAAGTATGCAGGAGGACATAGATGATTTTATGTCAAGATATGAAATTCTAAGAGGAAAAGGCCTTCCCAGCCCACTGGTCATAAATGATACGCTGATGACTCATGAAGACTATGTTGAAAAACTGCACAAACAAGCTAAAAGTCAAGCCAAATCTTCCACAGTGAAAGCACTACCTACAGGAAAAGTGTTGTATGATCGTTTGGAAAACCTTTTTTATATTGAGCATGAAGTAAAACACTTGTTTACTATTCAGCCCAATTTTGCTAAGTATACTGAAGCTGACGAAATATACAGGAAATTAATCAGGATGAAGATACCAAATGAAGAATGGTGGACCAATATGACAGATATCCTATAATTTACTATGGTAACTCTGAGGTAAACAGGAAATATTTACTGAGGTAAAGGTTGGTAAACAGGTAAAGAGTATCAGTAGGGAAAAGTAAACAAAGATCCAACACACAATTACTAAAGCAACAACAAGAGGCAAATCCGAGTTTCAACCTCTAGCTCATGCATGAATAAAGGGACATCACAATCAGTTTTCCATCTGTCTCTATATTTTTGTAAAAGATATTTTGTATTCCCTAGAATAAGTTTCATATAGTTATGAGATATTTTTTGATGTAATTTTTGTATAAATACTTATCCATTCGAAGTATTGTGGGTGGATTTTATAACATCCCTGTAAATGTATGCTATCAAGCTGAGAAAGCTTTTGTATTCAAACTTGGACTTTTGTTGGAAAAAGAATGAAAGTTGAGGACATTTCATCAGATTCTCGTGTAGTGTGATTACAAATAAGTACTCTATCCTTGTCATTTTATGTGTTATCTATATGTTTCAATGTTTCATGCATCCTAAATCTAAATGGTAAAATAGTCAGTGTATCAGAATTAGCTTTATTGCTCTCTGCTATCAACAATTTACCATTTTTATGTTTTCTTCTAAATTATCTCGATAAAGGAATTATCTCCTCTATCCCCGTAGTTTGTCTCATAAGTCCCTGGTATAGGATTCTTAATTGCCCTCTAGTTTTGAGCAGAATTATCACCCATTCAAGCCCCAAAGTTTTTTTTGATTCTGTTATCTTGCTTGTTGAACTCATACTTCAACAATTTGGCTTGATCGAGTGAATTATCCCTGATTGACTCCATAGCCCAATGGCCAAAAAGTCTAGCTTGCCCATTTGTTTCAAAATTTCACCACCAAATCAAAACAAATCCCTTAAGCTTTAATAACTAGCCTAATATCATATTGAAACAAAGCTAAATCATAAAGAGAGAGCCATCTCTGAGTGTAGATTGGCTAGAATCTATACTTAAAAGATTGCTTTGTGGTTACCTCGGATCCTTTCCTTCTTTTCATAACTTCTAAAGAAAATCTGAGTGATAACAAGTGTATTGTTGTCCTTACAACCCAACTTTCATAGGCACTGCTCCATAAAAGTTGGTAGATGTCTAGGAGCAAAAGAAAAGGTGGTCTAAAGGATTGTTAGAAGTTTTCCTCAGTAAAAACTGACCACTATTTGGGGGATATGAAAACTTGAATTTCCTGCATAGGATTGTTTATATCCATATTTGTTCCCATGCTCTTTACTCCATACCACTTATGGTTTATGGACTTCTTCCCACAGCCAATTTGATCCTTGGCAAACATTTCATTCCTAAGGTAATGTTTAGTCAATATATTTCTTGTTATTTTTTTCTCATTTCAAGAAATTATAGGGTAATTGTGTTTAAATTTCCAATACCATGAAATTACAGGGGCAATTGTTATGCACATGAATTATTTCTATACCTATGAAAGCTAGTTTTGATTATTATATACTAAAATTGGGGAAATCTCATTGCAGGTATTAACAGTGGAATTCATTCCCTTCATCCTTACCTTTGGTTGCAATTACATACTGAGCATAGTTCAAAGCAAATGGTTAGGCATTTATTAGAGACAGTCTTAGAACAACATTCGCATGTGGATGATCGTCATACTCACTTCTGACGTGGTTGCAACTTTTGAGGTTTTTCTCAACCTTTTAGGACTCCAGGAAGATACATTCTTGATCTCTCCAAAGTCACTTCATGATGATGACAATGGTTCTGCAAGTGAAAGTACAGTAGGGGAAGATTTTAGTTTTGATGATGATTCTTTTATATTCATCATCCCAACAGTGTATGCTTTGTTCAACATATGGGGATTGATTAATGGTCTGGTTAATTCCATGCTTCACGGAAACATAATGACCGGTGAACTCTTCTGTGTGGGTTGGATCCTGTTCAATCTATTCCCATTTGTCCGGGGATTATTTAAAGAGGAGGGAAAATCCAGTGATCTCGGCCTCACAATGACTCTCTATTCATTTATAATTGTTGGTACATCTTCTTTTCTTCTTACTCTTTACAATGTTGTCTCAAGGGAATTCAACAATGGAAACCTTAGCTGATACTTTAATTAAAGCTTCATATACTTTTGTCTTACCACCATAATCTCCCTTGAAATCTCTCCTAATTGAAAATTGTAAAGAAAACATCAAGTAATGTCAGTACAAAACAGTCTTTCCAGAGTTGATGTAATGGCTAACCTGCACACAATACATATAACTAAACCAGATATTGTTCTAAGTTTGACATGTCTATCACAATTGGTTTGTGCAGATAAAGATCACATAAGATCGTCCACATATGCAACAATAATAATAAGAAAAAACTAGATAGAGATAAGCTACCAATCCTTTGAACAAGGAAGAAATTTTCAATGAGCTTTGTTTCAAGGAATCACTTCCTATTAATGACTTGCAATCGTGGATGTTATGGAGGTTATGAAAATAGCCCAGGATATGGAGAAAGGGGATTGAGTCATAATTTACTACCGATTTTTAGCTCATCATAGTGACAAATTGCGGCCCTTGTGGAATGTTTCCTAGGCCTAAGGACTAAGAAGAGCCAAGGAGAAAAAACCAACACTTTACAAGTTGGATGCAATGAGATTGAATGTGAAAAAGAGTTGCATACGCCTCATGATGGAGAAAACCTTATACTTCAGAGAACATGTTGCATCATCACTCAGGAAAAGAGGAAGATCCATATTTATGAAAGAGAAGTAGTTGATTAAAGTCGCAGTGATATTTTAATATTTCTTATGCAACCCCTTCTCTAACTCTAGCTTTAAGAAGCCACATCCAAATCCACATAGCCAGGTTGTCTGTAAGATGGGCTTGAAGTATATGTATTTCATTGGTGCTTGATTGCTTTAACTTTGTGGACCTATATAGATGGAGAGTGGTGTTATTTTCCCCATAGCTTCTTCTCATATACTATTGTGATGTAACTACTATTTGACGCTGATTTGTCTACTGCCTGGAGATTGGAATACGTCTGTGGCATGTAATTAACGCGAGTGTTCTTTATTTCTGTATAGCAAATATCAGAAAAATTCTTCTTTTTGACCCGTTTGGCAAACTTCACCACGTAATTTTCACCATTCTTGTATATTTGATATATGGAGACGAACTCCAAGAAAATTGAAAGATTTAGTTTGAAATGGTACATCAATTTAGTGGGATAATTTATGTTAATTCTTTCACCTGATAATTTTATTTCAAGTTTTTTAAAATGGGGTGGTTAGTCCTCTGAAAAAGCATTTATTAGGCTATATGTACAATATATTTACATGTATCCAGGCTGATAAGCATCGCATCAATCAAACATCATTTATCAATATGCACTGATGATCATACAAATGGCTGATACAAATGGCTACAGAGCAGCTTCACGATAGCGAGTCGAAACCTAGCGGGGCGCGAATAAGCCGGTAGCCCCGCCATTTATATTTGTAGCCTAATTCTCTATTTCTGTGGATTAGATTATTTGATTGCAGCCGAGTTCGGAGAATATATATATATATATATATATATATATATATATATATATATATATATATATCAATTTTGAGAGGTTTTATTTAATTGGAATTTGGTAAATCTTAATCATATTTTTCTAATTACAAAAAAACGTTTTTTTTTCTCGGTGGTTATTTTTATTTGAGAATTTTTTTAGAAATTTTTTTATAAAAATAAATAAAACATGAAAGTGGATTCATTTTATTTTAGTGAAATTTGATAAATTTTAATGATATATTTTTAAGTGAAGTAGTTAAAACAAAGTAGCTATTAGTTACTAAAGTCTTTTATTTTTTTAAGTGAAAAATAAATTCTAAGTTGTTTAAAATGGTTTGTATGTGTAATAAAAAGACTGGAAAAACAAAAATAATTCTAAATTTTTAATAAGTTTTTGGAAAGTAAGTAATATTTTTATGTTTTAAAATAGAATATTATGAATGTGAATTCAAAATTTAAAATGTAATTATCTATATTTTTTATAATATTTCAAATTTGCATCATTTCAAATCACAAAATTTTTTATGCCAACTATATAAAATATTATATAAATAATTTAAGAGAATTAAGTTTAAAAATCATAATATAATTAATCACATATTATCATATCAAATTGATACCAATGTTACTTTAAAAGTGAAAATTTAAATAAAAAATGAGCATTTTTTAAATAATATCCATATTTATTTATGATAAATAAAATAAGGAGTAATAAAGTGATTTATTAAGATATATTTTTTAATCTTAAATATAAAAGTTATGAGAATATTTTTTAGTTATATATAACTTAAATGTATTGATTTTAAAAACATTTTATATGAATATTATATATATATATATATATATGGGGTCAAATTCACAAAGATGAAATTTAGGCTGTTTATAAATTTGCATGAAATTTCATACTTATTTTAATGCAATATGTTTGAAAATCCACATTTACTTTGATGGGATAGGAATTTTGATAAATAATATTATTTTTCATTTAAAATAATGATATTTTTCATATATTATTAAATTATTATAAAATATAATTTTATATATATATATATATATATATATATATATATATATATATATATATATATATATATTTTTGATATTTAAAAATGTAAACATATATATAATTTATAAGTTTTAAAAAATATAAACATTTATTTTTAATTTGTTTAAAAAAATTGTTATTTTTATGGTGGGAGTAAAATTATAATATTTATATATAAAAATTAACAACTCCATTCATAATAATTTTTTATTTAGATTAAGAAAAAGTTACATAGTAAATTTTCTAAATGAAAAGTAATATAACAAAATGTGTTCAGTAAAATATCATTTTTTGTAAACAAATGTTGATAAGTTTAATTGGGGTTATCTTGACAATATAAGCATATTTTGTATGATTATATCAATATATCCCACATACAAAATATGCAATGTTGTACCTTCTATGTAACTTATAGCTATACTAGTATATAAATATTCTTAACTTATTTTTAAATTTGTTAAAACAAATATTATTAATCTCATGATCTATTAAAGTCAAATATTTTATCTACTTTATTATTTAGTTAAAAGTGTTTACATAGATATGATGGTGAAACATTGTGATTAAAAACAAAAAAATATGTTCATTTTATTTTTACTAATACATTATTTTAAAAATCAAGTATGGGACTTTTATGGGACTTAATTGTTTTCAAAAATTTTATGTTTGTTAAAATAAATATTATTAAATTATCAAAGTTAATTGTTAGCTACCTACTATTTGTTTAAAGGTGTTTTCCTAGAAATGATAGTGGGGCAATGTGGTTTTTCTAAAAGTGAAGTTAGTTTTACATTTACTAAATATGTGTATATTATTTTAAAAATTGAGCATTGTTATATTTATTATTTTCAAATTTGGTAACCTCATATAGATTATTAATATTTATATGGATTTTGTTACTATATCTATATATATATATATATATATATATTCATTTATTTTAAACGAAACTGACAATAATTTTATATTACATGTGGGATCATCTATGAGAGGGAGATCTTTGGATGAGTAAACAAAATGTTTACTGTCACCTATGCATACCATACTCAAACAAAAAAGATGTTGTCCATATGTTCTAAAAAAGAGCCTAGCAATAAACAAAACTTGCATGTTATCATCTTTGAGGGTCGCAATATAAAAAACAAATTGATATTCATTTTACATGAACTGGATTTGAGTCCACGAAGGACTGTCACCAAGGACCACATTCGAAATCCTCCGTGCCAAGATCTCTACGAACCCTTTTCTACCCAACATGAGCACTAGCAACGCCAACCTCCTCAACATCCCTTCACGAATTAGAAACCTCCATTACCTCCACCCTCTCAACAAGCTTCCTAACCTCAACGTTTAGCTTGGCGAGAGAGCACTCCGGGGAAGTGTTATGCTCTAGAATTGTGTCCTCCACAAAGGAATAAAAAGAGCATCATTGACGCTCTAATAAGTTCTCCAACTTATTGATGGTGGAGACCAAATCTTGCGTGGATTCTATAAGCTTTTCTTTCAACATTGAAGGCCCTGATGGTCTCCTGGAGCCCTTCATATTTATGCTTCCCATCCATGATACTGACTATGAAGAGAACATAAAGATGTCGGCTAGCCCAAAAAGGGTCGAAGACAAAGAGGACCTAAAAAACGCTACTTGTAACACTCACTATTCTTACCCCTACAACATATACCTAAAAATGTTGATATATTTGCCAATGAAAACCATAGAGCCAAATATAATTATACCTATGATTGAAACGTGATCCTTGCAGATGTTAAAGATCTCCCATCATAGCGAAAATCACACCAAGATAGAGGCAAAATGACCTTATGTTCATGCCAGACAATAGAATTGAAATGACCTTCCTTTTAAATGAAGGATTCACCTCAACCAGAGGAGGGAGCATTAATTTAGTTCCTGAAAGATTTAATATGAAATGACAGTAAAGAATGAGTGACGAAAGCCACTTGTTCTCCATAGACTTCCACTTGGACGTAGGCCAGATAAATGCTTGGACCCAACTATGCCTTCCGGAGCCTTCCTCCGGTCCATTAATATTTGAAGCTTAGGAAGATGGATCCGTAGATCACCTCCCCACTATCCTTTTAATGAAATGATTACTCTTCATTTATGAAACTGGGAATAAATATGGTTTTACATTGATTTCAACGATCCCTTGAGACAATGTAGATTTTTCCATTTCATCTACATTTGAATTTAGATGTTTGAGAATATGAGAAATTTTAACTTTGTCATTTTTTTTCAATGTAGCCTTTATCCTAAGAATTGGTGTTCCCACCAATGCTTTACCTGAGAAGGTCAGATTCATTCTATGGAAGCTTCCAAGGAGCACCAAAGATGAAACGTTCTATGCTCTCTCAAGGAGCTTCTCGAGCGCTTCTAATTAGTTACAATGGGCCATAACTAATAAATAAAGAGGTTAACTTGCATTATGCAAGGGATCACGAGTAGTTAGGGTTTTAGGTCTCCTCCTTGTCCTCATCATCAACATGATGCCATTCCTTCCTTGCATGAACTAGGGTTTCTTATTTCAACATAAATATCAAATCTAAGGTTTTATCTACAAACGCTAGGTTGATGCCCTTCCTTAAGATAGTATTGTGACAATAAACCCCTTATGCTTAAATTTCCTTTAATTTAATTAATTTCTAACCCTTATTAATAGTTTTGTAGCGAAATTTTCAATTCCATTAAAATTTTGAAATCAATGATTAGCTTAGTGCATATGGTCCTATTGTGAAGTCAATGATTGGTTTACTACCATTGCATCTTGAAGTTATTCAACTTACATGTGGTGTGATTACAGTGATAAATAATGTCATATGTTGAGAATTGTAGGAGGTGTCATGTCACCACCCCTTTGGCTTTTAGCTCAGAAACTGGGGTCACTAACTTCAATTGTGAATATATCTCAAACCAAGAGGCCTCTCGGGATGTACCACATATAAAAAAAAACATATTTTTGAGGAGAATATAATGACATAGATCTCCAATCCAAAATCAATGATTTGACATACCAAAACACCTCGACAAAGGCAGGGCACATCCTCAGTCCAGGGAACCCAAACCCTAGGACTTGGGTTTTTAACCATCCAACAATATAGTTGTCATCTTGATGTAATTTGACAATTACTAAGAAGCATTCATTAACCATTTGACATCAATAACTGGTGTTTTTGGTCAAAGTCGAACCGAGTCAACTCCATGGGTTGACATCAATGACAATAACTTCCAAAAAATAATCATGATGCATGGAAAGGCAAAGCTATAGAGGAAGACCTTCTTCTTGCACAGTCAGGCCAAAATAGGGGATGTAGACCTAAGTAAAAAATGATGCCAAAGGTGGTTTTAATGGATCCGCAAACCCAAGCTCACAGGGACCACATGAAGACGTATGCATTAATATGAAAATTTATAGGGATCTGGCCCAATGAGAAACTTCTACGCACTTGGATTAATTATGTCTGGAAGCCCAAAGGGGAGGTTGATCTTCACTTAGGGTCAAAAGGATTTTTCAGGACTATATTTGCTAACCTTGAAGACAGGGATAATATCTTTATGGGGGGGACCTTATTTTTTTCGTCGGTAGGACTATATATGTGACCCTCGAAGGAGAAATTCACCCCATAACAAAAAGCTTTTACCTTTGTTCTAGTGTGGATCTAATTATATTTTCTACCCCTAGATTATTGGTTCCCGAAAACCATTGAAGCCATAGGTAACCTGTTGGGGCATTTTCTGAAACTCTCAGAGGAAAACCAACAGGGAAAATACACGACGTATGCTAGGATCTGTGTGAAAATGGATATTTCAAGAGCCCTTCCAAAGGCTCTAATGCTTGAATTCCAGGACGAGCTCTGGGCTCCCAGTATTGACTATGAGTAGATCCTGTTCATATGCCGACGATGCCATGAACATAGACACCTCTTTAGAGAATTCCCTCTTAATGCCAAGATAGAGCAAACAAAAACACATCCAGAAATAGATGTGGAAGCCTTCACAAAAGTGGGCACCGAGGGAAAAGAAGGGAAGAAACAACAACATAGAAGCTCAGGAGGAAAGATGGAATTTAATAATAGCCACAAAGTTCTGGCTAAGGAATCACATCAGGAGGAAACAAAGACTTGTCATGAGTAGGAAGCTCACGAAAAGGAACCAACAAAAAGTGGTCTCCCCACAAATGAAGAAAGTATGAAAGTACCCACTCAACCCCTCGTACTGGAAGGAGATATAAACCCATCTCAGCAGCTGGATAAGGACCTGGATATGACTCCAAGTAAGGTATGGACAGAAGACCCAGATCTTAACGAAATGGTGGAGCACAAAGGATTGGATCTAACCCAACTATTAGAACAATGGAAATCAAAAGTGAGAGAATTCGTTGGATGTATAATCTAAGTTTTCATCCAAGGAGTACCCATGTTGCATACTTTCGATGGACCCTACTACACAAAAAATTTGAAATACATGAAAAACGTGATTGCAATGACATTTTTTTCTTGTATTTCACATTTTTCGTGTAGTAGGGTCCATTAAAAGTATGCAACATTAGTACTCCTTGGATGAAAAATTGAATTCCACAGCCAACGAGGGATCTCGCTCGAAAAATCATAGGGAAATAAGTTGAAAATACGAGTTGAAAAAGTATTGTTTTTAACCCCAAAAATGGTGAAGCATCCCTCCCCCTCCTTCAATTCATGAAATTTTATTTGATTATTTTCTATTAGATTTTTATTTGTAAGTTCAATTTTTTTATTTCCTCAAAATATCATCAAAACAAAGTACAACATCCATCCAGTCATAGCTTAACCATTGTCCTCGATAGGTGGTTTCAATCTTCCTCATCAGAAACCAGATATTTTTAACCACCTACGTGAAAAGAAAGTATCCAAACATTTTTAACTTATAAAACAACCCATTCTAGAGATGATAGTTAGCGTTACCGTGACTTTCTTCTACTCAAATGTGGCCTTGTAGTTATTGAAACACATCTTTAAAGTCCTCATCTTATATGTATGCCTCTTTCTATGCATCACAAAGAAGGCATGCATTTTTTATTAGTGATTACCTATGTGCATGTACTAGAAGGCCAACTTAGTGTGCATTAGCTCTCTCACGAAGAATCATATTTATATGTTATTCATTCATTCTTTGAAACAATTCAAATTCATTCATTCTCTTTAGTCTCAAGCTTGCAATTATTGTTTCTTATTTGCACTTCTATATGGTATTAGAGCACAAGAGAAACTCGTAAGATGAAGCACATATTTTTCTTTGCATGAGACAAAGTATTTTAGCACTCATAGAGAATGGATAAGCCCCCATCAGTGATCCTCACATCATTCAATTATTTTGAATGGAAACCAAAAATTCTCCTTCTACTTGTTGTCGCTGCAACAAACACCCTTCAAAATTTTACCTACATCCAAATTTTGGAGCCTCCTTAGGATCTTGCGATCTGTCGTTTTAAGTTGTTCATAGTCACTTCATGACTGGTCATGTTGTCTAAGTGCTCAAGTCTTCCTCTAAGATTTTAAGTGTCGAAGCCACTTGCTTTCATATGCCTAACTTACAACATAACGCAATCCTTCCTAACAAGCCTAGTAGTCAATGTTGTTGGGCTTCCAATTTGTCTTTTTTTTCATTCACTTCTCTCATGTTACTGCTTGGTTAAATGATTAACTATTGCGAATATTTGTTACCTTCATTGTTTTAACATGATTAAAACATTATTAATTAAGGTTTGTATGTTGCAGGTATAAACATTAATTCGATCATGTCTTATACAACCTTTGAACTTGTATTTACTTGCTTGTACCATTGCACTTACCTGCCTGCACCATGCAATGGATTCCTACACCGGTGCAGTCATGTTCGAGTGAAGGCATGTTTAGTCCAGGCATGTTTTTATGGCTTCCTGGCTTCCTGCACTCTGAAGGATGCACTCTGAAGAATTCTCACGTTCCTGCACTAGGAGACAAGAAATGTGTTGATCTGGGTGCCTTGATCTTGTTCTAGTGTTACACAAATCTTCCATTGGGATTCATGGATTTGATGATCATGCGCTGCTGCTCTCAATTGCTTCACCAGAACACCCTTTATTTTATTAAAGTTTATTTTATCATGAATTGTATCTTCAGTGATGAAGTGATTTGGGCAGTAATATATTTGAGTATTGTTAGCTTGAAGTTGGTGTTACTACAGATGAGTGCATGCTATCTCTTCACATGAGGCCTGAGTATATCCATTACAAATTCTTGTATGATTCACCCCTTCCCATTGGCCGATTGGTGGTGCAGCTTGCAGACAAGGCACAGGTCTGCACACAATGATCTTGGTTCTAATTGTAATATAGTTGCTCTCGGAATTGGAGAAATATTTTGCTGGATGCTTCACCAAGTAAGAATGTTGGAGTGGTTGACATGCATAGTAAGGCCGCTAAGGCTGCGATAGATGGTACTGAGGTTGAGAAGGAAATTTTTCATGCTGTTATAACTTCATCCTTGGGGAAATCTTCGAGTAGCTCTTTTGGAGATACTGACTCTCAGTTGCGGTCAACGCATCTGCACAAACTTCAAGGAGGACGTCTCTAAGAACGACCAATGAGGCAATTCAAAAGGCCACTGCAACGTTGAAGACTTCTGACCATCGACGAGCTATGCTAGTCTTGAGAAAAAGTTAAATCTTCCAATTCTCCCCATGACAATAATTGGGTCATTCCCATAGACAGTTGAATTGCGTCGGTGGAGTACTTTGAAGAACAAATCCAAGGATTTGCATTTAAAATCTTATGGATCCCATGTGTAAAGCCACCAATTGAACTGGAAATTGTATAGGAAATTCGAGGAAGCAGTTGAATCGCACCTTCCAGCAACAACTACTCCAGGAAAAGAGGAACGATTCACCAAAATCGTTCCCTCTTTCAAAACTCAGTTTCAAACTAATTCTTATTTCGGCGAATTGTTGAAACTAAGAATCTTCTATATTTTAATTGGTTGAATTAAAAGGCCCAATATGTAATTCCATGTCTATATAAGAAATCGACTGGAGAAAACATAAATTAGTCAATTAGTCAATTAATTTGACAGACAGGAATTAGGAAATCTATTGAGCCAGAGGCAGTGCGCACGGAAGAAGGCGCAGAAGGGAAGAGGAGCTATCCCAATGTAGCCTCACACAGTTCATAACTAGCGGATCGCTCCTCTTGTCTTGCTGGGGCTGAGCATTGCTTGCTTGATGTAAAGATTTTTTTCAGGAATTAATTGAAGAAATTTTCATCTATGTTCTATCTATTTTTTATTACATCTAATGATTTTGACTGCTGCGTGAACCAGGTTAATCGAGGGTGTGAGCTGGTTGGGTTGCTCTCCAGACCAGCTCACCACCATGCTTCATTTATTAAATTAATTAGCATTTAAATTGTAATTTACTGTGTGAAGTTTATTTAATAATTTAGTCTATTTCCTTCTCCAGATTGATGTTATTTAGTTTTCTGCAACGTTTTCCTTTCAACTCTAAGCTTCATTAATTTTCCGCATT
Source organism: Pinus tabuliformis (assembly GCA_031772625.1). Classification (NCBI taxonomy): domain Eukaryota; kingdom Viridiplantae; phylum Streptophyta; class Pinopsida; order Pinales; family Pinaceae; genus Pinus; species Pinus tabuliformis. The sequence continues at coordinate 62,336,714 of CM062806.1, forward strand.
AAGAAATTGTTCATGTACTTGAGATTTGTGCTTACACATGGGATATTTCTTCATATCTAATTGTGTCCATCCAGTTGTTCTTATTTACAAGATCAGATTATGCATTGATGAGCTGTAATTGATTTATATTCCAGAACATGAAAACGATGTGAGTGATCACGATTTTGAGGTATTGACATATTCTTTAAATCTAGGCTTACAAAAACCATATATTACTTGTATGCCGCGGAGCCGATATTAATGAAAGCAAATTGCATCATGTTGAAAACAATAATATTTACTTTCCATTATACTTCTGAAAAATTCTCCATGATTTATTTTCAGGGACAAGGAAGGCAAGATTCATATTAATTTAATTTCTTTCATAAGTTATTTACGCAGTAGATTTACTTGCCGATGCTTTCAAGTTAATTTCACACAGAATTAGTACACAAGAATGATTTTGAATTGCTTTTGAATTCCTTCCAGCATTTACAGTTTCTCGATATTGTGTCGACACTGTTTGGTTTCCAGTTATGATTTCCTTTCTGAATTTCCTTTCGCATTGTTAATTGCCTTTTATTTCCCGCATGATTTAATTGTTTGGATTGGTGTTTCTCGAATTCTCTTTTAGTGCAGGATTTCATTTATTGATGAGATTAATACACAAGATAGACTAACATTTGTTTTGCAGGTCGCCAAAGGCTTTCTCTGGCATTTCCAGTGTTGTGTCTCGAAGTTCACGAACTTTCCGGATTGAAAAATTAAATGTTGGTACATTTATAAGCCCTATAATACACCCAACATTTTGGCGTCATTGCCAGGGAGGCGCTCAGGGGATTGACCTTGGTGATCTGTCGCATTTGTTTTTTTTCCTTCACCTAGTTTCTCTTGCAATTTTATGTTCTTTGAATTTATTTCTTTTCTGCATTGTTGCTTTAAGGTTTCTCATTTTCTTTAATGTTGTAAGAACCCCCCACCCACCCTACACATATATATACACAATACTCATGTGCTAACGAATGTACCAGTTGGCTTGTTAAAAACAAGAAAATGGTATTTTGGGGAATCATCTAATGAGGAATTTTTATGCTGCTACAGAGACATACAATTCATCCAATGAAGAATTAACAATTGAAAAATTTAATATTTTGATTGAACATAAAAATGATATTATTAAATATTTGATTTCAAAATTGGATGATTTGCAGGAAGAGTGGGAGCAGGATGAAAACCCACCACTTATCTTTTGCGCCAACTATAGAAAGAAACACCTCCTTGGAAAGTGTCCACTTAGTAGCCTGAAAATTTGCAAAATTTGTGAAGAGGATCATCTAACAAAATATTGCCTAGCACTACCAATATTACCAGGGAAAATTCTAAGGATTGAAATTTATCTTAAACATTAGAAGCCTTAGTGAATCTTACTACTCCATAATATGCAAAATATAAAATTCTTAGAGATATTTTAGTAAAATTATTCAAACTACTAGTGATTTTATATAGTCTCTATATAATTTAGGCAATTTTTAAGGTAAAATACTTTTTCTTATAAAATTTGGTCAAACCGTTTTTAGGAAAAAATGTGAATTGGCAAATCTTTTTTTGGGAAAAAGAATGGAAAATTAGCCCATATGCGAATATTAGCCCCTAAAATTTTCCCTGAAGATTATTGCAAATATTCAGGAAATTAAGTAAGGAATCAAATCGACAACCAGGTATAACTCAAAACCCATCACAATTTGATACTTGGAATACTGTTTATTATCCTGAGCAGGTTCCTCAACATGTTTATAATCCTGCAGTTGCATGGCACACTTTTAATCCTACTCAAACCAAATATCCTACTTCATGGTTGCATGGCCCTCTCCTTAGCCCTCATCCTCGAGCCAGATATCACCATGTCCTCAAGAATCGTTTGGATCCTTGTCTCTAGGGAAATATCCCATGAAAAATCAATCGTATGAGCACCAACAACAACCACAATTTCTTTCCAATGCATCATTCAATTATCCTCTTCCATGGTCCCAACCGCATGTGCAACCTTACCCTAGCCTTAATCCATACCCTACCCCTTATCTAATCCTTACCCTACTCCTTATCCTTACCCATACCCTAGATCTCATTCAAACCCTAATCCATACCCTAGTCCTAGTCCACACTCTAGACCTAACCCTAATCTATACCCTAGTCATAACCCTAATCCTAGTCCATACCCTAATCCATACCCTAGATCTAACCCTAGTTCAAAGCCTAACCCCAATCCAAACCAAAACCCTAACCCAAACCATATCATAAACCCTAATCTAAACCATGAGGTTGCACAACAGTTTCAAACACCTATTCTTCCCATTGAACAAAATACTACATCTTCCATGTTTGGAAAGGGAATGAATTTGGAAACTTCCCCCATTACTACAAAGCATTCACCCCAGGAAGATATAATTCAAAGACCACCAGAGGAGCAATATTTCATTGGAACTTGTTCTAAAAATGTTGTTGAAACTCGAAACCCTAGAATCTCTCTCAACCATTCTTGTCAATTTGAAAATCAAATATTTGAGCCTGAACTTGAGGGATTTGTCTTTTGTCTTTCACCAGATTCTTTGTGCCTCCAGGAGAGTGACTATCAAACTATGGAAGCCTTGCATCAGTTGGAGAATCATACATATGTGGATTCCATTGAATCCTAGTTTCAAGCAGTCATCAAGCCACCTTATTTCCTCATCATTCAGAAACTCTTGGTACCATGTCAATTGAAGCAATTGGTTTCTCATGCTTTGGTATGTCTTGAAGTCTATTCTTTAAAAATAAGTGTGAGTATAATCATCATTTTGTTACGCACATGGCTTCATTGGAAGTATGCCTTCACTTAAAGGTGATATTTCTTTCTTTAAATATAGGGTAGATTAATATGAGAATAATGAATAAAGATGTTTAACAACACTCTTGAACTTGTGATTCCCTAAAAGCACAACTTTTGAAATTTCTATTATTATGTACTCTCATGGTAAGACTTGTCAGAAGAACTTTACACTTATTGCCTCATATTTTAAAGTGACTTTGATTATGGATTAATATGTCAGTGAAGGGTATTGTTTTAAGTTACATGTAATACTTTTTCTTATTCTAACGAACTATCATCTAGAAAATCTTTTCAAGTTCCTCTTCAAAGGGATCGGTGAAAAACCTCTTATGGTGGACCACACCCACAAAACTCTAATAAGCTTTCATATAGAACCGTGACATGACCAACTCAAGGAATATTTTTAGTCATTATTTTTTTTAAATAAGTCTTTAGGGTAGCACGACCAACTAGTAAATAATAGTAATTAAAAACTTTTCACGCCATCCTATACTCTTAAGGAGTGGATTTTCTTCCCCACCTATTAAGTAACCCATCTGAGGTTAATCATAATCAAAGTTTTTTTCCTAAAAACATAAACGGATTAATTGAGGGATATGAGGTCTCATTGCGAGCCGACCTACTATGATCATGGGTCCTAAGGAGAATGACATTACCGCACTGGTCACCAAGCCAAGGTAATGGCTTTCAGTTGAAAAACTGGAAGACGAGAGGTCTCATCGCGAGCCAACTTGTTCATTCTTGTTAGTTCTCATGAATGGCACTGTCAATAGCTAGTTACCAAGCCAAGACAACGACTTTCAATTAACTTATAAAAAGAGAAAAAGTAAAATGTTCTTAAACGACTCTGAATCCATATCTAATAGGTGGGACAAAAGCATTTCATAAGGTTAAAAGGTATCCCTGTCGAGGCTATAGACACCTGCTGGCAGCAGGGCCATGCCTATGGTATTAAATTTAACTCTACACTATAATTTACTTGGTTTTTTTTCTTTCCCTGAACTCATTATCAATCTCTTTGAGAATGGCTTTAAAATCCTTCTGTTGTTATACCTTGGAGTTCTATCTTTTTGGAATGATTTTTATGGACGTGGGACCCTTAGTGCAGGTAATTCACTATGCCCAAACAAGAGGAGCTTCAAATATACATGGATAATGGTAAAATGATCATTGTGGGAAGGTATTACTATGTCTACTTTTAACACCATGGCTTTTAAATCATGTCACTCATATTTACAATGAGGATTTTAAAGTGTAACTTCTGATAAGGGATGCCTCCGAGATATTCTTTTGGAAATTTTAAAAGTTAGCTATTTTATTCAAGTAATAACACCATCCGTGCAATTTATTTTTTTATGGTAGCTTTCGTTTTAGGTTTTCTTGAAATCAGTTTAAGAAAATAAAGAGTCCAGCAGACACTCTATTTTTAGAGCAAGCTTTAACTAGTGCAGGAAGTGTGATCACACAAAATTGCAGGAACATCATTTTGAATACCTACAAATGTTTCTAATTTTGTTTTTTTGCGAGGAAGTGACAGTGCCAGATTTCCTTGCATGAGGACATGCAAGATGGTCAGCATGGGGGGATGTTGGGCTTCCAATTTGTCTTATTTTCATTCATTTCTCTCATGTTGTTGTTTGGTTAAATGATTAACTGTTGCGAATATTTGTTACCTTCCTCGTTTTAACATGATTAAAACATTATTAATTAAGGTTTGTATGTTGCAGGTATAAACATTAATTCGATCATGTCTTATACAACCTTTGAACCTGTATTTACCTGCCTGCACCATTGCACTTACCTGCCTGCACCATGCAATGGATTCCTACACCAGTGTAGGCATGTTCAAGTGAAGGCATGTTTAGTCCAGGCATGTTTTTATGGCTGCCTGCACTCTGAAGGATGCACTCTGAAGAATTCTCACGTTCTTGCACTAGGAGACAAGAAATGTGTTGATTCAGGTGCCCTAATCTTGTTCTAGTGTAACAAAAATCTTTTGTTGGGATTCATGGATTTGATGATCATGTGCTGCTACTCTCAATTGCTTCACCAGAACACCCTTCATTTTATTAAAGTATATTTTATCATGAATTATATCTTCGGTGATGAAGTGATTTGTGCAGTAATATATTTGAGTATTGTTAGCTTGAATTTGGTGTTACTACAGATGAGCACGTGCTATCTCTTCACATGAGGCTTGAGTATATCCATTACAAATTCCAGTATGATTCACCCCTTCTTGTTGGCTGATTGGTGGTGCAGCTTGCAAACAAGACGTAGGTCTACACACAGCGATCTTGGTTCTAATTGTAATATAGTTTCTCTCAGAATTGGAGAAATATTCTGCTGGATGCTTCACCAAGTAAGAATGCTGGAGTGATTGACATGCATAGTAAGCCCACTAACGCTGCGTCAGATGGTACTGAGGTTGAGAAGGAAATTTTTCATGCTGTTATAATTCATCCTTGGGGAAATCTTCTAGCAACTCTTTTGGATATACTGACTCTCAGTTACGGTCAACGCATTTGCACAAAATTCAAGGAGGACGTATCTAAGAATGACCAACGAGGAAATTCAAAAGGCCAATGTGGCGTTGAAGACTTCTGACCATCGACGAGCTACGCTAGTCTTGGGCAAAAGTTAAATCTTCCAATTCTCCCCACGACAATAATTGGGTCATTCCCATAGACAGTTGAATTGCGTCGGTGGAATAATTTGAATAACAACTCTAAGGATTTGAATTTACAGTCTTATGGATCCCGTGTGTGAAGCCACTAGTTGAACTGGCAATTGCGTATGAAATTCGAGGAAGCAGTTGAATCACACCTTCCAGCAACAACTACTCCAGGAAAAGAGGAACGATTCATCAAGATCGTTCCCTCTTTCGACACTCAGTTTCAAACTAATTCTTATTTCGGCGAATTGTTTTTTTTACAGGAGCGGTTATAGGATTGCATTAGATACTTGGCATAAAGCCACAACATAGATTATAGATATTGGAGGTGATTTCTAAGCACCTCTCCAACAAGAGGATCAAGGCGCATACGCTTATGATTTGTCTCTTCTTACATTTTATAATGAACTCTATTTCTGTTATTTGCCCGAGCTTGTGAATGCATACAAATTGCTTCAATAAAATGTAGTAAAACATGGAAGATAGGGGATTAAGGAATTGGATCCCACGATGTTTCTTTGTCCATGAGAATAGCCCTACCAGGTGTTGTTGGGAAAAGTATCCAATACGGAATGACCTTATCCCACTCTAAGGGTGATAGTACCTCAGCAACAATCGAAGCAAAGCTATCTAAGATTTCTTCTTTATGAAAGTAAAAGAAGGGAGAAAGAGATCCACTAACCGATGTCTTTCGCTAATGATTGATCCAATCTTCTCTCCTTGCTGCTTGCCCCCAGCTCCTTGCTCTTTCACTGGCCCAACTACACCAAGATCCTGCAAAATGGCAAGAGAGGGAAACTACAAGAAGTATACATTCATAATTGATTCAAGGATTAGAATAAATCAAATACACAAGTATAACAATACACCATTGAGACACATGCGTATAGAAGAACCTCAAATGCTTTATTAATGGAAGAAGTAAAGTTCAGGAAGTGATACAACCATAAAAGGCCCAATCCAGCATCACCTCCCAGCAGAAAGAATTCTGCTCTTCACCTCCTTCAAAGCAAATCACCCAATAGTTCTAAACTAAAACCAAAAGCACTTCCTTACATTCACAAGATTCCAGCCCCCTTAGACCTCATGAGAGAGCTCTATATATAGGAGTTTTGGAGAATGGATGAGTCAGCTTGAAGCTGGCATGAAGCTGACTAGTGTCCTCTCCCACTTCAGCTATTCTTCAGTTCTTGAGTCCACTTGGAGGTTCTTGCTTCCACTTGGAGATCTAGACCCTCTTACTCATCACCAGTCGAATTCCTTGATCCAAGTGTCATTTTGGAAGCTTCCTGGGCATTGACACCTTGAGGAATGACTGTGCCACATGTCCCAACTCGCCCAGCGCAGGTAGCCTTCTTTGCAGTTGACATTCAGCGCAGGTAGAGAGTGGAGCAGTTGACATTCAGCGTAGATGCTCAGTGGAGCAGTTGACATGATCCAGAATTAGCTTGCTTTTGAGTGTTTTCAGGTGGAGAACTGCTATTCAGTGCTGTGGTTTGCTGACCTTGTTCCTCTAGGGGTAGGAACAACATGTTTAGGGACTTTGGATCCCTTAGATTATGGACATTTCATGCTTCATGCTGTAAGGCACAAAAAGGTCTATAACAGTTGCCCCCTAAAGTATGAGGTCGTTTATCGGGTGAAATGCTTTATCAGGAGGATCCGAAGTTCATTCAATCGCTGAGAGGTGACCTGTAATAAAATACAATACAATACATTATTTTTCATTATGCTTTCATGATCTAGCTGAGGCGGGCATTCCCATCCTCAGCTTTATAAATTCATTTTGGTACATAGAACAGACGATCGTCTGATGGTAGACTGATAATTCTCTGCTGAAATTATCATCCTTTGAGTAGGATGATCATCTGCTGTAATGATGTACATGTCAAATGTCTTTATATTTCCTGAATATATATCGCAGCCCGGATGGATGAAACTAGATCCGGGGTCTTCAAACTCGTTCGATCTTCACTCTAAGTACAAGTCGATCCATGTGAGAATTGCACTGAAGTCGAACATGGAAGGAAATCACTTGATTACCGGCCAATGATGTAAACCGTTAACAAGCGCGAGAGGAATCACCGATAATGATAATGACCCTCAAGGTACATGCAGTACAATTCACGTGGTGTGAATATAGGACTCGGCGTCGAAAACCACGCAATATCTTCTGGTCGAAGGTCATTGATGTATACCTATCGCCGGAAGTGAGAAACTTGCCATTGAGGCATGCAAGCTTCAAAGTACTGAGGGGGGTGTTCCTAGATCAACTTCTTGGATAATGATCTGAAGTCGACAAGAAGCGATCCGTCAAAGGAGAGCCTTAATGAATCCCACATCAGTGACACGGAATGGAGCTAATGATTTTAATGGAGGTGAAAACAATCTGTGAAATATGATTCAGGGTGGCGATCATGGATGGATGAAGGATAATGTATGGCAGTGGATGGGACACGGTTGACTCCTTCTGAACAACATCTCTTGAACATATAACGACACTGATACGATGGATCGGTAGCATTACCCCAAATGTGGATGGTTTGGCGAGACCATGGTGATGAGACCGGTGAATGAAACAACCCAACCCGATGTGATACGGGGGAAAAGTGTCATGTTCAAGAGCGACTTGCTACCATTAAAGCTTTGAGGTTCTCCCAATTTTTCCCCAGTCATTTCTGACCAGTACCTCTTTATTTTTGTCAAGCTTGAGGAGGATAACATATGCTTGTTCTATAACCTGCCCTTCGGGCAAGCCCATCGCTATGATTTAACGAGCCTAGCGATAGGGAAACTCGTTCTCGTCTAAAGACAAGTTTGTCGCTATTTAATCATTTTAACGAGTCTAACGACAAGGAAAACTTGGTCCTTTTCATTTTTAGAGAGTCTGAAAAGGTACGTAAAGTTAACTCCGAAAGTCCTTTTTCGTCATCTAATCCCTTAAGTCCGAAAAAGTATAAAACAATACAGAAGGGATGAATTTTCGATAGTTTTAACGAGCCGAATAAAACAAGCGCTCGACCTTTTTGTCCAATAATCCCTCAGGTCCAAAAAGATTAAAATCTAGAGGAGGGATAGCTCTTCCGGTCACTTTAACGAGCTGGAAGGCCAAAACTCGGAAAACTTTTCATATTTTACGAGTCAGTTGAAAAGAGCTTAAAGAAGACTCGTCTTTTGAGGAACGAGTGATAAACAGGGATAGCAGCAGATTCCAGGTACAGGTTGGAATTTTCCAATCACGGCAGTGTCACAAGGATGGCTAGGTGAAATCACTCTTCGCAGCTGTTCCTCAAAATGGGTAAACAATCATATGGAGGTGAACGATCGGCCAAATGACAGTGGAGGTGGCAGGTGCAAAACACGACCAAGGCTTTTTATGGCTGAAAAATTTACGATCACAGTGGTTATTTACCGGGATAGGTTCATTTTTTATTTAAAAATGAGCTTAAACTCTGGAGGAAACATTGCTCACTGCTTATATTTATTTTTTAACGAGCATGAAGACCGCGTTAAAACTGCTCGGACCTTGCGTTTATTTTTTAACGAGCATGAACTTTATGCTAAAACTGCTCGAATTTCGCTTTTCTATTTTTTAACGAGCATAAATTCCGTGGTAAAACTGCTCGATAATACCAGTCATAAGATAAGAAATGTCTCCTGTGAGATCTCTATTTTTTAAGGAGTTTCATCTTCACTAAGCTTTACTCCATATCCTTTCTTTATGCAAGTTCGGAAACGGCTAATCCCAAAAACAGATAAATAACCACTCTTAGCTTGCACTCCAAAAGGTTTGCATGCCGCCACGTATAAAGTACAATTTCAAGGCTTCCCCTACTTATCCGTCAAAACATTTGTTTTAAAGGGTGAGGCTTACCTCTTTCTAGTTACCCAAAGATTGTCTCGTTAATCTTTCAAACTAAACACTTCCTCGGCAATGCCTACCGAAATAGACAAGGGTGAATGATTGTTGTCAAACACGTAACTTTGACAAAAGAATCCTATTCTAGAACAACCCCTCTTCCAACCACGGACGGGGTACGGACTAGTCATATTCTCTCGCGGAAATTCTATCTTATACCCAAGGTTTTCTCTCCCCAAAGCAGACCAGGATGCATGCCCCCTAGGTTCCAGCCCCATCTTTCCGAATCACTCGCACTCATCGGGAAGGAGGACTGGGGGTGGAGACATTTCTTGATTGAATAGACCATTCAGGGTTGGTATATGACTATTTGCGATGCGTGATCCCGGAAATGAAAGTTGGTCTACGAGCTTGACCATTCTTCCTTCGTGTGGAAAACACATTACTCTAAAGAGTGAGGAGACTATTGCTCCCATGCAATATATATAGTCTCGTCCAAGGAGTAGGTTATAATCCAAGGGTCCTTGAACGACCATCACGTTCATTTGAACGGTCTTCCCTTTCAATGTAACAAGCACATTGGGGAGGATCCCTAATGGTCGACTGGTTCCTTTATCGAAACCCGAGAGATTTCTTATCTCAGGCAAAAGCACCGGGGAACCCAGTGCTTTCCAAGCAATAGAGGAAAGGATACTCACAGACGCCCCTTCATCAATGATAGTGCTAGCCATTACCATTCTGTATATTTGGACTATGATTCTGAATGGTATACTGGCTGGCAACCGGGGTCTGCCTAGTTGGTTCCAATCAAAGGACACAACCAGGTTACTTGGTGGTGGGACCGAATACACGGCCGGATATGACCCTGATGATGTTCCTTCCTGCGATAAAGGAATGGGCGCATTGCCCTGACGCTCATCAGAGTCTGTGTTGATGAAAAGAATCTGGATGGTGTCATCCTTATTCTCTTCAGTGAGGGTGTCATTTGAAGATGAATCTTCAGTGACGGTATCATTTGAAGATGAAACTTCTGAAGGGAGAACCAGGTCAACTGCCGTTTCGACCTTTGGACTTTCGTCCGGTTTGGATTCAGTAGGTTCATTTTCAACGACTGACGCTTCAGCCGACCACCTGAGCGGACCAGCTGTATTTTCAACCAACGAAGGACTTGGCACGAGTTTTTTGTATCCAGGAGGAAGTCTCAACGGTGAAACCGGACGATCTTCCAAAAATCTCTTCGCTTCGTCTAAGAATGGAAACGGTGGATGGCGTGATCGCCTTCACACAGTTTGCAGGGGGATCTTGCTCCCCCTTTTTGTCTTGAACCTTCACTTTCGCTGGTTGACGGTAAGCATTCAACATGACTATCAGAGGTTGATGCTCCCGAACTGTGCAAACGAGGGGACCAGTCCCTTATTATCCGGGGAATACAGGGACAATCTCTATGGAAGTGGTCTCCTCTACATATGACACATGGCGATTTAGGCCCGATCTGTGCTGTGTGTGGATTTTTGTCAGATGTCTTTTGCTTGCCCCAGTCGCCTTAGGCTCCTTCTTCTTCTTCTCTCTCTTCTTCTTCTCCTTCTTCTCCATGGGAGCTTGGCTTTTGCCGGCTCTACCTTGTGAAGATGAAGGATTGGAGGAAGAGTTATAGGAAGTAGAAGGCTGGTGGGCAGCTCTAGACTGATCTAACTGTTGACTCGACTGTTTAGGAACCATGGTGTTCTGAACTACATTGGTTGAGAATAGCCAAATTGGCAGGCCAATTGTCAGTCCTGGAAGCGAAAATGTGGCCATGTGGGGCGCACCAACTTCTCCCCAAGAGGACAAAGGACTAGGATTTCCATCATGTGGAATTCCTTGGTTGGTGCGTTCCATGTTCTCAACCTACAGATCAACGCAGGAATAAGAGGTGATTATGTTCCGTTTAAAATAAATTTTATAACGACGCTTTAGACACAACTTGCTTTTTCACTTTTTAAGAGTCGAGAAAAAGCTAAAGATGACTCTAGTCTCCTTCGATGTTTTAACGAGCCTGAAGTGACAAATGCTCGGATGGACTTTTTCAGTTATAGAGTTTGAAAAAGGCCAAAATAAACTGCTCTGGAGATCTAGGCAGAGGGTGTGCCAAACTTTTCGCAAAACCACAGAATACGTTTTACGGTACGGGTGGTCGATCTTCGTGAATGTTGTGTTCACTGCATTGCGATCAGTAGGGCGGCCGACACGGCTTCCTATGGATAAAGGCTTTGTTCCTATAGGGGTCTCCCAATATATACACGACGGTACGTGAGAGCACAAGTCCGTATTGATACTTATCGCTTCACCGTGGAGGAATCATCCAACCACTCAACGCTAAGATATCACGTTTAACGACGCCGGAACACGTCTCTAGATTAGATCTCTATGTGTTTGCGTTATGTTTCAAAGCGTTGTTATGTAAATTCAATTTATTTTAAGGTTGATCTTGTTTAGCAGTTTGCCTTTATGGATCACCACGAGATGTATGGTACAACTCCTAAATGCAGTCTAAGATGATAAGCAAGCTTTTCAATCTTTCAACTTTGAAAATCTTAACTACTGAGGGAAAAGAAAGACATCATCTTTTCACACAGATCATAGAGCACACACTAATGCACTTTTCCCTAAATCAACATGCAAACTGTCAAAATGCACATGCACAATGCAGGTATTTCTTTTCTCTTTCTTAATGTTGATGTATTACAAAAAGAAAGTTGTTGTATAACTTTGAATTCAATTTCAAGTGAAAGCAAACAAGCTTGTCCAAAATCAAAAGACACCTTAAGATTTACTTGTTTCGACACTAGAAATATATAAATTCAAACCATATGACGAAAGCGAAATCTCACTCAGCTATGAACAACAAACAAACTAACTCTTAAGATCAAAACGACACTTATCACAGGTCTAGATCTAAGAGGTCACAGCAAGACTAGTTCACTTTCATCATAGGAAACTGCAAATGATGTAAGAAATACACAAAGAACAAATACATTTTCTTTATACAACCGAGGCAGAATAGTGGCAAGGAAAGTTGGTTTCAGATAGGTACATTGACTGATAACAGGCTGCAAAAAACAAGGATGAAAACAGGGCAATAAACAGCAGGGAACCCCAGTTGCACAATGCAAAACTGGTTCAGCGCAGGTAGTACACTGTCAGTTTGACATTCAGCGCAGGTAGCCCCTTCGGGACCTGCGATGAAATGCAGACTGCCTTCACAGTGCCTGCAATGAAGAGATAAAATTTCGTTTTTCTCAGTTTCCGGGTCACAGATTGCTCAAAAATCAACAGTTTTTGGCCAAATCAGAAGCTATCAATCAAGTACACACTAAGGGATGAAAAGGAGGATGAAACGCTATCACTAAGAGCTGTTGAGAGTCCTTGTGGATCAGCTCTTCAAACCATAAACATGCCCAGAAACTGAGCTAGAGTAGCTACCCTCTACTTTGCATTTGAAAGATCCAAATGTGGTTCGATTCGGTACTCCTTGTGTTTATGAAATGAATAGCAAAAACACAAACAACCAACAAGATACGATTCCCCAGCGGAGTCGCCAATTTGTTGTTGGGAAAAGTATCCAATACGGAATGATCCTATCCCACTCTAAGGGTGATAGTACCTCAGCAACAATCGAAGAAAAGCTATCTAAGATTTCTTCTTTATGAAAGTAAAAGAAGGGAGAAAGAGATCCACTAACTGATGTCTTTCGCTAATGATTGATCCAATCTTCTCTCCTTGCTGCTTGCCCCCATCTCCTTGCTCTTTCACTGGCCCAGCTACACCAAGATCCTGCAAAATGGCAAGAGAGGGAAACTACAAGAAGCATACATTCATAATTGATTCAAGGATTAGAATAAATCAAATACACAAGTATAACAATACACCATTGAGACACATGCGTATAGAAGAACCTCAAATGCTTTATTAATGGAAGAAGTAAAGTTCAGGAAGTGATACAACCATAAAAGGCCCAATCCAGCATCGCCTCCCAGCAGAAAGAAATCTCCTCTTCACCTCCTTCAAAGCAAATCACCCAATAGTTCTAAATTAAAACCAACAGCACTTCCTTACATTCACAAGATTCCAACCCACTTAGACCTCATGAGAGAGCTCTATATATAGGAGTTTTGGAGAAAGGATGAGTCAGCTTGAAGCTGGCATGAAGCTGACTAGTGTCCTCTCCCACTTCAGCTATTCTTCAGTTCTTGAGTCCACTTGGAGGTTCTTGCTTCCACTTGGAGATCTAGATGCTCTTACTCATCACCAGTCGAATTCCTTGATCCAAGTGTCATTTTGGAAGCTTCCTGGGCATTGACACCTTGAGGAATGACTGTGCCACATGTCCCAACTCGCCCAGCGCAGGTAGCCTTCTTTGCAGTTGAAATTTAGTGCAGGTAGACAGTGGAGCAGTTGACATTTAGCGCAGATGCTTAGTGGAGCAGTAGACATGATCCAGAATTAGCTTTCTTTTGAGTGTTTTCAGGTGGAGAACTGCTATTCAGTGCTGTTGTTTGCTGACCTTGTTCCTCTAGGGGTAGGAACAACATGTTTAGGGACTTTGGATCCCTTAGATTATGGACATTTCATGCTTCATGTTGTAAGGCACAAAAATGTCTATAACACCAGGTAACTGGGCTGCCTTGTTTGCTTCAATATCCTCCTCTTTGTTGTTTATACTCAGCACATGGAAAAATTCCAATTTCAAGGACTTTGCCATTTCTTTGACTCTTGTGATCGTCCCTACAAGACGCAAATCTGTTGGAATAGAGTTTGTCACCATTGTTTTTATGATGACTTGCGAATCGCCAAAGACATTAACCTCCTTGAATCCCAATTCTTTGAGCAGCTTGATCCCTTGGAAAAGAGCCAATGCTTTAGCTTGCATGCTAGAGGAGTGACCCAGTCCCCAAGAAAATCTGTGGATAGGAGTTCCTTCTATATTTATTATGAGCCCTCCTACACCAACGATTCATGGATTTTCCTTGGCTGCCCCGTCAAAGAAGAGAGAGGGGATTGTTTGCTTGGAAATATAGGACTGAAAGTCTTCTTCATTTTTTCTGATTTGCCATTCTTTGGGAGGAATGGGGATGATAATCGATTTTTGGAATTGGAGACTAAGTGCAATACCCAACTCGATGTCTTGTTGGCATAGGCTTGAATCATCCATTCTATCTCTTAGGCATTCATTTATCTAAAATTTGACTGTGATTGCAACGAGACTGAAATCCTGCTCTTTGTTTCTAAATATCCTTCTATTCCTGTCTAACCAAATCTGCCAACTGATAATTTTGGGAAGCGCAGTCCAAGCTGCTATGATTAATTTGTTTTTCGGGGTTGGACCTGGGTATCTGGACAACCAACCAACAAACAGATCCAGGATAATGCAGGGGAGAGTGAAGTTAGATTTCCATGCTCTTAAGAGCTCTTGCTAGATTTGGATGACATATCTATACTCCAGCATGAGGTGAAGGGCGGATTCTGGCTTATATTTACATAGCATGCATCTAGAAGGGCAAAAAAATACCTTCTTCTGCAACCTATCATCCGTTAAAAAATTTTTATGGTAGAGTAACCAACAAAAATGATCAATTTTCGGGATGGAGGGGAACTTCCATATCCCATTCTAGGGAGCAGGATCTGGCTATACGTATCGCCTTTCCAAGCATTTAACATACCCCTGTGCCATCGAGTAGCCTTCGTGTTGTAGACCCCATCCACGATATCTTTTCTCCGAACGTGAATGGGAGCCAACCCGTGCAGAAGATTGTAGGGCTCTGCGTAGTCGCTTTGGAGAGCAGGAGGGACCAAGAGCTACTTCCAGCCTACCCAGCGATGTCCGATCCAACATGACATATCCCACAACGATTTAATGTGTGCATCCATCATCCACATCCGCAACGAATGCAAGGAGTGAGTTTCAACCAGCGGGGGCCTGCTCATAATTTGGTCTTCCCATAGATTAATGGATTGACCGTTCCTAGGGATCCAATAAGCCTGCAAATTCACCAAAGGAGCTGCTTTGATACTTAGAATGCTGAAGGGAGATCTGAATTGGGATTTGGGCTTATCCAAGTAGCGAAGACGCCTTCCTCCTAAGTATTTTTTCCATAATGCTAAATGCGCCTAGCCTAGATTGGGAGCTATAATTCTCCAAATCAGTTTCACTCCCATGGCTAAATTTTGAGTGCAGAGGTTTTTAAAATTCAGTCCTCCCTACTGTAGAGGCTTGGAAACAATTTCCCAATTGAAAAGTGAGATTTTCTTTTCATTTTGCTTGCCTCCCTTCCAGAAAAACTTCCTAATAAGTTCCTCCATCTTCTTGAGAATACCCACAGGTGCTAAGAGAACAAAAAATTGGAATAACGGAAGACTACTGAGAACTGCTTTGCCTGCAATATTGAGCCAGGAGGAGCCCCCATGCCTGCAATTTAGTTTTGAATTTCTCTAGCTGAGGGTTCCAATCTTTGCTCAAGGCCCTCTTGAGGAAGATAGGAAGGCCAAGATATTTGAAAGAGGTCCAATTTGAAGAGGCTGCAAAGCCTAGGCATCTAGCAATGGAATTTAGGGAAGATGGAGAAATATTCCAGCAATAAATATGACATTTCCCATTGTTTAATTTGCTGCCCGAGACTTCACAGAATTCATCCAGCACTTCTTTAAATCTGGCAGCTGAGAGCGGAGTTGCAGCCCCCAGCAACAAGGTGTCATCGACAAAGAGGGCATGATTGATTTTTTTTACCCCTCTTGTTATGCTTAGCCTAGCTATCTCTTGGCCTTGTTGCTTCTTGTTTAGATAAAAGCTGAGGACAGAAGCCTGCAGCACAAAGAGGAGGGGTGAGAGGGGGCACCCCTACCTTAGCCCTCTAGAGGCTTTGAAGAAATCTGCAACCCTACCATTTACCAGGGGAGCAATCCAGGGCTCTGATATACAAGCCGAATCCAGTTTATAAGGCTGAATCCAAATCCCATCTTGTGCAGAACATCCAACAAATAACTATGTCTAACTCGATCAAAAGCATTTGCTAGGTCGAGCTTGACCACCATACCTTTTCTTTTCGATGCATGCTAGAGTGGATCGCCTCTTGGACCAAAATAAAATTATCCACGATCTGTCTGCCATGAATGAATCCTCCTTGGTTCTACGGGATGATTTTGGGGAAGATGTTCCTCAATCTGTTCGCTATTACTTTGGTTATCACTTTGTATCCAATATTGCACAAGGAGATCGGGCTTTATTTGTTGAAGGAGTTTGCTCCTTTTTCCTTGGGGAAAAGGGCGAGGAATGCTGAATTTGTGCAACCTCCAATTTTCTGGCAATCTTGGGATTTTAGGATCATTTTGAGGAATTCCTTCTCCACAATCTGCCAACAGGACTGTAGGAATTTGGCTGTGAATCCGTCTGGTCCCGGGGCTTTGTCAGGGACCATATCAAAGAGGGCATCCTTTGTAACTTCATTTTTGTTGACTTTAGCTTCTAACAGATGGTTCATCCTAGCAGTGATCAGGTGGGGAACTACATCCAGGAGTTTAGAACTATGTCCAACCTCCATTCCCTCACTGTACAGATTCTTAAAATGGTCGGAAGCTGCCTTTTTGATGCTGGCTATATCCTTTAGGATGTAGTTCTCTTCTTTAATTTCAGAGATGGAGTTAGAGCATTTCCTGGCTTGGGCTTGCTTATGAAAGAAGGAGGAGTTTCTATCCCTTGCTTTGAGCCAAAGGCTCTTGGATTTAAGCCTCCAGTATTCTTCCTCGGCCAAGCAAGCCTTGTGAAATTTCTGCTGAAGCTGCGTCTCCTTGTCCAGGTCTTCTTTTGTGATTTCAGTTTCTTCCAGTTGAAGATGATGCAGTTCTAAGGAACTTTGAATTTTTTTTCTTTCAGTTGTAGGGTTGGGAAAAGTCTTGGCCCAACTTTTCAGCATCACTTTTACTCTTCTAAGTTTTTCTTCCCAAACAAAAAAAGGGGAACCCTTGAATAGCTCATTCCAGCAATCCCTAACCTTTTGCATGAAATCTCCCTCTTTGATCCATAGAGGACTGAATCTGAAAGGAATAGGGCCCAGATCCTTGAGAGCCAGTAGCTCAAGTCTAATGGGCTTGTGATCCGAAACGTTGTTGTGGAGGATGTGCATTCTAGCCTCTAGACCAAGAAGAAGAAGGGAACTTTGAACAAGAAATCTATCTAGTCTTGCAGCTATATGACCAGGACCGACTCTTTTATTTGACCAAGTGTACTTACCTGAAGAAGGCTTTATGTCTAGCATGTCCCAGTCTTGCATGAGATCATCTGCCCATTCCCTTGCCGAATCCCTTACTATGCAGCCTCCTCTTTTTTCTGATGAAAGGAGGGTGAGATTGAGATCTCTAGCGATGATGTTTTCCAGGTTCTCTAGATCTGCCAGATTTTTTATGGAGTCCCAACAAATATTCTTCTCCCCAACATTGTTAGGGACATACACATTGAAAATACATATGATCTCTTTGGTATCAAGATGCTGCATCTTTAAGAAGATCTAGTGGGTGTTCAAAGTCTCAGAGATTATCGAGAACCTGTTGGCATTCCAGAGGGAGCCAAGCCCTCCCGAGGCTCCACAAGCAGAGATAGCTTGCGCTTCGTTTTTATTCCAAAATTTTTTACTTGCTTGGAGGAAAGTTGTATCCTCCATTTTGGTCTCCTGGATGAGGAGGATATCTGGGGCTTCCAATCTTGTTAAGCTTTTCATTGCTTCTTCCTTGGCTCTAGTGCCCATACCCCTACAGTTCTAGGAGACGATCTTCATCATTATTTTGGCGAATTGTTAAAACTAATAATCTTCTATATTTTAATTGGTTGAATTAAAAGGCCCAATATGTAATTCGATGTCTATATAAGAAATCAATTAGAGCAAACATAAATTAGTCAATTAGTCAATTAATTAAACAAACAGGAGTTAGGAAATCTATTGAGCCAGAGGCAGGCGCACGAAGGAAGGCGCAAAAGGGAAGAGGAGCTATCCCAATGTAGCCTCACGTAGTTCATAACTGGTGGATCGCTCCTCTTGTCTTGCTGGAGCTGAGCATTGTCTGCTTGATGTAAAGATTGTTTTTCAAGAATTAATTGAAGCAATTTTCATCTATGTTCTATCTATTTATTTATTGCATCTAATGATTTTGACTGTTGTGTGAACCAGGTTAATCGAGGGTGTGAGCTGGATGGGTTGCCAGCCGGACCAGCTCGCCACCACTCTTCATTTCTTAAATTAATTAGCAGTTAAATTGTCATATTGTGTGAAGTTTAAATTGTCATTTAATAATTTATAGTCTCTTTCCTTCTCCAGATTGATGTTATATAATTCGCTGCAACGTTTTCCTTTCAGCTCTAAACTTCATTAATTTTCCGCATTAAGAAATTGTTCCTGTACTTGAGATTTGTGCTTACACTTGGGATATTTCTTCATATAGAATTGTGTCCCTCCAATTTTTCTTATTTACAAGATCGGCTTATGCGTTGATGAGCTGTAATTGATTTATATTTCAAAACATGAAAACGGTGTGAGTGATTATGGTTTTGAGGTATTGGCGTATTCATTCAATCTAGGCTGACAAAAACCATATATTACTTGTACGCCGTGGAGCCGATATTAATGAAAGAAAATTTTGTCATGTTGAAAACAATAATATTTACTTTCATTAAACTTCTGGACAATTCTCCATGATTTATTTTCAGGGACAAGGAAGGCGAGATTCATATTAATTTAATTTCTTTCATAAGTTATTTATGTAGTATATTTACTTGCCAATGTTTTCAAGTTAATTTCATGTAGAATTAGTACAAGAAGAATGATTTTGAATTCCTTCTCCACACCAAACAATCAGTCTTCCAAGTTATGTAATGAAAATAATAAAAACTCTACTTTCATATTCTTGCACTATATTGCATGGAAGCACTAAGACCAGTCTGGATGTTGGCCTCCTCACTGACCAATACTTCAATGAACTAATACTTTAAACTAAAGAAAACTTTAAAAAAATGAACATAGGTTTCAACAGTGACTCAAAAGAATGTTAAGGAAAACCACACAAATTATTAAATCATTCCTGCACTTTGTAAACCCTCACTTTTTAAACAATCATGTTCTTGCACTATTCACACTTTATGATATGGGCTACTATACCATTGACCTTCCATACCCCGCGTAATGAAAATTCCACTATTCTTGTGTGCTGAAATCATCCATAAAACATATAAACAAAAGAAACCTTGCTCAACTCAAAACAATCAAAGGAATCTTTCAAACCATTTGGTTATTGTTGATCGACATTTCAAACCATCAACGGTGGTTCATCTTCAGGAAGTGAAAGATTAGTGGAAAATTGGTCTTATTCTTTAGTTTGATAAATAGATGTAAGAGATGCATTGCCGACAGATATTAGGGATGGTTAATTTATTAATTTATTATTGAATTTATTTTCTAATTTGATTATTGTGTTGGCTTCTGAGTGAATAATTGATTTTA
Organism: Pinus tabuliformis; assembly: GCA_031772625.1. Taxonomy (NCBI): domain Eukaryota; kingdom Viridiplantae; phylum Streptophyta; class Pinopsida; order Pinales; family Pinaceae; genus Pinus; species Pinus tabuliformis. The sequence goes on from CM062806.1 coordinate 62,356,612, forward strand.
GCAAAGGTTGGAATAGCTGATGAATCTCTGCATCTCTTTAAGAATGTAAGATCAATATTCTTTTTCGTTAAGAGCAATCTGTATCATTAAATTTGCGAACTTTTTTCATTGTTTCCCTTCTGCATTGGGTGAGTATTATATCTCTTAGGTTTCTGCGTTCTTCATAATTGTGTAGATCATCTTCCAGATTCATCGCCTTTGGTTATTGTTGATCGACATTTCAAACCATCAACAGTGGTTCATCTTCAGGATGTGAAAGATTAGTGGAAAACTGGTCTTATTCTTTAGTTTGATAAATAGATGTAAGAGATGCATTGCCGACAAATATTAGGTATTGTTAATTTATTATTGAATTTATTTTCTAATTTGATTATTGTGCTGGCTTCTGAGTGAATGATTGATTTTAGCAAAGGTTGGAATAATTGATGAATCTCTGCATCTCTTTAAGAATGTAAGATCAATCTTCTTTTTCATTAAGAGCAATCTGTATCATTCAAATTTGCGAAATTTTTTCATTGTTTCCCTTCCGTATCGGGAGAGCATTTTATCTCTTAGGTTTTTGCGATCTTCATAATTGTGTAGATCATCTTCCAGATTCATCGCATTTGGTTATTGTTGATCGACGTTTCGAACCATCAACGGTGGTTCATCTTTAGGATGTGAAAGATTAGTGGAAAACTGGTCTTATTCTTTAGTTTGATAAATAGATGTAAGAGATGCATTGCCGACAAATATTAGGGATTTTAGAAAAGGTTGGAATAATTGATGAATCTCTGCATCTCTTTAAGAATGTAAGATCAATCTTCTTTTTCGTTAAGAGCAATATGTATCGTTCAAATTAGCGAACTTTTTTCATTGTTTCCCTTCCATATCGGGCGAGTATTTTATCTCTTAGGTTTCTGCGATCTTCATAATTGTGTAGATCAACTTCCGCTTCCAGATTCATCGCATTTGGTTATTGTTAATCGATGTTTGAAACCATCAACGGTGGTTCATCTTCAGGATGTGAAAGATTAGTGGAAAATTGGTCTTATTCTTTAGTTTGATAAATAGATGTAAGAGATGCATTGCCGCCAGATATTAGGGATTTTAGCAAAGTTTGGAATAATTGATGAATATGTGCATCTCTTTAAGAATGTAAGATCAGTCTTCTTTTTCGTTAAGAGCAATTTTTATCGTTCAAATTTGTGAATTTTTTCATTGTTTCCCTTCCATATCGGGAAACCTAAGAGATAAAAAAAATAAAAATCTTTCAAACCCTTAAGTTAACATTGAGAGAGTCTGTGTCGAAGGAATAACAAGCTTTTATTTTTTGATATAAATCAAATCCAATAATAAGATAATAAAAAATCAACAATAAATTTCCTTTTCACACAAGTGCACATGGTAGAAAAAAAAGGAGAATTATTCTCCCTCAAGTATTAATCAAATAGTTTTTATCGTGAAACACTTTGTATCATTTGATATGCATTCACAACAAATAACCACATTCAAATACCAGTACATGAACATTATTATAATCATCATCGGTGGCTTGACCTTAAAATTGGAGGAAACTCAATCAAGTCAACAACTTGAAATACTTCAATAATCAAGACATATACAGAAGACTTTGTTCCCACTAAGAAAATATGAAGTAAGAAAACCTGCTAATCCAATTATTTAGGGTCAAAGGTACTTTGAAACATAAATATTATTTGAATTAAAGCCAAATCACTCTCGTTCCATTAATCCAAACAATATAAGAATTTCAAAAGACTATCCCTACCAAAGGTTGAAACTTGTTCACCAATATCCTAGACTTAAAACCAACAATGTATGTTGTTACAGTCTTATGATGGTATTATTATTTATCAAAACAATAGCATGATTAAGAAATCCACTCGAATGTTTGCACAAAATAACTAAAATTCTCAAGCATGAGTTAAAGTTCAGATTCAATAATGTTTCTCAATAATAAGCTACGACTTTCAAAATCATTCAAGCTTCGACAGTCTTATCGTAGAAATATAATATAGATTTAACATAAAAGGTTCGAATCCCTATTATAAAATATTACCAAAGGAAACTCTGAACAAGGAGATATTATAAGCCTTCAAAACACACATACATGCCTTTTGGATTTGGACTAACATGACTCTGGAAACTACACCTTTCACGCTTTTTAAGTAAACGAGGTTTTCTCGATGGCCTATACAAACTTCTTATGCAACTCACAAAGAAATAGCAATGCACCACAATAGAGAATATAAAATAACCACATAATGAAACTAACTAAGGGATAATGAGCTAGTTTGGCCTGGCCTTGACCAACCATCTCATTTCCCTATAAGGAAAGGATTTATTTACAAAATAAAATATATCATGGACATGATTAAAAACAAGTATAAGTTGAACCTAGCATTGAAGCTCCTTTTATTAATATATATCTATATTCAATACATTTTGGTACATAATGACCCAACTCTAAAAAGATCTAAACGATACAAAAATTGACTGTACATAATGAAAATAAAAATATCGATAACCTAGGCTCCTTTATGATGTAGTATATATATAGATCCTTACAATAATGCTTTGCCATTTCGAGCTATTTTCTCATAGGAAAAAAATAGAAGTTGTTAGGAACAAGCTCCCAACAATACACCTTCAAACAACCACCATTAGTTCACTCAGATCCTATTTTATCACAGGCTATCTTCATTGAGGAAGAGGCTGAAATCTGTAGTTGTTTTTCCCAGTGAATAGGAGTAAAAGGTGCACATTATCCCTCTTGATTTCAACAAAAAAGCCTTTTTCTTAACAACTCATGTTGACTGCCATCTGAGCTTCTTATCCAATAGTCTTCTTCAGTTGGTGCGGGAATCAAACTTTATACTGGTGCGAAAATCCCTTCATTAGTGAATGAATACCAAGATTAACTCTTGCATGTACCAAATACACTTCACACTATTGTAAATGAAAAATAATGATAAAAAGCCTTTAGAATAACATATATGTATTAAGCACAAAGTTATAAAAAATACTAATATATTGACTCCTTTTAATGATAAGCAATGTTTACCCAATTTCTCATGAATACATTATTAGAAACTAGAAATGCACACAAAAATGTATTTTTAGGTTGTGGCACAAAGGATAAGGTATGGTTTTATGGGTACAAATTAGGGTAATTTTGGGGCCTAACATCCCCCCAACCCAATTTAGTTTTATGTCCTCACAGAACCACAACTATTACCTATGCAAAAAGCAAAGTTGGAATCTTCTTCCATTACTTGTGAATTTGAATGTTGATCCTAGAGTTTTCATTTTAAGCCTTTTCCAACTGCCTCTTCAACCTCTTAGCTTGAGTGTTCATGTCGGCAACCACTTCAGCCGAACCACTTCTGCAATCAAGTACTTTTTTCTGGTTGTCAATGTTGTATTCCGGGACTTCAAATATTGGTCCAGAATTTCCATGCTCTTAATATTTAGTTTCAACCTTTGAAATTCCTTGTATATTTTAGTCTTCCTTATCAAGAAAGAAAGGGGAATTGAGTCCTTCTATTCTTCCAACCTTATTTTCTGAGTAGTAGTTGCTCCATCCACTAAAAGAGAGAAGATATATTTATCATTTGTAGGCTTCCTATCACGGATTGACATTCTATCACTAACCACACCTTTGTCTTCTTTATTTTCAGACACACCTTGGGAAGAGTCTTCTTGCCCCTATGATAAAACATGGTCTTCCTTACCCTGTGATAAAACATGATCTTCCTGCTCCTTTGATATCTTTTGGTGATGAAACATGGTATTCTTCATTTTCTTGCACCACTCTTCTTGTTGTTTCCCTTCCGGAGACTGGTAAGGCTTGGAACCAGATTCAAACCCTCTAACCTTGACTGTAAATTCTTCCTTTGGTTGGTCCTCAATATCCATAACCTGTCTCACATTCCCAAATTGATGCGATACAAGGAATACTTCCCAAGTAGAACCTCAAATTTTCAATTCCTCACTCACTAATATCTTAATCAATCCATAGTGACAAAGATTATATTCTACCTAGGTTTCGAAGTCCTTCTGAACACTTCAAGCCATATTAGCTTGATTTTTCAACAAAAAGTATGGAAATTTAATAGTTTGTCAAGACACAAAGCGAATGAGGAGGCGTATACAATATAATAAGGTGATTGAGTACCATCCCTCACAAGTGAGGAACTTTTGTAGTATGATAAGAAAGTTCCTCCATTTTTCAATGATCTATTTTTTAGGATGACTTTCTTCCAATGTACCTGATACTTTGTCTCCATCAAGAACCTGCGCCAAACTCCCTTCGTTACCTCTTCCTTCTTAAACCACTTTTCTCCAGTAGCAAGTAGCTTTATGGCTTGTGAAATAAATTTCTCTTTCAACTCAAACTTCAGTGTGCCTATGTTAACAAATTTACCATCAAACCCTTTTGCAAACACCTTAGTGAAAGCTGAATCAAATCCATTGAATTTATATAGGAAAGGAAGCCATCCTGCTTCTTGCAGGATGGGAAGACTAGATTCATACTCTGCAACTCCTTAAACCTCCTTAACTGACAATGGCTCCATCCTTATTGGAACCATGATACCTGTAATATCACCATCACAACCACAATATGAAAAGCACAATTTTACTATCCTCAACAATCCACGGTTTCCGGTTATCACAATCTGGAAGTGTAGGAATGACATTTTTTTACCATAGCATATAGTCCATGCATCCAATTAAAACAACATATCAATTCAGGCTTTGATTCCTACAACATCGCCTCAATATACAAATCTTCATTACCACAAATGAGGATCGTAGCCCACAAAGTACGAGAATTGGTTAGAAGGTGATAAACCTTAGTGAAATGACCAAAAATGGTAAAAATGTAATAAGTGATGGCCATGCATGAATATTTGCGAGGGGATAACAACCTGTTGGTAGTATTGGACTTGCTAACATTCAAAGGGGTATCCCCGATATGTGGTCCCAATTAGACCTCACACCATTTGGGATAGGAGCCCCATCTGGAATATGATCCGCTTACCATTTTCTTAAAGGTTTTCCTTGGCTCTACCTATCGTCATGAGAGAGGATCACATATTTGCCTTCAAAAAGAAAGTCAGTGTGACTGGTGAGTGTTTCTTTATAGGTGTGTCGAGGTTTTTCTGTTGCGGAGGGAAAAATGAAAGTGAGCCTCTAGTAGAGAGGTAATAGTACCACCCTAGTAGAGACACACACACAAACACGAAGGATCCATCTAACATCCATTGGAATAGTCCATAAAGATGCGACAATCATTGCAACTAGTACACCACATTATCAATATGAGGAGAACTAAAATATTTGAAATAGTTTAGCTACTTTACTACATGTGAGAAAGAAACATGAACCATAAACATTCACAAAACAATCTTACAAATATTCATAATCCATGCATGAAGAATGTGCTGGCCATTAGGCTTCATATAGTAAGTAAAATTTCCAAGACACGTGTATATAATGAACACTACTAGATCCAATAGTGGAGTGTTGGAGCCACTACTTCCTCCCCAAAAGAACTAACTTGTCTCTTTGATGCCTTGTGGGAGGAGCCAAGGTGAAAATGTCCTTTTCTTGTACAATGAGGATATATATATAACCAATGGCGTGATCCTTCACCTCCCTTGTGACTATTTGACTATCCTCATGATTGTTTGATTTCCATATGACTTTTTGACTTTACATGACTCTTCATATTCTATACATTTTTTTTCGACTTCCACTTTACAATATATTCTAAATCTCTTTCTACCTCCATATGGCTCTAATGATGTGGAGTCTTCAATGTTTTCAGGTCTTGGGATGTGGTCGCAAACTAAGGTCCCTTTGCTTTATCATGATAGATCAACTTGTATCTTTAGCTACATAGGTGTCTCCTAGCATGTTCTCCTTCTCCATCTCCTTATTCATCATCTTGTCATAGAATAACATAGTACTTGCATCTGCAATTCACTCGTGACAAGATGACATCATTCTGAAAAATCCCTAGTCTAAGATGTTGCATGATGATCCAATGGTTGAGGTGAAACTAGATGGTAGGCTAATGGAGTAGCTCAGTGACTGCACAATTGCATAGCTCAGGTAGTCAAGGGTCAAGCTTGAGCCTTGAGACTATAGAATGTGCAGTTCAGGCTGGACTGTGCAAGAATATTGCGTAGTTGTGGAGCTCAGGGAGCTAGTCCAAGGGCTTGAGAACTCATTTTTCCCATTGCACCATTCTGGAAGGAAGAGCAGGCTAGGTTATTATGCAATTTCATAGTTCGAGCTCAGGGCTAAGGTCTGATCCTTGATATTGCATAATGCACAACTCTCACTAGCTAGGAGAGAGAGATTATGAAATTTTGGAGGCCAGAGGTTGAGCTTGAGCACAGTGATTGCGCATTACACAGTCTTGGAGGGCAGGAACTACTCATTGTGCAATACCAAGAGGTAGGGTTACAACTTGAGCGCTGAGATTGTGTAATGCATAGTTCAGGAAGGCTATATGAGGCTAGGTTTCCCGGTCCGGAAGTTTTCCAATTTTACTAAGTGTGGGATCTATGCAGTTGATGTGAACAGTGACGATACTTGATTGTGATCGCACACTTAGAAAACTTTACGAAACAACGAAGATCACCCAGAGCACATGAACAACATAATTCCCTTAGTGCAACAACTTTGCGACAACTTACGACAAGTGCGACACCACAGATACACTTTGTGACGACCGTGACGACGCTTTTGCGACAATGCTTAGAACTTTGGAAATGAATGCGACACATGTTTACATAGTAATACCAGCTCATTTACGCAAATATTACCCCTCAAAACCACCAAAACTAGGTTTTGTACAATGTGTGACACTTGACATGCCAAAATATGACACTTTAATTTTCTTTTGAATAGGACCAAAACACATGCAATAAGCCTTAATTATTGCGACGATGGTATGTAAGGTCAAAGTAGGCTTTGAAATTTTGGTTTAGGCCAAAATTTTGGAGGGTGTTGTAGCAGTGACAACACTTGGTGACACACTAGTAGGATTCCATCTTCTCTGACTAGACTAGTGGGATCTTGCACGAGAACCCATCGTGTATCTTGGGGAACGCGTTGTTGGGATCTAGGGCCTTGACAAAGATTCATCTCATGCCTTGGAAAAAATTTGAGATTGGCGGCACCATGTGGCAGAGAAAAGATCGATAGTCAGTTGTGGCACACATGGGACAAGATTTGTGGACACTTTGTGGTAATGCATAGGTTATGAGTAGTGGACTCGCACTAGTGCTTGCATTGGAGAGTTTGGTAGACCTTATACACATGCATTCAACAATGAGCTTTGTTTGTGGCGCTTGATTTGGAGATTTTTGCATTAATTAATCTTATAAAACAAATTTATTGAATAAAATAAATGCTTTCTCTCTATAAATTTAAGGGACGTGTGAGAGATGTTGTTGGAAATTTGGAAGTCATCTAAATTTGATGCCCTTTGTTGGAAATGCCATCATTTTTGTTCTGTTACTTGACTTTTCCAACTAGATGTCAACTCGTGTAAAGAAAGAAAGGAGATAAGAATCATTACCATCTTTGAAGAATATGTATTCACTAATGCAATGAGATACTAGAGCTGATGGTTTTAGATAGTGTATATTTAATAATGGATCAACCTAATCCTCGATTTATTATGCTCCATTACTCCCGCACCCTTATTGTCACTATACATCTATGACACTTAATTGATTCTTTAATTTCCACTTTGCAATAAAGTTATCAATATTTGCTAAGGATATTTGCCATTCATTAAATCCACTTTATCTAATACAATACATAATACACCAAATTGCTTACACATAAAATCATACATTTTATATATCTCATTTTGTTTTCAAATAATCTTTTATATAATCTTTATTCTATTAAAAACTAAAGATTTTTTAATTTGAGTGATTTAGTTTCTCAATATATTTTCTCTAATTTGATTCCTTTAATGTACCTTTGCACTTTTATCACTAATTTATAATTTTATTTAAAATTGGCTCTCCATGTTATAATAGTTAAGAGCATGTGTTTCCTCTTAAGAGGTCACGAGTTATATAGCATGAGTGGGCCTAATCGTTAAGAGCATGTGTTTCCTCCTAAGAAGTCACAGGGTTAAACCGAGAAGGGGGTAGAGTATGTATGCCTTCATAGGCTTAGCACTCAAATGGTTACCCCAAGTTGGGTCCCTTTGTCCCACAAACAAGGGAGTCTCATACACCAATTTGGTGTGGATTGATTTTGACCTTAAAAATAGATATTATTATTATTATTATAATAAAAACTTATGTTGTGATGAACTTGAACACTAGTTATTTTGAGAAAGAATGGTGTCGAAGCTCATAATGGATTGGCTGGTACATGCAATTGTGACGAGATCGAACTCTAATCCCTGTGCAAAATTCATATTAATTCAAATCACACGTCAGAAAGGACTATCCTTCCATTTTAACGTGAATTCGCTGTCAAATTGCCATAGCACATTGCAATGTACGCGGGATATCTTTTCGTAACATTTTCGCTTGATCTTCAATCCATTTTCAGGTTGGTTATATTTAATTTATGAAACAAAATATTCCTATCCTGAACAGTACTCCGGCTGCTTCATGACGGTCGACTTTTATTTAATTTATGAAACAAAATATTCGTATCCTGAACGGTAGGACGCTGCCTAATTCATTTTATGACGCCCCCTGATTCATGACGTCCCACTTTTTTTAACTTCCAAGAAAGGTGAAAGTGAAATAATGACGTCCTTTCCAAATTCTACGTCCATTGCAGGTGTCAAGATTATAAGGCACGAAAATCCTACGAATATATCTCCACCTGGGAAACATAATTCCGATACATTTATTTTCGCATACGTAACAAGAAGACATCCCGAGGTACCTCTCCTATTTAACTCCTCCGGTTGCTGAATTTCGTCGGAGTGTTCGTCGGTTGTCTCCTTCATGACATAGAATCTACCCACCAAAATTCTATCGATTCAAACTTTGGTGAGTGCTTACGTTACCTTTTTGAATTTAGCATTCTCTTAGTTATTCTATGCTGGCATAGAGTGCTTTTCTATGTTTTCTTTATGTGTTTGTTTTAGCTCTATTTAATTGGAAGTTCGGATCTGGGACAACTAGTTTATTCGCTATTGTTTTATTTTATTTTTCCTGGTATACTCCAACGTCACAAGATGCTGAATTCTTGGAATGTAGGATTTTGGAATTTAACATAGCTGAATTGTTTTGCAGTCTGAAAAGAAATTCACGATAGCTGAATTCTTTGATGAAGCTGTCATTTGCAGTCTGAAAAGTTCGCCTGTTTGATGATTGCATATTTAAAATATTCACTCTGAATAGCACAAATTTCAGTGATGGATTTTAGGGAAGAAACAAAATCAACCTTTTATAAGTGTTGTTCTATTTTATGGCTGAGAAAACATTTCGTTCCTTTGCGCTGTACTCAATTTGGTGTATGTTATTTAAAATATGCACTCTGAACACAAATTTGGGTGATCGTTTTTAAGGGAAAAAACATGAAAAAGTTGTGATTTTATTAGTCCCTGCAGCGAGGGACTATTGTAATCGGTTCACGATAGTTTCATTAGTCGCCACACAGAAACCAAGTTAATTAATCAATTTAACCTAATGTTTTTGGGTCATATTTTATAAAATAACTTTAAACACCTTTTGGGTAACCTATGAGCTTCATCTAACCGCCATTAGAACCAATCGACAATTTAAACATCTTATTTGGCCTCATATCGAGGCATGATGTACTAAAAGTTAGGATAAATTTCAATTCGTCTCCAAAGTTTCACTCTCAATTAACTAATACTAACATTAGTTTGGCTGGCATTTCATGTTTGGGAATTAAGAAGATAATTTTAAACAAGATTTTTTTTTTGTTTATGTTACAAGGCTGCAGAGAATTCACATATTTAAACAGGTGTTTAAAACTTTGCATGGCGGTACCACTTGTCTTAAATTCCAGTGATCTTTACCCTACCAGATGTTATATGGCAGTGCTATCCACATAGAAATATTACCCTCTTCAACGCATTAATAGTGGATGCTACAGCAGTTATCACTTTGGGGGAATGGTAGGTCTGCCTTTCCTCGTTATGCCTATCCATGCTTGTCCGTCAAGTGCTAGCTCTCATTCACAGTTAGAGTAAGCAACTCAAAGCTCTGGACCGAGCTCAAATCTCTTAACCAAATCTGTGGATTGCACGCGAGAAACCTTCTTCATCTTTCACCGTCCATCTTTTTCTACTGGGTGTGTAAATGTGTTAGAAAACTTACACAGATGAATCTAGCTAACAAAGGTTGACCACACAGCTTTGCAGAGCAAAAACACTAAAAGAAAATCGAAAGAACAAAGAATGATTCATTAGAAAATAGGTTACAATGCTTATGATATAGCATTACTGGGTGAAGATCCCAAGGTAATGCACCATAGTGGTGATCAATGAGAAGACTCAACACCTACAACAAGTTCTGTAGAGAACTAGCCAATTGCGGAGTGAAAGAAGGAGCAAATCAGGGAGTAAATCATGCAAAAGAACTAACCAGTTGCGGAGTTAAAGAATGAGCAAATCAAGGAGTAAATCATGCAGAAAAACTAACCATTTGCGAAGTTAAAGAAGAAGCAAATCAAGGAGTAAATCATGCAAAATGAATCTTGCATGTAGTCCCATTCTCTAACTAAGAGTCCGCATGTAGGTGTGTAGTAATTCCAACACCCCCCCTGAACACCACTATGGGGAAAAATAGAAAATGGGCCCTGGCAACTAAGACCAAAGGTCACCCAAAATATAATGCAACTTGTACTAAAACTAAGGAAAGAGGGAAAACCTCGTGGGAAAAACCCCCCCTTAAAATACAATGTAATCAAAAGAAAAGAGAAAGAAAATACAGTTGCTAAGCAACTGTGTCCTTCACTCCAAGACGATCGGGCGAAGAGTGAAACTTCTACTCAGTGAATGTCGTGGTGAAGATGTCTGCAGTCTGTTCTGCTGAAGGACAGAACTGCAAATCAATGACCGGATCATGTACTAAGTCTCTGATGTAGTGCACATGGATCTCTATGTGCTTCGTCCGCTGCCGCTGTGTTGGATCCCTACAAAATTTGAGAGTGCTCTGGTTGTCACACCAAATGACAATGGGTTGGTGGAACTGGACGCCCAACTCAGTGAGGAAGTGTTGTAGCCACAGAGCCTGAATGGTGATGTTGACTACTCCTCTGTACTCGGCCTTAGCTGAAGAGAGAGCAATAACAACCTGCTTCTTGCTCGACCAACAGATAGGGCTAGATCCTAGACTGAGTGAATATCCAGAGGTGGACTTGCGATCAATGTTGTCTCTCGCCCAATCAGAATCTGTGAAGCCAAGGAGATTCAATGCAGTGCCTGCTGCATAGTGAATCCCGAAGGTAATGGTGCCCTGCACATATCGGAGGATGCGCTTAGCAGCATTCGAGTGTAGCTCATGCGGCTCTTGCATGTATCTGGAAACTGCCCCTACTGCATATGAGAGATCTGGTCTGGAGTGGGTGAGGTACAATAAGCTCCCCATTAGTTGTCGGTAAATAGTGCTGTCAACTAATGGAGTGTCACTTCCATCCTTAAGGCGGACCCAAGACAGAAAAGGAGTCGGTGCTAGCTTGCAGTCAGTTATGCGAAAACTCTCGAGGAGATCCCGTGCATACTTAGCCTAAGAGATTTTGATGCCTGTGGCATCTTGGCTGATTTCAAGACCAAGAAAGAAGTGTAATGAACCCATGTCCGTCATCAAAAACCTATCATGCAAGGCCTTCTTGACTGTAGCAATGGCTAAAGCCGAGCTACCGGTGATTAGGAGATCATCCACATACAAAACTAAGATAAGAAGAGAATCATGTGTCCTGAGCATGTAAACATTCGGATTAGAGTTACATCTTTCAAAGTTTTGTGATAAGAGAAAAGAATCTATCTTCGGATACCAAGCTCTCGGGGCCTGCTTAAGGCCGTAGAGAGATTTCTTCAATCTGCAAACCAAGGATGAATCCTGAATGAAACCATGTGGCTGCTCCATGTAGATCTCCTCAGATAGGTCTTCGTGAAGAAATGCATTCTTCACATCCATCTGATGTACTTCCCAACCCTGGGTAGCCGCAATGGCAAGTGTAAGGCGTATGGAATCCATCTTTGCTACTGGAGCAAAGGTCTCGTCATAATCAATGCCATGCACTTGTTAGAAGCCTTTGGGTACTAGCCTTGCTTTCCGTCTAGTGATTTGCCCATCTGCAACACTCTTGGTCTTGTAGACCCATTTGCATCGGACAAGTTTCCTTCCTGAAGGAAGGGGGACCAGATCCCAGGTCTGGTTCTCGAGGGGGGAGTTATACTCCTCCTCCATGGTGGACTCCCAAGATGGATGCCCAGCAGCCTCAACATAAGATTGTGGATCAGAAGAATGAACTAAATGACAATGTTAGGATGGTGATGGTTCAGTGGCAGTGAGGGCAAGAGGAGGCTCAATAAACTCTGAGTTAGTCCTCTGCAGATCAGAATTATCCCCCACAAGACCATTTCTAGCAGTTGGGTGGTCTTGTGCATATATCTCACGTAAGCTCCTTGTTCTCTGATTTATGACAGGGGAATATGATTCACTGCTGGAAGCCCAATCTGGGCTTGGATGTGGATCATCATAAGCATGCACTAGATTTGTATTTGAAGACTCTGTCTCTGCATCTGCATGCTCTACCTCGGCATCTGCATGCTCTGTATCTGCATCTGAGTGTACTGAGTCATCATCTCGGACATGAGGTAGATAAAAGGTGTCTGCATGTGGCAATTGAGGTGCATGCGAGAGACTTTCCTCAAATTTGACACTTTGCTCAATGATGAGCTTGTCCGTAGAGGAAATCAGGAGTCGGTATCCCTTCACACCATCAGGGTATCCAACAAAGATGCACTCAATGCTCTGTGGATCAAGAGCTTTCCTCTTTTCAGAGGGGATCCTGGCCCATGCTCGGGAGCCGAAAACACGGAAGTGGGTGACCTCTGGTTTAGTGCCACTCCAAGCCTCAAAGGGGGTCTGATCCTTGACAGACCTATGAGGAGATCTGTTCTGGATGTAGTTAGCACAATTAAGTGCTTCAGCCCATAACTTATGAGGCAGTGACTTAGTATGCAACATGCAAGAAGCCATCTCTTTGAGTGATCCGTTCTTTCTCTTAGCAACTCCGTTCTGCTGCGGAGTGTATGGAAATGTGTACTGCAATTGTATGCCAGATTGAAGGCAAAGGTTCCGAAGTGTTGTGTTAACATATTCCCCCCATTGTTTGTACGGAGGGCTTTGATCTTTCTCTCTGACTGCGTCTCAACTAGTGCTTTGAAATCTTCAAAGTGCGCAAAAACATCAGATTTGGCTCTGAGAAGATACACCCAAGTATATCGTGAGAAATCATCAATAAATGTAAGAACATACCTTGCTTTGTTGATGGAAGGATGAGGAAAAGGCCCCATGGGATCACTATGGATTAGATCTAGAGGAGAGGATGCTCTGTGAGTCTTGCCAGTGTCAAACTTTTCTCTAGGATGTTTACCAAGGACACACCCTTCACAAACTCCTTTAGAGAAACTGATATTTGGCAAACCTTCCACCATCTCATTCTTGCTTAGCTACTGCATATACCTATAATTTAAGTGACCAAACCTCTCGTGCCAAAGCCTACTACTATCGTCAGCATGTGTAAGCAATAAGGAGGATTCAGATTCAATAAATTCAAAAAATGTATACAGTTTGGCTCCATTGTTTACCTCACCGGTTGCAATTTTGGAGCTGCTATGTAGGTCATATATGTTCACTGCATCTGGAGTGAATTCCACTCTCTAATGAGTGATCTGATAAACTGAAAGCAGGTTTACCGAAAGTTTTGGAACATGAAGCACATCTTCAAAGCTTTCGTGTAAAAGTTCCACTCTACCTTTTCCAGTGACCTCAATAGGTGAGTCATCTCCCATGAGAATGGGAGGTCCTTTGCATGCATCCAAAGAAGAATAGACTTCCTTTGTAGCAGACATATGATGTGATGCACTAGAATCTATAATCCATGCATCATAAGAAGAATTAATTGCAACTAAAGCATGAAAAATGTTACCTTTCCTGTGTGGCGGATCCTCAGTTTTGTTCTTGGCACCTTGAGGGATGTGGTCCCTGTTGGCATTTTGGCACAGGAGTGGTGCTATGGTACATGTGTTGTCCTTGATGGCAACTCTCTTTGGTGACAGATCTCAGTTCAAGCGCTCAGAATAAAGGAAATCTTGTATACGCAGGTTCACCTTGCCAAACACGCGGGTTATACGTTCAGAAGTCGCGTATGCGTATACACGCACTTTTATGCACAGAAAAAGTGCGCACATGGTGGTAAACTTATTTTTGGTCCATGGTTGTTAGTCCTTGGAATTTGAACCTATGGTTTTGGACCATGGTATCTCGTCAGAAGTGTTGACCCCAGGTTTTGGGCCCTTGGTATTGGTTTATTATGGTTTTGTGATGTGGTATTGTGGAAGGCCTAAAACTATAAAAAAGGAAGGAGATCATGTGACAAGGGATCATCCGAATTATTATTGAATATCTCATAATGTATGAGATCTGGAATACTGGTGATTGGGTTATGGTGCAGATCTAGATCTGAATGAAGGAGGAACCTGAGCGCAAGAAGGATAAGGACTATTGATGGATCAAAATCTCAAGGCTTGAACATTGGTATCTCTGTATGATTTTGATCTGTTATATGTGGCCCACTCTTGATCTATAAATCTGGGTTAACTGATGTCTGAATGCTTAAAAGAATAAATTATCCTTTATCGATCTGTACGCAGGTTCAGCGAATTGTAGGTGCGTATACACGCTTTTTCTGTGAGTGAAAGAAGCGTATACGCAGGTTGGTTGTGGTGCATAGGCGTATACTCGCAGGTTGCTGAACAGTGAAGTAGCGTATATATCTTGATTTATGTTCTAGCTTCTTCTGTTTTATTACTGCAGTGTTTTAGGTTCATAATTGGTGTTTGATTACAGTTACTGTGTTTTGGGTACAACGATCAGAGAAGTGTTTATTTGGTTCAGCTTTTGATTGGTGAAAATGAGTTTGGGTTATGCAGAAATTCCTGATGTTTGATTGATATTATTTGTGGATCTAGTCTGAAAATTAATGAAACGAGGTCCCTGAAAGCAAAGAGAAGGTTGCAGCCTTCTGCAGGTAGGAGCCTGCATACTAGTATCTCAATCTAGTACAAGAACTTAGGGGGTTGGAGCTCCCTTCCAGGAAAGCTGGAGAACGAGAGAGAGTTGTAGCTCTCTGCAGGTTGCAGCCTGCGTACTGGTAAAGACTGCACCAGTACAAAACATTGTAAAGAGAAGTTTCTAATTAAAAAGAAGATAGAGACAAATTGCAGCAGGGGGTTTTCACCCACACTGGGTTTCCTCCTTATATCTTGTGTTCTTGTGTGTGATTGTCTTCTGCTCTGTTTCTGGTACTGTTTATTTGCTTCTGATTCACAGATTAATAACTGACATCTGAAAGATAAATCAAATTATAAGTCTGCTTTGTATACCTGTAGTTGCGTATATACGCGGTTTTTATTAACAGAAGTAGTGTATATCATCTGGAATTGAAAAATCAAATATTTGACTTGATAATACTAATTCACCCCCCTTCTGAGTGTTATTTCCAACAATTGGTATCAGAGCAGGTCCTTCTGAAGAAGCTTGATCACTTGAAGGAAGATCTTTCATCATGAGCAACTACGAGAGGGAAGCATTAATCAGGCCACCAGTTTTTGATGGGACAAACTTCGTATATTGGAAGGTAAGAGTTACTGCCTATCTTCAATCTTTGGGTACAGAAGTCTGGGATATCATAGATACAGGATATACTTTTCCAACAGCAACTCCTACAGATCTAGCTGAGAAGAAGAAATATGAAACAAATGCAAAGGTGGTCAATACTCTATTGGTATGTCTATCTCAATCAGAATTCGTGAAAGTTATGCAGTTAAAATCAGCAAAAGAAATATGGGACAAGATTGTCCTAAGCTATGAAGGAGATGATCATGTAAAACGAGCAAAACTTCAAACCCTCAGGATTCAGTATGAAAATCTCAAGATGTTAATGATGAAAGTGTGGCTAACTATTTTCTTCGTGTAGATGAGATTGTTAATTGTATGAAAAATTTGGATGAAGAAATAAAAGAGGCTGTTGTGGTTGAAAAAGTTCTAAGATCTTTGTCCCCTAGGTTTGAATCTAAAGTTTCTGCAATAGAAGAAAAAGAGAATCTACAAAGCCTTAAAATGTCACAGTTGCACGGAATTCTAACTGCTTATGAAATGAGGAAAGGAGGACCATCAGACAGGAGAGAAGTTGCCTTCAAGGCTTCAGGGAAAGGCGAGTACTATGAGTCAGGACACGTGTCAAAATAAGAAGAAGAATCAAATTTTGTCAGAAATCTTCAACGAGGTACTGGATGGTTCCGAGGTAAGTTACCTTTCAAATGATTTGCTTGTGGAAGAGTCGGTCACTATGCTACCAAATGTCCTCACAAGGATAAGATTGACAAAGGGAAGGAATGTGTTAGATGGAACAAGATACATAATGCAAATAAGAAAAGCTATTACACTCATGAAGATAGTGATGGACTTTCAAATAGTGACGAAAATGAACGAGGTAATAAGTATAAAATTTTAATGGCTTTTGAAGATGATGACTACATGGATGCTATATATGTAGAAGGCTTTTGTGAAGAGATGACTAATCTCAAAATCTGCTTAGAAGAGAAAAGTGCAATTATTGATTCTCTACAATGTCAACTGGCTGAATGGGAAAAACATCTTAAAAAATTGGAATATGAAATTGTTTGTCTTAGAAAGGAGATTGAGAAAACAAAAGCTATTAATCTTAAATTTGTTAAAGGATCTGAAACTCTGGATGAGATTATCAATGTGCAGCGTTCTCCACTAATCAAAACAGGTCTGGGATATAATGGAGAAACATCTCAAGCTTCTACCTCCAAAAGTTATCTTGATGCAGCAAAGAAGAGCGAGCAAAGGCCTAATAGAAATCATCAGGTAAATCAGGGACAGTTTACCTCAAGAACGAATAAAGACTATCAAGAAAATCGGGGAAAAGCTACGTTAAGGACAAACAGAAGCTACAATCAGCCACAGGTAAAATCTTCCCAGTTTGCCTCAAGAATGGATGTCAGTAGAAACTACAATCGATTGGATGATAGATTTGATAATCGCAGGAGTTTCTTCAATGGCCAATGTTTCTCTTGCCATAATTTTGGTCACAAAGTAGCTCAATGTGTTGCCTATAAGAAAATCATGACTAGAGAAGTCAAAAACAAAGGAAGATGACTGGAATCACGAAAAGGACTTATAACAACTTTCGGCCCTTGAAAATGAAGTTGAATGTTCTATTTGTAATAACTTTGGTCATGAAAATTCTGAATGCAGGAGCAGGTTTTGGAAGACAACTCAGAAGGAACATACCTCAAGTGCCAGAACATAGAGAATGAAGGAACCACAACGAGAAAGATGTGGGATAGCCTTCTATGCAGAAGGACAGGAAAATATATGGTATATTGATAGTGGATGTTCGAAGCATATGACAGGGGATAAAGAAAAACTTCAATCATATACTGCATTAGAAAAGGGAAAGAAGGTGTCTTTTGGAAATGATACCCCTGCAGCCATAAAAGGAAAAGGCATTGCTCAGTTGAAAGAACAGGTCAAAGCTGGAAATGTTTTGTATGTTGATGGCTTGAAGCATAATCTACTGAGTGTTAGTCAGATGTGCGATCAAAGAACCGAAGTAATATTTCGATCAAATGGATGTAGTGTTCGTGATCTTGATACAGGGGAAACAATGATCAAAGGCAGAAGAACTCCAAATAATTTATACATATTTGAAGAAGGACAACAACAATGCTATTTAAGCAAGGATGATGAACAGTGGTTATGGCACCGGAGGTTGGGGAATCTAAGCTTTTCGCAAATAAGGAAAGCATGCAAATACCAGGGAGTTCGTGGTCTTCCAAATATCAAAATTCCAGACAACAGCATATGCAAATCATGTCAATTTGATAAGCAAACCAGAACTAACTTTCCTGAGAAGGAAGGATCAGCTAGCAGGCCTCTTGAGCTAGTCCATACAGATGTATGTGGTCCATTTAGGACAAGGTCACCTCGAGGAGAAGAATACCTTATATTATTCATTGACGACTTCTCTAGGTTTGTTTGGTTAGGACTTATGAAGCACAAATACGAAGCATACGAAAAATTCAAATTCTTCAAAGCCTTGGCTGAAAATGAATCAGGTTACAAAATTAAGTGCCTCAGGTCCGACGGAGGTGGGGAATTTACCTCAAATGAATTTTTTGATTTCTGTGAAGAACATGGAATAAGAAGGGAATTCTCTACAGCTAGGACTCCTCAGCAAAATGGAGTGGCGGAAAGGATGAACAGAACAATCCAAAAAATGGCTCGTGCTATGCTTGATGAGTCTGGAACTCCCGCAACCTTCTAGGGTGAAGCTGCATATGCTGCGGTTGTTATTCTCAACAAAACAAATGTCTGAGTGAACAACACTCAAACTCCTCATGAGCTCTGGTATGGTGAGACTCCTTCGGTAAAGCATTTCAAAATTTTTGGGAGCAAATGATATGTTAAGAATACTGATGAGCATCTTGGAAAACTTGAACCTAGAGCAGATGAAGGCATTCTCCTTGGTTATTCTCCCTACAACAAATCATATAAGTGTTACAATAAAATACTTGGAAGAATTGTTGACAGCGTTGATGTAGTGGTTGATGAAAAAGGATACATCCCTAGGGAAGTGAATCATAAAAATATCAATGAGGATGAAGACTACTCTCCAAATCAGACAAATGATGAAGAAGAACCCCAAGAGGCACCAGAGGAACAGATAAGGATAGAAGAGAAGACTCCATCCATGTACGTTCAGAAGAATCATCCAGAATCTCAAATTTTGGGACAGAAAGAAGCAGGTATACAAACAAGAAGAACAATAGCAGAAGCTTCAAGCTATTTGGCATTGCTATCTTCCACTGAACCGCAAAATGTAAAAGAAGCATGCAAAGATGAGTGTTGGGTTAAGGAAATAGATGAAGAGCTTGAGCAGATTGAAAAGAATAACACTTGGGAGTTGGTTCCTAGACCAAAAGACAAAAATGTCATAGGAACAAAATGGATCTTCAAAAATAAGTTGAATGAAAATGGGGAAGTGATTAGAAACAAGGCCATACTTGTTTGTAAAGGGTATGCTCAACAGGAAGGAATAGACTTTGAAGAAACTTTTTCTCCCGTTGCTATACTTGAGGCCATCAGAATGTTCCTTGCTATCTCTAGCTTTCAGAAGTTCAAAGTATTTCAAATGGATGTGAAATCAACCTTTCTGAATGGAGACTTAGAAGAAGAAGTGTACATAGAGCAACCAGATGGCTTTATCCTTGGGAATGATCCAAATCTTGTATGCAGACTTAAAATGGCTCTCTATGGCCTTAAACAAGCTCCAAGGGCTTGGTACTACCGCTTGGACAAATACCTTCATCAACAAGGTTTTTCAAAAGGATCAGCAGATAGCAATCTTTATATAAAAATTGAAAATGACAAATTGCTAATACTTGTTGTGTATGTAGATGATATTATCTTTGGCAGCAATGAAGAAGGTATGAGTCAAAGCTTTGCCTTGGTGATGTAGAAAGAATTTGAAATGTCTTTGCTCGGAGAATTGACATACTTTCTTGGATTGCAAATCCAACAAAATGAAGGCGGTATCTTCTTGTCTCAAACCAAGTACCTCAAGCAGATTCTGAAGAAGTATGGCATGGAAGATTCAAAACCAGTATGTACCCCCATGGTTACAGGATGCAGCCTCAGTGCAAATGATGAATCGGCAGCAGTGCATCAACCAACCTATAGATCCATGATTGGAAGTCTACTTTATTTGACAGGTACCCGACCAGACATCATGCATGCAGTGGGAATAGTTGGAAGATTTCAGGCAAATCCAAAGGAAACTCATCTTCAGGCAGTCAAGAGAATCTTCAAGTACCTTCAAGGAACTCAAAACTATGGCTTATGGTACCCTAGAGATACAGATCTCACACTTCATGCTTACACAGATGCAAATTGGGCCGGAAGCGTGGATGACAGGAAGAGCACAAGTGGTGGTCCATTCTTTATGGGTTCCAAATTAGTATCTTCGTTCAGCAAGAAACAGAGTTCGATTGCTTTATCTACAGCTGAAGCAGAATATGTGGCTGTTGCATCCTGTTGCACTCAACTTCTTTGGATAATGCAAATCTTACAGGATTTTCAAATCACTTGTACTCCACCTGTCTCTATCTTATGTGATAATACAAGTGCAATAAGCATTTCAAATAATCATGTCATGCATTCAAAGACCAAGCACATACCTATCAAATATCACTTTCTTTAGGAACGAGTGCTTGAGAAAAAAGTCAAGTTGGAGTATGTTCCTTCCAAGGAACAAATTGCTGATATCCTTACCAAACCACTACCCAGGGAAACTTTTGAATATCTCAGACAGAAGTTGGGAGTAGTTGATGCTTCATCCTGCTGTTGAAGCTTGTCTGTTTGAAAGAAAAGTTGGTGTACGCGAGTTGGATGAGGAGAATCCGCGTACATACGCAGATTTATGCAGGTGCAGTCACGTATATGGAATTCTGAAGAAAATCAGCAAGAACATACTCTGGTTGAAGAGACTCTGATATGGATTTGTCAGAGACCATCAGGCATAGGTTCAGGGGGAGCAGATAATCTTCTAACAATGCATTGTTGGCATTACCTTAGAAGCTCTTGGTTCTAGTACTCAAACTGTTTTTGTTTCAAGTGTATTAGCTGCATAAAGGAGAACAGAAGAACAACATGGTTGCTGATATATACAGTGATTGTCAGATTTCGTTGATAGTAGTTATTGGTGATTTGCATAGTCTTGATATTTCATTTCTATGTCATGTATATCTTTTTTATCAAGGTCATGTAACGGCCTATTTTGGTTTCCCCACTATGCCTGGGATGATTGATGCAATGTGATTGGTTGTCATATGTAAATTTCTGATGTATCCCCACTTGGTTGGGTGGATGATCCCCACTTGGTTGGGTGATGGATGTATGTATTGAGTCTTTTGGTGATAGGAAGGTCTTTCATAATGTATATGTCTTGGTTCTTCTTGAAGAACATCTTTTGCAGATCTTGCCTATAGTCAGGGGGAGCATGTTTAGCACAACAGAGCAGAGATATCTACATGTACTCAGGGGGAGCACCGCCCTTTGCCCTTGATGACAAAGGGGGAGAATGACTTTGAGGACCTTGGGGTTGCCATGAAGTCCAAAGTGGGAGATTGTTGGCATTTTGGCACAGGAGTGGTGCTATGGTACAGGTGTTGTCCTTGATGGCAACTCTCTTTGGTGACAGATCTCAGTTCAAGCGCTCAGAATGAAGGAAATCTTGTATACGCAGGTTCACCTTGCCAAACACGCGTATACACGCGGGTTATACGTTCAGAAGTCGTGTATGCGTATACACACACTTTTATGCATAGAAAAGCACGTACATGGTGGGAAACTTATTTTTGGTCCATGATTGTTAGTCCTTGGAATTTGAACCTATGGTTTTGGACCATGGTATCTCGTCAGAAGTGTTGACCCCAGGTTTTGGGCCCTTGGTATTGGTTTATTATGGTTTTGGACCGTGGTATTGTGGAAGGCCTAAAACTATAAAAGAGGAAGGAGATCATGTGACAAGGGATCATCTGAATTATTATTGAATATCTGATAATGTATGAGATCTGGAATACTGGTGATTGGGTTATGGTGCAGATCTAGATCTGAATGAAGGAGGAACCTGAGCATAAGAAGGATAAGGACTATTGATGGATCAAAATCTCAAGGCTTGAACATTGGTATCTCTGTATGATTTTGATCTGTTATATGTGGCACACTCTTGATCTATAAATCTGGGTTAACTGATGTCTAAATGCTTAAAAGAATAAATTATCCTTTATAGATCTGTACGCAGGTTCAGTGAATTCTAGGTGCGTATACACGCTTTTTATGTGAGTGAAAGAAGCGTATACACAGGTTGGTTGTGGTACAGAGGCGTATACTCGCAGGTTGCTGAACAGTGAAGTAGTGTATATATCTTGATTTATGTTCTAGCTGCTTCTGTTTTATTACTGCAGTGTTCTGGGTTCAGAATTGGTCTTTGATTACAGTTACTGTGTTCTGGGTACAGCGATCAGAGAAGTGTTTATTTGGTTCAGCTTTTGATTGGTGAAAATGAGTTTGGGTTATGCAGAAATTCCTGATGTTTTATTGATGTTACTTGTGGATCCAGTCTGAAAATTAATGAAACGAGGTCCCTGAAAGCAAAGAGAAGGTTGCAGCCTTCTGCAGGTAGGAGCATGCGTACTAGTATCTCAATCTAGTACAAGAACTTAGGAGTTTTGAGCTGCCTTCCAGGAAAGCTGGAGAACGAGAGAGAGTTGTAGCTCTCTGCAGGTTGCAGCCTGCGTACTGATAAAGACTGCACCAGTACAAAACATTGTAAAGAGAAGTTTCTAATTAAAAAGAAGATAGAGACGAATTGCAGTATGGGGTTTTCACCCACATTGGGTTTCCTGCTTATATCTTGTTTTCTTGTGTGTGACTGTCTTCTGCTCTGTTTCTGGTACTGTTTATTTGCTTCTGATTCACAGATTAATAACTGACATCTGAAAGATAAATCAAATCATAAGTTTGTTTTGTATACACGGGTTTCTTTATATGTAATTGCGTATATACACGGTTTTTATTAACAGAAGTAGCGTATATCATCTGGAATTGAAAAAGGAAATATTTGACTTGATAATACTAATTCACCCCCCTCTCGGTATTATTTCCAACAATCCCCAAGGTTTTGCTTCTGAAGGATTTCTGTCATTTGGTCAATTTGTTTCTTCATGCAAGAGGATTCTAGATGGAATCCTCTTTGACAATAGGTGCATCTCTTTCCTTTCTTCCCGTTCTCATTTCTCGAGCCGGAGGAGTCATTGAAGGGCTTGGTGTACCCTTCCTTCTTTCGATGGGAATGCACTTTTCCCTTGTATTTTTGCTGCTGATTTTTATGATTTGAATCAGATCTGTGATTTTTATTGTGGCTACCATCATGCACAGCAAGTGCATGCGCTTTTGGAGGTTTGATTTTCCCCATGCCAATGAGTTTATCTTGCTAAAAAATAAGGGACTCCATAAATTCTTTGAGAGAAGGCATAGTGTAGGGTTTACCTGTTGCGAGTCTTACTGAATGAAATGTAGACACAAAGACAGAGTATTCCGGTTCGAGCTTTGACATAATAGAGAGAACTTGGTGACTCTCCTCCTTGGATTTGTCAATTCCACAACCCTTGAGTTGCAGCAATAGAACATTATATTTGGTGAAGAAGTCTTGAATTCTGTCATAGTTCCTTGGATCCAATGACAGCAGCTCCGCTTCGAGCAGATTTCCTTTCATCTCATCCTGTTTCCCGTAGAGTTCTTGAACCTTTTTCCAAATTTCATTGGGAGTATTTCACGCAAATAGATGAAACTGCAACTCTGGAGAGATGCACATGCATATGGATCCGTGGGCCTCATCCATACGGTTGAGGTACTTGGATTTCTCTATGGCTGAAGTGGGTTCCACTTTTGTAGCCATGGTAATCCTATACAACCCTTTATGACGAAAGTATTGAGCCATTTTGTCCTTCCATTCGTGATAGTTGTACGGTGTTAGGATCGATACTTTGAGACACTCCATTTTTCTATCAATCTTCGATCTCCAAGCTGTAATACCTGCAAATAAAGTATTGGTGCGACTTTTATCTAGCAACCTATGGGCTCCGATACCATGTAAATGTGTTAAAAAACCTGCACAGATGAATCTAGCTAGCAAAGGTTGAACACACAGCTTTGCAGAGAAAAAACACTAAAAGAAAATCGAAAGAACAAAAGAATGATTCATTAGAAAATAGGTTACAATGCTCATGATATAGCATTATTGGGTGAAGATCCCAAGGTAATGCACCATAGTGGTGATCAATGAGAAGACTCAACACCTACAACAAGTTCCGGAGAGAACTAGCCAGTTGTGGAGTAAAAGAAGGAGCAAATCAGGGGGTAAATCATGTAGAAGAACTAACCAGTTGCGGAGTTAAAGAAGGAGCAAATCAGGGAGTAAATCATGCAGAAAAACTAACTAGTTGCGGAGTTAAAGAATGAGAAAATAAGGGAGTAAATCATGCAAAAGGAATCTTGCATGTAGTCCCATGCTCTAACTAAGAGTCCGCATGTATGTGTGTAGTAGTTCCAACAGGGTGTACTAGAAGATACAGGCCAAGCATAATTGGTAGATCGGTTTCCATTTAATAACTTCAAATACTCATTAGTCTGCTTCTGTATTGTACCTATTTCTTATGTATTGTAACTATAGCAGTTGGGGCAAGCCCAAACTGGCTCTTTCTTTCGCGGAAAGAAGGCGGCCAGGAATGATAATCTACAACCAGAGGGAAAGAAGGCAGCGACGAATGACAATTTGCAACTAGAGGGCAAGAAGGCAGCGAGGAATGACAATCTGCAACCAGAGGGCAACAAGACAACCAAGGAATGACAACCCACAACCAGAGGGAAAGAATGTGGCCTGGAATGACAATCTGCAACCAGAGGCACCTGTCTCCGCGAAGCCCATGCAAAACAAAACGTGGATCTATTTCTAAGGATACTTTCCCACTAACGACATCTGTGATTCCACCCATTCACCTTTATTACATGAAAATTAAAAACAAATTCATACCTTCCATTTATTTGTAATTTTATTTACATGTTAAAAAAGCTACAACATTAATTCAAAGCAAAAAGAAATTGTTGCTGCTCCGTTTTTAGTAAAAAAATCAAAGCCCACAGGCCGTGAATTTTTCTTGTTTCTCCATGGGCATTGTAAACATCGTCGTTGATATATCTTTCTTGGTCAAAGGTACAAACTTTCTCACTTTTTGTTTAGCCTTTAAAAGTTGTTTCGATGGTTCAATGAAGGTGCAATTGATCCCTAACCATCATAGGCAAATAAAAAGACGGCTAGAGAGGATATGGTTGACCACCCATGATGTGGACTTCGAGTACCAAATCTTGATCCCTTTCAGTTAAAGACCCGGATCTGTTGCCATACGCAAAGCACACATAAAAAGTAGTAAACTGCCCAGTAGGCCCATTGTCCCTTCCAGTTCCATAGATTGAGCCAGGTAAAGAGATCCATAGCCCACAACATCCCTTTGAGTGACATAGGTGAGGTCGTCGTGGAGATCCTGATAATTTTCACTGCGGAAAGAACCATAACGAAGTAGTGGTTTCAGTTCTAGTTCTACCCATTGAATCACCACCAGCAAAAGCATAGAGAGCAGTGGTAAATATGGCATGCCTTTGAGTTCCAGATCGATAGTAAGTATCATTGCCAGATATAGATGATATATATACAGAGCGAGTAGAAAAATTTGTGACATCGAATATGTGCCTTTGAATGCTGAAACATTATCTATTTCTGTAAAAAAAAATTATTGATTTGTAGCAAATTCAAATCTCTTATATCGAAATTTCATTTTACTTTACTATATTTGGTTGAGAGTTCTAAGTTGTGCTCTGTTTGGCAATAAATATAATTCCAAAAATGGTAACATCTTATTTTTTAGAACCAACAACATATACTCCCATAATATTCATCAATAAATTTATAATACAAAGGGAAAGAGATTTCTTACTGCTTCCTCAGAAGCAGTACTGTTGCTATACATGGGAAGCCCAAAACTCCACGAGCAACCCATGTCAGATCTTTTCGAATTCATCACAACTGAAAATTTCCTACAACTAGTCCAAGTTTTGTTGCCGTGGAAATCACAAGATTGACCCCACTCTGTCTATTAAAGATATTCCCATTATGGCACTATTTAAAATACCCTAACCAAGTTCATTCATTTTTAATTGTCAAACAGTACATAATTCCAATGGGTCGTTTAGGAACACTATATCTTTTCACTTACAATACAGTTCAGGCAGGTGGATGGTAGGTATCTCAGAACATTTGGCCAGTAGTTTTTATAATTTCAACTTAGTTGACACTCTCTGAATCTTTTTGCAAAATCTTTACCTCATTTTTTGTTATAACAGTACCACCGAAACATGGCATTTGGTACTGCAGGACAGTTTCTCTCATAAAACTCTTGACTAATGTCTCATCCACGAAATTCATTGATGGAACCTATGATGCTACTGCTGGGAAACTTATCTGTAAGAATTTTGTCTTTGAGAACTCATGTCTGGAATGTCATGTTTGGCATGTGTGGTTTGAAGACTAATTATGTTTTTTTATTTTTTTCCATATTTGTTACAATTATTTTCAATTCTCAATGACCCGCTCCTCCAGCTTAACAATTTTCAATTACTCACTCCCTACTCCTCCAGCTTAATAATTTTCAACCACCCGCTCCCTGCTCTTCCCGCTTAAGGTAGGGACTAGCTGTCATGTAGCCATCCTTGTTTAAAATATGCACTCTGGACATCACCAATTTGGGTGATGATTTCGAGGGAAATGACACGAAAAACTTTAAAAGTGTTGTTCTATTTTATGTCTAGGAAAACATTTAGTCCCTTGTCCTGTCAAGCTAAAGAAGCTGGGTATTATTATCAAATGAAAGAATGGGATAACATATCTATAATTATATTTTTGGATCATCACTATTTTAATTGAGATATGATTGCATGGGAATTCAAAACAGAGAAGACTTGGACTACTCCCAAAAAATTAGTTCGTAAGAAAACATGGAAATGATGAATTAAATAATAGATTACAGAAATAAAATTCAAGTGTATTCGATAATTTTAGACCTGTTACCATATCGTATGGTATTCCCAAATAAGTCATGGTTAAGTTGTTCAAAGTATAATTAATTTCGAAATATTTTGGGGTTTAACACTTAAAGAACTTAATCGTGTTTCCCGTATTATTTTCGGTTGATGACCAGAGTTATCAACTTTCGAACCGACAGGAATGGCGTATGCGCAAATGTCTCAGATGCTCGACAACTTGCAGATGACGAGCCACGATGCACTAAACTTGAGCCAGAGTTACAATGAGCACATCAGGCCACTGCTCTATGCTGTCGACACACTACGCAATTTGGAGTAGTGAAAGAGGGTATCCGGCTCCCTACTATTGTTGGTATTGGGGATCAGTACTCCGGGAAGTCAAGTGTGTTGGAATCCCTTGCAGGGATAAGCCTCCCAACGGGGCAAGGGATTTGTACAAGACTCCCGATTATTATGAGATTACAAAGCTGCAAGCCGGAGGAAAGTGAGATTGTGATTGAATACAAAGGAAAAAAGAGGAAAATTTTAGAAGCAGAGATTAAACAAACGTTGGATACAGTAACGGAAGAGATTGCAAGAAGCCACAAGGGTATAAGTGATACTCCAGTGACACTTCATGTCAAGAAGATGGATGCTCCAGATTTTACCATGGTTGATCTACCCGGGATAACAAGGGTTGATGTGCATGGGCAGCCAAGAGATATTTATGATCAGATAGAAAATATAATCATACAATACATTATTGCGAAGGAGAGCATCATACTTAATGTGTTGTCCGCGACTGTAGATTTTCTGACCTGTGAGTCAATAAAAATGTCTCAGGATGTGGACCTGTTGGAAGAATCACCACACCTCTATGGAATCCATAATTTCCACCCTAGGGATCCTAGTCACTGGTTTGGAATGTTTACCAAAACCTGCGGGTTTTGGTGTAATGGCAAACCTCCACATGGTATCAGAGCTTAGAGCTTGGACCCCAATATGGTATCAGAGCTGCATTTGAGGGGGGTGTTGGAAGAATCACCACACCTCTATGGAATCCATAATTTCCACCCTGGCTATCCTAGTTACTAGTTTGGAATGTTTACCAAAATCTGCGGGTTTTGGTGTAACCGCAAACCTCCACAGGACCCACAAGGTGAAAGAACTTTGGCCATGGTAACAACAGTTGACAGAGCTCCTGAGGGTCTTTTGAGAAAAAAACAAGGGATGCTGTCAATATTGGTCACGGTTGTAATTTTGTGCAGAATAGGGTAGGGATTGAATCTAATGCAGAAGCAAGACAAAGGGAAAGTGATCTGTTTAGAATAGATCCTCATCTTTCCAGCATTGATAAATCAATGATTGGAATACCCATATTGGCAGAAAAGCTTATGCAAATCCAAGCAATGGGAATATGCAAGTGTCTTCCTGATATTGTCAAAAAGATTGGAATAACAGATCCTCATCTTTCCAGCATTGATAAATCAATGGTTGGAATACCCATATTGGCAGAAAAGCTTATGCAAATCCAAGCAATGGGAATATGCAAGTGTCTTCCTGATATTGTCAAAAAGATTGATTCCACACTTTCCAAGAGGCAGGCAGGATGGTTGCATTGCCTAGGCGTTTCTCTTCTTCTGCAGATGCGATGCTTGAGTTTATGAAAGAAATGGATGCCATCAAGGGTACGTTAAACATGATTACTGTGGTGGGGGACTTTGAAGAGTTCAAGGATGAACCTGATATGCATTGCACTGCTTGCTTGAACAGGATGTTCAAAACCTATTCTCATGATCTGCTGAAAGTAAGCGCAATATCAGGAGAACATTTTCTATACCAGGAATTAATGTTACTGGAAGAGGCACAGGGAATGTTGGAAACCAAACGTAATTCCAACAACCTGTCACCAATATTCAACAACTATTTAATGCTAGATCTAGAAATCATCTATTGTTCTAGAAGTCAGCGGATACATTGACAATGGGAGAAGCTTCTCCAGGAAGCCACCGACTGAACCCATCTCCAGAAACTTCTCCAGCTTGTATATATACCTGTTAAATGATGAATGGATGTATGTTCTTGTGTTCAGTGTTTTTGAGTTGTGTTGGTGTGCTGTGTGCCTCTCATCTTTTCATGGTATCAGAGCAAGGTTGAGGGCTAAGTGTGAGAGCCCAAGTCGAGCGATTAGAGTGGGTGAGCTATCGCTGTAAAGTGAGCCGTGAGCTATAGTTGTGAAGCTGTGCATTGTTGCGTGGACGAGAGCTATGTGAGCCGTGAGCGAGGGCGACTGAGCCGTGAGTGAAGTGAGGTTGTAATGAACCTGAAGCAAACCTGAGGCACGTTGAGGTGTGGCTGAAGCAAACCTGTGGCACGTCGGGGTGTAGCAGACCGACAACAACGTGTTTTTTTGGCCTGGTGTACGCAGAACAAACCGTGGAGTTGTTGTTGCCTGTGTAGTACCGACCAGAGCGAATCTGTTGGAACGAAGTTGAAGGTCTAGTGCTGCCTGTCTAGGCGTTGAGGTTAGCTGAGGAATGGGCATTTTCTAATTTTATTTTATGTCATTAACATTGTTTTATTTGTGAGTAGATCAGAAATCTGCCCATAATATGGTAAAAATCTGCTGCGATTTTGCATAAGTATGGAGCCTTGGATAATGCATGCACGATTGCTTACAATGTTTTTTTTTGGGTTGAATCTCTGGTTAGATTTGACATTGAATTATAACCGGAACATTTAGCAGCAGACCCAGGCTTGTTGTAGTAAAGCCATCAGGAATGGATGTTATTTTATTTTATTGAAGCATAAAGGGGTTCAAATGGAAAATTGATTTAAAATTTTTTTTTAGTGTTGAGACTAAATTTAAAAAAAAAAGAAAAAAAAGAGGTGTTTATTTTTAATGGAGTGATAAGGTATTTAGTATGTGTTTAATGTGGTGAAAATATTCTAAGATTTAGTGAAAGTTGGTATATTTGAATTTAGATTTGGTGGCATTTTGGTGATTGGAGAAAGTTTTTTTTTCATCATCCCAAATTTGTTGCTTGATAATTATATGAATGAATCCACCAAACTTGATGGTGAAAATTACGTGAATTGGAAATTCAAGCTAATGACTATTTTAGAAGGAAATAGTTTGTGGTCCATTGTGAGTGGGGATGAGCCCAAACCCACTGTTGCAGGTTCTATTCTAGATTGGGAGAGAAGGGAGACAAAAGCAAAGGTGTTGTTGCGTATGTCCGTAAAGGACAACATTATTCCCCATATCAGAGATTGCAAGACATCAAAAGAAACATGGGATACGTTGAAGGGTTTGTATGAAACAAAAAATACAAACCGAATCTTGTTTTTGAAGACTAAGCTTTTATCTCTAAAAATGGAAGCAAATGAAAGTATAAGCAATTTCATATCTCGTGTCAAAGATTTAAGTGATAAGTTAGGAGATATTGGTGAAAAGGTGTCTAATACTGACTTAGGCACCATCATATTAAATGGCTTAGTGCAACATTATCAAATTTTTGTTTCAAGTCTTGCAGCTAGAGAGAAACCCCCTTCATTTGATGAATTAACAGGAATTCTTCTACAGGAGGAAAAGAGGATGAAGAACTTTAATTTGGGCTCTAGCAGTTCAGATTTGGCATTGGTGGCCAAGGTCAAATATCCATAGAGGCAAGCCATGGGACAAGAAAAAAGGAGGCAAGTTCCAAGCAAAACAAAAAGGTATGATACAATGTAAATTTCCAAAGAGAAATGATGAGTGTTATTATTATGGCAAACCTGGGCATCATTCTAAAGATTGCTATAAAAGGAAATATAATGAGTCTAGGCAGAGAAACAGAAGGCATAATGGAAATTTTGTGGACAAAGATATCAATGATGGATTTAAAAATCTTAAATTATTTGTTTCTGATGCTGCGTTGTCTGTGGAAAATGATGATAAGAATGCTTGGTTCATTGATTCTGGGGCATCACTACATATGTCTTGTAATAAGGAGTGGTTTGATGAATATCATGAAAACATTGAAGGAACATATGTTTGTCTAGGAGATAACAGATCACTTAAAGTTCAAGGTTATGGAGTAATAGGTGTGAATTTGCCTAATGGACAAGAGAAACAGATCCATAATGTGATGTATGTTCCTGATATCAAAAAGAATTTAATTTATGTTTCTACTATTACTGACCAAGATTTGAAGGTGGAATTTGTTAAATCACAGTGTGTAGTGAAAGACATTCAAGATAAGTACAAGGTTATTGCCACAGGAACCAGAGTTGGAGGCTTGTATAAGCTGGATGTGACCAGGAAAAGTCATCAAGCATTGGCATCTACAACAATATCAACAGTAGATTTATGGCATCAAAGGTATGGACATCTAAATCACAAAGATTTAATGCTACTTCAAAAGAACACTATGGTTGAAGGTCTTCCTATCTTGAAGAATGATCATATTGAATGTGAAGCATGTGTACTTGGAAAGCAACATAGGGAGGAATTTCCTATACATAAAGAAAAAATGCAAAGGAAAATACTTGAATTAATTCATACTGATGTATGTGGACCTATGCAAACTAGATCTATTGGTGGAGCATGGTATTTTCTTATTTTTATGGATGATAGATCTAGATATACATGGGTTTATTTCATAAGAAAGAAGAGTGATGTTTTTGAGTATTTTAAAGAATTTAAGAATATGGTAGAAAAACAAACTGGCAACTACATCAAAATTTTGAGATCTGATCAAGGGGGAGAATTCAAATCAAGAGAATTTAATCAATATTGTAAAAGCAATGGGATTCGACAACAATTTACAGTGCCACATACACCTCAGAAAAATGGAGTTGCTGAGAGGAAAAACAGAACACTAGTTGAATGTACACATAGTATGCTTCAAGGTAAAAATATCTCTAATGTTTTTTGGGATGAAGCCATTAATACTGTTGTTTATTTGAAAAATTGGAGTCCAACCAAAAGTGAGTCATTTAAGAGTTTTTGGTTGCAAAGCATATGCTCATATTCCTAAAGATGAAAAAAGAAAACTTGATGCAAAGTCAAATAAGTGCATATTTATTGGTTATTGTGATAATGAGAAGGCATACAAACTTTTTGATCCCAGTACTCATAGACTGCTTGCAAGTAGGGATGTGGTGTTTCATGAGAATGCAAATGAAGGTGATAAAATAAATAAAACTAGTATATGGCATGATATTGATGACTATATCAAATTAGACACAAGTGTTGAACAAGAACATGGACAAGCACGGGAATAGGTACAAGCTCAAGAACAAGGAGCATCAAGCAGTCATGATACTCCAAAGAGAGGAGAGGAGACTCTACAAAGCCAAAAGAAAGATGAAAGCAGTAAAACTCCAAGAAGGTCATCACGTCAAAGTTAGGTACCTGTAAAGTATAAAGATTATGTATTAATGTCCAGGTTATGAATGTTGTAGAACCTTAAGGCTATGATGAAGCTAAAGAATATGAAGAATGGAGAAATGCAATGAATGAAGAATATAACTCTATAATGAAGAATGACACATGGGAATTAACAAAATTGCCTAAAAACAAAGTTCCCATAGGATGCAAATGGCTTTATAAATCTAAATTTAATGCTGAAGGAAGTATTGATAAACATAAAGCTAGATTGGTTGCCAAAGGATATTCACAAAAGGAGGGAATTGATTATGAAGATACTTTTGCACCTGTAGCTAAGTTGAACACAATAAGAATCATGATTGCATTAGCTACAAAATATAATTGGAAAATGCATCAGTTAGATGTCAAATCTGCATTTTTGAATGGTGAGTTAAAAGAAGAAGTTTATTTTGTTCAGCCTGAAGGGTTTGTAAAACAGGGACATGAGTATTTGGTTTGCAGGTTAAAGAAAGCTTTATATGGCTTGAAACGAGTACCAAGATCATGGTATGTGAAAATTGCTTCTTTCTTTCATGAGAAAGGTTTTATGACAAGCAAGAATGATTCTAACTTATACATCAAGGAAGATAAAGACAAGAATGTTGCTTTAATATCTGTATATGTTGATGATCTAATCATAACAGGAAATGCATGCAAGTTGATTGAAGAAATTAAAAATGAGTTGTCACTTGTATTTGAGATGAAGGATCTTGGTGAATTGCAATATTGTTTAGTTCTTGAAGTTTGGAGGGAGCCTCGTAAGACACTTATCACACAAAGCAAATATACAAGTGAAATCCTTAAAAGATTCAATATCATTGAATGCAAGGCAACATCTACTCCTTTAGAACGAAATGTCAAATTGTGTAGTGATGATGGAACCAAAGAGGTGAATGGAACTATATACCGTCAACTGGTGGGAAGTCTGAATTATCTCACCACTACCAGGCCAGATATAGCATATTATGTAGTCAGTTCATGGCTAAGCCTTGTGAAAGCCATTGCAAAGCAGCAAAGAAAGTCCTTCAATATCTGAAAGGAACACTTAATTTTGGTATTATGTATACTGATGAATTTGATGTTGAATTGGCAGGTTATTCTGATTCTCACTGGGTTGGAAATCCAGATGATAGGAAATCTACCACTAGATACGTGTTCAATATTGGTTCAGGACCAATATCATGGAGCAGTAAGAAACAACCAACTGTTTCATTGTCATCCACTGACGTTGAATACAAAGCATTATGCAGTGCAACCTGTGAAGCAATATGGCTTAGGAGGATACTTGAAGATGTTGGAGAAACACAACAAGAACCTACAGTAATCAGATGTGACAATCAAAGCACTATCAAGTTGGCAAACAATCTTATATATCATGCAAGGACAAAACACATTGAGACACAACATCATTTTGTAAGAGAAAAATTGCAATCAAAAGAAATTGACTTATCATATTGTAATACAAATGAAAATGTCGCTGACATATTCACCAAGCCTATTGGAAAGGATAAATTGGAAATATGTAGAAATAAGTTGTACATTGTAAAAAATCCAAATTATAAGCCTAGGTGAGACTTAGACCAGCATGACAATTAAGAGTATAGTGTCTTGTTTATTGTATGTAGTTGGAATTAAGGGGAGTGTTGGAAACCAGATGTAATTCTAACAACCTGTCACCAATATTCAACAACTATTTAATGCTGGATCTAGAAATCAACCACTATGACTGAACCCATCTCCATAAACTTCTCCGGCTTGTATATATACCTGTTAAATGATGAATGGATGTATGTTCTTGTGTTCAGTGTTTCTGAGTTGTGTTGGTGTGCTGTGCCCTCTGATCTTTCCAGGGAATCACTCTTCAGAACTTTTTACCCCCTCCCGCTCTTGTAACTTTGCTGAACTGAAGAATCACGTTGATTCTGTGTCGGAGACAAGCAGAGACTTAGCTAACGATGTCTGCGACTACCTGGACAAAGTCATCTGTCGCGTAATTGATGTTAAGACACAAAGCTATCCGAAGTTGCAGTCGGTATCAAGGAGAGCTTTTCAAGCTTTGATTGGGAGAATGAAGGATGATTGCGTGAAGTATGTTGAAGATATGATGGAAATGGAGAAGCGGATAGTTCTCACAATGAATCCCAGTTATGCTGAATCCTTCTTCAAGTTGCAAGAAAAGAAAAGGGAATTCATTACGGCCTTAAAAAACAACTCAAAGACAAGTTGCATCGAAGGCATCGGAGAAATTAAAATGGTGTCAAACATCAGCAGTGGCGACCTCGAGGCGGCGTTCGAGTTGAAGATTAGCCTTATTGCTTATTGGAATGTGGTAAGGCTGAGGTTGGATGACCAGATCCCACTCCACCTGCGGTTCATGGTGCAAAAGTTGGTTGAAAGCGACATTGTCGTCAAGATTGTAAAGCATGTGGCTGAGCCAGGTTTAAATATGATGGAGCAGGTGCTTGAAGAAAGTCCAGTAATAGCTACTAAGAGAAAGAACCTCAATAACAGTGTTGAATGGTTGAGGCAGTCAAAATCTGCTGTGTCTAAACTCATTGGTAGCTCTCAGAAGCTCGGTATCGATGATGCATAAAGTATTAGCAATGGTTAAATACTGCTGCTCAGTAGTCTGCATTTTTTGCATTTCCATTGTCATAGGTTTCATCACTTCATCCAGTCAGGTGTTGATGAAGTTTCTCAGGACTATATACAAGTTATCTTTGATGTTTCAGGACATTGTCATGGTTTAAGTAAACTTTCATTTGGTTTAATATTCTTCATGGTTGAATCTTGGTGCTCATTATTCCTTGTTTTGGTGCTCATTATTCCGTGTTTTTTTTTGTGCGTTTTGGTGTTCATTGCTCTTTGTCACGTTGATGAATTTGCAAATTATTTATGAAGTTTCTCGATATCAGAGTTTGAGATTCTTTTAAATTGATATACTAGTTATCAACGTTTAAAGCGTTCTAAACATTGTTTTAATATATATTTTTGTTTGTAGGTCTTAACACGTTATCTTACTCTTTGTTTTGGTTTTAGGTCTTAACACATCTTAAATTTTCTAGGCTGAATACTGTGCTGTAAACTAGCTTGCATTTTGTGCATTTACATTCTTGGGATTGAATGTTGTTGTTCACTAATTTGCATTATGTGCAATTACATTCTTTAAGTTGAATACCGTTGTTCACTAATTTGCATTTTGTGCACTTACATTTTAATTGCCTTCTGTGACGTGAACAAGTTTCTCTGTAAATTCACAGGTGTGAATTGTTTTATAAAGCTTCACAGACTTACATACTAGTTTTTGATGTTCTTAATGTTTCTGATGTTTCGATTAAACTTTATTTTCAATAGAAGTCTTAAACATATATTTTAGTATTCTGAATTGTTAAATATTACTATTCATTCATTAGCACTTCGGGCATTTGCATTTTCATCTCTTTCTCGCTTGAACAATTTGATAGGTAAATAGATTTGTAAATTTGTTGTAGTTTCTAATGTTCTTATGTTTCAAAACATTAATTATTCAGTATGTTTTGAAGATAACCCATATCACTGGTTATTGTTTTGAATTTCTGAGATGGTTTATTTTTAGTAAAAAGGGTTGTTTTGAATATAACTTGATTTGAATCTCTAGGTTGTTTTCAATAGATAAGACTATCGAGCTTCAGGGATTTTTTTTAGAATATATATATGTATATATATAAATGAATAAATTATTTTTCTAAGAAAGAGATGTTGATAAAATATAAATATATGATAGCAGGAAAGGGATAGAATTATTGCAAAGAAAAACATGTAAGAAAAACAAAACCAGGAAAAGGAGAGAAATTAAAAAATATATAAAATAGCAAATCCTAAAACTAAAAATAAAAATAAAGAAGAATATGAAAAAAGGCTGAAAACAAAATTGAAAATAATCAAAGAAAACCAAAAAGATTAAAGTTAAACTGAAAAAATATCCAAAACCTATATCTAAAAGCTTAAAAGACAAGAACAGAGAAAATTAAATATAGCTGCCACATCTAGGTGACTGGAAAGAGGGACCAAAATTGGTATTAGGCAACTTATTTTATAAATTATGTAGTTTTAGGTACTATTATTAGTAATTTTGTTTACTTTGAGTAGCATATTTTATTATATTAGGAAAATGATCAACATTTTATAATGGACAATAGAAAATTTTATATAACCTTCATATTATGTATAAATTTATTCTTTGAACAATTAAAACTAAATATAAAATAAAAATTCTAACAAAGTAATTTATGTTTATTAATATTATTTATTGTTTTATATTAATTTAAAGTTAAGTTGATCAAGGATTACATAATTAGAAATAAATATCACAAAAAACATTTACAAGTATTTAATGAAATTAATAATAATCAATAGTTGTAACAATTATTAATCTACATTTTAGTTATTTTTTGATATTATGGAAATTATTCTATCTAGATTGACTTGTTATATTAATTCTAAGAGAGGACACCATTTTAAAGTGTTAGATATATAAAAATATTAAATAGAATAATATCAATTTTTGTTATTGTTATAATTTACAACAATTTCAATTATTTTTATAGTAACTTATTTTATATATACCCTAATATCATATCCTCTTCATCCAAGCATATTTTTCTCCCATTCAAAACTTGACATCAATATCCTATCTATGAGATGATGTTAAATACGGAAGACAAGAGGTTTCTTAAAATTATTTGTAACTCTAGTCAAAACCACCTTAAATTCAAGTAAGGATGGCACAAGGACGAACAAGTTTTTCTAAGCCATTGGGAGATAGAGGAGATCATTTTGTAGAATAGCAATGTTAGTATTAAAGACATTGTTGCATCATAATTTAATTATTATTAAATAGAGGGTCATAAAGAGTTAGAGTGTAAAAACGACTACAATATTGTATTAAGGAGGCGATCAAACCAAATATTAAAAACTAGAAATATCTAGGCTTCTTTTGGAGTTATCTAAAGAAGAAAATATACATTTTTAAAACAAGAACAAACTTTTATGATCTCCATGTGAAAGTAGGCATAACCGATAAATTCCAAAAACACCATGAGAGGAAAGTGTATGTAACTTTTGTAACACTAAGAGGGTTTATTATGAAAACACTCTCTTAGATTTTCTAACTCATACTCGGATTGGATCTACATTTCAAACTATATGTGACACTACCAACCTTCTTGTCCTTTTAACTCAACAAAACTATGTTGATTTTGAAATGCTTCTTCTAATGTTTTTAAAGCATAGAAATAAAATCCTAAAAAAGTATGAGTAATCACTTTATGCCTTAGAAATATCCATGAGACCATATTCGCTCTTAGTGGATGTTAATCACCATTATC
This sequence comes from Pinus tabuliformis, assembly GCA_031772625.1. Classification (NCBI taxonomy): domain Eukaryota; kingdom Viridiplantae; phylum Streptophyta; class Pinopsida; order Pinales; family Pinaceae; genus Pinus; species Pinus tabuliformis. Next base: position 62,394,375 of record CM062806.1, read on the forward strand.
ATTATATATTAGTATAAGAAATTTACACCACTTTATAGTTGACAAGATAAACATAAATTATGAATCAAAATAGTAACATTATTTATTTTCATTATTTATATTTTTGTCTTAAAAACCAAGTTGATTGAGGTTTGCTTCATGAATAATAAATTAATGTGCGAGAAACATCTTTCTTATAAAATGTTGACACCTAATCATCCAAAACTGACAATGTTGTTGAGCGGAAACTTGATTGCTTGGATAGATTTGCAAAAGCAAAATCATTTCAAGAATTTGATAATCAGATTCCACATCTTGAAAGGAGGATTCCTATACTAGACCAACATGTGGAATATTTTTCTGAAGAACACTCTCCCCTGCATGAAACTCCAACAACAGATGATGCTTTAAGTGATGTGATTGACAGAATTGGGAGACTCAATCTTGATTCAGTCCCAACTCAATCAATGGAGCAGCCTTAACCATCTGAGAAAGGTCCCCCATAGTGGCTGACAAAGACACTTGAAAGTGTTCATCCTGATGAGGTTGGAAAAACAGGAACTAGAAATTCAAATCGGTAGAATGGAGGTGATGTGGATGACTCTAATTCACCTGTTGATATGGATGTTTCTTATGATTGTGAATTGAACTTGTCTATATATTTTGAACCAACTTCCTTCAAAGAAGTTGCTTCTCGTGATGAATAGAAAGAAGTGATGCAAAAGGGGTATGATTCCCTTATAAAAAACAACACTTGGAAGTTGATTGATCCTCCATTAGGAACCAAACTGATTGGCTGCAAGTGGGTATACAAGAACAAGTATAAAGTTGATATCTCACTTGACAAGCACAAAGCTAGGCTTGTGGAAAAAGGTTTTGCACAGAAGGAAGGGGTCGATTATGAGGAGACTCTTTCCCCCACAGCAAAATGGGCTACCATCTGGATACTCTTTGCCCTAGTAGCTCAAAACGGTCGGAAAGTCCATCAAATGGATGTAAAAACTGTTTTCTTAAATGGAGATCTAAAAGAGAATGTTTTTATGTCTCAGCTTGAAGGATTTGCTGTGAAAGGACATGAACGTAAAGTATGCAAACTTGTGAAGTCCTTGTATGGACTGAAACAACCACGAGCTTGGTATGAAAAACTAACTGAGCATTTTCTGAAACTCAATTTCAAACATTATGATCTTGATGATGCAACTTTATTTGTCAAGAAAGTTGGAAAAACAGTGGTATATCTTGTGGTATATGTAGATGATCTTTTGATGACAGGGAAAAATGAAAGCTACATTGCATCCATAAAGAAGGAATTGGGGAAAAGTTTTGAAACGACTGATTTGGGCTATGTTCATTACTATCTTGGCATTGAAGTAACCCAACATCCAAAGTCCATATTTCTTTCTCAAAAGAAATACATTGGAAATCTATTGAACAGGTTTGGCATGACAGAATGCAAACCTCTTACTACTCCAATGGAACAAAACTTAAATCTCACATCTATTGAAGGAAAAGAATTTGAGGATGCAACAAAGTATAGATAGCTTGTAGGAAGTCTTAACTACCTAACTACTTACCAAACAAAACATTTCATTTGCTGTTGGAATTCTTTCCAAGTTTATGCAAAAGCCTTGTGAGGGACATTGGTGTGTTGCACAAAGAGTTCTAAGGTACTTGAAGGGAACTCAAGACTTTGGAATCAAGTATACACAGGTGGACGACTTCAGCTTGATTGGATACTCTGATTCAGACTTCGATGGAGACAAAGAAATTGGGGTATCTACTTCAGGATATGCTATGAGTCTTGGATTAGGAGCTGTCTCCTAGAGATCACGCAAACAATCAGTTCCAGCAGATTCCACGACAGAAGCAGAATACGTGGCAGCAGCTGAAGCAACAAAAGAAATTGTGTGGCTCAGGAAAATTCTTGAAGATTTGCAGGTAAAACAAGTACAATCAACTCCACTCATGATTGACAATACCTCTGCAATAATGTTGGCCAAGAACCCAAAGTTCCATGATCGAACGAAGCACATCAATACTAAATATCATCTGATTCGACATCATGTTGAGGCCAAAACAACGCATCTCTATCATTGTTCCACTAATTAGCAAATTGCAGACATCTTCACCAAAGCGCTTGGAAGAGAAAAGCTTGAACGATTCGAAATGATGCTTGGACTCACCAACATCCCTTCAGATTAAGGGGGGGGGGGGAATGATGACACCTAATCATCAGAATTTGGTGAATATAATGTAAATAGATAAATAAGCAATATGAACAGTCATCAGGAGATGAAGTGAACAGTCTCTCCCTCATGTACATAATGAAGACCTCCCTGAAGGAATAATACACACGAATCAATTTTGGTTGAGGAGTTACTGCTTGGTCTCACATAAAATTATTTAATGACAATGACACTAGTAATGTCCAGTATCTAATATTAATCATTTTAACAATCAAAATAAATTATAAATAAGAATAGCAATAAGGTAGTATAGATTGATTTTTTCAAATATTATAGGGAATAGGAAAAACTAACTAAACTTATTATTTAAAGTGTCCAATATTTATTTTAGAATTTGAGTATGTTATATTGAAAAAACATATAATTGATATTCCTACAATAATTAGATAGCTTACATTATTTTTATTATAAATAATATTTAACCGAGTTCATTAGGATTTACCTCACGCATAATAGATTACATAAGAAATTTCTTACATATTATATATTACTGTAGTAGAAATAAGCTAGAATTTGCACCAGATGTTGCAATGGAAACGCCGCAAGACATAAATTCAAGGAGAATCATGACATATAAAAAATCATTGAAGATAAAAATTAGTAAACAAAATTCCATTCAAAGCTAGAAGATAAAGAGAGATCACTTATGTTATGCCAAATTTGAGAAATTCTATAACCTTTCGAACATAGATTGCCTCTTAATATTCAAAGATGGTATTTCAAGTTCCAATAGCAAATATTTGATAGATTTTGAAAAAATACAAGTAGTAGATGAGATAAATTAAATAAAATGATATTAATTCATGAACAATATGATAAAGAATTAAACATGAATATCTGCATAGGGTGATGATGAGAGTTAGCATGGAGGTACTGGTTAATGTGAGTTTTTTTTGTGATAAACTTACAAGTAAAGTGAACCATCAGAGAGACGAGTAACAACAACATCTTAGAAGGGAAGGGATGAGTGCTCTTCCAATTCCATTGTAATTTGGATATGTGAGGAAACATTGTTGAGGTGATGAAGAAAATATTGGAGGGATGGAAGCCCATGAGGCCACACTACGAAAGTGTCATCAACAAACTTGTACCAATATTTGAGTTTCTAATGGCAAGAATTAAGGACCATAGAATCGAAATGCTCCATAAAAATATTTGCCACAACCAAAGATAGGGAAGACCCCATTGTCATTCTTTCTGTCTCTTCATAGAAAATACCATTGTAGGAGAAGAAGGTAGAGGATAGACAAATTTTAATAAGGTTAAGGGTTTCCGGATCGACCAACTTGGATATTAATTCTAAAGCTTCAGGAACAAGGATTTATGTAAAGAGGGAGATAACATCAAAGCTGATGAAGATGTCATTGGGGTCAAGATGAATGGATTTGGCCTTTTGGATGAAATGAGGGGAATATTTAATGAAGTAATAAGATGTGCCAAAGAAAGTGTTGAAGCTTGGTGGCTAGGAAGCGAGAGAGTGCATGAGTGGGGGCTCCATTAGCACTCACTATGGGTCTTAAGGGGATATCTTTTTTATGAATCATTGATTGCCCATAGATTTTGGGGGTCATAGGATGATGAGGGATGAGCTGCTTCTGAGTAAGAGGATCAAGAAGAAGAAGAGAAATCACACTTTTTATATGTCATAGCAATTACTGCACCCAAATTTAGGAGTTAAAAAACCTCATATCCTTGAAAAACTTCTACTTCAAAATCAAATGCGTTGTCTGTGATTACACCTATGGTGGTAATATAAAAAAATAAAAAATAAAAGCCTCAAAGATTACATAATGGATTTAGATCCCAACTAGACTTGACAATGTTCAGATAATGGATTTGGTCTATTTTGCATGCCACAATACTTAGGATTCAAGCACAAGTTGCTCAAGATGCAACATAACATATTCATTGTTTCTTCTCTTCCTTTAAGCACATCCCATTCTCTACACATAATGTAAACTCAAATATGTTATATAGTGAAAACTAAACCTATTAATCATGGAATTGGCACAGTTATAAATCTTTTACAAGTAAGAGATATTGTTTTCACGCATATGAGACTATATCATATGTGAAAAGACCTCATTAACAACTATATTCTGATTGTAGTAGGATACATAGAAGAATAGTATCCTCATGATGCCAACAACAAGCAATATGAGTGACATATAGGGTTATTGTCCCCTTATTAACCAATGGAGAATGAAATATAAAGTAAAAAATGTATTTATGGAGGTGCAACAACTCCATCTTTGTATGCAAGTGGTCAATGGATTCTTATGCATGTATTAACAAAATGTTCATTTGATGTGCATTGCTTTCTTATGTGCCATCAAATTTGCACTCTAAAGTTATGGGTGGCACATTCCATAGTATCTTATTAAATGGTTTGCGCATCCTTTGTTGCTTTCATATTTGTGTTGAAACACTACAAATTGCTTTTTCAAATTGCAATGTTGTGCTTTGCAAAATTATTGTGTATACAAGGCAATGATGATATTAGCCAAGGGAAATAATGCTGAAATTTTGTTAGATTTGTGCAGGGGCAATATTTCATGGAGCCCCTGAAGTTCGAAAGGTGTAAGAAATTATATTTCTATCATCATTTATAAACAGAATTGGTAAATAGGAAACGCAATTCAATTTAGAGTAAATAAATCGCAAAAAAAATTGTTTGTCATTGTTGCCTTTGGATTGGGCAAACTCACTAGATGGAGTCCTAACTCTGTATAGAGGCCCCCTCTAAGGGATTGCCCAAGGTTGCTTGGAAATCCATTTGAAGAAAAGAATTTTGGAAACTTCAACTAGTTATTGTGCATGGGGGCAGAGGACGCCCATGAATCGCCAAATCTCCCAACGTTCATGAGACTAAATCTCATAAGCCTCACCTAGCTCACACCCTCTCAAAGGTCATGCTTTTGCAAAGATTTATTACTCAAAGTACTTCATATAAATTTTCTATATAGATAACCCATCAAGATTGTTCAACTATGCAAGAGAACTCTAAGCAAGGTTGACTTATTGGGCATAGGCTGAGATGTATCTAAAGTGCATTGCTCCCTCCCATATTTTATAGATTTTTTTTTTAAATAGTTTGTCATTTAATTTGCTAGAAATTCAAACCTCCAATTCACTGGAAATTCAAACCTCCAACTCTATCAAGCAACTTTTTGCAATCCTCGCAATTGAAAATGTACCCCAGGTGTTTCAACCTATTTTGAACTGACCTCTAATGCACAAAATTAATAATTGAACAATCTATAATTCAGAATTTGCAATTCTATCAATCACAAGATTCCCATGAAATGAGGGCAATTTAATTAGCCATATTACATTGTATTATGTATATTCTATCTTTATAAAGGCACACACATAATTAAAATGGGTAGCCCCAATTTTGGTGCTACTAAGACTATGAGAAATAAACGCTTTGCAAAAATGTACACAACCACAATGGAAATTTTGAGTTTCAAGTTACTCAAACTGGATTGTGGTTCGATAAAGAGTATTCACGATGACTGGTGCAACTTCCAAGATTATCACGCATAGTTGAGATCCTGACATGGACACAAGTGAGGGTCAGACTATTGTTCAATAAAGAGTGGTCATGATGACTCGTGTAACTTCCAATATTATCACGCGTAGTTGAGATCATGACATGGACACAAGCTACAGTGGTTTGTGCGGTTGGGAAAGAGGTTTCGAAATGGATGGACTTGGGACTGAGTAGCAATCATCATCTAATTCAAATCAACGGATAATCATAATCCAATCGTCTAACAAAATATTGAATGGCACAGATTATGACATGAAGGAAGTTAGGAGAGTTCTTTTTAGAGGGAACACCTTACGACGTAAATATTTATAAGCTTAACTTTAATGATTTTGATTTTGTGCCTATAAATATTTGTAAGCTTTTAAATTACAAGTGTATTTGTAAATTGACCTGATATACACACTCCAATCCTACTCCAATCCTCGGACTAAAAAAGAACCTAATTTTATAATCTCACAATAATTTCTCAATATCATAAAATTATATACTTGGTTTCCTCTAAAATTTAAGAGGGACTAAGTTGCTTGCTTCTAACCAGAATATGAAATTATAACATTAGTAACATGGAAAATATGAAAACATGGCATTAAAGTTATGTGAGATTTAATTTACACATGTTCTTATGAATTTGTAAGTCTAACTTCTATTTAGTTACTCGACGATATTATACGTTTCGATTTATTCATCAATTTTTTTTCCTTTTAATGTCATGACATTTGATTTTTAAATTAAATTGAATTATATCATTAAATTTCGAAGTTATATGGGGCTCTATATTCCTATTCTACTTTCCTCATTTAAATAAATAAAAAAGTTAACAAATAGGAAATAAAAACATTCAATCAAGGTTTGCGTGGCCAGGTCAGCCCCAGTTGCCACAATTGATGACTTCTCTGGCAATGCCATGATGGTAACACCATGCAACCTTCCCAAAGCTCATTCTCTGGGGAGACAGAGAAGGCCCATAATTTGGAGCTACCTTCCATTACCACAGATGTTCCCTTTTCTACGCAGTGCCACAATGGGCAGACCATGCTGGCTACTCTAGCTCTGATTCATTGGACGTGGCTTATGAATATGATTGAGAGAGCGAGGTCACCATTTGGACTTGCCTTCAATTTCCATAAACGATCACTATTCCAGGTAACGCCAACATGGTCAGATCATGCAACTTTCCCTATCACTGCTTCTATTTATTTTCTTATGAATAATTGACGAGCTAATGTTGTCAAACGTCTATGTCCAAAATAGTGAAAAAGTGAGGCTTGTACGTTGCAAAATATCCAATAGGTTTACATGACATGCTCAAACATTTTGAGGATACAATGTTGTTGCAGTAACCGGGGCAGAGTAGGAAACCTCAAATATTGGGAATCGTGGGGTTAGGTGGCATAGGAAAAACAACATTGGCAAAAGAATTCTTCAATAGCAAGAATTCAGATTATGAAACATCCTGCTTCTTATTGACGTAAGAGATCATGTTGTGAAAGGTTATTTAAATATGTTGTAGAGAAAGCTTCTTAATAGCTTGATTGGATTGGATTGGATCAACTAGTAGATAACGTTGATGAAGATAAAACGACGCTCATAGACCCTCTCAGATCTTCCAACGCCTTGGAAATCTTGGATGAAGTAGACTATGTGAATCAGGTTGATGCGCCTATGCCTGTTCGTGTTCAAATTGATGATCTCTACTGAGGTACCTTAATATTGATTACATATAGAGATAAGCATGTTCTTAGAAGCTCAACAGTTGAAAAATCATCAAGGCTAATTAGACTAAACGCACAACACTCCCGGAGCTTCTCTTCTCCCGTGCCTTCAGCCAACCCTATCCGCTCCTTGGATTTGAATCTCTGGTTGATAGCTTCCTAGAAGCTGCGTTTAATGGTTTTCTCTTGGATGGCGTTTTGAGGAGGGTGGAATTCCAAAATTTCTTATGGCTCCATTAAAATGAGTGTCCCAGCTCTTCCTTTCCTTCTTCAATTCCAATGAAAAATTTAAGGGTTCTTCAAGTGTCGGGGAGTGAATTAAAAACAACGTGGCAAACGAATTATAGGTAAATAGGAATTTGCTGGTAAATAGGAATTTGTTGCTGAGTGATTACTTGTTATTAATGTTCATGGTACACTATTGGGTATTGAATGAATCTAACAATTTTCACATATACATATGGATTTTTTTGTTTATCATTACAAATATTCGAAAGAAAAATTTGGCAGGACAAGAATTAAAAAAAAACACCATTTACATTTACAATAAATTCTCATATCATTTTCACAGTATTATAAAACATCTTTATATATAAAATGTTTTCTTGAAGTAAGGATTTTGCAAGCAGGGACCTTCATAATATTTATATTCTCTTCTAACTTAAGCATTTTACAAGCACCTTTGCAACTGCAGGAGTTAGAGATTTCTGCATCCATGTTGACTATTCCGAAGTCCATAGAGAATTTGAAGGATCTTGAATGAATTGTGGTGGATGGCCTCGCGGTGCGTGGCAGAGCAAAGATGAAAAATTTTCCGGAATAAATCTGTGATCTCCACTCACTGAAGGCCTTGGTGTTAAGAAACTACTTAGAAATCATTTCAATAGTAGACTTCTTTGGTCATTTATCAAACCTCCAACATATGGAGAAACAACACTACACAAAAATGAAGAGGATTCTAATTTCATTCGAAAATTTAAGTAACCTTACATATATTGATTTGAGTGGTTGCAACGGATTAACTATCCAGAGTGAAACACTGAGAAAAATAAACACGGTTGACTCACATGCGAGAGTCATTTTTGTGATTGGGAAAGCAGTTTCGAAATGGATGGGCTTGGGATTGAGTAAAAACCGTCATCCAATTCAAATCAATGGATAAACATAACCCAATCGCCCAACACAATATCAAATGACACATATTATGACACGAAGGTAGCTAGGAGAGTTCTTCAGAAGGGAACACCTTACGTCGTAATTAAATTCATAGTTTACAAGATAAAAATAAATTTTCGGAGGGGAACACCTTACAACTTAATTATCTTTATAGTTTACAAGATAAAAATAAATCATGAGTTGGAATAACAACATAATTTACTTTTATATAAATTAAGTTAATTGAGGCTTATATTTTATGAATAATAGATTAATGTGTGAGAAATATCTAACTTATGAAGTTATTTCATGACAATGACATTAGTAATGTCTAGTATCTAGTATTAACCATTTTAACCATCAAAACCAATTATGAATAAGAATAACAATAGAGTAGTATAGATTGATATCTTTCAAACACATGATGGGAGAGATTATGTTATCTAACCTAATTATTTCAAGTGTTCAATATTTATTCTTGAATTGTTTGAGTATATTATATTGAAAATAAAATATAATAACCCAAGATGGAAGAGAGTATACTAACTAAACTAATTATTTCAAGTGTTCAATATTTATTCTTGAATTGTTTGAATATATTATATTGAAAATAACATATAATAACACAAGATGGAATATATAATATTTTTATTAATCTTAATTTCTTGCAATTTTCTATTATAATTAATATTTATAGTTTTGTTTTAAAACCAAGTTCATCAAGATTTAATTAAATATATATTTAATTAATTAAAAATTATATCATTTATATAGAATGATTTGTGAATTGTTTATTGGATAAGTTATGTACGTATAATTATAATTGAAATTATGTGAAAATGTTTCTTGTATTAAGTAAAGAGTGCTAATAAGTAAAAATAAATCCTTAGAAGTTTGAAACTAAAATCTAAATATTTTAAATATAAATTTTGGATTGTTTTTAATGACTAGTATTAAAATTTATTTTAAAAAATGATTGGAATTCTTATTATTTTATCAAAGATGAAGACGAAGATTGATGTCTATCAAACTTTAAGAAGGTAAGAGCTTAATTAAGAATTTTTAATATTTATTTCTATGATCAAAGAGAAGGGAAATAAACATTCCCACATCACATAATTCTACTGATTGAGCAAGTCAAGAAGATTGGTAGTTTGGAAAATGTTTTGGAAATGAGAATGGAAGTGAGTAAGAGCTAGGAAATTTAAGCGAAAGTGTTTTTAATCTTCAACCCTCTTAGTAGCACACAGTTGACAAATTATTTCATTGCAAGTTGTTTTGGGAATATATTATTGTCCAGTTTCACTTCAAAGCTTGTGAGAACTTATCTTTGCAATGCTCATTTTCATATTAACACTGGTCAAGACAGAGAGATAATTCTTTTTAGCGAGTGTGGGGTTTATCACCTCTTTACTAAGGATGAAGATGACAGTTAACATCCACTTAGACCAATGAGGTCTATTGGGCCTTAAGAAAGTAAGAGATTGATTGATAATTTTAAATATCTTATTTCTATGATCAAAGAGAAGGGAAAGAAACATTCTAAAATCACTATAGTTCTACTAACTAAATAATTAAAGAAGATTGGTAGTGTGAAAAATGGTTTGGAAATGAGAATGGATGTGAGTAAGAGTCAAAAAATCCAAGAGAAAGTGATTTTCATCTTCAACTCTCTTAGTATCACACAGTTGACAGATTCTTTCACCCCAAGCTGTTTTGGGAATATACTAACACCCGATTTCACTTCAAAGCTCATGAAAATTAGTTCTTATCTTTGTAATGTTGAGATATCATCCTCCATCCATCACATCACCATTCAAAGGAACTATAAATTTTCAAGCAGTAGAGGACCACATACAACACCAATAAGAGGTTCTCAAACTATTGAAGTATAACTTGGTTATAACACAAAATACGACAAAACAACAAGTAGATCAACATTGCAATGAAACGGAATTTGAAGCGAGGGATTGTTTATTTGTGAGACTAAAACAATATAAACAGATGTCCCTCAAGCAACAAAATAAGGGAAATAAATTAGCTTAGAGATATTATGGCCTTTATAAGGTGTTGCAGAGGATTGGAAGTATAGCCTACAAATTGGAGTTGCCTCTCTCTTCATGTGTACAACCAATCTTCCATGTTTCTTGCTTAAAGAAGGTCATTGGTGATCCAAACCCTTCTACAAGAGATTAATGAACAAGGGACAATAATAGTAGAACCAAAAACAATTTTGAAAACAATGATCCAGATTTAAGCAGGAACGCAACAAATTACAGAGATAACCATATACACAAAGATGCAGCGGAAATAATACTTCATTTCATTAATGGAAAATACTGACATATGCTTACAAACAGAAATGGCAATAAACTAGCTAGGGCGATGGTAGCTTATCTCTGAGAAGAGATGTGATGGCTACATGCCTCTGAACTGTTCTGAACTGTATTACAATGAGGCTCGAAGGCCTATTTATTGTTGAGAAACAATGGAAAACCCTTCACATACCGAAACCTAACCCTAGAAGATGAAACGCCAAATTGTGGGCCCCGTTTGGGTAAATTGGTACATCAATTTCCCGGGGTCGTAACTTTGGCATACGATCTCCGTTTGACGCGTACGATAGCTCGTTAGAAAGATCTATCCGAGTACTACCACTTTGGGAGGCAACATAAGGCTCAGTCGCCCCGGAATTCCAAAAAAACGTCGTTTAGGGCCTCAAAACGGCTCCGGAAGTTCAGGACCCGAAAAATTGCTAAAAATAGTAAACTGTGCTACAATTAAGGAAACTGAAAATGCTGAGAAAGACAATGGTGGGGGTCCAGGTGGACCTGGCGGGTGGCCACCAATATCCACCTGGATCAAACAAGGACAAAGTAGTTGAGTAATGAAGCAATTATCGAGTACCTCATTAAATGGAATAATCTACAAGTGGAAGGCGCAACATGGAAAGTTGAGTATTTCATGCATAAATACCCAAAAATAGTTAAGTGTTGAAGACAACACTTATTTGAAGGGGAGGTGCCCCACATTAACCCAAAAAACCTTTATTAATCCCTAGATATTGAGTGATTACGTTTCTATTGTTATATTGTTATGTAGGGTATAACCCCTTATGATCTTATTTTATTATAATTGTACCATTTGTCTCCTATATATATAGTAAGAAAACCTAGTCTTAAAACCATCAAATATTGTCTTGTTCAATGTATTTATTGTATAAGAAGGTTTCCAAATCAAAGTGGATTGCAATTATTGGTTTCTTATCATTTTAAAATCACAAGATAATAATAGAAAGTTATGTATAAATATGGATGAATGTAACAAAAAAAAAGAATAAGGAGTGTCATGGGAGAAAAAATTAGAATTTTTGGTTAGCTGTAATTTTCTATTGTTTCAACTCAATTTTTCGTACATTGTTGCAACTCCATTGATTTATTGTTGCAACTTCATTGACTGTAGTTATTCCTTGTTGCAAATCCTTTGTTATTATTGTTGAAACTCCTATGTTATCATTGTTACAACTCCTCTATACATTGATGCAAATTGTGTGTTATCATTGCTACAATTCTCCTAGTTGTTATTGTTGTTGAAAATCCATTAATTTTTACTTCAACATTGTTATCGCTTATTGTGTCACTGCGTGAAAATTAGGGATGGGTTGGAGGAAATAGTTTGTTTGTACATGTGAAAATTTTGGCTTCCCCTAATGTTAAATACATTTTTTTTCATTAATTTATTCACACATTAGTGTGTCGCTGCATGACCCTACCAAAGTTTGAGAAACTACATATGGTGCAAAGAGCTCCCAAGGAATTTCATTGAGGGAATTTTATTCGGTTGTGTAATCTGAAATAGTACTACAACATTCCTTGTTTTTTGTACGCTTGCAGACAAAGAGAGCTTGGTGTGTTTGATAGTTAAATGGTATTGTGTGTTAATAAATTTACGGCAACGACACGACTCGTTCATACTCAGTTAGTACCACGATTGACCATTTCACTAAGTCTAAGGAGGTACATTAAATTTGTTTCGTGTGGAATTACAGGGATGATAAATACGGTTGGAAAAAAGTTATTGATGAATAAATTTGGATTCATAGAGAATTGTGTGACATAATCTCGTTTTAGGGTTTGAAGGCTTGGATAATTCTTTAAAAAATTTGAGGATTGCATTAAAGTTATTTGATGTCGAATTGCAACGACTGTAAATACAGTCAGACGAAAACTGATCTTTTCTCGAAGTTGCAAGTGAGGTCTTGATTGCGTCATATTGAACTACAAATGTACATGGTATAGCATTAAGGATGAATTGGAGGGTTGTGACGAGGTGAATTCATAAATTTGGATTCATGTAGAGAATTGTGTGACATAATTCGGTTCTAGGGTTTGAAATTTGGAGAATTTTTGTGGGTTTTCCAGCGTTTGCAAAAGACGTGGAGATTTTTTTTGGTTTCTCATTCTGGGATTGAAAATGGTGTTTGCATAGGTGACTTTAGGTAACTTTTTATGTTGGTTTAAGAAGGAATACATGGTTGAAGTTATTATTTTTCTATAGACTCCTCATTTCTATAACTTGATGTTGTGTCATTTCTTCTTTTCTCTTAGTGCGGGAGATTTCCTCAAAACATTTTATCTTGATGGCATTAGAGTTGTGTTCTTTGGTAGTAGTTTTAGACATTAAAACTTTTATGTCCTATATAATTTGTAATTAAATCCAATGTGAAGGGTTGTTTTTCCATCTTTGCAGAAGATCTAGATAATTTCACTGTGTTTCTAATTTCTATGGGTTTTTTAGTGTTTGAAGAAGAAGTGTAAAGTTTGGGTGGGTTTCCAGTTTTCGTGGGTTTCTAAGTGCTCGCAATGGATATCTCTAGGTAACTTTTCCAACTAGTTTAGAATCTAAAATACAATTATATGGCTAATTGAATAAAATTTGATTACATTGTGCATATAAATTATTATTCTTGGATGTTACTGTGGTTTACTTTGGTTTAATTATAATTTTATCTTATTCAAATTTGATGAGAACAAGGAAAACTTTAGGGGCTAGTATTCGCAGATGGACTAATTTTCCATGCTTTTTCTAAAAAAAGGATTCGCCAATTCCCAATTTTTCCTAAGAATGATTCGCCCAAATTTTATAAGAAAAAATTATTTTACCTTAAAAATCGACAAAAATTTATAGAGTCTATATAAAATCATTAGAAGTTTGAATATTTTTACTAAAATATCACCAAGCATTTTATAGTTTGCATATTATGGATTAGTAAGATTGGCCAAGGTTTCTAATATTTTAGATAAATTTCCATCCTTAAAATTTTCCGTGATGAGAAGCATTGGCAACTCCATATCTACTTCTTTTAGTCACAAGTTGGTGAATGATAGGAAAGTATGATTCTCTTTTCTTGGTTGTCTTGATTGCAATTGACTTTGTGCTAGTGTTTTCTATATGCCTTGATTTTGGTCAATATTTTTGTAACTCTTGAATTTCTTCGATGGTCATCGTTGTTTTATTTCAACAATGGGGAATATTTTGTAAGTTGGACTCATTTAGGAGTAGCTACATAGTTTCCCTGTGTTTTTTTCTCTCTTCTTTTCTGCACTTGAGGTGCGATCAATTTCTTTCATGGACTATTGTTTCTAGTTGACATTTCTGCTTCAACAACATGTAGGCCTCCCATTCCTATAGTCAATTTCTGGTATGGCTATAATCATTCATTTTTTAGCTTATAGTGATAGGGATCTTTCGATTTTAAGATTCTATGAACATTTGTATCACTTCATCGGGTTCAATCAATGTTTATTTTCTAGCCATGAATGTGTTTTCATATTTATTTATTGGGCGTATACTGGATAGAATGAGTCGAGGAATGTTAGATGCGAGATTTCCCAGAACTTAGGTATAGTTGTGCCAGTGTGAGTTATTGCAAGAAGGTTTTTGTTGAGGATGAAATTTTTCTCCTTAAAATTCAAGTCTCCCTGGTGCTTGTGTACGAATGTGCCTCGCAAGTTTTATTCAGGAGGTTTCATGAAGAATGGTATTGTTTGATGCAGGAGCATCTAGCTGATGGGTCATCATGACAAAAGGCTGTTTGGTCTCTGAGAGGACTGAGAAGGAAATTGCTAAGTGAACACTGTAGTTGTTTTTTTTTATGTTGTTTTAATTTAGTAAAGAACAATATTTAGGAAGGTAGAGGATTAATTAGTCAAACTGTTGCAAGTAATTATTTTTATTTTCATGTCAACTTTTACAAGATTGTAATGTAGGACAATAAACAGTTTTTGAACTAAAAAATGTAACCAACAGCAGTTAGGAGAAAACAGTTTCCAGACAATTATTGAAAAGGAACATAATGCAATTGTAAGAGGTTCGACTTTTTGGAGAGAGAGAGAGAAATATAATAAAATATCTCTGAGCACACAAACTATTTTCTAATATCCTGTAACTGTCTATCTATCATCCTGTTAAATTGCCTGAAACAGTGAAAGCACATTCTCTGTTTTTATTCCACAAGCATGTACGCATATATGTTTCTATTTGTATTGATTCAAGCAGGCCAATAAATCAAAGCAAGCTTGCAGACATAACTAAGGAGTATGTTGCAGAAACGAGGGCATACAGTTCCTGAATTTGTCAATCAAAAGAGCGCAGAGGAATCCTGGACGTTTATATATAATTTGAGCATCAAAGGTAGAGACAAGATGCATGCATTTTCGAACAGTAAGGACAGACAAATCATACAGGTACTTCTGAAGAATAAACCCTCTCTGTTTCATTTATAAAATAAGCACAGAACCTCTGTTCGAATACATACAGTCACAAAACCTTTGTTTAAATATACACATAGTCCATGCAATAACGTTGTACAAGGTTCGATGGGGTATCATAGCATACGGGTTTAGAAACCCTAGCCGTAAATCCAAACCTACAGTAACTACCCATAAAAGAAACAGTGCAAGTCTAGTGGACCTCGACTACATACTGTCGGTCAGTCTCAAGTCATCATAACAAGCTATTGTAACCCTAGCCTACGACGAACAGAACACAAGTGATAAGAATAATAAGGAACGACCCTACCTGGGTCTAGCCAGCGCACCAAGGAGCCGAAGTCAAAACCCTCCAGAACGAACATACCTGCAACGACAGACATCAACCGAAATTTGTGAGCATACTGTGGCAGATAAAGAAGAGACCGAAAGAAAATAACGAGACCAGGGTTCGAACTTACCTTATAGAGACAGGGCACTTACATTGCAGTCACCAAGGGTCACTCTGCTCACGAAGGAGCAAGTGCGTCAGTTAAACAGCGTGAAGAGGAGAAAGAACTGATAGCAGGGAACAAAAAAACTTACCTTGACATTGCGGAAGAAACCAAAGCCGAAGACCCTAAGACCGCAACCTGTCCATGAAACAGAGAAATGTAACCAGAGAACTCAATGAACAGTTGCATAGAAGAATTCAAGACAAGAGGAGTCGCATAGCCCAGCTAAATAACTAATAACAACTTTGTATACAGAGAAGTTCCAAATCCTAACAAGAAAACTATTATCCATAACTCGACAGAGAGATTAAGCGCCAGACAGAGAAACAAACAAAGGAAAAACTAGTGCCAAATAAGAGTTCATTACCAGACGGAGAAGCCGACAAGGTTCTAGGTCTAGAGCCGAGCCAGAATACCAGAGGCAGCATAACATTTTACAAAGAAAACAGCACAGAAGAACCATATTGCAGAACCCTCAACCTCAATAGCTCGACGAGCAAAATGGCTCATACCAAAGCGGGAGTGACAATTCTGAGGAGTGGACACTTGTCCAATAAACATTAGCGCGGGTACAAGACATAAATGCAGAACCCAACCAATTATTAAATCATTGTAATCAACTGTCAAATGAACCAATATCACATGTAATCAAACTGCTCATCATTAAATCCATTCATAATCCTTTTATTAAATTTGGTAAGTGTGACAAGGGGGGCTGGACCCATCATTTTTCTCCTTAATGCTTGAGATATTCTACTTTGGTGTCATTAGAGCGTTGTGATTTGTGGGTAGTCTTGGACATTGAGGCTTTTTAGTGGTGTATAGTGTTCATTTAAGTCAAATATGGCGACTTCAAGATAATTCTACTGGTCAATTGATGGTATTGTTGTAATCATTGGTTTTGGAGCTTATGGTTGTCTAGATTTAGGCTTTTAAGATTCTGCGATCATTTCATCATTTGTGCCAATCCTATATATAATACGTACGGGGATCCCAAATGAAAGTTCCCTGAAACTTCAATGTGATCGTTCCCCGGGGTTTTCCTATGAGAAGTTTTCATCTGAGAAACCCAGGAATGTCGAGTGTAAGTAGGTTTTTCCTAGAATGATATCGTTTTACTTAATTCTCAAGATATTATACTTTGGTGACATTGGAGCTTTGTGCTTTGGGAATAGTATTAGACATTGAAGCTTTTTAGTGTTGTATAATGTACATTTAAGTTATATCATTTTTGAGCTTATATTTATATGGATGTTAGGATTTTAGGATCCACCTATCATTTGTATCATTTTCACAACTTTTGTATATAATAGTTCAGGGGATCCCAGATACAAGTTCCATAGGACTTTAATGCAGTTGTTCCCCAGCGTTTTCCTCTAGGAAGCCAGGGAACACTGAATGTGAGTATGCGTGGAAGTTAGGTATGATTTTTCTCCATTGTTTTCATGTGGGAATGTTTCATCCAAGGAGTTCTCTATGGCTATAGTCAACATGTTGTATCAAGTGTCTGTTTGTTTCTCTCTCGTCAATCAATACTTTCTTGGCCAAGAATCTGTTTCTATATCTTGTTGTTGCACAAATGCTAGATATAATAAGTTTGGGGACCCTCGATACAGGTTCCCCAGAACTTGGATGTAGTTGTTGCTCGGGTTTTTCCTTCAAAAAAGTTCCATCTGAGAAACTCGAGAACACTAGACGCAATTGTGCTTGAAACTTAGCTATGAGTTTTACCTGTTTTTTTCATGTGGGGATGTTCTATCAACAGTGGTCTCTATGGAACTAGTCAATAAGATGAATACGTTACATGATGGTTTCCCACTTTTTAGTTGATTCTCTCTTGGTCGGGATCGATTTGCATACCTAATTATTGTGTAAATGGCGAATAAAATAAGCCTAGAAACTCTTGATGCAAACCTTCTCGTAGCTTGGATACCAGTGTTCTCCATCATTTTCATGTGGGAATGCTTATTTTGGGATTTAAATTGTTCTTATTACCATGCACATCTTCCCGAAACTTGGGTACAATTGTGTTGTGCACTTTTTGTCCGGGATAGTGTCACCTGGTATAAAGTCCTTATTGTTAACATTAGTATATCTGAGGATTTGGTTCGCTAACAGTTAGGTCTCTATGTCCATAAATAACAACCTGAATTAGGTTCGTGGTGGTTTCTAACTTGTCAACTAATTTTTTCATGGCAAGGAATCTAGCTGTATATCTAGTATTCTGTTTGCATAAATAGTTATTGCACTAATGTTTGATCAAATAAGAGGCTATTTGTTGGGAGCTAACATTGTATGCTAAAATTATCAACACTTAATTTTCAAACCAGGGGGGTCGTATACTTCCAGGTGCGACACAGATAAATCAAAGAGATCTTGACAAATTCTGCAAAACAACAAAGCTTATCTCAACACCAAACAATCAGTCTTCCAAGGTATTTAATGAAAATAATAAAAACTCTACTTTCATATTCTTGCACTATATTGCATGGAAGCACCAAGACCAATCTAGATGTTGGCCTCCTCACTGGCCAATACTTCAATGAACTAATACTTTAAACTAAAGAAAACTTAAGAAAAGGGAACATAGGTTTCAACAGTGACTCAAAAGAATGCTAAGGAAAACCACACAAATTATTAAATCATTCCCACACTTTGTAAACCCTCACTTTTTAATCAATCATGTTCTTGCACTATTCGCACTTTATGATATGGGCTACTATACCATTGACCTTCCATACCCCGCGTAATGAAAATTCCATTATTCTTGTGTGCTGAAATCATCCATAAAACATATAAACAAAAGAAACCTTGCTCTACTCAAAACAATCAAAGGAATCTTTCAAACCATTTGGTTATTGTTGATCGACGTTTTGAACCATCAACGATGGTTCATCTTCAGGATGTGAAAGATTAGTGGAAAACTAGTGTTATTCTTTAGTTTGATAAATAGATGTAAGAGATGCATTGCTGACAGATATTAGGGATTGTTAATTTATTATTTTATTATTGAATTTATTTTCTAATTTGATTATTGTGCTGGCTTCTGAGTGAATGATTGATTTTAGCAAAGGCTGGAATAATTGATGAATCTCTGCATCTCTTTAAGAATGTAAGATCAGTCTTCTTTTTCGTTAAGAGCAATTTGTATCGTTCAAATTTGCAAACTTTTTTCATTGTTTCCCTTTCGTATTGGGCGAGTATTTTATATCTTAGGTTTATGTGATCTTCATAATTGTGTAGATCATCTTCCAGATTCATCGCATTTGGTTATTGTTGATCGACGTTTCGAACCATCAACAGTGGTTCATCTTCAGGATGTGAAAGATTAGTGGAAAATTGGTCTTATTCTTTAGTTTGATAAATAGATGTAAGAGATGCATTACCGACAAATATCAGGGATTGTTAATTTATTATTGAATTTATTTTCTAATTTGATTATTGTGCTAGCTTCTGAGTGAATGATTGATTTTAGCAAAGGTTGGAATAATTGATGAATCTCTGCATCATTTTCAGAATGTAAGATCAATATTCTTTTTTGTTAAGAGCAATCTGTATCGTTCAAATTTGCGAACTTTTTTCATTGTTTCCCTTCCGTATCGGGAGAGTATTTTATCTCTTAGGTTTCTGCGATATTCACAATTATGTAGATCATCTTCCAGATTCATCACATTTGGTTATGGTTGATCGACGTTTCGAAACATCAACGGTGGTTCATCTTCAGGATGTGAAAGATTAATAGAAAACTGGTCTTATTCTTTAGTTTGATAAATAGATGTAAGAGATGCATTGCCGACAGATATTAGGGATTTAGCAAAGGTTGGAATAATTTATGAATCTTTGCATCTCTTTAAGAATGTAAGATTAGTCTTCTTTTTCGTTAAGAGTAATATGTATCGTTCAAATTTGCAAACTTTTTTCATTGTTTCCCTTCCGTATTAGTCGAGTATTTTATCTCTTAGGTTTCTGCGATCTTCATAATTCTGTAGATCATCTTCCGGATTCATCGCATTTGGTTATTGTTGATCGACATTTCGAACCATCAACGGTGGTTCATCTTCAGGATGTGAAATATTAGTGGAAAACTGGTCTTATTCTTTAGTTTGATAAATATATGTAAGAGATGCATTGCCGACAGATATTAGAGATTTTAACAAAGGTTGGAATAATTGATGAATCTATGTATCTCTTTAAGAATGTAAGACCAGTATTTTTTTTCGTTAAGAGCAATCTGTATCGTTCAAATTTGCGAACTTTTTTCATTGTTTCCCTTCCGTATCGGGAAACCTAAGAGATAAAAAAAAAAATCTTTCAAACCCTTAAGTTAACATTGAGAGAGTCTGTGTCGAAGGAATAACAAGCTTTTAATTTTTGATATAAATCAAATCCAATAATAAGATAATAAAAAATAAACAATAAATTTCCTTTTCACACGAGTGCACATGGTAGAAAAAAAAGGAGAATTATTCTCACTCAAGTATTAATCAAATAGTTTTTATCGTGAAACACTCTGTATAATTTGATATGCATTCACAAAAAATAACCACATTCAAATACCAGTACATGAACATTATTATAATCATCATCGGTGGCTTGACCTTAAAATTGGAGGAAACTCAATCAAGTCAACAACTTCAAATACTTCAATAATCAAGACATATACAGAAGACTTTGTTTCCACTAAGAAAATATGAAGCAAGAAAACTTGCTAATCCAATTATTTAGGTTCAAAGGTACTTTGAAACATAAATATTATTTGAATTAAAGCCAAATCACTCTCGTTCCATTAATCCAAACAATATAAGAATTTCAAAAGACTATCCCTACCAAAGGTTGAAACTTGTTCACCAAAATCCTAGTCTTGAAACCAACAATGTATGTTGTCACAGTCTTATAATGGTATTATTATTTATCAAAATAGCCAAAATTCTCAAGCATGACTTAAAGTTCAGATTCAATAGTGTTTCTCAATAATAAGCTATGACTTTCAAAATCATTCAAGCTTCGACAGTCTTATTGTAGAAATATAATATAGATTTAACCTCAAAGGTTCGAATCCCTATTATAAAATATTACCAAAGGAAACTTTGAACATGGAAATATTATAAGCCTTCAAAACACACATACATGCCTCTTGGATCTAGATTAACATGACTTTGGAAACTACACCTTTCACGCTTTTTAAGTAAATAAGGTTTTCTCGATGGCCTATACAAACTTCTTATGCAACTCACAAAGAAATATCAATACACCACAACAGAGAATATAAAATAACCACACAATGAAACTAACTAAGGGATAAAGAGCTATTTTGGCCTAGCCCTGACCAACCATCTCGTTTCCCTATAAGGAAAGGATTAATTTACAAAATAAAATATATCATGGACATGATTAAAAACAAGTATAAGTTGAACCTAGAATTGAAGCTCCTTTTATTAATATATATCTATATTCAATACATTTGGTACATAATGACCCAACTCTAGAAAGATCTAAACGATATTGATTGTACATAATGAAAATAACAATATCGATAACCTAGGCTCCTTTATGACGTAGTATATATATAGATCCTTACAATAATGGTTGGCCATATCGAGCTATTTTCTCATAGGAACAAAATAGAAGTTATTAGCAACAAGCTCCCAAAAATACACCTTCAAAGAACTACCACTAGTTCGCTCAGATCCTATTTTATCACAGGCTATCTTCATTGAGGAAGAGGCTGAAATCTGTAGTTGTTTTTCCAATGAATAGGAGTAAAAGGCGCACATTATACCTCTTGACTTCAACAAAAAAGACTTTTTCTTAACAACTCATGTTGACTTCCATCTGAGCTTCTTATCCAACGGTCTTCTTCAGTTGGTGCAGGAATCAAACTTTATACTGGTGCGAAAATCCCTTCATTAGTGAATGAATACCAATATGAACTCTTGCATGTACCAAATACACTTCACACTATTGTAAATGAAAAATAATGATAAAAAGTCTTTAGAATAACATATATCTAAGCACAAAGTTATAAAAAATACTAATATATTGACTCCTTTTAATGATAAGCAATGTTTCCCCAATTTCTCATGAATACATTAATAGAAACTAGAAATGCACACATAAATGTATTTTTAGGTTGTGGCACAAAGGATAAGGTACGGTTTTATGGGTATAAATTAGGGTAATTTTGGGGCCTAACATACCCCCAACCCAATTTAGTTTTGTGTCCTCACACAACCACAATTATTACCTATGCAAAAAACAAAGTTGGAATATTCTTCCATTACTTGTGAATTTGAATGTTGATCCTAGAGTTTTCATTTTAAACCTTTTTCAACTGTCTCTTCAACCTCGTAGCTTGAGTGTTCATGTAGGCAACATGTACCCTCCACTTCTTCACTTGTTCTTTCAGCTGAACCACATCTGCAATCAAGTTCTTTTTTCTACTTGTCAATGTTGTATTCTGGGACTTCAAATATTCGTCCAGAATTTCCAAGCCCTTAATATTTAGTTTCAACCTTTGAAATTCCTTGTATGTTTTAGTCTTCCTTATCAAGAAAGAAAGAGGAATTGAGTCGTTCTATTCTTCCAACCTTATTTTCTGAGTAGTAGCTGCTCCATCCACTAAAAGAGAGAAGTTATATTTATCATTTGTAGGCTTCCTATCACGGATTGACATTTTATCACTAACCACACCTTCGTCTTCTTTGTTTGCAGACACACCTTGGGAAGAGTCTTCTTGCCACTGTGATAAAACATGGTGTTCCTTATCCTGTGATAAAACATGATCTTCCTACTCCTATAATAAAATATGGTCTTCTTTTGGTGATAAAACATGGTTTTCTTCATTTTCTTGCACCGCTCTTCTTGTTGTTTCCCTTTCGGAGACTGGGAAGGCTTGGAACCAGATTCAGACCCTCTAACCTTGACTGTAAATTCTTCCTTTGGTTGGTCGTCAATATCCATAACCTGTCTCACATTCCCAAATTGATGCGATACAAGGAATACTTCCCAAGTAGAACCTCAAATTTTCAATTCCTCACTCACTAATATCTTAATCAATCCATAGTGACAAAGATTATATTCTACGTAGGTTTCGAAGTCCTTCTAAACAATTCAAGCCATATTAGCTTGACTGTTCAACAAAAAGTATGGAAATTTAATAGTTTGTCAAGACACAAAGCGGATGAGGAGGCGTATACGATATAATAAGGTGATTGAGTACCATCCCTCACAAGTGAGGAACTTTTGTAGTATGATAAGAAAGTTCCTCCATTTTTCAATGATCTGTTTTTTAGGGATGCCTTTCTTTCAACGTACCTGATACTTTGTCTCCATCAAGAACCTATGCCAAACTCCCTTCGTTACCTCTTCCTTCTTAAACCACTTTTCTCTAGTAGCAAGTAGCTTTATGGCTCGTGAAATAAATTTATCTTTCAACTCAAACTTCAGTGTGCCTATGTTAACAAATTTACCATCAAACCCTTTTGCAAACACCTTAGTGAAAGCTTAATCAAATCCATTGAATCTATATAGGAAAGGAAGCCATCCTGCTTCTTGTAGGATGGGAAGACTAGATTCATACTCAGCAACTCCTTAAACCTCCTTAACTAACAATGGCTCCATCCTTACTGGAACCATGATACCTCTAATATCACCATCACAACCACAATATGAAAAGCACAATTTTACTATCCTCCACATCCACGGTTTCCAGTTATCACAATCTGGAAGTGTAGGAATGACCTTTTTTTACCATAACATACAGTCCATGCATCCAATTAAAATAACATATCAATTCAGGCTTTGATTCTACACCCTCACCTCAATATACAAATCTTCATTACCCCAAATGAGGATCGTAGCCCACAAAGTACAAGAATCGGTTAGAAGGTGATAAACCTTAGTGAAATGACCAAAAATGGTAAAAATGTAATGAGTGATGGCCATGCATGAATATTTGCGAGGGGATAACAAACTGTTGATAGTGTTGGACCTGCTAACATTCAAAGGGGTATCCCTGATATGTGGTCCCAATTAGACCTCACACCATTTGGGATAGGAGCCCCGTCTGGAATATGATTTGCTTACCATTTTCTTAAAGGTTTTCCTTGGCTCTACCTATCATCATGAGAGAGGATCACATATTTTCCTTCAAAAAGAAAGTCAGTGTGACTAGTGAGTGTCTCGTTATAGGTGTGTCGAGGTTCTTCTATTGCGAAGGGAAAAACGAAAGTGAGCCTCTAATAGAGAGGTAATAGTACCACCCTAGTAGAGACACACACACAAACACGAAGGATCTATCTAACATCCATTGGAATAGTCCATAAAGATGAGACAATCATTGCAACTAGCACACCACATTATCAATATGAGGAGAACTAAAATATTTGAAATAATTTAGCTACTTTACTACATGTGAGAAATAGACATGAACCATAAATATTCACAAAACAGTTTTACAAATATTCATAATCCATGCATGAAGAATGTGCTAGCCATTAGGCTTCATATAGTAAGTAAAATTTCCAAGACACATGTTTACAATGAACACCACTAGATCCAATAGTGGAGCGTTGGAGCCACTACTTTCTCCCCAAAAAAACTAACTTGTCTCTCTGATGCCTTGTGGGAGGAGCCAAGGTGAAAACATCCTTTGCTTGTACAATGAGGGTATATATATAACCAATGGCGTGATCCTTCATCTCCCTTGTGACTATTTGACTACCCTCATGATTGTTTGACTTCCATATGACTTTTTGACTTTACATGACTCTTCATATTCTATACATTTTTTTCGACTTCCACTTTACAATATATTCTAAATCTCTTTCTACCTCCATATGGCTCTAATGATGTGGAGTCTTCAATGTTTTCAAGTCTTGGGCTGTGGTCGCAAACTAAGGTCCCTTTGCTTTATCATGATAGATCAACTTGTATCTTTAGCTACATAGGTGTCTCCTAGCATGTTCTCCTTCTCCATCTCCTTCTTCATCATCTTGTCATAGAATGACATAGTACTTGCATCTGCAATTCACTCATGACAAGATGACATCATTCTGAAAAAACCCTAGTCTAAGATGTTGCATGATGATCCAACAGTTGAGGTGAAACTGGATGGTAGGCTAATGGAGTGGCTTAGTGACTGCACAATTGCATAGCTAAGGTAGTCAAGGGTCAAGCTTGAGCCTTGAGACTATAAAATGTGCAGTTCAAGCTGGACTGTGCAAGAATATTGCGTAGTTGTGGAGCTCAAGGAGCTAGGCCATGGGCTTGAGAACTCATTTTTCCCATTGCACCATTCTGGAAGGAAGAGGAGGCTAGGTTATTATGCAATTTCATAGTTCAGGAGCTCAGGGCTGAGGTCTAATCCTTGACACTGCATAATGCACAACTCTAACTAGCTAGGAGAGAGAGATTATGAAATTTTGGAGGCCAGAGGTTGAGCTTGAGCACTGTGATTGCGCATTACACAGTCTTGGAGGGCAGGAACTACTCATTGTGCAATACCAAGAGGTAGGGTTACAACTTGAGGGCTGAGATTGTGTAATGCATATTTCAGGAAGGCTATATGAGGCTAGGTTTCCCGGTCGGGAAGTTTTCCAAGTTTACTAAGTGTGGGATCTATGCAGTTGATGTGAACAATGAAAATACTTGATTGTGATCACACACTTAGAAAACTTTATGAAAAAACGAAGATCACAGAGAGCACATGAACAACATACTTCCCTTAGTGCAACAACTTTGCGACAACTTATGACAAGTGCGACACCACATATACACTTTGTGACGACCGTGACAACACTTTTGCGACAATGCTTAGAACTTTGGAAATGAATGCGACACATGTTTACATAGTAATACCAACTCATTTACGCAAATATTACCCCTCGAAACCACCAAAACAAGGTTTTGTACAATGTGTGACACTTGACATGCAAAAATATGACACTTTAATTTTCTTTTGAATGGGACCAAAACACTTAGACAAAACACATGCAATAAGCCTTAATTATTGCGACGAGGGTATGTAAGGTAAAAGTAGGCTCTGAAAGTTTGGTTTAGACCAAAATTTTGGAGGGTGTTGTAGCAGCGACAACACTTGGTGACACACTAGTAGGATTCCATCTTCTCTGACTAGACTAGTGGGATCTTGCATGAGAACCCATTGTGTATCTTGGGGAACGAGTTGTTGGGATCTAGTGCCTCGACATAGATTCATCTCATGCCTTGGAAAAAAATTCGCGATTGGCAGCGTCATGTGGCAGAGAAAAGATCGATAGTCAGTTGTCGCAGACATGGGACAAGATTTGTGGACACTTTGTGGTAATGCATAGGTTATGAGTAGTGTACTCGCACTAATGCTTGCATTGGAGAGTTTGGTAGACCTTATGCACATGCATTCAATAATGAGCTTTGTTTGTGGTGCTTGATTTGGATATTTTTGCATTAATTAATCTTATAAAACAAATTTATTAAATAAAATAAATGCTTTCTCTCTATAAATTTAAGGGATGTGCGAGAGATGTTGTTGGCAATTAGGAAGTCATCTAAATTTGATGCCCTTTGTTGGAAATGCCATCATTTTTGTTTTGTTACTTGACTTTTCCAACTAGATTTCAACTTGTGTAAAGAAAGAAAGGAGATAAGAATCATTACCATCTTTGAAGAATATGGATTCGCTAATGCAATGAGATACTAGAGCTGATGGTTTTAGATAGTGTAGATTTAATAATGGATCAACCTAATCCTCGATTTATTATGCTCCATTACTCCCACACCCTTATTGTCACTATGACACTTAATTGATTCTTTAATTTCCACTTTGCGATAAAGTTATCAATATTTGCTAAGGATATTTGCCATTCATTAAATCCACTTTATCTCAATACAATACATAATACACCAAATTGCTTACACATAAAATCATACATTTTATATATCTCATTTTGTTTTCAAATAATCTTTATTCTATTAAAAACTAAAGGTTTTTTAATTTCACTGATTTAGTTTCTCAATATATATTTCTCAAATCATCGATTCTTTTAATGTACCTTTGCACTTTTATCACTAATTTATAACTTTATTTAAAATTGGCTCTCCATGTTATAATGGTTAAGAGCATGTGTTTCCTCCTAAGAGGTCACAGGTTATATAGCGTGAGTGGGCCTAATGTTTAAGAGCATGTGTTTCCCCCTATGAGGCCACAGGTTCAAAACCAGAGGGGGGTAGAGTATGTATGCCTTCATAGACTTAGCAGTCAAATTGCTGCGCGGAGGTGGGTCCCTTGTCCCACAAACAAGGGGGTCTCATACACCAATTTGGTGTATGAGTGGGCCTCAACATGTGTTTCCCCCTAAGAGGTCACAGGGTCAAAACCAAAGGGGGGTAGAGTATGTATGCCTTCGTAGACTTAGCAGTTAAATCGGTGCGCGGAGGTGGGTCCCTTGTCCCACAAACAAGGGGGTCTCATACACCAATTTGGTGTGGCTTCACTGTGACCTTAAAAATAGATATTATTATAATAAAACTTATTATATATCATTTTTGGGATTCAACTGCTTTAAGTAAGATCATTCACGTATGACCATTTCCATGAGAGGTAGTCATAACTGACTAATTTCTCATGATTTTTGAATAGTTCACTTAGCACTCATTGCATCCGGTGATGCTCACAAGGGTGAAGAAGTGGGATTGAAACTAGTGAAATGTGAGTGCTAAGTGAACTATTCAAAAATCATGAGAAATTAGTCAGTTACAACTACCTCTCATGGAAATGGTCATACGTGAATGATCTTACTTAACCCAGTTGAATCCCAAAAATGATATCTAATATAATGCACTGGGTAAAACCCCCATACTAAAATAAAACTTATGTTATGATGGACATTAACCCTAGTTCTTTTGAGAAGAATGATGCATATGCTCACAATTGATTGGCTGGTACATGCAATTGTGACGAGATCGAACTCTAACCCCTCTGCAAAATTCATGTTAATTCAAATCACACGTCAGAAAGGACTATCCTTCCATTTTAACGTGAATTCGCTGTGAAATTGCCATAGTACATTGCAATGTACGCGGGATATCTTTTCGTAATATTTTCAGTCGATCTTCAATCCATTTTCAGGCTGGTTATATTTAATTTATGAAACAAAATATTCCTATCCTCAACGGTACTCCGGCTGTTTCATGACGGTCGACTTTTATTTAATTTATGAAACAAAATATTCGTACACTGAATGGTAGGACGCGGGCTGATTCATTTTGTGAAACAAAATATTCGTATCCTGAACGGTAGGACGCCGCCTAATTCATTTTATGACGCCCCCTGATTCATGACGTGCCACTTTTTTTAACTTCCAAGAAAGGTGAAAGTGAAATAATGACGTCCTTTCCAATTCTACGCACATTGCAGGTGTCAAGATTACAAGGCACCAAAATCCTACGAATATATCTCCCCACCTGGGAAACATAATTCCCATACATTTATGCATACGTAACAAGAAGACATCCTGAGGTACCTCTCCTATTTAACTCCTCTGGTTGCTAAATTTCGTCAAAGTGTTCGTCGGTTGTCTCCTTCATGACATAGAATCTACCCACCAAAATTCTCTCGATTCAAGCTTTGGTGAGTGCTTGCGTTACCTTTTTGAATTTAGCACTCTTAGTTATTCGATGCTGGCATAGAGTGCTTTTCTATGTTTTTTTATGTGTTTGTTTTAGCTTAATTTAATTGGAAGTTCGGATCTGGGACAGCTAGTTTATTCGCTATTATTTTATTTTATTTTTCCTGGTATACCCCAACGTCACAAGATGCTGAATTCTTGGAATGTAGGATTTTGGAATTTAACATAGCTGAATTGTTTTGCAGTCTGAAAAGAAATTCACGATAGCTGAATTCTTCGATGAAGCTGTCATTTGCAGTCTGAAAAGTTCGCCTGTTTGATGATTGCATATTTAAAATACACTCTGAATAGCACAAATTTCGGTGATGGATTTTAGGGTGGAAACAAAATTAAGATTTTAGAAGTGTTGTTCTATTTTAGGGCTGAGAAAACATTTCGCTCCTTTGCGCTGTACTCAATTTGGTGTATGTTATTTAAAATATGCACTGTGAACGCAAATTTGGGTGATCGTTTTTAAGGGAAAAAACATGAAAAAATTACGATTTTATTTAAAATATGCACTCTGGACATCACCAATTTGGGTGATGATTTCTAGGGAAATAACACGAAAAACTTTTAAAAGTGTTGTTCTATTTTATGTCCAGGAAAACATTTAGTTCCTTGTCCTGTCAAGCTAAAGAAGCTGGGTATTATTATCAAATGAAAGAATGGGATATTATATCTATAATTATATTTTTGGATCATCACTTATTTTAATTGAGATTTTATTGCATGGGAATTCAAAACAGAGAAGACTTGGACTACTCCCAAAAAATTAGTTTGTAAGAAAACATGGAAATGATGAATTACATAATAGATTACAGAAATAAAATTCAAGTGTATTCGATATTTTTAGACCTGTACCATATCGTATGGTATTCCCAAATAATTCATGGCGAAGTCGTTCAAAGTAGAATCAATTTCGAAATGTTTTGGGGTTTAACACTTACGGAACTTAATCTTATTTCCCGTATTATTTTTGGTTGATGACCAGAGTCATCAACTTTCGAGCCAACAGGAATGGCGCATTTGCAAATGTCTGAGATGCTCGACAACTTGCAGATCACGAGCCACGATGCACTAAACTTGAACCAGAGTTACAATGAACGCATTAGGCCACTGCTCGATGCTGTCGACACACTACGCAATCTTGGAGTAGTGAAAGAGGATATCCGGCTCCCTACTATTGTTGTTATTGGGGATCAGTCCTCCGGGAAGTCGAGTGTACTAGAATCTCTTGCAGGGATAAGCCTCCCATGTTGAAATATTAATTTTCCCGTACTGTTTCCAGAGAAAACGAGTACGCTTCTCACCACAAATTAAAACAGCAGACACCTGGACAACACTTTTGCCAAAGCAATTTTTTCCTGCAGCAGATAGAGCCGTGCGATATGGATGGGCAGCTGTCTGATTGAATGTACAGGGCCTACAGCAATGAATTTGACATGAAGTTAAATCTTCATTGACAGCCAGATTTATGAGTCGAGCGATAAATGAAATTTAATGCGGTTGACAGAGTTGGTAAAAATGGTAAACAACAGGTTTTATTGCAGACATGGGGAATGTACCGCAACATCCAGAAATCTCAGGAATTAGATTTATTTGTCTGCTGCTCCATACCTTGTCTTAATTTTCCAATCTTGTCATAATAATTTTAAGCAGTTTTTCTGGTGTGTTGTTTTTAATGTAATGAGCAGCAGCATAGAAGCAGAGCAATAGTAGTGTTAATCTCTTAGCAATACAGTGCAGCAGCACTCGAATGTAATTTCTGTTTTTTGAAAAAGAATGTGCAGCAACACGAGCTCAGATGAATGAAGCTTTCATGCACAGCAGTGCAGGGACTGTAAATGAAATGTAAGAGAGAAGCGCAGCAACGCTTGAATGTGATTGTGTGCTGTAGAGAAGAGTAGAAGCAGCAACGAAGGCACATCAGTGCAGAAAAGTAGACACACAGTGTGTAAGTTTTTAAGGAACAGAGACAGAGCTCTCTTTGTAATGCACAACAGTGCAAAAGTTTTTTTTTCTACGCAGCAGCGTGTTACAGCAATGCATTTTATAGCAGCGTGTTACAGCAGCGTTCTGAGCTGAAACAGAGTGTTACAGCAACATGTTTTGTAAATGCACAGGAGTGCAGTCAGAGCAATGCAGAGTGCAGACACAGCAGTGAAAAACAACGTGTGGATTTTTAAGAGGAGACAGAGTATTTTGGTTTACTGTAATGTACATCAGTGCAGACACAGTAATGTATTTTCTGTTTACAGCATGAAGTTTTTTTTAAGTTTTTGAACTGTCTTTAAAGTAGCCTTGTAGAAATCCCTCTATGTGAGGAAGGCAAAATTTGTATCAGTTGGTTTACTGTTTATGAATACAAGTTAAATTTTTCCTGTTTCTGTTACTCCGTCACCGTTGCTGAAACACCTCGTAACTCAAAAATTACTTGACGTCAAAAGTTTACGTTGCTGAAACACGACGATCAGCGTTGCTGAAACACCTGTTTCAGCAACTGAAAAAAAACTGTGTTGCTGAAACACCGTTTCCAGCAAACGAATTTTTCTGTTTTTCTGTGTAAAAACAGAGTGCGATTTTTGTCTGTTTGTTATGGGATTTATCAGAAAATTCCAACATGGTATCAGAGCTAGTCCAGGCTCTTTGAAGTGTCAAAGAAGCTGAAGGAAGGGTTTATTGCGGTAGCAACTTCACCAGCAGAGTGAAGGCTCAGCTAAGAAAGGATCCAGGTATTTCTCAGATTAATTTTTTGAGTTATTATTGAAGAAACAGTCAGTGATTTAAAAAAAAACACAGTCAAGTATTTGAAGCCTAGTTAAGAATGGCAAAATCAAAGAAGAAAGCCTCCAAGCCTGTTAAAAATGTGTCTCCCTCCTCTACTAAACTAGAAGGCAATCCATTAGAATACATTTTGTTTGAAACCCCAAAGTTTGATGGAAACTTTGATGTATGGGAAATAAAGATGAGAGCTTTCCTAATGTTTGAAGGGATTGAAGTCTGGGAGTCATTGATTGATGACAGCAAGATGGATAAAGAATCCATGGAGTATGATGCACAAGCAGCAAAGATTATCTTGGATGGACTCCCTGATTCTGTGAAGAAGAATCTAGGAAAATATTCATCAGCAAAGGATATATGGGACAGACTGGATGACCTTCATGCAAAGGGAGCACTGACCATGACAATGAGTCAAGAAGAACCCATCATAGAAGCTGAGAATGAAAAGCTTGACCTCATCAAGCTTCAAGTAAAAGAAAGGGATGAAGAGCTAGCTAAGCTCAAGAAAGAGCTTGACCAATGCAAGAGGAAACATCATGAAGAAGTCATATCTATGACAAATCAACTGAATGAAGCAAAGAAGCAGGCAGATGTCTTGTCAAGTCAACTTGAACAAAGGCACATAAGAGTGAACAAACTTGTAGAAGAGATTGGACAGTACAAGGCAGAGGTCTCCTCCCTTAAGTCCGAACTACAAGAAGCCAAGAAGCAGGCAAAAGGAGCTGAAAAGAAAGTGAAGAGCAGTCAAGCAAAAGATGAAGAAATCTCCAAAATGAAGACAGAGATTATCTCCTTCAAAATAGTAGCAGCTGAAGCTACTCGTAGCAAGGAAGAAACTGAGGGACAACTAGCAGAGAAAAATAATGAGTGTGAAAAGTTGGAAGAAGAGATTGTCCTCCTCAGGAAGAAGGTTGAAGGGATGAACAAGATCATGAAGAGCTCTCAAGCCTTGGATGATATGCTCAGCTATCACAGATCTCCATATGATAAATCAGGACTTGGGTATGTAGGTGAACCCTCAAACAAGGATGAAGATGCTTTAAGCAAAGGAGATGTGAAGAAGCCAGAAAGAAGGTATGATGCTCCTAGTTCCAGCAAAGGCAAGGAGAAAAATGAAGGCTGCAATAGAAGAAATCCTGCTCCAAGCATAAAACCAGCTCCAAGAAGAAATGTAGCTGATGTCAAAGAGGCAAGATGCAATGGTCATCAACAAAGGATCTCAAGGCAGCAAGGCTTCAGAAGTACATCAAGGAAACCTCCATCTCTCAGGTACCAAAGTTCATTTTTTGGTTATTGTTATGCTTGTTCAAACTTTGGTCATATGGCAAAAGACTGTAGAGCATTTCATGGAGATAGATGTTGTGGTCCCCGACAATCTCCAAGAAATAATTTCACAAGAAGAAATCATGAATTCTTATTCATGAATAAAGTTGAATGCTTCAAGTGTCATAACATTGGGCATATGGCACGTGATTGTAACTTAACATGGGCTCCTATGCAAGCTAGACCCATGCAAAAGAAGAAAGTTACACAAGTATGGAGAAGGAAGGAAATACAGTCAGAAAGTCTCTTGAGCTCTCCAGCCGATCTAAGTTTCTTTTGAGAAGATTCTGCTGAAAGAAGATAAAGCATACACTAAAGGGGAGCTTGTAATTTTTGTTGCTGAACTGTCTTAACAGTCACTCTTTGATGAAGACCTTTTCATAAGGGAAAGATATGAAGTTAAATCTGCCATAGAAGCAGAGAAGAAAAGTATGCAAAGCAAGAAGACCCTCACAGCAGTGGGAAGACAGAACATAAAACAGCAGTTTGGAAATTTTTGTTATGGAGCACATGCATTGAAATGCATAGCAATGGAAGGAATTTTCCTTCTATGTAATGTGAGAGAACATACTCACAGCAGAGTGAGTACAATACACATCAGTAAAAAAATGTAATGTTTTTCTTCATATGCAATGCAGCATGCAAAGAAATGCATAAATAAAAACAGGGACAACAGATTTTTAATGCACATGGGTGAATGATAATGTGCGGCAGCAGAGAAATGAAAGGAACTGCACAACAGTGCATTGTGTAAAAAAAATGATGAATAAAGACTAAGATTGTGTGAAGCAAGGGTGCATGAGAAAAAGCAGCAGCCTGTGTTATTTTTTGTGGAGAATGAAGTGCCAAGAGTATGGGCACACAGCAGTATGATGAAACAAAAGGAAGCAGCGTGATGGCAAGAAGGAGAAGCACAGTAGTGCGAAGAAAATGAAACCAGAACTAAGAGAGAATGAAGAAATGTGTTTTTACACAGCAATGCAAATAAGAAAATGCAGCAGCATGAAATTTTTGTTGAAGAAATGAAAGGTAATGGCACAGCAGCAGTGCGAGTGTAATCAATGAAGGGGAGCACGCAGTGCGCATTTTTGTTGTTAAATGTGAAAGGAATGCGCAGCAGCGCAAGAGCAATTTGAGAAGTTATTTTATGCACAACAGTGCAGTGATAGAGAGAGTGCTGAAACAGCAGTGCTGAAACAACAGTTGCTGAGACAGAGTTGCTGAGACAACATAATGAGACAGAGTTGCTGAGACAGCAATGCTGAGACAGAGTTGCTGAAACAGAGTGCTGATAGAGAGTTGCTGAGATAGCAGTGCTAAGACAGCTGTATATGCAGCAGCATAAATGTATTAAAAATTTTGCACATAGCAGTGTAATGTTTTTTCAGGAGAAGACAGAGTCTGTAATGAATAGCAGTGTAGTGCATATTGCACCCTGAGTACTATTGTGAAGAGCAATGCGAATGAAGATATTTTCACACACAATAGTGCAAAATATCAGGCAGACACAGTAGTGTCAATTTGGACAGATTGAAGTGCCTCTGAAGTAGGCATGTTGAAATCCCTCTGTTAAGAGGAAGATGCTCTCGCTGTGTTTTGGAGCAGCAATGCATTCTACAGGCGTGTTTCAGCAACTGTCTGCCAGATGCTGAAACACGTGTTTCAGCAACAGACTGTGTGACTGAAACTGTGTGTTTCAGCAACAGCCTGTGTGGCTGAAACTGTAATTTTCTGAGATAACAGAAATTGGTTGTGGAACTGAAGCGTTCCTTGGTGAATCCCTCTATTGAGAGGAAGATGCTTTTCAACATAGTCACAGGTGAATCCCTCTGTCAAGAGGAAGGTGCTCTTCAGCACATTGTTATGGTGAATCCCTCTGTCATGAGGAAGGTGCTCTTAAGCACAGTCTCAGGTAAACCCCTCTATTAAGAGGAAGACAATTTTAATTGGTTGTGGAACTGCATCAGAAGCAGTTGGTGAATTCCTCTATGTGAGGAAGTGTTTGGGTACGACAGAATGCCCAGCAGTTGAAATTAAAGGGGAGTGTTGAAATATTAATTTCCCCTGCTGCGTACTGTTTCCAGAAAACTAGTACGCTTCCCAGCACAAATTAAAACAGCAGACACCTGGACAGCACTTTTGCCAAAGCAATTTTTTCCTGCAGCAGATAGAGCCGTGCGATATGGATGGGCAGCTGTCCGATTGAATGTACAGGGCCTGCAGCAATGAATTTGACGTGAAGTTAAATCTTCATTGACAGCCAGATTTATGAGTCAAGCGATAAATGAAATTTAATGCGGTTGACAGAGTTGGTAAAAATGGTAAACAACAGGTTTTATTGCAGACATGGGGAATGTACCGCAACATCCAGAAATCTCAGGAATTAGATTTATTTGTCTGCTGCTCCATACCTTGTCTTAATTTCCAGTCTTGTCATAATAATTTTAAGCAGTTTTTCTGGTGTGTTGTTTTTAATGTAATGAGCAGCAGCATAGAAGCAGAGCAATAGTAGTGTTAATCTCTTAGCAATACAGTGCAGCAGCACTCGAATGTAATTTCTGTGTTTTGAAAAAGAATGTGCAGCAGCACGAGCTCAGATGAATGAAGCTTTCATGCACAGCAGTGCAGGGACTGTAAATGAAATGTAAGAGAGAAGCGCAGCAACACTTGAATGTGATTGTGTGCTGTAGAGAAGAGTAGAAGCAGCAACGAAGGCACATCAGTGCAGAAAAGTAGATACAGCAGTGTGTAAGTTTTTAAGGAACAGAGACAGAGCTCTCTTTGTAATGCACAGCAGTGCAAAAGTTTTTTTTTCTACGCAGCAGCGTGTTACAGCAATGCATTTTACAGCAGCGTGTTACAACAGCGTTCTGAGCTGAAACAGAGTGTTACAGCAACATGTTTTGTAAATGCACAGGAGTGCAGTCAGAGCAATGCAGAGTGCAGACACAGCAGTGAAAAACAGCGTGTGGATTTTTAAGAGGAGACAGAGTATTTTGGTTTACTGTAATGTACAGCAGTGCAGACACAGTAATGTATTTTCTGTTTACAACATGAAGTTTTTTTTAAGTTTTTGAACTGTCTTTAAAGTAGCCTTGTAGAAATCCCTCTATGTGAGGAAGGCAAAATTTGTATCAGTTGGTTTACTGTTTATGAATACAAGTTAAATTTTTCCTGTTTCTGTTACTCCGTCACCGTTGCTGAAACACCTCGTAACTCAAAAATTACTTGACGTCAAAAGTTTACGTTGCTGAAACACGACGATCAGCGTTGCTGAAACACCTGTTTCAGCAACTGAAAAAAAACTGTGTTGCTGAAACACCGTTTCCAGCAAACGAATTTTTCTGTTTTTCTGTGTAAAAACAGAGTGCGATTTTTGTCTGTTTGTTATGGGATTTATCAGAAAATTCCAACATCCCAACGGGGCAAGGGATTTGTACGAGACTCCCGCTTATTATGAGATTACAAAACTGCAAGCCGGAGGAATGTGAGATTGTGATTGAATACAATGGAAAAAGGAGGAAAATTTTAGAAGCAGAGATTAAACAAACGCTGGATACTGTTACGGAAGAGATTGCAGGAAGCCACAAGGGTATAAGTGATACGCCAGTCACACTTCATGTCAAGAAGACGGATGCTCCAGATTTGACCATGGTTGATCTACCCGGGATAACAAGGGTTGCTGTGCATGGGCAGCCAAGAGATATTTATGAACAGATAGCAAATATAATCAGACAATACATTACTCCCAAGGAGAGCATCATACTTAATGTGTTGTCCGCGACTGTAGATTTTCCGACCTGTGAGTCAATAAAAATGTCTCAGGATGTGGACCCACAAGGTGAAAGAACTTTGGCCGTGGTAACAAAAGTTGACAGAGCTCCTGAGGGTCTTTTGGAGAAAGTGACAAGGGATGCTGTCAATATTGGTCACGGTTATATTTGTGTGCGGAATAGAGTAGGGATTGAATCTAAAGCACAAGCAAGACAAAGGGAAAGTGATATGTTTAGAACAGATCCTCATCTTTCCAGCATTGATAAATCAATGGTTGGAATACCCATATTGGCAGAAAAGCTTATGCAAATCCAAGCAATGGGAATATGAAAGTGTCTTCCTGATATTGTCAAAAAGATTGATTCCACACTTTCCAAGAGGCAGGCAGAGATGGTTGCATTGCCTAGGCGTTTCTCTTCTTTTGCAGATGCGATGCTTGAATTTATGAAAGAAATGGATGCCATCAAGAGTACGTTAAACATGATTACTATAGTGGGGGACTTTGAAGAGTTCGAGGATGAACCTGATATGCATTGCACTGCTTGCTTGAACAGGATGTTCAAAACTTATTCTCATGATCTGCTGAAAGTAAGCGCAATATCAGGAGAACATTTTCTATCCCAGGAATTAATGTTACTGGAAGAGGCACAGGGAATCACTCTTCCGAAATTTTTACCCCCTCTCGCTCTTGTAACTTTGCTGAAGAATCACATTGATTCTGTGTCTGAGACAAGCAGAGACTTTGCTAGCAATGTCTGTGACTACCTGGACAAAGTCATCTGTCGCGTAATTGATGTTAAGACACAAAGCTATCCGAAGTTGCAGTCGGTATCGAGGAGAGCTTTTCAAGCTCTGATTGGGAGAAAGAAGGATGATTGCGTGAAGTATGTTGAAGATATGATGGAAATGGAGAAGCGGATAGTTCTCACAATGAATCCCAGTTATGCCGAATCCTTCTTCAAGTTGCAGGAAAAGAAAAAAGAATTCATTACGGCCTTGAAAAACAACTCAAAGACAATTTGCATCGAAGGCATCGGAGAAATTAAATTGGACAAAGTGTCAAACATCAGCAGTGGCGACCTCGAGGCGGCCTTCGAGTTGAAGATTAGCCTCATTGCTTATTGGAATGTGGTAAGGCTGAGGCTGGCTGACCAGATTCCACTCCACCTGCGGTTCATGGTGCAAAAGTTGGTTGAAAGCGACATTGTCGCCGAGATTGTAAAGCATGTGGATAAGCCATGTTTAAATATGATGGAGCAGGTGCATGAAGAAAGTCCAGTAATAGCTACTAAGAGAAAGAATCTCAATAACAAAGTTGAACGGTTGAGGCAGTCAAAATATGCTATGTATAAACTCATTGGTAGCTCTCAGAAGCTAAGTATCAATGATGCATAAAGTATTATCAATGGTTAAATACTGCTGCTCAGTAGTCTGCATTTGGTGCATTTCCATTTTCGTAGGTTTTGTCACTTCATCCAGTTCAGGTGTTGGTGAATTTCTGAAGTTGTTTACGAAGTTTCTCAGGACTATATACAAGTTATCTTTGAAGTTTCAGGATATCGTTATGGTTTTAAGTTAACTTCCATTTGGTTTAATATGCTTCATGGTTAAATCTTGGTGCTCATTATTTCGTGTTTTGTTTTCTGCATTTGCATTTTCATAGTTCTTTGTCACGTTAAGCAGCGCATGTGGAGATGGATTTGTAAATTATTTATGAAGTTTCTAGATATCAAAGTTTGAGATTCTTTTTAATTGATATACTAGTTATCAAGGTTTAAGCCGTCTCAAAACATTTTTTTAATTTATACTTTTTGGTTTTAGGTCTTGACACCTTATTCTTTGTTTTGGTTTTAGGTCTTAACACATCTTAAACTTTTAAGGTTGAATACTGTGCTGTACACTAACTTGCATTTTGTGCATTTACATTCTTGAGATTGAATGCTGCTGTTCACTAATTTGCATTAAG
Organism: Pinus tabuliformis; assembly: GCA_031772625.1. Classification (NCBI taxonomy): domain Eukaryota; kingdom Viridiplantae; phylum Streptophyta; class Pinopsida; order Pinales; family Pinaceae; genus Pinus; species Pinus tabuliformis. The sequence continues at coordinate 62,432,796 of CM062806.1, forward strand.
TTGAATACTGCTGTTCGCTAATTTGCATTTTGTGCACTTACATTTTAATTGCCTTCTGTGACGTGAACAAGTTTCTCTGTAAATTCACAGGTGTGAATTGTTTTATAAAGCTTCAGAGTTACATACCATATTTTGATGTTCTTAATGTTTCTGATGTTTCGATTAAACTTTATTTTCATTTGAAGTCTTAACATATATTTTAGTATTCTGAATTGTTAAACATTACTATCCATTCATCAGCACTTCGGGCATTTGCATTTTCATCTCTTTTCGCCTGAACAATTTGATAGGTAAATAGATTTGTAAATTTGTTGTAGTTTCTAATGTTCTTATGTTTCAAAACATTAATTATTCAGTATGTTTTGAAGATAACCCATATTACTGGTAATTGTTTTGAATTTCTGAGATGGTTTATTTTTCGTAAAAAGGGTTGTTTTGAATCTAGCTTGTTTTGAATCTCTAGATTGTTTTCAAGAGATAAGACTATCCAGCTTCAGGGAATAGTTTTTAGAATTCACATATATAAATCAATAAATTATTTTTCTAAGAAGAGATGTTGATAAAATATAAATATATGATAGCAGGAAAGGGATAGACTTATTTCAAAGAAAAGCGTTGAAAAAGAGAACCAGGAGAAGGAGAGCAAATTAAAAAATACATAAAATAGCAAAACCTAAAACTAAAGATAAAGAAAAGGAAAATATGAAAAAAGAGGAAAACAAAATTGAAAATAATCAAAGAAAACCAAAAAGATTAAAGTTAAACTGAAAAAATATCTAAACCCTATATCTAAAAGCTTAAAAAACAAAAGAAACAAAGAAAATTAAATATAGCTGCCACATCTAGGTGACTGGAAAGAGGAACTAAAATTGGTATCAGGTAACTTATTTTATAAATTATGTAGTTTTATGTATTATTATCAGTGATTTTGTTTACTCTGAGTAGTATATTTTATTTTATTTTATTTTATTTTTTTTCAGAGAGAAATCATCATATAGCTGAAGCCAGCAGAATTTTTTACGGCATAGTCTTTACAAATATTGTTCAAACATCTCCATAGCGAGGGGGTCATCAAATATGATCGAACATGGCTAGGGGGTGTGAAAGCCATCAGCCCCAGCCATTACATCATGCAAGTCATGTATATTTTATTATATTAACAGAATGATAACATTTTATAATGGACAAGAGAAAATTTTATATAACCCTCGTACATATTATAATGTTTAAATTTATTCTTTCAACAATTAAAACTAAATATAAAATAGAAATTCTAACAAAGTAATTTATGTTTATTAATATTATTTATTGTTTTATATTAATTTAAAGTTAAGTTGATCAAAGATTATATAACGAGAAATAAATATCACAAAAAAATTCATGAGTATTTAATGAAATTAATAATAATCAATAGTTGATGCAATTATTAATCTCCATTTTAGCTATTTTTTGGTATTATGGACATTATTCTATCTAGATTGATTTGTTATATTAATTCTAAGAGAGGACATTTGTGTTAGATATATAAAATTATTAAATATAATAACACCAATTTTTGTTATCTTTATAATTTACAACAATTTCAATTATTTTTATAGTAACTTATTTTATATATGTTGAGTTTTAAGGAAATATACCCTAATATCATATCCTCTTTATCCAAACACATTTTTCTCTCATTGAAAATTTGACATCAATAACTTGTGTATAAGATGATTTTAAATATGGAAGGCAAGAGGTTTCTTAAAATTGTTTGCAACTCTAGTCAAAACCACCTTAAATTCAAGTAAGGATGGCACAAGAATAAGGCCATTGGGAGATAGAGGAGATCATTTTGTAGAATAACAGTGTTAGTATTAAAGACATTGTTGCATCAAAATTTAATTATTATTAAATAGAGGGGTCATAAAAGTGTAAAAAAAACTACAATATTGTATTAAGGAGGCAATCAAACCAAATATTGAAAACTAGAAGTGTCTAGGCTTCTTTTGGAGTTATCTAAAGAAGAAAATTTATATTTAAAAACAAGAACAAACTTTCATAATCTCCATGTGAAACTAGGCATAAGTGATAAATTCCAAAAACACCATGGGAGGAAAGTGTATCTAACCTTTGTAACACTAAGAGGGTTGATTATGAAAAACAGTCTTAGATTTTCTAACTCATACTCATATTGGATCTACATTTCTAACTATATGTGACAATGCCAACCTTCTTGTCCTTTTAACTTGACAAAACTATGTTAATTTTGAAATGCTTCTTTTAATGTTTTTCAAGCATAGAAATAAAATTCTAAAAAAATATGAGTAATCACTTTATGCCCTAGAAACATCCAAAATACCATATTCACCATCATCATCGCCATAATCATTATATATTAGTATAGGAAATTTACACCACATTATAGTTGACCAGATAAACATAAATTATGAATTGGAATAGTAACATTATTTATTTTCATTATTGTTATTTTTGTCTTAAAAGCAAGTTGATTGAGGTTTGCTTCATGAATAATAAATTAATGTGCGAGAAACATCTTGCTTATAAAATTATTTAATGGCAATGACATTAGTAATATTTAGTTTCTAATATTAATCATTTTAACAATCAAAATAAATTATAAATAAGAATAGCAATGAAGTAGTATAGATTGTTTTTTTCAAATGGGGAAGAGAGTAAACTAACTAAACTTATTATTGCAAGTGTTCAATATTTATTTTGAATTGTTTGAGTATATTATATTGAAAAAAACATATAATTGATAGTCCTATAAAACTTAGATAGCTTACATCATTTTTATTATAATTAATATTTACATTTTTGTATTAAAACAAATTTTATTAGGATTTACTTTACACATAATAGATTGCATAAGAAATTTCTTACATATTATATATTATTGTAGTAAAAATAAACTAGCCTTTGCACGACATGTTGCAAAGGAAATTGAGTAAGGCATAAATTGAAGAAGAATCATGACATATAAAAATCATTGAAGATAAAAATTAGTAAACAAAATGCAATTCAAAGCTAGATGATAAAGAGAAACCATTTATCTTATGTCAAATTTGACAAATTTTATATAACCTTTCGAACATAGATTGTCTTTTAATCTTCAAAGATGGTATTTCAAGTTCCAATAGTAAATATTTGATTGATTTTGAAAAGTACAAGTAGTAGATGACATAAACTAAATAAAATGATATTAATTCATGAAAAATATGATAAAGGATTAAACATGAATATACGCAGAGGGTGATGATGAGAGTTAGCATTGACGTATTGGTTAGTGTGATGGCCTGGGCGCAGTCGTCAAGGATAATCTCTCAAATTGGTCAGATATTTCCTCTATATTAGGGTCAATTTCTCTCCCTCCTTCTTGGCTCATATCAGTGATCTATTTGACAACTTCATGGGTTTCCTCCGATCGCCACAACCATTTTCAGTAAACGCGATGGTCGCAATCGCTATTGCGCCATTTATAACAACACTTAGTCCCTTCTGGATCGGCGATGCGATGCGTGCGATGTGATGGTCACAAATCACTATCGCGCCTTCAATAACAATAGTTGGTTCCTCCCGGATTGGCGATGCGATGCGATGGTCGCATAATCGCAATCGGCAAACTCCACAACACCTTCACTTGGTTTGTTCAGATCAGTGATGCGACGCCTGCGATGCGATATTGTTTCGCACTGATACAGCATGAACCAATTTCAATAAAGTCCAATTAAGAAGATATCAGAAAATGCTATGCGTAAAAAGAGTTACCACAGAACTCTGATTCAAGCAAATTTCGTCTAGCATCACCTTAGAACAAGAGATGAATTCATAATTTATAATCCGTAATAAAAACAATTGAATTGATGCACATATACACAGATAAATCAACAGAAGACCATTAACTTGGATAATTATATTAATTGATAAAGCCTTCTTGCCATTATCCTTTACAAAAGCAAGCTTTTACATAGAGTGATTTAAAGCGTAAAACTTTACTATAGTTTATCTATCAGCGATATAATTAGCATGTTTTATTCTCAATTCTACTCTATCTTAAACTAGAAAAGCATGGAAATTGCTAGCTAAAGGACCCCATTCCCTTGCCTGTAGATTTTCTTTTATGAATTTTTGGAATATGTTTGAAGACTTTTTCCCTCTAAGTCACATGCTCCTGCATCAGACTCCTGAGGACAAAATTCTTCATGGGCTCCTGTCCATGAGCTCGTCTACAGATTTGCCCAGTTTCTGTAGGACGTCTTCTATAACCCAAGTAGCTTCAGCGGTTCGCTGTCCCTTCCATTTTACCAAATACTGGAAGTACTCTTGTCACCTTGTCTTCTTATGCACCTTTTTGTCCATAATTCTTTCTGGCTGTAAATTCCTTGCTGTGGGTAACTGTTTTACTCAGTGAATCTCTTGAGTCTCCTCACCCTGTGCTATATCATCTGCAGTTTCATTCTCATACTTATACAAGTCTGCAACATTAAAAATTGGTGATATTCCCACATCAGGTGGTAATTGAATCTCATAAGCATTTGCAGAGAATTTCCTCACTGTTTTGCACGGTCCAATTTTCTTGAATTTCAATTTATTATACTCTCTCTTTGGAAATCTTTCCTTTTTGAGATGTGCTAAAACCAAATCCCCAACTTCAAAGTTCACCTCTCTTCTCCTCATCTCTGCTCTGTTTTTGTACTTGATGTTGCTATCCTGCAGTTGTTGCTTCACTTGTTTATGTATTGCCTGCGTTTCTGAAGCAAAGTCTTCACCCTCTGCACTTCTCATTTTTTATTTTCCCAAATTTCTTAATTCAGATATTCCTCTTGGGTGCATCCCATAAACAATATGGAATGGACTCTATCCTGTGCTCTTGTTAGGTGAGTCATTATATGCATACTCAACTTGTGCTAACACTTGATCCCATTGCTTTGGATGTTTTGCAGTAAGGCTCCTCAACAGATTGCCTAAACTTCTGTTCACAACTTCAGTCTGTCCATTAGTTTGTGGATGATAGGCAGAACTGAAACTTAATTTAGTTCTCAGCTTTTTCCATAGTGTTCTCCAAAAATGTCCAACAAATTTGGAATCCCTGTCTGAGACAATATTTTTGGGCAACCCATGCAATTTTACAATCTCCTTAAAAAACAAATTAGCAATGTGAGAAGCATCACTAGTTTTATAACATGGAATAAAGTGTGCCATTTTTGAAAATCTATCCACTACAACAAAAATTGAATCATAACCTCTTTGCGTCTTTGGTAACCCCAACACAAAATCCATACTTACCATATCCCAAGGCCTATCTGGAATTGGTAATGGGATATACAAACCTGTGTTTTGGCTTCTTCCTTTTGCATATTGGCAGACTTTACAATTTCTTACATACTTCTCCACTTTAGATTTCATTTTCAGCCATAAATAAAATCTATTTAGTTGTTCAAAAGTCTTCTCTACACCAAAATGTCCTGTAAGTCTTCCACTATGTTTCTCTTTGATTAAATTCTCTCTCATTGAAAAGTTTGGTATGCACAGCTGATTTTTCTTAAATAACAGTCCATCCTGTAAGAAATAATCCAACCATTTGCTTCTCTCCATCAAAACAGGGTTTTTACAAGCCTCAAATTGCCTCTTTAAAATCTGAATCGGTCTCATATAATTCCTTAAGAAAATGAAAACCCAACACTTGGATTTGACTCTCTTGAAGCAATACATTTCTCCTACTTAAAGCATCTGCAACTTTGTTTGACTGCCCATTTACATGCTTCAAAACAAAATGGAAACCTTGAAGATATTCTACCCACTTAGCATGTTTCTCGCTGAGCTTTCGCTGCTGCATTATAAACTGTAATGCATGGTTATCTGAATAAAGAATAAATTCCTTTGATAGTAAATAATGCCTCCATTTCTTTAATGACTGCACAACTGAGTAGAACTCTTTATCATAAGAAGAATACTTCTTTTTTGAATCATTTAGCTTTTCACTAAAATAAGCTATTAGTCTATCTTCTTGGCTTAAAACTCCTCCAATTGCTTATCCGATGGCATCACACTTTACTTGAAAAGGTTTGTTAAAATCAAGAAGGACCAAAACAGGGTTTTCAATGATTTTCTTCTTTAACAGCTGAAATTTTTTCTCTGCTTCAACAGTCCATTTAAATCGTTGTTTGTCCTTCTTTATGGTCTCAATAATAGGCGCATTGATCTTACTAAAATTCTTAATGAATTTTCTGTAAAAACTAGCAATACCATGAAAACTCCTTACCTCAAAAACACTCTTGGGTGAAGGCCACTCCATAATCGCCTTGATCTTCTCTAGATCCATCTTCAACCCTTCAGCAAAAATAAAAAATCCCAAGTACACCAGCTCCTCTTTCATGAATGAACACTTCTTCAGATTCAACAACAATTTTTCTTGTTGTATGTTCTGTAAGACATAATTTAAATGCCTCACGTGCTCCTCCTTAGACCTGCTATAGACTAATATAACGTCTAGATATACTATTACAAACTTGCCAATGAACTCTTTAAGAACTTCATTCATGAGTCTCATGAATGTACTTGGTGCATTTGACAACCCAAAAGGCATTACTCTCCACTCATATAGTCCTTCATTTGTCTTAAAAGCAGTTTTCCACTCATCCCCTTCTCTTATTCTTATCTGATGATACCCACTTTTAAAATTTAGTTTTGAAAAATATTTTGCTCCACTCAAGCAGTCCATTAAATCTTCAATTCTTGGTAATGGAAATCTGTACCTGATTTTGATTTTATTGATGGCCCTTGAATCTGTACACATTCTCCAGTGTCCATCTTTCTTTGGGCTCAGTACTGTTGGCACTGCGCAAGGACTCAAGCTTTCTCTGATCAGCGCCTTGTCAAGCAATTCTTATACCTGTTTTCTAACTTCTTCATTTTCTGTAAGAGCCATTCTATACACTACTTTGTTAGGTAGGCTTGCTCCAGGAATCAAATCTATATGATGACTGATTCTTCTAATGGGTGGTAATTCATTAGGCAAATCATCAACAATAATATCACAATATTTCTCCAACATTTCTTGAATTTCAATGGGTAAATCATAAACTTTAGTAGAGTTCATTATTACCTTCGGATTGCGAATTACAGCAAAATTTACCTCATTTTCTTCAATCTGCTTCAAGTATTCATTTCCTCCCAATAACAGAGTTTTTGGATCAATATTCTATCATGGTACATCTTCTTCTTGCAGAGGCAACGACATATGATTGACACCATCCTTTCCAAACTTGTAGGTGTTTCTTTTCCCATCATATATGGCTCCTCTATCATATTGCCAAGGTCTTCCAAGAAATATGTGACACACATCCATGGGCATCACATCACAAACAATTTTATCTTTATACTTAGCCCACTTGAAATTCCACTTCACACTGTTTATTTACTAACAGTTGATGTCCCTTTTGCAACCAACGCACCTTCTAAGGTGTTGGATGCTGCATTGTCTTCAGCTTCAATTTCTCCACTACTTCTGTGGATACCAAATTATTAGTGCTTCCACTATCAATGATCATCTGGCAACATTTCCCTTGAACTTTACACATTGTCCTGAATAAAGTCTTCCTTTGTGACGGTTCAACCATCTCCTTTGCTGGCTTAAGTAGAACTTTATTAACTACCAAAGATTCTCCTCTTTCTGGTATATTTTCTTCTTCTGCGACTACTACCACCGGTGCTTCTCCCTCAACTGGAGAAACAATTTAATTCCTCTGATTTGTTTCTACATTCTCCGGGCACTCAAAAGCTCTGTGTCCCATTGTGTTACATCTGTAACATCTTATTTCTCTGCCTCTCCCTCTAGAAAAACTCCCTCTGCCTCTTGCATCAACTCCTGCGGGTGCATGCTGGGTTGAGCTGCTGCTAGCTCCATCTTTAGGTGTTGTAGATCTTCGTCTACCACCTTGACTTCCCCTTCCTTAGAAAGTACCTCTCCCTCTGGCAGACTGCTTCCTCATGATATTTTCTTCAGCTTTCAGTGCTATCTAATAAGCTTCCTCTACTGTTTTAGGAGACAGTAGACGTATCTCATCTTGAATGTCCATCCTGAGGCCATTCATATATCTAGCCACCTTCCCATCTATATCTTGGGCTTTTCCAGCTCTTATGCTTACCTTATAGAGCTCCTTTGTATATTCTTTCACTGTCAAAGATCTCTGTCTAAGATTTTGCATCTGTCTAAACAATGCTTGCTGATAATTACTTGGCAAAAATTTACCTCTTAACTTTGTTACCATTCTGCTCCAATTCTTGATTGGTTGCTTGCCAAGTCTCTTCCTTTCTGCCTGCACACCATCCCACCAAAGCGTTGCATGGCCTTTTAACTTGGTGACAGTGAACTTCACTTTCTTCTTATCTTCCGTTTCTTCATAATCAAAGAATTTCTCCATGCCACTAATCCAGTCTATCAATTCTTCTGGATCCAGTCCTCCTTGATATACTGATACCTCAGTCTTTGGCCTGGCGGTGGATCTCAACACTGATTGAAAGAACCTCATATTAGGGGTAATTTCTACAGTGTCCTCCTCTGTAGCTTCAATCTCAAGTTCACTAACATCTCCATCATCTATGTTTCTATATGAAGTTAATGCATCCAATCTAGCTTGCATCTGTTGAACATCGTCCATTACTGCAGCGTTTGCAACAGGTCGTCCTCTTCCACCAAGTCCTCGTCCTCTTCCAACTCTAAAAGCCATAGCGACTTTCCTTATCCTACTTCTGAGATTCAATCCAATGTCAGTTGGCGGCTCTGATACCACTACTGATGGTCTGGGCGCAAGCGTCAAGGATAATCTCTCAAATCGGTCAGATATTTCCTCTATATTAGGGTCAATTTCTCTCCCTCCTTCTTGGCTTGTATCAGTCATCTATTTGACAGCTTCATGGGTTTCCTCCGATCGCCACAACCCTTTTCAGCAAACGCGATGGTCGCAATCGCTATCGCGCCACTTATAACAACACTTAGTCCCTTTCAGATCGGCGATGCGATGTGTGCGATGCGATGGTCGCAAATCACTATCGTGCCCTCAATAACAATAATTGGTTCCTCCCGGATTGGCGATGCGATGCGATGGTCACAAAATCGCAATCGACGAACTCCACGACACCTTCACTTGGTTTTTTCGGATCGGCGATGCGACGCCTATGATGCGATGTTGTTTCGCAATGATATGGTGTGAATCAATTTCAATAAAGTCCAATTAAGAAGATATCAGAAAATGCTATGTGTAAAAAGTGTTACCACAGAACTCTCATTCAAGCAAATTCCGTCCAGCATCACCTTAGAACAAGAGATGAATTCATAATTTATAATCCGTAATAAAAACAATTGAATTGACGCACGTATACACAGATAAATAATGCTTCCGACCTGCGCTCCCCCCTTCTGAGAGTCCCGTAGTCTTTTATTTATAATTAATTGATAAAGCCTTCTTGCCATTATCCTTTATAAAAGCAAGCTTTTACATAGAGTGATTTAAAGCGTAAAACTTTACTATAGTTTATCTATCAGCAATATAATTAGCATGTTTTATTCTCAATTCTACTCTATCTTAAACTAGAAAAGCATGGAAATTGCTGGCTAAAGGACCCCACTCCCTTGCCTGTAGATTTTTTTTTTTTGAATATGTTTGAAGACTTTTTCCCTCTAAGTCACATGCTCCTGCATCATAGTGTGAGTTTTTTGTGATAACTTACAAGGAAAGCGAACCATCAGAGAGGCAAATAACAATGACATCTAGGAAGGGTATGGATGAGTGCTTGTCCAATTCCATTATAAATTGGATATGTGAGGAAATGTTGTTGAGGTGATGAAGAAAAATATTCCTGGGGCCACACTACGGAAGTTTCATGAACAAATTTGTACCAACATTTGGGTTTCTAATGCCAAGAATTAAGGACCATCGAATCAAAATGCTCCATAAATATATTTGCCACAACCAAAGATAGGGAAGACCCCATTGTCATTCTTTCTATCTGTTCATAGAAAATACCATTGTAGGAGAAGAAGGTAGAGGATAGACAAATTTTAATAAGGTTAAGGGTTTCAAGATCGACCAACTTGGATATTAATTCTAAAGCTTCAGGAACAAGGATTTTGGTAAAGAGGGAGACAACATCAAAGCTGACGAAGATGTCATTGGGATCAAAATGAATGGATTTGTCCTTTTGGATGAAGTTGGGGGAATCTTTAATGAAATAATAAGATGTACCAAGAAAGGTTTGAAGCTTGGTGGCTAGGAAGTGAGAGAGTGCATGAGTGGGGGCTCCATTAGCACTCACTATGGATTTTAAGAGGATATCCTTTTTATGAATCATTGATTACCCATAGGTTCTGGGGGTCATAGGACGCTGAGGGATAAGCCGGTTCTGAGTAAGAGGATCAAGAAGAAGAAGAAAAATCACACTTGTTATATGTTGTAGCACTTATTGCACCCAAATTTAAGAGTTACAAAACCTCAAATCCTTGAAAAATTTCAACTTCAAAATCAAATGCATTCTCTGTGATTACGCCTATGGTGGTCATATAAAAAACAACAAAGAAAAACCTCGAATATTACATGATGGATTTAGATCCCAACTGGACTTGATGATCTTCAGATAATGGATTTGGTCTATTTTGCATGCCACAATACTTAGGATTCAAGCACAAGTTGCTCAAGATGCTGCATAACATATTCATTGTTTCTTCTCTTTAAATATCTTCTCTTCCTTTAAGCACATCCCATTCTCTACACATAATGTAAGCTCAAATTTGTTATATAGTAAAAATTGAACCTATTAATCATGGAATTGGCACAATTATAAATCTTTTACAAGCAAGATATATTTTGTTCACGCATAGCAGACTATATCATATGTGGAAAGTCCTCATCAACAACTATATTCCCATTGTAGTACGATACATAGAAGAATATTATCCTCATGATGCCAATAACAAGCAATATCAGTGACATATAGGGTTCTTGTCCCCTGCCTAACCAATGGAGAAGAATGAAATATAAAGTAAACAAATTATTTATGGAGGTGCAACAACTCCATCTTTGTATGCAAGTGGTCAATGGCTTCTTATGCATGTATTAACAAAATGTTCATTTGATGTGCATTGCTTTCTTATGTGCCATCAAATTTGCACTCTAAAGTTATGGGTGGCACATTCCATAGTTTCTTATTAAATGGTTTACACATCCTTTGTTGCTTTCATATTTGTGTTGAAACACTACATACTAATTTTTCAAACTGCAATGTTGTGCTCTGCAAAATTATTGTGTATACAAGGCAATGATGATATTAGTCAAGGGAAAAAAATGCTGAAATTTTGTCAGATTTGGACATGGGCAATATTTCATGGAGTCCCTAAGGTTCGAAAGGTGTAAGAAATTATATTTATATCATCATTTATAATCAAAATTGGTAAATAGGCAACCCAATTCAATTTAGAGTAAATAAATCACAAAAATTGTTGTTTCTCACTGTTACCTTTAGATTGGGCAAACTCACCAGATGATATCCTAACTTTGTATAGAGGCCCCCTCCAAGGGATTGCACAAGGCTGCTTGAAAATCAATTTGAAGAGCAGCGTATTGGAAACTTCAACCAACTATTGTGCATGGAGGTAGAGGAGACATATGAATTGCCAAATCTCCCAACATTTACGACACTAAATCCTATAAGCCTCACCTGGCACACACCCTCTCAAAGGTTATTGTTTTGCAAAGATTTTTTACTCAAAGTACTTCATATAGATTTTCTAAGTAGATAACCCATCAAGATTATTCAACTATGCAAGAGCACTCTAAGCAAGGTTGCCTTATGGGGCATAGGCTAAGGGGCATCTAAAGTGCCCTGCTCCTTGCCATCTTTTCTAGAAATTATGTTGAATATTTTGTCATCCAATTTTCTGGAAATTCAAACCTTAAACTCTATCAAGAAATTTTTTCAATCCATGCAATTGATAAATGTACCCAAGGCATTTCAACCTATTTTGAACAATTGAACAATGTATAATTCAGAGTCTGCAATTATATCAATCACAGGATTCTCATGAAATGAGGGCAATTTAGTTAGCCATATTACATTGTATTATGCAGATTCTATATTTATAAAAGCACACAAAATTAAAATGGGTAGCCCCAATTTTGGTGCTACTAAGACTATGAGAAATAAACGCTTTGCAAAAATGTACACAAACACAATGGAAATTTCGAGTTTCAAATTATTCTAACTGGATTGTGGTTCGATAAAGAGTATTCATGATGATTGGTGCAACTTCCAAGATTATCACGCGTAGTTGAGATCCTAACATGGACACAAGCTAGAGTCGTTTGTGCGGTTGGGAAAGCGGTTGCGAAATGGATGGACTTGGGACTGAGTAGCAACCGTCATCCAATTCAAATCAATGGATAATCATAACCCAATCGTCTAACAAAATATCGAATGACACAAAGGCAGTTAGGAGAGTGCTTTTCAGAGGTGAACACCTTATGACGTAAATATTTATAAGCTTAACTTTAATGATTTTGATTTTGTGCCTATAAATATTTGTAAGATTTTAAATTACAAGTATATTAGTAAATTGAATTGATATACCCACTCTAATCCTCAGACTCAAAGTAACCTAGTCTTACAATTTCAAAATAATTTATAAATATCATAAAATTATATACTTTTGTTTGTTTTAAAAGCTAGGAGGGACTAAGCTCCTCGCTTCTAACCAGATTCTGAAATTATAGCATTAATGACATGGAAAATTTGAAGACATGGCATTAAAGTTATGTGAGATTTAATTTACGCATGTTTGTATGAATTTCTAAGTCTAACTTATATTTAATTATTCAGTGGTATTATACGTTTCAATTTATCCATGAATTTTTATTTTTTTTCCTTTTAATGTCATGAGAATTTTTTAAAAATTAAACTGAACTATATCGTTAAATTTTGAACTTATATGGAGCTATATATTCTTGTTCTACTTTCCTCATTTAACTAAATTAAAAAGATAAAAATTACGAAATAAAAACATTTAGTCAAGGTTTGTGTGGCCACCAATTGGGGTTGCCCCAGTTGCCATGATTGATGCCTTCTCTGGCAATGCCGCGATGGTAACACCATGTAGCCTTCTTAGCGGTCATTCTATGTGGAGACAGAGATGTTGGAATGTAATTTCAACTGTAGCAACAGTTGAAAAGGTATCGCACTTTCACCTGCAAACAATCCCAGCAGTCCATCTGTCTTTATTCCAACGGGTATTATTTGTTTCGGCTTATTCACGCCACCGCCATAAGTGCCTTTTCGCCCTTTACCTGTTTGTATTCCCAAAGCAGGAGGAAGATCAGATCCGGGCTTTGCGCCATAACTACTCACCAAACAACATTAAAGAAGAAGCATGGCCGAGATGGAGAGTACCAGCCTCGAGCCAGCTGCAACATTTATCAGTCTTGGGTTTTAGCACAACCGACTCAAGAAATACAGCAAAAGATCAGATTTGTTCATTATGTGCAGCAGAGACTCTGTCAGAGAGTTGAGGCGGTTGATGGATAAGTTATGACCGCTTCCTGCACTATATATGTGTAGACATAGCAGTGTAGAAAACAGAGAGATAGAGAGCAAAGGGGAGAACGCAGCAGCATGAAGTTTTGCAGGGCAATACGCTGCAGCGCGTATGTGCTAAATGAATGCAAACACAGATTGAAGTGCCTCTGAAGAAGGCATGTTGGTGAATCCCTCTGTTAGAAGGAGGATGCTATTTGTGTGGAACTGAAGCATTCCTGATGTAATCCCTCTGTCAAGAGGAAGATGCTTTTCAGCATAGTTTGGTGAATCCCTCTGTCAAGAGGAAGATGCTCTTCAGCATAGATCGGTGAATCCCTCTGTTGAGAGGAAGATGCTCTTTAGCATAGATTGGTGAATCCCTCTGTTAAGAGGAAGATGTTTTGTAACAGCAATTGTGAAATCCCTCTACGTGAGGAAGACTTATTTTATCATTTAGTTTGTCGTTTATAAATAGAAGTTTCTTTTTGCCTGTTGCTGTTACACCGTAAGTCGAAAAATACTTCACGTCAAAAATCCCTGTTGGTGTTACACCGTAACTCAAAAAATACTTGACGTAAAAAAATTACGTTGTTGCAACACCACGAACAGCATTGCTGCAACACAAGTTACAGCAACTAAAAAAAACTGTGTTGCTGCAACACCGTTTCCAGAGAACGAATTTTTCTGTTTTTCTGAGTTAAAAACAGAGTATTTTTCTGTGTCAAAAACAGAGTATTATTTTGATCAGTTTTTGATCCTGAGGCAAAGTAGAGTATTATTTTATGCTCTGTTCTTGTGTTTTTGAATTATCAGAAAACAGAGTATTACTCTCTATTCATATTTTTGTTGTTTCAGAATTTATCAGAAAATTATCAACAGTGGAAACATAGGATTTTTCCACTGTATTTTGTTTGGAATAACGAGAAATTCCCGACAAGAGAAGGGCCATCATTTGGAGCTTCCTTCCATTGCCACAGATGGTCCCTTTTCTAAGCAGTGCCACGATGGGCAAACCATGTAGGCTACTCCAACGCTAATTCATTCGATGTGGCTTATGAATATGATTGAGAGAGCGAGGCCACCATTTGAACCTGCCTTCAATTGCCACGAATGATCACTTTTCCAGGTAACGCTACGATGGTCACACCATGTAGGTTTGCCTAACACTACTATTTATTTTCTTCTGAATAACTGACGAGCTAATGTGGTTGAACGTCTGTGTCCAAAATGGTGAAAAAGCGAGACTTGTACGTTGCAAAATATCCAACAGGTTTACATGACATGCTCAAACATTTTGAAGATACAATGCTGTTGCAGCAACTGGGGCAAAGCAGGAAACCTCAGATCTTGGGAATCGTGGGGTTAGGTGGCGCAGGAAAAACAACGTTGGCAAAAGAATTCTTCAATAGCAAGAATTCAGATTATGAAACATCCTGCTTCTTATCTGACGTGAGAGATCATGCTGCCAAAGGTTCTTTAAATCTATTGCAGAGAAAGCTTCTTAATAGCTTGACTGGATTGGATCAACCAGTAGACAACATTGATGAAGGTAAAGCGATGCTCATAGACCCTCTCAAATCTTCCAACGCCTTGGTAATCTTGGATGACGTAGACGATGTGAATCAGGTTGATGCACTTCTGCATGTTCAAATTCATGATCTCCGCTCAGGTACCTTAATATTGATTACATCTAGAGATAAGCATGTTCTCAGAAGCTCAACAGTTGAAAAATCATCAATTTATAGGCTAACTGGACTGAACACACAACACTCCCAGGAGCTTTTCTGCTCCCATGCCTTCAACCAACCCTATCCGCTCCCAGGATTTGAATCTCTGGTGGATAGATTCTTAGAAGGTGCTTGTAATGGTGTTCTCTTGGATGGTGTTTAGAAGAGGGCGGAATTCCCAAATCTCTTATGGCTCCGCTGTAATAAGTGTCCCATCTCTTCATTGCCTTCTTCAAATCCAATGAAAAATTTAAGGGTTCTTCAAGTTTCGAGGAGTGAATTAAAAACATTTTGGCAAGATGAATAACAGGTAAATAGGAATTTGTTGGTAAATAGCAATTCACTACTGAGTGATTACTTGTTATTAGTGTTCATGGTACACCGCTGAGTATTGGATGAATCTAACATTTTTCACATATACATATGGATTTCTTGTTTATCATTACGAAGATTGGCCCCCCCCAAAAAAAAAACTGGCAAGACAAGAATTTAAAAAAAAACATCATCTACATTTACAACAAATTCTCATATCATTTTCATGGTATTATAAAACATCTTTATATATAAAATATTTTCTTGAAGTAAGCATTTTGCAAGCAGGGACCTTCATAATATATATAATCTCTTCTAAAGTAAGCATTTTGCAAGCACCTTTGCAGCTGCGGGAGTTAGAGATTTTTGCACCCCTGTTGACTATTCCGAAGCCCATAGAGTAGTTGAAGGACCTTGAATGAATTGAAGGGTGGATGGCCTCATGGTGCATGGCAGAGTGCAGATGACAAAATTTTGAGAAGAAATCTGTGATCTAAGGCCTTGGTGTTAAGAAACTGCTCAGAAATCATTTCAATTTGGTCACTTATCAAGCCTCCAACATATGGAGCATAGGGAAAATTTTGGGGCTAATATTTGTAGGTGGGTTAATTTTATATTTTTTCCAAAAAAGCTTTGCCAATTTCATTTTCTATTTTTATTTTATTATTTTTATTTATTTTTTATTATATATATATATATATATTGAAAATAGTTCGCCCAAATTTTATCCTATAAAATTATTTTACCTTAAAACTTTCCAAAAATTAATAAACACTATATAAAATAATAATGAATTTGAATATTTTTACAAAAGTATATTCAAACATTTTATACTTTGCATGTTAGCAACTATTAAGCTTTGCCAAGGTTTTAAAATAGATTTGTATCCTTACAATTTTCCCTGATGGAGTAGGGTAACTACATGAAATTGAAGAGGATTCCAAATTCATTCAAAAACTTAACTAAGCTTACATATCTCGATTTGAGTGGTTGCAACAGATTAGAGCTAAACGCTTAATTATCTTTATAGTTTACAAGATAAAAATATATTTTGAGAGGGGACGCCTTAAGTCATAATTATATTTATAGTTTACAAAATACAAATAAATTTTTAGAGGGGAACACCTTAGGTCATAATTATATTTATAGTTTACAAGATAAAAATAAATCATGAATCAGAATAACAACATAATTTATTTTTATATAAACTAAGTTGATTGACGCTTGTATTTTATGAATAATAGATTAACGTGTGAGAAATATCTAACTTATAAAGTTATTTCATGACAATGACATTAGTAATGTCCAATATCTATTATTAATCATTTTAACAATCAAAATCAATTATGAATAAGAATAGTAATAGAGTAGTATAGATTGATATCTTTTAAACACAAGATGGAAGAGAGTATTCTAACTAAACTAATTATTTCAATTGTTCAATATTTATCCTTGAATGCTTCAATATATTATATTGGAAATAAGATATATTAACACAAGATGGAACATATAATATTTCTATAAAGCTTAATTTCTTGTATTTTTATATTATAATTAATATTTATAGTTTTGTATTAAAACCAAGTTCATCAAGATTTAATTAAATGCATATTTAATTAATTAAATTTTATATCATTTATATAAAATGATTTGTGCATTGTTTATTAGATAAGGTATCTATATATAATTATAATTGAAATTATGTGCAAATATTTATTGTATTAAGTAAAGAGTGTTAATAAGTGAAAAATAAATCCTTAGAAGTTTGAAACTAAAATCTAAATATTTTAAATATAAATTTTTGATTGTTTTTAATGAGTATTATTAAAATTTCTTTTAAAAAATGGTTGGAATTTTTTTTATTGAAGATGAAGATGAAGATGATGATTGACGTTTGTCTATGGAACCTTAAGAAAGTAAGAGATTAATTAAGGATTTTTAATATTTTATTTATATGATCAAAGAGAAGCGAAATAAACATTCCTAGATCACATAGTTCTATTGATTGAACAAGTCAAGAAGGTCGGTAGTTTGGAAAATGTTTTGGAAATGAGAACGAAAGTGAGTAAGAGCTAGGAAATCTAAGCAAAAGTGTTTTTCATATTCAACCCTCTTAGTAGCACACAGTTGACAAATTATTTCATCCCAACGTGTTTTGGGAATATACTAATGTCTGTTTCACTTCAAAGCTTTTGATAATTATTTCTTATCTTTGCAATGTTCATTTTCTTCCTAGCACTGGTCAAGAAGCAGAAATAATTCTTGTTTGCGAGTTTGGGGTTTATCACTTCAACATAACAAATAACATTCACTTTGACTAATGAGGTCTATTGGGCCTTAAGAAATTAAGAGATTAATTGAGAATTTTTAAATATATATTTATATGATCAAAGAGAAGGGAAAGAAGTATTCCAAGATCACTATAGTTCTATTGACTAAAGAATTCAAGAAGATTGGAAGTGTGGAAAATGTTTTGGAAATGAGAATGGATGTGAGCAAGATTTGAACAATCCAAGAGAAAGTGATTTTCACCTTCAACTCTCTTAGTATCACACAATTGACAGATTCTTTCACCCCAAGGTGTTTTTGGAATATACTAACACCCGATTTCACTTCAAAGTTCATAAAAATTAGTTCTTATCTTTGCAATGTTGAGATATCCTCCTCCTCCATCACGTCACCTTCCAAAGGGACTATAAAGGTTCAAGCAGTAGAGGACCACATACAACACCAACAAGAGGTTCTCAAATTATTTAAATACAACTTGGCTATAAAACAAAATAGGATGAAACAACAAGTAGATCAACATTGCAACAAAAGTGAATTTGAAGTGGGGGACTATATCTTTGTGAGACTACAACCATATAAACAAATATGCCTCAAGAAACAAAATAAGAGAAATAAATTAGCTTAGAGATATTATGGCCTTTATAAGCTATTGCAAAGGATTGGAAGTATAGCCTACAAATTAGAGTTGCCTCTCTCTTCATCTGTACATCCAACCTTCCATGTTTCTTGCTTAAAGAAGGTAATTGGTGATAAGATCCTAGTCCAAACCCTTCTATGAGAGATTAACGAAGAAGGGACAATAATAGTAGAACCAAAAATAATTTTGGAAACAAGGACAAAGTAGTTGAGTAATGAAGCAATTACCAAGTACCTCATTAAATAAATGGAAGAACCTACCAGTGGAAGGTGCAGCATGGAAAGTTGAGTGTTTCTTATTTGAAGGGGAGGTGCCCCATATAAGCCCCATATTAACCCAATAACCCCTTATTAAGCTTTACTTATTGAGTGATTACATTTCTATTGTTATATTGTTATGTAGGCTATCACCCTTTATGATCTCATTTTATTATAATTGTACCCTTTGTCTCCTATATATATACTAAGCAAAATTGGTCTTAAAACCATCAAATATTGTCTTGTTCATTGTATTTATTGTATAAGAAGGTTTCCCCCTCAAAATGGACTGCAATTATTGGTTTCTTATCATTTTAAAATCGCAAGATAATAATAGAAAGTTATGTATAAATATGGATGAATGTAACAAAACAAAGAATAAGGAGTGTCGTGGGAGAAAAATTGAGCATTTTTTCTTAGTTGTAATTTTCTATTGTTGTAACTCAAATTTTCATACATTGTTGCAACTCCATTGGTTTATTGTTGCAACTTCATTGACTGTAGTTTTCCCTTATTGCAATCCTTTGCTATTGTTGTTGCAACTCCCATGTTATTATTGTTACAACTCCTTTATACGTTGATGCAAATTTTGTGTTATCATTGCTACAACTCTCCTAGTTGTTATTGATGTTGCAACTTTGCTAGTTGTTATTATTGTTGAAACTCCATTAATTGTTACTTCAACTTTGTTGTAGCTTATTGTGTCATTGCGTGAAAAATAGGGATGGGTGGGAGAAAATAGTTTGTTCGTACATGTGAAATTTTTGGCTTTCCTTAATGTTAAATTAAATTTTTTTCATAAATTTATTCGCACAAATTAGTGCGTCACTGCACGACCCTATCAAAGTTTGAGGAATGGCATATGATGTGGTCAAATCCCAAAGCATTTCATTGACGGGATTTTATTAGGTTGTGTAGTATGAAATATTACTACAACATTCCTTGGTTTTGGTACGCTTGTGGACAGGGAGAGCTTGGTGTGTTTGATTGTTAAATGGTATTGTGCATTCATAAATTTGTGGCCATGACACGACTCATTCATACTCAGTCAGTACCACAATTTACCATTTCGCTTAGGTTGAGGAGGCTTACATTAAAGTTGTTTCGTGTGGAATTACAGAGACAATAAATATAGTTGGAAAAAAGTTATCGATGCAGAAATTTGGATTCATAGAGAATTGTGTTGTTGAAATTATAATTTCAACTGCAGTGAACTAAACAACAGCAGCTACTTTATTTATTTGTCGTGATCCGACGCCCCACATTTTCTCACGATCTTTTAAGTCAACACCATTACCATATTTTCACTCTTTAATTATTTTTGAGTTCCCGAAGGATGAAGATCAGATACAGCACTACATCATTACTTCTCAACAACCATATTAATGAGCAGAACGACTGAAAGAGGAAAGAACCAGCCTCGAGCCGACGCAGCATTTATCAGTCTTGGGTTTCAGCACAACCGCCTCAAGAAATACAACAAAAGATCAAATCTGTTAATCATGAGCAGCAAAAACTTTATCAGCAAGTTAAAGCGGTGAAGACCCTTTCCCGCACTATAAATAGAAACAGAAACAGAAGTAGAAAATAGAAAGAGACGAAATAGATTGAAAGTCCTTTTGTAACACCCAGCAGTGTAGAACAAGAGAGTTTTTTTTTTTGTATTGCACAGCAGTGCTGAAATTTTCTGAGATAGTTGTTTTGTGGAACTGAAGCGTTCCTGTTGTAATCCCTCTGTCAAGAGGAAGATGCTCTTTAGCATAATATTTTGTGGAGATACCTCTACGTGAGGAAGACTTATTTTATCAGTTAGTTTATTTTCATAAATAGAAATTTCTTTCTGTGCGTGGCTGTTACATCAAAAGTTATTTTGTCAAAAATTTCCTGTTGCTGTTACACCGTAAGTCGAAAAATACTTGACATCAAAAATCCCCGTTGCTGCAACACTACAAACAGCAACTGAAAAAAGTTACGTTGCTGCAACACCACGAACAGCGTTGCTGCAACACCACGAACAACAACTGAAAAAACTGTGTTGCTGCAACACCGTTTCCAGAGAACGAATTTTTCTGTTTTTCTGAGTTAAAAACAGAGTATTTTTCTGTGTCAAAGACAAAGTATTATTTTGATCAGTTTTTGATCCTGAGGCAAAGTAGAGTATTATTTTATACTTTGTTCTTGTGTTTTTGAATTATCATAAAACAGAGTATTGCTCTCTGTTCATATTTTTTGTTGTTTCGGAATTTATCAGAAAATTCTCAACAGTGGAAACAAAGGATTTTTCCACTGTATTTTGTTTGGAATAACCAGAAATTCCCGACATGGTATCAGAGCTTGTCCAGGCTCTTTGAAGACATCAAAGAAGCTGAAAGAAGATTTGTTGCTGCAGCAAATTATCGAGCAGAGCGAAAACACTGTCAAGGTATTTTTCAGATTAGTTTTTTGTGTAGCTGCTGAAGACAATTAAGTGATTTTTTCTACAGTCAAGTATTGCAAGAATGGCCAGCACTAGCGTGGGTATGTTTAATACCCAGCTCCCACAGTTCAATGGGAAAAATTATGACTACTGGGCAATAACCATGAAAGCCGTGTTTGCCTCACATGATTTATGGGAACTTGTTGAATATGGATTTGAAGAGCCAGCAAATGAAGAAGAGTTTATTGGATTAACTCAGGCAGAGAAAGAGTTGTTGAAGAGCAATAAGAAGAAGGACTCAAAAGCCCTTGTATTCTTATATCAAGCAGTGCATGAGAGTGTGTTTCTGAGGATAGCAGCAGCCAATACATCCAGAGAAGCATGGCAAACTCTCAAGACAGCCTATCAAGGCATGGAGAAAGTGAAGACAACAAAACTACAGTTGCTGAGGAAAGATTTTGAGAACCTGCGTATGAAGGAGTCAGACAATATTGATTCATTCTTCACACAAGCAATTGGTTTGGTCACACAGATAAGGTCTCATGGAGAAAATCTTGAAGAAAGGAGGATTGTGGAGAAACTATTGAGGTGCCTACCCTCAAAGTTTGATGTGATTGTCACCACCATAGAAGAGACAAAGGATCTCTCAAATTTTTCAGTTGATGAACTTCATGCATCACTGATAACACATGAGCAGAGGTTGAGTAGAAATGAAAACTCATCTCTAGAGCAAGCCTTCAAGACCCAGATGTCATTTGGAAGAGGAAGAGGTCAAGGCAGAGGAAACAAGAGAGGAAGAGGCAGAACCCAATACAGAGGCGGAAGAAACAGTCCAGCAAACGTTCAAGGAAGAGGCAGCAATCCAAATCAGAACCAAGGCCATGGCAGCAGCCAGCAAAGTGGACAACATCATGCTCAAGGACAAAGGTATGAAAAATCCAATGTCCAATGTTATTATTGTAAAAAATATGGGCACTATGCAAATGAATGTAGGAAGAAGCAGCATGATATGAGTAATAGATCTAGTGCAAATATCACTAGAGAAAATATCAGTCAAGATAATGTGTTGTTAGTTTGTAATATGGCTGAAACAAACAGTGAAGATATATGGTTTCTAGATTCTGGTTGCAGCAACCATATGACAGGAAACATAGCCCTGTTTTCTGCTTTAGATCAGTGTGTGAAGTCACAAGTAACACTTGGGACTGATAGTAAAATTTCTGTTATGGGAAAATGAGAAGTTAAAATATTTACAAAGAAAGGTGAAAAGAAAACCATAGCATATGTTTATTATGTTCCTGGAATGAAGTGTAATCTCTTGAGTATTGGACAGCTTGTTCAGAAGGGTTACAATGTTTTCTTTGAGAATGATGTATGCACCATCATGGACAGATTACCCAACAAACGTTGTATTGCTAAAGTGAAGATGACAAGGAACAGGATGTTCCCTCTCAGAATAAAGATAGATCTGAAAAATAAAGAAGTAATTGCAGTTGTGACACAAGAGGCTCTCCAAAGCGTACCAAAGGATGAAAATTGGTCGTGGCACTTGAGATTTGGACATCTCAACTTTGGAGGTCTTAATTTGTTGAGTAGAAAAGGAATGGTAAGAGGATTACCATTGATAGAAAATCCAGACAACCTTTGTGAAGGTTGTATATTGGGAAAACAACACAGAGAAAGTTTTCCAACTGGGAAAAGCATAAGGGAAAAAGCACCTTTAGAAATTGTCCACTCAGATTTATGTGGACCGATGCAAGTTCCATCACTTGCAGGCAGCCAATATTTTCTAACATTTATTGATGACTTTACCAGAAAGACTTGGGTTTATTTTCTGAAGAATAAGAGTGAAGTGTTTGAAAAATTCCAAAATTTCAAAGCACTTGTAGAAAATCAAAGTGGGCTGCGTATCAAGGTTTTGAGAACTGACAGAGGAGGTGAGTATATCTCCAAAGAATTTTTACGTTTTTGCAGAGAAAATGGAATTCATAAGCAATTTACAGCAAGGTACACCTGTTGTGGGGAAAAGTATCCGATGCGGATGACCCTAACCCTTTCTAGATGTGACAGAATCTAGCAACAACTGAATGATAAAGTTTTCATGTTCTTCTTTATGAGTATATAGATAGAATGGAAAGAAGGTCAACCAACCTGGTGTCTTGCGCTTGATTGATCCTTATCCTTCTTCCTTTGTATCCAGCTCCCAGCTCTTTGCTCTCCAAGCCGATCCAGCTACACAAAAGACCTGCACAACAAGAGAGAGCAAACTAACAGATACAAGCACTCATAATCAAAGCATGGATTAGATTGCAATGAATACACATGTAAACACAAAGCATCTATGTAAAACAAGTGAATAGGAGAACATGCAAACTTTATTGATAGAAAGTAACAGGGTTCCAGAGGAAGTTACAACCAATGATATTGGCTCCAATCCAGCAGCACCTCCTCGGCAGCAAGAACTCTCTTCTTGACCTCTAGTAAAACAATCACCCAAATAATCCTGGCGGTATACCAACAGCACCTCCTTGCTTATACAAAATTTCAGCCTCCCTAGACCTCATAGAAGAGCTCTATATATAGGGTAGAAGAGGAAAAGATGAGTCAGCTTGAGACTGACATGAAGCTGCCTTGTGTCCTCTCCATCTTCAGTTAATCTTCAGTTCCTGTGTCCACTTGGAGATCCTTGGTTACACATGGTGATCAAGTACCTCTTACTCATCACAGGGCGAATCTCATGACCCAAGTGTCAGTTTGGAAGCTTCCTGGGCAATTGACACCTTGCAGGATGACTGTGCCACTTGGCCAATCTCGCCCAGCGCAGGTAGCCTTCATAGTTTTTGACTTCCAGCGCAGGTACAGAGTGGGACAGTTGCAATACAGCGCAGAAGCTCAGTTTAGCAGCTGACATGATCCAAAATAAGCCTGTTCTGAAGTGTTTTCAGGTGGGGAACTGATTGGAAGTGCTGTTGATTGATGACCTTGTTCTTTTAGGGGTAAGAACAACATGTTTAGGGACTGAGGATCCCTGTAATTATCGACATTCCTTGCTCCTTGATGCGAGGCACAAAAATGTCTATAACAGTTGCCCCCTAAAGTATGAGGCCGTTACTCGGGTGAAATGCTTTAGCTAGAGGGTCCGAAGTTCGTTCCAGTACCGGAGGAGAGTGCCCTGTAATACAATACAATACAATACATTATCTTTCATTCAATTTCATGGTCTGGCTGAGGCGGGCATTCCCATGCTCAGCTTTTATAAATACATTTTGATACATATGACAGACGATCGTCTGTGGCCAGACTGATAATCTTCTGCTAAAATTATCATCCTTTGATAGGATGATCATCTGATGCAATGATGTACATGGCAAATGTTTTTATATTTCCTGAATATATATCGCAGCCCGGATGGATGAAACTAGATCCGGGGTCTTCAAAACTCGTTCGATCTTCACTCTAAGTACAAGTCGATCCATGTGAGAATTGCGTCGAAGTCGAACATGGAAAGACATCGCTTGATTACCGGTCAATAATGAAAACCGTTAACAAGCGCGAGAGGAATCACCAATAATGACAATGACCCTCAAGGTACTGCAGTACAATTCACGTGGCGTGAATAAAGGACTTGGCGTCGAACGCCACGCAAAATCTTCTGGTCGAAGGTCATTGAGGTATACCTGTCGCCGGAAGTGAGAAACTTGCCATTGAGGCATGCAAGCTTCAAAGTACTGATGGGGGTGTTCCTAGATCAACTTCTTGGATAATGAGCTGATGTCGACAAGAAGCGATCCGTCAAAGGAGGGCCTTGATGAATCCCACATCAATGACACGGAACGGAGCTAATGATTTAGTGGAGGTGGAAACAAACTGTGATATATGAATCAGGGTGGCGATCATGAAAATGGATGAAGGATGATGTATGGTAGTGGATGGGACACGGTTGACACTTTCTGAATGACCCCTCTTGAACATATAACGACACTGATGCGATGGATCGGTAGCATTACCCCAAATGGATGGTGTGGCGAGGACCATGGTGACGAGACCGGTGAATGAGACAACCCAACCCGATGTGATACGGAGGAAAAGTGTCATGTTCAAGAGTGACTTGCTACCTCTAAACTTTGATGTTCTCCCAATTTTTCCCCAGTCATTTCTGACCAGTACCTCTTTATTTTTGGCAAGCTTGAGGAGGATAACATATGCTTGTTCTATAACCTGCCCTTCGGGCAAGCCCATCGCTAAGATTTAACGAGCCTAGCGATAGGGAAACTCGTTCTCGTCTAAAGACAAGTTTGTCGCTATTTAATCATTTTAACGAGTCTAACGACAAAGAAAACTCGGTCCTTTTCATTTTTAGAGAGTCTGAAAAAGTACAGAAAGTTAACTCCATAGTTCCTTTTTCGTCAGCTAATCCCTTAAGTCCGAAAAAGTATAAAACAATACAGAAGGGATGAATTTTCGATTGCTTTAACGAGCCGAACAAAACAAGCGCTCGATCTTTTTGTGCAATAATCCCTCAGGTCCAAAAAAGATTAAAATCTAGAGGAGGGATAGCGTTCCGGTCGTTTTAACGAGCTGGAAGGCCAAAACTCGGCAAACTTTTCATATTTTTACGAGTCGGTGAAAAGAGCTCAAAGAAGACTCGTCTTTTGAGGAACGAGTGATAAACAGGGGTAGCAGCTGATTCCAGGTACAAATTGGAATTTTCCAATCACCGTAGTGTCGCAAGGATGGCTAGGTGAAATCACTCTTCGCAGATGTTCCTCAAAAATGGGTAAACACACATATGGAGGTGAACGATTGGTCAAATGAAAGGATGGAGGTGAGACTGCAAGAACACGACCAAGGGCTTTAATATGGCTGTCAAAGGTTACATTTACCAAGGTTATTTACCGGGATGGGTTCATTTTTTAATGAGCTTGAACTCTGGCGGAAACTTTTGCTCACACTTTTCTATTTTTTAACGAGCATAAATTCCGTGGTAAAACTGCTCGAATTTTGCGTTTATTTTTTAACGAGCATGAACTATGTGCTAAAACTGCTCAATGATTTGCATGCCCCCAGCATCATAATGACGCATGTCAAAGCATGCCCCCAGCATCATAATGACGCATGTCAAAGGAGGGTGCCCCCCAAGCTTCATTGCATTCAACTTGGTGATTGGAATGAAGGTTTACCTTTGAATTTTGAAAAGGGGACTTGTTTCATTTTTTAATGAGGTTGACATAGTACAAGAACTATCCTCATCTCTTCATTTTTTAACGAGGTTGACCTGAGATAGGAACTATCCTCGGAGCCTTAGATCCATTAGAAACAGAAAGTTTCATATTCCATTGTAGCCTTTTCTGCCAGATTACTTTGAGGCGGTAAGGCGAAAGTACCCATTGATGGAGGGTTTTTTAGGAAGATGAATCCGATATTTTGGAGAGAACAATTGTTTCCATGGATCATAGGAATGCTTCCCGTGGTAAATGGTGGCACAACTTCTGTCGAAGTTGTCGTCGAACTGCTTGGTTGATCATTTCCTTTGCTGTTCGATGACTGCAGATCTCCGCAGTTTTTGCACTTTGTCGAAATTAAAGCCTCTTTTTGCTGTTCAGAGGTCGACACCATTAGTACTTGCGACGGGGAAGCATTTCTACTATCAACCAGATTTTGTCCTTGATTGGGAAACGGGTCAGTCAACACGGCTGAGGTTTTCGAGCTCTTAAAGAATCTTTTAAGCTCAGCTTTGTATGGACAATCTGCTGTCCAATGATCCTCATCGCATATATGACATGGACTCTTTGGTTTCCCTTTCTTAGGAGAGTTTGAAGAAGTTTTTTGAGGGGATGATCCACCTTGTTTTTTCTTCTTGCTTCCTGGTTGATTGGAGTTTTTGCTTTTATCTGTAGATATAGCATTTACCTCCGAAGCAAGAATCTCTTGATTTGCTTTTTGATTCGAAGTCTTACGGGCTTTCTTAGAATCCCTTATCGACTTAGCGTTTGCAGTTCCAATCACGCCATCACCGGCATGAGAGTCACTATTCGATCCAGGAGGAGGAGGGATTGTAAATTCCGGTCTGGGGGCATCAGGTATCTTATCATAGAGCGTGCCCGACTGAGTATACACTAAGTCCAAATACTGAGCACGAGCAATAACTTGCTCCTCTGTTACGACACCTCCCTTGGCCACATCTTCTGTAATTGCCGGCAGAAGCGACTTTATAAACCACTCAGCTAATAGCTGATCTGGAACATAGGTCTTTACCATTCTGCGACGACGACGCCACTCATGTATATGATCAGATATATGTGTGGCCGTTGTCTGCTTGAAATTGGTTAAGATTTCTGTTCCAGTTTCGTACCTTATAGGTAACTGAAAGTGTGTTAAGAAAGTCGTGGCTAGGGAGCTAAAATTGTCGAAAGAGGCTCTAGGTAATTCAATATACCATTTGGCCGCCGGACCAGTCAATGTCCTCTGGAAGAGGCGAAGCCTTATCGAATCATCATTCAAGGTATTCGACGAACACCACAGATGGAATGTCATCACATGATTCGACGGGTCTTCACCCGGATTTCCATTGAATTTAGGAATGTCCGAAGGAAGTTTGTGAGGAATCGCTGGCCACCAATGGGCATAGGCGATTGGATCGTTCGTTAACCGATGTAAATCTGGTAATTCTAACGTCGCTACGAATGGCAACTGCTGATTCAAGTTTGGCGAGGCGTACCCAGGATACGATGGAATCGTTTGAGCAGTAGGTCTTTGCATACCAGCATAATGCAACTGATGTTGATATGACTGATACTGCTGGTGGGCTTGGCCACTATAAAGTGGTTGATTTGACCCGTTCTGAATATAGGGTTGCCCACTATTTGCAAAGATCTGTTGCTCAGACCCCTGATACACCTGTTGAAACTGAGGTTGTTGGTATTGCGCCGTCCATGGTTGTGAAGCCATGTTTTGTTGCGCGACACTAACCGACGGACCAAGATGCAGGGTGGCTCCCGTTTGTATCTGTGTCGTCCCGGCAGTCGACGATTGTGGTTGTGTTGCAGGGTCAATGGGCTGTTGCATTACAACTTGGGGTTGACATACAACAGGCATCGATTGAACTTGCGACACGGTTACAATTGCTGGCGTCGTCGGGATACTAGACATAGGTACACATTGTTGCATGGAATATACAACTCTTGGTTGTTGTGGTAACATAGGTACCCAACCACTCGTCGTTACTTCAGTCAAACCTGAATGTGGTTGAAAACTGCCGTATGGGTATCCCCCCGGAAGGGGAAGTGAAAGGGCATATTGCCCCCCATATGGTAACAATCCGGAGCTCAAGGGTATAGCTTGCCTTTGAGGACTGGATGGCCCAAACTGATTCCCAAAGGGATCAATTTGTCTAGTTTCAACATAAGAATTACCTGGTATTATACCGGCAGAACAAACTGGAACAGACCAAGTTGTCATAATAGTCCCTGGGTGGACTCCTTCTAGTTGATGAGAACTAGATGGGACGGATGGTATGCCGGCAAACATCGTCGGAATGGCAGCAGGAGCTTCTGCTATCGCTGTGTCATTTGGCACAGTCCTAGATGTCGACGGTTGTTCAGACATTTTGAGTCTATCCAATAAACTTCCTAACGATTCTTCAGGAACTTCCGGTGGCGATAGACAAACTTCTGATGCAGAAGGAAAAAAAGGGGTACCAACTCCAAAATGAATTGGAGTATTTGCTTGCTGGTCCTCTACGATTTCTTCTATTGCAATCAAACCAGGAGGAAGAGGCAGACCGTCAGGTCCGTAAAAGATTTCTGGTGCCGAAGAAGGGGTTGTTTCGACAGCGACAGTTGTTTGAATAACAAGACTCTGTGGACCGGTTTCAGATGGAACTGGTTCAGTTAAACAAGTACTTGTTTTCAGACTAGGATCAATACAATTGTCCTTCTGTTGTTGTTGAACTTCTTCAATAGAGGCAGGGATTCTAGAAATTTCGGGAGTGACCAGAATCTCAGATATTGTTGGAACTTCTGTTCTAACTTTAAAAGGAGATTTTGATCTGGTCCAGCGCGATCGCTTTGCTCGTACTACTTTCGGTTCCGGAGACAAAGATGGTCGACCCGCAAGTCTCCCTGAACGACGGGGTTTTAATTGACTTTCCTCCACGGTTGCGGATTACTTGATCAACTCAAATACAAAAAGGGGAATTATGTTTCCGTATTGAATGAATTTTATTAGACGCTTTTAGACACAACTTTGCTTTTTCATGTTTTAAGAGTCGAGAAAAAGCTAAAGATGACTCTAGTCGCCTTCGATGTATTAACGAGCCCGAAGTGACAAATGCTCGGTTGGACCTTTTCAGTTATAGAGTTTGAAAAGGGCCAAAAGAAACTGCTCTGGAGATCTAGGCAGAGGGTGTGCCAAACCTTTCGCGAAACCACAGAATACGTTTTACGGTACGGGTGGTCAATCTTCGTGAATGCTGTGTTCACTGCATCGCGATCAGTAGGGCGGTCGACACGGCTTCCTAAGGATAAAGGATAATTGCCTATAGGGGTCTCCCAATATACGCGACGGTACGCGGGAGCTCAAATCCGTATTAGTGCTATCGTCCCTCAGGAGGAATCACCCACCTTCGTAGAGATCGACAGTCACTACGTTTAACGACGCCGGAACACGTCTCTACCTAGACCTCTATTGTGAGCGTTATGTTACAATGCGTTGTTAGATTCATTCAATATATTTTAAGTTGATCTTGTTTATCAGTTTGTCTTTCAGGATCACCACGAGATGTATTGGTACAAATTCCTAAATGCAGCTAAAATGATAAGCAAGCTTTCACTATCTTTTTAACTTTGAAAATCCTAGCTACTGAAGGGAGAGAAAAACAATATCTTTCCAAACAGAGCACACAGCACAAACTAATGCACTTTCTCCTAGATCAGACACCCAAACTTATCAAAATGCAAATGCAAGATGCATGTATTTCTTTTCTTTTTCCTTTAATGTTGATGCTTAACAAAAGGAAACTGTTGTATGACTTTCGAATTCAATCTAAAGCATAAACAAACAAGTATTGTCTAAATGAAAAGACGCTTTACAGGTACTTGTTTTATACTTAAAAAATATGAATTCAAACCATAAAGTGAAAACAAACCAATCAAAAACAGCTATGAACAGCAATAACACTAACTCATAAGATCGCAATCTAAGAGGTCAAGGCTGTAGGTTTGCTTTTCACTATGGGAAATTGTAACTGAAACAAGAAATACTGAAAGAAAGTTTACAATTTCATCACACAACTGAGGCGAAATGAAGTCAAGGAGATGAGGTATACAGCAAATACATTAACCAGCAAGCAATCAGCCAAAAGCAAGTGCAAACAGGGCCAAGACACAGAGGAAGAGTTAAGCTAGCCTAAGGCCAACTGGACCAGCGCAGGTACTGCACTGTCAGTTTCACTCTCAGCGCAGTTCCCGAAGGGGCTACCTGCGCTGTAATGCAGACTGCCTGTGGACAGCCTGCACTGACTTACGAGAGTTACGTCTGCTAACAATTCCGGGTCATAAAAAGCTCAAAAATGTACTGTTTTGACTGAAACAAAATGCTATGGGTTAAGTACAGGTAGAGGGATGATCAAGAGGACTAAGATCTATCACAAAGAGTAAAGATCTACCTGTAGATTAGCTCTTTAAATCTTGAAGTTGCTCAGCAAAGGAGCAAGAGTAGCAAAACCCTCTACTTCGCTTTTGATATAGTCAAAAGCTTTTCGATTCGGTACTCGGTTCTTCAAGATAGAAATAGCAAAATACTACAAATAACAACAACAAGATATTAGGATCTCCCCAGTGGAGTCGCCAGTTTGTTGTGGGGAAAAGTATCCGATGCGGATGACCCTAACCCTTTCTAGATGTGACAGAATCTAGCAACAACTGAATGATAAAGTTTTCATGTTCTTCTTTATGAGTATATAGATAGAATGGAAAGAAGGTCAACCAACCTGGTGTCTTGCGCTTGATTGATCCTTATCCTTCTTCTTTTGTATCCAGCTCCCAGCTCTTTGCTCTCCAAGCCGATCCAGCTACACAAAAGACCTGCACAACAAGAGAGAGCAAACTAACAGATACAAGCACTCATAATCAAAGCATGGATTAGATTGCAATGAATACACATGTAAACACAAAGCATCTATGTAAAACAAGTGAATAGGAGAACATGCAAACTTTATTGATAGAAAGTAACAGGGTTCCAGAGGAAGTTACAACCAATGATATTGGCTCCAATCCAGCAGCACCTCCTCGGCAGCAAGAACTCTCTTCTTGACCTCTAGTAAAACAATCACCCAAATAATCCTGGCGGTATACCAACAGCACCTCCTTGCTTATACAAAATTTCAGCCTCCCTAGACCTCATAGAAGAGCTCTATATATAGGGTAGAAGAGGAAAAGATGAGTCAGCTTGAGACTGACATGAAGCTGCCTTGTGTCCTCTCCATCTTCAGTTAATCTTCAGTTCCTGTGTCCACTTGGAGATCCTTGGTTACACATGGTGATCAAGTACCTCTTACTCATCACAGGGCGAATCTCATGACCCAAGTGTCAGTTTGGAAGCTTCCTGGGCAATTGACACCTTGCAGGATGACTGTGCCACTTGGCCAATCTCGCCCAGCGCAGGTAGCCTTCATAGTTTTTGACTTCCAGCGCAGGTACAGAGTGGGACAGTTGCAATACAGCGCAGAAGCTCAGTTTAGCAGCTGACATGATCCAAAATAAGCCTGTTCTGAAGTGTTTTCAGGTGGGGAACTGATTGGAAGTGCTGTTGATTGATGACCTTGTTCTTTTAGGGGTAAGAACAACATGTTTAGGGACTGAGGATCCCTGTAATTATCGACATTCCTTGCTCCTTGATGCGAGGCACAAAAATGTCTATAACAACACCCCGCAACAAAATGGAGTTGCTGAAAGAAAAAACAGAACAATCATGGATATGGCGAGGAACATGTTGAAGGCAAAGCATTTGCCAAATGATTATTGGGCTGAAGCTGTACACTGTGTAGTATATATTTTGAATAGATGTCCTACAAAAGCAGTGATGAACAAAGTGCCAGAAGAAGCATGGAGTAGGAGAAAGAAAGGAGTCACCCACATGAAAGTTTTTGGTTGTGTGGCTTATGCACACATTCCAGATCAGCTAAGGAAGAAATTGGACAGCAAAGGGGAGAAATGTATTTTCATTGGATACAGTGAAGAATCCAAAGCTTACAGGTTATATATCCCATCCACCAAGAAGTTTTTTGTGAGCAGAGATGTTCAATTTATTGAAGAGGAAGCTTGGGATGGAAGCATAGAGAAAACAGTTAATGTTAAAAACTGTTTGTCTCATGATGATGATGATGAAGAGTTGGCTGAAACACATCCCCAAACAACAGCGCCAACAACAGAACAGCAAAAGACACCCTTGAGGAGAAATGAGAGTGCTTCTCCAAGCACACCACAAGGAGGAAATTCAAGTGCATCTACAAGCACTTGCACACCGAATGAAAGAGGTAAGAAATTCAGAAATTTAAGTGATATTTATGATGAAGGAATGAATTCCCTGTTTGCTTTGTATTGTCATGTTGATGACCCTATTCATTTCGAAGATGCAATTAAAGATAAGAAATGGATAGAAGCTATGGATGAGGAGATGAATGCCATAGAAAGAAATAAGACATGGGATTCAGTTGATCTACCAAAAGGTAAAGAAGTCATTGGAGTTAAATGGGTCTACAAGACCAAGAGTAATGCTGAAGGCAAGATAGAAAGGCATAAGGAAAGACTCGTTGTCAAGGGATACAAGCAGCAGTACGGGAGAGATTATGAGGAGACTTTCGCACCAGTTGCAAGAATGGAAACAGTAAGAGCAGTGCTGTCCATAGCAGCACAAAAAAAATGGAAAGTTTACCAAATGGGCGTGAAGTCAACATTCTTGAATGGAGTATTAATGGAAGAGGTTTACATTGAGCAACCTTTAGGCTATGAAAAGAAAGGCCAAGAGCACAAAGTCTGTAGATTGAAGAAAGCTCTTTATGGGCTGAAGCAAGCACCAAGAGCGTGGTACAGTAGGATAGATTCCTATCTACTGGAGAACGGATTTGAGAAGTGTGAGGGAGAACCCACTGTTTACATCAAAGAAAAAGACTGTAAAATTTTAATTGTTGTGTTATATGTTGATGATGTGATTTTTACAGGTAATGATGACTACCTCATTGAAAATTTCAAATCAGTCATGAAAGAAGAATTTGAGATGACTAACATGGGTTTGTTGAGATACTTCTTAGGAATAGAAGTAGATCAAAATAAAAATGGAATTTTTATTTCACAGGCAAAATATGTAAATGAAGTGTTGAGCAGATTTAACATGCAGGACAGCAAGGCAGCAATCACTCCCACAGTAATGGGATTAAAACTCAGCAAAGAAGACAACAACAAAGATTTTGACCCTAGTGTGTACAAGAGCATAGTTGGCAACCTCATGTATTTGACTGCAACTAGGCCAGACATAATGTATGCTGTTAGTTTAATTTCCAGATTCATGGAGAAACCAAAAGAAACACATTGGCAATCAGCAAAGAGAATTCTGAGGTATGTTAAAGGTACAAAAAGGTATGGCATATTTTATACTGTTTCAGAATGTTCAGATTTAGTTGGATACACAGATAGTGATTGGGCTGGAAGTGTAGATGACCGGAAAAGCACATCTGGTTACATTTTTCACAAAGGTTCAGGAGCCATTTCATGGGCTTCCAAGAAACAGCCAATTGTGGCATTGTCTACAGCAGAAGCAGAGTATGTGGCAGCTACAGCAGCAGCATGTCAAGCGGTTTGGATGAGGAGAATGTTGAGAGGTCTATGCCAAGAGCAGGCAACAACAACAATTATTTTTTGTGACAATAGCTCAGCTATTGCATTATCCAAGAACTCTGTATTCCACAAGAGAAAAAAACACATAGACACAAAGTTTCACTACATCAGAGAATTGGTGAACAATGGAGAAATCATTTTACAACATTGCAGAACTCAGGAACAGGTTGCAGATATTTTGACAAAGCCATTGGATTAGAAAAGTTTTGAGTTTTTAAGGAAACTTCTGGGTATGACTGATAACCCAGCAGTTGAAATTAAAGGGGAGTGTTGAAATTATAATTTCAACTGCAGTGAACAGAACAGCAGCAGCTACTTTATTTATTTGTCGTGATCCGGTGCCCCACATTTTCTCACGATCTTTTAAGTCACCGCCATTACCATCTTTTCACTCTTTAATTATTTTTGAGTTCCCGAAGGATGAAGATCAGATACAACACTACATCATTACTTCTCAACAACCATATTAATGAGCAGAACGACTGAAAGAGAAAAGAACCAGCCTCGAGCCGACGCAGCATTTATCAGTGTTGGGTTTCAGCACAACTGACTCAAGAAATACAGCAAAAGATCAAATATGTTAATCATGAGCAGCAGAAACTTTATCAACAAGTTAAAGCGGTGAAGACCCTTTCCCGCACTATAAATAGAAACAGAAACAGAAGTAGAAAATAGAAACAGACGAAATAGATTGAAAGTCCTTTTGTAACACACAGCAGTGTAGAACAAGAGAGTTTTTTTTTTTTATTGCACATCAGTGCTGAAATTTTCTGAGATAGTTGTTTTGTGGAACTGAAGCGTTCCTGTTGTAATCCCTCTGTCAAGAGGAAGATGCTCTTTAGCATAATATTTTGTGGAGATACCTCTACGTGAGGAAGACTTATTTTATCAGTTAGTTTATTTTCATAAATAGAAATTTCTTTCTGTGCGTGGCTGTTACATCAAAAGTTATTTTGTCAAAAATTTCCTGTTGCTGTTACACCGTAAGTCGAAAAATACTTGACGTCAAAAATCCCCGTTGCTGCAACACTACGAACAACAACTGAAAAAAGTTATGTTGCTACAACACCACGAACAACGTTGCTGCAACACCACAAACAACAACTGAAAAAACTGTGTTGCTGCAACACCGTTTCCAGAGAACGAATTTTTTTGTTTTTCTGAGTTAAAAACAGAGTATTTTTCTGTGTCAAAGACAAAGTATTATTTTGATCGGTTTTTGATCCTGAGGCAAAGTAGAGTATTATTTTATACTCTGTTCTTGTGTTTTTGAATTATCATAAAACAGAGTATTGCTCTCTGTTCATATTTTTTGTTGTTTCGGAATTTATCAGAAAATTCTCAACAGTGGAAACAGAGGATTTTTCCACTGTATTTTGTTTGGAATAACCAGAAATTCCCGACATGTGTGACATAATATCGTTTGAGGGTTTGAAGACTTGGAGATTTCTTTACAAAGTTTGACGAGGATTGCATTAGATTTATTTGATGTCGAATTGCAGCGACAGTAAATACAGTCAGACGAAAGCTGATCTTTTCTCGAAGTTGCAGGTGAGGTCTTAATTGCATCATATTGAAAAAAAAATACATGGTATAACATTGTGGATGAATTGGAGGGTTGTGACGAGGTGAATTCATAAATTTTGGTTCATGTAGAGAATTGTGTGACATAATTCAGTTCTAGGGTTTGAAATTTGGAGAATATTTATGGGTTTTCCAGTGTTTGCAAGAGATGTGGGGAATTTTTTTTGGTTTCTCATTCTGGGTTTGCAGACAATTTTTGCATAGGGTGACTTCAGGTAGCTTCTTTTGTTGTTTCAAAAAGGAATACATCGTTGAAGTTATTCTTTTTCTATAGACTCTTCATTTCTATAACTTGATGCTGTGTCGTTTCTTCTTTTCTCTTAGTGTGAGAGATTTCCTTGAAACATTTTATCTTCATGGCATTAGAGCTGTGTACTTTGGTAGTAATTTTAGGCATTGAAACTTTTATGTCTTATAAAATTTGTAATTAAATCCAATGTGAAGCGTTGTTTTTCCATTCTTTGCTGAAGATCTGGATAATTTTTTTTTTGTGAGTTTTTTAGTATGTGAAGAAGAAGTGGAAAGTTTGGGTAGGTTTTCAATTTTTGTGGGTTTCTAAGTGCTCGCAAGGGATATCTCTAGGTAACTTCTCCCACTCGTTCATAAAGTAAATTGCAATTATATTACTAATTGAAGAATTTGATTGCACTGTGCATATATATTATTATTCTTGGATGTTATTGTGGTTTAATTTGGTTTCATTGTAATTTTATCTTTTTCAAATTTGATGAGAAGCATTGGCAGGTCCATATCTGCTTCTTTTAGTCACAAGTTGGTGAGCGATAGGAATGTATGCTTCTCTTTTCTTGTTTTTCTTGATTGCAATTGACTTTGTGCCAATTTTTCTATATGCCTTGATTTTGGTCAAGATGTTTGTAATTCTTGAATTTCTTCGATGGTCATCATTTTTTTATTTCATGGGGGAATATTTTGTAAGTTGGACTCATTTAGGAGTAGCTAACATGGTTTCCCTGTGTTTTTTTTCTCACTTATTTTCTGCACTTGATGTGCGATCAATTTATTTCATGGACTAATTTTTCTAGTTGACATTTATTCTTCAACAACATGTAGGCCTCCAATTCCTATAGTCAATTTTTGGTATGGCTATAATAATTCTTTTTGAGCTTATAGTGATAGGAATGTTGGGATTTTAAGATTCTATTCAACCATTCATATCACTTCATCAGGTTCAATTAGATGCCTGGTGGTTGTTCGTCAAATGTTTAGCTAGGAATGTGTTTGCATATTTAGTTATAAGGGGTATACATAGAATGAGTTGAGGAATGCCAGATGAGAGATTTCCCGAAACTTAGGTACAGTTGTGTCAGTGGTCTTTCTTACAAGAAGGTTTTTTTTGTTTGGGATGAAGTTTTTCTCCTTAAAATGAAAGTCTCCCTAGTGCTTCGGTACGAATGTACCTCGCAAGTTTTGTTCATGAAGGTTTCATAAAGGATGGAATTGTTCTCCTTAATGCTTGAGATATTCTATTTCAGTGACATTGGAGCTTTGTGCTTTGTGGGTAGTCTTGGAAATTGAGGCTTTTTAGTGGTGTATAGTGTACATTTAAGTAAAATATGGCGACTTGAGGATAGTTCTACTGGTCAATTGGTGGTATTGTTGTAATCATTGGTTTTGGAGCTTATGGTTGTCTAGATTTTAGGTTTTTAAGATTCTAGGATCATTTTCATCATTTGCACCAATCCTGTATATAATAAGTACAAGGATTCCAAGTACAAGTTCCTTGAAATTTCAATGCGATCATTCTCTGGGGTTTTCCTCTTAGGAGGTTTCATCTGAGAAACCCAAGAATGTCGAGCGCAAGTAGGTTTCCTCTAGAATGAATTTTTTCTCCTTAATTCTCGAGATATTATACTTTCATGACATTGGAGCTTTGTGCTTTAGGATTAGTATTAGACATTGAAGATTTTTAGTGTTGCATTATGTACATTTAAGTCAAATCATTTTTGAGCTTATAGTTGTATGGATGTTATGATTTTAAGATCCAGCTATCATTTGTATCGTTTTCACAAATTTTGTAAATAGTAGTTTCGACGATCCTAGATACAAGTTCCATAGAACTTTAATGCAATTGTTCCCCACAACTTTTCTCGCATGTTATAGACATTTTTCTGCCTTAGCATTGAGCATGAAATGTCCATAATCTAAGGGATCCAAAGTCCCTAAACATGTTGTTCCTACCCCTAGAGGAACAAGGCTAACAAACCACAGCAATTCACAGAAGTTCTCCACCAGAAACCGCTCAAAAACAAGTCAATTCAGGATAAATTCAGTGGCTCCACTAGCTGTCTGCGCTGAAATGCAAAGTCAACACTGGCTACCTGCACTTCAACGCAGGTAGAAGCACTACCACGGTGCGCTGAGCTAGAGTTGACAAATGGCAAGTTCATTCCACAAGGTGTCAAGATCGAGGAAGCTTCCAGAATCTTCCTCAATGACACTTGTCTCAGTGAATTCGACTGGTGATGAGTAAGAGGTTCTCAATCTCCAAGTGGAAGCAAGAACCTCCAAGTGGAATCAAGAACTGACAGAGGGAGAGGACACTAGTGACATGTCAAGCTGACTCATCCTCTCTCCAAACATCTATATATCGATCTCTCCTCCATGAGAAGAATTGTTGTTGGTTTGAGATTGGAATCATTGGGTGCTTAATGCTTTGAAGGGAGGTGAAGATAGGAATTCCATTTGCTGGGAAGGAGATGCTCGATTGGAGCCTTCTTGGTTGTATCTCTTCATGAACATTGTTATTCATCAATAAAGCTATGTTGGTTTCTCCTATATACTAGTGTATCTTTGATGTATGATTGCATTAGTATGTTTAGTTTATTTCTAATACTGAACTAGTTATGAATATGAATCTATGTCTTTGTGTAGTGTTCTCTTCTTGTGTGATCTTGCAGAGACCTTTTGAAGCTGGGCGAGCGACAAACGGAAGACACCGGTTAGTCCATCCATCTCTCTTCATTCTTAATTCATAAACTAAGAATACTAGAATAACTTTCTCTGTTTGTTGCTAAGGCAGTGTCACACCTTAGGTGGATAGGATCGTCGTGCATAGGCATTACCGGAAGCGAGAGACCACTGAATATAAGTATTCCCATAAATTAAGTATGATTTTTCTCAATGGTTTTCATGTGGGAATGTTTCATCCACGGTGTTCCCTATGGCCATAGTCAACATGTTGTATCAAGTGTTTGTTTGTTGCTCTCTCGTCAATCAATACTTTCTTGGCCAAGAATATGTTTCCATATCTAGTTGTTGCACAAATGTTAGATATAATAAGTTTTGGGACCTTGGATACAAGTTCCCCAAAACTTGGATGTAGTTTTCGCTCGAGTTTTTCCTTCGAGAAACTCGGGAACACTAGATGCAAATCCGCTCGAAACTTAGCTATGAGTTTTCCTTGTTGTTTTCATGCGAGGATTTTATGTCTGCAATGGTCTCTATGGAAGTAGTCAATAAGATGAATAAGATACATGTTGGTTGCTCACTTTTCATTTGATTCTTTCTTGGTCAGGAATTGATTTTCATACCCAATTGTTGCGCAAATGGCAGATAAAATAAGCCTAGAAAGTCCTGATGAAAATTTTCCCACAACATGGATACGTTTGTTCTTCGTGGTTTTCATGTGAAAATGCTTCGTATGGGATTTAGTTTATTTTTATTACCATTCAAGTCTCCCTGAAACTTGGGTAAAATTGTGTTATGCACTTTTTGTCCAAGACAGTTTCGCCCGAGATAAAGTCGTTCTTGTTAACATTATTATGTTTGAGGATTTGGTTGGCTAACAGGTAGGTCTCTATGTCCATAGATAACAACCTGAATAAGGTTCCTGGTGATTTCTCACTTGTTAACTAATTTTTTCATGGCAAGGAATCTAGTTTCATATCTAGTAATCTGTTTGAATAACTAGTTATTGCACAAATGTTTGATACAATAAGAGGCTACTTGTTGGGTGCTAATGTGAAAATTATCAACACTTAATTGTCAAACTAGGAGTTCATATACTTCAAGTTGTAACATGGATAATGCCAAGAGATCTTGACAAATTCTGCAAAACAACAAAACCTATCTCCACACCAAATAATGAGTCTTCCAAGTTATGTAATGAAAATAATAAAAAATGTAGTTTCATATTCTTGCACTATCTTGCATGGAAGCACCGAGATCTGTCTATATGTTGGCCTCCTCACTCACAAATACTTCAATGAACTAATACTTTAAACTAAAGAAAACGTTTCAAAAAAATGAACATAAGTTTCAAGAGTGACTCAAAAGAATGCTAAGAGTGACTCAAAAGAATGCTAAGGAAAACCACACATATTATTAAATCATTCCTGCACTTTGTAAACCCTCACTTTTTAATCAATCATGTTCTTGCACTATTAACACTTTATGATATGGGCTACTATACCATTTACCTCCCATACACAGTGAAATGAAAATGCCACTATTCTTGTGTGCTCAAATCATCCATAAAACATATAAACAAAAGAAACCTTTCTCAACTCAAAACAATGAAAAGAGTCATTCAAACGCTTATGTTAAATTTGAGAGTCTATGTCGAAGGAATTAAAAGCTTTTATTTATTGATAGAAATCAAATCCAATGCTTACATAATAAAAAATTAACCATAAACTTCCTTCTCACACCCGTGCACACGGTATAAAAAAAGGAGAATTGTTCTCACTCAAGCATTAATCATATAGTTTTTATCGTGAAACACTCTGTGTCATTTATTATGCATTCACAACAAATACCCACATTCAAATATCAACATATGAAAATTATTATAATCATCATCAGTGGCTTGACCTTAAAATTGGAGGAAACTCAATCAAGTCAACAACTTGAAATACTTCAAAAGTCAAGACATATACATAATACTTTGTTCTTGCACTGAGAAACTATGCAACAAGAAAACCTGTTAATCCAATTCTTTAGGGTCAAAGGTACTTTGAAACATAAATATTATTTGAAGTAAATTCTTCAAAAGTCAAGACATATACATAAGACTTTGTTCTTGCACTGAGAAACTATGCAACAAGAAAACCTGTTAATCCAATTCTTTAGGGTCAAATGTACTTTGAAACATAAATATTATTTGAAGTAACTTCAAATCACTCTTGTTCCATCAATCCAAACAATATAAGAATTTTAAAAGACTATCCCTACCAAAGGTTGAAACTTGTTCACCAAAATCCTATACATGAAACCAACAATGTATGTTGTTACAATATTATGATGGTATTATTATTTATCAAAACACATAGCATAATAAATAAAACCACTCTAGTGTTTGTACAAAATAACCAGGATTCCCAGGCACGAGTTAAAGTTCAGATTCAATATGGTTTCTCAACAATAAGCTATGACTTTCAAAACCATTCAAGCTTTGACAGTATTATCGTAGAAATATAATATAGATTTAAAATCAAAGGTTCGAATCCCTATTATAAAATATTCCCAAAGGAAACTACGAACATGGAAATATTATAAGCCTCAAAACACACACATACATGCCTTTTGGATCTGGATTAACACGACTCTGGAAACTACATCTTTCGCACTTTTTAAGTAAATAGGGTTTTCTCGATGGTCTATACAAACTTCTTGTGCAACTCACTAAGAAATATCAACGCTTCAAAACAGAGAATAGAAAATAACCACACAGTGAAACTAACTAAGGGATAACGAGCTAATTTGGCCTGGCCCTGACCAATCATCTCGTTTCCCTGTAAGGAAAGGATTAAAGTACAGAATAAAATATATCATGGACATGATTAAACACAAGTATAAGTTGAACCTAGAATTGAAGATCATTTTATTAATACATATCTATATTCAATACATTTTGTACATAATGACCCTACTGTAGAAAGATCTAAATGATGCAAAATTTGATTGTACACAATGAAAATAACAGTATCGATAACCTAGGCTCTTTTATGACTCGATATATATAGATCCTTACAATAATTCTTGGCCACATCGAGCTATTTTCTCATAGGAAGAAAATTGAAGTTGTTATCAACAAGATCCCAATAATACACCTTCAAACAACCACCACTAGTTCACTCAGATCCTATTTTATCTCGGAATATCTTCATTAAGGAAGATGCTGAAATATGCAGTTGTTTTTCCAGAGAATAGGAGTAAAAGGTGCACATTATCCATCTTGATTTCAACAATTTTTTTTTTTCCTTAACAACTCATGTTGACTGCCTTCTGAGCCTCTTATCCAACGGTCTTCGTCAGTTGGTCCAAGAATCAGACTTTAGACTGGTGCGAAAATCCCTTCATTAGTGAATGAATCCCAAGGTTAACTCTTGCATGTACCAAATACACTTCACACTATTGTAAATGATAAATAATGATAAAAAGTCTTTATAATAACATTTATGTAATAACAAAGTTATAAAAAATACTAATCTGTTGACTCCTTTTAATGATAAGAAACATTTACGCGATTTCTCATGAATACATTAATAGAAACAAGAAATGCACGCATAAAGGTATTTTTAGGTTGTGGCACATAGGATAAGGTAGGGTTTTATGGGTAGAAATTAGGGTAATTTTGGGGCCTAACATGCCCCCAACCCAATTTGGTTGTGTGTCCTCACACAACCACAACTATCACCTCTGCAAAAAA
Source organism: Pinus tabuliformis (assembly GCA_031772625.1). Lineage (NCBI taxonomy): Eukaryota > Viridiplantae > Streptophyta > Pinopsida > Pinales > Pinaceae > Pinus > Pinus tabuliformis. Next base: position 62,475,144 of record CM062806.1, read on the forward strand.
TAAAATTGGAAGCTTCTTCCCCATTACTTGTGAATCTGAATGTTGATCCTAGAGTTTGCATTTTGAGCCTTTTCCAACCACGTCTTATTCATGTAGGCAACATGTACCCTCCACTTCTTCACTTGTTCTTTTGGCCCAACCACTTCTGCAATCAATTGCTTATTTCTGGTTCTCAATGTTCTATTATGGGACTTCAAATATTGGTCTAGAATTTCCAAGTCCTTAATATTTAGTTTCAACCTTTGAAATTTCTTGCCTCTTTTAGTCTTCCTTATCAAGAAATCAAGAGGAGCTGAGTCCTCCTATTCTTCCAACCCTAGTTTCTGACTAGTAATTTCTCCATCCACCAAAAGAGACTAGTTCTATTTAGCATCTATAGGCTTCTTATCATGGAGTGCCATTTTGTCACTATCCATGCGTTTGTCTTCTTTATTTGCAGGCACACCTTGGGAAGAGTCTTCTCGCCCCTATGATAAAACATGATCTTCCTTCTCCTATGATAAAACATGATAGTAATGCTCCTTTGATAAAATATGGTCTTCTTTTGGTGATAAAACACGGTCTTCTTCATTTTCTTGCACCTATTTTCTTGTTGTTTCCCTTTCGGAGACTGAGTAGTCTTGGAACTAGATCTAGACCCTCTAACCTTGACTGTAAATTATTCCTTTGGTTGGTATTCAATATCCATAACCTGTCTCACATTCCCAAATTGATGTGATACAAGGAATACTGCCCATGTAGAACCTCAAATTTTCAATTCCTCACTCACTAACATCTTAATCAATCCATAGTGACAAAGATTGTATTCTACCTATGTTTCACAACCCTTCTTAACACTTCAAACCATATTAGATATATTTTTCAACAAAAGTATGGAAAGTTAATAGTTTGTCCAGACTCAAAGTGGATGAGGAGGCGTGTATGATATAAAAAGGCATCCCTCACAAGTGAAGAACTTTTGTAGTATGATAAGAAAGTTCCTCCATTTTTCAATGATCTAATTTTTAGGGATGCCTTTCTTCCAATCGACCTCATACTCTGTCTCCATCAAGAAACTGCGCCAAACTCCCTTCGTTACCTCTAGCTTCTTAAATGACTTTTCTCCAATAGCAGGTAACTCTATGGCTCGTGAAAGAAATTTCTCTTTCAACTCAAAATTCAGCGTGCCTATGTTTACAAATTTACCATCAAACCCTTGTTAAACTGCCTTAGTGAAATCTCAATAAAATCCATTGAATTTATACAAGAAAGGAAGTTATCCTCCTTCCTAGAAGATGGGAAGACTAGATTCATACTCTGCAACTCCTTAGACTTCCATAACCGATAATGGATCCATCTTTACTGGCACCATGATACTTGTAATATCACCATCTCAAACATAATACCAAAAGCAAAATTTTACTATCCTCCACAATCCACGGTTTCTGGTTATCACAACCTGGAAGTGCAGGGATGACCTTTTTTTACCAAAGCATATAGTCCATGCATCTAATTAAAACAACATATCAGTTCATACTTTGATTCCTGCACCAGCACCTCAATATACAAATATTCATTACTACAAATGAGGATCATAGCCCACAAAGTATGAGAATTGGTTAGAGGCTCATAGACCTTGGTGAAGTTACCAAAAATGGTAAAAATGTAATGAGTGATGGCCATGCACGAGTATTTGGGAGGGGATAGCAACCTGTTGATAGTGTTGGACTTGCCAACATTCAAAGGGGTCTCCTTGATATGTGGTCCCCATTATACCTCACACCATTTGTAATAGGAGTCCCATCCAAAATACGACCTGGTTACCATTTTCTTAAAGGTTTTCCTTGGTTCTACCTATCAGCATGAGAGAGGATCACATATTTTCCTTCAAAACGAAAGTGAGTGTGATTGGTGAGTGTTTGGTTATAGGTGTGTCAAGGTTCTTCTACCATGGAGGGGAAAATGAAAGTGAGCCTCTAATAGAGAGGTAATGGTACCACCCTAGTAGAGACACACATAGACAAGAAGGATCTGTCTAACATCCACCAAAATGGTCCACAAAGATGCGATAGTCATTGCAACTAGTACAACACATTCTCAATATGATCAGCACTAAAATAATCGAAATAGTTCAACTACTTTAGTACAGGTGAGAAACAAACATCAACCATAAAAATTCACAAAATAGTCTTACAAATATTCATAATCCATGCATGAATAATGTTCTGGCCATCACGATTCATATATTAAGTAAAATTCCCAAGGCACATGTACACAATGAAAACCACTAGTTCCAATAGTGGAGCGTTGGAGCCACTACTTTCTCCTCAAAAGAACTAGCTTGTCTCTCTGATGCCTTGTGGGGGGGGGGGAAGGTGAAAATATCCTTTTCTTGTACAATGAGGGTGTATATATAACCAATGGTGTGATCCTTCACCTCCTTTATGACTATTTGACTACACTCATGATTATTTGACTTCCATATGACTTTTGGACTTTACATGACTATTCATATTCTATACATTTTTTTTTGACTTCCTCTTTACGATACATTTTGAATCTCTTTCCACCTCCATATGGCTCTAAAGATGTGGAGTCTCCAATGTTTTCAAGTATTGAGTTGTGGCCACAAACTAAGGTCCCTTTGCTTTCTCATGATCAATAAACTTGTATCTTTAGCTATGGAGGTGTCTCCTAGCATCTTCTCATTCTCCATCTCCTTCTTCATCATCTTTTCATAGCATGATAGAGTACTTGCATATGCAATTCACTCATGACAAGACGACATCATTCTTAAAAACCCTAGTCTAAGATGTTGCGTGATGATCCAATGGTTGAGGTGAAACTAGATGGAAGGCTAATGAAGAGGCTTAGTGACTACACAATTGCATGGTTTAGATAGTCAAGGGTTAGGCTTGAGCCTTGAGACTACAGAATGCGCAGTTGAGGTTGGACTGTGCAAGAAGATGGCGTAGCTGGGGAGCTGAGAGAGCCATGATGAGGGATTGAGAACTCATTTTTTCCCACTTCGGAGTTATAAAAGGAAGAGGAGGCTAGGTGATTGTGAAATTTCATAGTTTAGGAGCTCATGGTTGAGGTTTGAGGCTTGATACTAGGCAATGCATAGCTCCGATTAAGCAGAAGAGAGAGATTGTGCAATTTGGAGATCAGAAGTTGAGCTTGAGCACTTTGATTTCTCATTACACAGTCTTGGAGGGAAGGAACTATTCATTCTGCAATACCAAGAGGTAGGGTTACAACTTGAGGGTTGAGATTACACATTGCATAGTTCAGGAAGGCTAGATGAGGCTAGGTTTCTCGGTCGGGAAGTTTTCCAAATTTTACTAAGTGTGGGATTTATGTAGTTGACTTGAACAGTGAAAATGCTTTATTGTGATCACACACTGATAACACTTTATGAATAAACAAAGATCACCTAGAACCCATGAACAAAATACTTCCCTTAGTTTGACAACTTTGTGACAACTTACGACAAGTGCGACACCACAAATACACTTTGCGACGACCGTGAAGACACTTATGCGACAATGCTTAGAACTTTGGAAATGAGTGCGAAACATGTTTACGTAGTAATATCAACTCATTTACCCAAATATTACCCCTCGAAACCACCAAAACTATGTTTTTGACAACGTTTGACAAATGACATGCGAAAATATGACACTTTAATTTTCTTTTAAATGGGACCAAAACACATAGACAAAACACATATAATAAGACTTAATTGTTGCGATGACAATATGTAAGGTCAAAGTAGGCTTTGAAATTTGGGTTTAAGCCAAAATTTTGGAGTGTTTTGTAGTAGTGACAACACTTGGTGACACACTGGTAGGATTCCAGCTGCTCTGTCTATGTTGACTCTTTTGTGCTGGGTCTAGTTCTTTGGGGAGTATTGATTCGTCATGAATATCACTTTTGTTTCCCCACTTACCCTATGAATAAACATAGTCCCCTCTATCCATTCTCAGTTGAACACAAACATAATATTAGCAATATCGCAATGTTTTGAATTAGGAAAGGGTAGTATAGTTTGCGAGCTTTAAATTTTTAGAGTATATTTTTTCATCTCTAATGTTTCTTCGCTGCCAGTAGGCCTAGATAGTACCCCAACATAGCCACTACAAGAACAAAAACATTGCTCTTCTTCCAGTGAGCCTGTACAGTACCTCAATGGAGTTGCTTGCTTCATCTCCTTGCATAGGAAGCCTTTCTATTCTTTCTCCTTTATTTATATATTTAAATAGGACTGTGCATAGGCACATATTCATTTCATGGTTGGAAGAGGGATCACAACTTATTGAGAGCAGAAGAGGTTGTTCATTCAAAGAAGCATATAGAGACCTCTGATTTAGGTTTGCTCATTTATATTTTCCCCTTTTCCTCTACTACTTGATTGGATAAGCATGAAAATGCTGAAACATAAAAAATCCAATGTGGGCATGATGTTTCCAGAATAGACACAAGTATCATGGTTCAATCACAAAAATTTCTTTATGAAAGGATCATATTTTTTGTCAGAACATCATTGACCAAAAGATATAACCAAAAAAAAGGAGGATTGAAAGTTAGCCATATGTTGTAGTATCAGAAGACTCTTTTCAACTCAACCACACATAAAGAAGGCAAGAAACACGTTCACACATGGTGCTTATTTGCATGAATGAAAACAAAACATAAGACCAGACAACAAAGAAATAATAAAACACACTATGTACATAGGGTAGGGCACAACCTTAGATAATTATTGAAACTATTGCTATAATTCTTGGCCATTAACAAGAAGAGAGTCAATATTCTTTTCTAAATACTAGAGACGATATGTGTGTTGGCCAATCTTCTCATGCACTATGAATAGTTTGATCCACAAGAATTGGAACTTAGTATGTTTTCATTTTTCTTCGTGGGATTTGTCCCACTACAAGACTAGGTCACCCACATTGAATTCATTTTTCCCTATATACTTCTTGTCAAACCACCTCTTGACAACTTTGATTAAGAGAAAAAATATCTTTAGCTTTCTATCTTTCTTCTTGCAGCTTGTGGAGGGTCTCTATCCTACTCGGAACCAATACGCACAAATTTCCCTGAGATACTTTGGAAAGTTGAAGGGTAAGAAAATAGATGTTCGAGGGTAGGATGGCTTCTTTTCTATACACTTGGAGATGTATTTATATAAGGTTTAGGCATGAGTCAGTCAACCCATAAGGCATTCACCAAAGTAGAGTGTCAGTTCCTTCGTTAAGATAAAATGGTCTTCTTAACGATATAGATAAGGTTGTTATCGGTAGACTCAGCAAGACCATTTCGCTGCGGATATTAATTAGCATAATTTTTCAATAAACTACCATTTTCTGATGCAAAACCATATAATCCTAAGGATGAAAATTCCATTGAATTGTAAAAAACAAGTGAAGTTGGAATGCCAAACCTAGAGATGGTATTTTTCTTGAAGAAGTTGATGAATTCCTAATCATCCATTTGCTTGAGTGGAACTCCTTCTGTCCACCACATAAAGTAGTTTGTGGTAGTAATAATATAGTGGTGTTGCTTCAATGAGTGTGGAAAATTGTCACAGATGACATCTAAACCTCATTGTTGAAAATGTTCTTCCATGGTGATAGGCTGCAACAGGGCAGCTGACTTCTTTCCTCAGTTGGTGCACTTCTGCCAGATCGGGCACTTGTGGGCATATTCATGAGCATATTTGAATAATGTGCATCAATAAAAAATAACTCACATGAATTTCTTCATTGTAGTGTCACATACAAAGTGCCCCCTAGTTGGTCTGTCGTGGAGTTCACGTAACGATTTCTCTGAATCATGTGATTCCAATAATTTGAGAAATAGTCCATTATGATTATTTTTGAAAATAACCCCATGCATTAATTGGTAAGATAATTATTCCAATATGAAAGGCATTTTCTTCCATATAGATAAGTGAGAGGCAAAAGTTGCATGCTAAATATATTGGTGTACATCAGCGTACCAAGGGTCTAAGATAGTACTCGAGGTGGCTCGCTCAACATTGTACATCTCAATTTCCTTCTCCCACCCAGATGGATCATATTTTGTGGCATTCACCACTTTTGTTGTTAGTAGACATAGACCATGGCCCTTAATAATGTGAATTGGCTTGAATTCTAGATCATACTCTTATACTAGTCATCAAGTTCGCTTTTCCCTCACCCAACTCTTGTTGGATGAATAACAATCTCACTGTTGGGTGAGACACAAAGATAATGCAATGTTTTTTCAAAATATAGGGTCGGAAGTGCTTCACCACCTTATAGAATAAATACCCATGTTTATCAATTATGGGATATTTGAGTTCAGGTCCTTGTATGCTAACACTTATAAAGGATATTGGCCACTCATTATTATGATCATCTTTCTGTGTAAGCACGATAATAAGAGAAGAATTAGAAGAACAGGTGTAGAGGAGAAAATCCTTGTTGAAATATGGGTTGTATAACGTTGGTGCTTCTGTTATTTCTTACTTGATATGGGAGAATATGTTTTTTTTCCCTTTTGTCCCACTTGTAAATTGCATCCTTCCTCACAATCTCTTGCATAGGTTTCACAATTTGATCATAATCGAAGATGAACTTGCAGAGAAAGTTTATCTTCCCTAGGTAGGACTACATAGATTTCTTGTTCATTGAGAATGGAATATGCATAATAAACCTGACCTTTTCAGGGTCTACTTTAATCCCACTCTTTCCTATGATATGGGCCAAGAGGTTCCCCTCGGACACTGCAAAATGCTCTTCTTGGGATTAAGAGATATCCCATATTTTCGACATCACTCAAATATTTTATTTAAGTGGTGTACGGGATCAAATATCCTTTTGGAAAACATTGTAACATCGCTAAGATACACCACCACGCTTTGGACAATAAAATTGTGAAAGGTGATGTCCATCGCACATTGAAAGGTTGCACCGACATTAACTAGCCCTAAAGGAATTCTTTTGAATGCGAAAGTGCCCAATTCATTCGAAATGTTGTTTTGAGTCTATCAGGCTCCGAGACCAGAACCTAGTTGTAGCTCAAAAAATATTCAAGTAACTAAAACATTTTTGACCTTGATAATGTTTGTAAAATTTGTTCCATTGACGATACAGGGTAATTTTCTTTGTCCGAGGCACAGTTGATATTTTGGAAATCCACGAACAAGCATATTTCCTAAAATTCTTCCTTACTAGGACTATATTAGACATCCATGTTGAATTTCACACTTTGTAAATGATACGAGCATCCAAAAGTTTCCTCAACTCCTTTTTAATTAGGGGCTCAAACATCGAATGCACCTTCCACAGCTTCCGCTGAAAATGATTTTTCCCTTCCTTGATTGGATAACATGTTGGATTATCCACATGTTATAAGTCTCGAGCTCATTGTACATCCACACGAAAAAATCTCAATACTGCTTGAATAAGTGGATAAAGGCTTTTCACTCTTGTATTGTGCAATAAGTACCAAGATTAACAAACTTTGGATCTTTCTTTGTTCCAAGATTGATTTGCTCATGCGACAACACTAAAATGTGGGTTTTGGAATTGATTGGCCCTCTAAAGTGATTTTTCAAGTCATACACCTTTTCAATTGATACCACGCCCTTCATAATGGGGTTCTCTTTTCTCTTTTATGCTACATCTTTTAACGCTCTTTGGTTCTCGTCTTCATCAATCGCTGCATCTTTGAATACATCAACGTTCTCCATAAAATGTTGTATATGTTGTTCATCATTAAAAACACATAACTTAGTGATATTATTAGGGAAGGATGGTTTACAAATAATTTTTATAGAGAAACCATACCTAAGCGGTGTCAACCTAGCAACAACATTTGCTAATGCATCTACAATTGCATTATGCGTCCTAGTAATAGATATAATATTAACAACTTGGAATTGATATATTAAACACCATACATCTTATTAATACCCTTTCAAATATGGCGACACACCGTGTATAATATTCCATATGTGACGTACGACGATATCATAGTCACCTACTACTTTAAGAACCCCAACTTTGAGGTCAATGGCCTTCTGTAAGCCCAAGATGAGTGCTTCATATTCCATAGTGTTGTTAGTGCACTCAAATTCCAAGCGGCTAGAGGTCAGGTGTTTCCTCTGTCGTAGGTCAATTAAAACAAAACCAGCTCGAGATCCCTCCTGTGTCTTAGAACCTTCAAAATACAAAGTCCTACGATATTTCTTCATGTATCTGACTATATTGTAATCAAGTGCAATGGGCATGGCTGAAGTGTCTGGAGGTGTTAATTTATTTGATACTTCTAGAATGATAGACTTTCCTTTATCGTTGGTGGAAGTATTTTTTGCTGTAGCAGTATTTTCAGACTTATTCTGAGTGTTTTGGGCTGAGTTTACAGGTGGTGTGATATTCCTTAACAAATTTTCATTCAATTTTATCCTTGTCAACTCTTGTTCGGAAACCGACCATTGGCTTCTCAACTGATATCGACCATTCTTCTTTTGAGATAGGTCCTCACTCAGTGATGGTTCTTTGACAGTCTTCTTTTTAGCTGTGAATACACAACTAAAAACAATCACTGTATCTCAACACTCGCATTTTCTTCAGTGGTAATGGTTTATTCCTTTTCTTCCATTGGCTTAGTCTAGTGCTCATATGAAATTATTGTATGAATTATATACACAACTAGAGAATCCATGTTGTGATTCCATTGTGGGCATGTCTTCTCTGAGTGATATTCTTGATGAAAAGAATAATATTGGTCCATGCCCATGCTCTTGATATTCAAGCTTTGTGCATACTTAGTTGGTTGATTCCTATTGTTGTTGGAGTTGGAATCTCTTCTCAGAAAGTTGAATTTTGGGGGCTTGCTACTGACGGTGGTCTCGTTTGACATCTATTTTAACTCTGCCAGATCATTGGAAAAAGACTTGATTGTTTGGGTCAATTATTCAAGATCAACGACTTATTTATCCTTGGCCCCACTTGAAGGCACTTGATACCTTTTTCTCATGTCTTTAGAGTGTTTTGATGGTTCTTCATCGATAATGAATCCAATTGTGAGCAATTCCTTTTCAACTGTTATTGCTTCTTCATAATTCTCAGCCAATGTTTCTTTCACAGTTCTCTTAATGAATTGTGTGATGCTTGTCGGTAAAGAAGAAGTGTAGTAATCAATCATGAAGGATTCATGAGGTTTCGTGTTTGCATGAATTTTTTTCAATATATGATTGAACCTCTCATTAAAATATTTAACTTTCACATTCCTCTCCATCTTCAGATTTCCTAGTTCTTTTAACAACATTGATGGGGTTTCGTCATCAACAAATGTTTCAAGAAACAAATTTTTAAACCCCCTCCATTTCTGGATTGAGTTTGGAGGAAGACTGTGGTATCATACAACTGCTCTATCATCTAAGGTACATGGAAAGATTATGGATGCAAGATCATATTAATGTACCTTTAACATTTGCAGGTGTAGGTAGAAGTTGTCCAAATGGGCTTTTGATTTGTTTTCTTTGTCAGGGTCATACTTCGTTAGCAACATTTCTACGTGTCTCAACATGTTGTGTAAAACACCTAATAGAGCAAGTGGGTCCTGAGACATCCAATCTAAATCTTGGTCCACCATTTCTTCATCATTGTGCTTCTCCTCTTCTTCAAAATCTAAGGGGTCTTCCTTCTCCTCTTCATGACTGCCTAACCAGTGGAAAGTTTCATCTGTGAGTACAACACTATCTCCATCACTTCTATTTAAAGATGGAGGCTTCTCTAGTTTCTCTGTGTTAATTGTAGTATATGCTAACTCTTCAAGGGTGGCGAGAACCAAATATTGAACTGTGGAGACCACTATCCCATTAGGAGTGGTTTCATTCTTATTAAAAAAATAAGGAATATTGTTTACTCCAGGGATAAATCCAATAGCCTTGTCAAAGTGATGAGTTATAGGATAGATAGATCAGATATGCTTGTATTAGATTTCACAAGTTTGTCTAAGTTCGGGCTAAGAAGATCCGTCAACTTCAGGAATATGAGTAGAGGAGGTGTTGGGAATATTTCTTCCTTGACCAAAAGAAGTAAGATTAGAGTGGGTGGAGTTATTAGCCATGAAAATCTAGTTTCCCTACTTCTAACCCCATAAATTTTGACAGCGCTCGACCTGCCAACATTCAAATGGGTCTCTTGGATATGTGGTCCCAATTAGAACTCACACCATTTGGGATAGGTGCCCCATCTGGAATACAACCTGATTATTATTTTCTTAAAGGTTTGCCTTGGTTCTAGCTACTAGCATGAGAGAGGATCACATATGTGCCTTTGAAAAGTGAGTGTGCTTGGTGATTGTTTTGTTGTAGGTGTGTTAAGGTTCTTCTATTGTGGAGGGGAAACAAATTAAGCTTGTAAGAGAGAGGTAATAGTACCACCCTAGAAGAGACACACACAAACATGAAGGATCTATCTAACATCCAACGGAATAGTCCAAAAATACGTGATAGTCATTGCAACCATTACAACATATTCTCAATATGATGAGCACTAAAATAACTGAAATAGTTCTAATAATTTTGTACAAGTGACACATAAACATTCACAAAACATCATTAAAAATATTAGTAATCCATGCATGAAGAATGTGTTGGCCATTAGGGTTCATATATTAAGTAAAATTCCCCAGACACATCTTGTTACAAGTCTATTTGGGCACATCGCTCCTGATGATCATATCAGCGTAAAGAGGTTTTATCAAACCCTAATTCAATTGCTACATGCCCTGGACATGCCACCTCATTGAGTGCTTTCATCCATGAGAGTTTAATGACTTCAAGCATTGCTGAAGTGCTTCCTTGGGTCAATAGCGCACCCCTAATTAGAGGTAAGTGCTCTACAAAGTAGGTATCCCCAAGGCTGCATTGCAGAGAACCTAAGTCCACTCAAGCCTACGCTAGGTGAGAATCGTCGAAATGTTCATTGGATCCTGAGTATATTCCTCCTTTCTAGAGCCTTATAGAAGGAACCCAACGCCTATCCTATCAAGATGAGCTTGACTTAAGATAGCCTTGGATCATCTAATCCTCTATCCTCTCATCCCTTTGGACATGAAAACTAATCAACCAATTATGGAAAACCATTCAATGCCATATTAATGACAAAACCACTTGCATTCATCTATAAATTGGCCTCCCATCATAGAGCCAAGGGGCTTGGATATTATAGAGAAATATTGTTGGTTTAGAGACTTGAAATCATTTTCAAAGTAATGTTATGCTGCTAGATTGATGTTGCTATTGGTGTGATGAGGGTTTGGACTAAGCTGTATGAGTGACACGAGATCGAACCACATTGGGTGTAACTTCTTCTTCTATCAATCAATAAATTTGTTTGTTCCTTTTCTAATACTTTTGTCTATATCTATGATGAACGTATGTTCAAATGTTGTCGATTCCATTTGTTTACAATAAATAGATCATATGCTTTGAGTGTTGTCTTCCTCTGTTTATGTTGGCAGGTGCCAATTAAGCGCATTCAGTTTGAGCGAGAGCGACGGGAGAAACTCAAAGGAGATCAAAGGAAGTGAAGGATCACAAGTAGGTTCTTTTATCTTATCTGATTATTGTATAAAAAGGTTAAACATATTTACTTCAGTTGTTCTAAGTGTAACTACTTACTTAGGGAAGATATACTTATCCGTAGGTACAAATTCCATATAAAAAATTGGTGACCATACTAGGGAGCAGCCATCATTCCTAGTAGTTATCCCTTGTCATAGCATCACCAATAGACTTTGCTTGAGTTCATTTACTTATATTCAGTCATTTTGAAGCTTGTTTGGTCAAAATGTGTGCTTATTTGTGTGCTGATAGTGCTCTTTGGCATCAACGCATTGTTTTTCTTGACACAGTGCACTGCAGAGAAGCCTTAGCCTAGAGACAGTGATATGCAATGCACTGTCTCCCACTCAGGGCTGTGCTAGTCCCTGTTAAGCCAAAAACCCATCTTTTTTACTTGATTTTTTCCAAACTGTTTCACATATTGTTTGCTGAATGGTCAGTGTTTCTCTATCCCTGGAGTCCAAAATAGCATTTCTTTTCCTTGCCCACTGTGGCTTTGTTTGTCCAATGTTTCTTTATGTTTTATTTATCATTGTCGAATCGACCCCAAATTTAGCTTACATTGATTAGTCTTTACTTTTCTGAAAAAGAAACTATCGTAAAGTCTTCGTTTCTTGTGAAAAGCATTGATTGATCATTTTTGCATTTATTTTCTTTATTTTCATCTAAACATTAAAGGAATGAAAATAAAAAAATGCATAATGCATTTAGAAGTTTGTGTATGCTTGTAGGAATGGTATAGGGAAAGTTGCATTAGATGTGTTCTATGCTCTTTGTTTAAAGATTCTGATTGCTCTATAACTTTTAGTTATGGTTTTCATTGTTTAAATCAAATGAAAAGAATGTTTCCCAACTTAGTTTCCTGCCAGTTTCAGAAACATCATGCGGTGAACCTGAAAGGAAAAATTTTAAACAAGATCAACTAAAATTTATCTCAATTAACCTAATGGAGCATTGTAACTTAACACATAACATTTAGATGTCTAGGCTAGAGTTGTGTTCCGGCATCGTTAAACATAGCAGTTGTCACTAACGGTCTGTGATACATTTCGAGTGCGATACCTCATTCCACGTACGTAATTATATCCTAGCTCGTCCACGTACTTTCGGGTATATCAGGCGGTGTTATAGTACGAAAAGTATAAGGGAATGCTCTTGCTGTGCGGTTTCACATTAGATAGTGCTAACACAGATTGAGCCTCCAAGTAATTTCAAGTATATTTGGGAGGACTACATTAGGTTTCTCTCCATCCATAGGTAACCGGGTCGACCACCTTGTATACTATAATAGACCAAAAACAACATTTGGGGAGATTACTTGCACGTATGTTAAGTCCTTGGCTACTCCGAGGCGATATATTGTAGTCAAAGTTACTTGGTAATTCTTTTGCCTAGATTACCCTCTTTTTGTTTATTTCTTTTTATAATAAAAATCAATCAGCAATCGTGGAACAAAATCAACATTTACCTCGTTGTTCATGTAGGACAATGAGTAAACCGCGTTTACCACCTAAAGCTACACCTAGTAAGCAAAAGCGGTCTCATTTAACTGAGTCTAGTACATCACAAACTTCTAGTTCTTCATTTGATTTACGAGAGTCACAAATACCAGTATGTACTTTGATTCTGGTTACTCCTACTATTACTTTTTTATATGCTACTGAAGTGGAACCTTTACAATTACCTGAGGAAACTGAAAGTGAACTTAGTGAAATGGTAACTTAAGTTTTCCAAAAAGAAGTTGATCCTCAACCCAAATTTGTTCAACAAGAAATTACTTCTGAACTTGAATTTGTTCAACCAGAAGTTGATCCTGAACCCATCATAGTTCAATAAGAAGTTACTTATGAACTATAAGTTTTTCAGGAAATTCATCCTGAACCCGTTGTTCTTTTACCAAAACACTTGGATCTCGAAGTTGAACAACCAGAAGTTGCTCCCATACTGGAAGACGATCGACTAGTTTATCCTCAGACATATGTAACTGTTGAGACTTCTTCTTTACTACAAAGTCAAACACCAGAAATTTATTACGGACTTGACGGTGAAATCATTCCACCCGGTTTGATTGCTATTGAAGAGGAATTTGAAGAAGAAACTTCACCTAGAACTCCAACTCGTTTTGGCCTAGGGCTTTATCTTTATCCTTATTTTCCTCGGTTAACTTATATTTCTCATCTTGATCTTGTTTACTTTCAAACTCCCGTAGATTCATTAGGACATTTATTGGGTCATTTAACTATGGTTGAAACAACATCCCAGATGGTATCATCTGTTATAGCTGTGACAACATCTACTGTCGCTAATTCTTCGATGTTTACCACAACACCCGAGTCACATCTATATGGTGGTCCATCTATCCCACTGGGTTACCAATCATTATCTGGAACTCACTCCGGTGTTTCTTCTAGTCCATGGTCTTCACCCATGTCATCCATAGGAATTTTACCTGGTTTTTCACTTACGGATACTAAACAGTTTGATCCATCAAGTCAATGTCATGTTGGTCAATCTGGTTACCATCTAATGTATCCACTAAACACTGCATTACCTCCATATGGAGAACAATATGCCCAACCTGCTTATTCTCCATACTTATTCTATAATGATTATTTGTTAACGACAGCCTACAATACCTATTCAACCAAGGCTTGTGTATTCATCACAACCAATACAACCTCTTTCATCCATACCTACAACGCCTATCATTATGACTTTACCACAGTCGCAAGCTCAGTTGATTGTATCTCAACCTTTGCAAGCTAGTCCTTCAACCTCTTACCCTCAAGTTACAGGTCTACAGACTCAGTCTTCTCAGGCCATTTTACAACCATTTGTGTCTGGAATCTAACAACCTCAGGCCAGTTTACCATTAACTAGGATGACTCAAACTTATACTGGGCCAATTTATCCACAACCTGGTCAAACTTGTATTGGTGGGAAACAATCGTTGTATCAACAACCATGGCAACCACAATATGAAAAACAACAATTCCAACATTACCAAACTTATCCTGGACTTGGTCAATAAGCCTATGTTGGGTTTGGTCAACAAAAAGCTTACCCAGGTTCTAGTCAACAAGCCTATGCTAGTTTTGGTCAACAACAAATTTATCCTGGTTCCCAACAACAACCTTATACTAGATATGTGATGAGCCCCAAAAATGGATAATTATTTGGGCTCATTCAACCTCCTAATTCGACTTAATCCACCATTCTCATTAGTTCATTGCATGTCTTTTATTATATTTATGCTAATAGAGTGAATTGGGTTAGTCATTATGCCAACAAGTCTAATGTATGCTTTGTGTAGCCTTTTTGGTCAATTTGGAGACAAAATTGAAGGTTTTAATGAGCACTTGGCAGCCAAATTCGTGGGAGAACAAGGGAGAGGATTTGTAGGAAGGTGTCCCCTTCATTTATGGGCCCTCACCTCGAATTCTCCACCATCAGCTCAGAGTTCAAGGGCCACCAAATCAATCAACACAAGGGCATCCAAGCAAGTCAAGTAGGACTGTTGTTAACTGCAAGTTTTGGGCATCCGAGTCCCTAAAGTTTAGGAGGACTGTTGGGGTCCTCAATTTGTATAAATAAGAAGGCTTAGGGCCTCATTTGGGTTATCTGGTAGTTAGTCATTTCATAGTCTTGTTGTAGTCATTTTGTAGTTCGATTTTTAGGCAATAGATTAGTTTTGCTGTCAGCTCATTTTTCAAGTTCTCCTTGTGGATAGTTTTGATGTAACTCTTCATTTCTTGATCAATAAAGATGAATCCAGCTTTGCACCAGCTCTAAATCTCTCTTAGGAGGCTGTAGCTCTTGGGGTTGGGCCCATCTCAAGCGCCCAGTACCTCCTTTGTTTACCTTTATGTGTCTTTGCTGCATTCTTAGAATAAAATCTGCCATTTAGATCTAAATCTTGTTTTGTTATTTAGGTTGCTTTTGACGATTAAAGTAGATTTTCATATTCATATTGATTTGATAGGTTAATAACATAAAGGATCCTTGGAAAAAGGGCTCAAGCACCTCTGATCTTACCTCTCCCTCAGTGGGATCGTGAGTTGGGACAAAGGTGACCTTGCTGCCCAACAAAAACACTAGTTTGCTTGTCCATGCAATCTTTGGTGTAATGTTTTCATTTGTAGGAATTAATCATGCGTTCAGGCCTTTTGAAATGCTTCTTAGCTTAAGTTTTGTACATGGTTCTCTTTATGAATAAAGCTGCTGTTCATTTGTTTCATTGACAGTTAGACTAGATTAGCTAAGACTTCGATTGTGTGCAGGACTTAGTTGATTCAGTTAAGTGTACATCGTGCAGGGCATCTCCATCTCTCTCTCATTCACCCAAGCTTCGTCCAGGCTAGCTGCTCCATCTCCTAGTTAGGTTCCTCATCTCACAACTGTATTTCTGCCCACGTAACCCTACCTTATTGCGCCTCCATTGTCTTAGCCTTCTTTAAGTCAAGCCAGCTTTCCACACCCTCTCACCACTCCAACCATCAGTCCTTGGGTCATTTCAGGCCCCTACTCTGCCTCCCTATCCATTCATGCACCTTACCTCACTCACCCATCCTCCAAAATCCAATTTTTAAACATCCTGTAGAAAAATTACAGAACATCCTATAGAAATCCTAAACATCCTGTAGAACCCCTGCAGACTTCCTGTAGAAGCTCACGAATGAGGTTTCTTGATAGCCAAACTCTGTGAAACTCAATGGAAGGGTGTTAGGGACCCCTTAGGCCCTCCTTGTACCATGCCAACCTTTTCCAAGCATTTTTCCTCCTTGATCCACCCCTGCACAGTGAAAAGCTAGTTAAAAGCACATGCATGATAATTCTAATAACTCAGTCAAAAATACAAAAAGATGTTTTCTTTAGCTAGAGGCAGTGTAGACACATGTATTTTACCTTCATAGAAGTAATGGAATCTCTTTCAGTAGTTTGCATGCTCTCCTTTGCGTCAGTAGGACTAGATGGTAGAATTAGGGTTTGCTAGGGTTTGCGTTTCTTTTTGGCTTTCCATTTCTTTTTGCAATTAGATTAGCTTCCTTCGAGTTAGCTTTCATCCATCAATTAAAAAGCTTCTTCTAAGAGCTCATAGAAGTTGGCTTAAGCTCCTAGCGGACTTGTGCTAGCTGACCAAGTGACACCTGCGGCAAGAGCTAGTATATGTGCATACAACACCATCGCTTCCAAGTTTGTTACGAACTACCGGGTTGATAAAATTAGAGAAGGGAGTTCCACGAGTTGTAGCATTATTGCTACAACACTGGGGCTCACCATCTTTTTGGCGCCGTTGCCGGGGAAGCGTCAGAGTATTGGTGATTGCTGCTATTCTTCTATTTTCCACTCCAATCTTCTGCTAAGTAGTTTATTTCATTTCCATTATGCAATTTCATTTATGCAAAAGTAGATTAGAATTTCCCGCTTTCATAGATTAGCATTTCAATTCCGCAATTTCATTTCTGCAAGCGTAGGGTAGCATTTCAATTCCGCAAGCGTAGCCTAGCATTTCATTCTTGCAATTTGATTTGAGCAAAATAGATTAGTCCTTTCATGCTTTCATTTCAATTCCGCATTTTCGTTTCAGCAAGATAGCTAGTTGCAGTTCAACCTATTTTAGTTTTGCAGGTACAAGAAGAAAAATGCAAAAATCAACCAAAAAGATTTCATTTTATGCCTTGTAGGAGTAGAGATAAGTTAGAAAAAAGATTGCACAACACCCCCACTGCTTCACACAGCCAACCTTCTCTCTCTTCTTCGATGGCTGTGATTAAAGAACCCATAGGTGGATAACAAGACATATTTGAATAAACCCTAGGGGAAAAGAAGAAGAAAACATTCCTCTGAAGCAAATGGCTACAAGCAGAAATGTTGGGAGCAGTCCCTTGTCCAAAGATGAATTTGAAGATCAGATAGAAGATTTCAAGAGTGATATGAGGCAGTTTCTTGCCATGCAACTGGATACCTTGCGGATCCAAAAGAAGCAAGAAGAAGCCAAGAGGGCTTTGGCCATTTTTTGTCCTAGGTGCACTAGAAAGCATCCTAGGAACAAATGTCCATTGTACTCCATAGAAGTGTGTTTTGTCTGTGAAGAATACCATCCTATAGATCAGTGCCCTTCCTTACCCAGAATCAAAGCTGCATATCAGAGAGCAAAAGGAGCCACTGAATCACTCTACTATATGAACCAAAGGAGGCCACATGAACCTACATCTTATCAGCAAGAACTGCAGGGGACATCCGAGACCTGTTATGATCCCTATCAAGCCACTTTCATGCCTTCTTGGGGTCCCCCTGCTCATCCTTCCTGGTTTACACCTCCTCCTTGTTCCTTCATAGATCCATATTATGCCCAACCAGCTGCTCATTCATTTCACTCTTATGCTCAGCCACAACCTCAGTGGAATGCACCTCATCAGGGGTGGAGGCCCCAATACAACACTCCTCCCGCTTCTTTTCCTCCACCACCTGCTCGTCCACAACCATCGCCTCCTGCTCCACCAAGGAAACCCCAAATGCCTACCCAACCACAACCCCATCCGCATCCATCTCAAATACACACCTCCACTCAACTACCCGTACCACCATTTCCAAAACCATACCATGGAGCAGCTCAACCCAATTGCAAAGTTGAGGCACAACATGTCCAAACAACCGCTCTTGAGCTCAATGACCTTCACCATATCTCAGGAAGAGTATTGCAAAAAGAGACTATATTGAAAGCATTGAAGGACCACATCAGGAAAAAGAAGATTCAGAAGAGGAAATCAAAGAGCCATGGGCTTTACTTGATGAAGAGAAGACATCGGAAGCAGAGATAAAGAAAGATCCCTCATGGTTACCATCAAATATTCCATGTATTCAAGAGAAAGATCAACAAAAAGAGGAAGATGAGAAAGTCATGTTAGAAGGTGACATGAAACATGATCCAGATCAGTAAAAGAACCAAGGATATCAGAGCTATATTGAGATATGGTTTCAGAAGGTCACTAAGTTGCAGCAGTACTCTCTTCTTCAGCTATGTTTGATCCCTTCAAAGTCAAATAATTTGGTCTCTGAGATCCAGATAGCTGTCAAAGCATGCATTTCAAGCCTCCACATCAGTTTATCTCTAATCCCGATGTGCACATGGCTCCATTGGAAGTATTCTTATACTTGAGAACGATTTTGTTTTTCAAGTAGGGTAGGGTAGGAAAAAAGAAAAAAAAAAGAGAAAAAAGAAAAAGAAAAAAAAAATGAAAAAAGAGGAAAATAGAAATCTAAGGTGAAAACCTCCTTGGAGGCGCCTTAGATTGGCTCATTGATTGAAAACCTCCATGAGGCGGTCAATGGGTTGGGAAAAAAGATAAAAGAGAATAAGATCTCTGGGTGAAAACCTCCCTTGGAGGCGCCCAGGGCAGGCAATTAGGGTGAAAACCTCCATGAGGCGCCCTAGTTGCTTTTCAAATAAAAAAAAAGATAAAAAGAAAAATAAAAATAAATCTAATTTCCATTGAATAATTTCAGGTTGCAGCAATGACATTGCAGGTCAGGAGGATCACTCAAAACGAAGTGAAAGGAGTTTTTGTGCCTTCTACAGGAAGTTATGTATTTCTACAGGAAACATCTTGTAGAACCTTCAAGCGAGCCAGATTCAATTTTGGAAGGGGATCTAAAGCTTGGAATCCATTGGTTATGCCTGCAAGCATCCATGTTCCCATTCCTCACCCTTTTCCATCATCTTTTCCACCTCATTGTGCTTCTACAGGAAGTTCCTGTAGAAATGGTACGAAGCTAGAAATGGATTTCAAAAAGGTGGTTTGGCGAACATGGCAGCTTCCTCAAAGGTTCAGAAGTCCTCCTACACTTTTCAACCTCCTCCTCCATCATCTCCAGGCCTGCATCACAACCCAAGCTCAATTTTTCATACCATGCAACAAAACTGCAAAATGCCTTGAAGCAAAAATACCTAGAATAGAATTTGTTTCTTCCATAACTTGAAAACCATGCATCCATTTGAAAAACCATTTTATGGGGAATTGTACCGGGGTGATGGCAACATGCCTGAGCAGTTTCAGCCAATTCCGGTGCACGGTTTCCAAGAAATCAGCCTCCATCACCATCAGCCATTTTTGCATTTTCTCCATATCCATGCATTCGTTTTAAAACCTGTTTCATGTGGAGATGCACATAGGTGGTAATAGCCTACCCAAGCAGTTTCAGCCAATTCCGATGCACGGTTTCCGAGAAATTGATCTCTGAAATCTTCAGCCATTTTCCATTTTTCTCGAAATTTGTGCATCCATTGATCACGATTTTTATATGGGAGGTGCATCATGATGATAGTAACATGCTCAACAATTTTCAGATTGATCTGATCTGTCATTTGGGGGAAATGGCGAAAACAAGTTCTGGCCCGGTGAAAGTTCAGCAGTAGCAGCTTGAAGGTGTAGATTTGAACGTGGAAACAAATGCCTGGAGCTTATATCTGGAAAGAGGACACCTGCATAAGGAAAACAACCAAAAATAATTAGCCAAGCCCTCATGCAACCAAAGAAACCTGTGCATGCAGCAATGACTAGCCACAACACCTCACAGCAGCCATTTGACTTCAGGTACGTGACTGAAACTCATTCTTCTATTGCACAAATCTAATTTAAAAACTGCATGAATGAATGGAATGGTGGGATTGAGCCATGAATATAGCAGGATTAAGCCGATGGTTCCTTGTCCAATTCTCTATCAATCAACCAGGAATCATGCAACGTATGTGTTAGACAACTCACGTGAAAAAAGAAGAAAAACAGGGAGTGTTAGCCATTTGAACTCCAGTGCAACTGATCAAGAAGAAAACATACAGTTAATAAGTAGAACATGCAGTTCATGATAGCACTACAGTTTGCATGGGCCAGCGCACGTAGCTGCCACCTCACCACAAATCACGCAGTAATTTAAGGGATGCTCGGCTGAAACTCTCACCACTCTTTGTTTAACTGCGGTCACAACTGAAGCACATGTCCACCACTTCCAGATTAGTTAACCAGTGGTCCTCTGCAAGCCTCCTGCATTTTTTCTCGAGATTTCTACCGTTTCTTAAAAAATTCCCGCCTGTCGCACTCTACAGGCGTTTCTACAGGAAACGCAGAAAACAACCATGCAGAAAGAAAATATGGGATTTTCATCGAAATTCAAGCTCCAAACGAGGTAGGATCGGGGAAACTTATTTGTGCATGATTTGTTGGTGCAAAATGGTGAATTGAACATGACATTAAATTGAAAAATGAGGGTAAAAAGTCTACCTGTGCATTGAGAATAGTGGAAGTCTGCCTGCATGATTCAATGAGTTTACCCATTCTTTTCCTCTGCTTCTGAAATCTCCTCATCCATTTTAAAAAGAAAAAGAAGAAAGTAAAAAAATCCCTTGCAAGGAAGACATGCAGCAGATTAACCTGTGTGTGGAAAAAAACCTAATTTACATATCTATCAGTGCGTGAGAAAACCGATGTCCTTATGCTCTGATCTGTGAAAATTTTATTTCATAATCAAACAGACCAATTCGAGGTGAGAGTGGTTTTAACACAAGGTAATTACTGCCATTTTATGTTGTAGAGAGCACACAAAAAATTCCTCCTTGGGTTCAAAAAAGACCGAATTCAACTGTCCTTTATTATAGTGATTGACTGTGTTTTTCCCACTTGAGCATTTTCTTTTTTTGAAAACGCCAACTCAACACCATGCCAACTGAAGAAATTGAGAAGAACATTGATGAGGGAGCACAAGACATTCAAATAGAGGGCAAAACAGAGGAAGTACAGAAGGAAAAATGGGGATTTGACATGACCACTGAGCATGAGACAGAGAAGGAGAAAACAGCAAAAGCAGAGAGGGCGAAAAAGGAAAAAAAAGGCTGGAAAAAAGGCCAAGAAAGCCCAAATGGGAGTTGTCACAACCAAGGCAACCAGACCACAATTAAAAGGAAAGACACCCTCAGCCAAGCAGGCCAAAATAGTGAAGACTATTTCTACAGGAAGACAGAAAATAGCCACTACAGGACTTTCTACAGGAAGTCCTGAAAAAGGGAAGCAGAAGGAGAAATCGGCCGAAATCCTAGCTAGGAGGCAGCAGATGTGCTGGCTGCCCTAAGTACCTCTCCCAAGCTGAAAGAGAAGTGAAAGAGGGAGCTTCCACTATATTTTAAGGCAAGAAAGGGTATGGAGATACTCTAGGAAAAGAAGCAGAGGCAGTGGGAAGAAGAAAAGAGAAAAGCATGGTTTCATGACAGAGAAGAGGACATCACTTTAGAAGCTTGGCATGACCGGGAGGCCACCAGGGCCATCAAAGATGAAGAGATAGATTGGTTGCTCAGAGGATGAGCAACACTTTCAGTAGGGGGGTGATGATGAGCCCCAAAAATGGATAATTATTTGGGCTCATTCAACCTCCTAATTCGACTTAATCCACCATTCTCATTAATTTATTGCATGTTTTTTATTATATTTATGCTAATAGAGTGAATTGGGTTAGTCATTATGCCAACAAGTCTAATGTATGCTTTGTGTAGCCTTTTTGGTCAATTTGGAGACAAAATTGAAGGTTTTGATGAGCACTTGGCAGCCAAATTCATGGGAGAACAAGGGAGAGGATTTTTAGGAAGGTGTCCCCTTCATTTATGGGCCCTCACCTCGAATTCTCCACCATCAGCTCAGAGTTCAAGGGCCACCAAATCAATCAACACAAGGGCAGCCAAGCAAGTCAAGTAGGACTGCTGTTAACTGCAAGTTTTGGGCAGCCGAGTCCCTAAAGTTTAGGAGGACTGTTGGGGTCCTCAATTTGTATAAATAAGAAGGCTTGGGGCCTCATTTGGGTTAGCTGGTAGTTATTCATTTCATAGTCTTGTTGTAGTCATTTTGTAGTTCGATTTTTAGGAAATAGATTAGTTTTGCTGTCAGCTCATTTTTCAAGTTCTCCTTGTGGACAGTTTTGATGTAACTCTTCATTTCTTGATCAATAAAGATGAAGCCAGCTTTGCACCAGCTCTAAATTTATCTTAGGAGGCTGTAGCTCTTGGGGTTGGGCCCATCTCAAGTGCCCAGTACCTGCTTTGTTTACCTTTATGTGTCTTTGCTGCATTCTTAGAATACAATCTGCCATTTAGATCTAAATCTTTTTTTGTTATTTAGGTTGCTTTTGACGATTAAAGTAGATTTTCATATTCAGATTGATTTGATAGGTTAATAACATAAAGGATCCTTGGAAAAAGGGCTCAAGCACCTCTGATCTTACCTCTCCCTCAGTGGGATCGTGAGTTGGGACAAAGGTGACCTTGCTGCCCAACAAAAACACTAGTTTGCTTGTCCATGCAATCTTTGGTGTAATGTTTTCATTTGTAGGAGTTAATCATGCGTTCAGGCCTTTTGAAATGCTTCTTTGCTTAAGTGTTGTACATTGTTCTCTTTATGAATAAAGCTGCTGCTCATTTGTTTCATTGACAGTTAGACTAGATTAGCTAAGATTTCGATTGTGTGCAGGACTTAGTTGATTCAGTTAAGTGTACACCGTGCAGGGCATCTCCATCTCTCTCTCATTCACCCAAGCTTCGTCCAGGCTAGCTGCTCCATCTCCTAGTTAGGTTCCTCGTCTCACAACTGTCTTTCTGCCCACGTAACCCTACCTTATTGCTCCTCCATTGTCTTAGCCTTCTTTAAGTCAAGCCAGCTTTCCACACCCTCTCACCACTCCAACCATCAGTCCTTGGGTCATTTCAGGCCCCTACTCTACCTCCCTATCCATTCATGCACCTTACCTCACTCACCCATCCTCCAAAATCCAATTTTTAAACATCCTGTAGAAAAATTACAGAACATCCTGTAGAAATCCTAAACATCCTGTAGAACCCCTGCAAACTTCCTGTAGAAGCTCACGAATGAGGTTTCTTGATAGCCAAACTCTGTGAAACTCTATGGAAGGGTGTTAGGGACCCCTTAGGCCCTCCTTGTACCATGCCAACCTTTTCCAAGCATTTTTCCTCCTTGATCCACCCCTGCACACTGAAAATCCAGTTAAAAGCACATGCATGATAATTCTAATAACTCAGTCAAAAATACAAAAAGATGTTTTCTTTAGCTAGAGGCAGTGTAGACACATGTATTTTACCTTCATAGAAGTAATGGAATCTCTTTCAGTAGTTTGCATGCTCTCCTTTGCGTCAGTAGGACTAGCTGGTAGAATTAGGGTTTACTAAGGTTTGCGTTTCTTTTTGGCTTTCAGTTTCTTTTTGCTATTAGATTAGCTTCCTTCGAGTTAGCTTTCATCCATCAATTAAAAAGCTTCTTCTAAGAGCTCATAGAAGTTGGCTTAAGCTCCTAGCGGACTTGTGCCAGCTGGCCAAGTGACAGCTGCGACAAGAGCTAGTACTTGTGCATACAGCACCGTCGCTTCCAAGTTTGTTACGAACTACCGGGTTGATAAAATTAGAGAAGGGAGTTCCAGGAGTTGTAGCATTATTGCTACAATACTGGGGCTCACCAATATGCTCAACAAACCTACCCCTATCAGGGTTACCAACAATAGATTCCTTATGCTGGTATGCAAAGGCGTATTGCCCAGGAAATTCCATCTCACCCTGGTTATGCTCAACCCGACCTAAACCGACAATTACCTTTGTTGCAACACTTGAATTACCGGATTTAAATCGGCTTACCAATGATCCCATTCTTTATTCACCTTGTTGGCCGGTGATTCCACACAAATTTCCTTATGATATTTATAAGTTCAATGGAGACCTTGGAGAATATCTGCCCAATCATGTTATGAATTTTCATTTATGGTGTTCATCCAACTCCCTAAATGATGATTCAGTAAGACTACGTCTTTTCTTGTGAATTCTCACTAGTCCAGCTACAAAGTGGTATATTGAATTACCACGAGCTTCATTTGACAACTTCATAGCCTTAGCCACTACATTTTTAACCCACTTCCAGTTACCCATCAGATATGAAATTGGAGCAGAACTGTTGACCAAATTTAAACAGACCACTGCTACTCACATTTATGATCACATTCATGAGTGGCGTTGTCGTCGTCGAATGGACAAAACTTTTGTTCCTGGTCATCTTTTAGCTGAGTGGTTTATTAAATCCTTGTTTCCATATATTACCGAGGATGTTGCTAAAGGAGGAGTTATTACTGAAGAGAAAGTAATTGCTTGTGCCCAATACTTAGACTTGATTTACACCTAGTCTGGCACACTCTATGATAAGATTTGAAATTCCCCTAGACCAGCTTTTACTGTTCCACCACCTCCATCCAGTAAGGACTCTCATGCCGGTGACAGTGTGATAAGCTATTCAAACACTCAAACATCAAGTAGACCATCTAGTCAAACAATTTCTATTTCAAATGAAACCTCTAATACACCTGATAATAAACTTGCTTCCGAAATAAATGTCATGTCATCTAACAAAGGTAAAAATGAAAAGCAACCTGGAAGTAAGAAAAAAGGGAAAACCAAAAAGAAACAAAATTCTCCCCCTCAAGAGAAATCATCTGATTCCTCTTCTCCGGCTAGGAAACCTTGTTACCCATGTTTAATTTTTAACGAGGAGCACTTTATGCGAGATTGTCCTTGCTGCTTTGAAGTCTCAAAAATTCCTAAGACTTCTAGTACATCCGTTGTGTTGACAGACCCTTTTCCAAACCCAGAGACTCATTTGGTTGCTACAGATCACGCTTCCACTTCATAAGTGCTTATTCTATCCGCCACTAATCCTAAGACTGATGTTTTGGTGACTACACGAGATAAATATTACATTAATCCACCGTCATCATCGAATAACCAGGCTATAGATCAAACCAATACTTCGACTTCAAATTCATCTGACTCCATTCCACCACCCATTGCACCAGAGTTAACAATAATTCCACCTAAGGGAGTTGTTCATAAATCTACATTCAACCTTGGAGCTTGAGTAGCGCAAAATTATAACATAGTAGAATATTTGGCTCTGTCACCTTCTGTTATGTCGAAGCTTGAGGTTCTTTAAAATTGTCCCTCTAAAAGGCATGCTTTATTGTCATCAATTAGTGGAATTGATCCAACGAATTGCAATCTAGTAGTTTTTAACCATGTGGGTTATATGCCACAATTACTAGCACAATTAGCATTCTTGATCCAGGTAAATGCTTTGAACCACCTCATTCACCAAACCATTGTTGACAAAGGTGCATCTACTTGTATAATGCAATGAATTATTGGAAAACAATTGGCTCACTGCCTTTGTCACGATCACCTATGACGTTAAAAGATTTTGACGGTCGCACTTATACACCTCGTGGAATTTTAAGTAACCTATAGATACAACTAGGGGGAAAAATGTAACTATTGAATTTGAGGTCGTTGACGAACCCCTTGACTACAATATTTTACTAGGAATACCGTGGGTTTACGCTATGGCTGCTGTGGTTTCTAAGTAGTTTCGTATGATCGTTTTCCTTCATAGAGGCATAGTAATTCATCAACTCACCTTCTTCATCTCTAGTTCACAGGAAATTGGAAGCATTCCATTAGTTCACAGACCTCTATCTCTTCAGAACATTGGAGTAAGTCTTTTCAAAGATTCTTCCCTAATGGACACCTTTTCACTAGCTTCACCATCACAAATGGTGGAAGTTGCAAAAGTTGAGACCTGTAACATGATATCTTCCACTTCATCTAACTCATGGAAGATTTCCAATAATTTTGAAGTTGATATGCATAATGAAACCATGCCTCTAAGCCCAATTGAGCTTGCAGAGCATTCAATCTTTTTGGCGTGCGCAACAAATCCAAATCCATCATCACCGATTGTATGGGTTGATCGTTCGTTAGAATAGGGTAATTCCTCTGATCCTTTTTCACGTACATTTTCTACTGATGAAGGAATCATCCAATCAACGATGACAAAAGAAGAACCATGGGCATATTATCATCACTGATCCCATCTTCCAGATCACATATAAGATATCCCAAATGATCTAAATCACCCTTCAATCATTGATTTCCTTTCGAATTTTGTATTTATAGACACAGTCGATTCTAAACGAAACTTATTGAATATCGAAGAAACCATTTCTATCGATATTTCGACCAAACCTGGAATTGTAGAAAACATCCATGTTGGTAAATCTTGTTCTCCATCGGAACATGAAACTTACCGTGCTCTTTTACGTGAATTCCACGATGTATTTTCTTCGTCAAATAAGGAAATGCCAAGTATTGATTCTAGTATAGTTGAACATGAGATTAAAATTTATCCTGATGTCAAGCCGGTACGAAAACGCGTCCATCTTGTTCATTCAAAGAAGGTTATTGCCATAAAAGTAGAAGTTGAAATATTTTTTCATTCTGGTTTCATATACCATGTTCGTCTTACCAATTGGGTTTCCAATATTGTTCCTGTCAAAATAAGAAACAATACAAGTGTGTGTTTATTATAGGGATGTTAGTCATGCTTATCAAAAAGACAATTATCCCACTCCCTTTATTGACCAAATAATTGATGAATGTGCTGGATGTGAAATATTTTCATTTATGGATGGCTTTTTCGGCTATAATCAGATCAATATCTGCCTAGAGGACCAATCTAAAACTGCCTTTATTTTTCCCTGGGGAAAATTCACATATAGGAAACTCCATTTTGGTTTGAAGAACGTTGGGGCAACTTTTCAGAGGGCAATGAATTATGCCTTCCACGACATCAAACACATCATTCAACCCTATCTAGATGACTTACCTTCTCATTCACGGAAACATGCTGATCACCCGCAACATTTGAGAGCCATCTTTTTACGGTGCTGACACTAAAAAATTCGACTCAATCCACATAAATGTGTCTTTTTTGTTGGTTTTGGTCGTTTGCTTGGTTTCATAGTGTACAAAGAAGGAATTCGACTCAATCCCTTGAAGGTTAAGGAAATTATTGATCTGCCTTCACCTTCCAATTTACTTCAGTTACAGAGACTCCAAGGGAAGGCTAACTTTCTAAGGAGATTCATTCCCAACTATGCCGAAATGGCTAAAGGATTCGCTTGTCTTTCGAAAAAGGGAATTCCCTTCCATTGGGACCAAGTTGTGCAAGCTTCCTTTGATGCTCTCAAAGGTACCCTTATCCGAGCATCATTAATCTATTCCCCTAATTACTAGAACGACTATTTCTTGTATGTCGCCACTACAAGTACAACCATTGCTATGGTTTTAGTCCAAGAAGAAGATGGGATTGAACATCTGATCTATTATTTGAGTCGTAATCTCAATGATATAGAAGTTAAGTATTCTTACATTCAGAAGCTAGCTTTGGCTTCCATTCAAGCTGTACAGAAATTTCGCAATTATATGCTGCTCCCAAAGACCATTATCAACCCTATGACATACATATTTCGCCATTATTTATGATTGCAACCATATGACATACATATTGTCACGTCAATTGATGGGGGGAAATATTCAAAATGGATCTTCATTTTGCAGGAATTTGATTTGGAATTCATCAAATCCAAGTCAAAGAAATCTCTAGTTTTTGTTGAGCTTCTTTGCAACCTTCCCTCTACCACAATCGACTCAACAATTTAACCACAAATTATGAATGAGTATCTGTTTCTGATCTCGTCATCTAACCCTTGGTATGGAGATATACTAATTTATCTCCAAACCCAAACTTTCTAGTCCGATACCTCTCGCTTGCAACAACGACGTATTTGATATCAAGCCAAAGGTTATCTAATCATTGGCGACACCCTTTACCATCGCAGTATCGATACGATTTGATGTAGGTGCCTCACACATGAGGAAACCGAGAAAGCTCTAAATGATTTCCATTCTAGTGCTTATGGTGGACATTTATCTAGTTATGCTACCACACAGAAGATTCTCCATGCTAGTTACTTATGGCTTACCATATTTAATGATTGCATTACTACTATCAGAAGCTGTCATGCATGCCATATATTTTACTGTAAAACTCGATTACTACTTGCACCACTGCATCCTGACGTTTATTTTCGACCATTTGCAAAATGGGGCATTGATTTCATGACATGTAACCCTCACTTGACCAGGGGGCATGGCTATCTTATTGTTGCCGTTGACTATTTTACGAAATGGGCCGAGGCGATGCCTACATTTAAAAACAGTGGTGAGATAGCTGGACTTTTTTTCTTCAACCATGTGGTTGCATGATTTCGTGTACCAGAATCTGTAGTTACAGATAATGGTTTTCATTTTTTGCAATCACATGATGACTAAATTTACTGCTAAGTTAGGACTCTCACATGATAGTTCTACTCCTTATTATCCATATGCTAATGGACAAGTTGAAGCCATCAACGAAGTCCTTAAGCGAATGATTCAATGAATGATAAGAGTTCACAAACGAAAATGGCATTTGATCCTGTACTCACCTTTGTGGGCTTACAGAACCTCGGTAAGAAACACAACTAGATTCACACCATTCCAATTGGTGTATCGTCTTGAGTTAATCTTGCCAATACAATGTGAGATTTCATCACTAAAACTCGCAATTTGACTTGTTACCTGACACTTCTGATGAGGAAGCACATTTCTTAGAACTCATCCATCTAGATGAAACACGTCATGAAGTTGCATTGATAAGCACAACAAATAAGAAATGAATTAAGGTGCCATATGACCGCAATGTCAAGCCTCGCATATTCTCAGAAGGAGACGTGGTCTTGCTTTATGATCAGGAGGCCGATAAATCAGGAACAGGAAAATTTGAACCACTATGGATGGGCCCCTACATTTTCAAGTGTATTTTGGCAAAAGGCACTTACGAGTTGGTTGATTATGATGGAATTCCATTGTTGCAGCCCTGAAACAGGCTGTATCTTAAACGTTACTATGCCTGATTGTGCATAGTAAAAACACTGTATATATGCCTTGATTGCATGTGTGTGTGTCACAGTGTGACTTTTAGATTTTTTATGTGGTTAGTAATCCGCTTTGCATTTGTTGCAGATGTCAGAATCAGGAACCATTTGATGGTTATGCTAATGGTGCTAGTCGTAGCACGCATAACCTATCCTCTGTAGCATGGGCCATATTCATTCCAAGTGGCGAGTTAGTGAGTTTTGAAGGTATTTTTATCAGTCATTCTACAAACAATATCGCTAATTATATCACATTGATCGAACTCTTCTCTGATGCCTTCACTTGGAATTCGCCGAATCATCATTAGGCTACACTCGCAACTTGTTGTACTACAACTTATGAATGTTTATAGCATCTGAAATCCAACTATTCATCGTATATTCCTTAGAGTTCATCTCTTGGAAAGACATTTTGATTACATTCAATATCAACACATTTCCAGAAACTTTAACACATTGACTGATTCTTTAGCGAATTACGTGTTAAACAGACATTTAGGACATATGTAAAGAGTAAATTTTCAATTCACTTCAACAATTTAATAGGATTACACATAACCATACAAAAACACTGAAAGTAAAATAGTTGGGTGTTCAAAGTTTTTACAAAAATTTATGTCCAAGACATGTTGGTCATCTGACTACAAAACCTCAAAATGCATACATTAAATCATCCTAAGTAGATCTAATGATGCTCATGATAATGGGTCACTGCCTGAGCTATCATGTGTAATAGCCTCATCTAACAGCTAGGTACACCAATAGTATGGCGTTGTAGTCTCATTGGTAACTCCTCAATCTGAACATCTGGTATACCGAGGGTTAACCCCTCTATATGATGTTGCAACTCTGTCAGTGTCTTAATCAAATCTAAATCCTGAAGAATTGCTCTTCCGACATTTCTCCCCGGTGGTTCACCCACCTCTTGTTGATGACCCATCAGTTGAACAGTGCCAACATCTGTATACATGAGTTTAGTTTAGTCTTGGAAACATCAAAAAACACAAAAACAGGTGAAAACTCAAAAAATGAAAAATACATGGTCAAAACAATTTACCTATAGCACCTCATTGAGCACCCACTGGTAATCTCAAATCTGGATCTCTACGAAAATCCATCCCTGCATATGGATTCTCCTCTATGAAAATATGTTGTCAATGGAGTCAACTGAAGAATGCGGTTGAAAATGAGATTGATGATTGACTAGCCTGTCTAGCCATCAACTCTCTACCCATATTTGCATCCATGGATCTCTAGGACTAGCTAAACTCAGTGTCACATGCTGAGGTTGCATCAATGGAATTCTCTCCAAAGCAAAAGTGATCAAGATCGATCCATAGCTGAAATTTTTCATCTCACTGTTTTTTACTTTAATCAGCTACTCTTTTAACAAAGAGAGTACTGCCTCACACTAGTTGAATATAGTTGTCTCGAGACACTCGAGCACATACTGCATGTATGTTCTATTCACGGCATGAAGTGTCATACTACCTGCCAACTTTGTGATAGTAAAGAGAATTGTTCCCAAGGGCATATCACGAACATCCTTTATGTTTATATTTCCATCTTTGCTAGTCTGTGTACCTGGCCGACAGAATTTTCGAATGTAGTCCCTCATTGATTCACCCCACGGGCGGAACCTGAAAGAGAAATGGGGGCACCACGTCTTGACAATCCTGTTAGAAGGTAAATATCATCGATCAATATAGGCAACACTTTGTCCCCTATGTGGAAAACCTGTTTCGTTGGATCCCATGAATGAACCAAGAACTGCAATAGTTCTAATGGTTGCCTCATCTCGGATAACCTGAAATATTTGAGTAACCCAAAATCTCTGAGGGCCTCAGCAACACTAGGATCATGTATGGAAACCATATTATTCTCTTCATGTTCTCTTTCATTCCATGTGATAGCCATTTTGATCTAATCAAAGTCTGAAATCACACCAAATGCTTAGTTAGGATCCATTTCATGCAAAAAACTGAAGAGATTTTTGGTAGAAATGATGACTCAAATTGATAAATTGTGCCCAATGCACCCCTGATCTTTAGACAGTGTGATGCAAATCAATTTCCCTTTTGTTTGACTACTCTACAATGCAGTTTTCGATGCATAAGGGTGCGTTGATCCCAGGGCGTGATATATTTACCTTAGGGACCCCAAAAACCAAATTATTTTTCCTGAAATTGAAAAATAATGATCTTAAATGAAAGAGAAGAGGTAGATCTCCTACCTGGTCGAGACGACACGAAGAATGATCCACAGAATCGCCCGCAATCAACTGTTGAAGTTTGAGGTAAAACACTGGTTCAAAGCACAAAACTGAATGGTAAATGTCAAATGGTAAAAATGACTTGGTAAATTATTGTTTTATGGTTATTTCATGTTCATTAAATGAATAAAATATAGTTTTCACCTATTTTTACCAATGAAACATGTATGTTTAAATTGTTTGGTGGTTCTTTGAGCAAGTTTAGAGTTGACATAGTGAATTTGATGTGCATGATGTTAAAATGTACTTTTGACCACATAGCATACTTTTATCTCTTTTTTTCTCTCTGTTAAACATCGAAAAAAGAAACCCCCTAGAGTCCTCTTTTAGCTCTTTTCAGCTCTCAAAATATGAAAAGATTGTTGAGCACTTGTCCTTTTTAGCGTGTAAATGGATTGGAAACGACATCTACTTAGTATAAGCTTAACCCTTTTTCGGACTGAGATAGATTACTTACGAAAAAGGAATACATTGATCAAACATGGTCTATAGGTTCTCTCTTGTATTACTTTATGCTTTTTCGGACGAGAGACAAATTTACGAAAAGGAACTTGTGGAGTTTTCTTTTTGTCCCTTTTTAAACTCTCTAAACATGAAAGGGACAGAGTTCTGATAGCCATTGAACTTGTTAAAGCATCAAATTGCAACAAACTTGTCCATCATGACAAGACCGAGTTTTACCTTATCTAGACTCATTAAAACATCAAATAGTGATGGATTCACCTAAAGGGTAGAATTATATATCAAGCATATGTTATGCTCCTCAAGCTTTTTAAGAAATAAAGAGGTCCTGGTCAGCATTGACTAGGGAAAATGAGAAAAGGGATAAATCACATTATGGTAGCAAGTCGCTCTTGAACATGACACTTCCACTTCATCTCTGTGACTATTTGGGTTGGGTTATCTTCTTGATGGTCATCATACCTATGGTCTATCACAACATCCATCACTTTGGTTCTGGGTCAACGCTGCCAATTCATTCAGTGTCGTCGACATGTTTAAGAGAAGTCACTCAGTAAACTTCATCCTTTGCAATACTCATAAACCTTCATTTTCATGACCGCCATTCCTGAACATTGTGGCATCAATCACATTCTGTCTTCAAAGTCATCACACTCATTTCGTGTCATTGGGATGTTGGAAATAATACTGAGGGGGGGGGGAATCAGTATTATCTAGCAATTTACCAAATCTTCCTTATTTGATCTTTTGAAATATTCTTGCATATCAGTACCATAAAACAATGAGCATGAATAAAGAAAATAGACAGTCACACCAAAGAACACAAGATGTAAGGTGGAAACCCAATGCGGGAGAAAAACCACCTGCTGCAATAATGTCTCTATCTTCTTTCAAGAAATTCTTTTTACAATGATTTTGTACTGGTGCAGTCCTTTACCAGCACGCAGGCTGCAACCTGCAAAGAGCTACAACTCTTTCTTGTTTTCCAGACTTCTCCTGGAAGGGAGCTACAACCCCCTACTTCTTTTCAAAATGATCAACAAGTATACAACAGATACAGTCTACTACAGATATCAGATCAGTAATTACAGAAACAACCCAGAACACCTTATGAACAGAAATATACAGTTAACAGATCATCTTGAGACAGGGACGCATATTTTCTTTCTGTGGCCTGCGACTGGACGCAGTATACCTTATGCTGTTCTGCGTGCAGACGCACTGTTCCTTTTTCTTGTCAGCGACCGACGCACACATCAACACTATCGCGCCGCGTCTTTCGCTTCAGAGATGCACCCAATACCACAGTCGCGCCGCGTCCTTCGCTTCAGAGACGCACCTGATCCTTTACTGTACTGCGTCCCGGCGCACTTTCCCTTCACTGAATCTGCGTCCCTTTAGATATAGAAGATAAGAGGACTTCAGAACCAACCCAAACACTCAGATCCACAGATCTGATCATGCGCCATATAGATCGTAGTCCATTAGAAGATTTACCCTTAAAGATATGGACTAGATCACTCCAAGAGATGATCAACCAAGATGATGCCTAATCCAAATGAACTCCTTTGCTTTATATAGGCAAGCTTCTCCCCAAAGCGTGGAACAATACCACGAGCCGACACCAGAGAAACACGCAACCGTCGGCTAGATACCACACAAGAAGCCCCCACGAGTTTTTCTCTACCTTGAAATGTGTGCACTGGGCGGACGCACCTTCTGAACGGCTGGCCGGCGTCCCTAGACGCGGGTTCTGTATGGAATACCTGCGGGGACGCGCTTGTTAAACAAAATTTCCTGCGTCCTTCTTGATTTACCACCTGAAGGCGTTTGCCATCAAGTACAACACCTGAATCATAATGCCAACAAACTCCCCCTTTGGACTTGATGGCAACCACATAAACTTTCAGCTTCATCATTCTCCCCCTTTGACATCAAGAGCAAAGGGTATGCTCCCCCTATGCTCATGCTTCTCCAGAATTGTAACCAGAAATCCATCATGAAGAAGACAGAGACATATTGCAGCTATTTCCAAGATCTCCTTCTCCATAATGCCAACAATGCATTATGTGCTCCCCCTGAGCCTATACCATCAATAGGAAGATGGTCAACAGTGAGATGATGCATCAACAACCCCCAGCTTTTGCCTGAGGTATTCAAAAGTGTCCCTGGGCAACGGTTTGGTGAAAATATCAGCAACTTGTTCCTTAGAAGGAACATACTCCAACTTGACCTTCTGTTCAAGTACTTGTTCCCGGAGAAAATGGTACTTGATTGGTATGTGCTTGGTTTTTGAATGCATGACCGGATTCTTTGAGATGCTGATTGCACTTGTGTTGTCACATAAGATAGGAATAGGAGGTGTACAAGTGATTTGATAATCCTGCAAAGTCTGCATCATCCAAAGAAGTTGGGTGCAACAAGATGCAGCCGCAACATATTCCGCTTCAGCTGTAGACAAGGCAATTGAACTCTGTTTCTTGCTGAACCAAGATACCAGTCTAGAACCCATAAAGAATGCACCACCACTTGTGCTTTTCCTGTCATCCACGCTTCCGGCCCAATCTGCATCTGTATAAGCATGAAGAGTGAGATCTGGATCTCTAGGATACCATAGGCCATAATTTTGAGTCCCTTGAAGATATTTGAAGATTCTCTTTACTGCTTGAAGATGAGTCTCCTTTGGATTTGCCTGAAACCTTCCAACTATTCCAACTGCATGCATGATGTCTGGTCGGGTACCTGTCAAATATAGTAGACTTCCAATCATAGATCTGTAGGTTGGTTGATGAACTGCTGCAGATTCGTCATTTGCACTGAGACTACATCCTGTGACCATGGGTGTACATACTGGTTTTGCATCTTCCATGCCATATTTCTTCAAAATCTGCTTGAGATACTTGGTTTGAGATAAAAGGATTCCTCCTTTCTTTTGTTGGATTTGCAAACCAAGAAAGTATGTCAGTTCTCCTAGCAAGGACATCTCAAATTCTTTCTGCATGACTGAGGCAAAGCTTTGACTCATAGCTTCTTCATTACTGCCAAAAATAATGTCATCTACATACACAACAAGTATTAGTAATTTGTCATTTTCAACTTTTATATAAAGATTGCTATCTGCTGAACCTTTTGAGAAACCTTGTTGATGAAGATATTTGTCCAACCGGTAGTACCAAGCCCTTGGAGCTTGTTTGAGACCATAGAGAGCCTTTTTTAATCGGCATACAAGATTTGGATCGTTTCCAAGAATGAAACCATCTGGCTGTTCAATGTACACTTCTTCATCCAAGTCTCCATTCAGAAAAGCTGATTTCACATCCATTTGAAATACTTTGAAGTTCTGACAACTTGAGAGAGCAAGAAACATTCGGATGGCCTCAAGTCTTGCAACAGGAGCAAAAGTTTCTTCAAAGTCTATTCCTTCTTGTTGTGCATACCCTTTACAAACAAGTCTGGCTTTGTTTCTAATTACTTCTCCATTTTCATTCAATTTATTTTTGAACACCCATTTTGTTCCGATAACATTCTTATCCTTTGGTCTAGGAACCAGCTCCCAAGTATTGTTCTTTTCGATTTGCTCAAGTTCTTCATCCATTGCTTTCACCCAACATTCATCTTTGCATGCTTCTTTCACATTTTGTGGTTCAGTAGAGGAGAGTAATGCCAAATAACTTGAAGCTTCTGTAACTGTTCTTCTAGTTTGTATACCTGCTTCCTTTTGTCCCATGATCTGAGATTCTGGATGGTTCTTTTGAACATATCTGGATGGAGTCTTTTCTTCTATTCTTGTTCTTTCTTCTGCTTCTTCGTGAGGTCCGTCTTGAAATTGTTCTTGCGGTTCTTCTTCTTCATCATTCTGTCTTTGAGGGTAGCTTTCATCTTCTTCAATGTCTTCACGATGTATTTGCCTAGGAATGTATCCTTTCTCATCAACCACTACATCAATGCTTTCAACAATTCTGCCAAGTCTTTTATTGTAGCATTTGTATGCTTTGCTATGTGGAGAGTAGCCAAGAAGAATTCCTTCATCTGCTCTAGGATCAAGTTTGCCAAGCTGCTCCTCAGTATTTTTGATATAGCATTTGCTCCCAAAGATTTTGAAGTGCTTTACTGAAGGAGTTTTACCACTCCAGAGCTCATGAGGAGTTTGAGTGCTGTTCACTCGAACATTTGTCTTGTTGAGAATAATAACTGCCGCATGTGCAGCTTCACCCCAGAAGGTTGCAGGAGTTCCTGATTCATCAAGCATAGCACGAGCCATTTGCTGGACTGTTCTGTTCATTCTTTCCACTACTCCATTTTGCTGAGGAGTTCTAGCTGTAGAAAATTCTCTCCTTATTCCATGTTCATCACAGAAATCGAAAAATTCATTTGAAGTAAATTCTCCACCTCTGTCGGATCTGAGGCACTTAATCTTGTGACCTGATTCATTTTCAGCCAAGGCTTTGAAGGATTTGAATTTTTCGAAAGCTTCATCTTTGTGCTTCATAAGTCCCAACCAAACAAACCTGGAGAAATCGTCAATAAATAATATCAAGTATTCCTCTCCTCTAGGTGTTCTTTTTCTGAATGGTCCACATACATCTGTATGTACTAGCTCCAGAGGCATACTGGCTGATCCTTCTTTCTCTGGAAAGTTAGTTCTAGTCTGTTTTCCAAACTGACATGATCTGCACATGGTGTTGTCAGGAATTTTGATATCTGGAAGATCGCGAACTGCCTGATATTTGCAAGCTTTCCTTATTTGTGAGAAACTTAGATGTCCCAATCTTCGATGCCATAACCAGTGCTCTTCATCCTTGCTTAGATAGCATTGTTGTTGTTCTTCATCAAAAATGTATAGATTATTTGAAGTTCTTTTTCCTTTGAGAACTATTTTACCTGTATCAAGATCACGAACAAGACATCCATTTGATCTGAATATAACCTCAGTTCTTTGATCACACATCTGGCTTACACTTAGAAGATTATGCTTTAGTCCATCAACAAACAAAACATTTCCAGCCTTAACATCTTCTTTTAAAGGAGCAATACCTTTTCCTTTTATAGTTGCAGGAGTATCATTTCCAAAAGAGACTTTCTTTCCCTTTTCTAAATTAGAATAAGATTCAAGTTTTTCTTTATCACCTGTCATGTGCTTTGAACATCCACTGTCAATGTACCATAGATTTTCTTGTCCTTCTGCATAGAATGCTATCCCACATCTTTCTGTTTGAGGTTCCTTTATTTTCCATGTTTTGGTGCCTGAGGTTTGTTCCCTTTTTTGTTCTTGTACCTTTCTTTCCGGAAACCTGCTTCTGCATTCAACATCTTCATGTCCAAAATTATTGCAAATAGAGCATTCAACTTCATTTTCAAGAGCTGAAAAATTGTTATAGGTCCTTTTTGTATTCCCTGTCATGCTTCTTTGTTTTTGAGCTTCCCTAGTCATGATTGTTTTATACGCAACACATTGGGCTGCTTTGTGACCAAAGTTATGGCAAGAAAAGCATTGTCCATTGAAGAAGTTTCTGCGATTATTGAATCTACCAGCCGACTGATTGTAATTTCTATTTTCATCTATTCTTGAACCAAATTGAGAAGGTTTTACCTGTGGCTGGTTGTGGCTTTTGTTCACCCTTAAGCTGGATTGCCCCTGATAGTTTGAAGTTTGTCCCTGCTTTACCTGATGATCTTCCTTGTGTTCTTGCTCATTTCTTCTTGCGGCATCAAGATAACTTTTTGAAGTGGAAGCTTGAGAAGTTTCTCCATTGTAGCCCAGACCTGTTTTATTTAGAGGAGATCGCTGCACACTGATAATCTCATTCAACGTTTCAGATCCTTTGACAAACTTGAGATTAATAGTTTTTGTTTTCTCAATTTCTTTTCTAAGACCAACAATTTCACCTTCTAATTTTTCAAGATGTTTTTCCTTTTCATCAATCTGAAATTGTAGAGTATCAATAATCATGTTCTTTTCTTCTATACATCTCTTGAGTCTAGTAATTTCATCATAAAGGTTATCCACATCTATAGCATCCTCATAATTGTCATCTTCAAATGCCATTAACAATCTATATTTGTTACCTTGTTCATCTTCATCACTGTTTGATAAGCCATCGCTATCTTCATGGGTGTAGTAGCTTTTCTTATTTGTACCCTGTTTCTTGTTCCATCTAACTGGTTCCTTTCCTTTATCCTTATAAGAGCATTTTGCAGCATAATGACCTACTCTTCCACAAGCAAAACATTTGAAAGGTAGCTTACCTCTGAACCTTCCAGAACCCCTTTGAAGATTTCTGACAAAGTTTGATTCTTCTTCCTCTTCTTCTGGAACATGACATGCTTCATAGTGATCTTCTTTGCCTGATGCTTTAAAAGCAGCTTCCCTTCTATCTGATGAACCTCCCTTTCTCATTTCATAAGCAGTTAGAATTCCATGCAGCTGAGACATAGTGAGAACACGGAGATTTTCCTTTTCTTCTACTGCAGATACTTTAGATTCAAACTTGGGAGATAAAGATCTTAGAATCTTTTGAACTACTATAGTCTCTTTTATTTCTTCACCCAAATTTTTCATACAATTAACAATCTCATCTACTCGAAGAAAATAATTAGCCACACTTTCGTCATTATACATCTTGAGAGTCTCATATTGAATCCTGAGAGTTTGAAGTTTAGCTTCTTTTACCTGTTCATCTCCTTCATAGCTAGTGATCATTTTGTCCCATATCTCTTTTGCTGATTTGAAGTGCATGACCTTCATGAACTCTGTTTGAGATATACTTCCTAATAGAGTGCTGACTGCTTTTGCATTTGTTTCATACTGCTTTTTCTCAGCTGGATCTGTAGGAGTAACTGAAGGAAAGGCATAGCCTGATTCTACAATGTTCCAAACTTCTGTACCAAGAGATTGAAGATATGCAGTAACTCTTACCTTCCAATAATTGAAGTTTGTTCCATCGAAGACGGGTGGCCTGATTGATGCTTCTCTCTCGTAGTTGCTCATGATGAACGATCTACCTTCAAGCGATCAAGCTGTTCTGAAGGACCTGCTCTGATACCAATTGTTGGAAATAATACTGAGGGGGGGGGGAATCAGTATTATCTAGCAATTTACCAAATCTTCCTTATTTGATCTTTTGAAATATTCTTGCATATCAGTACCATAAAACAATGAGCATGAATAAAGAAAATAGACAGTCACACCAAAGAACACAAGATGTAAGGTGGAAACCCAATGCGGGAGAAAAACCACCTGCTGCAATAATGTCTCTATCTTCTTTCAAGAAATTCTTTTTACAATGATTTTGTACTGGTGCAGTCCTTTACCAGCACGCAGGCTGCAACCTGCAAAGAGCTACAACTCTTTCTTGTTTTCCAGACTTCTCCTGGAAGGGAGCTACAACCCCCTACTTCTTTTCAAAATGATCAACAAGTATACAACAGATACAGTCTACTACAGATATCAGATCAGTAATTACAGAAACAACCCAGAACACCTTATGAACAGAAATATACAGTTAACAGATCATCTTGAGACAGGGACGCATATTTTCTTTCTGTGGCCTGCGACTGGACGCAGTATACCTTATGCTGTTCTGCGTGCAGACGCACTGTTCCTTTTTCTTGTCAGCGACCGACGCACACATCAACACTATCGCGCCGCGTCTTTCGCTTCAGAGACGCACCCAATACCACAGTCGCGCCGCGTCCTTCGCTTCAGAGACGCACCTGATCCTTTACTGTACTGCGTCCCGGCGCACTTTCCCTTCACTGAATCTGCGTCCCTTTTGATATAGAAGATAAGAGGACTTCAGAACCAACCCAAACACTCAGATCCACAGATCTGATCATGCGCCATATAGATCGTAGTCCATTAGAAGATTTACCCTTAAAGATATGGACTAGATCACTCCAAGAGATGATCAACCAAGATGATGCCTAATCCAAATGAACTCCTTTGCTTTATATAGGCAAGCTTCTCCCCAAAGCGTGGAACAATACCACGAGCCGACACCAGAGAAACACGCAACCGTCGGCTAGATACCACACAAGAAGCCCCCACGAGTTTTTCTCTACCTTGAAATGTGTGCACTGGGCGGACGCACCTTCTGAACGGCTGGCCGGCGTCCCTAGACGCGGGTTCTGTATGGAATACCTGCGGGGACGCGCTTGTTAAACAAAATTTCCTGCGTCCTTCTTGATTTACCACCTGAAGGCGTTTGCCATCAAGTACAACACCTGAATCATAATGCCAACATGGGATACATAAAGGACCTCCTGTTACGAGTCGATTCTTGTCGACATCAGCGCATTATCCAAGAGGTTGACTTAGAAACACCCTTCCAGTACCTTGAGTCTTGCATACATCAATGACAAGTTTCTCACTTCCGGTGACAGGTTGAAATCACAGGCCTTCGACCGAAATACTTTATATGGTGTTCGAAATCAAAAAATCTATTCATACCATGCAAAATGTACTGTAATACCTTGAGAATCATTATCATTATTGGTGATTTATCTCGCGTCTATTAACAACTTACATCATTAGTTTGTAATCAGATAGTGTCTTCCCATGTTTGACTTCAGATCACATTTTCACATGGTTAGACTCGTACTTGAATGAATGATTAGATGAGATAGAGGACCCCGGATCTAGTTTCATCCATCCGGGCTGCGATTTCAGGAGAGTACTAAATCATATGTACGATGGCTTTACAAAGTTGGTCGTATTATCATGGGTCTATATCTGTAGAGAACTATATGATTTATGTACATGTAATGAAAAGTTTATATGCTGAGCATGGGTATGCCTTATCTTAGCAATTCATGAAAAATTCAAAGATATCATGATATTATGTATTGTAATTGATGCGGGTCACCGTCTACTTCAGATTATCCTCATCACATCATAAAGAATATCACTCAACATTATCATTTTTGACTTCATGCTTTAGGGGGCAACTGTTATAGGTCTATATTGGCACGTCACTCCCGACGATCAGATCATTGTAAACAGGGTCTATCAAACCCTAATTCAGTTGCTACATGCCCTATACATGCCATTTCATTGAGTTCTTTCATCCATGAGAGTTTCCTGACTTCAAACCCTGCTGAAGTGCTTCCTTGGGTCAACAGCGCACCCCTAGTTAGGGGTAAGTGATCTGCAAAGTAGGTAGCCCCATTCAAGGCCGCATTGCAGAGCACCTAAGCCCACTCAAGCATGCGCTAGGTAAGAATCCTCGAAATTTTCATTCGATCCTAAGTATATTCCTCCTTTTTAGATCCTTCTAGAAGGAACCCAACTCCTATCCTATCAAGATCAACTTGACTTAGAATAGCCTTGGATCATCTAATCCTCAATCCTCTCATCCCTTTGAACACGGAAAATAATCATCCAATTATGGAAAAAAACCATTCAATGCCATATTAATGACAAAACCACTTTCATTCATCTATAAATTGGTGTCCCATCATAGAGCCAAGGGGCTTGGATATTATAGAGAAATATTGTTGGTTTGGGGACTTGAAATGATTGCCAAAGTAATGTTATGCTGCTGGATTGATGTTTCTATTGGTGTGATGAGGGCTTGGAATAAGCTGGATGAGTGACATGAGATCGAACCACATTGGGTGTAACTTCTCCTTCTATCAATCAATAAATTTGTTTTTTCCTTTTCCAATACTTTTGTCTATATCTATGATGAATGCATGTTCAAATGTTGTCGATTCCATTTGTTTACAATAAATAGATCATATGCATTGATTATTGTTGTCCTTTGTTTATGTTGGTAGGTACCAATTGAGCAAATTCATTTTGAGTGGGAGCGACAGGAGCAACTCAAAGGAGATCAAAGGAAGCAAAGGATCACAAGTAGGTTCTTTTATCTTATATGTTTATTGTATGAAAATGTTAAACATATTTACTTCAGTTGTTCTAAGCGTAACTACCCACTTAGGGAATATATACTTATCCATAGGTATAAATTCCGTATAACACATGTAAACAATGAACACCAATAGCTACAATAGTTGATCACTGGGGAAACTACTTGCTCCCTAAAAGAACTAGCTTGTCTCTTTGATTCCTTGTGGGAGGAGCCAAGGTGAAAAATTCATTTTCTTTTACAATGACTGTGTATTATAACCTATGGGGTGATCTTTCACTTCCGTTGTGACTCTTGGAATACCCTCATGGTTGTTTAACTTCTCTATGACTTGTTTACTTTACATGTCTCTTCAAATTATGTACATGTCCTTTGGACTTCCACTTTACGATACATTTTGAATAAAAATTTACATAATCCACATAATGATGTGGAATATGATGACTGATGACATGACATGACACTACTGACATAGAATGCATGATGACATGGAAATTTCAATCCATTATTTGTTGTTTGTTGTTGAATGTCTTCTTGAGAATGACCTCTTTCCACCTTTATATGGCTCTAGTGATGTGGAGTCTTCAATGTTTTCAGGTCTTCATCTCTGGTCGCAAACCAAGGTCCCTTTGCTTTCTCCTCATTGATCAAATTGTATCTTTAGCTGCAGAGGTATGTCCTAGCACTTTCTCCTTCTCCATCTCCTTATTCATCATCTTGTCATAGCATGACAAAGTACTTGCATCTACAATTCACTCATGAAAAGACGACATCAGTCTGAAAAACCCCTAGTCTAAGATGCTACATGATGATCCACTTGATGAGCTAAAACTGGATGGAAGGCTGAGGGAGAGGCTCAATGACTGCAAAATTTCATAGCTCAGGAAGTCAAGGGTCACTCTTGAGCCTTGATACTACGAATTCATAGTT
The DNA here is from genome assembly GCA_031772625.1 of Pinus tabuliformis. Taxonomy (NCBI): domain Eukaryota; kingdom Viridiplantae; phylum Streptophyta; class Pinopsida; order Pinales; family Pinaceae; genus Pinus; species Pinus tabuliformis. The sequence continues at coordinate 62,518,186 of CM062806.1, forward strand.
TAGGCTGGATTGTGCAAGAATATTTCACAGTTGGTGAGCTTAGGGAGCTGGGCTGAGGGCTTGAGCACTAATTTTTCAATGTGTAGTTATGTAAGGAAAAGGAGGCTAGGTGATTGTGAAATTGTGCAGTTTAGGAACTCAAGGTTGAGACCTTATCCTTGAAACTACATAATGCACAATTATCACTAGGATGGAGAGAGAGATTGCACAATTTTGGAGGTCATAGGCTAAGGTTGAGCATTGTGATTGCGCAGTGTGCAGTCCTGGAGGGAAGGAACTATGAATTGTGTAGTGCCAATAGGAAAGATTGCATCTTGAGGACTAAGACTGCACAATGCATAGTTTAGGAAGGATGGATGAGGTGAGGTTTTCAGGTTGGGAATTTTTCCAAATCTGACTAAGTGTGGGATCTGTGTAGTTGATGTGAACAGTGACAAGACTTAATGTGATCACACACTTAGAACACTTTACCACACAACATAGATTTCCCAGAACACATGAACAACAAAGATACAATTTGTGATAATCATGACAACACTTGTGTGATAATCATGACAACACTTGTGTGATAGTTCTTAGAACTTTGGAAATGCATGTGAAACATGTTTACATCGTAAGAACAACTCATTTACGTAAATGTTACCCATCAAAACCACCATAACTATATTTTGTACAACGTGCAACACTTGACATGTGAAAAGACGACATTTTGATTTTCATGTGAATGGGACCAAAACACTTAGACAAAACACATGCAATAAGCCTAAATGCTTGCGAAAAAAGTATGTAAAGTCAAAGTAGACTCTGAAATTTTTTTGTAGAACAAAATTTTGGAGGTTGTTGTAGTAGTGACAACACAACCATAAGGGTTATCATTCCAAAACCTTGGGATCTGAAACATTTTGTGGTGGCCTATATCATTATAATGATAATGAGTGCATAAGGGGTCAACCTTTATGACTACAATCTAGTCCTAATAATTTCATAACATGTATAGGGAGCATTGTTTTACTATAACAAGCGTTACATAATTTTAACATCAAAAAATCATACACATGTTGGCACAATCTAGAAGACACTAAAAGGTGTTCAACAAAATGCATAGGTGAAAAATTTCCAGTTGAATACATCATGAAGTTAAAAAAATCAAATTTATCCTAAGGTCCAAAGTTTATAAAGAAAAAAAAATTGAGATCACGTGGATATTTCTTTGATAAACACATGCGCAAAATATCCTTCGAAAGTCACGTGGTTACAGAAAAGGTTGAGTCAGTGATTCGAGACCACTCTACACACTTAGGGTCGATTCTCTAACGTCAGCTCAGTCTAGTACAATCAAATTCGAGTTGCCTTGAATATATGCAACCATCAATGGAATCATATTGTCCTACTCATGTCTCATTATCATGCATTAACCAAGAGGGGGAAGATGGATTCAAAATTTATATATAAAGAGACCATGGGAGAGCCAAAAATATGAGACATTGTTATGTTGGCCAAATTGCTATCCGAGCAAACCACCATTCCATTGTCGAAGCCAAAGAAGAGAAGAGCACTAGCATGTTGGCCATATTGCTTCTAAGTAATCCATTATCCTAGTGAGAAAAAATGAATCCACCATTGGAGAGTATTCATACTTCTTTGGGAGAGAGGAGAAACTTATAAAGAGATTGAGGAAAAGAAACCCCCTTGCAGAGAATTTTTTAGCACTGTAGCTCAAATAATTCTGTTCAAGTGTCTAAGATTCATCTAATGTATTCAACCTCTACTACCAACAGTCAATAAAGGGAGATTTTTCCATTATCGCATTGATTTTTTTGCAACATTTGAGCATTGTTTGTGTATTTTCCTCTTTTTTTAGTTTATGTTTATGTATGCATTGTTTTCACTATTTATAATGTTGTGTTTATTTAAGCTTGTCCACTAACATCACCAATTATTCCTGTGATCCTTTGCAGGGAACAATCAATTACTAAGGAGGTTTCGTTTGATACACCATTTCCATAAACACACTACCACAGGAATGACGACCATACATTTGTCTTTTCATTAATCTAAATATTGTTTTTTCAAGACCTTATCTATGAACAACCATCCTTCAAGGTGCTCAAAACCTCTCTAGAATTTTTATAGACCTCAAGGACCTGTTCTGAGCCTGCATAAGTGAAAATTTTATTGTTCTTTCTCTCCCGTGAAGATTTTTCTCTGGTAGACGCATGCACATCTATGTGCAACTAAACTCACATGGTCACTAGAAAGAAAAAATGAGCCTTTTATTTTTCTCCTTTCTTAGGTGATTGGTAGAATTGATTGAATCTTCTTCACCTCTATGTTCTCTATTTTTTGTTTAATACCCCTTGTTGCTTTACTAACCTCAATTTTCGGAGAAATTAGAGTATTTTTCATTTTCAATACACACGTAAATTAAATTCCACATACGTTTTTCAAACTATTTTGCTAAAATTTTCTGCAAATCGGATAGCTTAATTAGTAAAGAAGCAAGTGGACCATCATCCACAATATTACTACTAACCAAATATGATTTAATTCATCATTTTTTGGGACTAGTACCAAATGTTATTAGAGAAAGTAAGTAATATTTACCTCCCTTGTGTCTCTTAGACGAACCTGGGATTGGATATGAAAACTTTCTCAAAAGCATTTGGATTTCCATCTCCCTTGTAAAAATTTACACAGTTTAATAAGAAAAGGGTAAGTGGCCCATAGTCCGCAATATATTTCTTTTTTCCATGGAAGGAACAATAAAAAATTAGTGTAATTAGAAAGACATTGTAAAGGATCACTGCATATCCACATATTATCACACTTTGTATACTCACTTGCATCACACACTAAGCTTCCATACACTTTGTACTCAAGGGAATTTAGTTTCCGGAGCTTTGGCTACTTAGTCTATTTTGGCTTACAAAATCACTCCATAACAGAATTAAGACTCCTTAACAACAACCATACCTTGAACCAACTAAGTTTCCCCATAGGGGCCACCAAAAAAATTATTGTTTAGGTTAGGACCATTTGGGTTAGGCATCCCATAAGGTGCCATGGTCATGTTACACCTTTGAAACATATCTGTTGAATTTTTAGGGAGCTTAAAATCTTTCAATCATCCCAAGGAAAGAATACCCAAGCATGGCAGAGACCCAATTCAAAGGGGGTTTGACTTAGGTCCAGTACGTGTGGTACTCTTTGGGGATACTAGACCCATCTAGTGCTCGGTATTGGTAATTGAATTCCAAGAAGATAAAGACTCGAATGCTCACATCAGATGAAGGTACTTTAGTGGCCAAAAGATAGGGCATCCTTTCCCAATAGGTGATGGTGCAAGTAGCACTTGAGCCTCATTACCATTACCTTGGTTGATTCTTTGACTGCTACAAGGCGTTGCTAGTTATTTTGGGGCATTGTCCCAGGACCCTTCAAAAGATATCTTCGCAAGGCCTAGTTACTTTGAGAGTGGAAAGGACGATTAGGTCTACATAGGATCTTTTATCATACGTAACAAACAAAAACCTTTTTCTTGTTTTCTTGATCACATAACTTAATTATAAAAGGAAAATAAACCATTTAGATTTTCGCTTTATTTTATGTATGTGATCATATTGCATTGATAATTAGCTTATTCCCTCACCATACAAAAAGTAGTACACACTCTAATCGACACCATAGGGGACCCCACCACTACATGTCTATCTAGATGTTTTTAAACCTCCCATCATTACCAGGAGGTGTGCCAGGACTCCTTCCATTTAGGCGTAGAGGACGTCACAAAACCACCATTATTGGATCTTCCTTTATTGGTGCATCTTTGCTTGGAGCCCCTATCCGGAAAATTACACCCTTCACCACTCTAAAAGGGTCCCCAAGTACTACCCCTTTGGGAGCCCACATACCACTCCTCTAGACAGTCCCCAAGACACCCATCGAGGTAGTTGTCTTGAGACTTCCCCACAAAGGACCCCTTTGCATATAGTTGTCTAATATCATTTTATGATGGAAGGTAGCACACAGATCCCATTTTTAGCTTCACTAAACCTACCATATTTAAACAAGATAAAAAATGACTTGATCGCGCATCGCCATAATTGGTTGGCTATGCCCACCAAGCTCCCTTCAGATATTTGAAACTTCAAAGGAAAATAGGGAAAAGACCCAAGAAACCATGTCATGACATTTCACCTATGTTGTTCGTCTAATAGTATCACTGGCGATACTTTTATATTAAGACTATTTCTGTTATGAAACCAGCTCAAGAAAAGATAGAAAAGATAGATCAACGCCTTAGAATTCAGCCTCTTCGAGGGGGCAACCTCCTTTACATTACATAAATGAACAATTCTTGGATGATCCAAATGACAAAACCTCCTTTCTATATATAGGAGTCTAAGGAGTCACAATATAATCCAACCGACCTAACAATAATAATATAAAGCCACAAAAATAACAATAGAGGGATTCTATGGGGCACAATAATAACAATATGGGGGCAATAGGGGCACAACAATATTAATAAGGGGTATAACTACAATAGTAATGGGGTAATCACTAGTATTATAGGGACCCAACATGCCCCTCTCCTTCGAAAAAGTGTTGTCCTCAACGCTTGAGTAGTTCTGGATACTTCTGCATAAAATTCTCATCCTCCCATGTGGAATCTTCAGCGGATAAGTTCTTCCACTTGATAAGATACTCTGAAATTGAACGATTTCGTAGCTGTCGAGTTCTTGTTTCTGTGACTGCTTCTGGTTCCAATATAATTTTTCCTTCCTCGTCAAGTTCTGGCAATATTGTTTGAACTGGGAGCTTGTCACCTATAACCTTCTTTAAACATGAAACATGGAAAACTGGGTGCAATCGAGAAGCTGCAGGAAGCTCCAATTTGTATGCCATAGTACCAATCTTTTGCAACACCTTGTACGGACCATAATACTTTGGTGATAATTTATTATCCTTCTTAGCTTGCTTTAGGGACATTTGCTTATATGGTTGTAGCCGTAGGAATACCCAATCACCTACATCAAAACTTCTTTCACTGCGATGTTGATCTGCCTGTTGTTTCATTCTATTTTGTGCCAACACGAGGTTATCCTTTAAGAGTTGGAGGACTTGTTGTTGATGTTCGATGTGATGTTCCACTGCCTGAACCTTAGAATTTTCTCTTAAATATGATGTGATGGATGGTGGTTGATACCCATAAAGTGCCATAAATGGGGTCATTTTTGTTGTTGTATGGAAGGAAGTGTTATACCACCATTCAGCCAGAGGCAACCATTTGACCCATTGTGTCTGTTTATCAGATACAAAGCAACGAAGATATCCTTCCAAACATTTGTTTACTATCTCAGTTTTTCCATCAGATTGAGGATGATAAGATGAGCTATGAGCTAACTGAGTACCAAGACAAGAAAATAATTCTGTCCAAAAATTTCCAGTGAAAATGGGATCTCTGTCACTTACAATAATCTTTGGGTTTCCATGTAGCTTTTGAATTGTTTCCATAAATGCAGTAGAAACTGTACTGGCTTTAAATGGATGTGATAATGCACAAAAGTGTGCATACTTGGTAAGTCTGTCAACTACCACCATGATGACACTCTTTCCCTCAGACTTGGGTAAACCTGTGATAAAATCCATTGAAACCTCCTCCCAACGTTGGCTTGGAATGGATAAAGGTTGTAATAGACCCGGTGTCTTAATTGTTTCAACTTTATTTTGTTGGCAAACCAAACATTCCGCCACAAACTTTTGAATATCTGATTTAAGGCCATCCCAAAAAAATTCCTTCTTAACCCTGTGGTAAGTTTTTAAAAATCCTGAGTGCCCTCCTAAGGGAGAAGTGTGCAATTCCATAAGAATCTTTTGTTTTAGCTGGGAATTCTTACAGAGGTATAAGCGATCTTTGTACCATAACGAATCATTTTGCCAGCTAAATGTATCAGACACTGGAATCTTGTTGTAACTTTCGAATAAGTGCCCACACTTCTTCGTCATTCTTCCATTCCTCCCTTGCTTCGTTTATCCAATCTGGTTGGATAATAGAAATGGCACACAACAATGCTTCCACATCCTCATCCTTTCTTGAGAGTGCATCTGCCACCACATTTTGCTTCCCTTTTTTGTAGATGATTTCAAAGTCATAACCCAACATCTTTGTGACCCACTTTTGTTGCTCTTCAGAGGATAATCTTTGTTCTAAAAAGTATTTAAGGCTATCATGATCCGTTTTTACCTTGAAGTGTCTTCCCATTAGGTAGGGTCGCCATTTCTTAAGTGCATGGAGTATTGCCAACATTTCCTTCTCATAAATAGCTTTTCTTAAAAACTTTCCCTTGATTGGACGACTTTCAAAAGCAATGGGTCTTTCATCTTGCATTAGAACAACACCAATTCCATTTCCTGAAGCATCACATTCCACAATAAAGGTTTTTGTGAAGTCCGGTGTAGCTAAGACCGGTGCTTGGCACATTGCCTCTTTAAGATGTTCAAAGGCCTTTGTTGCTTCCGGAGTCCATGAAAATGCATCTTTCTTCAATAATGTTGTTAGAGGTGCTGCTATTCTCCCATAATTCTTAACAAACTTGCGATAATACCCTGTCAACCCGAGAAATCCTCGCAGATGCTTTATGGATGTGGGGATTTTCCATTCCTTAATGGCTTTAATTTTGCTAGGGTCTACCTTAACTCCTTCATGAGATACAATATGACCCAAATATTCCACCTCCTGGACTCCAAAGAAACATTTGGATCTTTTTGCATATAATTGTTTCTCCTCCAATAGTTGTAGCACCTTGTCAACATGTTCAACATGATCCTTCCAAGACTTGTTGTAGATTAGTATATCATCAAAAAATACTAACACAAATTTTCTAAGGAATGGTTTGAAAATTGAATTCATCAAACCTTGAAATGTTGAAGGTGCATTGGTAAGGCCAAAAGGCATGACCAAAAATTCATAATGACCCTCATGAGTTCTAAATGTTGTTTTCGGAATGTCTTCAATCTTCATTCTGATTTGATGATATCCTGAACGAAGATCCAACTTGGTGAAGTAAATTGATCCATGCAATTCATCCAGTAATTCATCAATGACAGGAATGGGGAACTTATCTTTAATAGTGAGCTTGTTGAGCTCCCTATAATCCGGACACATGCGCCATGATCCATCCTTCTTGTGCACCAATACTACTGGAGCAGAGAAAGAACTTTGACTCGGTTGAATTATACCAGCCTCTAGCATTTCTGCAACCATACGTTCAATTTCACTCTTTTGGACATAGGGATATCTGTACGGCCTGATGTTTGGAGGAACACTTCCTGGAATCAGATGAATAGCATGATCATGATCACGCATAGGTGGGAGACCTTTGGGAGTCTCAAATACCTTGGAATGATTGTCCAGGACTTTTTGGAGATCTGGAGAAATAGATGATTCCAATGTGGAAACATCTAGCGAACATAATTGTGCAATTACACCTCTTTGCTCCTTTTTTAGAAGCTTTGTCATACCATTAGAGCTGATTATCTTTCCTGGTTTCCCTGCAATACCCCTTAATTCAACTTCCTTTCCTTCCGTAGAAAATTTGATGAAAAGTTCTTGAAAATTAAAAGCTATTGTACCCAAGGATTGTAGCCATTGGACTCCTAGTACAACATCAGCACCTCCCATTGGAATGGAAAGCATTGGGCTAGTCAATACATATTCTCCCATGGATAGCTTGATATTATGGCACTTTCCAGAGCAATTTATTGTTCCTCCATTTGCAATCATCACTTGACACTCTGGTGCTGGATATAGGAAGCAATTCAATTCTTTTGCTACCTTACAATGAATAAAATTGTGGGTGCTTCCTGAATCAATCAACACTATTACCTTTTTCTTCTTGATTTGTCCTTCTATCTTGATGGTTTGAGGAGTGGTAATTCCTGCCAATGCATTACAAGATATGGTCGGATTTATTTGTTCTTCATCTAGGCTTTGTTCCTGGAGTATATCCTCTTCTTTTGACCTTTCTTGCTCCTTTTCTTCTTCCTCTTCACAATCTATGTAGAATAATTTCTTCTCAGCACACTTATGACCTTTAGTGTATTTGCTATCACAACTGTAACAAAGCCCTTTTGCTCTTTTTTCTTCCAATTGTTGTGGTGTCAACCTTATAGGTTGTGGAAGACTAGGGGCAACAACACTTCCGTCTTTATAGTTGTGAGTGGTATGCTTCCTGGTTGCCATAATTTTGCTTTCCATTTTTCTTGCTAACCTGAATGCCTTCTCTAATGAATCAGGTTCCCAAAGGCGAACATCATGTTGGATATTATCCTTTAAAGACCCTATGAACACATCAATCCTATGCTCCTCTGGAATATCTTTTACCCTTATGTTCAATTTTTGGAACTCCTCAATGTGCTCCATTATTGAACCCTTTTGTTTGAGACTTATCAATTGGCTAAAAAAAGTGTTGCTTTTTGTATCCTCATAATGTGCTATCAATTCTTCCGTAAAAATTGCCCAAGTGATAAATTGTTTACGAGAGCAAAGCCATTGATACCATACAAACTGATTTGGTTCCAAATATAAAGTTGCCATACGTACCTTTTGTGTGTTTTGCACATTATTGAGATCGAAGAATTGCTCCATCTGTAATATCCATGTGGCAGGATCCTTGCCATCAAACTTCCTCATATCGATTTTTGGAATATGGTGAGTCTTCGATCCAACATTAGCGTCTATGGAATCATGATTAACATTTCTTTTGTTCTCATCATGAGTTTCCTTTAGTACCCTTTCACCCTTAGGGACCATTTCTTGTAGCAACTTATTCATATTTATCTTCAATTCGTCCATGTCTGTCTTCAAATCTATCTTCAAATCATCCATCTTAGCTTCCACGTCAATCATATTAGCTTCTACGCCTTTCTTTAAACAGTCCATCTTAGCTTCTACACCTTTCTTTAAACCATGCATCTTAGCTTCTACATCTTTCTTTGAACCATCCATCTTAGATTATGTTCCTTTTTGTGCAAGGGACAGTTGTTGCACTTGGTCTTGTAATTTTGATATATCATGTTGCATTTCTTCCTCTTCTTCATGAGTCATGCTAGAGCTTTCAGGTTCCTTACTAGGTGTTTGCATTTTCTTTCCTCGAGGCATCAGTTACCGATAATAATGCTCTAATATGCCCTTTGAATTCCTTCAAAATAAATTTTCAAACCAAGCTTAAGCAAAAATTTAAGAAAATCTACACACCTTTTTTCACTTTGTAGAAGCTCGATATTGCCTCTGATGTATCTCTGTCCTTTCCAATCATCTAGTTTTGAATTTGTGAGTTGTAGTAGCCCTCTGTGTCCTCTTTCGAATGCCACAAGTTTGACCCATATTGGATTCTCTAAGGAAGAGTTATGCGAAATCTCCCACGGTGACTTGCTTATAGACTAGTTCAGTAGAGCAAACTTGTATGGCATGCCATGAGTCACTGTTTCGACCTTTGAATCTGAAACATGCATACAAGAAACTACAGTCCATCCTATTTCTGTACCTTCTTATGAAATCTCAATCCGATCCCCAGAGAGAAAGTTATGACGATTTTCCCTAGGTCACATGTTTTGAATGTAATTCAGGAGTCTACAAAAAGACCAACTTCCTCAGATCATATCTCCGCAAATATCACGCTAAAAGCTCTGAAATTTGGACCCAAGGTGCAGCGCGATTTCTTCTCAAATGGGTTTTTTTTGTGACTTCTTAAACGTCACAGAAAAACGTTATAGCGAAAATGCCACGATGACCTGTTTGGAGCAGCGAAACCCTACTAAATCCAAAGCTCTGATACCAAATGTTATGAAACGAGCTCAAGAAAATATAGAAAAGATAGATAAACGCCTTAGAATTCAGCCTCTTTGAGGGGGCAACCTCCTTTACATTAAATAAATGAACAATTCTTGGATGATCCAAATGACAAAACCTCCTTTCTATATATAGCAGTCTATGGAGTCACAATATAATCGAGCCGACCTAACAATAATAATATAAAACCACAAAAATAACAATAGAGGGATTCTATGGGGCACAATAATAACAATATGGGGGCAATAGGGGCACAAAAATATTAATAAGGGGTATAACTACAATAGTAATGGGGTAATCACTAGTATTATAGGGACCCAACAATTTCAATGCACCCTAACTGGGACTGCAGCAAAATGATATGTTGACCAACCTTCTGCGTCACACAGAAACTTGAGCTCATTAGCTATAAATTTCATCACATTATTCCAACACTTAGTCCACCATGATTCAGATTTGGAACTCCTCACCCACTTCAAACAACCACCTGCTACCCACCTCTTAGATCATATACATGAGTATAGAAAATGTCATAGCCTATGCAAAAACTAGTTTGAAGATAAAGTCCTATTTGACTTATTCTTGAGATATCTCACATCTGAAATCTCTAAAGAAGTGGAAAATTCATCCCTGCAGACCGAGGAAGAAGCCATTAGTAAAGCTCAATAATTGGAGCTTATTTACACCCAGTACGAGTACATTTATCATGTGCTTCCAAATGCCCCACACCTGTAAACTTATAAAGATATTCTAGGTGCATCCAATGCTGCTGATGGATTTATTAGGCCCATTACCCAAAACCCACTCAATAAAAACTACCAGAACCCTGGATATTCCTTCAATGGACAAGAATTTGATGCTATGCAGAACACACCACTATTACAACATATAAGATAGTACCCCAGTTAACCCCCACCTATGCAGAATATGGTCAATAGGGTTAACCAATATCATCCCCATCAGGGAGGCTCATATCCTCCCCCACAGGGAAATCAATACTCATCTAGGAATAAAAACGTAATGTCCTCTTCCCAGAATCCATATATTAACAAGAGACAAGGGAACCAATATTCTCCTTTCCCCACACAACAACAAAATAACCGACCAATGAAAAATAATGCAAGGGTGGATCTAGTGCAACCTTCTCTCACTTCACACAGAAAAAATCAAAGGAACAAATGAATGCATCTAACCCCCCTAATATTGCTAAGATAAAACTTAAAGATAAGCCAAAGGGAGAACCCAACCAGGGGGGCAACAACTAGTAGCAACCCCCATGGGCACGAGGAAGGGGTAACCCTAACCAGAATCAAAACCAAGGATCGACCAATAATAACCCATTGAAATAAGGCAATAACACCAGTCTACAAACTAATAATTCATGTGTTATTTGTGGGGAATACAGTCATTATACTCACCAATATCATCAACTTCCTGACTTAAAAATGATACAAGATAGTAGGGGGTAAGTATGTCTAAAAACTGTAGTAATGCAAGACCAATTCCCCCATCAAGGAGTGGTTAGCACTCAGGAACAAACTCCCCACTCTCATCCATCTGGAGGGAACCCCCATAACAATCCTAATCATGATATTTTCATGACAGGAGATGATATCCTCATGCAAACATAGAATGAAAGTTATGAAGCTCCCCCACAACCTAATCTGTCCACCTCGACTACGGAAATACCTACAAGTTGGTTGACCATTCCTCGAACTTCAGTAGAAACTATCCCTAAAATGGTCAAAGGACCTTTACGACGCATAGGACATAACTATAAATCTGCTCATAACCATAGAATAGTTGATGAATTAGCACAGTCACCGTCAGCGATGTCAACATTAAAAGTCCTACAAACATGCCCAACCCAACAGAAAGCCTTACTTTCTTCTCTGGGTGTAATCGACCCATCTGATTCTTGCCTAATGGTCTTCGACTTGGATAAAGCTACTCCACAACTACCATCATCTTTTGCTTTCCAAATTCCAGTTTCAGTCCAAAACATTAAAATTCATCATTGCATTGTTGATGGAGGGGCCTCCACATGTATCATGTCCAAATCCATTTGGCAGAAAATGGGATCCCCCGAACTCAAGAATTCTAACATTACACTTAGAGCATACGACGGATGCCCTTCTGCTCTCGTTGGTCTATACCCTAGCATGCCAGTTAAGTTGGATGGAAAAATTTTGCTAATAGACATCAAAGTACTAGATGCCCAATTGGATTACAACATCCTACTAGGCCAAAGCTACATGTACGAGATGCTTGTAGTCACCTCATTAGTGTTCAAAATAATGATGTTCCCCCATGAAGGAAAGATCATTATTATCGATCAAATCACATACTATGAGAAGGCAACCTTGCGCACACCTGACGGTGTGCTACCCTTAGTATCATCTTACCACGAGTTGATCACTACTTACACTGAGCTCAACCCACGCCATTTTAAGCCATCAACACTCCTAGGGACATTCCCAAGAGACCCTTTGGTGCTACAATAACTTTTCTCAAACACTAGAGCACCAATGTGCATGTTGACCTCATCAAACACCACTTAGACACAAGAACCCGTTCCAAACACCAGACACCATGCAAATTTTGATTCCATGTCCCTACCTCACACCATTACAAAAACATCATTTTTATAGCCCCATCCATCTTTGTCTCACACTAAGTCATGGCAGTCCTCACTTTACTAAATATGGTTCTCTTGATACCGGTATGGTATCTGGACCCAATGACTATGTCGACTGATCCAGGACATATCCTAGTAGGTAGTATCCCTACACCTCCATCTTATGAAACTATACCTACTCAAAATAGTCATGCACCTATACAAAAGGGGTCGACAAGAAGGCCAAAAAAATAGTAAAAGAGGAGAATCCTCAAAATCATCTAGGGCCCTACATCCATATGCATTATGTGAAGAATTGGGCACCCGTACCACATATGCCCTGACTTAGATGAGTTGAAAACCCTCATGGACGCCTCCAAAACATTGGTAACCTACACTCCACCAAAAGGAGAAAAGGGCTTTCCTATACATAATAAATAATTACACACCGATAATGCATGCACTATATGTGAAAATCATGGGCACTACACATCATTGTCCTGATATCCCTCGGTATCGAGAGACTTTAAGCACACTCATTCAAGCCAAAATTAATGAGCTAATAGCACCAACCAACACTCAAGTAGATGATGGATGTAAGAACATATTCTACATTCAATAAGAACCAGATTCATGCCCTGAAAAACATTCATGTAACACGTGAAGGCAACATGCACAACCAACCCCATCCTCTGCATTACCATGTGCTCTATGCGATGAACCTACTCATCTGGTAAATCTCTACCCAGAACTATGGGCATTTTATCAAAACCACCCAATCACCCAGGTTTCTTATAGAAGAAAACCTAGAGGTCGACACCATACATGCACTATGTGCATGGGAAACCATCATAAGAGAAGGTGCTCCTAACTTTCCATATTTCGCGAATCATTGAGTTTTGTACGTTGATTCATGAACGAAAAATCCCATCTACTAGACTCAGATACCGAGTCCACAAAACCCATCCCCCCATCCGGGGAAGATGGACCACTAGATGTCTTATGTGTGTTTTAGGAGAAGAGACAACCAACAATAAAGCAGTGCCCCCGTCATTACATCTCCCTTCACCACCATCAATCTATATCAGACCAGAAATGATAGAAAACCACCCGACAAAGAAAATCACCCATCACATGTGCCTTGTGGGATAAACCCAACCATTTGGTAAATGAAATCCACAAACTGAATAAGTTCAATGACATCTTCCACTTAGTGGTCCAAATTCGAAACAAACATCTCTCCAACCAAGAGAAAATCACATGTTTTTATTGTCACATTTTCTCTCAATTCCACCACACAAGGAATTTCCAGTATCTTCCACGATTCAGTGCAACAAGAGTAGCGCTAAGGCCAACCCATGCAAGGAATCCATGTCACGCAAATACTACGACCCAAATATGGATACCCCCATAGGATATTCCATCTCGTAATGTCAATGAGGCATCAACATCCCATACTATGAGCAATATTGCCTCCCACACAATCTACATGGTTAGTTCTAGACCAATATGTGGAAGTTGTATAAAAACCTCTCATAACACTAAAGAGGCCCCTATATCACACGCATTTTCGGCACGAAAATCTCTCCAGAGTGATTAAGCACACAAGAAGAGGGTCAAACCCTCATTCGATTGTAACATCACCCCTCATCCATATATTGAGGGGGAGTTAGTCCACCGCTATGATGTTGCGAAAGAAGATGTAGGATCAGGAAAGTATGAAACCCTTTGGAAGGGCCCATACATCAACAAACACTACCTCCCAAAGGGGGCATACATATTGTTATAGCTTGATCGTACTTACTTAAAAATCCCATCAATGGTCTCTACCTCAAAACAATTCAACCCATAAAATGCTAGAGTAGACATGTATTCACCATGACTTATTTTTTATGATGACCAACTCATCATGGATTCAATCTAAATATCATTCTATCATCATGTGTCAACAAATGGATACTCTTCCAGCTTATCATCACGAGTTTGTTGATGGTGCATCATGATTGTCACAAAACCTTTCTATTGTGGCCTGGGCCATATACTCCCCAGACCGGACACCTCATCTCTTTAATGGACTTTGTATCGGATCAGCCACCAATAATCAAGCAGAGTACAATTCTATCACAAACCTCTTAGGTGATGCCCACCACCTAGTTATTCATCAATCGCATGTATTCCTTGATTCCTAGCTAGTTGTATTGCAGTTAAACAAATACCTTTCAAGTCCGGGATACACGCCTTTCATGGAAGTATCTGCATGCACAAAGGTTAGATAGACATTTTGATCATATCACATTTACACATATACCAAGGGATTAATATCACATAGCTGATCGCATTTCTAATCAAATACCAGACTGGTATGCATCACATATATATAACCATCAAGATACATAAAACATCAACACAAGATACAACTCAAACAAAATATAGAAATACACAAAAAGTATAGATGCATATGACATATCACAAGAGTTGCGAAAAAATAATATTGTATATACATAAAAAAATATATGAGTACAAAAAATATCACATCATCCTCTAGCCCACGACTAGGAAAACTAAGTCAAAAAAATATAGGGGGGCGTCCTCATAATTGGTGCTTTCCATGGTACATACATAATCTCATAAACAAATCTAGACCACCAAGTCTATCTAGGGCCCTGGTGGCCCAATCTCTACATCTGGAACCAAAATCGGACTAGTCATAGCCATTGCCATGGTTATATGACACAAAATTTGTTGGTGTGCTCACTCTAGTGATGTGGTCGTCATTGACGACCTTCGCCATCCTTGCCCATCCATTGATAGGTAACCCTCTAGTCAGGGTCTCCACCATGCCCCAGGTATGTTGATAACTCTGCAGCTCAACCTCTACAGCTGCCAAGCGTGCCTCTGCATTCTTAGTACACTCGCACCATCGCTCTGCATCATCGCCTGTAGCTATTCTACTACCCTCTCCATAGGGCCCACCAATATCTAACTAGCACCGTTGTGCTAGTCACTCAGGACCACTCCAAGGCCTAGATGGTTGCCTCACCACCCTCGGTCTCTATGGTACAGGGACATCCACTACAACGACCATATGCTTAGGATCATGGCCTACCAAATAGGCCAGTGGTCGCCCCCGTGGCTATGCATCTACAAGTAAACAAGAATTAGGGGAATTTTGAGGTCTAAAGTGGGCCTCCTAAGGAAATTATAAATAATAGTGGAAACTATAAAATAAGATTAGATTACATCATCAAATTTTAGAGGGAAAAAAGAAAAAACTATTTTTTCAACTTATCTCTCTATAGGTTTACTCAAGTTTCGAGCGGGAAGACTCATTGGATGAAAGATTTAATTTCCTCATCTAAGGAGTACCCATGTTCCATACTTTCAATGGTCCCTGCTACACAAAAAATGAGAAATACATGAAAAACATGACTGCAATCACATTTATTCATGTATTTCTCATTTTTTGTGTAGTAGGGTCCATCAAAAGTTTGAAGCATGGCTACTCTTTTGATGCAGAATTAAATTTTGCATCCGAGTAATCCCACTTAAAATTTGAAGAAAACATTAGGGAGATGAGTTGAAAATACAAGTTGGAAAAGTAGTTTTATTATTTTATTATTTTTTCATCTTTTTACTTTTTTACTCCAAAAATGGTGAATGATCCCCCATGATTGGCATCATCATCTTGAATCCTATTGGTTCTCATAAAGTTTATTTTCGTTGTAAAATTTTCTTAGGAGGCCCATTTTAGACCTTAAATGTCTTCTAACGCATGGTATCAACATCATTATAATTAAAACATCATAATGATACATAAAAACAAATACATGTATACAAATGTAGGAATAAAAATATACCTGCTAGTCCCTAGGCATCGCCCGAAGGAAGTCACATATCTGGATCTCCCCAGAAGTCCACACCATGGTAGGGATACTCCAGAATCAACTGAGGATTGGAGTTAAACCAATCATTGATAGTGGCATACAATAATGCCCTACCTCACCACCCTCGGCTCTTGGCATCACAGCTGCCCAACGACGTATACATGGGTCCCTGATAGGCCCTGCTGGCACTGTTAAGATCAGACGAAGCATAGCTACCCAATCATACATGATATTGCAAAGTTAACTCCCATAGAAAAAAATCATGAGTGCACCTCGTGGGACTTGCGTAAGCTAAGAAAATATCCCACGATGCAGCAATCAATCCCAATAAAAAAAGTGCCCCTCCTGTATCTGTTGAAGAACTGCTATATGGGGCCCTGATGCTTTGTTGGGGGATGTTGATCCAACCACCCTCACAATCATCGCTAGCACTTCCCGCTCAGCGAGACCCAACACAAATGTAATCTTAGTACAACCTTACTCATACGGGTCATGCCCACAATAAGTGGCACCCTCTTCCTCTGCCCACTAATGAATATCCACATGAAAAGCATCCACATGAGGCAACATACTAGTAACAAAATAAATATTAGTATGAACCGATATCAGAAAACTTTTCAGATGGATAATGATAATCCGTCGGTTCACATCCCAAAATCTAATAAAAAAGTGCATAAAGTTGTCTTGCGATCTCAACAAGGGGGTTCTGGAGAAACTTTAGGATCCCCCACTACACCAACAATTGGCTAGCAGTTGGATCCCATGCCACATACACACACAATTTCTCCCAATCTCTATCCCTCCAGATCATCCTACCAGCGAGAATACCATGTGTCAAATATTTAGCCCCCTAGTCTATCAAAAAAGAGAGAAAAACGAAGCGAAAACCCATTTTTTCTCATAGTCGCGCACTTATGAGCATGACAGACACGATATCGTGTGCCTATTTTGCAAACAGTTGCACGTCTGTCAGGCATCTAAGCTGTGGCATCCAAAGTGGTGAAGACCACACACTTGTTTCTCAAGCAGGAACACGGTCCATGCATTTGTGTCTCACACAAACACACGGCCATCGCGCATTACCCTATCCAAACCGCGGTGACCCCCTCAGGGTTAGCCATGACATTTCTCCCCTCAGACACAAGGAACATGCTTCTGAGGATGAGTTTTGTGCGGAGTCATCACAAAAAGCCCTTAGTTTTGTGCAGTGACTGCATGACTCCAAAATATTCTCCCGTGCGACCAAGAAAAATCAACTTTAAAATACTATACAGGGGACCCCTGTACGACTTGTCTACCCTAAGATGACCAAAATGATGAAGAGTAAGGTACAAGCCCTTACCTAGCTCTCCCCGTGTTCATCCCAGGTGCTTTGACTTACCGCAACAACATGAAATGCTCCAAAACCTTGCTCTAACCTCTACAAATCGACAGTAAAAATGAGTGATATTTTACCCCCTTACCCCAATCTATCATCCTTTTCGCCATATTTTGTGGTCCATTATCGAAGCATGAGATATCCATTAAAAAACTGGAAGAGACATAAGGATCAATACCATACCATATTCGTCATGGAACTCTTTGTTCTGGTAAATGCCAAAACACATTTTTTGGCTTGTATTACACTCAGAAATGGATCTGAAGTACTCCTCTAGTTATTTAATTCATATCATTCAATCAGTCATATATTATATGTAAGTTTTAAACAAATTTTTTCACTTGGGGTATTGGTTGTGTCCATTGTAGGAACATCGCACAACAACCCGACAGACAAATAATAGAGTAGGTATCATTCTTCACTTAGCATGATAGGCTTCCTCTCAAACTTTGCATATCCTAACATCATATCTCTAAAATATGCCATAGGGCCCCTCATCTCGACCATGTTTATCACCATCGCGTCGTCATATATGATAAACATTTGCATCACTCGATAGAACCCCCACCCCCACTCATGGCTCACTTAATCTTTGTAGACCCCTCTTCACTAATAGGAGCCATGACCACTTACTTGGGCTTGGGAACTATGCCACTCACATGCCTTGAAGTTTACCCTCATTATACTACACTCATCACACATGCACACCACTTCCCAAGCCATCTCTAGTACTTTATGATAGATCAAGATGGATGCACCACAACATCCTACATTTTGCCTGTCCTTCACCCATCTTGCATAGCCCATATGTGTCACTTCATTCGCCTCAGAAACCTAACATGGAGACCAACCAATGCCCCCCCCCCCCCACTCTGTTAGCTGAAAAAACCACACCTCCATATAGGTCACCATCTATTAGGTCCCTATACTACTAGTGTAAACCCTTATTGTTATTAGTGCACCCCCCTTATTATATTATTTTGCCCATATAGTCCCTATGTTGTTAGTATTGTACCCAATAGAAGCCCACTATTGTTATTTTTATGCCCATAAAATATTATTGTTATGTAGGCTCTGATTATATTGGGACCGCTTAGACTCATATATATAGAAAGGAGGCCTTGTCATTTGTGTAATCCAAGAATTGTTTATTTATGTAATGTAAAGGATGTTTCCCCCTTAAAGAGGCTTATTTATAATTCGTTGATCTATCTTTTCTATCTTTTTGTGAGTTGGTTTCAGAGCTTTGGGTTCTAGGGTTTCGCTGCTCCAAAACAAGTCATCCTGGAAGTTTCGCTATAACGTTTTTCTGTGATGTTTTAGAAGCTAAAACAATAAACCATTTTAGCTGAATTCAAGATTATCCTCAGCTCCGAATTTGAGATATCGTCTCGCTATATTTTCGGAGATATGATCTTAGGGAGTTAGGGTGTTTCTAAACTCCAAAATTCCATCTCAAACAGGCCATCGTGTAATTTTCGCTATACGTTTTTTTCTACGAAGGTTCAGACACTGAAATTAAAACCCATTTGATTTTAAATCTTAATTAAGCTTGGGCCCAAATTTCAGATCTTTTTTTGCAATATTTTCAGAGATATGGTTTAAGACATTTATGGTTTTTTCCGGATCTTGAATTACATCCCAAATAGGCGATCTTGGGAACATCGTCATAACTTTCTCTCTAAGTATCGGATTGAAATTTCATAAGAAGTTACAATAATAGGACAAACATTGGTTTTCTGAGCATTGGTTTCAGATCTGAATATTGAAACAGTGACACATGGCACTTCGTACAAGTTCGTTGTACTGAAAAAGTGTATAAAACGATCATCTTGGGAGATTGGGCATAACGCTTTCTCGGAGAATCCAATTCCATTCAAACTAGTGGCATTGGAAATAGGACTAAGAGGGCTACAACAACAAGAAATTTCAGACCTTGGAGATCCGAAATTTCAGAGATACATCAGATTCAATATCGAGCTCCTACAAAGTGAAAAAAGGTGTGTAGTTTTTTTCAATTTTTTGTAAGTCTAGTTTGAAAATTTAGTTTGAAGGAATTCAAAGGGCATAGTGAAGCATCATTATCATTAATTTATGCCCCGAAGAAATAAAATGGAAACAACTGATAATCAACCTGAAATCTCTAGCAAGACTCATGAAGAAGATGAAAAAATGCAACATGATATATCAAAATTACGAGACCGAGTGGAACAAATTTCACTCTCACAAAAAGTAACAAAAGCTAAGATGGATGGTTTAAAGAAAGAAATGGAAGATAATATGGATGGTTTAAAGAAAGGCATGGAAGCTAAGATGGATGATATGAAAGACAACATTGAATATTGGAAGAAGGA
The DNA here is from genome assembly GCA_031772625.1 of Pinus tabuliformis. NCBI lineage: Eukaryota > Viridiplantae > Streptophyta > Pinopsida > Pinales > Pinaceae > Pinus > Pinus tabuliformis. The sequence continues at coordinate 62,538,272 of CM062806.1, forward strand.
CATGGAAAGTTGGAAGGAAGGTTTGACAAAGTGGCTACCAAAAAGGTTTCCTAATGGCGAAAAGGTAGTAGAGAAAACTCAGAATGAGAACAAATTAGATTTTAATCATGATTCAAAGAATGACAACATTAAAGATTTGAAGAAAGACATGGAATGTTTGAAGGAAGGTTTGACAAAGTTGCTACAAGAAAGGCTTCCTAATGGCAAAAAGGTAGTAGAAAAAACTCATGATGAGAACAAAAGAGAACAAAATAAATGTTAATCATGATTTCATAGACTCTAACGTTGGAATAAATATCCAATACATTCCAAAGATCAATATGAGGAAGTTTGATGGCAAGGATCCCATAACATGGATACTACAGATGGAACAATAATTCGATCTCCATAATGTGAAAAACAAACAAAATGTACGCATTGCAACTTTATATTTGGAACCCAATTAGTTTGTATGGTATCGATGGATTTTCTTCTGTAAAAAAACTGTCACTAGGTCAATTTCTATTGAAAAAATGATAGCACATTATGAGGATACAAAGAGAAACACCTTCTTTAGCCAGTTGATAAATCTCAAACAAAAGGGTTCAATGGCAGAGAACATTGAGGACTTCCAAAAATTTAATATAAGGGTAAATGATATTCTAGAGAAGTAGAGGGTTGGTGTCTTCATAGGGAATTTAAAGGATAAAATTCAACATGAGGTTTGCCTTTGGGAACCTGATTCATTGGAGAAGGCATTCAGGTTGGCAAGAAAAATGGAAAGCAAAATTATGGAAAAAGGGAAGCCTATCACTCACAACTATAAATATGGAAGTGTTGTTGGCCCTAGCCTTCCACAACTTACAAGATTAACACCATAACAATTGGAAGAAAAAAGAGAAAAATGGCTTTGTTACAATTGTGATAGAAAATACACTAAAGGTCATAAGTGTGCTGAGAATAAATTATTTTATAGGGATTGTGAAGAGGAGGAAGAAAAGGAACAAGAAAAATCAAAAGAAGAGGATATACACGAGGAAAAAACCCTAGAGAAAGAAGAAATTAATCCCACCATATCTTTTAATGCGTTTGCCAGAATTACCAGTCCTCAAACTATCAAGATAAAAAGACATATCAAGAAGAAAAAGGTAATAGTGTTGATTGATTCAGGTAGTACCCATAATTTTATTCATTGTAAGATAGCCAAGAAATTGAATTTCTCCCTATATCAAGCACCAAAGTGTCAAGTGACAGTTGCAAGTGGATGAACCATAAATTGCTATGGAAAGTACCATAATATAAAGCTATCCATGGGAGAATATGTATTGAATAGCCCAATGATTTCCATTCCAATGGGTGGTGTTGATGTTTTACTAGGAGTCCAATGGCTACAACCCTTGGTTACAATACCATTTAATTTTCAAGAACTTTTCATGTTTTTTTTTTGGAAGGAAATGAAGTTGAATTAAGGGGTATCACACGGAAACTGGGAAAGATAATCAACTCTAACAGAATGAAAAATCTTCTAAAGAAATAACAACAAGGCGTAATTGCACAATTATGTTCGCTATACGTTCCCACATCAAAATCATCTATTTCTCTAGATCTCCAAAAAGTCTTGGACAATCATTCTAAGGTATTTGAGACTCCCAAAGGCCTCCAACCTATTCGTGATCATGATCATGCTATTCGTTTGATTCAAGGAAGTGTCCCTCCAAACATCAGTGTAACAACCTCGAAATTAAAACATGCAACTAATTAGATCAATTATGTGATTTACAATCAACACACCTCTCTTCAACTAATTAGCATAGCATTTTTGAGAAGTAAGAGCAAAGGAAATTTACTTGTAGTGATGATATTCCTTACTTGTAATTTTGGAGTTGAACGCTAGTTGAATCTCGCTAACTGTAACAACGTTTTGGAGATGACTCTCCACCCAACCGTAGGCTCAGTTGCACATAATCTTTCTACAAATGGCCACCCTCGAGCCCTCAATCAACGTACTACTGCCATGGAATCCTTTGTTTCACAACACTTTTCTCCCATGAGAATGGATGATGGAATGATCTCTTATCTTCCTCATTGTCTATTAAGTAGACCAAACATTGGAAGCGGAACCACATGCATACATTCCATGTGTCAACATGAAACTTTTATTTTTTTATTTTAAGTTTTACTGAAGTTATTTTTTCTCTTAATTTATTTCTTTCTTACTTTATTCCTTTTTACTTTTTGATAAATTTACTTATTTTTACTATTTTTATAGTTCTCTTAGTTAACTATTTCTTATTTTATTTTACTTTTAGTTAACTTTACTTATTGTTACTATTTTATAGTTTATTTTTATATATACTTAATTAGAACTCCAGGGTTGTTATTTAGTATTTTATTTATTTGTTATTGTTATATTTCTTCATTATTTATTATCTATTTACAATTATTATCTTTTCTTTATTGTTTATTATTTATTTCCTTATATTTTAATATTAGATTATATTATTTATTATTTTTATTATTCTTATTATTAGGGGACATTACATACTCCCCCTCTTTAAAGAACTTCATCCCAATGTTAAATTAAATAATTTTACATTTTATTTATTTAGTTATTTATTACTTAATGTTTTCCCTACACCCATTGTTGAGCTAGTATAACTAGCAGGCATCGAAAGTTTTCACAACACCCAAGAAATCTCAAGGAGTCTCTGTCATTTTTCCCACTTTCGGTACTAAGCATAAGCCTCATTGGTCTATATCCTAGTCCAAGGCAGGCCCCAAGGCTTGCGCCCAACTCAGATCTCATCCACCCCAAGGAAGGCATTTGGTACGATACTCAATGACTCTGGGTATCTCGCAAGGCTGGCCCACTCCCTCCACACCTACTAAGTTGCACAGCCTCAGGCATCGAATTCCTTACACCCCCACCAGAATTCGATATCCCAATCCAATACCAGGCACCTAGCTTATAATATCAGGCACTTGGCCTTGTCAAGATGGTCCCATTGCCCTTCAAGAGCTATCCATCAAGAGCTATACAAGACAAAGGAACCACTTGCGTATGTAGTGTTGATTGAGTTTGTCCCCAACCCATATGGTGTTACATATTCTCCCTCGTAGTTATGGGATTTGACGAGATCTTAAATAAACTGGCCCTCTCGGCCCATTGGTGGATTTCCTGTCCATCACCACATCTCAACATACATCTAATGCATTAGCAATAACCATAGTATCATAGAAAATAATCCACATGTCAAGTCTTGCATGTCATCATGAGAAGATAACATCATTGTTATCACAAAATTATGAATGTCATAAATCTACATGCAATTACCACATGCTTGACATCATAATATCCATCCTAAGTTATGACATCAACATTCAACATTAAATACCTATCATCACATAGTAAATGAACATATCAATATACCTCAACATAACATCATAATGCCTATGCATATCATAATAATCATAATCATACAAAACCATTATCATAACAAATAAATAAATAAGCACCACATATACATCATAAATATGAGAATAATCTCAATACATGTCAAATATAGAGCAATAATACACGATAAACATTCTTATCATGATTCATCCACAAAAATCAAGTTCATTTGCATGTGTAAACAATGAATACCAACTATGAAATAAGATTATTCATCATCCTTTTAGGATCTAGACTATCTCACCAATAGTATTAGTGTCATGTTTTCATCAAGTTGTCAATTATTTTTCAATAATCATTTCCGCTTCTTTCAACTAAAAAGTTGAAAATTTACATATTAGTTAATTAAGTACATAGTTAAAGTTCACATTGTTGTTATTCACAATTGGTTGCATGAACTATTCTATAACATGCATCCATATATTTTTTTAATATAAATTAAATTCATAAATTTTCATTTAAGGAAAATTGATATAAACAATATATAAATCAATTAATATTGATCTATATATTACTTAATATGAAACAAATTATTAATTATATTGAGAACAAAATATTAAAATAATCAAAATTAAAAACTATTCATTTCCATTTCACAGGGAAAGAAATTTTACAAAACGATTTATACCCTATAAACATTAATGTAAATAAAATATTAATATCTCAACAATCACATAAAGGAAAAATGCTAGTTTAAAAAAAAATTAAAATATTAATAATTTAACTTCAGCCACCACATTTTACAACTATAATTTATATTTGTGAAAAGAGAACCTACTTACATTAATAACTAAAAATGTGCTAAAGTAATAAAGTAATTAAGCTAATATGTATAATCTCTACTCTAAACACCCTCTTACTCTAGCCACCCTCTTCCCAACAAAGAAAATATTCCCACCTTTTTTGGGTTATTCCAGTTCTCATATTAAGAAAATATTCCCACCTTTTTTGGGTTATTCCAGTTCTCATATTAATGGGTTACAATCATCTGTTAGGGAAATATGACTTTGTTACTATATATAACTATTTTATAGCCAATTATATTTTTGATATTATCTTCTGGTCACAAAATAGAAATACAAAATCAAGATTTTCATTGATATTTAAATATATTGAGAATATACTTTTGTGAATCACTTATATATAAGTACTTTATATTATCTTAATTTTAAATAAGTAAATAGTGAAATGTAAAATACGAAATTCTTATTTAAATAAGTAAATAGTGGAATGTAAAATATGAAATTCTTATTTAAAATCCCATGACCCTTGGCATGGATTATTTTAAAATTAAAACGCTTGGTCAAGAGACTTTCTTTTAAGAGGAAATCAGAGAATAAAGAGAGAGAATTTAGGTTGATTTTAACGAGCGTATAATCTAGTAGTAGAATAAATGATGCTGGCATATTTTTAATTGGAAAGAAGGTGAAAAATAAATTCAAAGCTTTTAAATTAGTAAAGCTCAAATCATGAATCAATTATGTGAGAAAAGCAAGAAAGAATTCCACAAGTATCTAGCATATTCAAAAACCAATTTCGACAAATATAGAGAAATACATAGTGGAGTGCGTGTATGATAAAGTTATTCATTAGGGTAAACAAGAAGCTTTGCCATTGAGCTTATCATTGTCTTCGGAGAGGTCGATAGTGTCCTGCTTAGTCGATCACCCCGCCTAATGGTGTCCTAAATTTCTCGCATTTGCTATAGAGCAAAGAGCAGACAGGGGTGGTGAAGAAGATAAATCAGCAGAGGCGAAACACAACAAGGCTCCGTCTTGGAATCCACTTGGCTCTGTAGCTGGCATGTACTAGAAATGGGCCTAGAAACAACACTGTCACTAGAAAACAAGGAAAAGGTGTGCATCCTTGCGAATTAAAAGTAAATAATACTATGAAATTGTAGGGTTTGGGCACGGGAAAGAAATTGAATTGGGGTTTTTAATGTAGTTGATTTATAGATATTTAGGACAATTTTTTGTGCCAAATTTCTGTGCCATAAGGTTATTCTAGCTTAATTAAGTAAAATTACAAACATTTCCTATCAGATGTACCCCCCCTTTGAATGGTTCTGGTAGCCTGTTTCCGCTTTAAACAATTTATTAGAGTTATTACCATTTTTCTCTTTTGGTCACTAATTTTACGACGACCATTACCAGTGATTCAATGACCATGTAGAATGTTACAGATTTAAAATTTTATTAGAGTTTTCACAAATTTCCCTTAGGATAGGGGTTCTACGAAGGATTTTTCTTGCTATTCAGTGATCCCAAATTTACCTCTCTAGACAGTGGTTTTATGAAGGCCAAACCTTTTTATCCAGTGACCACTATTCTCAATGTCCGAATGTTAGCTTGCAAGTATCTGTTTCTCTTATCTTGTCCCTCTATTACATAGTTACTTCCCTCAAGTCCATTGACTCACATCCTGGAGCGATGGTGGTTTGAGTGGAGCAACCTATTCTCCGTATCTCGTCCCCGTAAAAATATAGCCATTAGAATAGGATACATATGGTGGTTTTTCTAGGGATACTTTTGTATTTGTTGTTGTGAGGGACCTGAGTCCTAAATAGTGTTGATAGTGGTTTTGGGATTGATTGGTTTTTATGGGAAGGTTTGTTATCGGATTCCGCTTATCCAATATTCCGGGGGCTTCTTTCAAACCATTTATTTTTATAAGAAATCCGTATCTATAAGCTGGCATGGGTTGGAGGTGATGAGTGTCCATAATCAGTGTCCTATTATGCTCCGCGTAACGTCTACCCCTGTACCCTATACATGTAACTTTACTGTTTTAGAATAGACTAGTTACCAAGGAGATTTCCAAAGCAAGTGGCTGATTCGGCGACGTTGACATTCTATTCGATGGTAAGGTCTAGGTAAGGTTAGGCGAGGGAATTGAAGAGCCTGCTTGAGGTCAGGTGGTATTTAATTCTTGTTGTGACATATCCTACAATTGGCACGGGAAATATTCTCATGGGAATGTGTTATCACAAAATCGTGTACTAAGGGCTGCTACTTAGTAAGATCTCATGAAACTGTTTCAGACCAGGCTTTAGACTAAGGTTTAGCCTCCTTAGTCAGAGAGGGCTCTCTCACAGATTTTTGATATTAATTAAGGACAAGAAAAGATGGCTAACTCTTTAAACAGTAGATGAATTTTAAGCTGGTTGGAACAACAAAATTAGACTTCTTCCATCGGGCTCATGGAGTCATACACTTCTGCAGTAAACTATTAGCTACTCAATCATGGAAGCCAAGGCATATAATGTCTAAATACTAAGAACATTTCTCAAGAAGAACCTCAACTCAAAAAACATACACAGGAAGTCTGAGCACTAGGTGAATTCAGAGTGATTGCATATTTAGTGAGCTGTAAAACAAGAAGAATAAATACCAAACCACATATACTCTGAGCATTTGAAACACAAGATGAATCTTGGGAAGAAAAAGTACTCTTTCTATTACTGTCAAAGTCTTTTACATAAGCCAATATGAAAACTCTGTTTTTATAAAAATCTCCAACCCTTTGTTTATTTCTCTTTCAGCTATTTATAAAGTTCTCCTACTTGACTCCGATTCCTCTGAGGGGAATTCGAAGTCCTTTCCTAATGACACCTATTCACTTTTAAACTAACTAATAAAAGCCACTTTCCTACTAATTGACAGCTCTGGACTCCTAAAACAATTAAAACTCTAATTCTACATCATGCTGGAAAAAGCATTTATTACAACCAAGCTTCACTCTCTGCCAAGTGGATTACTATAGCGGTAGCTTTGATGGCCTTAATTACAATGAACTTCATTCTTTGACATCTGCTTACTTTCTGGCGGTGGCTGTGATGAAACTTTAATGCTCCATGTTTGTCTTTAATGACATATCTTTCTGTTACCCTGAAACATAGGCCCCTGTTTGTCGGTCTTTGATTTGCCTCAACATATTCGAATCCTAAGGAGTATGCTTTTATCCTTTAATAAAAAGAGCGGGCTGCCACGTCCTTAATGTGTTGTAGGCTGTAATGATGGACAGGTGTCTCACTTTTTTTTAAATTCCCGCTTGTATACCAAACTGCCTGTTTATGTTAAAAACACCACCTACAGCAGTTTCGTAGCGCTGCGAAGCTGCTTAAAGAATTCTGGCGCTGCGAAAACACCCTGTCTTTAAGCTAGGCTAAAATTTTTTGGCAACATCATTTTCAGTGATAACAGAATGTACATGGCCTTACATGTACAAGACCTGGTGTTGTAGGCATTCTCGAGGGTGGTGATTCCGCGGAGGGTTGGGACGTGGGATCTGTAGTCATTGCAATCGTTTTCCTAGGTAGGCACGAAGGTTTTAAATTTTGGAAGGACATCATTGTAGTACATGTAGACTGATGGCCTCCTTCGAGTTTGACACGTCATTACAAGAAGCTTTTATCCAAGCCACAGTGGCGACTGAGTCACAAAGCCATGCAAATCAAAATACGATGTGGAAGGTGGCACACTACCCTCAGCTGACAACCCTGGGGGATGGACGTGACATGTGGTTGGAAACCGGTTTTATGCCACAAACCAATCTCGAGAGGAAAAAAGGTGGCTAAAGGAAGGGTGGTAGAAAACAATGTCCCATAAAAAGTACTGCTCCAGTGCCTAATCACTCATTTGGTCACGACACGCTCCCCAATCGAATTACGAGTCTTTAGAGGAGGGAATTAGTAGGAAGGTGGTACTTTTTTGAGATTGAAGAAGCCGAGGTGAGACAATGGTTGGCAAAGAAGTGGAAAATCTTGTTGGCGTATATTCCTACGATGGTGAAACTCATGGGAGGATGGTTTAGTTTTCATTGTCTTAGTGAAGAAGACCTCAAGAAAATTGCAACAATGCCATGGGTCAAGGACCGGGGTTTTTTGACAATGTATGCATGGTATGTAGGCTTCAATACTTTGAAGCAAATGCCATAAAATAAACTCATATGGGTCAAATTGGCCGGACTACCAGTGGAATTTTGGACGAAGGATGTTTTTACGGATATAGGTAATGCCATCGGAAAATTCGTATACATAGATCCTCAGTGTCTGGGAGCTAGGGATAAGAGGATTGCTTGGGTCCTTGTATAAAAATACTTTGGTGAGGCTTTTCCAGACCACATTGAACAAAGGTGGGAAAACATAAATTTCACTCAGTGTTTGGATTTCTAGGGAATTCCATTCCAGTGCCTCAACTGTCACCAAACTGGACATTTAATTGCTAATTTCCCCAAAGCAAGAGGAGGATGGCAGTCGTTGAGGGAGCGTAAAGGGATTCACCAAAGGCTACAAAAGGAAAAAAAATCAGAGTGCTTCTCTCCTCGTCACGGTTATGTCAACAAACATAACGTAAATACTTTGGGCTCAGGTAATTCTAGTCACACAAACCAGATATTTTCTGAACCTTCTCCCAATTTTATAAAAAAAACATCTGCTCCTATTCCTATTCAAGTCCAATCATCATCCTCGTCATCTGAGCAGTTAGGTTCCCATATAGCTGTTGATTCATCATTTCAAGAACATCCCCAAATGTTTTCATCTCCAGTCTTTCCTGAGATGCCACTACAGTCACGACATACTATGATAGATATCCCATCTACCTCACACACACAAGCCCGAAAGCCTCATTCTCCAGCTACTTGGTGAGCACCAGTATTGCAGCAATAATGTTGTAACTCCTGGGGCTTCCTTCTTTACTTTTATCAACCCGGTAGTTCGTAACAAACTTGGAAGCGATGGTGCTGTATGCACAAGTACTAGCTCTTACTGCAAGCTGTCACTTGGTCAGCTGGCGCAAGATCACTAATGAGCTCAAGCTAACTTCTATGAGTTCTTAGAAGAAGCTTTTAACTGTGATGAAAGAAAGCTAATGCTACAAAGGCTATTCTATTTGCAGAAAGAGAAGGAAAACTGAAATGTAACGCAAACCCTAGCAAACCCTGATTTACCTATTAACCCTACTTTTGCAAGAAAAGAGATGGAAACTGATGAAATGAGTGCTATTGACTACTGAAAAGGTAAATTTCATTTATTCAAGCTACTTCTGAAAATAAATGAGAAGAAAACATATTTTTGTGCTTTTGAGTGTTTTTATGTGAAATCATTATGCTTGTGATTTATCTGGTTGTGATTGTGCAGAGGTTTGGTGGTGAAGGAAGGTGGAGTTGGTTGTTGCAGAGGTGGAGGAAGGTGTGGAGAGGTCCTAAGAAGCCCCTAGTACCCTTCTGAAGACTTTCATAGTGATCGGACTTTGAAAAATCACTCACAGGAAATTCTACAGGAGGTTGTAGGGGATTTACAGGAGGATCTACACGAGGATCTACAGGAGGAGGCCGAGAGCTATTTTTGGAGTTTTTAAGGTGGAAAAATGATAGGAAAGGGGAACTGAAGGCTAAATGAAGGTGTTGAGGTGTCTAGAACTTGTCAAAGAATATCAAGAACGAACATGATGGGTCGATTTGTTCAAATGGCAAGAAATAAGCTTATGGAGAAAATGCAGAAATTAGGGCAGATTGGCGAAATGTTGCGAATGACTTGGGAAATCTATGAGAAGTGAGTTGGTGCTGGATATTTTATGGATTTATGGTGAGCTGAGATGTCCTGTGAGAGATTTGCACATTTACTTATCAAAACTGAGCGAGAAAAAACTAGTTGTACTATGAAAACAAAAATATCACTTATTAACCTAATTCCTGACCTAGAAATAGAAAATGTTGAACAATAACCTATGAATAGAAAATCATGCAGAGAGAACTATGGTAAAAGAACAAGAAATGATCTAAGCAACTGAATCTGGACCAATATATCGATCTTTCCAAATCAAGTTATCAAACTAGCAGTTGCATGGAAGAGCAAAACTGTGTTTTTGGTGGCAGCAGAAGTGCCTTGACCTCAAATCATAGTCCTAGGAAGGGAGAAAGGAGATCAGGGCCTGCTGTTGGCCTTTTTGAATCTTATTCTGTCAATGCAGTAACGTACTTGAGCAACTGAAACACAAAACAACTATGCAAACCATCAAAATCAACCTAATCTAACAAAGTAAAATGAATCTATGTAGCATAAATTAACTCATGAACTGAAGCAAAAAACATATAAGTACACAATAAGAGGTGTTGGGTAGCTTGGGTTGGGCCCTAACCCAAGAGAACCAGCCCTCTGAAAGAGATCAGTGCTGGTTCAAAAAATGTTTCATCTTCATTACCAAAAATAACAGTCACATTACAAGAATTGTTCTCAAAAGGAACTCGAAAATAAGATGAATAATGTGCTGCACAAAAGTGCGAAAATTATACTAATGGCTGGCTAACCTACTAAGGCTCTAAGCCTCCTTATTTATTCAAATGGAGTCCTCCAATAGTCCTCCTAAAATCAAGGAACTCGGCTTCCTAGAATTGGAGATAAACAACAGTGCTTCTTTACTTGCTTGGGTGCCCCTTGGAATCATCAATGTGGACCTTTGTGTCCCAGGTTACTGATGGAGGATTCAAGGAAAGGGGTCATAAATGAAGGAGACACCCCCCTACAAATCCTCTTCCCTATTTTCCTTGAGTTTTGGCTGCCATTTGCTCATAAATCCCTTGACTTTGTCCAAAATTGGCCAAAAAATCTGCATAAAGCACACATTAGACTACATGGCAAAGTGACTAACCCAATTCACTCTATTAGCATAAATATATTCAAAAACATGCAATAAACTAATGAGAATGGTGGATTAAGTTGAAATAAGAGGCAAAATGAGCCCATATAATTACCCATTTTTGGGGCTCATCATCACCCCCCTACTGAATGGGTTGCTCATCCTTTGAGCAACTAATCTAACTCTTCATCCTTGATGGCTTTGACAGATTCCCTGACATCCCATGCCTCTGATGTGATATCTTCCTCTTTATCATGGAAACCTACCTTCCTATCCACTTCTTCCCACTGTTTCTATTCTTTCTCTTCTTTTACTCCTTCCAGCAATCCTAACAGCAGTGGAGGACTGAATTTAAGGCCAATCCAATTGGCCTTCAAACTTTGCATTGAGTGCTTATACAGGGGCACTCTCCTCATGGCGTCCCTCATCCTGTTTGGGGAGTGATACTCCCTGATCCTTAGGCTGTGTGGCAATGTATTCCACCTTCTCATGCAGGCATGAATGCAGTCATCTTCGAACAATCTCTCCATGTCCTCGAAGTGAGCAATAGCCTGGGCCTACTTATCAACATAGTCTGGGACAACTTGAGGATTAGCTGCAAGGTGTTGGTGGGCATAGATGAGAGCTAAGGGGTCTGCTAGTTCTGCCCTAATCATCAGGGGTTCACTTAGCTCTTTTGCCATCATTTTTTGGATTTCCACTGCCCTTTTCTCTTCATGGCTCATCCAAGATGCCATAGACATCAACTGCAAGTCTCCCAACACAACATTTGGATCCCATAAGTTCATGTCAGTAAGTGCCATGTTATGCAGGTAAAATTCTGCTAGCTTCGCTTTATCCTCAGCTGAACTGTGATCACATAACTGCATGAATTGGCCATAATCCTGAAAAGGTATTGTGCCCCTCTAGGCCACTGTCTTAATCTGAAATTGGAGCCACTGATCCTTGAGGTACACTGCATATGATTTGGCTGGCTGGCTGCACTGTAATGCCTCCATAGCCCAGCCGGCCATGCAGGCTAATTGGGATTCCTTTCCCTGTAGCTGCCTTCTCAAAATCAACACCTCATTTTCTGCCTGGGATTCCCTTTCCTGTTGCTACTTTATCAATGTCTCACTGTCTGCCTGGGGTTCCTCTTCCTATTGTTGTCTTTTTGCTGCCTCACTGTCTGCCTAGGGTTCCTCTTCCTGTTGCTGTTTCTTTAAGATTGACAGCTCATTTCCTCCTTGAGGTTCCCTTTCTTGCAGCTGCTTCTTCAACATTTCATTTTCTGATTCTAATTGAGCTCTTCTGATGCTTTCTATATGCCTGACCATGCTCAATTCTTTGCCCATCTCTCTCAACCTGTTTTCCATGTGCCCAATGTCTTCCACCCCTTTTGATTTTGCAATCTGCATCCATGTATAGGTCTTGACTCTTTCCTTTTCCAGCTCAAAGAAAAGAGGAATTGCAAACTTTTGTGGGATGATATTCCCACCTTCCAGAAGGTTGTAGTAAGAGCCTAAGTTAGGCTGAGGTCCAGGCTTTGGTATCTCTTTTGCCTTGTCTTCCTCCTTGGTTTGTTCTTCTGCCTTCTTTTCAAGTTTTTTAGTCTCTTTGAGCTTTGCCAATGTCTCTTGTAGAGAGGTCTGCACCTCCTGTAGGACTGTTTTGGAGTCCATTAGTTTGATCCTTTCTTTCCAGGTAGAGGTCTTAGGACTTCGTCTCTCGTAAGTGATGGGGCTTTTGGAGGGAGATTCCTCCTTTGTTGTAGTAGGTACATCCTCAATGATGATGGGCTCCTTTGAAGGTGGCTGAGGCTTCCCCATCTTGATTCTGGTGCTCTTTCAAGCTTTGAAGTACATAGATGGTTGTCTTTTTCTTTTCCCTTTGGGCTTGGCTGGAGTACTAAGTGTAGCAAGAAAAGCTACTGCTTCTCTTGCTAGTGTCTCAGGAGACACTTCTTCTTGTTGTCTTTCTTCTTCTTCATCTACTGTCTATGACTCTGTTTTCTCCTCCGCTTGCTGAGTTTTTGCCTTTCCTGTGGAAGCCTTTTTCTGAGCTGTCTTAGGCTTCTTCTTTTCAGTTCTTATCCTTTTCTTTTTCTTTGCTTTGGTTTTCCCTTTTTCTGCTTTTGACTCTGTCTTCTTCTCTGCTTGAGGCTTATCTTTAGTGGTGTCATGTTTCTTCTCTCCTCTCTATTTTTCTTCTTCTGTGTGGGGTTCTTCTTCTTCCAATTGAATGTTCTGTTCTTCTTCATGGATTCCCTTCTCAGCTTCCTCTTTTTGGTCCTCCTCTTCACTTCCAGATGGACTAAGGTCATCAGTAAGAGTCTTTATATCATCTTCTTTAGTCATGTTCCTGAAAATATCCCAGGCTATAGGGATTGTGTAAGTGTGGAGGGCATCCTCCACCAGTAATTTAATGAGCCCATGGTGAGCCAGTTGGTTTGGAACCCCTGCATTCAATTTGGTGCTACACTCTATTAAGGATTGGAGGAGAAAGTTTGGAAGACTGATTTTTATGGATGCAGGAAGGTCCATGCCATATTTTAGTTCATGTAATAGTCTGAAATGATACCCATAAACGATGTTGTATCTTCCTTCACAGGAGATATACTTCATGATCTGATCGCTGACCTCACCCCATGGATAAGGTATACCTGTCCTTCTGATCCCATTCTTATCCTCCACAGGATGTTCATCAGGCTGGAAAAAGTTCTTCTTAGTATACTTGTCCTTCTCATCCCATTCTTATATTCCAGATGGACTAAGGTCATCAGTAAGAGTCTTTATATCATCTTCTTTAGTCATGTCCCTGAAAATATCCCAGGTTATAGGGATTGTGTAAGTGTGGAGGGCATCCTCCACTAGTAATTTAATGAGCCCATGGTGAGCCAGTTGGTTTGGAACCCCTGCATTCAATTTGGTGCTACACTCTATTAAGGATTGGAGGAGAAAGTATGGAAGACTGAGTTTTCTGGATGCAGGAAGGTCCATGCCATATCTTAGTTCATGTAATAGTCTGAAATGATACCCATAAACGATGTTGTATCTTCCTTCACAGGAGATATACTTCATGATCTGATAGCTGACCTCACCCCATGGATAAGGTATACTTGTCCTTCTGATCCCATTCTTATCCTCCACAGGATGTTCATCAGGCTGGAAAAGTTCTTCTTAGCAACTTGACCTAGTGGTTTTTCTTCTTTACTCTAGGGGAGCCCAAGTGGGAGACCGGTGACCCTACTAATGAATTCCGGTGTGATTTCTATGGTTAAACCCCTAAAACCGATGGTGGAATGGATTTTTGAATGAGGTTTTAAAGACAGTAAAAATTACTTTCTGAATTCCTCATCATACCCATGAAACTTTTCAAAGAAAGGCATCCAATTTGCCCTGGTAAAGAGGGCTACCACTTCTGGATGTTCGTGCAACTTAGTTGAATTCAGAGGCTCCTTCCTCATAAAATCCCCTGTCATGATGCTCAGAGACTGCTGGAATGTTACAGGTGAGGAGGAAGGCAGCAAATTTCAAACCCGAAAACAGAGGAATAGCTGAGAGTTTTTTTCTGGAACTAGAGAGAGAGTTTTTGTGTTCTTCCTTTTTAACAAAAACAAATTTCAACTTTCCTTCCCTTCAAACTCGGTTCTCAACCTTAATTTATGTCTCGGGCTGTTTGAGGGAAACAATATCTTGAAAAAAAGCAAAGAGTATACAGAACAATATTTTTTCTTTTTCACAAAATAAACAGACTACCCAATGCAATTCAATTTTTTACAGGCTTGATTTTTTATGGTTGCATCCTTTCTTTACATAGCAGAATACCACGGAGGAGAAAGAGATAGAATTTCAGTTCAGAGATTAAATGAATAAACTATATATATTTATAAAAAACACAGACAAACTTATGTTCTCACTTTTCCTTTCTTTTCAACTCAATACTTTGCTTCAAATCCTACCATATTTTCTAGATATATGAAATGCAGAGTGTGTTTTACTGAGCCTACCTTTCTGAGCTTGAATTTGGCATAAAAATCCTGAATTTTCCTCTCCGATGCTGTTTAATGGCCCTCCTGTAGAAGGGCTCTTGTAGGACTGTGTTTCTGCTCCTGTAGAGTGCAATAATGCTCTTGTAGAGCCCGATAAGCGGAAGGGTTCTGAAACTGGCAGAGAGCAACTGTTTTGAGATTCTGAAGGTGGTAGGTAGGTTGCTACAGCCAAGAGCTCGTCGATACAAATGCAAACAAAGGTGGTGGAGGTAGTCGACTGCAGTGTACTTAAGCTTATGGGAGTGCTCTGTGGTGACAAGGTGAGGTGGCAGGAAGGGTACGTTATTCCCATCCAGACAGTTGGTCCCTACTTCAGTGCATTATGAATCTTCATGCCGCCTGCCCACAATCACTTCCATCATTCCCGTTATACGCCGCCACCACTACTTGTTTTGAGTTTTCTTTCTCGAGTTGACTGAACACACATGCCGATTGCACACACTGAGCGCTGTTTGAACTGGACGAGGGGTGTTGTTTGAACTGGACGAGGGTGGCGAGTTAGCTGGCCACTGATCTCATTTAACTGCAACCATCTCACTGTTCACGCAGTTTTTTAAATTATACTCATGCAACAGAGGAATGGGTTTAGTCACTTACTTGTTAGTCGCTACCATGGTGTTGCATGCTTCAGATTTTGGCATTCTGTTCATGGATTGCTGCTGCTGGCGCCCGTGGCTTCTGAATTGGCGGCTCAGCTACCTTACATTGTTGGTCTTTAATCAGGTCTAGCTCCCTGTGCATTTTATACCTCTGTGGCTGCACTGATCCTGCCTCTGGAGCTCGATTTTTAAGGGGATCAGCTGTTACAGGAATCTTGCAGGATTTCCTGTAACTGCTTCTCCCTCTAAAATTTTTGGCTGAGGCTTGAGGAGGGACTGGAGAGATAGATGAGGAAGGTTTTGAAGGACAAGGAAAAGTAGCTGGTATGCATTAGTTAAGAGTTAGTTCAGGATGCTGCCGTTTTATTCTTCATTTTATTATTTTTTTAAACAAAAAAACAAATTTTTTCTGTTTTTTGTGCAGGGAAGAAAGAAGCGAGTAGAAATGCAGTGGTGTAGGTGTGGAATGGTGAGTTAGGAGGATGAATGGTGGCAGGGGGGTCCATAGATCTTCAGAACAAGTTTTTAGCCCTTTGATCCTTTCCTGGACTTGATTTCGAGCTTTCTATGATTTCTACAGGAGCCTCTTGTAGAATGCACAAAGCCTCGTGTAGGATGCATAATTTCCAGAACAAGTGAGACCAGGGAATGGAAAAGACAATAGCGATGGAGAAATGATCTATCAGAGGTGTATTCAGCCTGGCCATGTCCCTTTTTCTTCTGTGGCCCTCCTGCAATCTGTAATGCATTCAAAAAAGTTAATTTTTTGTTCCTGTTTTTTCTTTTTTCTCTATTTTTTTATTTTTATTTTTTTTGTGAGATAGTTGGGGCACCTCCAGGAGGTTTTCACCTCACTGCCTGCCTTGGGCGCCTCCAAGGGGAAGTTTTCACCCAGGGATATTTTATTCTCCTTTTTTCTTTTCTGTTTTTCTCCTCTCTTTTTTTAGGGCGTGGGTGGAGTGGAGGCAGAGATTTGCTCCACTACCAACATAATTTTACTCAGATTCTCAATGAATTGTTGCTTGGAGAGGGGCTTCATGTAGATCTTGAACCTATGTCGATTGACAAGCATGTGGAAGGCTTCTTCATCAATGGTCCTGATCAAAATTAAACCATTTTTATTGCACCTTTCTACTGTGTACGGTCCCAACCATCTTGTCTTCAGTTTGCCCTTGAAATCTTTATATCTTGAATCATATAGCAGCGCCCAATGTCCTTCCTGGAGTTGTTTCGCTTTGAGGTGTCTGTCATGCCATATTTTTGTTTGAAGCTGGACTACCTCTGAGTGGAGAAGGGCCTACAATCTCTGATCATCCAATCAATTTAGCTGAAGTAACCTTTCCTTTTGTGCATGGCTGAGATCTAGGTCCAGCTGAGATGCCATCCTTAGTGTGTTATATTCAAATTCTTATATTGACAACAAAGCCCTCTTCCCATAGACCAGATCATAGGGTGTGAACCCTGTGGTGGTTTTCCAGGTGGTGTTATAGGCCCAGGTGGCCTCAACCAATCGATCTGCCTAATTTTTCCTGTTGATGCTCACTACCTTGGTCAAAATTCCTGCCAAAGCTCTGTTAGTGACTTCCACCTATCCATTTGCTTGCGGATGATAAGGGGTGGAAGTTCTGTGCTTAACTTTGTGATGTGTGAGCAGGTCTTCAATCCGATTGGAGGTAATCTGACTCCCTTGATCTATGACTAATTCTCTTGGATATCCAAACTTGTTGAAGATATTCTCTCTCAAAAACTCAGCTACTTTTTCTTCTATCACTGCCTTGATCACCTTTGTTTCTTCCCATTTTGTAAGATAATCAGTGCACACGATGATGTAAGATTTCTAATTTGAAGGAGGGTTGACAGGACCCACAAAGTCCATGCCACACTTCTCAAATGGCCCGAAAGTCACTTGAGGTTGCAGAGGTATCTCATCCCTTGGAGTAGGTTTCCCCATCCTTTGACATCGATCACATTAGCTGATATATCTCCTTACATCTTGATGAAGAGTGGGCCAATAGTAACCCGCTTGCAGGATTTTGAAGGCAGTCCTCTTTGCTGCAAAATGGCCCCCATAGGGCCCATCATGACAGGTTTGGAGAATGTCAAAAGCTTCCTCGTCCCTGACACATCTCCTCAAAACTTGATCTGGTCCAGGTTTGAAGAGATTACCCCCAATCCAGGTGAAAGGGGAACTTTTTCTCATAATCTTGCTATTCTCTTTTGAGGACAGGTATGGCGAGAACTGTGTTGAAGCCAAGTAATTTGCTATATCAGCAAACCATGGAGAGAGTACTGAGATAACAAATAGGTGTTCATCTGGCATTTGATCATCCACCATTCCTTCTTCACCTGCAGGCAGATCTATTCTAGACAAAAAATCAGCAACAACATTTTCCTTACCCGGCTTATCAACAATGGTTAAATCAAATTGCTGCAATAAAAGTAACCATCTAATAATACGAGCATTTACATTTGGTTTGTTCATTAAATACCTAATTGCAGCATGATCAGTGTGTACAAATGTTTGATAGCTGGTGATGTAGTGTCTGAACTTATTTAGGGAATGGACTACAACTAGGAGCTCCTTTTCAGTTACAGTGTAGTTTAGTTCTGCCTTCGACAAGTTTTTACTCACAAAATATATGGTATAAGGCAACTTCTCATTGATTTTCCCTAAGGCTGCTCCAATCGCTTTGTTTGAGGCATCTGTATGAATGTGGAAAGGTAGGGCCCAGTTTGGACCTCTCAAAATTGGGGCAGTCACCAGTTTACTTTTCAAGGTGTCCAGAGCCTCTTGACAATTTTCAGTCCAGATTAACTCAGCATCTTTTCCCAAAAGTCCGAACAATGGAGAGGCTAGCTTACTGAAATCCTTAACTAATCTTCGATAATACCCTACTAAACCTAGGAAACTTCGAACATCTCTTACCTTTTGAGGAGGTGGGACCCTTTGAATGATGGCAATTTTGTTGGGGTCCTCATGTAATCCTTGCTGAGAGATTGCGTGACCTAGCATGGTCCCTTCAGTCATCAGGAATTCACATTTTTTAGGATTGAGGGGCATGTTCATTTCAATGCACTTGTCCAAAACTTTTCCCAGGTTAGACAAAGCTTCTTGGAAGATAGAACCATAAGGGGTATAGTCATCCATATAGATTTCCACTGCATCATGAACCAGTTCAGCAAATATACTCAGTACTGCTCTTTGGAAGGTGGCGGGAGCATTGCACAATCCAAAAGGAAGGACCTGGTATGCAAAGGTACCCTAAGGACAAGTGAAAGTGGTCTTATCTTGGTCTTCTGGGTTGATTTGGATATGGTTGTACCCACTAAACCCATCTAGGAAGGAGAAGAACTTCTTCCCTGCTAGGCCATCTAGCACTTGATCTATGAAAGGCAAAGGAAAATGATCCTTCTTGGTGGCCTTGTTTAGTTCCCCATAATTGACACAGATTCTCCACTTCCCATTTTCTTTGGCACTAGCACCAAAGGAGAGACCCATTCGTTGTCAGAGATAGGGTAGATGAATCTTGCATCTAGTAACTTTTGTAGTTCTTCTTTGACAATGTACATAAGGGTTGGATTCATCCTCCTTTGAGGTTGCCTGACTGGTGTGCAATATTCCTTAATGTAAATGTGATGAGTACAGACTGAGGGGTGCACTCGCTTCACCTCCTTATAGCTCCAAGAAAAATCATCCAAGGGGTTTTTCAATAAGCTACACAGTTCTTTCTCCTGAGAGGTGGATAGGGAGGAGTTGATCTTCAAGGTTCTTTCTGGACCGAATTCCACATTCTTAACTCAGAGAGAGGCCGGATCATCCACACAGAGATCAACTAAAGGATTGGCTTGGGTTTCTTCCACCAACTCTTCTAATGGCAACCCACTGGGGGTGGATTCTGAATCAAGTTTTCAATAATATCGTCCTCGGTTTGTGTCCCCCCCCCCCCATGGTAGCTTCCACTACACACAGTGGTGTGGAATAGACTTCATCCTCATTTTCCTCCTCCAACCGGAGAGGTAAATCACGTTCTAACAAAGGTTGGGCAGGAGGATATAGGACTGGCTGTTTGGACATATGCCCATTCTTGATTGTCATGTTCCCTACTCGACAACTGATGTAGGCATCTGCAGTAGCCAACCAAGGTCTTCCCAAGATGAGAGGATACCCAATAAGCTTTACCTTTGGTTGGAGAACCAGGAAATTAGCAGGGTACTCCCAAGAATCGATGGAGACCATTACATCTTCCACAATCCCTTCAGGGGTCACAGTGGAGTAGTCTGCTAATTGTAGTATTGTTGTGGTCTTTCTTAGGGAGCCCTGAAGGTTGAGCTTGAGCATAATGTCCTTGGTCATCACATTAATGGCATCCCCTAGATCAATCAAGGTATGGGGGATTACGGTGCCATTGATGTGGACATCGACTACAAGAATTCTAGGGTCTAGGTATTTCAGACAGATTACCTGCCCCAACATTAGGTCAGACAGCTGTCCTATGACATTAATAGTTGGGCCATCTCTCCTGCGCCTGCCTGGGTGCTTGAAGCACTTCTCCTTGATCATTTTGTTGTATATAGGCACATCCTATATGGCTTGGAGAAGTGGTATCTTTATACATAATTGTTTCAATTCTCCTAGAAGTTCAGTCTCTTCTAGGGTAGGCTGTGTTGTGCTAGTTAATCTCTCAGGAAAGGGTGGAATGGCTTTTGGTTCACTTTCCTCTTTTTCTTCCTCATCCTCCTTAGGGGGAGGTTGGTTATCTGGGAGAACCTTTCCAGATCGTAGGTTAATCTCTTGAATCTCCACAGCATAGGTCGGGCATGATGTTTCCCCATTATACACCTGCTGGGCCTATCTCTTATTCGGGTTCGGGTTCGATTAAGCAGGTATTTGGGGCTGCCTTGGTGGAACAGGAGGTAATGGTTGTGGTTGTGCAGGTGGTGGAGGCAAAAGAGCGGGAGGAGAGTTGTACTGGGGCCTCCACCCCTGATGAGATGCATTCCACTAAGGCTGTGGCTGAGAATAAGAGTGAAACGAATGAGCACCTAGTTGAGCATGGTAATGAGATGGATATGACCAAGGAGGGGGCGTGGACCAAGAAGGATGAGCAGGGGGACCCCAAGAAGGCATGGAAGTGGCTTGATTGGGGTTGTAATATGTCTGGGATGTCCCTTGTATTCCCTGCTGGTAAGGTTTGGGCCCATGTGGCCTCCTTTGGTTCATGAAATAGAGTGGTTCAATGGCTCCTTCGGTCCCTTGGTATGCAGCTTTAAGTCCGGGAAAGGAAGGGCACTGATTCATAGAATGGTCTTCTTCACAGACTGAACACACTTCTATAGAGTTCAATGGAAATTCGTTCCTAGGATGCCTTCTGGTGCACCTAGGACAAAAGATGGCCAAAGCCCTCTCTGCTTCCTCTTGTTTTCTTTTGATATGCAAGGTATCCATTTGCATGGAAAGAGTTTGCCTCATCTCGCTCTTAAAATCTTCCAACAGATTTTCAAATTCACCTCTAAGGGATGAACTAGATGAGGATGTACTGGCTAAGGGTTGACTTCCCCTACCTCTCTTTCTGGCTACCCTAGAATGGTTTCTAAACATAGTATTTATGTCATCATAAGGTAGTTGGTAGATGTCCCCCCAGGTCAGCAAATGGAGGGTATCTCGAAGGTCTTCCGGTACCCCTCTGAGCAGGACCAACTTCAGAGATTCAGGGTCAAGTGTGCACCTGGCCCTTTTATAACTGAGCTAAAACCTCTCTTCATAGTCTTCTAAGGATTCATCACTTCCCATGGTCATTCGGAAGATTTCTTCCTTGGTGTCCTTTGACCTACAGTAGTCTAGGCATTTGTTGTTAAAGGCTTGCCGCATCTAAGCCCAAGTTGTGATGCTGTTGCCAGAAAACCCCATGAACCAGCGCAATGTTGCATCCTTAAGGGTAGAAGGGAATAGTTTCAACTTCTACTCATCTTCTGCATAGTCATAGGTTCGACAGATAACAACAAATTCAAACAAGAAGGTATCAGGATCTTCGGTAGTCAACCCATGGAAGTGAGGTAAGGTTGAGGGACTTATGTTTTTCATTTTAGTGTCCCCATTGATCTCTCAGATGGAAAAGGTACCCTCTACTCTTTCCCCATTTCCTCTAACGTTTCTGTTTTTAGCCATGGTCTCAGGAGGAATGGTTTCTTGCTCTTCTTCTACTATAGGATCTTTGTATATCTCTAGTGGTTCACCTATAGGTTCTTCTGGATCACTGCCACCGAAGAAGAGAGAAGGGTGACTTAGTGATGTGGTGGGGGTGTTGGGTAGGAATTTTCTTGAATTATCTCTGTTCCTACGAGGCATGAAAGGAAATCTCTTTCTCGGTGATTTTTGTTTGTTTGTTTGTTTTTTTTTTGCTTGTACCTGCAAAACTAAAATTGATTGAACAACAAATTGCAACTAACTGAAATGAACTTGCTGAAATGAAATTGCAGAATTGAAATGAAAGCAAGGAAATGACTGATCTACTTTGCTGAAATGGAAATTGCAGAATTGAAATGAAAGCAGGAAATGACTAATCTATCTTGCTGAAATGGAAATTGCAGAATTGAAATGAAAGCAGGAAATGACTAATCTATTTTGCTGAAATGGAAATTGCAGAATTGAAATGAAAGCAGGAAATGACTAATCTATTTTTCTAAAATGGGAATTTCAGAATTGAAATGAAAGTAGGAAATGACTAATCTATTTTGCTAAAATAGAAATTGCAAAATTGAAAAGAAAGCAGGAAATGCCTAGTCTACTTTTGCAAAATTGAAATTGCAGAATTGAAATGAAACAACTACTCTACTTTTGCAGAAATAAACTACTTAGCAGAATGTTGCAGCAGAAAATAGAAGAAAAACAGTAATCACAAAATACTCTGACGCTTCCTCGGAAACGACGCCAAAAATATGACGAGCATGAGTATTGCAGCAATAATGCTGCAACTCCTGGGGCTTACTTCTTTACTTTTATCAACCCGGTATTTCGTAACAAACTTGGAAGCGACGGTGCTATATGCACAAGTACTAGCTCTTACTGCAAGCTGTCACTTGGTCAGTGGGCCCAAGATCACTAATGAGCTCAAGCCAACTTCTATGAGTTCTCAGAAGAAGCTTTTAACTGTGATGAAAGAAAGATAACGCTACATAGGCTATTCTATTTGCAGAAAGAGAAGGAAAACTAAAATGTAACGCAAGCCCTAGCAAACCCTGATTTACCTATTAACCCTACTTTTGCAAGAAAAGAGATGGAAACTGATGAAATGAGTGCTATTGACTACTGAAAAGGTAAATTGCATTTATTCAAGCTACTTCTGAAAAGAAATGAGAAGAAAACATATTTTTGTGCTTTTGAGTGTTTTTATGTGAAATCATTATGCTTGTGATTTATCTGGTTGTGATTATGCAGAGGTTTGGTGACAAAGGAAGGTGGATTTGGTTGTTGCAGAGGTGGAGGAAGGTGTGGAGAGGTCCTAAGAAGCCCCTAGTACCCTTTTGAAGACTTTCATAGCGATTGGACTTCAAAAAATCACTCACAGGAAATTATATAGGAGGTTGCAGGGGATCTACAAGAGGATCTACAGGAGGGGGCCGAGAGCTATTTCTGGAGTTTTGAAGGTGGAAAAATGATAGGAAAGGGGAATTGAAGGCTATATGAAGGTGTTGAGGTGTCTAGAACTTGTCAAGGAAGATCAAGAATGAATGTGATGGTTGGATTTGTTCAAATGGGAAGAAAGAAGCTTATGGAGAAAACACAAAAATTAGGGCAGATTGGCGAAATGTTGTAAATGACTTGGGAAATCTATGAGAAGTGAGCTGGTGCTGGCTGTTTTATGGATGTATGGTGAGCTGGGATGTCCTGTGAGAGATCTGCACATTTTCTTATCAAAACTGAGCGGGAAAAAACTAGTTGTACTATGAAAACATAAATATTACTCATTAACCTAATTCCTGCCCTAGAAACAGAAAATGCTAAATAGTAACCTATGAACATAAAAGAATGTGGAGACAACTATGGTAAAAGAACATGAAATGATCTAAACACTAGCAGTTGCATGGAAGAGCAAAAACTGTGTTTTTGGTGGTAGCAGAAGTGCCCTTGACCTCAAATCATAGTCCCAGGAAGGGAGAAAGGAGATCAGGGCCTGCTGTTGGCCTTTTTAATCTTATTCTGTCACTGCAGTAACCTACTTGAGCAACTGAAACACAAAACAACTATGCAAACCATCAAAAGCAACCTAATTTAACAAAGTAAAATGAATCTATGCAACAGAAATTAACTCATGAAATGAAGCAAAAACATATAAGTACATAGTAAGAGGTGCTGGGCAGCTTGGGTTGGGCCCTAACCCAAGAGCATCAGTCCTCTGAAATATATCAGTGCTGGCACAAAAACTATTTCATCTTCATTACCAAAAATAGCAATCACATTACAAGAACTGTTCTCAAAAGGAACTCGAAAATAAGCTGAACAATGTGCTGCACAAAAGTGCGAAAATTCTACTAATGACTGGCTAACCTACTGAGGCTCTAAGCCTCCTTATTTATACAAATGGATTCCTCCAATAGTCCTCCTAAAATCAAGGAACTCGGCTTCCTAGAGCTGGAGATAAACAACAGTCCTTCTTTACTTACTCGATTGCCCCTTGGAATCATCAATGTGGACCTTTGTGCTCCGAGTTACTAATGGAGGATTCGAGGAAAGGGGTCATAAATGAAGGAGACACCCCCCTACAAATCCTCTTCCTTGTTTTCCTCAAGTTTTGGCTGCCATTTTCTCATAAATCCCTTGACTTTGTCCAAAATTGGCCAAAAAATCTGCATAAAGCACACATTAGACTACATGGCAAAGTGACTAACACAATTCACTCTATTAGCATAAATATATAAAAAAAATGCAATAAACTAATGAGAA
Source organism: Pinus tabuliformis (assembly GCA_031772625.1). Taxonomy (NCBI): domain Eukaryota; kingdom Viridiplantae; phylum Streptophyta; class Pinopsida; order Pinales; family Pinaceae; genus Pinus; species Pinus tabuliformis. The sequence continues at coordinate 62,562,915 of CM062806.1, forward strand.
TGGTGGATTAAGTCGAAATAAGAGGCAAAATGAGCCCATATAATTACCCATTTCTGGGCTCATCACTATTCAACCAAATTCTCCTAAAGATAAAGATAAAGCACTTGTTCAATTTTCTCTGGTATCCTCACCAATTAATTCTGTTGACAACGGCCTTGACTTCCTCCTACAAAGGAAAAATCTTGACTTGAAGTCACTTACTATCCATAAGCTGAAGGGATCCGGTTCTCCTGAAATTAGTCCATCATCTGCATGGAATATTACTATGAGGTGTAAAAACAACAAAGGCAAGAAAAACTTTATAGGTTGTGTAGATCATCTTCCAGATTCATCTCGCATTAGGCTTGTTTTGATCGACGTTTCGAACCAGCAATGGTGGTTCATCTTTAGGATGTGAAATATTAGTGGAAAATTGGCCTTCTTATAAATAGATGTTTGAGATGCATTGCTGAAAGATCTTATGGAGTGTTAATTTATTAAAATATTGTTGAATTTTAATTTATATTTTATTATTTTAATTATATTTCATTTTAATTGTTTTTTGTTTTATTATTTTAATTATATTTCATGTTAATTATATTAATCCATAAGTTATCATAGGTTTGAAATTTACATGATTAACATATCTTATTATATAGTTAAATTGAAGTTTGTTTATAGTTTCTATTGTTAATTTTAAATTATTGTTCAATTATATTTTATTATGGTCATAATTCATTTATATTGCCTGTGTCAAACACATACTACCTTGACAAATTCTCGAACTCTCATTGATATACCTATTTCATATCCCATCTCTCTCAGGGCACTTAGAGCATGCATGCCATCCAACAGGCTTAAATGAATTCAATTCTATCATTGAATATTAGGGGTTCGGGGGCCCATCCAAAATTCCTCGCTCTAAGAGATCTTTCCAGTACATCTAAATCTAACATAATTCTCATCCAAGAATGAATGCACTCTGCTGCCCAAACAGTTGATTATTTTAGGAGGATGCTTCCCACATGGTATATCGTGGCAATTGATGCCACTGGCAGATCTAGAGGTCTTGTTGTTTTCTGGGACCCAATATGAGAAAAATTGAAGGCATTCTCATGTTCGGTGGGTATATTTCTGGTTGGTTATATCATAGGTATCCCGAGAATATCGCATATTCTCAATGTGTATGCTCCTTACAAAGAGAGGGAAGGTTTTTGGGATGCAATGGAGGTATCAGGGATTCTTAATGCACCCTCTCTCATTTTTACAGGGGACCTTAATTATACCTTAGGCATAGAAGAAATGTGGGGAGAATCTAGTGTGGTAGACAGGATGGCACAAAGGTTAAGAGAAAATATTCTATATCATAACTTAATAGATGTCTTCCTACCCAAAAATGCTCCCACTTGGGATAATGGAAGAAGTGGAAACATGTATATAGCTAAGAGACTTGATAGATTTCTTGTCCAAGAAAATATGATAGAGAAGATGGGGGATGTTAGATCTTTTATTATTGAAAACTATGTATCAGACCATCTCCCAATCACTCTTATTTGGCATAACACTGATACAAGGTTTGGTTTTCCTTTCGAGTTAAATAGAATTTGGCTAGAAGATTTAAATTTTGATTCTCTTATCCGATTATCCTGGAAGGAAAGAATAAATATAGAGGAGGGCATTTCCATTTCTGAAAGCTTTATAAATAGGCTTTGATTCCTTAAAGCAGAGGTAAAAAAATGGGAAAGGAAGTAGAAGGAGGAACTGAGAAAGGAGCTAGCTGCTATTGAGGAGGAATTAAAATCACTACATAACAAAATGGTTGCCCATTCTCTTCCTCCCATAGTAAGGGAGGGAATTCATGCTCTAGAACTAGGGAAAAAGAAAAATTTTCAAGTTAGGGAGACGACTTGGAGATTGAAAAGCATAGCATTATGGATCAACGAAGGAGAAAAAAATACCAAGTTCTTTCACCGCTTTGTCAATCACAAAAGAAAACAAAATACAATTTGGCAGATAAAGGAAGGTGAAGGAAATGGTTATAACAAGCAATCTGATATTACATCTGTAGCAATTTCATATTTAAAAAAAAAAACATATAATAGAGTGGAAGTAGAGGATGTGGATGCTCAGTTGTGGGTAGTTGAAGAATATCCTAAAATGTTTAATGATTAGGATAATGTGGCGCTGTTTAAGGAGGTTAAGGAGGAAGAACTAGCACAAGCTATTAAATCAATGAAAGGAGATAAAAGCCCGGGTCTAGATGAATGTACAGTTTTATTTTTCGCTCATTTCACATACATATTTAAGGAGGACTTGCTATAGATGGTTGAGGAATCTAGGATGAAAGGCTTCATACATCCTCATCTAAACTCTACATATATATCCCTTATTCCAAAGAAATCAGAGGTGGAAACTTTTGCTAATTACTGCCCAATATCACTATGCAATCTAACATATAAGATTATCTCTAAGATAATAGCCAACAGATTTAAAGTTTCTTTATCAAAATTCATCTCACCTGACCAACATGGTTTTTTAAATAATAGAATAATCCATGACGCAGTGGTTGTTGCACAGGAATGCATGCACAATATTAAGTCAAAAAAGATGAATGCAACAGTGATGAACTTAGATTTAAAAAAAGCTTATGATTTCTTAGATTGGGGATACCTATGAATGGTGTCGTTTAAAGTTGGAATAAACTCAAATATGTCTGAATGGATCATGGGGTGTGTGTCTATAGTTCGCTATGCAGTAATACCAAATTTTTTGCAGTAGGTAGAGGACTTAGACAAGGGTGTTCATTATCCACTCTCATTTTTATACTGGCGATGGATGGATTAAGTTTAAAAATAAAAAAAGTTGTGACCATTGGAGAATTTGAAGCGCTGAAAATCAGTAGTCGTGTCACAGTTTCGCATAGCTTTCTTGTTGATGATATCTTGTTGATGGGTATGATAAAAAAATTCAAATTGTATTCACTATCTTTAATCATAAAGAAGTTTGGGATAGGCGCGATACTTGTACAAAATGAACTGAAATCTATTATTCTCTATGGATCTTGTAACCAGGATGATATCAGATATATCCAGAACTGTTTTGGAGTAAGTGCAAAAAATCTAGACAAGGGTATGAAATATTTGGGGTATCGACTAAAACCAGGATGCTATAAAAATGTTGATTGGATGTGGCTGGTGGAAAGATTCTATCTAAAGATTAAGGGATGGGAACATAGATGCTTATCTACGGACGGATGTATCATCCTCACACAGTCAGTTCTTACTCAGATGGGGATTTATTGAGCACACTTGTTCCGCATTCCTCAAATGATTATTAATTTACTGAACCGAGTAATGGCAATCTATATATGGTCTAGTGCAAGAAGGAATTGTAAATATCATTTGGTAAAGCTGGAAAAGATCACTAGACCTAAAATTTTGGGTGGTTGGGGTGTTCTAAATCTAAAGTTTTTTTTGGTGGGCACTTACTTTAAAATCTTTATGGAGAGGCATCAATAGTAAAGGCATATGGGGAAAGCTGATTCGGTCTAAATACATGAAGAATAAGGAGTTTTCCTTTTGGTTTAGACAAGGAGCAATTGGGAAATAATGCGGCTCACAGATTTGGAACAACTTAGCAGGGTCAAGAATACACTCTTCCAAAATATCTTATGGTTCTTTGGATCAGGTAACAGAATAATGTTGGGAAAAGGCTACATTATAGGAGCAGGTGAGGGTCCACCTGGGAAAATGGAATTGATACAACATCTGAACAGAAGAGGCATTTATATCCTCAGTCAGCTGATCAGTGACTGGAATGGTAGCATTCAAATTTGGTTTGACTCCTCCCAAATGAATCTTGCTGATCAGTATAAATTGGATTGGCTACAACTTGTTAAAACATTAAAGGTGGCAGGGATATGTTATGATAGCAAAGGGGATGGTATAGCATGGGCTGGTAAAAGGAAGAATACAAGAGAAATAGAGGTGGAAAACTGCTATCTCAAAATATGCCTGAAGGAAATATAGAATGTGGAATACCGTTGGTTCCACAGTGTTTGGCAAATTAATATTCCAATAAAAATTGTAATCTTCCTTTGGCTAATGTGGCAGCACAAGAATCTCACATGGCCAAATTTACAAAAGAAGAACCACCATGGTCCTAGGATATGCTATCCGTGCAGGCATAATTATGAGGATAATGAACACCTATTCTTACACTGCCATAGATCTGTTAATATTTGGAAACACTTCACCAACAAGCTGCAAATTCCATTCATTCAGTTTAATACAATTGAGAAGGGTTTAAAATGGTGGAGGACCCAGAGTAAAACTAGGCGATTGCTCACTTTGGTTTTTGTTTGGGAAATTTGGAAACGTCGAAATCAACTGATTTTTGCTTCTAGTAGATGGGGGGAAAATGTAATATATGAACTCATAGAGCAGTGGGTTGTATCGGATCAGAATGTAGACATTAAGGAAAAAAAATGACAGAGAAGAGGAGACTTCAGATCATCAACTACCTGGCGGGGTTTTTTGATGGGGCAACTCAAGGAGGAAGATGTGGGTGCAATTTCTGGTTAAAGCTATGAGAAGAGAAAGAGTTCTGGATAAATTGGTATGTGGAAGAAGGAACAAGCATGAAGGTAGAATTTATTTCTCTATGGGGTTTACTATGGTTTATTAAATTTCAAGGTATCCCTCAAGTACAAATTTTTGGGGATCCCAAATGTATGATAGATCATGTTAAGGGGAAGAACAATACCCAAAAAAACCTCTACAAGGTTGGTTGAGGCATATAAAAAGCATATGGAATACCTTTCAGCATCCATCCATTGAGCAGATTAGCAGGGCACATAACAAGATTGGGGATGAATTATCGAAGAAAGTATTACTAGCCAGAGAAGAAGGAATGTATATCATGATAAAAATAGGATTAGACGAGACAGAAGTAGAAAATCTAAAGTTTCCAGGATAGACCAATGAAGATCTTACAAAAAGTAAGAACATCAGTGCAGATAAGTTCATACACAATCCGTGTTTCTTTTTGTTTAAAGTTTTGTACAATTTTTGTATTGGATTTTGTATAGAAAAGATAAGAGAAATGACTACTTTAAGACAGTGATATACAGAACATGCAAATGATCTGAAACACATCTTAGTCTTATAGAACCTTTTAGTGAGACTCTGTGATATATTGTGAATGAGGCAAAGAGTATATAGTTTCACATTTGTTTCAAATATTAGAAAACAGTTTCAGATGTATGTAAGATGAGTATTTACTCCCCCATGTAGTTAAGTTGCGGATACCACAAGGTTTATGAGGACGATATGTCCATTATAAGTATGTACTATTTTAATCATATTATAAAATAGATGGTTTTTTCTTGCTGTAAAGATAAAGTTTTATCTTTTATTTTTTTTGTTTTTCTTCACCGAATTTCTCTCCCATGCATAATCCATGTCATCCTTTAGTTGCCTCAAGTCCAATTCAACGTTGACTCAACATGCAGTTGACTCAAGTCCTAATGAACTAGATTATATTATTTTTATGTATGCATGAAAAAAAATAAACATAAAGAAAGAGGAGAGAATTAAATTTAAAGTGTATTATTAGTATTCCCCAAACTTTGCTAGCTAGTAAATATAAATTTTTATTTATTTTTCTCTGAAAGCTATAATTCACTTTATTGTCTCCTTTCAACCAATTTCACAAAATATTCCTATCCTAAAGTGAAGTAGTATGTCAGTCCTTTAATGAATATCACCCATTGCACAGGTAATTAAATATTTAGTTTATGATGTAATTTGTTAATATTTCAAGAGTAGTATTACATTCATTATGGAATTGAAGTTGTTTTCTTCACTAAATTAATTGTTTAACTTTTATAGTGATTCTCTTCACTAGATCAATTGTTTAACTTTTGTAGTGATCTAATCATATATAAAATAAATCCAAAAATAAATAAAACATAATTTATTATATATTTGTAATATGTATATGAGAAAACATTACGAGTAAGGGAATAATATATATGTATTTTAGAAAAATCAACTGAGATCCAGGTACTGTACACGGCGCTGCAGCGGCGACCCAAGATCGAACCGGCGAAGGAATGGCTCTCACCCGCGCCTGCCAAACCACTGGAATCTCCCAAACAAAGAAGCGTGAACCAGCGCGAGGGGTTTTGATCAACTTTGCACGGCCGAGAGCAAGGATACCACGAATTTCGCAGCAGTCAAAGGCGAAAAGAAGGGCTGAAGTGCAAATCTGGAGGGATCTACAACAAAAGATGGTGAATACTGCTGATAAACCCCTGAAAGGTTCAACAGGGGCGGCTTTGCCTACGGAACCAAGAAGGATTGAGCTATTGAAAGTCCGATCTGCGGCAGCAATTGCATCGGTGGGTGATGTCCCGAGTCAGAATGGAGATCAGAGGACGACAGAACGTCAACAAAGAAAAAGGTATGATGAATTTAAAAAGCCCTTTATAGGTCGAAACTCTGATTTGAACTGTCGCGCATATCTTGTCCTCCATATGACCAATCAACCGCCGATGAGCCCAGATTGGGCAGCATATCCACCGACCAACAGCACTGTGCTCAGACAGAGTCATGGGCCCTCAGAACAACCGCCGTTGAGTCCAGACGGGGCATCATATCCATTGAACAATAGCTTTGAGCACAGATCGGGTCATAGGCTTTCCGATCTAGACCCCTGTAGAGCAGATCTACCCATATGCAGGTCAGATCTGGAAATACACTCACCGGAAAAGGCGATTGAAAGATAGAAAAAGCTCTCTCTTTATTAGATCTATGGGAGGGAACAAAATATGCATCGAAATTGGGAAATGGGAGGCAACAAAAACCCTCAAACAAAGGATACATGAAAAGACTGGAATCCCACCATGCAAAAAACTACTCCTCTACGCAAGGAAGGTAATTCAGGAGGGGTTCAAGCTAATGGAATAAGGTATAGCAAAGGACTCTACCATTTGTCTCAGCACGAGATTGCGCGGAGGCTGCCCTGTCTCAAGTTCAAAAGGACGTGCTTCCTTCAAAGATGCAGTCAAAGGGAAGATGGAACCACAAAAGAAACCAGAACAACAAGCTACAACACCAGGGGCCTACATTGTTGAGCAGACAACACAGAACCCTGCTTTAACAATCTCCATACCATAGGTAAATGAAATACAAGCTGATTATTCAACTAAAGCAGTGATATGCAGGTTCAATGGATTTTGGCCCAAACCGGAAGCCCTTTGTCAATGGATTTACTCCATATGGACAGAAAACTGTGATATCCATCTCTGTTCAAAGGGATTCTTTATTGTCAAATTTGACACCATAATGGACAAAGAATATGCTTTGAACGAGGGACCATGGTTTTGGGGAAACGCTGGCCTTTTCTTGAAATCTTGGTTCCCGGATTTCAATCCAAACAGCATGGTGGTCACCAAAATACCAGTCTGGGTAAAATTGTTTAACCTACCTATACACTTTTGGCACTACAAAGTACTAGAAGGAATTGGCAACACCCTGGGATCCTTTTTAAAAGTAGATCATGAGTGCATATCCAAGGATATCTACACATTTTCCAGGATATGTGTGGAGGTAGACCTCAGTCAAGGCCTACCAAAGCACATTCTCCTAATCCATAATGGAAAGCAATGGGCACAACCACTGGATTATGAAAACACTTCCTTCCGTTGCCGCATATGTCGACAAACAGGTCATCTTCAGAGTGCATGCCCACAAAACAAAAAAGATAGGAAAAGGAGACAACCACCAAAGCCGAAAGGATGGCAATTTATAGCCACATGGGCAGAGGATATAGAAGAGGAAAAGAATGCAGAAACCACCAGCATTCTATAAGAAGATGAAGACGGAAGGAATAATCTAGAAATCAGCAAAGAAAGCTATCCACACCACCTACAGAATAATGAAAATATGATTGAAGGAGAAATAGATACAAATGCAAGTAACCAACAACAACAATATGAGAACTCCGGGCAGGAAATTGGAGGCAGCAAGCGAGCATACTCATCAACAAGCTCAGATTCTGAAAAAGACATCATGGCTGCCACAAATGAAGCACAAATGATTATTGTAACAGCTCCGCCTAACAATGAAGGCTGGCGGAAAGTGGAAAAAAAGAAGGGTAGGAAAGCCTAGATAGACTATTGATTGATTATTAGCTCCTGATTTTAGCAGGACAAGTTTTGTTACAGCATATGCTATTACAGCATCTACAACATGTAATTTTACTCATAATGAATAAAATTACGATTTTTCCAGTGGAAAAAATATATATATATATATATATGTATTTTAAAATTTATTATATGGGCATCTATCACAACTTTTACCAAATATATTATTATTATTATTATTTACATGATATATTATGAAAAGAAAGATTAACAAATAACATAACTATAATTGCAAAAACCCAAAATTGGATTGAATTTATTTTTTAGAAACAAAATCTTGAAAAATCTAATTAATTATTTATCTCACACTTTTACTTAGAGGTCACACAGAGTTGGAACTTGCTCTGATACCATATGTAACAACCTCGAAATTAAAACATGCAACTAATTAGATCAATTATATGGTTTACAATCCACACACCTCCCTTCAACTAATTAGCATAGCATTTTTGAGAAATAGGAGCAAATACAACTTACTTGTAGCAATGATATTCTTTACTTATAATTTCATAGTTGAACGTCATTTGAATCTCGCTAACTACAACAAAGTTTTGGGGACGACTCTCCACCCAACTGTAGGCTCAGTTGCACATAATATTTCTACAACTGGCCACCCCTGAGCCCTTAATCAACGTACTACTGCCAAGGAATCCTTTGTCTCACAACGCTTTTCTCCCAAGAGAATGGATGATGGAATGATCTCTCATCTTCATCATTGTCTATTAAATAGATGAAACATTGGAAGGGGAACCACATGCACACATTCCATGTGTCAAAATGCAACTTTTATTTTATTTTTTTATTTTAAATTTTACTTAAGTTAAATTTTTATTTATTTATTTTTATTTTTATTTTTATTTATTTATTTATTTTATTTATTTATTTTTTTAATTTTTCATTATTTTTTTAATTTTTAATTTTTTTTTATTTTTTTTTCCTTTTTACTTTTTGACAATTTTACTTATTTTTACTATTTTTATAGTTCTCTTAATTAACTCTTTCTTATTTTATTTTAATTTTTGTTAACTTTACTTATTGTTACTGTTTTATAGTTTATTTTTATATATACTTAATTAGAACTCTAGTACTGTTATTTGCTATTATTATATTTCTTCATTATTTATTATCTATTTACTATTATTATCTTTTCTTTATTTTTTATTATTTTTAATATTCTTCTAATTAGGGGACATTACAATGAGACCTTACCTGATGGGAAGACACTTCAAGGTAAAAACAGATCATGATAGTCTTAAATACTTTTTAGAACAAATATTATCTTCAGAAGAACAACAAAAATGGGTCACAAGGATGTTGGGTTATGACTTTGAAATTATCTACAAAAAAGGGAAGCAAAATGTTGTCGTGGATGCACTCTCAAGAAAGGATGAGGATGTGGAAGCATTATTTTGTGTCATTTATATTATCCAACTAGATTGGATAAACAAAGCAAAGGATGAATGGAACAATAATGAAGAAGTGTGGGAACTCATTCAAAAGTTGCGAAAGATCCCAGTTCAAACAATATTGCTAGAACTTGACGAAGAAGGAAAAATCATATTGGAACCCAAAGTAATCATAGAAAAAAGAAATTGAAAGCTACGGAATCAATCAATTTCAGAGTATCTCATTAAGTGGAAGAACTCACCCACTGACTATTCCACATGGGAGGATGAGAATTTTATACAGAAGCATCCAGAACTACTCAAGCATTTAGGACAACACTTTTTGAAGGAGAGGGGCATGTTAGGTCCCTATAATACTAGTGTAAACCCTTATTATTATTAGTGCAACCCCCTTATTGTATTATTGTGTGCATATAGTCCCCATGTTGTTATTATTGTACCCCACAGAAGCCCACTACTGTTATTGTCGTGCCCCTGCAATATTATTGTTATGTAGGCTTTGATTATATTGGGACTGTTTAGACTCTTATATATAGAATGGAGGTCTTGTCATTTGTATCATCCAAGAATAGTTCATTTGTGTAATGTAAAGGAGGTTTCCCCCTCGAAGAGGTTGATTTCTAAGTCGTTGATCTATCTTTTCTATATTTTTGTGAGATAGTTTCATAACACCATCATTATGGGGTACTCGTCTCCATGGTTTCACATCTAAACACCCTCATATTCTTTTGGCAAGTGTATAAATATTTTTTTGAGGAAAAAGACTCACACTCACATTTTTTGCTATTCATGTCTTTTAGCTAGCGATAGTTTCTAGTCACCCATACTCAGATCTTGCACCTCATCGGCAATCGCTTTCCATTTTTGTGCCCATAAAAACATACTTAGACCAATACTGGAAATCTTGTTGACTCCAGGGCCATCACCATCAGTAAACCTGCTTTGTCCGCCACCATTTGGACAAAATCTTTGACCTCGAGCTAGTTGTCCATATCCTATTATATCACCAACTGTCACTATCATGCCTTATCTGATCCACATTATTACTGTCTGTTTACATCTCATATTGATTCTTCAAGCCATCATGTCAGGTGGTTAACGGTCCTTTCCTATCAACTTCAACATTTATATTCCAGGATAGGGGAAATACCTTGGATAATCCCCCCTTGTAGGGATATCCTTAGGTGGCACAATGGGAATCACAATTTCCCATTGATGTCATCAGTCCCCTTGACATTTGACACCAACACAAGCTTTCATGTCAAGGTGGTGCCATACTTAATTACCGTCACAATTATTTCATTTAGTTGAAGGCCCCTACATCACTAAGCACCTCATCCAACAGTGCTTACACCATGATACGAGGGAGGTACCCAGAGTCGAAGACCTATGAATACTGCAACACCTCATTCAATAGTGTTTCACCTCTGTTATGCATGGGGGAATCAAATTTAGTCTATTTGACCAAGAATCATCCTTGAGGGCATCAACAACTATCATCATCAACTATCAGCACGTCAACTACTACAATGTTGACTGGATAGAACCATTCTTTGTTCGATTGTAATAAGTTACGATTAGTCATCATAATGAGCATGGGACATGCTCGCCTCATCTAGACACATTTTTTCACTCGTAGGTTTTCACTAGAGAATGGCTACCATTTATACTCAGTCAAGGGGTTTTTCTCTACTCATCTCCACAACAAGTTATCCTCTCTCTCAAAATGTTGATCAAAATCTCTGTCAGAAAATAAAACATGATTTATTTTGGTTATAAGTTTTCTCCTAACCTCATACATCAAGGGGAAACTATTAACACCAAAAAATCGTACACATCCATAAGATAGTAAACGATGTCCAGTAGAATACACAAGTGAACATTTTCCAACTAAATACATCATGAATTTTAAAGAATCAAATTTCTCCTAAGGTCCAAAGTTTATAAAGAAAAAAAAGTTGATGCCACGTGGCCATTTATTTGATAAATGCACGCATGAAAAAATCCTTCGAAAGCCGCGTGGTTTCAAAAAAGGATGACTCAATGGTTCAGCACCAGTCTACACACTTAGGGCGATTCTCTGACATGAGCTAAGTCTAGTACAAATGAATTTGAGTCACCTTGAAGATATGTAGCCTTCAATGGAATCATCTTGTCCTACTCGTGTCATTATCATGCATGAACCAAGAGGGGGAAGATGGATTCAAAAAAATCTATATAAACAAGCCATAAGAGAGAAAAAAATATGAGATATTGATGCAGGAAAACCTTGCTTTACCCACAATATGCATATGATATGCATATATCTGTCTTGCACCAGGAATTTTAACTTTTTTTCCAAGTCAAATCTTCATTAATGAATCGTTCAAGGCCCCCTTAAGTAAATCTCATGTGGAAATGTTTATTTATTAACCACAGTTCAACCCTTAATCAATCCTTTCATCATCGGGACTTAATCACCTTCATAAACCTTCATTAAGCTTTATGTCCACACATATAAACCAATTCCCACACTTGTACTTTGGTTATATCGGACTTAACCCACAATTCCATCTATCAGCATTTTCATTTCCATTATAAATATTTTATAATAGAAATCACAATAAACATACGTAACTCATACCTTTTCGCTTTTTCTCTGCCTTTGCACATTTCTTGATGCATGCCTTATCGCTATCACAATCCCGCTAACGTTCCTCCTAAGATTCCTTTCCTTCAATATAATATAAACTGCATTCATACCTTATCAGGTCTGCTCTATATCGCATGTCGCAAATCCTCTCGCCCGATCAATACTGCTCATTGCAATGTCGCATATCGCAAGGGTTAAGAGTCATGGCACATCTACTATGGAATACTTGTGATGCAATCAAATGTCCAATCGCATCGAAAATCACAATCGCCCATCGCATTTCGCATGTTGCAAGACTTCTGGCCAAAGGTTAAGTCCTCCCTTTGGAATATTGCGATGCGATATATAACAGCAGTCATCCACTGCTAATCTGAGCACCTGATCCAATGGTTAACAATAAGATCGCATTTTGCAATCGCAACTCGCTTGCGGCCGAGGCTTACCCACTGCTATAATATGTTGCAATGCGACACAACTTCCTCCCTTCGTTGCGACTTAATCCTAGCCATAGATCTTCCAGATCTGATGACTCCTGTACAATAACACTTCATTTCTTCATTCAACTCTTTATTTGTGTTATATGCCATCCTTTGATGGTTCACCGTGGTTTCGGTTATTTCAATGGTTCCTGTCCTTCCACTGTTCCGCTGCGCGACTCCTCCTGAGCTTCACTCTATGTGTTTCTTTGATCAAGATCGCTCTAAACCATTACTTGGGTTCTTCGAATGGATTCAACGATCCATTACATTCCTCTGTGTATTCTCCTAGACTCCGTCTGCACACATATGTTATACAAAATACTCTGATTCATACATAACTTATCCTTCAATACTCGAATTACACACTTATACAATTTTAGAATCAATCTCTATATATATAAACAAACATTTACACAATTTCTCTCTCAGGCCTGATCTTCTAATGTCAATGGCCTATGTTTACAACCTGCTTGCAGGCTTACAATCACACTCTAGCTGGCTAATCTATCCAACCTCTCCTCTGTCTATGCCTTTTTGGCTTGCATTTATACAAAAGGATTCTAAACCAATTCCTGGTTAGATCCATAAGCTTCTCAACAAAATCCTAAAATCTTTTCCTCATCTCTAAGGATTATCTCAAATCCACAAAATCATGAACTAACTCCTAATCTGAGTTTTACAATCAATTCTCAAATCCCCCAGTTCTCTCAACTATCCTAAATCTCTCATATTCTCTTATATTCGAGAATATATGCCTCATTATATTCAATTAAATCCTATTCTAGATTCTTTCATTAAAATCACTCAAAACTCTTAATAATTACATTAATTCAATACTTAGGAAACCAAATTCCCTAAAACACAAGACCCCCTATGTCTACTAAAATAAAATGATAATGTTGAGCTAAATGCTCCTGCATCAAACTCCCCATGTAACAAAATTTATGACCACCTGATCATAAGTCTGGATAATTGATTCCTCCTGGATCCTAGAATTTATTTTGTAATTTGTCTTTGCTTGTCAATTGTTCTATTGCTGATGTTGTCTGCTACTATTCTCCAGGTCTCCATACTTTATGCTGCAATGCTTCACTTTCCATGCTTTCATAGTATGTTGTTGTATTCCTCTTGTTGTCACTCCTTTCCTTTCTTGCTATTGTCTTCTTCTGAGACACTTTCATCATTAACCTTCTTATCCACTCAATTTATTTGTCCAATATATCCTTTGTCTGTTGATTGTGTTCAACTCTTAATCATTGAATTTCCATTACTACTGCCACTCTTTTATCCTTACTCTCTTGTTCACTATTGTCTTGCACCTTTTCAGCTGTGGCCATATTGTCTTTGAGCACAATTTTTTGCTTTTGTTTTCTGTACCTATCAACTTCTTCTTGTCTTTCGTTTATGACAACTTCTTTGTCGTCCTTCATCAGCAATTTATCCTGAACATTTATCCTCTGCTCTTCCAACTTCCTCCTTTGAAAGTCTAACTCTCTATATAATTCAATGATTTTACTAGGAGTATACTTTGGAAATTTTACACAATCTCCCATTTCTTCATTTGCTATTGACCCATCATCACATGGTCCTTCGTCCTCTGCTAAGTCTTTCTTAACATCCTTCAGTAGATGTTCTTCCTCTTCTTGTTCATTGGGTTGTCCACCTGTGCCAAATATGTTCTAGTTTCTGCAACAAAATCTACACTCATCAGACAGTCATCAAAATAAAAAATATAAGGCCTTTGTACCTCTTCTTCTTCTTCTGGTAACCTTTCAGTATGTTGCTCTGATCTCTCCTTTAACTCCTCTATTAGCACATTAGTATGTTGATTCAAACTCAAAGAACTCTTGAGACTGTTAGCAAGTCTCACTCCAACACCATATTTTTTAATGATGCCTCTTTGTACTTGTTCAATGTAGCGAATTGTTTCTTTTCCAGTCTCCTTGTCATATTCTGCTTCAAAACTTTCATTTTATGGAAAGTATTCTTTCATGTTTTTGACAGCTTTAAAAGTCTGCCTATTTTCTTCCAAACCTGCAACCATACACAAATTATCAGTTTTAAAATCACAAGTCCTTACAGTCTCATTTGATGCTTCAGTCATCAATTCTTCTGGCAGGTCTGAATCATTCATATGATCCAACTCCTCTGGCTCTTCATCACTTTCAAAAAGTAATGGACCACGTTCTGGTTTACATATCAAAACTTCAACATCTTCTTTAACATCTCCCTTTTGCAGTAGCTCGACTCTTCGAGCTTCTCTGTCTCCAATTTGGCATGTAAAATTTGTTCAAGTTCCCTCAGCTCCTTTATTAACTGCATATTCACCTGTTGATTCCTCTTCTCTTGTAGCCTTTTCCACTTCCCTTTCTTTCTCATGACATAACCATATTTCTGGTCCGTTTCATTTCCCTACAACATCTCCATTATCACTTCAAGATGAACTGATATATCAACCATTTTTTTATCATATTCTTCATCACTCATTCTCATGCCATTGGCCTTGACATCCTTCTCCTTTTGTCCTTTGCTATGATCTCTTTCAGAACCTCTGTTATGACTGTCACTAGTCATCATCCTCTCCATCTCTATGAGTTCCTCAGTCACTTCACTCTAAGTTGCACTAAAGCCTCTACAACAACAAGTCCTCCCTGCTACAACTTACCTCACCAAGCTCTCCTCTGTACTTTGTCTTTTGGTAAGCACTTGGTTCTCTATCTTTGGAACCTCCCTTGAGCACTTCTCTTTGCTCCTTCTAGGCTTCAACTCATCTGCATCTTCTAAGAACAGAGCTGTCCTCTTTATCCAATCCCTATTGGAATTATTCAAGGTTCTGCCACATTATTCAAGATCTCTATCTGATCTTGTCTTCCCATTCACCTGCACTTTGAATGGACTATTCTTTTCACTAGCCTTCAGTTGTATCTTCAAACTTTGTTACTTCAAGCACTTGCAAACATCCCTCTTGCAGTTTAACTACTGTAATCCTACTCTAAAATTTCACTCATTCAATATATGATAATCAGTAAATAAATTTGGATACCTTCACCTATCTTCAGGATCTCACCATTCCTGCAAATCTGTTTCAACAAATCTTCATGCTTCCACTGTGAAAACTTTCAACATTTATCTATTGTCAATCAGATTTAGAATCTGGTTCTTTCTTTCAACCTTCCAGCTTTATCTTCACAAGCTTAACTGGCGGCAACAATTTCTCCTTCGCTGAGTTTTCTTCCACTCAAAAACCCTTACCAGTTTCCTTCATTACTACTTCTTAAGGCTTGATCTTCTTTCACTGAGATACTTCATTAGCTGCAACTATCAATCTTCAATCTATTTCTATATCCAACAAAACTCAAATCAGAGTTAAATAAAAAAATACCTGCATGATTTCCCATGCAGTCTCCATCCACTCTTCACATTCAAGTGAATCTCCATTCTTCAAAACATCGTTGTGGATTATTATATTTCTGCAATCTCTTCTTAATTCTTACTCACCTTCCTCTAAGAACTTAACTATTCTTCTCCAATTTCAATTTCAAACATTTCACAATTCCAATTATACGGATTCATTGGCCATAAATCACTTGCTCTACTTTTCTCAAAATCTAAACATTCTATCAAAATGCAGAAATTACAATATTAGTATTCCTCTTACCAATCTCCCAGCTTTACCTTGGTCAAAATCACCAACTGTCAGCAATACTCTGTCCCTTATTTTGCAGGCAGAATCTTCTTCTGCTCTGGTACCAAAATGACGCAGGAAAACATTGCTTTACCCATAGTATGCATATGATATGCATATATCTGTCATGCCCCAGGAATTTTAACTCTCTGCCAAGTCAAATCTTAATTAATGAATGGTTCAAGGCCCCCTTAAGTAAATCTCATGTGGAAACATTTATTTATTAACCACAGTTCAACCCTTAATCAATCCTTTCATCATCGGGACTTAATCACCTTCATAAACCTTCATTAAACTTTATGTCCGCACATATAAACCAAATTCCACACTTGTACTTTGGTTATATCGGGCTTAACCCACAATTCCATCCATCGGCATTTTTATTTCCATTATAAATATTTTATAATAGAAATCACAATAAACATATGTAACCCATACCTTTCTGCCTTTTCTCTGCCTTTGCACGTTTCTCTATGCATGCCTTATCGCTATCACAATCTCGCTAACATGCCTCCTAAGATTCCTTTCGCATTCGGAATACGATAACACAACCGGACTTCAATATAATATAAACCACACTCATACCTTATCGAGTCCACTCTATATCGCATGTCGCAAATCCTCTTGCCCGATCAATACCGCTCATCACAAAGTCACATATTGCAAGGGTTAAGAGTCATGGCACATCTACTGCGCAATACTTGCGATGCGATCAAATCTCCGATCGCATCGGAAATCGCAATCACCCATCGCATTTCGCACGTTGCAAGACTTGTGGCCCAACGTTAAGTCCTCCCTTTGGAATATTGCAATGCGAGATTTAACAATAGTCCTCCATTGTTGATCTGAGTGCCCAATCTAACGGTTAACAATAAGATCACATTTCGCAATTGCAACTCGCTTGTGGCTGGGGTTTACCCACTGCTATAATATGTTGTGATTCCACACAACTTCCTCCCTTCGCTATGACTTAATCGTGGCCATTTATCTTCCAGATCCAATGACTCTTTTACACTAACACTTCATTTCTTCATTCATCTCTTTATTTGGGTTATACGCCATCCTTCAATGGTTCACTGTGGTTTCGGTTATTTCAATGGTTTCTGTCCTTCCACTGTTCCACTATGTGACTCCTCCTGAGCTTCACTCTATGTGTTTTTTTGATCAAGATCACTCTAAACTATTACTTGGGTTCTTCGAATGGATTCAATGATCCATTACGTTCCTCTGTGTATTTTCTTGGACTCTTTCTGCACACATATGTTATACAAAATACTCTGATTCATACATAACTTATCCTTCAATACTCCAATTGCACACTTATAAAGTTTTAGAATCAATCTCTGTATATATAAACAAACATTTACACAATTTCTCTCTCAGGCCTGATCTTCTAATGTCAATGGCTTTTGTTTACAACTTGCCCGTAGGCTTACAATCACACTCTAATTGGCTAACCTATCCAACCTCTCGTCTGTATATGTATTTTTGGCTTGCATTTATATAAAAGGATTCTAAAACCAATTCCTAGTTAGATCCATAAGCTTCTCAACAAAATCCTAAAATCTCTTCCTCATCCCTAAGGATTCTCTCAAATCCACAAAATCATGAACTAACTCCTAATCTGAGTTTTACAATCAATTCTCAAATCCCCCAGTTCTCTCAACTATCCTAAATCTCTCATATTCTCTTATATTCAAGAATATTTACAAATATGTCTCACTATATTGAATAAAATCCTATTCTAGCTTCTCTCATTAAAATCACTCAAAACTCTGAATAATTACATTAATTCAATACTTAGGAAACCAACTTCTGTGAAACACGAGACCCCCTATGTCTACTAAAATACAATGATAATGTTGAGCTGAATTCCTGTGCATCAGACATTATTATACCAGCTAAATTTCTATGAGAGTAAACCACCATTCCATTGTTGAAGCCAAATAAGAGAAGAGAACTAGCATGTTGGCCATATTGCTTCTAAGTAATCCTTCATCCTATTGAGAAAAGATGAATCCACCATTAGAGAGTCTTCATACTTCTACGAGAGAGAGGAGAAAATCTCAAAGAGATTGAGGAAAAGAAACCCCTTGCTAAGGATTTTTGAGCACCTTTTGTAGCGGTTGCAACCACCCTCCAAAATTTTGGACCACACCCAATTTCGGTGACTCCCTTGAGAGTTTCACTTGATGATTGCACATAATTGGGTTTACTCTATGAGTTCGTGTGAGTCTTCGCACCCACCTTTCTTGATCATTTCACCCAAGCGTTTGCATGTTGAGGTCAATGTCATGCTTGTGACCATGTTCTAGTCATGCTTAAGGTCTTCGCTTCATGTGTACATGTTGTGTTCGCTATGAAAACATCTGTCTCACTCATACAATGTCGCGCAAGTGTCGTCACGGTTGACCAATGAACAATCACAAATGTCGCAGTTGTCTCTCATACCGTTGGTTAGTCATGTTGATCATCTGTGTCTGGATGGTTTGAGTCGTCTCGTTGTCAAATCATGTAAGAGTGTGTTTGCAAGATCACATATGCATCTTTCACTCGTTCACACACTTAGTCATTTTCTTGAAGTTCTGATGACGAGACTCCTCTCTGATAGCCAGACTATCACCCTGTCATCGAATTGATCGACTATCACCTTGAATAGCATAGAAGCACCAAGCAAACCATTTCAAGTTGCGCTGCTCGCAAGCAAATCAATCAACCTTCATGTTGGTCAACTGATGAGTTTGACCCGACAACAGCCCCGGGACTAACTCCCCTAAAAAATTGCACAGAGGCTGCAGACCTTGACCGCTTCGCTGACTGAGAAAATTGCGCAGACAGGCTAGATAGACACCTAGTTCCCGTCCATGTCTCCCTCAGAAAATTTCGTAGTTTTTCCAGCCAGCCCTCTTGATAGTCGACCGACTGCTCACCTAGAAAATTGTGCAGCTTTCATGAGCAAGTATTCCACTGCCAACCAGACAAATCAGTTCAAAAACTGCATAGAGGTGATTAGCACGCCAGCTTCCCAGCATCAATGAAGTTTTTCCCGCTAGTAGCTCCTAGCAGCTGACTGCTAGTTCCCTCTAGAAATTGCATAGTTATGGCTGCCAAGCTCTAGCAACTGACTGCCAGTTCTCCTTAGGAATTGCGCAGTTTTTGTTGCCAGTGACTCAACAACTGACTGCCAGTTCCCCTCAAGAATTAAACATTTTTTGTTGCTAGTGTCCCGACAGCCATCTGCTAGTTCCCTTAAGGAATTGTGCATTTTTGGTTGCTAAGCTCCCGCTGCCCGCTAGTTCTATAAATTGTGTAGATTTTTCCTACCCAACCTTCTCGTAGCCTAAACTGTTCCTCCCAAAAACTGCCTAGTTTATTCCTCTAGTTGAGCCAGACCCTACGGAGAATCACTGTTGGTTTGGATTGCCCATCTTCATCACCTAGCCACTCCTGCACAGTTTTCATCAGTAGTGCCTAGAGCCTCAATCCCACCTTGCAACCTTGTCACCTCTCCAAGTCACCTGCATTTGAAATAATCATGCATCATGGTAGACTAGGATTTTTATGCATTTGATGTCATCTCATCATGAGTGACTGCAGACACAGGTACAAAAATTGTTGACACCTAATCCTCAGGATTGGGTGAATATAATGTAAATAGATAAATAAGTAATATGAACGGTCATCGAGAGATGAAGTGAACAGTCTCTCCCTCATGTATATAATGAAGACCTACATGATGGAATAACATATACGAATCATTTTTGCCTTGAGGAGTTACTGCCTGGCCTGACATGGTATCAGAGCCAGCTCCATTTTTAGCTTTTATGCCCTTGTAACTCCCTTCTGCCATTTCTGCAGTCTGTCATATTATCCATTCCTATGCTCTCTGTCCTCTACTGTGCGTTCGGTATTTGCGCACCCACAAACATTGTTTAATACTCCATGCTACTATACTAGCGGAATCCCACGATGCCCCGGGGGTTCCTCATACTCTTCCTGCACTGTTGGTCTCGACCTTCTACATTTTTTTAACATTGCATATTTCGGTTGCCATACCCTAGTTACCCTGCCGCTGTCATACGCTCCCTCTCAGCATCGACTCCACCATCGATGTCCTACAAACTGCGCATTGGCCTGACAGAGGTTTCATTGGAGGCTTCGCCATATCCAAGAGAGGGTTGCATGGGGAATCCCTAGGGCTTCCAGACTTGTGCTGTGAAGTTCGAGTGCCAAAAGCTGTAGAAGGACCTGCGATTCTGTTTCGAAACTACGTCAGAGGTACATATCTGTCTTTTTGGCCTCCATACATAGGTGAGCATTGTTAAAGATATACGTTGGCTTCCTTGGTATTCACACTGCGCAGCAAATGTTGTTCCTCCACCATAGTCGACTCTTATGTCCACACTTTGGTGACTATGATACAATGAAGGCTTGAGCACTACTCTCTGTCCACAATATAATATGTTGAAATAAGGCCTTTGTATTATATTTTCGATGTCCATTGTGACCTGATATACCCCATTGTATACCACCATACCCCACACCTCGTTATACTCCTTATCGTTGCAACGGTTACGTTGCTCCATCGCCTCTTGTTGGTATCCCTGTTATATACCTCCGCTATAACACCCTGTGTATACCATATATATGAATGACTCTCATATAATGAGGTATGACTCTTGTATTGTGCAGTGGTATGATTCCCGTATATGATTATTAATTGTGTGGAGCCTAACACTTGCGCCATTCCACTCCTCCATAAAATACCTCCCACAATAATACATTTTTCCTATTGCTATCATAATTTCATTTTTCAGAATAATGCTACTACAGTGCAATTTTTTTTTTCCAGCAGAAGTAATTTTTTTTTTATAAAATGCATTTCTCACTGGCAAGGATAACTATCCTGAATGGTCTCGGATGATAAAACACACCCTCATTTTCAATGAGTTGTGGAAAGGAGTGTGTGTTGGAGAAGGAGACAATGAACCAGTACAGCCTACCTCAGACAAAGAGCTCGTCATTTGGGAAAACAATATCAACAAAACTTATGCATTAATCGTAGCATCTGTAAATGAAGAGGTGAGTCACCATATTTCATCATATTCAACTGCCTTTGGAGCCTTACAAAAGCTAAAAGAACTCTATGACTCACATTCTGCACTTGAAGTTGTTCAACTCATGATTAAACTCTTCACTCTTGAACTGCAAAATAATGATCCTCTTGCTCTTGCATTTGAAGTAAAGTCTATAATGCATGATATCAAATCCACTAAGGTTGAATTGGATATTCCTCTTATCGCTTTTCTCAAGGCACTTTATCCTACTTACTCCAATTATCTTGAGTCATTGCAAGCAAATGGAAATCTCAAAGATATCACCTTTGACTCTCTTGTGAAAAAGTTTGCTGAAAGAGAGAAAGCTTTTGGAAAGAAGACAACCCCCTGAATCTTCTAACGAGGTTGTTTGCCTTGCTCATAAAGAAAAGCATCCTACTCAAGATTCTTCAAGAGGAAGAGGTGGTCGAAGAGGAAGAGGAAGATATTTCAGAGGCAGGGGGGCAGAGATTCTCAAGGAGAAAAGGCATATTTGCACTACATACGCTGGAAAAGAAATGGATCGCATGATGCCTCTACATGCAAGCTACCATGGGAAAAAATTGAGCAGAAAAGAAACCAATAGAAAGGTAAAACTTATGATACAGACAAAGGTAAAGCACCTGAATTTTCTCACTATGCTGTGGCACAATGTAATATTGGAGTAAATGAAGATTTATTTAATACTTCACTTGCTTCTTGGAAAAATGAAAGGTTGCTTGATTCAGGAGCAACCTGCCACATGACTCATAGAAAAGATTTTTTTTGAAGAATTTACTGACAATGTTGATGGAGTAGTATACTTTGCAGACCAATAAAAAATCAAGCCACCAGGGCTTGGCATAATCAGGCTTAAATTGCCTGGTCTTCCAGACTTTCTTTTGCACCATATTCTATATCTCCCACAGCTGAAGAGAAAATTGTTGTCCTTGGTTCACATCCGCCAGCAAGGTCACTCCATTCATATGTTTTATGGCAAGCTTGAGGTGAGAAAAGCATCTGACCACTCACTTGTCATGAGGGGAATAGAAGAAGAAAGGCTTCTCAAGTTGTAAGGAACCTCTGCTCGTGCACAACATTTCTCATACAATTCTCATCATGAAGAAGGTACTCTTCCATCAAGTTTATTATGGCATGCTAGATTTGGACATTTGAACTATGACAGCCTCCGCTTGTTGAAGAAAAATGGTGCTGCTGGTTTGCCTACAATTCGTAGGAAACTTAAGCAGTGTGATGCTTTCATTCTAGGAAAGCATAGCAAACAGTCTTTTCATGATTCACATTCACGAGCACATAGAAAACTTGAAATCATTCACTCAGATTTATGTGGTCCTATGCCTGTTCCTTTTGCAAATGGAAATAAATATATGATGACATTTATTGATGACTACACCAGAATGTGTTTGGTTTATTTATTAAAGAACAAATCTGATGCTTTTCAAACATTCAAGAATTTTCATAAATGGATTGAAAATGATGCACAATCTCATATTGGGTCTATTCGCACTGATAATGGAAAAGAATACACATCAAATGAATTTGAAAACTATCTTCGCCAACATGGGATCAAACATCAAACAACTGTACCTTATAATCCCCAACAGAATGGTGTAGCTGAAAGAATGAATAGGACAATCTTAAATATGGTACGATCCATGCTCTTTTTAAAAAATGTAAAGATAATGTTTTGGGTTGACGCTATTCTATGTGCTGCATATATAAAGAATAGATTTCCATTTAATGCTATTAGAAACAAGACTCCATATGAAATGTGGTATGGACATGTTCCTTCGGTAAAGCATCTCAAGGTCTTTGGTTCCACCTGTTATGCTTTGATACCAAAGGTACATAGAAACAAACTTGGTGCTAGAAGTCGTAAGTGTATCTTCCTGGGGTATTCAAACACCTCCAAAGCATACTGTCTCTATGATGAAGTGAATAAAATGTTTGTTGTATCTAGAGATGTAATTTTTCTTGAATCATCCAAAACTGACAATGTTGTTGAGCGGCAACTTGATCATTTGGATAGATTCGCAAAAGAAAAATCATTTCAAGAATTTGATAACCAGATTCCACATCTTGAAGGGTAAATTCCTATACTAGATCAACATGTGGAATCTTCTTCTGAGGAACACCCTCCCCCGCATGAAACTCCAACAACAGATGATGTTTTAAGTGATGTGATTGATATAATTGGGAGACTCAATCTTGATTCAGTCCCAACTCAATCAGCGGAGCAACCTGGACCATCTGAAAAAGGTCCCCCAAAGTGGCTGACAAAGACACTTGAAAGTGTTCATCCTGATGAGGTTGGAAAGACGAGAACTAGAAATTCAAACCGACAGAATGGAGGTGATGTGGAGGACTCTAATTCACCTGTTGATATGGATGTTTCTTATGATTGTGAATTGAACTTGTCTACAGATTTTGAACCAACTTCCTTCAAAGAAGCTACTTCTCATGATGAATGGAAAGAAGCGATGCAAAAGGAGTATGATGCCCTCATAAAGAACGACACTTGGAAGCTGGTTGATCCTCCATTACGAACCAAACCAATTGGCTGCAAGTGGGTCTACAAGAACAAGTATAAAGTTGATGGATCACTTGACAAGCACAAAGCTAGGCTTGTGGAAAAAGGTTGTGCACAGAAGGAAGGGGTCGATTATGAGGAGACTTTTGCCCCCACAGCAAAATGGGCTACCATCCGGACACTCTTTGCCTTAGCAGCTCAGAACGGTTGGAAAGTCCATCAAATGGATGTAAAAACTGCTTTCTTAAATGGAGATCTAAAAGAGAATGTTTTTATGTCTCAGCCTAAAGGATTTGCTATGAAAGGACATGAACATAAAGTATGCAAACTTTTGAAGTCCTTGTATGGCCTCAAAAAAGCATCACAAGCCTGGTATGAAAAACTAACTAAGCATCTTCTGAAACTCAATTTCAACATTATGATCTTGATGATGCAACTTTATTTGTCAAGAAATTTGGCAAAACACTTGTATATCTTGTGGTATAGGTAGATGATCTTTTGATGACAAGGAACAATGAAAGTTACATTACATCCATAAAGAAGGAATTGGGGAAAATTTTTGAAATGACTGATTTGGGCTATGTTCATTACTATCTTGGCATTGAAGTAACCCAACATCCAAAGTCCATATTTCTTTCTCAAAAGAAATACATTGGAGATTTGTTGAGCAGGTTTGGCATGACAGAATGCAATCCTCTTACTACTCCAATGGAACAAAACTTAAAGCTCACATCTATTGAAGGAAAAGAATTTGAGGATGCAACAAAGTATAGACAGCTTGTAGGAAGTCTCAACTACCTAACTACTACCAGACCAGACATTTCGTTTGCTGTTGGAATCCTCTCCAGGTTTATGCAAAAGCCTTTTGAGGGACATTGGTCTGCTGCAAAAATATTTCTAAGGTACTTGAAGGGAACTCAAGACTTTGGAATCAAGTATACACAGGTGGACGACTTCAGCCTTACTGGATACTCTGATTTAGACTCCGATGGAGACAAAGAAAATGGAGTATCTACTTTAGGATATGCTATGAGTCTTGGATCAGGAGCCGTCTCTTGGAGATCACTCAAACAATCAGTTCCAACAGATTCCACAACAGAAGAAAAATACGTGGTAGCAGCTGAAGCAACAAAAGAAATTGTGTGGCTCAGCAAAATTCTTGAAGATTTGCAGGGAAAACAAGTACAATCAACTCCACTCATTATTGACAATACCTTTGCAATAAAGTTGGCCAAGAACCCAAAGTTCCATGATCGAACGAAGCACATCAATACTAAATATCATCTGATTCGACATCATGTTGAGGCCAAAACAATCCATCTCCGTCATTGTTCCACTAATGAGAAAATTGCAGACATCTTCACCAAAGCGCTTGGAAGAGAAAATCTTGAATGATTCAGAATGATGCTTGGACTCACCAACATCCCTTCAGATTAAGGGGGGAATGTTGACACCTAATCCTCAGGATTGGGTGAATATAATGTAAATAGATAAATAAGTAATATGAATAGTCATCGGGAGATGAAGTGAACAGTCTCTCCCTCATGTATATAATGAAGACCTACCTGATGGAATAACATATAAGAATCATTTTTGCCTTGAGGAGTTACTACCTAGCCTGATAGAAAAAAACATGGCGCGATGATGGATGGGATGGACAAAGGGAGCACATGTAGAAGTACAGGTTCACCAACGGATGAAAAAATGATGCATTCAAAGAGATGTGCTCATAAACAGATGATCATGCAAAGATGTGTTCGTGGATGGTCAAACGAGCAAACATGCAGGATGTGTTCACAAATGGATGGACGGATGGAAGAACATGCACCTTTCACGAACGACCGAACCTGTCAAGCCTACCAACATACAAAAAAGGAATAATGAGTGAATGCAACATCAAGCAAACCAACGACCATCGAAGACTCCGCAGACTTTTCCATGTGGAGGTGAAGTTGTGACACACCATGAGGACATCCATCACCCTGCAACACTGCAGCTTGACATGGATGCCAATAGTAGCATGAATGTACCAACACTATCATGTTGAGTCATGCCATGAGTCATGTCGTCCACATCTCCACTTTCGGCCATATTTCCATTCAATGTAATGTAACGTGGAAGTCCAAGAGACCCAATTGTTATATGAAGAGTCATGTAAAGTCAAAAAGTCAAACAGTAATGAGGGTAGTCAGACAGTCACAAGGGTCAGTTTCAACCTTGGCTATAAATACCCCCTCATTTGTACATGCAAGGGACTTTTTACCTAAGCTCCTCCCACATATCCTCAAGATTCTGTAATTTTTTCTTTGAGGAGTAAGTAGTGGATCCAACGCCTCTCACACAAGGTTAGTGATGTATGGTGTAATCATGTGTCTTGGAACTTTTGGTTAATTCAGAAGCCTGATAACAAGCCAGAACATTTTCACACATGTATTGTATCTGTTGTAAGGCTAACCTTGAAAACTTGTAATGCATATTGCTTTAACTTGTGTTTAACACTTGAACTAATTCACTTGTTGTAATACACATATGTTAATGTAAATGTGTTGTATATGTTGTTAACATTGTCTCACTTGCCTTGAGTAGTCTCCTAGACATCAAGCAAACCTTTCACATAAAACTTGCTATAAAAATCGTTGCACTCGCACAGATTAATCTGGTGAGTGTTATACATGCTATCTTCCCTTGTGTGTTGTGACTGCTGCATCCATGCGGACTGTTCCATCAGAAGTTGTGCATGTCATGTTGTGTTGTGTGTTTCTAGCAGAGTTGGGACTTCTCCCAACTGACTTGGGACTCATTCCCACCCTCTCCTTTTATGGTGAAAGAACCATTGACACAAGTGATACTTATAATCACCAGGCACACGAACCTCACTTCTCAAAAGATAAAGCATACCACTCTCCTATGCTAACAAGTAAGATTTGAGGAAAATCTTTAAGATAATTGCAATTGGTCCATCATACCAGATGGGACTCCAACACCAAATAGTGTGAGGTCTACTTGGGACTTCATACCAGGGTGATCCCCTGAATGTTGGAGGGTCGAACAAAGTCAACATTTTTTATGGTAGAAGAAGGGAAGTTGGTTGTATATGGTTGAATGTCCTCTCACACTCATTCATCAACCATCTGGTTAAGGAAATAAATCTCACTCCCTCTCACCTACGCGCGACTCTGTAGTTGGTTACTTCTTACCTCCCAGGAATGAACATGAGATTCTGTATCATCACCTTTGCTTCATCCGCCCCATCACTTCCCAGTTTTCTAAAGTAGCCACACTGATCCTAGGCATACAAAATATTCCATATGCATCAAGGAAGCCAAAATCCACTCCTACAGGGGTTGTTGTATCATCAGTGGAAGAAGCAGTCCTTGCCACACTTGAAGGTATGGTAGAAGCTATTGAAGACGAAGAGGAACCTATGGTCTTTCGGCAAGGTGAACGAGACACCCTTGCGATTTTAGGATCAAACTCCAGTACAGGAGGCAGAGGGGAAGGCAACAGAGGGTGTGGAGGCAGAGACGAACTGACGAACTCAGAACCCTAACCGTCAGATTCTGAAAGAGAGGAGGAAGAGTAAGAATAAGAGATGGCTGACCCAAATTTGGGATGGATGACTCAGGGACCATTGGCTCTCCCTTCTTTTCTTCACAAAATTCCAAAGCGAGAGGAGAGAATGAAAATAAAGTTCAACCCTGACATCACGGTGAAGGTAAAAGACCATTTGGATAATTTCTACCTGCAGTTGCAGACCCTTGAGGTATGACATGACGACATAGCTTGTATATTTTTTCCATGCACCTTGGATGGTCATGCAACTGCATGGTATCACAGCCTTCCACCAAACTCCATATAGAACTAGGGTGCATTCAAACACATGTTCCTTGAAAAGGCTACTGAAGATAAGACCCCAGCTATGCTATTGAAAGAATTAGGAAGCCTGAAGATGGAGGGGAAAGAAAAGGTAAAAGAATTCAATGAGAGGTTTACATGCATATTTTGTTAAGAAAACTACTCACAAAAAGATAGAAAAGAGAGATCAACGCCTTAGAAATCAGCCTCTTCGAGGGGGAAACCTCCTTTACATTACACAAATGAAAAATTCTTGGATGATACAAATGAAAAGACCTCCTTTCTATATATAGGATTCTAAGGGGTCATAATATAATCAGAGCTGACATAACAATAATAATGTAAGGGCACAACAATAACAATAGTGGGCTTCTATGGGACATAATAACAATATGGGGACTACATGGGAACAACAATATAATAAGGGGGTTGCACTAATAACAATAAGGGGTTACACTAGTAGTATAGGGACCTAACATGCCCCTCACCTTAAAAACGTGTTGTCCTCAACGCTTGAGTAGTTCTGGATGCTTCTATAAAATTCTCGTCGTCCCATGTGGAATCTTCAGCAGGTAAGTTCTTCCACTTGATGAGATACTGTCAGGCCAGGTAGTAACTCCTGAAAGGAAAATTGATTGGTATATTCTATTATTTCTGGTTGGTTTTATTATATACACGAGGGAGATACTGTTCACTTCATCTCCTGATGACTGTTCATATTACTTATTATTTATTTACATTATATTCACCCAATCCTGATGATTAGGTGTCAACATTCCCCCCCTAATCTGAAGGGATGTTGGTGAGTCCAAGCATCATTTTGAATCGTTCAAGCTTTTCTCTTCCAAGTGCTTTGGTAAAAATGTTGGCAATTTTCTCATTAGTGGAACAATGATGGAGATGGATTGTTTTGGCCTCAACATGATGTTGAATCAGATGATATTTGGTATTGATGTGGTTCGTTCGATCATGAAACTTTGGGTTCTTGGCCAAATTTATTTCAGAGGTATTGTCAATCATGAGTGGAGTTGATTGTACTTGTTTTACCTGCAAATCTTCAAGAATTTTCTTGAGCCGCACAATTTCTTTTGTTGCTTTAGCTGCTGCCACGTATTCTAGCTTCTGTTGTGGAATCTTCTAGAACTAATTGTTTGCGTGAGCTCTAGGAGACAACTTTTGATCCAAGACTCATAGCATATCCTGAAGTAGATACCCCTGTTTCTTTGTCTCCATCAAAGTTTGAATCAGAGTATCCAATCAAGCTGAAGTCATCCACCTGTGTACACTTGATTCCAAAGTCTTGAGTTCCCTTCAAGTACCTTAGAACTCTTTTTGCAGTAGACCAATTTCCCTCACAAGGCTTTTGCATGAACCTATAGAGGATTCCAACAACAAACAAAATGTCTAGTCTGGTAGTAGTTAGGTAGTTGAGACTTCCTACAAGCTGTCTATACTTTGTTGCATCCTCAAATTATTTTCCTTCAATAGATGTGAGCTTTAAGTTTTGTTCAATTGGAGTAGTAAGAGGATTGCATTATGTCATGCCAAACATGTTCAACATATCTCCAATGTATTTCTTTTGAGAAAGAAATATGGACTTCGGATGTTGGGTTACTTCAATACCAAGATAGTAATGAACATAGCCCACATCAATCATTTCAAAACTTTTACCCAATTCCTTCTTTATGGACGCAATGTAGCTTTCGTTGTTCTCTATCATCAAAATATCATCTACATATACCACAAGACATACAACTATTTTGCCAAATTTCTTGACAAATAAAGTTGCATCATCAAGATCATAATGTTTGAAATTGAGTTTCAGAAGATGCTCAATTAGTTTTTCATACTAGGCTCACAGTGCTTATTTGAGGCCATACAAGGACTTCACAACTTTGCATACTTTATGTTCATGTCCTTTCACAACAAATCCTTCAGGCTGGGACATAAAAACATTCTCTTTTATATCTCCATTCAAGAAAGCAGTTTTTACATCCATTTGATGGACTTTCCAACCGTTCTGAGCTGCTAGGGCAAAGAGTGTCTGGATAGTAGCCCATTTGCTGTGGGGGAAAAGTCTCCTCATAATCGACCCCTTCCTTCTGTGCAAAACCTTTTTCCACAAGCCTAGCTTTGTGCTTGTCAAGTGAGCCATCAACTTTATACTTGTTCTTGTAGACCCACTTGTATCCAATTGGTTTAAGTCCTGATGGAGGATCAACCATCTTACATGTGCCATTCTTTATGAGGGCATCATACTCCTTTTGCATCGCTTCTTTCCATTCATCATGAGAAGCAGATTCTTTGAAGGAAGTTGGTTCAAAATCTATAGACAAGTTCAATTCACAATCATAAGAAACATCCATATCAACAGGTGAATTAGAGTCATCTACATCACCTCCATTTTCCTAGTTTGAATTTCTAGTTCATGCCTTTCCAACCTCATCAGGATGAACACTTTCAAGTGTCTTTGTTAGCCACTTTGGGGGACCTTTCTCAGATGGTCTAGGCTGCTCCGATGATTGAGTTGGGACTGAATCAAGGTTGGGTCTCCCAATTCTGTCAATCACATCACTTAAAGCATCATCCATTGTTGGAGTTTCATGCAGGGGAGAGTGTTCTTCAGAAGAAGATTCCACATGTTGATCTAGTAGAGGAATCCCCCCTTCAAGATGTGGAATCTAATTATCAAATTCTTGAAATGATTTTTATTTTTTGAATCTATCCAAGCGATCAAGTTGCCGCTCATCAACATTGTCATTTTTGGATGATTCAAGAAAAATTACATCTCTAGATACAACAAACTTTTTATTTACTTCATCATAGAGATGATATGCTTTGGAGGTGTTTGAATACCCCAAGAAGATACATTTACGACCTCTAGCACCAAGTTTGTTTCTATGTACCTTTGGTATCAAGGCATAACAGGAGGAACCAAAGACCCTGAGATGCTTTTCGGAAGGAACATGTCCATACCACATTTCATATGGAGTATTTTTTCTAATAGCATTAGATGGACATATATTCTTTATATATGCAGCACATAGAACAGCATCAGCCCAAAACATTATCTTTACATTTTTGAAGAGCATGGATCATACCATATTTAAGATTGTCCTATTCATTCTTTCAGCTACACCATTCTGTTGGGGATTATAAGGCATAGTTGTTTGATGTTTGATCCCATGTTGGCGAAGATAGTTTTCAAATTCATTTGATGTGTATTCTTTTCCATTATCAGTGTGAATAGACCCAATATGAGATTATGCATAATTTTCAATCCATTTGTGAAAGTTCTTGAATGTTTGAAAAGCATCAAATTTGTTCTTAAATAAATAAACCCAACACATTCTAGTGTAGTCATCAATAAATGTCATCATATATTTGTTTCCATTTGCAGAAGGAACAAGCATTGGACCACATAAATCTGAATGAATAAGTTCAACTTTTCTATGTGCTCTTGAATGTGAATCATGAAAAGATTGTTTGCTATGCTTTCCTAGAATGCAAGCATCACATTGATTAAGTTTCCTAGGAATTGTAGGCAAACCAGCAACACCATTTTTCTTCAACAACCGAAGGTTGTCATAGTTCAAATGTCCAAATCTAGCATGCCATAATAAACTTTATGGAAGAGTACCTTCTTCATAATGAGAATTGTATGAGAAATGTTGTGTACGAGCAGAGGTTCCTTGCAGCTTGAGAAGCCTTTCTTCTTCTATTCCCCTCATGAAAAGTGAGTGGTCAGATGCTTTTCTTACCTCATGCTTGCCATCAAACATATGAATGGAGTGATCTTGCTGGTGGATGTGGACCAAGGACAACAAGTCTCTCTTGAGCTGTGGGAGATATAGAACATGATGCAGAAGAAAGTTTGGAAGACCAGGGAGTTTAAGCGTGATTGTGCCAAGCCCTGATGGCTTGATTTTTGATTGGTTTTCAAAGTATACTGCTCCATCAACATTGTCAGTAAATTCTTCAAAACAATATTTTCTATGATTCATGCGGTAGGTTGCTCCTGAACCAAGCAACCAATCATTTTTCCAAGAAGCAAGTGAAGCATTAAATAAATCTTCATTTACTTCAATATTACATTGTCCCACAACATAATGAGCGGATTTAGGTGCTTTACCTTTGTCTATATCATTAGTTTTACCTTTTTATTGGTTTCTTTTCTTCTCAATTTTGTCGCATGGTAACTTGCATGTAGAGGCATCATGTGATCCATTTCTCTTATAGCGTATGCAGTGAAAATCTGCCTTTTCTCCCTGAGAGTGTCTGCCCCCCCTGCCTCTAAAATATCTTGCTCTTCCTCTTCGACCACCTCTTCCTTTGTAAGAATCTTGAGCAGGATTCTTTTCTTTATGAGAAAGGCACACAACTTCTACAGAAGATTCAGGGGCTATCTTCTTTCCAAAAGCTTTATCTCTTTCAGCAAGCTTTTTCACAAGAGAGTCAAAGGTGATATCTTTGCGATTTCCATTTGCTTGCAATGACTCAAGATAACTGGAGTAAGTATGATAAAGTGCCTAGAGAAAAGCGATAAGAGGAATATCCAATTCAACCTTAGTGGATTTGATATCATGCATTATAGACTTTACTTCAGATGCAAGAGCAAGAGGATCATTATTTTGTAGTTCAAGAGTGAAGAGTTGAATCATGAGTTGAACAACTTCAAGTGTAGAATGTGAGTCATAGAGTTCTTTTAGATTTTGTAAGGCTTCAAAAGCAATTGAAAATGGCGAAATATGGCGACTCACCTCTTCATTTTTAGATGCTGCGATTAATGCATAAGATTTACTATTCTTGTTTTCCCAAATGACGAGCTCTTTGTCTAAGGTAGGTTGTTCTCGCTCTTTGTCTCCATCTCCAACAAACACTCCTTTCCACAACTCATTGAAAATGAGTGTGTGTTTTATCATTGGGGACCACTCAGGATAGTTCTCTTTGCCAGTGAGAACTATTCCCATGATGGATATGATTGAATGCATACTGTAACACAAAAAACTTCTGGTACAAAACTTTTAGTCTTAATGGGAAAAAAAAATAGTTCTGATATGACCGGACAACAAACTCAAATTGAAAACAAATGTGAATACCCAAGAGATATATATCAAACTTTTTTTTGGTAATACACACTATTAGAAATATATATCGGTTTCTTTTTACATTGATCACTCAATGCAGCCCTTCAAAAAATTTTAAAATTACAAAGGAAAAAAGACAATGTATTAATGAACACTGCAACGTTTCCTAGCACTGCATTATCAAAGCGGTATTCCATCAAACTTTGTGGTCTCATTACATGCAATAATCAATCCTTCAACATTTCCTAGCAAGAGGAATTTGCTCAATTGACAATCAGTGGATACCCATTCATCAAAACACTCTCATGCCGCTGAACAACACCCATGACAGACACTATACTGCCTACCTTGATGTGTCTCGGGTGAAACATAAACAATCAAACCATATGAAGGAGTAAGCTATGGCTCAAACTAATTCAGATTTTTGAGACTGAAACTTATCAATAATATATACATCAAATAATGTCATTACTTCAGACGCCTCTGATAGCCATAGACCACATAGAAATTAACTGGAAGACGTAACATTATATGAAGCCCTTCACAAATTTTAACATACAGCTGAATATCGAAATCAATTATTACAGATTGATTGTTGAAAGCACAATGGAAATGTTCTCATCGGGCTCCCCGAATAGAAGCGAATGCAACATACCCTCGTAGATCTTTAGAGGCTTTGATTCACGCACCAACAATGTTTCACATAGTAAACTTGGTCATGGAGATGATTCATGCACTCAACGCAGTAATGCTCTCAACGTAGCAACATTAATGCTCTCAACGCAACAGCGTGGAATGAGCAACAATTCAGCACTCCATCCTGACACATGGCAGAGATGGCCTTCAGTCTGCTCAGAATACAATTATGCAGTAATATAATTATGTAGTGGGCGCAGAATGGGTCAGAATCAATTATGGCAGATAGAGCGCACAAGGGCAGTGGACAGAGAGCACAGTAGGTAGAAGGGAGTTACAACTATTTTTTGGAGCTGGCTCTGATACCATGTCAGGCCAGGCAGTAACTCTTGAAGGGAAAATTGATTCGTATATTCTATTGTTTTAGGTTGGTATTTATTATATACATGAGGGAGAGACTGTTCACTTCATCTCTCGATGGCTGTTCATGTTACTTATTATATATTTACATTATATTCACCCAATCCTGACGATTAGGTGTCAACAGATACTCTGAAATTGATCAATTTGGTAGCTGACGGGTTCTTGTTTCCGTGACTCCTTCAGGTTCTAGTATAATTTTTCCTTCCTCATCATGTTCTAAAAATATTGTTTGAATTGGGATCTTGTCACCTATAACCTTATTTAAGCATGAAACATGGAAAACTGGGGGCACTTAGGAAGAGGCAGGAAGCTCCAATTTGTACGCCATAGTAGCAATATTTTGCAACACTTTTTAAGGACCATAGTACATTGGTGATAATTTATCATCTTTCTTAGCTTGCTTGAGGGACATTTTTTTTTATGGTTGTATTTGTAAAAATACCCAATTGCCTACATAAAAACTTCTTTCACTGTGATGTTGATCTGCTTATTGTTTCATTCGATTCTACACCAAAGTGGGGTTATCCTTTAAAATTTGGAGAACTTCTTGTTGATGCTTGATGTGATCTTTCACTACTTGAACCTTTTTATTCTTGATATGTCCTTATATATTGATAGTTTGAGGAGTGGTAATTCTTTCCAATGCATTACAAGATATGGTCAGATTCATTTCTTGATGCTCAATGTGATCTTTCACTTCTTGAACCTTTTTCTTCTTGATATGTCCTTCTATCTTGAGAGTTTGAGGAGTGGTAATTCTTGCCAATTCTTTACAAGATATGGTCAGATTCATTTCTTCTTTACCTAGGGTTGGTTCCTCATGTATATCCTCTTCTTTTGATGTTTCTTTATCTTTTTCTTCTTCCTCTTCACAATCTATGTAAAATAATTTCTTATCAGCACACTTATGACTTTAGTGTATTTTCTATCACAACTGTAACAAAGCCCCTTTTCTCTTTTTTCTTCCAATTATTGTGGTGTAAGTCTTGTAGGTTGTGGAAGGATCGGAGAAAAAACATTTCCATATTTATAGTTGTGAGTGGTAGGATTCCTTGTTTCCATAATTCTGCTTTCAATTTTTCTTGCCAGCTTGAATGCCTTCTCCAATGAATCAAGTTCCCAAAGACGAACCTCATGTTGAATGTTATCCCTTAAAGTCTCTACGAAGAAATCTATCCTTTGCTTCTCTGGAATATCATTTACCCTTATATTTGATTTTTGGAAGTCCTCAATTTGCTCTGCCATTGAACCCTTTTGTTTGAGATTTATCAATTGGCTAAAGAAGGTGTTGCTCTTTGTATCATCATAATGTTCTACCATTTCCTCCATAAAAATTGACCAGGT
The DNA here is from genome assembly GCA_031772625.1 of Pinus tabuliformis. Lineage (NCBI taxonomy): Eukaryota > Viridiplantae > Streptophyta > Pinopsida > Pinales > Pinaceae > Pinus > Pinus tabuliformis. The sequence continues at coordinate 62,598,279 of CM062806.1, forward strand.
GACAAGTGATTTATGAGAGCAAATACCTCTATACCATATGAATTGATTTGGTTCTAAATATAAAGATGCAATATGTACCTTTTGTAACAATTGTACATCATGTAGATCAAAATATTGCTCCATCTGTAGTATCCAATTTACTGGATCCTTGCCATCAAATTTCCTCATATCTCTTTTTCTTGATTTTAGGAGCTCGATATTTAATATATTGTATCTCTGTACTTTAGGATCTCCAAGGTCTGAAATTGCGACTTGCGGTAGCCCTCTGTATCCTCTTTCCAATGCCACCAGTCTAGTCGAAATTGGATTCTCCAAGAAAGAGTTATGCCCAATCTCCCAAAATGGTCGGATTATATACATTTTCAGTAGAGTGAACTTGTACGAAGTGCCACGTGTCGTTGTTTTGACCTTCATACCTGAAACTGATACATAGAATACTACAGGCTGTCCTCTTTCTGTAACTTCTGACAAAATTTCAATCTGATGCTAAAAAAGAAATTTATGATGATTTTCTCTAGGTTACCTGTATGAGATATAATTTGGGACCCTGCAAAAACCTTAACTACTTGGGATCATATATATGATATACCGAGACAAGATCTGAAATTTGGACCCGAGGTTCAGATAAATATCTTCTCAAATTCGGATCCGATGTTCAAAGCGATTTCGTTGTTTCTTTCACTTCTGAAATGTCGCAGAAAAAATTTATAGTGAAAATTCCACGATGACCTATTTGGAGCAGAGAAACCCTAGAATCCAAACCTTTGATACCAAATGTTATGAAACCAACTCACAAAAAGATAGAAACGAAATATCAACGCCTTAGAAATCAACCTCTTTGAGGGGACAACCTCCTTTACATTACGCAAATGAGAAATTCTTAGATGATACAAATTACATGACCTCCTTTCTATATATAGGAGTCTAAGGGGTCATAATATAATCAAATCCGATATAACAATAATAATGTAAGGGCACAACAATAACGATAGTGAGCTTCTATGGTGCAGAATAATAACAATATGGGGACTACATGGGCACAACAATATAATAAGGGGGTTTCACTAATGACAACAAGGGGTTACACTAGTAGTATAGGGACCTAACATATTGAACAAATTTGTAGTAGACACTAAACCTTATGACTCCATCACTGTTGATTACTACACATTCACACTACTGACCAACATCGCGCAGTTCGTCAAGTGAGTTACGAAACCAATACTCTTGGAAAGTTGTGAAGAGGCTATTGCTATGGAGAAAGACTTGCACACGATTGGAGTCATCAAGGATGATGAAACGACAAAATATTCTAAAGACGCGAGCAGGAAATCCCAAGAGATGATGATCAAGGGTAGAGACAAGGAAGAAAATGATACTGAAACCCTCACCCACCTCATCAAGAACTTGACAACCGAGGTGTCTGAACTTAAACAATAGAAAACGACACATCCGTAAGTAGCCATCTGCCCAGACAAAGACAGGGAAACAGTTCATTAGGTAGCAGCCAGTACACTCCAAAAATTGTGTAGAGCTCTGTGTTCCACATCGAACATCACGCAGATCCTGAGAATTATTCATTCCACAAAGAAAATCACCCCAAGAACTCTTGTTCAAACTAGAAGCGAGTCGCAAGCTCCCGGTGTAGTCATACATTTGATGCAGAAAACAATATGCAGGAGCAACCAGAAGACACTAATAATGACAGAGGTGTTGCACTTGATGAAGCATCAAGTTCTGGGCATGTGGTGAATGCATATCAGTGCTCGCAAGAAAGGTCGAAGATGAACCTCGAGAAGCAACCCCAAAAGAAAAATTACTATTGCAATCTTAGGAGTAAACGGGCTCCCCTTATACTTGGGGAAGCACAAGAGGAGATGAGACTGTTGTTGAGGAAGGCTGATCCACTGACCACCCCAAATCAGAGAACATAAAAAAAGTCCGAGAAGACAGTGGCAGACAAGAATAATTCCATGAGAGGAAAACTACAACACACTCCACCCGACAACCCAAACTTCGGTTTTACCTCAAACACCTCAGTGAATCTACCACCTCTAGACTATAAAATTGTAGATGACAGGAAGAAAAATTGAGCGAACATCAGTTTCTTTGAGTTAGCGAAGATCCAGAGTTAGTGAGATATCATGTTGCTTGCATTGGGATAGACAAAAAAGGACAACGCAACCTCTACCTTCAAGGGAGCGAGCACACCTCTCGGATCACTGTCCACTGTGCTTAACACACTCTAGATGGAAGAAGAAAACTCAAGTTTCCATCCATTCCTGCTATCATTTGAAAATTTTAAATACAATATTCACAATTGTTTGGTTGATTCTGGCGTGGCAGCGAACGTCATGCAACTCTCCATTGCTAAAAGGATCAATGCACAATGGAGTAAGACATCCACGCGAATCATCCAAATTGATCGAACATCAGTACCAGTGATTAGTGAATTACAAGACGCGATCGTTAGACTATCTCATGACAATAGAGTCCACCAATGCATCAACATAGTCATTTTGGATATACTAGAAGCATACTGTCTACTACACAGCAGAGACTAGTGCAGCAAGCTGGATGGATATTTTGCTACATACTCGTCGCAGATATGGCTGCCGTACAAGGGAAAATACAACCAACTCTGGGTGTTATCTGAGAGGTATATGAAGTACAATTTCACTCCCCTTAACGACAAGAATGAACTGTTGTCCTTCGTAAAACTCATGTATGGCAACTCCCTCTTGCAAACAACATTGGGGTGTTATCCTGCACGATCAACTCCAAACCCACCAAACACATAGTTGGGTTTCCTTCCTTTCCCAATTGATGGAAATGAAACATGTATAGCACATTGTAACATTATTAGTAGTAGCAGTGCAAGTGTGTCAAATAGTCCATGTACAGACGAGTTGGGGGCCATGTATTTTGATGGATCAAAGACACATGATGACTAAGGGACTGACTGTATCTCAGTCATCCCAAACAACAGAAAGCTCATGATTTCAAGCTGCTTGGAGTTTGAATACACAAACAATGTTGTTGAGTATGAGGCACTCGTGTTGGGCTTAAAAAAGGACATCAACCTCAACGTGTTCATACTCAAAGCGATACTGCACCCCACGAACAGTTTTGATGCTTTCAAGGACACAACAACTAATGAAGATGAGCACAAGTAGCCCTTGAAAACCACAACTGATGGAAAGAAAGGCAGCCCCATCCCCAAGGGTGAGGCTTCTCTCAACAATATCTATGACTTGCAAAACCTCTGTCAAGGGCCAAGAAACAATAGAACCCATAGGTCCACCAATAAAAACAAATAGAGTAATATAGGAACCAATCACGATCCGAAGATAGTCCATCTCAGTAAAAACTGTGCACCGTAGCAACGACAATTCTTTGACCAATTGATCAAATAGTACCAGGATGTGTCTGCGTGGGAAGATGACGACCTGAGTACATACGACATGTGAATAATCCAACGCAGGATTTTAGGTAAAGGAGGAGCCAAGCCATTGCAACAAAAGCTAGGTAAAACTCAGATGTCATTTGATCTCCTTATATAGAAAGAATTGACTAAGTTATTGGATGTGTGGATTACTTACAAAGTTTGTCACCATACATGGGTTTATAATTTAAGTTCTACATGTAAGAAATCTGGGGAAATCTGCTTATTCATTGATTTCAGAAACTTGAACCGCTCCCAGAATTAAAAACATCTACCCTGTGCCATCATCAGAGCCTATGTTGCATGCAGTATCTGAAGCAGTAGTGTCATCTTCACTTAAAGGTATTTCGGAATACCACCAGGTTCTGGTAGTGGAAACTGATAGCCTTATACTGGTCCATGAGAATATTGGTCCACACACATGCCATTTGCAATCACTTGATGGGATGGTTGACAACCTTCCTATCAACGACCAAGATCTCAAGAATTACTTCGAGTAGGTTAGACCACGCTGGTGCCATGTACATAGTCTGCTTGTCGCTTGTTGTTTTCATCTTCCTTGCCTTGCTTACTATATTTGTTTATTTTAGCTTGTTCTACTTACTATTTTTGTTTACATTTGATTTGTTTTCTTGATACCTTACTTATTTTGTTTATGGAAATAAGAGTTTCTAATTACTACATTTTGGCTTTTAAATAGAGTATGTGGCTGAGATTTGAAGAAACTTGTGACACTGTAGCACTTTGCCAGTCTTGCATCCATCTTCTCTGTGCTTGTTTATAACCTTCAGTTAACAAAGTCTTGATGGAAAATATGGGCCATCTGCAAGGGAAGTTTTGGTCCAACCATGAAACTGTGTTCACACTGGGAAGCCCCATGCCTGTACTCAGCCTTCTGCTCTATGTGTTCAAGCTCATCCAACTAGTAGAAACAAAGAAGGGGAAAATATAAATGAGCAAACATATGTCAAAAGTATTACATGCTTCTCTGAAGGAACACCTCTTCTTCTCTCAATAAGTCGGTAGTCCTCTTCTACCCCAAAATAAATAAGTGCCTATGTACAGTCCCCTTGAAAATACAAAGGCGAAAGAAGAGAAGGATTCCTGTGCAGAGAGGTGAAGTAGGAAACTCCACTGGGGTACTGACCAGGCTCGTTGGTAGTGGAGCAATGTGTGTGTTCCTGCGTGATTCCACCGGGGTACTGTCCAAGCCTTCTCGCAGCGGAGAAACACCAGAGATGAAAGCTTATACTCTAAAAATATTTAACTTGCGAGCTTAGCTACCTTTCCTGAATTTGAAACATTGTGATCAAGTTGAACTTTTGAGTGTGTTTGAATGAGTTGGAAAAAGGTGGACCATGTATGTCCATGGGGTAAGTGGGGAAGCTGAAGTAACCCACACAACGATTCAATACTTCCAAAAAGACCGAGGCCCTGTGCTAGAAATGAACAAAAACAGAGAAGTTGGAGTTCTACTGTGTGTTGCCAAGTGTTGTAGCGGCCACAATCACCCTCCAAAATTTTGGCCTGCACCCAATTTCAGAGCCTTCCTTGAGAGTTTCACTTAATGATTGCACACACTCAGGTTCACTCTGTGAGCTCGTGTGAGTCTTCGTACCCACCTTGCTTGATAATTTCACCCAAGATTTAGCAAGTTGAGGTCAGTGTCATTCTTGAGACCATGTTTTAGTCATGCTCAAGGTCTTCACTTCGTGTGTACATGTTGTGTTCGCTATGAAAACATCTGTCGCACTCACACACAAAGTCACATACACTATCACACAAGTGTCGTCACAGTCGACTGACGATCAATCACAAGTGTCGTGCTTGTCGCTCACACTGTCGGTCAGTCATGTTGAGCATGTGTGCCTGGATGGTTTGAGTCGTCTTATCGTTAGTTCATGTAAGAGTGTGTTTGAAAGATCAGATATGAATCTTTCAATCATTCACACACTTAGTCATTTTGCTAAAGTTTCGACGACCAGACTCCCCTCTGACAGCCGGACCATTACCCCACCATCGAATCAATCGAATGTCACCGAGAACAATGCAGAAGCACCAAGCAATTCATTTAAAGTTGTGTTGCCCACAAGCAAATCAATCAACCTTCATACTGGTCAACCAGAGAGTTTGACCCAGAAGCCACCTTGGGAATAACTCCCCTCAAAAATTGCATGGAGGCTTCAGACCTTGCCCACTTCTCTGAATGAGAAAATTGCACATACAGGCTGAACAGACACCAAGTTCTTGTCCCTACCTCCCTCAGACAATTGTGTAGTTTTTCTATCCAACCCTCCTGACAGTCGACCGGCTGCTCACCAAGAAAATTGCGCAGTTTTGATGAGAAATCCTCTGTTGCCCAGTAGTCCACTCAACTTAGAAACTGTGAAGAGGTGATAAGTAGGCCAACCTCCCAGAATCAGTGTAATTTTTCCAACCAGCAGCTCCTGACAACTGACTGCCAGTTCCGTCCAAGAGTTTCATAGTTTTGGCTGCCAAGCTCTAGCAGTTCACTGCCAATTCCCCTCAGGAATTATGTAGTTTTTGCTGCCAATAACCCAACAGATGACTGCTAGTACCCCTCATTTATTGAGTAGTTTTTTTTGCCAGTGTCCCAACAGCTAGTTACCAGTTCCCTCCAAGAATTGCGCATTTTTGGCTGCCAAGATCCCACTTCCCGCTTGTTCTCGAAATTGCACAGATTTTTCCTGACTAGCCTTCCTGCAACCCATACTGTTCCTCCCAAAAAATATGCAGTTCTGTCCTCCAGCTGAGCCTGACCTTATGGATAGTCACTATCGATTCGAATTTCCAATCTTCATCACCCGGTGACTCCTGCTCAATTTTCATCAGCAGTGCCCAGAGCCTCCATCCCACCTCACAACCTTCTCAACTCTCCAAGCCACCCGCATCCGAAATGATCATGCATTATGGTAGAATAGGAGGTTTATGCATTTGATGTCATCTCGTCATGACTGAATGCAGACACATGTACACAAACAAAAGTGACGCGATGACGGATTGGATGAACAAAGGGAGCACATGCAGAAGGACAGGTCCACCAATAGATGAACAGACAATGCATGCAAGGAGATGTGCTCACGAAATGATGATCATGAAAATATGTGTTCGTGGATGCACGGATGAGAAAACATGCAAGATGTGTTCATATATAGCTGGACGGGTGAACATGCACCTTTCGTGAATGAACGAACCTGTCAAGCCTACCAACATACAAGCAAGGAGCAATGAGTGAATGCAACTTCAAGAAAACCAATGAACATTGAAGACTCCACGCACTTTTCCATGCGGAGGAGTAGTTGTGACACACCATGAAAACATCCATCACCCAGCAACACTATATCTCAACATGCACGCCAACAACAACACAAATGTACCAGCACTGTCATGTCGAGTCATGCCATGAGTCATGTCATCCACATATCTACTGTGGGTCATACTCTAAATCAATGTAACGTAATGTGGAAGTACAAGAGACCCACGTGTTGTATGAAGAGCCATGTAAAGTCGAAAAGTCATGGAAGTCAAACAGTCATGAGGGTAGTAAAACAACCACAAGGGTCAATTTCACCCTTGTCTATAAATACCCCCTCATTTGTACATGCAAAGGACTTTTCACCTCAGTTCCTCCCACATAGCCTTGAGAGTCTATAATACTTTCTTTGAGGAGTAAGTAGTGGCTCCAACACCCCTCACACTGGGTTAGTGATGTATGGTGTAAGGATGTGTCTTGGAACTTTTGCTTAATTAAGAAGCATGCTAACAGGCCAACACGTTTTCACACATGTATTGTAACTATTGTAAGACTAATCTTGGACACTTGTAATGCATGTTGCTTTAACCTATGTTTAACACTTGAACTAATTCACGTGTTGTAATACATATATGTTAATGAAAATGTGGTGTATATGTTGTTAACGCTATGTCGCCTGTGTTGACTACTCTCCCAGACATCAAACAGACCTTTCACATAAAATTTGTTATAACAACTGTTGCACTTTGTGCGAACTAATATGCTGAGTGTTATACGTGTTATCTTCCCTTGTGTGTTCTGATTGTCGCATCTGTGTGGACCATTTCGTTGAAAGTTATTCATGTCTCGTTGTGTTGTGTTTTCCTAGCAGAGTTGGGACTTCTCCCAAATGACTTGGGACTCACTCCCACCCTCTCCCTCTATGGTGAAAGAACCATTGACACAAGTGACACTTACAATCACCAGGCGTGCGAACCTCACTTCTCGAAAGACAAAGTAGACCACTCTCCTATGCTAACAAGTAAGAGTTGAGGCAAATCTTTAAGATAATGGCAACTGGGCCATCATACCGGATGGGATTCCCACACCAAATGGTGTGAGGTCTAGTTGGGACTTCATACCAGGGTGATCCCCTGAATGTTGACGGGTCCATCACCGTCAACAGCACCATAGCTCAAAGAATTCTCTTTAGGTGTCTAAGATTCATCAATTGTATTCAACCTCTACTACCGACACTCAATAAAGGGAGCTTTCTCCATTATCATATTGATTTCTTTGCTACATTTGAGCATTGTTTGTGTATTTACCTCTTTGTTTAGTTTACGTTTATGTATGCATTGTTTCCACTATTTAAAATGCTGTGTTTATCTATGTCTATCCACTAACAACACCAATTATGCATGTGATCATTTTCAAGGAACAATCAACTGCTAAGGAGGTGTCTTTTGGTACACCATTGCCACAAAACCACTACCACACATTGTTCGGTCCCTATACTGCTAGTGTAGCCCCATATTGTTTTTAGTGCAACCCCCTTATTGTGTTTTTGTGCCCATGTAGTCCCCATATTGTTATTATTGTGCCCCATAAAAGCCCACTATTCTTATTGTTGTGCTCCTACAATATTATTGTTGTGTAGGCTCTGCTTATATCGGGACCCCTTAGACTCCTATATATAGAAAGGAGGTATTTTCATTTGTATCATCCAAGGATTGTTAATTTATGTAATGTAAAGGAGGCTTCCCCCTCAAAGAGGCTGATCTTGAAGTCATTGACATATATTTTCTTCTATTTTGTGAGTTGGTTTCATAACATTTGGTATTAGAGCTTTGGATTCTAGGGTTTCACTGCTTCAAACAAGTCATCGTGGAATTTTCGTTATACATTTTTTTCTATGAGATTGAAGATGCTGAAATTAAAACCCATTTGAGCCAACATCTTGATGAACATCATGACCAAATTTTAGAACTTGTTTCATTATATTTTTGGAGATATGATCCAAGGAAGTTAGGATTTTTGCAGGCTCCCAAATTCCACCTCAAACAGGTGACCTTGGGAAAATAATCATAATTGTCTATTTGAGCATCGGATTTGAATTTACAGAACGAGAACAAACTATAGTTTGTTGGGTATTTTTTTCTGGGCCAAAGGTCGAAATAGTGACATGTGGAACTTTATAGAATTTCACTCTACTGAACCAATCTATAATCAGGTCATTGCAAAAGATTGCACATGAATCTTTCTTGGAGAATCCAATCTCGATCATACTTGTGGGGTTGGAAAGAGCACTTAGCATGCTATGAAAGGACAAAATTTTAGACCTTGGGGATCTAAAATTATAGAGATACAACATATTTAATATCAAGCTCCTAAAAGCAATAAAAAGAGATATGAGGAAGTTTGATGGAAAGGATCTGGTAACTTGGATACTACAGATGGAACAATATTTTGATCTACATGATGTGAAACTGTTATAAAAGGTACACATTGCATCTTTATATTTAGAATTGAATCAGTTTGTATGGTACAAAGGGCTTTGTTCTCGTAAATCACTTGTCACCTGGTCAACTTTCATGGGGGAAATGATAGCACATTATGAGGATACAAAGAGAAATGCCTTATTTAGCCAATTGATAAATATAAAACAAAAGGATTCAGTAGTATAACACATTGAGGACTTCAAAAAATTGAATATAAGGGTAAATATTATTCCAAAGAAGCAAAGGATTGATGTCTTCATAGGGACTTTAAAGGAAAAAATTCAACATGAGTTCGTCTTTGGGAACCTAATTCATTGGAGAAGGAATTTGGGTTGGCAAGAAAAATTGAAAGAAAAATTATGGAAACAAGAAATCCTACCACTCACAACTATAAATATGGAAGTTTTGTTTCTCCTAGCATTCCACAACCTACAAGCTTGACACCACATCAATTGGAATCAAAAAGAGAAAATAGGTTTTGTTATAGTTATGATAGCAAATACACTAAAGGTCATACGTGTGCTCAAAAGAAATTATTTTAGATAGATTGTGAAGAAGAGGAAGAAAAGGATCAAGAAATGTCAAAAGAAGAGGATATACACTAAGAAGAAACCCTAGATAAAGAATAAATGAATCTGACCATATCTTGTAGTGCATTAGCATGAATTACCACTCTTCAAACTCTCAAGATAGATGGACAAACAAACAAATCAAACAAATGTCTAGAAGGATATCTTCTTTTCTTCATATCTGATAAAAAAACACAATGGGTCAAGTGGTTACCTTTGGTTGAATGGTTGTATAATGCTTTAGAAAAAATGACCCCGTTTATGGCACTTTATGGATATCATACACCATCCATCATATCATCTTTAAGAAAAAATTATAAGTTTCAATCAATGGGAGATCACATCAAGCATCAAAAATAAGTTCTCCAACTCTTGAAGGATTACCTCACTTTGGCGCAAAATCAAATGAAACAACAACCAACTCAACATCACAAAGAAAGAAGTTTTGATGTAGGTGATTGGGTAATTTTACGGCTACAACCATATAAACAAATGTCCCTCAAGAAAGGTAAGAAGGATAATAAATTATTACCAAAGTACTATGTTCCTTACAAGGAGTTCCAAAAGATTGGTACTATGACATACAAATTGGAGCTTCCTGTAGCTTCCCAGGGGCACCCATTTTTCCACGTTTCATGCTTAAAGAAGATTATAGGTGACAATCTCCCAGTTCAAACAATATTTCTGAAACTTGAAGAGGAAGGAAAAATCATTTTGGAACCTAAAGCAGTCATGGAAATAAGAAGCCGATAGCTACAAAATCGATCAATTTCAGAGTATGTCATCAAGTGGAAGAACTTAACCATTGAATATTCTACATGGGAGGATGATAATTTTATATATAAGCATCTATAACTACTCAAGCGTTGAGGACAACACTTTTTGAAGGAGAAGGTCATGTTAGGTCCCTATATTGTTAGTGTAGCCCCTTATTTTTATTAGTCCAACCCCCTTATTGTATTGTTGTGCCCATGTAGTCACCATATTGTTAATATTGTGCCCCATAGAAGCCCACTATTATTTTTTTTGTGCCCCTATAATATTTTTGTTATGTAGGCTTTGATTATATTGGAACCCCTTAGACTCCTACATATAGAAAGGAGGCCTCTTCGTTTGTGATCAGGAGCTCAAGACCAAGTGTCGAAAAATGCTTAAATTTGAAAGTGCTTAGATTGGGTTGAAATCTAAATGTCTCGATAGGTATCGTCTTCCTGATTCCAACTATGAAAACCGTTCAAAAAACGGACTCTTTATGCAGAAATCGCCCAATATCCTCCATTTTTTGAATTAAAAAAAATTAAAATAGAATATTCCTTGGAATATTCTAGGGAATATTCTTTAGAATATTGTGGGGAATATTCCCAAAATATTCTTGGGAATATTCCATTTTTTTACAGCCATTAGAATGTTGCCACATGGCAAGACCGTAGGTCGCCACATGGCGCAAGTGAGGTCAGTAGTATGGGAAACATGGGCACATAGTTAAAATTATTTGCATTGGTGCATTTCGAACCACAACCTACAGTCGAGCAGAGCAACGTCATACTGTCAGGTCACAAGGGCGGGACTTGTTATGTCCGCGGGCCAAATTTCATTTGAAATTTGAACTAGTTTATGGGTGGGCCCAAAAGGTTGTTAGCCCCCTCTGCATACGACCTCTGCTAGAACTGTGGCGTAACACCCAACCGCAGCGGTTTAAGTTTAATGGTCATCGTCATGTAGTGGAGGTGGTCACATAACGCGGCAGGGGTTACGGTAACCGCCAACCAAACCAATCAACACGACGGTCAGGGCGCGCAATTTGAGGCGCAAAACCACACATGTGACCACGTACTATAGTTTAACTAGCAGTCACCCAAACGTTATGGCTTAGATGGTGGGATTTTTGGCGGTGGCACCAATTTTGGCAGCCCGACCAACTTTGGCAGGCTTAACTGCTAGACAACTAAAGTTAGTTGGAGTGAATTTAGGGCCAAACAGGCAGTGGAGTAAATGAGCCATAACTTTGGCTAGGAAAGTCCTTTTTGGATGATTTTATTTTTGATTTTTGGTCTCTTGGACATTCGGAATCCATTGGTACAGGTTTCACAGCCAACAGAGGTCATTTGCAGGTGATTTTGCTTCAGGGAAGTTCCAGGAGCCAACAGGGCCATATCAGTTTGGGAGTTGCATTGGGATGTGTGCAGCCATTAAAGGTGAAACGAAGGTCATTCCTAACTTTAATCAGTGTTTTGAGTCCATTTCTATAGCTCTTTTTGCCTGTTGAGGCATTCTTCACCTCGAATTTCTTTAGGGAAGCTTTCAAGGCCACTAGGGCCATTTCAGTGCTTGAGCTATTTGGGGGTTGTATTCATCTATTTTCGGTGATTCAAAAGCCTACTTTTGCTATCTTCAACCTTTTTAGTCCATCGGTGGAGGTTTTAGAACCATTGGAGGACATCCCCACCTCTAATTTCTTCATATAAGTTTAAAGGGACACTAGGGCCATTTGGAGAAAGTACTATTTAAGGTACAATTTCACTGTTTAGTGTTTGGCGAAGAGCATTCTTAGTTGTTTCCTATCTTATGATTTTGTTTTGACAGTCAGATTTGCCTTTAGAGGCACTTATTTTCTTGTATTAGCCTTTGCAACTTTCTTAATACAAGAGGACAAGCCCATTTTGGGAGGCTTGGTCCAACAGATGTAGCCGAGGAGGGGTGAAATGCTTCATCATCTTTGTGTCAGTATTTGCTAAAGGTTTCATGCTAAATAAATTTGATGTAATGTGTTAAACAGAAAATTTAAATAACTTGCCTTCACACATAAACACCTAAAAAACTGCTCAAACTTATTTGTTTTATTTTGCAAGACATCAAGCTTCAAGCATGAGTATTCTAATGACATCTGAGTGTTTACTTCTATTATTTCTTTATGCAGAGTCTGTAGAGGGCCAGGTAGCCTCTGGATCTCATCCTCTCTTTAAAAGTGACATATCCGATAAATGCCCCTACAATCTATCTTTGTATTAGAAATAAGAAGTTCTCACATTTTCAGAGCTAACCATTGGAGTTGTTTGCACATTTAAAATTATTGGAAATTGATACCTTGCACCCTTTATTCAAGTACATTCAATTTTCAGATCAAGTGGTATCAGAGTAGGATTTTGCTATTTATATGCTCTGGGAAAAGTTATATAAACTATAGATAGAGTCTGAAGCAAGCCAGGAAGCCTTTGAACTGCTTTTTTTATAAAATTGCATAGTAGATAAATGCTACTTCAGTCAATCTTTGGTTTAATTTATATTTTGAGAATTTGTGCAATCAACCTTGACTGTTTTATTGTGTGCATGAGTTTGCTTGAGCTCATTTTGGGATATCTGGTGTCAACCTTCTCCAAGAGTTGAAGGCATTTGGTCAACAACTTGTCATTGTTGAAAGCTTTGAGAGCTCTGTTTGAAGTTCCTTTTGTTATTTGACCATTTACATGATGTCAATTTCTTCTGTAAGTGAAGTTTCCTCCTTCATGAAACTCTTCAGTGATGACATGAAAGAAGAATTCATTAAGGTGAAGGACATGGTGCAGATTCTCCTTGAGGATCAAAGGAAAAGTGTTAAGCTTTGTGCACAATTGTTGGCTATGCAGGAAGAGAAGGAAATACTTCTTCAAAGACTGCATGACATGGAGAAACAACTCCTGCAAGCTCAAGAAGCTTTGTCCAAGAAAATGCCTCTTCTTCAGGTGTTGCACTAAAAATTGTCACTTTGACATTTTGCAATTTGTGTGAGTCCATTACCACTCATATTTTCCTCCTTTGCAAGTCTTAAGCCTCAGTTCCTCATATCAAGCCTTGAAAATAAGAGAAAGCCCTCAAAAGTCTCTAAAACTCTGGTTCCGCACTTTCTCTTTGCATTACCTACGGTCCTGCACCTAATGGTCATGTCTCCTGTGCACCTGACCACTCTGTCTCTGTGTTATGGGTGTGGACCCCTATAAAAGTTAAAAAGGCGCGAGTATATTCTAAAAAACTCACTTTCAGTCATTTCTAGAAGCTTCTGGAAGGAATCTTGAGGTGGCAAGTTCGCTTTCTTAAGGTTCATGCATCCCATACCTTAAGGAGATAACCCCTTGATGTGAGGAGCTTATCCCTTTGAAGGAGGACTGTATCCCTTCATAGGTGGACTTGTAACCTCCTCCTTTGCACTATAAAATGAAGCATTGGGCTGGTTACTTGGGAGGTTGAAAGATGAATATTTTTGAGGTGAAATGCTGCTGGAACTTAGTCTTCTTATTTGAGATTTTATGAGGAGAAATTACATACCTCTAAGATCTCATTTGGAAGAGTGCAAGGCTTGTCAAAGTAAAGGAAATTCCTGTTTCGGGCCCCAGGAAGAGCTTGTTCAACATCAAGGCTAAAAAGGTTGTAAGGTTCTTCTACTTCAAAGTTAATACAAATAAGTTTGTTTTTCTCAATACGCTGTTGATGTATGGTTTATTTTATGGATTCCTTGATCACCATGATAAACATGCTTTATGATATTTGCTATGCAGGTGCTATTTAATGTTTGCTTGTTTGTGATTGTAGGTTCTCAAAGGTAACTTTTTCAAAGGATTGAAGGATGGCTACTACAAATAAATGTTGGATCTAAGGTAGGGTCTTAACACCTCTATAGTATTTGTTTATAAATCACATATGTCTAGAGAAAGATAGATTTGTTTGTCTATTTGTTGCTAGACTATCTTCTAATACTAGGGAGATCGGTCTTGTCCGCAAGATCGATTTATCCAGCCAACAAATTGGCGACTCTGCTGGGGATCTGAATTTGCTTCTTTAGTTTTCCTTTGCCTTTGAATTGAGATTTGCTTCCAATCACGGTAGTGTCACAAGGATGGCTAGATGAAATCACTCTTCGCAGATGCTCCTCAAAATGGGTAAACACACATATGGGGGTGAACGACCGGCCAAATGACAGTGGAGGTGATGGATGAAAACACGACCAAGGCTTTTAAGGCTGATAAATTTACGATCGCAATGGTTATTTACCGAGATAGGTTCATTTTTTAATGAGCTTGAACTCTGGTGGAAGCTTTTGCTCACACTTTTCTATTTTTTTAACGAGCATAAATTCCGTGGTAAAACTGCTCGATTCATGGTCAAATTTGATTTTTTACTTTTTCTAGCTTTTCTCTTTTCAAATGTAGTACTTCACCATCAATTGCTGCAACAAATTTTGTTAGAAATGGACAATATTTGCATGAAAATGAGATTATAACCCTAATATTTAACTTTAAACTGTGTAAAAAGTCATAAAAAGGTGTTTTTACCTCTCATTTACCATTTCATTTGCATTTTGCTTGTTGGAGCTCTGGAGGTGCCTCTTCTTCCTTGATTTTCACCAGCTGATTTCGGGAGATTCTGTGGACGATTTTCGGCGCCGTTTGGACCAGGTAGGAGCTAAACCTTAGCCCTTCACTTTCATGGTTTCCTTTTTCATTTTCATGCACATTTTTCAGGGTTTCTGAGCCTCAGGGGTTTCATCAAGGCGCCCTGGCATCAGCGCAGGTTCTCCTTTCGAAACTTGCGCTGTATTTCAGGTGGTCTTAAGGCAGACTGCGCCTCAGCGCAAGGGAGAGACTCTCTGCCTGCGCTGGGCCTAGAAAAACTGATCCTGCATGTGATTTTTGATGATTTTTCGCCAGTTTTTTCATCAAAATTAGGAACTTACTCCTTCTCTTGTTTGCTTGCAGGGAACTTTGAACAAAATGTCCCTTACATGGCGAGAACGAGAACATGAAGCAGAGGACATGGTTGCACTCCATGACCCGGTCACGGTGAACGCGCTTCGGAACTGTGGCCTACTGAAGTTCTTCCGTATCTCTAGCATGAGAGAACAGATTTCTTTACTGCAGTATATGCTTGATGCTTGGGATCCTGTTAACCAAGTATTCCAGATTAGGGGGAAAACCATCCCTTTGACTATAGAGGACATGTACTTCTTGACTGGGTTGTCAAGGCGGGGTGCCCCCATTTCTTTGTCAGGTACGGCTCGAGGGACTAATTCCACCAGAGACTATATTCGTCAGTATTGCCGGGAAGGTTCACAGCCGAGCAAAGACGGAAAGATCAATATCCGTGACATCAATGACAGGTCTCTTAGATCCATTCTGTTTACTATTGGTAGGATGGCCGGTAGCGCAGCTTTACATGTTGCCAACAGATCTTACATGCAGCACGCCTTGGAGTGTCTCCAACCGAAAGTGTTTAACTGGTGTGATGCAGTACTTGTTCAGATGAAAAGTCAATTGACCAAGGTAAAGGACGGGAGGCTGAAGAACTTTGGATTTGGTTCTATTCTGACTGCCTTTGCCTTGGAGAAAATCCCATTGATGCAGCCTCAGTACATCATACTTGACTTGCCTTCTCCGATCGAGCCACGCATGCAGAGGTGGGTTGACCACATGTCCCGACATGCTGGTCAACCTCAGATTACTTTCACTGAGGCTTTCTTTAGGTGGTTCGAGCGTCAGGAGATGGCATTTTCTGAGTATCCATATGTGGGTATGGACTACCGAGGTGATCCGGACTTGGTGCTACCGGATGGCGAGCAATGGGGCGCTATTGGTAAAATCTTTGACCATGTTACTGTTTATTGTTTTTACTCATGATGTTATTGTGCAAAACTGATCAAACTCTTGGGTGCATGCAGATGTTGGTCCTGTTCGTCCAGCAGCTCGTCCACGATCGCCAGTTGCTGCCCCAGCAGCAGAGCCTGCTAGGCGAGTTGTTATTCGCGACCTTGGTGATACTGAGATACTTGCAGCTGTGCAGGAGCAGGTCGAGAGCCTTACTCGTGGTCTTCCGGATGTACAGATTGACGAGTTACCTTTACAGTTGCAGCGGCACACTATTGGCGTGCCTAGACGATGGACTCGTCTCTTGCGCATGATTGCACAGACCGTGACGTACTTTCATGAGCACCACTAGGCTAGGGTGCCCCCTAGCATCTTTTTGAGTTCTAGGTCATACGACCAATTTTGTTTTGATTACAGCACATCATGTATAAACTATAAACAACTTTATATATTTTGATTTTCGGGGTTTATTCTGGTTTATTTGCAATCCACTTGCATAGCACCGATGCATCTCTCTTTTATATATGTTGCAAATGTCTATCTAATACATAGTTTGCTAATGAATCTGTTAATGTGTTCAAGTTTCTGGAAATATGCTGGTATTGAATTGAATCAAACTCTCTTTCCAAAATCTTAACCCTTAAAAACATTCGATAAATAGCTGGATTGCGGACTGAATATATACCAGTGAGTTGTAGTATCACAAGTTGTGAGTCTAGCCTAACAATTAGTCGGCGTATACCATGAGTGATGGTATCAGAGAGGAGTTCAATCAACGCGCTATACTCAGCGATGTTGTTCGTTGACTGTCCAATGCACACACCTCTGAAACTCACTAACTCGCCGCTTGGATAAAAAATGGCCCAGGCTGCGGAGGACAAATTCCGCGTACTACGAATCGCTCCGTCAGCATATCCCACATATGTCTCAGAATAATTTGACATCTGCAACAAACGAGAAGGGTGGATTACTAAACCGAAACAAACACTTTAGCGAAAACAAAATACAACAAAAGCACTCAGGTTACTATTCAGGCATAGTAACGCTTGAGGTACAACCCGTTGCGGGGTTGCACCAGTGGTATCCCGTCATAATCCATTAACTCGTAGGCTCCTTTTGCTAACACCCTTTTAACAATATAGGGACCCATCCATAAGGACTTAAATTTTCCTGCTCCTAATTTGTCGGATTCTTGGTCGTAAAGCAAAACCAAGTCACCCTCAGAGAAGATACGAGGTTTGACATTCTTGTCGAACTGTGCTTTGACTCGTTTCTTATGGGCTTCGTTCGCCAAAGCGGCGTCACGACGGTTTTCATCCAACTGGATCAATTCCAAGAAATGAGCCTCTTGTTCTGAGGTTCCAGGGAGGAGGTCAATTGCGAGTTTAAGAGACGAAATTTCGCACTGGATCGGTAAGACTGCCTCCAGGCCATACACCAATTGGAATGGTGTGAACCCAGTGGCGTTCTTTACCGAGGTTCGGTAAGCCCACAATGCTGAGTACAGGAGTAGGTGCCATCTTCTTTTGTGAACCCCGATCATCCTTTGCAACATACGCTTCAGGACTTTGTTGATTGCCTCAACTTGTCCGTTGGCTTGTGGATACTATGGGGTAGAGCTGTCGTGCGATAGCCCTAGTTTGGCAGCTAACTCAACCATCATGTGATTGCGAAAATGCGATCCATGATCTATCACTATAGCCTGCGGAACGCCGAACCTAGCAACTACATGATTAAAAAAGAAAAGGGCAGCTGTTTCACCAGTGTTATCCAATGTAGGCATCGCCTCGGCCCATTTGGTAAAATAGTCAACAGCGACTATAATATACCCATGCCCCCCGGTCGAGGTGGGGTTACATTGCATGAAATCGATGCCCCACTTGGCGAAAGGCCCAAGAGCGACTATAGGCTGCAAAGGTACGGGCGGTCTCCTGGTTTTGCTATCAAAGATCTGACACGCATGGCAACTTCTGGCAGCTATTATGCAATCTTTAAACATAGTTGGCCAGAAATATCCTGCTCGTAAGATTCTTTGTGCTGTTGCATATCCAGATTGATGCCCCCCACACGCGCCTGAATGACAATCATTCAGGGCTTTCTCGGCCTCCTCATGGGTAAGGCACCTCCTCAGAACCGTATCGACACCACGACGGTAAAGCGTATCACCGACGATCATGTAGTCTTTAGATTGGTATCGTATACGTTTCCGTTCCGAGTGTGAGGTATTAGGCCTAAATTTTTGGGTTTGGAGATAAACAATGATGTCTCCATACCACTCATCGCTTACTGATATCAGAAACAAATTTTCATCCACGATTGACTCTTCTGATGTTTCATCGTTGGATGACGATGGGAGATCGCACAATAATTCCGCGAAAACTAGAGCTTTCTTCGATTTGGATTTCACAAAATCCAGATCAAACTCTTGAAGGATCGCTATCCATTTCGAATATTTGCCCCCAAGCAACTGTCGCGACAGTATATATGTCATGGGGTTGCAATCTGACAGAATGGTAGTTTTCCTAAAGAGGACATAATGTCGAAACCTTTGAATCGCTTGAACAGCAGCAAGCGCTAGTTTTTCAACATAGGAATATTTACTTTCTGTGTCATTTAAGTTTTTACTTAAATAATAAATAGGATGTTCAATTCCATCGACTTCTTGCACTAAGACCATCGCAATGGTCGTATCTGCTGCAGCTAGATACAGGTTAAAATCTCTTTGATAGTCCGGGGCGTACATTAATGATGCTCTTACTAGAGAATCTTTTAGAGCGTCAAAGGAAGCTTGCGCAACCTGGTCCCAGACAAAAGGTACATCCTTTTTCAAAAGACGAGTATAACCTTTGGCAAGTTCTGCGTAATTTGGAATGAACCTCCTCAGAAAGTTTGCTTTCCCTTGGAGTTTCTGAATCTGAAGCAGACTTGAAGGTGGAGGAAAATTAATGATTGCCTGAACCTTACAGGGGTCGAGACGAATCCCATCCTTAGAGACTACAAAGCCAAGTAAACGACCAGAACCGATGCAAAACACACACTTGTGCGGATTGAGTCTTATCTTGTAGTGTCGGCAACGTAGAAATATTGCTCTCAAATGCCGCGGATGATCAGTCCGCTTTCGCGAATGAGCCGGAAGATCGTCGAGGTAAGGTTGAACGATGTTCTTGATGTCATGGAAGGCATAATTCATTGCCCTCTGAAACGTCGCCCCTGCGTTCTTTAAACCAAAGGGTAATTTTCGATAAGCAAATGTGCCCCACAGACAAATAAATGCAGTCTTAGACTGGTCCTGTGGGCGGATATTTATTTGATTATACCCGGAAAATCCATCCATAAAGGAAAAGATTTCACATCCAGCGCATTCGTCAATTATCTAGTCGATGAAGGGTGTAGGGTAGTTTTCCTTTGGACAAGCTTGGTTTACATCCCTATAGTCGACGCACACTCTTATCGTCCCTTGTTTTTTCATAACAGGGACAATATTCGATACCCAATCGGTTAGAGGAACCGGGTAGATGAATCCAGCATGGAGAAGTTTTTCAACTTCTGCCTTAATGGCAGCGGCTTTCTTGGGGTGCACCTGCCGAAGCCGTTGTCTTACTGGTTTGACATCAGGATACATTTTAATCTCATGTTCAACTATGCTCGAGTCAATGCCTGGCATTTCATCATATGACCATGCAAAGACATCTCTAAATTCGTGAAAGAGAGCACCATATATTTCCAGTTCTGAAGGGGAACAACTTTTGCCGACATGAATATTCTCTACAACATCAGATTTTGTCGAGATGTTTACGGCTATGGTCTCTTCAATATTGGATAGGTTTCGCTCAGAATCCACCGTATTTACAGTATTTGTTAGGAATTCAAACACTGAAGGGTGATATAGGTCGTGTTGAGTTTCTTCTTCGCACTCTGGAAGAAGGGAACGATGGTGGTGATTATTCCATGGTGCCCCCTCAATCATCATTGATTGTAAGATTCCTTCGTCAGTCCCATGAACTTTTGACCATGGATCTAATGGGGTACCATATTCTCCAGACCTATCTACCCAAACGCTTGACAAGCGTTGATTTGGGCTCGCCTCCCATGCCTGAAATATTGATTGCTACAATATTTCTATAGGGCTAGGTGGCAACACCACTTGATAATCCATGACGACTTTGTCTCCTGTGACCTTTGAAGAAGATACCATGTTGCATGTTGCTACAAACGGGATATTCCCTACATGGAAAGGAGGTGGCAACGCGAAAGTTCCCATCATGGTGGGATCTTTTAGCAAGCCTACTCCGATATCTTGTATTGAATGGTCGCTCCCATGGATCAGGGGAATGCTTCCAGTAACTTGTGAACCATTAGGGAGGAAATTCTGCTGGTCGACGACCGTAATCCCTCCTTCAAACGGGAATGCGATCTTCCTAAAATATGTCGACACTACAGCTGCCATGGCATATATCCATGGTCTTCCCAGTAGGATGTTATAGTCAAGATTGCCATCAATGACTTCAACATCAATTTCCACTGTTTTTCCTCCTAGTTCAAACTTAAAGTTATTTAGGATACCGTACGGAGTGTACGTCCTACCGTCAAATGCTTTCAATGTCGTCGAAGATCGCGACAAGGTTGGAGATCCAAGAGTTTTCCAGCAACTCATCGACATGATACATGTGGACGCTCCCTCATCAATAATCGTTCTATGAACAGTTTTGTTGAGTGCTTTCACTTCAATAAGGAAAGCTAGTTGCGCTGGTAACTGAGGATCATATCCTTTGTGATCAAAGGATACAAGATTGGAATCTTTAGGATCCACTCCACCAATTGCTGATAACAATGCCTGCCTTTGGGATGGACAATTTTGCAGTACCTCAAGAGTCGACATAGCAGATGGCGATTGGGCCAAATCTTCTACTATGTTATAATGCTGCGCCGCTCTGGCGCGAGGATTAAATGTCGACTTGTGTACTACTCCCTTAGGTGGCTTTATTGTTAATTCATGCGTGAGGGGGGGTACAACTTCTGCCGAAGTTGTTGTCGAACTGCTGGGTTGATCTTTCCCTTTGTCGTTCGACACCGGTGGATTCCCGTAATCTTTATTCCTGGTCGAGATCAAAGCATCATTTTTCTTAGAAACCGACAACATAATCACTTGAGACGGGGAAGCATTTCCACTATCAACCATATTTTGACCTGGGGTGGGGAATGGATTAGTCAACACAGCTGAAGTTTGGGAACTTTTAAAGAACCTCTTTAACTCAGCTTTGAACGGACAGTTCTTTGTCGAATGATTTTCATCGCATATCTGACATGGATAAAATTGTTTCCCTTGCCCAGGAGGGTTTGAAGAAGTTTTTTGAGGGGATGACTCACCCTGTTTCTTCTTCTTCCCTTTGTTTTGTTTCTTCTTGCTTCCTGGTTGATTGGAGTTTTTGCTTTTATCCGTAGATACAACATTTACCTCCGAAGCAAGAATCTCTTGATTTGCTTTTTGATTCGAAGTCTTACGGGCTTTCTTATTCGAATCCCTTGTCGACTTAGCGTTTGCAGTTCCAATCACGCCATCACCGGCATGAGAGTCACTATTTGATCCGGGAGGAGGAGGGATTGAAAATTCCGGTCTGGGGGCGTCAGGTATCTTATCATAGAGCGTGCCCGACTGAGTATATACTAAGTCCAAATATTGAGCACGAGCAATAACCTGCTCCTCTGTTACGACGCCTCCCTTGGCCACATCTTCTGTTATAGCGGGAAGAAGCGACTTTATAAACCACTCAGCCAATAGCTGATCTGGAACATAGGTCTTTACCATTCTGCGACGACGACGCCACTCATGTATATGATCTGATATATGTGTGGCCGTTGTCTGCTTGAAATTGGTCAAGATTTCTGTTCCAGTTTCGTACCTTATAGGTAACTGAAAGTGTGTTAAGAAAGTCGTGGCTAGGGAACTAAAATTGTCGAAAGAGGCTCTAGGTAATTCAATATACCATTTAGCCGCCGGACCAGTCAATGTCCTCTGGAAAAGGCGAAGCCTTATCGAATCATCATTCAAGGTATTCGACGAACACCACAGATGGAATGTCATCACATGATTCGACGGGTCTTCGCCAGGATTTCAATTGAATTTAGGAATGTCCGAAGGAAGTTTGTGAGGAATCGCTGGCCACCAATGGGCATAGGCGATTGGATCGTTCGTTAATCGATGTAAATCTGGTAATTCTAGGGTCGCCACGAATGGCAACTGCTGATTCAGGTTTGGCGAGGCGTACCCAGGATACGATGGAATCGCCTGAGCAGTAGGCCTTTGCATACCAGCATAATGCAACTGATGTTGATATGACTGATACGGCTGGTGGGTTTGGCCACTGTAAAGTGGTTGATTTAACCCGTTCTGAATATAGGGTTGCCCACTATTCGCAAAGATCTGTTGCTCAGATCCCTGGTACACCTGTTGAAACTGAGGTTGTTGGTATTGCACCATCCATGGTTGTGAAGCCATGTTTTGCTGTGCGACACTAACCGACGGACCAAGATGCGGGGTTATGGTTCCCGTTTGTATCTGTGTCGTCCCGGCAGTTGGCGATTGTGGTTGTGTTGCAGGGTCAATGGGCTGTTGCATTACAACTTGTGGTTGACATACAACAGGCATCGATTGAACTTGCGACACGGTTACAATTGCTGGCGTCGTCGGGATACTAGACATAGGTACACACTGTTGCATGGAATATACAACTCTTGGTTGTTGGGGTAACATAGGTACCCAACCACTCATCGTTACTTCAGTCAAACCTGAATGTTGTTGAAAACTGCCGTATGGGTATCCCCCCGGAAGGGGAAGTGAAAGGGCATATTGCCCCCCATACGGTAACAATCCGGAGCTCAAGGGTATAGATTGCCTTTGAGGACTGGATGGCCCAAACTGATTTCCAAAGGGATCAATTTGTCTAGTTTCAACATAAGAATTACCGGGTATTATACCGGAAGAACAAACTGGAACAGACCAAGTTGTCGTAATAGTCCCTGGGTGGACTCCTTCTAGCTGATGAGAGCTAGTCGGGACAGCTGGTATGCCGGCAAACATCGTTGGATTGACAGCAGGAGCTTCTGCTGTCGCTGTGTCATTTGGCACAGTCCTAGATGTCGACGGTTGCTCAGACATTTTAAGTCTATCCAATAAACTGCCTAACGATTCTACAGGAACTTCCTGTGGCGATGGACAAACTTCTGATGCAGAAGGAAAAAGAGTGGTGCCTACTCCAAAATGAGTTGGAGTATTTGCTTGCTGGTCCTCTACGATTTCCTCTATTGCGATCAGACCAGGAGGAAGAGGAAGACCGTCAGGTCCGTAAAAGATTTCTGGTGCCGAAGAAGGGGTTACTTCGACAGCGACAGTTGTTTGAACAACAAGACTCTGTGGACTGGTTTCAGATGGAACTGGTTTAGTTATGCAAGTACTTGTCTTCAGACTAGGATCAGTACAACTGTCCCTCTGTTGCTGTTGAACTTCTTCAATAGAGGCAGGGATTCCAGAAATATTAGGAGTGACCAGAATCTCAGATGTTGTCGAAACTGTTGTTCTAACTTCAATGGGAGATTTTGACCCGGTCAAGCGAGTTCGCTTTGTCCGTACTACACTCGATTCCGGAGACAAAGACGGTTGACTCGCGAGTCTCCTCGAACGACGGAGTTTTAATTGACTTTCCTCCACGGTTGCGGATTACTTGATCAACTAAAATACAAAAAGGGGAATTATGTTTCCGTATTGAATGAATTTTATTAGACGCTTTTAGACACAACTTTGCTTTTTCATGTTTTAAGAGTCGAGAAAAAGCTAAAGATGACTCTAGTAGCCTTCGATGTATTAACGAGCCCGAAGTGACAAATGCTCGGTTGGACCTTTTCAGTTATAGAGTTTGAAAAGGGCCAAAAGAAACTGCTCTGGAGATCTAGGCAGAGGGTGTGCCAAACCTTTCGCGAAACCACAGAATACGTTTTACGGTACGGGTGGTCGATCTTCGTGAATGCTGTGTTCACTGCATCGTGATCAGTAGGGCGGCCGACACGGCTTCCTAAGGATAAAGGATAAATGCCTATAGGGTTCTCCCAATATACGCGACGGTACGTGGGAGCACAAGTCCGTATTAGTGTTATCGTCCCTCAGGAGGAATCACCCACCTTCGTAGAGATCGACAATCACTACGTTTAACGACGCCGGAACACGTCTCTACCTAGACCTCTATTGTGAGAGTTATGTTACAAAGCGTTTTAGATTGATTTAGTATATTTTAAGTTGATCTTGTTTAGCAGTTTGTCTTTCAGGATCACCACGAGATGTATTGGTACAAATTCCTAAATGCAGCTAAAATGATAAGCAAGCTTTACAATCTTTTTAGCTTTGAAAATCCTAACTACTGAGGGGAGAGAAAAACATTATCTTTCCACACAGAGCACAAAGCACAAACTAATGCACTTTCTCCTAGATCAATCACGCAAACTTATCAAAATATGCAAATGCAAGATGCATGTATTTCTTTTCTTTTCCTTTAATGTTGATGTAGACAAAAAGGAAATTGTCGTGTAATTTTCGAATTCAATTTGAAGCGTAAACAAACAAGTTTTGTCTAAAATCAAAAGACGCTTTACAGGTACTTGTTTCGACACTAAAAATGTACGAATTCAAACCATAAAATGAAGAACAAACAAACTCAAACAGCCATGAACAGTAATAAAACTAGCTCTTAAGATCATAAAGACACTTTTACAGTTCAGGATCTAAGAGGCCACAGCTATACTGGTTCGCTTTTCACAATGGGAAACTGTAACTGAAACAAGAAATACCGAAAGAACAATCACAGTTTCATCACACAACTGAGGCGGAATAATGTCAAGGAAAGTTGGTTTACAACAAGTACAATGACAAGCAATCAGCAGCAAAATAACAGTGAAAACAGGGCTCAGACACAGTGGGAAACCTCAGGAAGACATAGCCTAACTGGATCAGCGCAGGCTCTGGTCTGTCAAATTGACTCTCAGTGCAGTTCCTGAAGGGATTACCTGCGCTGGAATGCAGACTGCCTGTGGACAGCCTGCACTGAGACACGAGAGTTGCGTTTACAAGGATTTCCGGGTCATAAAAAGCTCAAAAATTCACTGTTTTTGCTGAAATAAAAAGCTACAGGTTAAGTACAAGCTAAGGGATGATCAAGAGGATGAAAAGCTATCACAAAGAGTACAAGAGTCTTTTGTAGATCAGCTCTTCAAATCATGAATCTGCTAAAAAATGAGCAAGAGTAGCAGCCCCTCTACTTCGCTTTTGATATAGTCAAAAGCTTTTCGATTCGGTACTCTTTGGTTCAGGAAATGAATAGCAAAGATACTACAAACACCAACAAGATACTAGGCTCCCCAGTGGAGTCGCTAGTTTGTTGTGGGGAAAAGTATCCGACTCGGATGACCCTATCCCTACTCTAAGGGTGACAGTCCTTAGCAACAACTGAAAGTAAAGCTTTGATATTTTCCTTTATGAAAGTACAGCGAAGGAAGAAAAGATTGACCAACCGGTGTCTTTCGCTTTTGTCGATCCTATCCTCTCTCTTTGTCTCTCATTCCCAGCTCCTTGCTCCCTTTGCCGGCCCAGCTACACACAGATCTTGCACAAACAAGAGAAAGAAACTACAAGAAACATGTACTCATAACTGATGCATGGATTAGGGTGAATCAGATATACAAGTAAATACAATACATCAATGCAATACAAGTATATAGGAGAACATTCAAAGCTTTATTGATAGAAGTAAAAGGGTTCTGAGAAGGTTACAACCATCAATGGCTCCAATCCAGCAGCACCTCCCCAGCAGCAAGAAATGTCCTCTTCTCCTCTATAAAGCAATCACCCAATAGCTCTAACTGTAAACCAACAGCACTTCCTTGCTTTGCACAAAATTCCAGCCTCTCTAGACCTCATAGAAGAGCTCTATATATAGGAGAGAAGAAGAGAGGATGAGTCAGCTTGAGACTGACATAGAGCTGCCTTGTGTCCTCTCCCTCTTCAGTTAAACTTCAGTTCTTGAGTCCACTTGGACATCCTTGCTTACAAATGGAGATCAAGTACCTCTTACTCATCACAGGGCGAATCCCTTGAACCAAGTGTCAGTTTGGAAGCTTCCTAGGCAATTGACACCTTGCAGAATGACTGTGCCACTTGGCCAATCTCGCCCAGCGCAGGTAGCCTTCATTAGATTTGACTTTCAGCGCAGGTACAAGGAGGAGCAGTTGCATTCCAGCGCAGATGCTCAGTGGAGCAGCTGACATGATCCAAAAATAGCCTGTTTTTGAGTGTTTTCAGGTGGAGAACTGATGGGAAGTGCTTGGGTTTGCTGACCTTGTTCTTCTAGGGGT
Organism: Pinus tabuliformis; assembly: GCA_031772625.1. Taxonomy (NCBI): domain Eukaryota; kingdom Viridiplantae; phylum Streptophyta; class Pinopsida; order Pinales; family Pinaceae; genus Pinus; species Pinus tabuliformis. Next base: position 62,625,053 of record CM062806.1, read on the forward strand.
AAGAACAACATGTTTAGGGACTGAGGATCCCTGTAATTATTTACATTTCATGCTCCATGCTGCGAGGCACAAAAATGTCTATAACACTCACTATACCTGGAGAAGATACCCACTAGACTCACTTGGACTCTCTGGGGGATTCTCTTCACTCGAGATGGTTTTGTGAAGAAACTTGTGCCAGTCTGTTTCATTAAGCAGGTTGTCGGGGTAACTGTTCCAACTGCCCTTTCTGTATTAAAATTCTACGATGTTGGATTTCATCACCAACTAGTGTTTTTAGTATGGGAAGTTACTATTTGTGTGTGGTTTGAACTCTTAGATTTTTTAGGCGTGTGATTCAGTTGTTTGTTTCTTTAGAGACTTTAGGTGGTTTTATTGAAATTTTCTTTGTTTGCGTGTGATTAATTAAATATTTAATCGTGGCTGAATTACCGAGACAATCTCGTAGACTTCAGGGGAAACCTCCTGAGTACACACCAAGTTAGCTTGAAGGGCTATGAGCTCTTGTATCACCTAGTGACAATAGAGTTGGGTCACCAAAAGCTGGAGAGTCATATTTAATTGTTCATCCTGATTATCAAATACAGACAACCGAGTATATTTCTGAGCCAATTTCATTTTCCGAAGTTACTGGTAGTATTTCTCCTACCAGTGAATTCGCTGAGGAACTTGAAATTTCTGAGCCTGAAACTGAACCTGCTGCTACTCCAACTTCACGATTTGCTTCTCCAACTTCTAGTGGTCCTGGTTCACCCAGGGTAGAAAATATCATTACCCAAAATCTTCCTTTTGGCCTCATTTCTATTGAAGAACTTGTCAATCCAGACGAAGATATAATTTTTCCTGAAAACCAACCAACTTTAAATCTTAGGGAGCGTGAATCAATTTTCTATAGTCCTTTTAGGAGTGATGCTTGGTACGTATCATTGCCAAATCTTTTAGAAAACTGGGGTCTTAGTTTTCCACCATCTCGAATTCCTTTTCATCCTACACCAAGAGGTTATTATCCTCTATTGAATATGTCAAGACAGTCATCTATGTTTTCCCAAACACCGAAAACTTTTTTATATGGTGGTCCTTCTCTTCCTTCGGGGTACCAGTCACTCACGGGTACTTTTTCAGGAGCATCTCCTCAACCAATCAAACATGAGTTATCAACTGGTAATAATGGAACCCAAATGTTGAGCGCAGAATAAATTCTTATGATGTCTGGTAGGATTCCAAATCCTCAACCTCAAGGTAGTTAGTTACTGCCTGGGGGGCAACCCCAAGGTAGTCAGTTACTGCCTGGGGGGCAACCCCAAGGTAGTCAGTTACCACCTGGAGGGCAACCTCAAGGTAGTCAGTTACTGCCCGGGGGGCAATCTCAAGGTAGTCAATTACCGCCTGGGGGGCAACCTCAAGGTAGTCATTTATCGCCTAGGGGGAAACCTCAAGGACTGTACATACCTTCGAGACAGTACATACCTCAAGGTCAACCCCAGACTCAGTACATACCTCAAGGTCAACCCCAGTTTCAATATATACCTCAAGGTCAACCCTAGTTTCAGTACATGCCTCAGGGTTATCAACCTCAAGGTTAGTACCCAACTCAAGGTTTCCAACCACCTTCTGGTCAACCATTTGTACAAGGCCTTGGAAATGTACCGCTTAATTATCAACCCTACGTTCAACCCAGTTATGGTCCTCCATATGCACAACCTTTTATGGGTCCATACCCCGGAATGAATATGGTGTGGGATCCATCTCAAACTCAACAGACTATGCAACCTAATGTGCAGTTATCAAGTCAACCTGGACAACCTTTGGTTTCTGGTCCAACCTAGCAACCTGTCCAACTTACTGTTCAAACCTCCGCACTTGGTTTAGTTCAGCAGCCTGGGCCTAGTTCATCTCGAACTCCACCTCAAACTGCTGCTGCAACTACTGCAACTTCTGTTCAACCTACCACACCTGTTTCTAGAGTATCGGTAGCTCCGGTTTCTACTGTTCCTACATTAGTGAAAACTCCTCAAGCCTCTTTACCACAGTCAGGACCTACAGTTCAGACTTCGGTCCAGATGCTTGCAGGACAAGCTGGTCCAAGTACGGTTGTCACAAGTCAACCACAATTCACTTATCAACCGTACCAGGGACAGTATCAATTCGGTCCTACTATACAAAACCCAGTTTATTAGTATCAACCGTACCTTGGCTATACTTATCAACAACCTCAACAACTCCAGTTTGGTCCAATTAATCTTGGTTTCCTAGGAGGTTATAACATTCCTAATGCAAATCCAATTCCAGGTTATCCTGGATATCCTCCTCCTGGAGCTGGTCTTGTTACCCAAGGTTTTCGCGACCCTAACTGTCAGTTACCATTTATTGCAACTTTGGATTTACCTAATTTGTCGCGCCTTACAAACAATCTGATTTACTATCTTCCGTATTGGCCACCAATGCCTAATAAGTTTCCCAGTGATATCCCAAAGTTCAAGGGCAAGTCAGGAGAGGATCCGTCAAATCATGTTATGACTTATCACCTCTGGTGTGCATCTAATTCCATCATTGATGATTCAATTCTATTATGTCTTTTTCAACAAACTCTGATTGGTCTTGCTGCCAAATGGTACATTGAGTTACCACGAGGCTCTTTTTATAATTTCAGTAAGTTAGCCACTTCTTTCTTAACTCATTTTCAGTTGCCTGTTAGATACGACAATGGCACGAAATTTTTAACTTCACTAAAACAATCCACGTCCACATATATTTCTGATCGTATTCATGAATGGCGACGTAGACGGCATTTGGTGAAAGTTTTCATTCCAGATCAAATTTTAGCATAATGATTCGTTAAATCATTGTTACCTAAAATCACTGAAGATGTAGCTAAGGCAGGAGTTGTTACTGAAGAGCAAGTCATTGCTTAGGCTCAGTACCTTGACCTCGTCTACACGCAGTTAGGTACTTTACATGAAAAAATCCCTGAAATTCCAAAAAATGGTCAAATAACTACAACTCCTTCAGGGTCTCATGTCGCTGATGGTATGATTGGTTCACTTAGTACTAAAAGTAAAAAGAAATCTTCAAAGAATTCTTCTCCTATTATAACTTTACCTGATTCCCCAACAGAAGATTCTTCCACTGAAATTCTTGCCGATATCCATGTCGTAGAATCATCTACGGCCAAATAAAAATATGGTGGTAAAAAGAAGGGAAGAAGAAAAACAAACAAAACTCAAAAGAGAAAACGAATAAAAATGAATCTATTGATGAAAAACATAAACCTAACTATCCTTGTTTCATTTGCGACGAGGATAATTTTACCACAGACTACCCACATTGAGTAGAGGTTTCAAAATTGTCAAAGGTTCTCAAACGCCTGCTATCTTGAAGGATCCTTTTCCTAATCAAGATAGTAAGATGATCAGTTCTTCCTCGAATTCCTCAGAAGAACCCATTATGATGATGTCTCATGTGAGGATTGCGACACGATTGCAAGATTATCGTAGTAAAAATCTTGTTGATGGTAAAGAAGCAGAATCTTCTAATTCAAACACATCAACAACAACTCCTCCTGGTTCCGTTCCACTATAGATTGAGAAACCCAACCCTGACTTAGTAATCAAAATGCCTGCTAAAGGTATACTTCGGAAATCAACTTTCAATACACACGTGAGAGCTGCTCAAAATTATAACATTGTTGAAGACTTAGCTATTTCCCCTTCAACAATGTCGGCTTTGGAAGTGCTGCAATCGTGCCCAACATAGCGTAAATTACTATTCTATGCTATAGGAGCTGTTGATATTCAGGATTCGAACCTAATAATATTCGATTTAGAGAATAGTACACTCTGCCTACCTCATCAAATGGCTTTCTAGATTCCATTTTAGTAAAAAACAGACCTTTCTTTCGGACTATGATTGATGAGGGAGCTTCTACGTGTATTATGTTGATCTAGTGTTGGAGATCGCTTGGTTCTCCTACACTCAATCAGTCTCCAACAATTCTAAAGGCTTTTGATGGCCGAGGGTTACATTCTTTTCGGTATTTTGCAGGATTTACCTATAGGGGTCGAAGGCAAAACTGTAAATCTAGATGTGGAAGTGGTTGATGCCCCTCTAGATTACAACCTTCTTCTAGGTCGCAGTTGGTCTTACGCTATGACTGTTACTATTTCATCGGTCTTTCGGCTTATCAAGTTTCCTCATAACAGAAAGATCATTACGATAGACTAGCTAACTTATTTCTCATCTGACCCAGCCTCTTCAGATAGTATTCAGCATGTCGTTAAAACAACTATCCCTTACAGATGTTGGGGTAGGTTTGATTAAAGATTCTGGTTTACTAGGAACTATTTCCTTCCGTCCTCCTAACGTATTGCCTTCTATTGCAACCATTCATATGATTTCATCGAACACTATTGCTTTTGATGATCCTTGGATCATAGCTTCCGATTCTGAGGTGGATTCATTTGATGGCGTGATGCCTTTGAGTCCCTTTGAAATTGCATATCAGGCTATACAGTCGTTTTCTAACTCTTGTTCAACCAAAACTGATCCAATGAATGTGGTCCATGGGGAATCACTTTCAATATCACCCTCAACTTCAATAACATTTTCTGATCCTATTCATACTAATGAGAAAATTCGTGAACTTTTGTCTGTTGATGATTTACCATGGGAAGATCTTCATCATCGATCTTTGTTTTTACCTAAGCTTGATCATTTTGAAAATGATTTTTCATCTATTTTTACTACTGACTATGTCAAAGAACCACAAAATCCATTGCAACATCCTGATTCTGAGTTAAATTTGGGAAATATCTCTCGAACGGTTCCTATTGACATTTCAGTTAAACCTGGAATTATTGAAAACATTCATATAGGTGCTTCCTGTACGGACGATGAAATCCAAACTTATAAAGCCCTATTTCAAGAATTCCGTGACGTGTTTGCCTGGTCATATGAAGAAATGCCAGGAATTGATCCATCAATTGTTGTCCATGAAATTAAAACTTACTCGGATGCTAAACCTGGCCGACAACGATTGCGTCAGATACATCTTAGAAAAGCCATTGCTATTAAAGCTGAAGTTGAGAAATTACTTTATGCCGGTTTCATTTATCCAATTCCTTTAACCGATTGGGTATCGAATATTGTTCCTGTTAACAAAAAGCAAGCAACGATAAGAATATGTATCGATTATAAGGATATTAATCAAGCTTGTCCTAAAGATAATTATCCAACCCCCTATATCGATCAAATTATTAATGATTGTGTCGGTAGTGAAATGTTCTCCTTTATGGATGGATTTTCTGGTGACATTCAAATCAACATACTCCCTACTGATCAACCTAAAATAGCTTTCATTTGTCCATGGGAACATTTTCTTATTGCAAATTACCTTTTGGATTGAATAACGTTGGAGAAACTTTTCAAAAGGCTATGTCTTACACATTTCATGACATCAAGCACATTGTGCAACCTTATCTCGATGATTTACTTGCCCATTCATTACGTAGAGCCCATCATCTCACTCATTTATGAGCTATCTTTATGAGATGTAGGCATTATCGAATTGGGCTAAATCCACACAAATGTGTATTATGTATAGAAATAGGTCGTTTACTGGGATTTGTCGTTTCAAAAGCTGGAATTCCTGTCGATCCCTCAAAGGTTGAAGCTATCGTCAAATTACCTCCTCCTTCAACTCTTCGCCAACTCCAAAGTTTGCAAGGGAAAGAAAACTTTTTACGTCATTTCATTCCTAACTACGCCGAGATAACGAAAGGTTTTACTAGGTTGTTGAAACAGAATACTCCATTCCTTTGGGATGAGATAGCTGACAAATATTTTGGTGCACTTAAACACACGTTAACCCATGTGTCGTTACTGCATCCTCCCAATTACAACCAGGATTACTTTTTGTATCTTGCTGCTTCTCATTCCACCATTGGGATGGTTTTAGTTTAGGAAGATGAATTCAACAACGAACATGCGATTTACTATCTTAGTCAAACTCTGCATCCGACTGAGATTAAATATTCACATGTGGAGAAATTGGCATTGGCAGCTGTCCAAGATGTCCAAAGATTTCGTCACTACATCTTATTACGCAAAACCATGGTAATTTTTGACTGTAACCCTATGATGTATATCTTGACCAAAAAATTCCTAGGGGGCAAGTATTCCAAATGGATAGTGATCCTGCAGGAATTTGACTTGGAATTTGAAAAATCCAAGGCAAAGAAATATTTGGTTTTTGCTGAATTGATGTGTGATTTCCCGCGTACTGATACTGAAACTATGGCAGAAGAGCCCATTGTGGATGAATCCTTGTTTCTTATCAGTACTCTTGATCCATGGTATGGAGATATTATTGTTTATCTCCAAACCCAATCTTTTTGGCCTGAAATCTCACGATCTCAGCAATGGAAAATACATTTCCAATCCCAACAATACAATATTATTGGTGATACACTCTATCGTCGTGGGGCGGATTCTGTTTTTCAACGTTGTCTAACTCATGAAGAAGATGAAAAGGTTCTCAATGACTGTCACTTTGGAGCATGTGGCGGTCATATGTCTGGGTATGCCACAACCCAAAAGATATTGCGTGCTGGTTATTTCTGGCCATCCTTATTCTAAGATTGTATCTATGCGGTCCAGAAATGCCACAATTGTCAAATTTTTGATCGTAAGATGCGTGCTCCACCCGCTCCTCTCCACTCTATAATTGCTATCGGTCCTTTCGCAAAGTGGGTTATTGACTTTATTACATGTAACCCTAACTCGCCTGGGGGGCATGCGTATATCATCCTAGCAGTAGATTATTTTACTAAGTGGGCCGAGGTGATGCCTTCATTTTCGGCAGACGGAAAAACTACTACAACTTTCGTATTCAATCATATAATTGCTATATTCGGTGTTCCTCAAGCTATTATTACTGATCATGGAAGTCACTTTCGAAACATCATGATGACTGAACTGACAAATCAACTTGGTCTGCGTCACGATAGTTCTACTCTGTATTACCCACAGGCTAATGGTCTAGTTGAAGCTATCAATAAAGTTTTAGTCACTATGATCCAACGAATCATTGGTATTCATACGTTGAATTGGCATAACATGTTATTTTCAACACTTTGGGCATATCGAACCTCAGTGAAAACATGAACTGGTTTCACTCCTTTTCAACTGGTTTATGGTTTGGAAGCAATGTTACCTATTGAATGCAAAATTCCGTCATTACAATTAGCCATAGAATTACTCCCAGCCACTTCTAAAGAGGAGAAACGTTTTTTGTACTTATCTCAGCTAGATGAGAATCGACACATTGCTGCAATAGTAATTGAGACTCAGACGAAACGAATAAAAGCTCAGTACGACGACAATATTACACCTCGTAATTTTTCAGAAGGAGACCTAGTTTTACTATATGATCAAGAAAACGATAAGCTAGGGGCTAGAAAATTTGTACCTATGTGGCATGGTCCTTATATTGTTAAGCGAAAGCTAGTAAAAGGGGCCTATGAATTGGTAGATTTTGACGGTGTCTCTTTGGGTAAACCCAGAAATGGGCTTTATCTGAAGAGATATCATGCTTAAATTTCGGTGTGGAGATTTTTGTTATATTATTTTCTTTATAGCTCGTGTGTTTTAGATTAGAAAAGTGTGTCTAGTTTAGAGAGTGCTTTTATCATTATTCCTGCTTATCTTGATTTTACTCTTGATATTGCAGATGTCAACGTCTCTTCAAACATACATTGGTTTTGCTGATGGTGATTGGCATAGTACATGGAACATTTCTTTCGTAGTTTGGGTGATCTATTCACCCTCTGATGAGTTAGTATCTATGTATGGGGTAAGATGCGGTCAAACAACGAATAGCATTGCAGAGTATAGTTCACTGATTGAGTTATTATCTGAATCCATCTCATTTGGGATTCGGAGTTTGATTGTTAGGTTAGATTTTGAACTCGTTGTATTACAACTTAACAGGGTTTATGCCATTAGAAATACAATGCTATTAAGATTATTTTTGAGAGTTCATCTCTTGGAACGTGAATTTGATTACATTGAATATCAGCATATTCCAAGACATTTAAATACATTAGCAAATGCAGTTGCTTCTTGTATGATAAATACACATTTGCAATAATCAAAACAGTAAATTTTAAAACATTCAATAACATGTTACACAAGATAGTTGGTAATAATGATATATCATAACATAGAAGAAGTGTGTCAAAATATACATCGTCTTCAATCATAGGTTGAAAAACACCTTATGATCGGCAAAAATGATAGTACAACAAGACAAAAATGTCGTGTGAGTCTACAAAAGCGATCATCCTACCCCTGGTGATGATCATGATAAGAAACCACTGCTCGGGCCACCCTATAAAGGAACCTCCTAAAAGGTCCTAGGACCCCAATCACATATAGCTGTAACCTAAGTGGAATATCATCTATGCCAGTCTCTGGAATATCTGCTGTCAAACGCTCTAGATGATTCTCCAAATCGGTCAGGATCTTTGTAGATTGGTCCTGTGGGGTTGGTACTGCTGCAGCTGGGTGTCTCCTCTCGTAAGGCTGGAGAGTAGCTAGTCGTCGTGGACCCACATCTGCATTTAAAAACTTTTTATTGTTAGTTTTGGACGATTAAAAAAAAAAAAAGTTAAAACTTAGAAAGTGTTGAAAATTATTTTACCTGAATCATCCCACTGCTCTCCTGGTGGAAGAATCATGTCTGGGTCACCGCGATAATTCATCCCGACATATGGAAAATCCTAAATCACAAAAATTTGGTTGTTCAACCAACGAAAATACTCAGGCGGAAATCGAACAACCTCTGAACCCTCCTCAGGGTGACGGGCCATCAAAGCAACCCAATGCATTATCCTAGGCTCTCGAGGAAGACCAGCCTCAACAGAAAGCTGCTGTGGGACTAGCATAGGGACCCTATCTAGACCAAAGCTCACAACGAGGAAACTGTATGCAAAGTTTTCGGTTGTCCGTTCTTTGCTCTGGTTAGTTGGCCTTTTACATTTGCCAACATAGCCTCGCACCAGTTGAATATGGTACCTTGATAACAGTGTACAGCCATCTGCATCTGGGATCCAGTAGCCACATGCAATGCTGCACTCCCGCATAGCCTAGTGACATTGAATGCAATAAGCTTAAGTTCAGGATGATCGATAGTTTTAATATCGATTCGTTTGTCCTTTGTTTGATCATCACAAAACTCCAATCGGAGACTACGACAGACTGGCGACTTGGCCTAGTCCTAAAAAGAGATAATCATTCACCTCTCTTGGGAAAACCAGTCAAAAAATATATGTCCTTTAGCTCAATTTCAAGCTGGCGGCCACCAATCACGAAACACTAGTCCTTTATGTTCCACTTGTCTACCAGCCATTGCAAGAAGTCTACTTGGGCCCTTATGCCTGGTATGGCCCAGAACTTAAACAGTGTGCATGCTTGTAATGCCTGCAATGTAGGCGGATGATTTATTGCGGCAAGGTCCACATCCTCATGCTCGCATTCTCACCAAATAAACATTTTGAGTGTCCTATCATGCAAAAAAGACATATTAGAACAATTTAGTTCAAAAAATTTAGGCGAGATTGGAGAAATTTAGGTTTTTTAAATCCATTTCACGGGGTCCGCACCCACTGGTTACAGATAGTGCGTAGGTCCGCACGTGTAGTAAGAAATAGGTGCGGACCCATGACTTTTGTCTTTGAAGGAAAAATTCGGGGTCCACAGGGGCCGCGTGTTGCACTTGCGGACCCCCGCGAGAAATTTCCTAAACCATTTTCTCCTCCAAAAATAAAAATTAAAGCCTAAAAATGAAATGTAAACGGTTGAAATGTAAGATAAAGAGGATGTGGATTACCTGGAGCTGACGGTTTTCGATTCCAACGGATGGATTTTCCAGAATCTTCACAGGAAGTTTTTTACCCAAAAGCTCTCACTTCTTACTCTGAAATCAAATGGTAAAAATGAACTTGGAAAACCATTTTTATAAGATTTTTTTAATAAATGAATTTTTAATTTATTTATTTTTCACTTTAAAAATGTAACTTTTTAAATACGTTTTTATTTATCTTAGACAGGTATGAGTAATGCTTTGAGTTTTTGTGCAGAATATTGGATTTTTCGGGGAAAATTGATCATTTTTTAACAAAGAGTACTTTCATCACTTTTTCGAACTCTTTCAAAAAATTTCAAAAAAGCGAAACATTGGAGTCCTCTTTAAGCTCTTTTCTGACTCGAAAAATGTGAAAAGATTTCCGAGTTTTTTCCTTTTTAAACTCGTTAAACGTAATTAAAAGAGTGGTCCACTTACAACTCTTTTCTGACTGTATAAACATGAAAAGATCGCCGAACTTTTGTCGTTTCAAGTTCGATATTGGTTATAAAACGACGTGTCTTCAATCACTTTTTTACTTTTTTGGATCGGAGCCACTAATTATGAAAAGTACTCCTTGATCGTAATGGTCAAGTGGTTCTCTCAAGTATTGTTTTATACTCTTTCGAGCTTGAGGGACACAAATTTATGAAAAAGGACCCCCATGGAGTTTTCTTAATTTTTTCTTATGACTCACTAAAATTGAAAAAAACTGAGTTATTTCTATATTGGACTCGTTAAAATTTAACAGTAAAGGACCTGTTCAATTTTAAACAGGAACGAACCACTCCTTCTTAGGGTCTGAATTTTAAACTAAGTTGGATTCATCCAAAGGATGAGCTTATAAACAAGAAAATGTTATCCTCCTCAAGCTTGTTAAAAATAAAGAGGTACTTGCCAGAAATGGTGGGGGAAAAGGGAGAAAAATGAACCTATTTGTTACACTTTGTGTTTTAGAAAAGCCATTAACCACTCTTGAGCACGACACTTTTTGTTAACCTGGGTTGGGAAATCCTTTGCCTAACAGTTAATCAAACCATATTGAAAGCCTTCAGCCGGTTTCTGGGTATTAGCTTTGGGTCAATTGTCACCAAACCATCTGCAGTGTCGTTATGTGTTCAAGAGGTCAGTTCAAATAAACTATTCATCTGCAAAAATATCTGTCATCCATTTTGACCATCCCTGAGTCAGTCCTTGCCAAATATATTTCCTCAAAATTTGATCTATGATTTCGTGTTGTGGGCTTGCCTACGACAAATCGCTTTCTATCGACTACAACTCATTGTTTAGAAAGCTGATCTAGAAATCGTCAGTACCTTTAAATCTGCATGCCCTAATGGCAGGTTTCTCACCTTCGACGATAGGTTGCATCATTGACCTTCGATCAAAGGATTCTATGACATGTTCGACATCAGCTCATTTATTCACGTTTCATGGATTGTACTGAGTACTTTGAGAGCCATTGACATTACTGGTGGTTTCTCTCACACTTGTTAACAGTTCACATCATTGACTGGTAATGAAGTGGTTTCTACCATGTTAAACTTTGACACATTCATTCACATGGATAGAATCGTACTAGTCCGGGAAGCAGAAATCAAGACCCTAGATCTAGTTTCTACCATCCATGCTGCAAGGAATTTTGTTATTCATTATACAGTGGGCTATTCATACATAGATGGTTGCGCCCATACAGTGTCTACATATGTCTATACTCTTGATGTATTACAAAATCATTCCTGTATCAGAATAGTTTAGTCAGTTTTCTAGTTAGTTTTGATCTGAGTATGGGAATGCCTACCTCAACGATGATATGTTCACATATATATATTTTGCATTGAATGTTTTTACAGGTTCTGACTGGGGTGTCCACAGGATGATCCTTGAAATGATAAAGTACTTCACTCTTCATAGATGACAAACTCTATCTTCATCTATTACAGACTTCGCACTTTAGGGGGCAATCTGTTGCACTAAAAATTGTCACCTTGACATTCTGCAATTTGTGTGAGTCCATTACCACTCATACTTTCCTCCTTTGCAAGTCTTAAGCCTCAGTTCCTCATATCAAGCCTTGAAAATAAGAGAAAGCCCTCAAAAGTCTCTAAAACTCTAGTTCCGCACTTTCTCTTTGCATTACTTGCGGTCCCGCACCTAATGGTCATGTCTCCTGCGCACCTGACCGCTCTGTCTCTGTGTTATGGGTGCGAACCCCTATAAAAGTTAAAAAGGCGCAAGTATATTCTAAAAAACTCACTTTTAGTCATTTCTAGAAGCTTCTGGAAGGAATCTTGAGGTGGCAAGTTCGCTCTCTTAAGGTTCATGCATCCCATACCTTAAGGAGCTAACCCCTTGATGTGAGGAGCTTATCCCTTTGAAGGAGGACTCTATCCCTTCATAGGTGGACCTGTAACCTCCTCCTCTGCACTATAAAATGAAGCATTGGGCTGGTTACTTGGGAGGTTGAAAGCTGAATATTTTTGAGGTGAAATGCTGCTGGAACTTAGTCTTCTTATTTGATATTTTATGATGAGAGATTACATACCTTTAAGATCTCATTTAGAAGAGTGCAAGGCTTGTCAAAGTAAAGGAAATTCCTATTTCGAACCCCAGGAAGAGCTTGTTCAACATCAAGGCTGAAAAGGTTGTAAGGTTCTTCTACTTCAAAGTTAATACAAATAAGTTTGTTTTTCTCAATAAGCTGTTGATGTATGGTTTATTTTATGGATTCCTTGATCACCATGATAGACATGATTTATGATATTTGCTATGCAGGTGCTATTTAATGTTTGCTTGTTTGTGATTGTAGGTTCTCAAAGGTAACTTTTTCAAAGGATTGAAGGATGGCTACTACAAACAAGCGTTGGATCTAAGGTAGGGTCTTAACACCTCTATAGTATTTGTTTATAAATCACATATGTCTAGAGAAAGATAGATTTGTTTGTCTGTTTGTTGCTAGACTATCTTCTGATACTAGGGAGGTCGGTCTTGTCCACAAGATCGATTTATCCGGCCAACATCAGGATGTAAATCATGAGGTAAATCATTTAGATTTGTCTTCAGTTTCCTCTATTGAAAAGTGTGTTGGTTCTTTTGAAAGGCATACAATAGGTATAGGGTCCAAATTGATGTTGAAAATGGGCTATCAAGAAGGCAAAGGTTTGGGCAAGCATACACAAGGCATTGTTGAGCCTATTTTTGTTGTGGAGTGACCCGAGAATGTTGGTCTTGGATATGTTCAGTCTAATGGCGAAGCATTGATCACATGCATTCAAGAATGTGATACAAATTTGAAGAGAACATTTCTCCCAAGTTCTCAATTGCATCAATGTCATGATGGCAATCTTCCTTACCATTGTTTCAAGCCTTTGTTTGAGCAAGAAGATGGTAGACATGCAGCTTATGGCAAGCATACAATTTTAGGCATTTTTCAAGACAAGAATGATGATGTTAGTTTGAAGTTGAAAGCTGGAGCCTCTACTAGTTCACATCCTCATGGAGGCAAAAGGGATGAACATGCGAAGCAGCACAAGAGGTATAAATATTCTCATGATCAATTCGATTGTGTTTCTGCAAGGCATGATAATTTTACATGCTTTAATGGAAGAAAGATTTGTTGTACATATTGTGGTCGATTTAACCATCATGTTTCGAGATGCTAGATGAGAAAGAAAGCACACAGGAAGCAGATGAAGCAAAGACTACCTTCAAAAAAGGTGCATAAGATTTGCACTTTTTTCCAAAAGAGGGGACATGTTGTCTCTCATTGTTGGACTTTACATCTAACTCATCATCCCACACACATGCAACAAGAGGACAAAAAGATTGGCGAAGGTGAAACCACAGATGCCATTATTGATGTGAAAAGGGAAGTTTCACATGAGGATGAATTGCAACAACAAAAATCACCATGGAAGTGGCTTGGCGAGAAGTGGATGGACTTCTTGACATAGTAAGACATACTCCTTTTGTACATATACAAACTTTGGATGTATGCATGTTTTCTATGTTGTTGCAAAATTTCGCCATGGAGTTAAAAGATGAGTATGGTACTTACTATTATTGCAGCAATGTCTTTCATTTCAGCTCTTTGTCACCCACATGTTGTTTTTTGCGTTGATGTACTTGTTCGTCTTTGAAAAGAAGAGTTGAAGTTGCACCTGTACATAGAGGTTGTAGGTGTATTTGTAGAACTGTATATAGTTCACTGTACATGATACATGCATATGTGTTTGTAAATGTATCTTTTTGTTGGTCGACTAGTATCTCTTGTGATCACACTTTTTACATTGTCGATTGTGTCACACAATTCTTATCGATTTGTGTTGATTGTGTCACACCTTGATTATCGACTTGTGTCGATTGTGTTTCATATATTTTGTCGATTTGTGTCGGTTGTGTACACACTTGCTACATTTATGGTTGGGTCAATTCTTCAGCACATTTTAGGTCAACTTGTCATTGATGATTGTGTTGTTGCACAAGGTACCTTTGGTGTCATTTGGTGCAGGGAACGAAATTGGTGCAAAGCAGTGCACAATTCCATGAGCTGGAAAAGCATGCAAGCAAGGAGGCCTCAAATTTTAGCATGGGTCTCTACTTGATTCATTATGGTTTGCTTACTTTTATTGTTCGTGAACATAACAATTGTACTTCTTTTTGAGAAGTTTTTGTAGCACATATCCCAAGATTTTGGGATGAGCATTTGCATTACTTTCAGCATGCTACAGTCGGTACAAGAATTCTTCTATACCTACTTCATTTTTGGAAGTTTGTTGTGGGTATTGGCCTAAGTCACCTTCAGTTTTCCTTCTGGAGAAGGAGGTGCCATTGATGGGCATAGTGACAGTTAACAAGCCCGCATGTTTAGTGGAAGATTTTAGCTCATACATCAGCAAGTGTCATTGTTGGTTTCTACAATTTTCAGATTTTTCTGGTGAGAAAACTTGGTCGGGATTCGACAAGTACTTGGCTTATTCAAAAAAAAATTCACCATGACGAATGTTGGCAAGGCAGGAGATTTTGGTTATCTTTCTACTCATTTGGTTAAATGGAAGAGGATGTTTTTGTTCTCTCGTTTTTTGTACAATTCAGTTCAGAGTTTTCAGTAAGCTTTTGGGGTACAAAAGCCTCTCATTTGGAAGGTGTGATCAGGAGCTCAAGACCAAGTGTCGAAAAATGCTCAAATTTGAAAGTGCTTAGATTGGGTTGTAATCCAAACTACCGGATAGGTCTCCTCTTCCTAATTCCTGCGCCATGAATGGTTCAAAAAATGGACTCCGTATGCAGAAGTTATTCCAATTTTAAAATCGCCCAATATCCTCTATTTTTTGAATTAAAAAAAAATTAAAATAGAATATTCCATAGAATATTCCTTGGAATATTCTTTAAAATATTCTAAAGAATATTCTGAGAATATTCTCAAGAATATTTTGAAAATATTCCATTTCTGGCAGCTAGTAGAATGCTGCCATGTGGCAGGACTGGAGGTCGCCACGTGGCACAGGTGACGTCCGCAGTATGGGCAATATGGGTGCATATGTTAAAATTATTGGCATTGGTGCATTTTGAACCCACGATCTACTATCGAGCAGTGCAACATCTTACCATTAGGTCACAAGGGTGGGACTTGTTATGACCGTGGGCCAACTTGCATTTGAAGTTTGAACTGGTTTATGGGCGGGCCCAAAAGGGGGCCAGCCCCTAAGGGCCATTCCTCTTTGCATACAACCTCGTCCAGAACCATGGCATAACACCCAACTGCGGTGGTTTAATTTTAACGCTCATTGTCATGTAACGGAGGTGGTCACATAACGCGGTGGGGGTTACAGTAACAGCCCACCTAACCAATCAACCCGGCAGTCAGGGCGCACAATCCGAGGTGCAAAACCGCACATGTGACCACATACTGTAGTTTAACTGGAAGTCACCTGGAAGTTACGACTTAGATGGTGGGGGTTTTGGTGGTGGCTCGACAAACTTTGGCGGGCTTAACTGCCAGACAACTAAAGTTAGTTGGAGTGAATTTAGGGCCAAACAGGGAGTGGAGTAAATGAGCCATAACTTTGGCTTGGAAAGTCCTTTTTGGACAAATTTGTTTTTGATTTTGGGTCTCTTGGACATTCTGAATCCATTGGCACATGTTTCACAGCTAACATAGGTCATTTTCAAGTGATTTTGCTTCGGGGAAGTTCCAGGAGCCAACATGGCCATACCAGTTTGGGAGCTGCATTGGGATGTGTGCAGCCATTGAATGTGAAACAAAGGTCATCCCTGACTGTAATTAGTGTTCTGAGTCCATTTCTACAACTCTTTTTTCCTGTTGAGACATTCTTCACCTCGAATTTCTTCAGGGAAGCTTTTAGGGCCACTAGGGCCATTTTAGTGTTTGAGTTGTTTGGGCGCTGTATTCATCTATTTTCAGTGATTCAAAAGCCTAGTTCTTCTATATTCGACCTTATAAGTCCATTGGAAGAGGTTTCAGAACCATTGGAGGGCATCCTCACCTCGAATTTCTTCATAGAAGTTTAAAGGGCCACTAGGGCCATTTGGAGAAAGTATTGTTTAAGGTAAAATTTCACTGTTTAGTGCTTGGGGAAGAGCATTCTTAGTTGTTTCCTATCTTTTGTTTCTGTTTTTATTTGCCTTTAGAGGCACTTATTCCTTGTATTAGCCTTTGCAACTTTCTTAGTACAAGAGGACAAGCCCATTTTGGGACGCTTGGTCTAGCAGATGTAGCCCAAGAGGGGTGAACTGCTTCATCATCTTTGTGTTAGTATTTTTTGAAGGTTTCATGCTAAAAAATCCTATATAATGTGTTAAACAACAAATTTAAATAACTTGCCTTCACACATAAACACCTAAACAACTGATCAAACTTATTTTTTTTATTTTGCAAGACATCAGGCTTCAAGCATGAGTATTTTAATGACATCTGAGTGTTTACTTCTATTATTTCTTTAGGCAGAGCCTGTAGAGGGCCCAGTAGCCTCTGGATCTCATCCTCCATTTAGAGGTGACATATCTGGTAAATGCCCCTACAGTCTGCCTCTATATTAGAAATAAGAAGTTCTCACAATTTCAGAGTTAACCATTGGTGTTGTTTGCACATTTAAAATTATTGGAAATGGATACCTTTCCCCCTTTATTCAAGTACATTCCATTTTTAGATCAATTTGTATCACCCAAGAATTGTTCATTTGTGTAATTTGAAGGAGGTCACCCCCTCGAAGAGGCTGATCTTGAAGTCGTTGGCCTATCTTTTTTTCAATTTTGTGAGTTGGTTTCATAACACACATAGATTGTAATATATGTTTTGACGTGCTACACATTTTGGTATTACTAAAGATATTCTATTAATAATAGTTTTTCGTTTTTTTTAATTATGAAAGAAAAGGTACCAAATATTCCAAGATTAATCATCATACATGATTAATATTCACATAATTCATATTAATATTCATATATATATATATATATATATATATATATATATATATATATATATATATATATATATATATATATATATATATATATATATATATATATATATATATATATATATATATATATCCACATAAATAAACATAAAGTTTAAACTTGGCTAATTCCTATATTTCTTAGAAAATGTTCCTGCACTCGAAAATTATTCATGCACCCTTATTACTCTTCTTGTTATCAATGCAAAATATAATCCTACAACTCAATGTTTCTTCCAAAACATAATGGTTGACCAATCATTCTGAGGGAAAAAAATATATCCCATGCTGGATCAATAGAAGAATATATAGCTAGGAAAAATTCATTGCCAGGATCAAGTGTTTCCATGCTACAATTTTGAACCTTATAAAGTTTCCAAAGAAGTCACTAAAACTCAGAAATAAGGGGAAAGGAAGAAAGTGGGATATATATATATATATATATATATGTGTGTGTGTGTGTGTGTGTGTGTGTGTGTGTGGTACAAACAAAAGCGGATAAGGAAAAAATTATATACAAAAGGGGGGAAAATAGAAGTGGGAAAAAAGGTTAAAGTACAAAAGAACATGAAGGATACATATATTGGGAAATATGAAGAATTCTGGGGAAATTTTCGAAAGAGGACAAGAAGAAAAAAATGGCATTGACAAAGTTCCTAGTTCAGAAAAAAAATTTCCCTGTCAAGATAGTGTTCCATATTGATGACCCAAAAAAATTAATGCAACAAAGTTTTAGTGTTTCTTGTGCAAAAATAAAACACATCATTTTCCCTTAACTTTGAAAAGGGTTGTGTCTCTACTAGATTTTTGTTTTTCGCTGCCACCGGAAACTTTCCCATTTTTTTATAGATTAGATAATCCTAGTCAAAAAATTCTTCTTGATGATTTAAATCCTGACGAGAATTGATTTATCGTGTCAAACAACTATAATTGGTTTTCATGCATAGAAAATCATTTGGTCACAGGGAAAACACCATCACATTTCTCTGCTAGAGGAAAGAAGATCATAAAAAATAGTGCTTCATATTCATGGATACATGGTGAACTCTTTTACGTAGGTTCTGACTTAATTATTCGTAGGTGTGTAAGGGAGGAATATGTGTTGAACCATGCGGGGGCCACTTGACTGACAAGAGAGCAAATTTTAAGGATCTTAGAGCAAACTTATTTTTCCTGGCCTTTTTGAAAGGCACCAAAAGGCATGTCAGCCAATGTGATATTTTTCAGCGGATTGACCACCCAATGCAAGAAAATGAAATTCCTTTATGTCCAAAAGTGATGGTTAAACCTTTTGAAAAAATGGAAATTGATTTCGTAGGGCCAATTTCACCTCCATCTTTAAATAAAGGGCATATTCTTATTTGTAATGATTTTGTTACAAAGTGGGTAGAGGCTAAAGTTGTTTTATATGCTACCGAAAAGTCTGTAATTGATTTTCTATTTGAAGAAATTTTTGTGAGGTTTGGTGTGTCCGGGGAAATAGTTTATGACAATGGAACCAAGTTTACTTCTAATATTGTGAAGGGAATCATGGATAAGTACAATATCCATCATAGGAAGTCATCCCTTTATTATCCACAGGTCAATGGTAAGGTGGAATCTACAAGTAAAGTGATTGAAACAATCTTCACAAAAACAATTAGTACAAGTAAAAAGGATTGGGAAAATAAGTTACGACAGGCCTTATGGGCATATAGGAATACTTGTAGGAATAGCACCAATCATACACCATATGAACTAGTTTATAGAAAGCAAGTATTGTTTCGTTTGAGTTCCAGATCAATACTTTTAGGACTACAATTCAGTTGGGTCTATATATTTTTGAGTCACAACAACAATGTCTTTTGCATTTGAATGAATTATATGAAATTAGAAGAGATACCATACAACATAATACTTTGATATGGAAGCATCATAGTAAGTGGCACGACAAGATGACGAGGAGGAAACTATTTCAATCAAGCAATTGGGTACTTCTGTTTGAGTCAAAGTATAAATATTTTCAAGGGAAGTTTCACACTTGTTGGCTAGGACCGTATGATGCGGTCAAAGAATATTTTGACCAGGATTATCTAATCTAGAAAAATAATCATCAACAACATTAGATTTTCCTGGCCTATACATAATTGTAATACTAAATTCCCGTAGTAATAACAACCACCTAGTAACTCAACCACTAGTGAATGCATTATCCATTAAATATCTAATTACAGAATGATCATTATGAACAAAAACTTTGTATCCAGTAATATAGTGTCTGGATTTATTTATGGAAAAGACTATAACTAAAAAATATTTTTCTGTCACCATATAGTTCAACACAGTAGGAGACAAATTTTTGTTGCAAAAATAAATGGCATAGGAAATTTGATTTTCTTCTTGGCCTAAAGCTGCACCAACAATAGTCTCAGAGGCATTTGAAGAGATGTGAAACAAAAGTGACCAATCAAGCCCCCTCAATACTTGTGCCTTTACTAATTTCTTTTTCAGTTCCTCAAAGACTCGTTGGCAATCTTTATTCTAAGAGATATCACTATCCTTAGCCAACAACTGAAAAGGAGGTGAAGTTATCTTAGATAAGTTCTCAATGAGTCGTTGACAGTATCCTGCATGGCCAAGAAATCCCCTCACTTCTCATTGTGTTCTAGGTGTAGGTAGGTGTATGATGAATTATATTTTAGATGGATCTACATGGATACCCTTATCAGAGATAAGATGACCAAGGACCACTCTTTCTTTGCACATCGATCTAAATTTTTTTCACTTAAAGTAAGGCGCGGCTCTTGCTACCTAATCAACAATTTATCTATTTTTTGAAGGGATTCCTCAAATGAATTACCAAATACTGAAAATTTTTCCATATAAAGCTCCACACACTCGAGGTCAACAAAAATAGCTATGAATTCAATTTGAAAGGTAGCAGGAGCATTACATAACCCAAAGGGAAGCACTCAATAGGTGAATGTTACCCAAGGACATGTAAATGTATTTTAGTTGTAACCACTAAAACCATCCAAAAATCAGAAGTACTTTTTTCCTGCTACAACTGTCTAGAACCTGGTCAATAAAGGGAAGTTGAAAGTAATATTTGAGGGTGGCTTGATTCAATTCTTGATAATCAATACAAATATGCCACCTCCCATCCTTTTTAGGGACTACTACCTATGGGAGAGACCCATTGGCTATTAGATATAGGATATATGAAGCCAACATCCAAGAGTTCCTATATTTCTTCTTTAAGAATATCTTGGAGTGTGGGTTTCATGTGCCTTTCGGGTTATCGAACAATTTGGGAACCATCCTTAATATAAATATGATGAGTACATGTTTCAGGAAGGATTACCTTCAAGTCCTCATAAATCCATGCAAAAGCATCTAAATGGTCTTGAAACAAACTAACAAAATGCTCTCTTGGGCTGAATCCAGGTCTGTACTAATGTGTAAAGATTTTCCTAGACTTACCTTAACAACAATAGCGTCAGGATCACGAATATGTGCGGTGGCTACCAAAATCTGTAGTGATGATGAGGATTGTGGGTCAAAAATTTCTTAGAAACTTGGATTGAATATCTGACGAAGTAGTCCAAAGTCCCACATAGTATCCAAGTTACCAAGAAAGTCTCAAATCACACTCTCCTCAGTATATTGATGAATCAGATCCATCATAGAAATAGATTGAGTCTCTTCATTACTATTATCATAATCCAACCACAAGGTGTCACAAATCTCCTGGATAGATTTGGAAGGTGGATATAGGTTGACCTTCTTCCTAGAATCCACATGGAAAATATAAATGCAACTAGAGTGACAACATATATAGGCACCGACTATAGCAAGTCGTGGTTGTCCCAAACTCAAATGGTGTCCACTAATCAGATTCTTTGGTTGCAGAACAATAAAGTCCACAGGGTACTCTCATGAATCAATTGAGACAATCACATCATCGAGTACAACCTCTCACTTGATTTTAGATCTATCAACAAGTTTAAGCATAATGGGGGTAGGACGGATGTGATTTAACCTAATTTTCTCCATAATTTTCCTAGTCATTACATTAATATCCCCTCTAATGTCTATTAACATTGGAAACACAAATGTCACCTATATGAATAGAAATGACTAGTTTTCCGGGATTTATATATTTTTCAACTTGAGCACATCTTGTCATTAACTGAGACACTCTTATGACAAATTGGATAGGGGTTCAACTACCTTCCTACTTGATTTTTTAAGACAGATTTCTCGGATGATTTTAGTACATATAGGGGTCTCTTTTAAGGCATGCAATAGAGGAACATTTATACACATGTTTCTCAACTCGGAAGCCAAACCAAACTTCAAGGTGGTGTTAACTTTCTCCATAACCAACCTCTCTGAATAGGGAGGGTGGTTTGAAGAAGAAGGTGATGAATCTGAGTTTAAAAGAACAAGTTGTTGTGAAGTGGAGTCATTGTTTAACTAATCAAGAGTCTCTGTCTAAGTTCTCTCCTCAATGATCACCACATGTTGTTTCTATTTTTTTTTTTGTTTATTTTATTGGTGTATCACCTTTCCGAATATCAGTTGTAAGTCATGGAATCCAACTGTCATAGTCTGATAAATAGGGATAGGAAGCAATTCAATAAAGTGCACCATTTATACTACTTTATTATTAAGGTTGGTCATAGGTTGTGCTGGCAACTGAGGTGGCCTAAATGGGGGTGGAAAAGGTAAAGGTGATGGAATAGGCTACGTCTATTGAGGCAAAGAAACTATAATTGAGGGTTGTGCTAATGGATAATATGCATATTGTGTATGATAAGTATAGGGAGGCATAGGTTACTGAAAATGAGGATGTGGTGGTCCCCTCTAGCCTTGTTTCCAAGGAGGAGGAGATTGTCCAAACTATGGATAATACCCTTGCTTCCAAGACTAAGAATAATTCAAATTATGACAACGATATTGTGGTGACCCACGACAACTAGAAAAATATGGTGCAGGTTCACAATGTATACATGTACCTACCTGAGGCCATGATTTTCATGCTCCCATAGTGTGCAATGGTTCAGGTGTTGAATGCTTGTCTTCCAAAGTTGCTTTCAATCCAATTGTGTATAGGAATTCCTATGTACGATGTATACCTACACATATCACACAACTATTAGCAACTTTGACATCTATAGGACATTAATGTAAAAGATTCTTCTTTCTACACTTTGGACAATAAATGGACAATGATTTTTGTTCTTCTGCTAGTTTTTGTTGAAATTTTAAAGAATATATTTGTTTACTAACAATATTCATTATTTAAATTTTCATATTATCCATTTTATTTTCAATTCCAAAAGTCATAGCATAAGTATATATATCTAAATTTCTTATTTCAAAATTTTCTTATAATTCCCTTAGAAAATATGGACTTATTACGTGAACACGTCCTAGACAAGTCACAAATTTGGTCAAAAGTGAGTTGAGCAATATCTTCTTGTCCTAATAAATTCATATTATTTCTAGAATCATCCAAAATCCCTCATAAAAATAAATTTCTTATAGTACTATGTTGGCATTATGAGACAAGTGTTGTCCTTGATGGCAAATCACACAGATGACAGATCATAGTGCAGCAGCAAAGAGTTGATGATCAGACTACAAAGAATGAAGAAAATAGGGTATATGCAGGTTCCGCCTAGCAAAGTCGCGTATACACGTGGGATCACTGATCAAAAGACGCGTATGCATATACACACACTTTCATGCAACGGAAGGTGCGTATATTGGGTTTTCGTCCATGGTATTTAGTCCTTGGTATTTGGACCTATGGTTTTGGACCATGGTATCTCATCTAAAGTATTGATCCCAGGTATTGGGTCCATGGTATTGATTACTTATGGTTTTGGATCATGGTATTGAGTAAGGCCTAAGACTATAAAACGAAAAGAAGATCATTAGGTAAATGCATGGAGAAAGTCTTGAATATCTGATGAAGTATGAGATCCAGTATGCAGGTTATGGGTTCATGATGCATTAAGCCAAGGAGGAATCTCAACGGTTGATGGAGAATAAGATCGAAGGATAGATCGCGATCTAATGGCTTCGAATGAATCATCTCTATACGGTTTGATCTTGTTTAGTCTAGATCTGTATACTGACGCATATAATGTTCTGTAAATGTTATGATCTGGGTAAAACTCAAGTTTGAAATAGTTGCAAAACATGAATGAATATTTAAAGATGTATATGTTGGTTGACTGTGATAAAAGCGCGTACATACGCGGTTAGATACATCTAAGTAGCGTATACCATATGAGCTATGATGTTTGAAGTTACAGGTGTTTCTGGTTGTTGATGAGTTTTGATGACTGTTTACTAGTGTTAGTATTCTGCATATTCAGATTGGTCAATCATGTTTAGCTTCAGTATTGATGGATGAGAGCTATAATGGATTTGGATCAGAATGACTTATCTTTATGAGTTTTGATGAACTAGATCTGGTTGCTAACATACATATTATCCTTGTATATGTAAAGATCGGGGTATGTCTGAAGTCAGGAAGTGGAGCAAAATTATAAGTAAGTAATTAATGACATATACGTTGGTTCTCCTTGGTGAAGTTGCGTATACACACTGGTTCGACACTTCCAAGTAGCGTATGCACTCTGATGCATGTTTTGTGATGATACAGTTGGTTCTGAATATTTTTGCAGAGTTCAGTGGTCTGCTCTGTGTTCTGGTGACTGCATTTTGTTGACAGGGTTTCACTGATTCAGTATTGGGTGATTCAGAGATTGATGATGCTAGTGTTGATTGATGGTGTGCTTCAATGATATTGATGGGTCCAGTGTGAAAATTGGATGAAATGTGGCCTTCAGATTATGATGTTGTGTTCCATGAGTATCCAGTATGAAAATTTATGAAACGTGGTACCTGGAGGAAGAAAGAGAAGGTTGTAGCCTTCTGTAGGTTGGCACCTACATACTAGTACATCAGCTAGTACAAGAGCAAAGGGGGTGGTAGCTCCCTTCCAGTAGCAACTGGAGAACGAGTAAAGGTTGGAGCATTTCAGTAGGCCGGCACCTATGTACTAGTAAATGGATCGGCTAGTACATGAGCTAAGGGGGTTGTAGCTCCCTTCCAGGAGAAGCTGGAGAACGAGAGAGGGTTGTAGCCCTCTGCAGGTTGTAGCCTGCGTACTGGTAAAGGTCTGCGCTAGTACAGAATCATTGTAAAAAGAAGTTTCTAATTGAAAGAAGATAGAGACATATTGCAGCAGGTGGTTTTCACCCACATTGGGTTTCCACCTTATATCATGGTGTTCATGTGTGCTTCTTGTGTGTGATGATCTATTCTATTTTACTGCTTCTGTTTACTATTCATATGGTTAATAATGTTCTGATGCACTCATTAAGGATCAATTAACTGAATCATAAGTTTACTGGATACACTGGTTTCACTAATCATAGTTGCGTATACACGCGGTTTTCCTTAACTGAAGTAGCGTGTATGAATCTGAATATGGAAATGAAAACTTTTTATTGATTTGATAATACTGATTCGCCCCCCCCCCTCTCAGTATTATTTCCAACAATTGGAATCAGAGTAGGTCCTTTGGTAGAAGATTGATCGCTTGAAGGATATCCGTAGAACAATGGGAAAGAAAGCACGTCAAAAGAAGAAGACAGCTCAAAGGAACAATGACAGTTTTCCGGTGAGTGAAAGTAAGTATTTAGATTTTGAATCACCTTAGATTGAAGATGGACAAGCAAATGAAGCATCAGATAAAATCATATATCAAAAAGATCTACCTAGAAAAAGGGAGAGTGCCCTCAAAGAAGAAATTATCAGCTTAAAAGCTCAGCTGGAATGTGCCTTCAGAGTTCGACAAATGCTGCAGGTGCTGAATGAAGAGCAAGAAAATGAGATTCTCAAACTAAGGCAACAAGTGGAAGAAGGAAGAAAGTCTGAAGAAACTTTGAAGAAGCAATGTCTGGAAAAGGAAGAACAACATCAGGTTGAGGTAAATATCTTGAAAGGTAAATTAGAAGAAAAGGATAAACTATTACGATTTCAAGATAGTACTAAGATTTTGGATGATATTCTTAGTAGTCAACGGTCTCCTGCTATCAAAACTGGTCTTGGTTTTCATGAATCTATTGAAGGTGAATCTAGTTCACAAAGTAAGACAAGGAACTCTAATGCAAAATCTGAAATCCCCAACAAGGAGATGAGAGGACAATCCCATCAACAACCAAGGAAAGAAATCCCTCAAAGAAAATCTTTTGCTCCTAATTGTGGAAGTGATAGACGATTATTTCCTTTGATGAATAATTTTGAATGTTATGTATGTCATAATCATGGACATGTTGCAGCCAGATGTAAAAGAATAATGGTTCAAGATCATCACA
Organism: Pinus tabuliformis; assembly: GCA_031772625.1. Classification (NCBI taxonomy): domain Eukaryota; kingdom Viridiplantae; phylum Streptophyta; class Pinopsida; order Pinales; family Pinaceae; genus Pinus; species Pinus tabuliformis. The sequence continues at coordinate 62,650,816 of CM062806.1, forward strand.
CCGAAAGATCATCACATTCTAGGTACTTTCAGGGATATTGTTTTTCTTGCAATATGTTTGGTCACAAAGCTGTTGATTGCTACAGAAGAAATATGAAACAGGTAAGATGTTATGCCTATAACAAGCTTGGACATATAGCAAAGGAATGCAGGAACAAAGTATGGGCACCATACCAAAAGGAGAAAACATCATCATGCTTGAAGATATGGAAGAAGAAGGAAGTTCAGTCAGAAAGATGTGGCACCGCACAATATACTCAGACATAGCACAACACAGACATAACAGACTCAGAGGGAGCTGAAAGTGTAAAACTTCAGTGTCCTAAATCTCATACGCAAGTTTCATAAAGGGAAGTCGCGTATATACGCGAGTTAGACACTGCACAGTCACGTATATGTCAGTTTGAGAAAAGCAGTGGGACAGGCTCAGAAAAAAGGGGCTGATATGATTGCTTTCTCTGTTTGATAATGGTTTCAATCTACTAATGATGTGTGGAAATGTCTTGATACTTGTAAGATGTTTAGAAGTGTTTTGATCCTAACTTGATGATTATGATGCCTTGATACTTCTTGCTGATATATACATGATCAGATCTGCCAGTGAACATATAGCATAGGTTTAGGGGGAGAATATGCTTTTAATAATGCATTGTTGGCATTATGGTTAGTAGTCCTTGGTGATGATGCTTGTATGGTTAAATGATATATCTTACTATGATATGGTTATGAGTTGTCCATGACAAAATCTCATATGATTCTTGGGGTTACATAGTTGATGATCAGATCATATTTGTGGATTGATTCTTTGATGGTGCATATATGATGGTTACATGATGAGTGATAAGGATCATATAATACAGTTATGAGGCAGGATTCCTATCGTTCTTGATGCTCACATGGATGAGGATTGTGGCTGTTGATGATATTGAGAAGTCTTGTCAAAAGATCTTTAGCTCTAGATACATAGTGCTATATATACAATATGTTGGATACATGGAGTTGCATTGTTGGAGATATGATGATGATGAGTTCTTACCTATATGATGATAGGTTGATACTCACATATGTTGATTGATGATTATCAGATAAGGGATGTTCCCGTGTAATATTACATGGATGGTATATAAAATCATGCAGATCTTGATGATGATGAGATGTCTATGGTGTTTTTCACATATGATATAATGTGAATGATTTTATGATGATGTTTAAAAGGATGAGTTGATGTCTATATGCAGACATACCTTGTTACAGGACTGGAAGTGGTTGTACGCGAGTTTTATGAGGAATATCCGCGTATATACGCCTGTTTCTATGGATACAATCGTGTATATGTTGGTTTGATTTGATTTTAGGTGGAACAGGTGCAGAAGGAAAATATGGTTGCTAATCAGAATGATGATTGAACGATGCTGCTGATGACTTTCATAGAATTGTTTTAAATATTTCGTCTCTATGTCATGTATTTATTTTATTATCAATGTCATGTAACGGCCTATGTTGGCTTCCCCACTATGCCTGGGATGAATGATGTAATGTAATTGTTTATCATGTGTAAACTTATGGTATAAGCCCACTTGGTTGGGTGGATGAGTCAATATTTGTATATCCTCACTTGGTTGAGAGATGAATGTATGTATGAGTCTTTAGTGATAGGAAGGTCATTTATGATAGAGTCATGTTCTTCTTGTAGAACATCTTTTTGCAGATCTTGCCTACAGTCAGGGGGAGCATTAACAACACACTTCAGCAGAGTAGAGATTCAACATGTACTCAGGGGGAGCATGGACAGATTGGTACACCTTGGCATATACAAAGGGGGAGCTCATTCAAAGATTTCAACAGATACTTAGGGGGAGTATGGACAACGGAATGTTTATCAAGGAAAGAGAATATCTTGATTCGCCCTTTGCCCTTGATGTAAAAGGGGGAGAGTGATTTGGTGTTGTTGCCATCAAGTCCAAAGGGGGAGATTGTTGGCATTATGATGCATGTGTTGTACTTGATGGAAACCCACTCTTAGAAGAACATCTCACTTATTTATAACTAGATGAATCTACAGAAGAGATATCAGATGTGACTGAATGCATGAGATGCAAGACAACTCAAAGGAATCAGATGACAGTTCTCAGTATGACAAGTTAGCTTTCCCATCAAGTCCAAAGGGGGAGATTGTTGGCATTATGAGACAAGTGTTGTCCTTGATGGCAAATCACACAAATGACAGATCATAGTGCAACATCAAAGAGTTGATGATCATACTACAAAGAATGAAGAAAATAGAGTATACACAAGTTCCACCTAGAAAAGTCGCGTATACACGCGGGATCACTAATCAAAAGACGTGTATGCGTATACACGCACTTTCATGCAAGGGAAGGTGCTTATGTTGGGTTTTTGTCCATGGTATTTAGTCCTTGGTATTTGGACCTACGGTTTTGGACCATGGTATCTCGTCTAAAGTATTGATCCCAGGTATTGGGTCCATGGTATTGGTTACGTATGGTTTTGGATCATGGTATTGAGTAAATCCTAAGACTATAAAAGGAGAAGAAGATCATTAGGAAAATGCATGGAGAAAGTCTTGAATATCTAATGAAGTATGAGATCCAGTATGCAGGTTATGGGTTCATGATGCATTAAGCTAAGGAGGAATATCAACGGTTGATGGAGAACAAGATCTAAGGATAGATCGGGATCTAATGGCTTGGAATGAATCATCTCTATACGGTTTGATCTTGTTTAGTCTAGATCTGTATACTGACGCATATAATGTTCTGTAAATGTTATGATCTGGGTAAAACTCAAGTTTGAAATAGCTGCAAATCATGAATGAATATTTACAGATGTATACGCTGGTTGACTGTGATAAAAGCGCGTACATACGCAGGTTAGATACATCTAAGTAGCGTATACCATATGAGCTATGATGTTTGAAGTTACAGGTGTTTCTGGTTGTTGATGAGTTTTGATGACTGTTTACTGGTGTCAGTATTCTGCATATTCAGATTGGTTGATCATGTTTAGCTTCAGTATTGATGGATGAGATCTATAATGGATCTAGATCAGAATGACTTATCTTTATGAGATCTGATGAACTAGATCTGGTTGCTAACATACATATTATCCTTGTATATGTAATGATCGGGGTATGTCTGAAGTCAGGAAGTGCAGCAAAGTTATAAGTAAGTAATTAATGACATATACACTGGTTCACCTTGGTGAAGTTGCGTATACACGCTAGTTCGGCACTTCCAAGTAGCGTATGCACTCTGATGCATGTTTTGTGATGATATAGTTCGTTCTGAATATTGTTGCAGAGTTCAGTGGTCTGCTCTATGTTCTGGTGACTGCATTTTGTTGACATGGTTTCAGTGATTCAATATTGGGTGATTTAGAGATTGATGATGCTAGTGTTGATTGATTGTGTGCTTCAATGATATTGATGGGTCCAGTATGAAAATTGGATGAAATGTGGCCTTCAGATTATGATGTTGTGTTCCATGAGTATCCAGTATGAAAATTTATGAAACGTGGTACCTGGAGGAAGAAAGAGAAGGTTGTAGCCTTTTGTAGGTTGGCACCTACGTACTTGTACATCAGCTAGTACAAGAGAAAAGGGGGTGGCAGCTCCCTTCCAGTAGCAGCTGGAGAATGAGTAAAGGTTGGAGCATTTCAGTAGGCCGGCACCTACGTACTAGTAAATGGATCGGCTAGTACAAGAGCTAAGGGGATTGTAGCTCCCTTCCAGGAGAAGCTGGAGAACGAGAGAGGGTTGTAGCCCTCTGCAGGTTGTAGCTTGCATACTGGTAAAGGACTGCACTAGTACATAATCATTGTAAAAAGAAGTTTCTAATTAAAAGAAGATAGAGACATATTGCAGCAGGTGGTTTTCACCCACATTGGGTTTCCACCTTATATCATGGTGTTCATGTGTGCTTCTTGTGTGCGATGATCTGTTCTATTTTACTGCTTTTGTTTATTGTTCATATGGTTAATAATGTTCTGATGCACTCATTAAGGATCAATTAACTGAATCATAAGTTTAATGGATATACACTGGTTGCACTAATCACAGTTGTGTATACACGCGGTTTTCCATTACTGAAGTAGCGTATATGAATCTGAATATGGAAATTAAAACGTTTTATTGATTTGATAATACTGATTCACCCCCCCCCCCCCCCAGTGTTATTTCCAACATACTAATATCAAATTTATGTTTGGACATTTAGAGGATATACATAAATCTTCCGAGATAGTCCTTAAATCTCATTCTCATTTTGTGTGATTGTAAAGGCCTCATCTTGCATCTCATGGTTTTGTAGTATTCTTGATATTTAATCAGAAAATTCCTCCTCATTTGATCCCAAGTAGTTATAGTGTTTCCCCCTAGCCCCATAAACCAGCGTAAAGCTGAGTCTTTAAGGGTAGTGGGGAAGTTTCCGTTTTTGGGCATACAATGGATACTTGTGACTCCTACATAATATATCAAGTTCAAAAAGAAAAGCATCAGTTTCCTCATGTACCTTACCACAAAAATGAGGAAGAAATTTTTATCATTCCGTTATTTTTGAGGTTGTGGAAAAAATCAGAGAGGTAACCACATAACAACTTTGGTAACTGGGAATCTAGCCCTTCCAGTTTCAGAGAGGAATCTCTCTTTATGATTTAGATTAGTTTGACTGAAGGTATTAGTCTACCTACTAAGTTCAGGTTTGGGTTTTTTATATTGTTGGGTTGTATCTGGGAAGACAAGCAATTGGGAAAATGGAGTCATGGGTTTGAGGTGATAAAATACATAGTTTATAGGCTAAACTTACAGGGGCGAGGTAGGAAAGTTCATTGGATCCTTTAAGATCTATGGTATGGAGGAGAAGAGAAGGATTCAAAAATCCATTTAAAAGAAGAGGCATTAAGAATTATGGTTTTTATTTTCAGTAGAAAACATAGAAATTATTCATAAGTCGGATACAAAGTATAGTTTTAAACAAATTCTGTTCATACTCTTAGAATAATTTAGATTTCAGAAACATATATGGAAAACAATGAAAACATTTAACAGAGAAAGATGCACTTCACCAATGAAATTAACACAAGTATCTTGTAATGCTTGCGCTTTATTACTGAAATATGATCACTAATAGCTCTGTGAGATTCTTTACAACATAAGTCCTTTCTTCAAAAATAATCCCAATAACTATTACTTAAATTGATGAAGTATTTATACAAATTCTTCACAAAATATCTTGACTCAAAATATCAAGATTTATTGCAAATATCTTAATACTCTATACAAAAATAGGAATAAAATAGAGGACATTCAGAACTAATGAATCTTCTTGGCACTATCTTTGATGATTTCTGGTGGTAACGAACAACAATTTGAATTTGATATCAAGTCTTATTTGATGAGGTGGCATCCAAGTCACAAACTGCCCATGAGCTATTTTCTCATGAAATTATGAAAAATAGGGTCCAGCGATCCCTTTGAATATCTCAACCCATGATAGATGTGAAAAAAATGAGAGAGTTTTTTTAGAGGAGGATTTTACAAAAAAAAAACTGTTTAGTTTTTAAAAAATCATTTTCATCTGTTCGAAAACCACATTTGAAAATAGTGACTTAAGACAAGAAATTTTTGGAAAATATGCCTTCAAAGATACATGCAAATCTGCTAAACCATAATAGATTGTAGAAAAATGAGATATGATTTTTTAAATGGGTCCATTATGGATAAAAAACTGCTTTCCATTTTGAGAAATTCGTTTTATTTGTTTGGAAACCATGCTCGAAATCACTATTTTGTATAGGAGAAAACATAATTTTAACTCACCATCTTTTCAACTCAGTGCTAACTGTAATTGCCAATGTTTACTATTGATCTGGTGGGAGTGAGATGAAATGGATATATGACGTGGAGGCAGGATTGGACATGGAGGCAGAGATGGAGTAGAAGCGGGGGAAGGAGTAACGATAAAGTAGTGGGGTCGAGGGAGTGCCAGATGGCAGGTTTTGATGGGGAGTGGTAGAGTATACTTGGAAAAGTTTGACGGATGGAAGTTTGGGGGCATGGGGTCCACAGTGATGATTTGGAAGATGATGAGTGGAGGGAAGGTCAGCTAAGGTGGCAAGTGATCGTTGGTGTGGGAGTAGGTGGTCAATGTCGGATGATGTTTTGGAGGGGGGTGTGATGAGTGAAAAGGCAAGGGGGGCGTGAAACATGGTGAGGGTGACATGTAGAGGAGCCTTTAGTACTCCCCGCCCATGGGTAAAGTGGGATGGAGCTTGGGGGGGCAAAAAATCACTCCCTCGCCATTGATCTGGGCAGGGGTGATCTCAACCGTTGAGTCTTGTGTAGTTGATAATCACATGCTAAGAAATTATTTTTTGTCTTTTTCGACTTTATAATAAAACCCTAACTTTAGTGCCAAGCACGTTATTACAAATTCTTAATCATGTTTAAATGACATGTTTAATTATTATAAGCAATATTACTATTCTAAAACGTATCTAATTAACCCTAAGGGTGCATTTTGTCTTGCAAGCCCCTTATTTACTTTTTCTACTTTTTTTCTTGGAAACAATTTGAAGAATACAATATTATTTACAATATCATCATATATACAAATTATAGCTACAATCAAGTCACCCTATAAAATATAGGACTCTAACAATGTCTCTAATGGGGATGGCATCCTCCTAGTGAGGTGCCAAAGAACACCGTAGACTAGTAGCCTAATCCATTGGGATGAACCCAAGCCTGCAACATGTTCTACAATGACACCATTGCAACTAAAAACGAATTGATTATCTGTAATAATCCTCAAACTGAACCAAATCCATTCTTCAAACTGAAATCAGAACTATATACTGAAAAAACTAAAAGACTTTGTTGCAAACTAAAACTGAAAATACTACAAAGATGCTTAGAGTTCTAAGCTTGTTCGTGCGCACATACTCACTCTAATATGTTGAAATGACTGCAATATCAAATAACACAAAATCTCAGTGAAGGCAGTCAAGTAATTGCTCAGTTGACATAATTACCAGACTGTGCTTCAACAACATAAAAATTGGAAAATGTAGTGACAATGGCAACTGGCGATGGATCTGGTTCTCACAGTGAAAACATAACTGAAAACTCAAGATGAAAGAATCCTTCATGTAGTCTGCTATGGGATCAATAAATACATGATCTATTAGTTGATCCTCTAGGTATTCAATGACCATTTTAACATGGCTGAGTTTTCCAATTGTATCTTCAATGTTAAACCATGATTTAAATTGTACAGTGTCAGTCTTGTTTTTAAAAACATAACATTCATCAATCTGAAAATCAAAGGGTAGTACAATCTCCTCTCGTTTTGGTGAAGGAATATTTTCAAAGAACTATCTCGGATATTGGAAATTGTAGGATTAAATTTGAGTATTTAAGAGTTCAATATCCTTCTCAAGTCTTTCAACAAATGACTCAAGAAAACAAACTTTAATTTTAGATGAAAATTTGCATGATTTCAAACAATAAAACATGGTCATTGAAAAAACTTCATCAATTTGATAATTTGTAAAGTCATCCTAGAATTATTTTAAATATTCAATAGAAAGGGATTTTCTTACATCTTCTCACATTGTGACTAATGCAACAACCAGCTGCACAATTTAAGCTCTGGATTCTTCAGTCAGTGGAGTCACCATGAAATATTTGAGCTCTAGATTCTTGAACATGGAGTTACCAGGTGAATGTTTTAGCCTTCATATGTCTGACTGTTGTCCACCACCAGCAATGAGATCTAAAATTTGATAATATTTCCTGGGGAAGATGAAACTGTTCGTCCCCGGTATGGTCGCTAGGATGTTATCACTCCGTAAATTTTGAGGCTACAGAAAAAATAACAGAGGTAACCAAAAAACCACTTTGGAAACTAGGAATCTAGCCCTTATATTTTCATAGGGGGGTCTCTCTTTATGTTTTAGCTTTGTTTGACTGAAGGTATTATGCTAGCTATCAAGTTCAGGTTTAGGTTTTTGGTGTTGTTGTGTTGAAGCCGGGAAGATAGGCCATTGGAAAATGGAGTCACAAGTTTGAGGTGATCAAATACAGAGTTTACAGGATAAACTTATAGGTCAAGGCAGGAAATTTTATTGGATCCTTTAAGATCTATGATATGGAGGAGAAGAAAAAGATTCAACAATCTAATTAAAAGAAGAGCAATTAAGAACTCTATTTTTAAATTTTCAATAGAAAACAAAGAAATTATTCATAAGTTAGATACAAAGTGTACTTTTAAACAAATTATGTTCATACTCTTCTTAGAATAAGTTAGATTTCATAAACATATATGAAAAATAATGAAAACATTTAACATAGAAAGATGCACTTCACCAATGAAATTGACACAAGGATCCTATAATTCTTGCATTGTATTATTGAAATATGATCAATGATAGCTCTGTGAGATTCTTTACAACATAAGTCCTTTCTTAAAAACTAATCCCATGAACTATTACTTCAATTGATGAAGTATTTATACAAATTCTTCACAAAATATCTTGATTCAAAATATCAATATTTATTACAAATATCTTAAAATTGTTTATAGAAAGAGGAATAAAATACAGGGCTTTCAAAACTAACGAATATGCTTGGCACTACCTTTAATGATTTCTGGTGGTAAGGAACAACAATTTGAATTTGATAGCAAGTATTATTTGATGAGGTAGCATCCAAGTCACTAATTTCCCATGAGCTTTTTCCTCATGAAATTCTGAAAAATAGGGTCCAGTGATCCATTTGAATATCTCAACCCATGATAGTGATCCAGGTGGATGTTGGTGGCCACCCACCAACCCATTTGGACCCCCACAACTATCTCTTTCAGTCTTTTCAGTTTCCTAAATTGTAGCACAACTTACTATTTTTAGCAGTTTTTCGGGTCCTGAACTTCCGGAGCCGTTTTGAGGCCCTAAACGACGTGTTTTTGGAATTCTGGGGCAACCGAGCTCTATATTGCCTCCCAAAGTGGTAGTACTCGGATAGATCTTTCTAACGAGCTATCGTACGCGTCAAACGGAGATCGTATGCCAAAGTTACGACCCCGGGAAATTGATGTACCAATTTACCCAAACGGGGCCCACAATTTGGCGTTTCATCTTCTAGGGTTAGGTTTCGGTATGTGAAGGGTTTTCCATTGTTTCTCAACAATAAATAGGCCTTCGAGCCTCATTGTAATACAGTTCAGAGGCATGTAGCCGCACATCTCTTCTCATAGATAAGCTACCATCGCCCTAGCTGGGTTATTTCTATTTGTAAGCATATTTCAGTATTTTACAGTAATGAAATGAAGTATTATTTCCGCTGCATCTCTATTTTTATGGTTATCGCATCTCTGTATTTATGGTTATCTCTGTAATTTGTTGCATTCCTGTTTAAAATCCGGATCAGTGGTATCAGAGCGGTCTGCTTCTTCTCTGTTTTTCTTTGCATGTCCCCAACGAGGTCGGGATATAAGGAGTTAGGGCTTGAACTGGTCGAACCTTTGCAAGACCGGCCTCGAAAATCCCGACGGCCTCCCATGGCGGATGAGAAGAAAGACGAGGGGGCAGGAGATCCTATCAAAATCTTGCTCGAAGAAACCCTCGAGCGACAATGGAACGCGATGATGGATAGCTTTGCGCAGATCCTTCAGCGGCTACCCAGAGGCGACGCATCGGCTTCCAACAGCGACTCTGGAAATGCCACACCCTTCAAGGTAAAAGTTAATTTTGAAATCCCCATATTCGAGGGTCAAATAGACGCAGATGCCGTAGATAAATGGTTAAATCTGCTAGATGGGTATTTTTCTGTTCATGAATTTTCAAGTCGGGAAAAGATTGTTTTTGCTCTTCTCAAAGCAGCCCCCCACGTCAAGGACTGGTGGGAAACCTACTGCGAGCAGAAGGATGAAAATACAGGCTCACTATTTTCAGCCGCACCCACTTGGAATGACTTCCGGGATGCCATCAAAGAGCAGTACTACCCTGTTGGAAGCTATGAGGACAAATACATCAAATGGACCACACTGCGACAGGGACGAGACCAAGATGTGCCGGAGTTCACAAACATTTTTCATACCCTTCGCACACAGTTGGGTATCAAAGATTCTGAGCTGCATCTGGTACTCAAATACCGCGGCTGCCTGCACAAATACATCCAAGAAGAGATGGTGTTCTTGAACATCTCCTCACTCGGCACAGCATACCGATACGCTGTCAAAATCGAGCAAAAGTTCAAACAGAAGAAGCGAGACTTTGGATCTACAAATCCGAAGCCTAAAGGACAAAGCCAAGGTGGGGTGACCCAAGATAACCCGTCGAAGCCACAAGAAAAGAACAACACCACGAAACCGAAGAAGGACACAGGAAAGTGGTGTGAGTTCCACAAGAGTCCCACTCATAACACAAGTGAGTGTCGGACCAAGCAGTCATTGGTGGCCGAGTTGAAGGCTTCTGAATCAGATGCATATTCTGACCCTGAGCCAGAACCCGACAAGGGGAATGGCAAAGGGAAGTAGATCATTGATGCGGATCCCAGCGCCACTGTTGCCACTGCCAAGATCAAGAAAAATGAGCCCGAAGATCCAGAGGAGGGGGAGCGTCTTTTCCACTCACAGATGTGGGTGAAGGGTTCACCGCTGCAATTCATTGTCGATAGTGGTAGCCAAAAGAACCTGGTTTCAGCAGAGGTCGTGAAGCGGTTGGGCCTACCAACTACACCACACCCACAGCCATACAGTATCGGGTGGCTTCATGAAGGACGAGATCTGAAAGTTCGCCAGCAGTGCCGCCTTCCCTACAACATCAAACCCTTCACAGACGAGGTATTGTGTGATGTTACACCTCTGGATGTTTGTGATGTACTATTAGGCCAGGCATACTTATGGAGGCGACATGCTGTGTATGAGTCAAGGCCTCGTGCTGTCATTATTTCTTTGAATAATTCATTATACAGGATACCAGAGGTAGCCCCACCTACTGCCACATCCTTGATCACTACCAAGAAAGGCAGCAAGCTCATATCACAGACCAGGAAATTCATCTGTCTGGTTCACTCCCAAAATAAGGGGAAGATCGTTGCTACATACATGACCCCTGCAAAGGGTTCCTCCACGCAGCAGCAGCAGAAAAGGGATACGGTCATGACAGAACACAGGAACAACTTCTCCTCACCCAAAGGGGTACCACACAAGTTTCAGGTGGGCAACAATGTCTCGTGGCATCGACAGAAAGAACGCCTTACCAGAACCCATCAGAAGCTCAGACCACACCGACATGGTCCTTACAGCAGTACCAAGGCTATGGGGAACAATGCTTTGGAGCACATCATTCCTCCATTCCTTCGCTTGCACCAAATGTTCAATGTGGACCATCGTCGACCATGCTTCCCACCATCACTGGACACATCAGAGATTGCAGGACAAGTTCAGCAGATGGAGGAACTCAACGCAATGGGGACCATTGCTTCCTAAGGGGGGAGGAATGATCCAGGTGGATGTTGGTGGCCACCCACCAACCCATTTGGACCCCCACAACTATCTCTTTCAGTCTTTTTAGTTTCCTAAATTGTAGCACAACTTACTATTTTTAGCAGTTTTTCGGGTCCTAAACTTCCGGAGCCGTTTTGAGGCCCTAAACGACGTTTTTTTGGAATTCTGGGGCCACCGAGCCCTATCTTGCCCCCCAAAGTGGTAGTACTCGGATAGATCTTTCTAACGAGCTATCGTACGCGTCAAACGGAGATCGTATGCCAAAGTTACGACCCCGGGAAATTGATGTACCAATTTACCCAAACGGGGCCCACAATTTGGCGTTTCATCTTCTAGGGTTAGGTTTCGGTATGTGAAGGGTTTTCCATTGTTTCTCAACAATAAATAGGCCTTCGAGCCTCATTGTAATACAGTTCAGAACAGTTCAGAGGCATGTAGCCGCACATCTCTTCTCAGAGATAAGCTACCATCGCCCTAGCTGGGTTATTTCTATTTGTAAGCATATTTCAGTATTTTACAGTAATGAAATGAAGTATTATTTCTGCTGCATCTCTATTTTTATGGTTATCGCATCTCTGTATTTATGGTTATCTCTGTAATTTTTTGCGTTCCTGTTTAAAATCCGGATCAGATAGTTGTGAAAACCTTGAGAGTGTTGTTTGTGATTAGGAGGTTACCAACAAAAACCTCTTTCTATTTTTGAAAAATCATTTTCATCTGTTTGGAAACCACATTTGAAAATGATGACTTAAAACATGAAATTTCTGGAAAATATGCCTTCAAATATTCATGCAAATCTCATAAACCATTATAGATGTTAGAAAAATGAGATAGGATATTTTAAATGGGTCTGTTTTGGATAAAAAACCTCTTTAATTGTTGAGAAATGCATTCTCATTTATTTGGAAACCATGATCGAAATCACTGTTTTGTATAGGAAAGAACATAGCTTTAACTAACCATCTTTTCAACTCGGTGCTAATTGTAATTACCAATGTTTACTATTGATCTGGTGGGAGTGGGATGAAATGGATATATGACATGGAGGTGGGAAGTGACATGGAGGTAGAGATGTATTAGGAGCGGGGGAACTAGTAACGGTAGAGGAGTGGGGTCGAGGGGGTGCCAGATGGTAGGTTTTGATTGGGAGTGGTAGAGAATACTTGGAAAAGTTTGACGGACAGAGGTTTGGGGGAATGGGGTTTATGGTGATGAGTTGGTAGGCGATTAGTGTTGGGAAGGCCAGTTGAGGTGGCGGTTGATCGTTGGCACAGGAGCAGGTAGTCAACGTTGGATGACTTTCCGGAGGGGGTGGGCGAGATGAGTGAAAAGGCAAGGGGGGTGTGAAACATGGTGAGGGTGACACGTAGTGGAGCCTTTCGGACCCCCTCATGCGTAAAGTGGGATGGAGATAAGGGGGGCACAAAAGCACTCCCCTGTTGTTGATCTAGGTGGGGTAGATCTCAACCATTGAGTCTTGTGCCACTGATAATCGCACGCCGACAAATTAATTTTTGTCTTTTTCTACTTTATAATAATACCCAAACTTTAGTGCCAAGTGATTTATTACAAAATGTTAATTGCTTTTAAATGACATGATTAATTATTATAAGCAAGATTACTATTCTAAAACATATCTAATTAACCCTAAGGGCACATTTTGTTTTGCAAGCCCCTTATTTAGTTTTTCTACTTTTTTTCTTAGAAATAATTTTCATTATACAATATTATTTACAATATCATCATATACAAAAATTAGAGCTACGATCAAGTCATCCTATAAAATATAGGACTCTAATAGAACTGAAGGTGGGATATTCTTCATTTTCACCATTGTATCTGGGTCCACAATTGCAAATCCAAAGGTGGATTATTCTCCTATGGATGGATTTCATCAACCCCTTCACCATTGACATCCTCATGATCTACCATCTTCTTTCCTCCAAGCAAACTATGCCCTATGAAAGGTGACTGTTTATTTTACTTCAAATATGCACCCTTAGCTTCAAAAGACACCTACCTCCATGCGACTAGTTGTGATACCCATGAAGTACTATCAGCAGAGTCCATGTAAATTTCCTAATTTGTTGGTTTGTGTGTGCATGGAGTTTTTACCTACAACAAAAAGCCCACTATGATATTTTTTTCTCCAAATTATCATTATTTATGTTGGCTTATTGGGGCCTGACCCAGGTTCAGAGGTTATTTAGCCAAACAAATCCTGATACTACTGGCCCTTTCGGCAATAGTCCACGGAGCGCAGATTGAGATAGTACGGGAGGGTGCCAGAACCAAGTTTCCGCACCTGGGAGATTTCTGATGAGTTCAAGTGGTATGTGGTTAGACCCTAGGTGCACGTCACTACGCTCATTGTTGTACCTTGGAGCTTGAGATGTTTCCTTCATACAAACCTACTCGGGGGTCGAGCGCTATTTTTACCCAAGTCCTTACTAGTATTCTGTTGTTAGTTGATTAACTTAGCTTATTTGTATGTGTTGAGTTACACTTACCAATATAAATCATTCATACATGTGCATGCAGTAAACAGACAATATATTTGTAATTTACATCAACCATGCATTAATCCAAAAATAGATACACGAACTGGTAACAAAACCTTTATTTATTAATCTCTTCTTCGGTTATAGACTTGACTCTGCCTTGCGCACTTAGCTGCAGGGATCTGTGCACTCATCTGCGGGCTACTAGGCCTCTGCGCACTCAGCTGCGGGCTACTAGGCCTTTGCGCACTCGACTGCAGAGCCTTCTCCTACTCTACGACCCTCAGCTACAAAGCCTTCTCCTACTTTATGACCCAAGAAACGCTTAGATACTTAGGCTCTTGCTCTTCACTTCTTAGTTTCTTATCGCTATCTTTTACACTTAAAGCCTTGCTCTATTTATACAATCCCATGGTTCGCGGACCATGGGTAGGCTGACATTACATCCAAAACTAGGGCAGACAACCCTATGACTCTAACATACTTCCGCGCCCGTAATTTGTGGGTATTTACAACATTATTCGGTAGAAACATGCCTCGGAAGAATTCCATGCCCAATAGGCCCCTAACTCAAACATCGTGACTCGCCCTCGAGTCACTCTGTCAGCGCGATGATCTTGGTACAGAGTTCCTCCAACTTTCCTCAAATTTTGCTGATGTCGGCAGCGCATTGAGCCGCTGCTTGCTGAATCTGTTGCATCCTCTGTTCTGAGGCCTCTGTGTCTGGGCTGCTTCTTTGCATTAACGTGTGCATCACCTGTATGTGTTCGAGCTTTCCTTCGAGGTTTTCCGTGATATTGAAAACCTCATCAATCCATGATTGGACATGCACTTTGAGAACTGCCTCCTTATGTCTCACTGTGTCCACCTGCTCCTTCAGTGCCTTAGCTTGATGCATCCTCTAAAGCCGCTGAGTGAGGACTACTGTCTGCACAGTTCCTCAGACACTGTCATATTGCTGCTGAATCTCTTGCACCTCTGTCTCCAGGCGTTGGATGTTGGGGTCCTCCTACGAAGTTGTGAGGACCTCAAGTGCTTGCTCCAACAAAGTGGTACAATATTGCACTACACCTCCAATTTCTTCCAATCCCGCTGCGATAGCGCTAGCATGCTATTATCGGACCTTCGGGGAAGTGGAAGGCTACGCCTTTAACCGCAGCTCGGTGATCTGAAGATTCAACTCCAGCTAAACCTTTGTCATTTCTTCTCTAGCCTTGCAGACTCTGGTTTCCAACCTATGGATCTGCACCTCTACTAGTATATCTGCTGGGATGGCCAGCTCCGGGACCTACACCAACTGTTGATTCTACGACACCAATTTGTCGTGCTGCAAGGCGAGTTGTTCCATGTTTTTCTTCTTCTTGCTAATAAATTGGACCACGTGGCTCTCCCTAGCACGCAGCTCTGTCATTATCCCATCTTGTAATAGATACAGTGTCTCTCGTGGAAAGGTAGCCAAATTAGGGCCAAGGAATTTCATCATGTAAACTGAAAATCTATCGGTCTCATTCGCTGTGACTAGGGCCCCTTCCAGCAACACTATTTTGTTTTCCATCGATGTGCACAGCATTTGCTCTACTTCTGAGGATCCTGCTCTAAGGTGGGTCAAAGGGGTACCCACCTGAGGGGGCCACACTTGTAATTCCTGCAATTGCGCCCTAAGGGCCCCCAACATAGTCTGGTGCTCCTGCATAAAATATTGAAGAGCTGCATTTGTTACATTGCGAACCATTTTGTTGATGTAATGGAGATCACCTTTGGTTAAGGTGATCAGGTCAATGGCCAATTTCGAGGCCTTGACCTTCTTCCTCAATCCTGCTCTCTCTATCGTGTGTGGGAACTTTAACTGTGTGGATGCAGTCCCTGAGTCCACGCTCCCTTCTGTTGTTTCGGCTTCCTCTGCCTCTTGATCCTATGAGGACGTTGCTTGGCCCTCGGCGGCTTTCTGTGCCGCTTTGCGCACTGCCCTTACCTTAGTTGATGATGTTTCCTTCCACCTTTTCTTGGCCAATTGTGCGACACGCAACTTGGCATTGTCCTTCTTCTTCTCCGCTGTCACCTTCTCAAGTTCTGCAAGATATGGGGCGTGCCATTCCGGAGGCCATGTCTCCAAGACAATAAAGATGGCGTCATCAGTGGCTATAAAAGGTAGCTTCGTCCACTGCTTCACTGGATCCTTATGCACCCTAATAAAAATGTTGTGCATATTAGCTTTAAAGTTTGCAAAACTCTGCAGACTGTTATACACCGTTGGAAACAGGCACGGCTTCCAGTTGATCCACATCTTGATGCTCATCTCCATGAGAACCCAGAAGATTTTTGTGTCGCGTATCTGTTTCGTGTCCGTTGTGGCCCAGAGCGAAGCGTACTTCGTGGCCTCTGGTAATTCTTTGTCAATGTTGGGGAATTGACTGTCCTCGGGCAGTTCCCCCACTATGAGCACTATGGATAACAACAACCACACATAATGGAAGGTTTTACCATGCTCCTAGGCTTTGCCACAATTTTTCAATAATTCCTCGTAGAGGAATTCAGACCAGTTGAATTGGACCCCCTCCAGACATTGCTTAGCCAGTGCGACCAACGGTGTCGGTACCTCATTGGCGCGAAACTTCCTCATAAATTTGTCAGCCAGGATCTGGGTTGCTACGTGGATCCCTTTGTCCTTGATGTTGGAGATGGTGTAGACCCTATTCTTCTTCTCCAGCTTGTATTTCATCTTCATGGCTTCTGCAAGGGCCAAATCACTGCCCTTTCCTTTGTCTATGGCCGCGAGGTCCTTTCCTTTGCAGGGGAGCCAAGAAATGTGGTGAATTAGGTCTTCTGTGATGGGGATAGGCTCCTCCAGCCATAAATACCCATCATGCACTAGGCAAAACAACTGCCTGATGATGAAAATGGTTATGGGCACGTGATGGAAATGCAGAACCCATAATAAGTTCAGCAGCTCAGTATTTTCCACACCACGCAACCACTTCTGCAGTTCTAATGTTGTCACCACCCCCGCAATGTTCTAATTCATGAAGTTCCCGGTCTCTAGGTGAGGGAACTTCTTGTAGTCAGCGAGGTGCCAATATTCAAACTTCATGGTTGGCATGTGGCCCAGGTGTGTGCCTTCAAACACAATGTCGTCTAGGAGGAGTGGGATCTGGAGTGAACTCTTGGTTTCGTCTTGGTCCTTCAGCACTTTGGTCTTCCCTTTCCATGGAGGGACATATGTAGGCAGTTTTGTTGTAGAGCGTGCAGGTGGAATATCCTCCTCCATGCCTTCGTCTTCTTCCTCTGCGATGATCAAGGCTTGCAAATCTTCTTCATCCTCATTTGTTTCTATCATGATAGCTTTCCCCTTCTTTGCCATTGATAGTTTGCTGCGTAGTGGGTTCCTCAGGGACATGCGTACTGGAGCCATTACCTATTTATCCTTCATGGGCCTTGGTGTACGTAGTGATTTGGGGATCTCTGCTACAACCCTGGTACCTTCTAGAAAATCCTCCACCAGTGGGGTCTGCGCGTCCTCGTCGGTGATTACCTCTTCAATTCCCAAACCATCCTTAGCTGTTGTCATCATATCTAGGCTGTATTTTGTCACTCGCGAACTTAGGGGCTCAATTATCGCTCGACTCTCAATGCTCAGTGCTCTGCTTAATCGCCCAAGTCTCAATTGGCCAAGTGTTGTTTTCTGGGTATCCCTTTGTGTTTTATAGCGCCTTTTGAATTTAAATTCGACTGTTCCCCCCCAATTCTAGTCCATTAATGCTCTCTTGGCGGCAGATTTTCCCAAATCTTTCCCATAAATCGCATCTTAAATGCCCGCTACCTGCTCCATTTGGCCTCAAGTCGTACATCCCATCGTGAATAGTGACCTCAACGGTCACTTTTTGGCCAATTTGTGTGGCAGCGCAGCCCTCCGTGTGTGGTCGTGGACCATATGACGCTCTGCTTCTGTACACATCCCTAATATCTCGCAGCTCTCGGGCAGAATAGTTTATAGTCTTGTGCTTCCTTTCAACTTCCTAGAGAGCTAAGACTATTCTTCCTGCAGCTAGTCAGGTGTTCGCACCACCTGTGTGTGGCTCCATTTCGTCCTCCACCATACTTCGCTGAGAATCCTCACTTCCATTGTTGTGGTCAGCATCGCGCACTTTACTACTTGCAACGTGGTACCCTAGTCACTATGTTTGGCGATATGCAGTCCAAGCCAAGGCAGCAAACTAACCAATTCACAACGATAGTTCTCAAAATTGTCAGTATGATCATACGCACCTTGCCTTACCATCCTGGGTTTTTCGACGAGAAACGCTTCCTATATTCTCGTCTTCCAACTTCTTGACCTCCGCATCCATCATAGCACTTTTCTTCCTTAATCATTCCCTTTCTCTTTCAAGTTCGCGGAGTCCAATATGTTCTATTTCTTGCAGCTGTGTAATTCCATCATTCCGCCCTTCACGAACTGTCGTATCTACAGGTGTTGTTATGCATGGACTATGCTTGAGATGCTCCATAGGGATTACAACCCCTAGTTAATACTTCAGCTTCGGAAGTGCTCGTGCAGTTAGGGTTTTGCACATGATCCTATAAGCCCATAGAACTTCTGGTATGCGCAGGTCCCAGTCAATGCTTCTCATATGGTGGACAATGTTTAGCACTTCACACACCTTGTCAAAGGCTTTCCCGTGAATAATCTTTGGCATGCTTGGTCTTATCATACTTCGCTGTTCGCGCCCTTGTCTCGCTGAGTCCTGCTCGTTGGTCCTATTTCCTATGATGCGGATGGTGTGCATTTGTGCAGGTTGCGTACCATATGCATGTACCCATCTAGAGAGGTGGGCGCACAGGCTGTTTCACCCATCATACCCAGCTTTCATCCACAGCTAGGGCTTTCCAAACCGTATAAGCATCACCCTCCTGCATTCGCATTAGTCCTCAAAACTCTGTTGGTGCGTACCCCACCACCTTGCGAGCGTAGTGCACAATGCCCATTTCAGAGCATCGAACTGCTGTTGTTTTGCACCTCGCTTTCACATTTGTTCAGGAATTCATTTACTGCAGTCAACCTATCATATATAGGCAGATCCCTTGCCCTTGTTGCTACACAGCGTAGTGACTTTATCATCATGTTGCAATTGAGTGTGGTTACCTTGTGTAACTGATTATGCCATCGTTATATTTCCTCGTCTAAATTTGATGTGCATGGGCTTTCGCGCTCCCACAAAAGCCTACCATTCATTGTAGGATTCACCCGATTCTGTTCTCAAGCGGTTATCTTGTAGATACAGTTTAGATCAGCGTCACTCCCATCGTCACGCACTGGCTCTATGTAGTGCACTCCTTCCATAGGGTCTAAAGGTACCACTATGCCCAGTGATTTTTTCTCGAAAATCACTTTGCGCTTCTTTATATTTATCACTCCATTCATATCGGTGGCCCAATCTATTCCCAGTAGTGTGGGATAGGGATTTATGTCATCAAAAATCTCTATCACTTCGAAATCTGCAAGCGCGCTCGCACCTTTGATATCTACTGTTATTCCCAGCAATCTTCCCATCGGTAGGATCTTTTGCTGGTTCGCCATTCGCAATTGAATAGGAGACTATTGCAACACAGGCCTGCCCATGTGCTCCCATGCCTTCTTTGGCAGTACGTTCGCGTTTGATCCTAAATATATAATCACTTGATCCATTTCATATTCCCCGATTTGCGCAGTCAACCTCATCTCCCTTCATGTTCGCATTGTGTACTTCCCAAGCTTCCATACTACGCGTGGTTCCCCTGATCTAGCACATCTAGTGATGAGTTACTATAGTCCCTTCATAGCCTTGCTATCGCACATTAGCTTCATGCATGTCTCTAAAAATGTAATAAGCATTGATGGGCCCATCCCCGATTCTAGTTTGTCTTTACTACCTGAAGTGGAGGCCTTTGTGAAGCTCTTCTTAGCTTCCATGAATGTCTCCTTCACGCATTCCAAATCAAACTCTGGTTCCTTTGTTGGAGCCTTACAAACCCAAGTACTCTCTTCTTGCTGCTTACCTTTGTCATCTCCTATTGTGATACCACTTCGGATCACGATGTTTACATTTGGGTCCTCGCATAGCTTAGACCTCATCATTTGTAGGTTTTGAGTCGGGGGAGGCTAGAGTATTCCTTTATCATGCAACCTCGCTATCATTGTGGGGCAGTCCTCTATCTCATGATCAAACTAGGTACAATATAAACATGATGCTCTTGTCGAATTTGTACAATAGCGGGCATAAATCCCTAGCCCTCCGCAATTGTAACAGATCAGCTGTCCATGACTCCTTCCTGGTCCCATTCCTCCACAACCTTGTCTGTGCCCCTGAAACCCAATGTGCACCATCCCTGAATTTTGATCAAGGGCTCGAATTTTAGTTTGAACCCTGTAGGTAGGAGTCTGATCCATCTTCAGTTCATAACTTCTACAGGTACGCTCATGATGTTCTACTAACCTGCAGAAATTACAGAATAACTGTTGGGACGTCTGCGTATACTTTTGTAATAGATGACAGATATCTATAGCATGCTTCCCTCCTATCTGAAAAATTGTGCACCATAATGCAGGTACCGCGCCTAGCCCAGCTTGTGCCTTTGGTCTCAATGCAATTGGCCCTCCTCCTGCTAGGTAGTTCGCGAATACTGGACAATGGTCCTTGTCATGTCCTTGGCCTTTGCACTTTATGTACCATACCTCCTCGCGAACTTCTGGGCGAGATGTCCTATGTTGTTTTAGACTTTGCATCTCAAGACACAAAATTTTCAATTGCGCATGGATCTATTGCACTCCCAGACTAGGATCTTGTATTAGGGTCTTGTGCAGCCTTATTGCAATCTCCAAGGCTTCGACCTAAGTAGATAGCTTCTTTTGTGACAACGCGGTCCTTAGAAGTGGCGTTAGTGATGCTACAAACCATGTGCGGTGTTGCCCATATATCAAGATCATGTTGGCTTCGCA
The DNA here is from genome assembly GCA_031772625.1 of Pinus tabuliformis. NCBI lineage: Eukaryota > Viridiplantae > Streptophyta > Pinopsida > Pinales > Pinaceae > Pinus > Pinus tabuliformis. The sequence continues at coordinate 62,671,811 of CM062806.1, forward strand.
AATCATACCCTTTAGTGTCTGATCTAGCTACTAGGGGGTCTCACCTGGAAGCATCACGATTTCCTTAAATTTGATGATTGACTGTGTCTCTGATTTTGGTCTGCTAAATTCTCTATTTAGCGTAGCTTGGTGTTGAGCGATAAAAAGGTGTCTTTTTAACTCCTAATCATCTTCACATTAATTGTCAACCCAGGGACGACTTTTTATTTCAAGAGTGCACTCAGTCTGAGGCGGCTATTTACTCAAGAGTAATGTTATGAAAGATGTAGTACAGTGCTCAAAATACAAGAGTAAATAGATGCTCAAAATGAGATCTACTTACAACAAAGCACGTTAAGACTTAAATCATGCATTCAGAAAACTACAGCAAATGATCAGTCAAGGGTATAGTAATAGTAACTCATCCCTTTGTAAACTGATGTAGCTGAGGATAATCAAGGAACAAATCATCAATCTAGGAACTAGAAAAAAAAATTCAATGCCCACTACAGTTTCAGATCGTTCTTCACACCAAAGCAAAGATAATGCGAATAACAAGAAATGGAACAACAGCTAGGAAATGTAAGAGCAACTAAATTCAATAAGCAACAACACCTTAGTCTACAAGAATAAATGCAACAATCGTGTTGTACAGAAATCAAATGGAAATCCCCTATCTTTAAAGATGAATCGAATAGCACACGGTAAATAGAACAACACTGATTAATGATAGAATATGGAACAATGCTTGAAAGCCAAATACAAATGCATAATAACTTAACACACGGCACACCTTAATAGTAATCTGATCTGGTAATCCAATTATCAGTCTTAGTTATAAAGAATACGACTGTATTTTGTAATGGAACAACAACGTCAATAGATTCAACAATCGCAAGGAAATATAATCTCTAAGATGAATTCAGTAATACCAATTAATAAGTGTTACAACACGGATACGCTGTAATTGAACAACAATACATTCTGTAAGGATCAGCAATGTTATATCAATGATCAAAAGAATAGCAATGCGTTACCAGGTCAAGATGAATCAATACGACATTCTTGTCATAGAGAACGATATTACTCAATTGAACATAAATCAAATATAACAGAACCGTGATGTAAAATAATAGAACATACCAGATTACTGAATAAAGATGATAAGCAAAACCACGCATAAACCAAAAAGATAATATACAGCAGCAGCACAATCCACCAGAGGCTGGGCCCTTAGCTGCCAGCGGATGCTGCTGGGCTACTTCAGATCAAGTGAATGAACAACAACTCCCAAATCATATATTAATCATCAAACTGTGAAATCATTACAACAGCTGAAGCTTTGAGAATTACAACATGAAACAATCCCTTTTTCCTCCTATCCTATCATAAATCATGAAGCCTTAATTTTGAATTTCTAATTCTCAAATCATAATTCTGAATCCATCATTCCCAATTCTACATTCTCTCAGCCATCCTCAATTCTGAATCTCTAATCCTTCATCATTTTTCCATCATCATCTTTGATCTCTGTTTTCATTTAAATAGAGAGAGATCAGAGAGAAGTTACAACAGAGATAATTACAACATGATTTATATTACAAAATTGGATTGTTTCTAACCAATTTATTAACAGGAAAATATAGTTCCATCTATCTTTCAGCAATAGCGAGGCGAATTTGGCTTTGCAGCTGAGATTTGGAAAACGGCCACACAGCAAATATGAGAAAATTGTGCTCAAAGAACCTTGCATTTCTCTCAATACAAGTCGAATTTGGGCAAACAATTCTTCAATAAAGTTAACTTGGTCCGTTATGGACAAAACCCATGTTTCGAATTTTCTAGATTCTTCTTCATTTGCTCAGAATCTCAACCGCAAAGCTGTCACTTCTTATTCCAGCGAATTTCTCAGTTGGCACTTTTAATGATCAAATCTTCAATCTGGAAATTATATTGGAGGCTAAAAACGGTGAATAATGTTACAACCAATTTATTAAAACTATCATTGATAAAATCATGCATAATCATCAATTTATTAGAAATAAAGGAGAATAAATAATATTCATTCATAAGAGCATAAATCATTATAAAATAGAATTATATGATAAATTATTATAAATGACGTGATGAAGAATGGTAGAAATGGGTGGAATAAGCGTTCAAAAGTGATAATAATAATAACATATTAACGGCCCAACACTTGGATATGCGTGATGTCATTGGAATGCTTGATGTACCATGTTAGTGCGCGATCCTGCAAGGTGCTAACTAGTGTTTCCTTCTTGATATTATCATCTGTGACTCCTTATTCTTCCCATACAGCCTTTACTACGAATGAAAATTAGTCCGGATCTTTTTTCCCCACTACTCTGAATACCAGAAACTTTATTGTGCTCGCCATATTGAATTGTGGTGGTGGCGGAGGTGGTGTGGACGAAGATGGGGGTCAAGATGGTGAAACTGGCGGTGGTGTAGGTGGAGGTGGTATGTGCAAATTGTTTTGCCCTTATTAGATCGATCACACTCCTTGGTGAAACCTTCACGAGCTCTTCCTCGCTTTCTCTCCGAGGTGAAATCAAGGGGCTAGTTTCTATTTCTTCACTACCTTTGTTTCTGTAGATCCTCCCACTTCACATAGCCCCAAACATCAATTTATTCACATAACCCGCTTTTCACACAATAGCATTTTAATCCAAGTGTTCAAAGATTTAATGTACTTACCTCGCGGTCCTTTGAGGAAGCATCGTTCCACCTCACTGTAGCTAACTAACGTGTCCACCATGAATTCGGTGATAAACCCTCCTATGATTTGATCGAGCCAATGTTCCATAACACGCATGATCTTATCTCCTGATGCTTCTAGTCTGCGCACCAACTCTAGAGTCCACACAATAGGTTTATCGAGCCTACACCTTCCTTGACTGTCTGCTAGCTTCATGATCCACTCATACAACTCATAAGGGAAGGATGCAAAGAAAATATCATGGATTTCTGTATATAAGTAGCGCTCTAACCACTATTCCTTCGATACTCATGGATTCTTATTTTCCTGTGCCGCGAACTCGTGAATCTTTCTATCCAACCACCCTTTAATTTCTTCCTTTGTCGGATTCCAATGACACGACATCAGAAATCTCTTATGCAGATCCTGATCCTGACAGTGGAACCAGTTTTTGGCTTATTGGGGCTTGACCCAGGTTCGGAGGTGATTTAGCCAAACAAATCTCGGTACTACTGGCCCTTTCAGCAACAGTTCGCAGAGCGCAAACTGAGGTCTCACCCGAAGTAGTAGGGGAGGGTGGTAGAACCAAGTTTCTACACCTTGGAGATGTCTAATGAGTTTAAGTGGCTCGCGGTTAGACCCTGTGTGTATGTTGGTATGCGCACTATCCCGTATCTCGTAGCCTAAGATGTTGCCTTCACGTAGCCCTACTCGGGGGCCGAGCATTATTGTTACCCAACTCCTTACTAGTATTCTACTATTAGTTGATTAACTTATCATATTTGTATGTGTTAAGTTACACTTAGCAATATAAATCATTCATACATGTGCGCGTAGTAAACAAACAATATATTTGTAATTTACATCAACCATGCATTAATCCAAAAACAAATACACGAATTGGTAACAAAACCTTTCTTTATTAATCTCTTCTTCGATTACAGACTTGACTCTGCCTTGCGCACTCAGCTGCTGGGGTCTGTACACTCAGTTGCAGACTACTAGGCTTCTGCGCACTCAGCTGCAGAGCCTTCTCCTACTCTACGACCCAAGACACACTTAGATACTTAGACTCTTGCTCTTTGCTCTTGGAGACACAAAACATGCCTCGGGGGGATTCCATGCCCAACAATTTCCTATAGCCTTCTTGGGATTTGGATCTCTACCCCTCCTAGTCTTTCTTGTTTAAAAAGAAAAAATTAAATTAGAGAATTCAAGACTATAAAAACAGTTGTTGGAAAAATCAATTCAATGTTGCATACAAAAAAATGTACCTACAACAATATTTTCAATCAAAATAAATTGCCTTCCTACAATCACACATCAAATAGAAGAACACTGCTAGAAAAAATAATGCATATCTTACCTCTACTACTTAAAATAAATTCAACCAGAATCTACCAAATTCTTAAACACCAAATTGTCAAACTAGGGGGTTGTATAATTTTAGGTGCAACAAGGTTAATGCCAAGAGATCCTAACAAATTCTACAAAAAAAACCTATCTCCACACCAAACAATCAGTCCTCCAAGTTTTGTAATGAAAAGAATGAAGACTCTACTTTCATATCCCCACAATAAATTGCATGGCAACACTGAGATCACTCTAGATGCTAGCCTCCTCACTCACCAATACTTCAATTAACTAATACTTTAAACTAAAGAAAACTTTTAAAAACAAATGAAAGCAAGTTTCAAAAATGACTCAAAAGAATTTTCAAGAAAACCACACAAATTATTAAATCATTCTTACACTAAGTAAACCCTCACTTTTTAATCAATCATATTCTTACACTATTCATTCTTTATGCTAGGGGCTACCATACCATTAACCTTCTACACACTTTATAATGAAAATGCTACTATTTTGGTGTGCTCAAATCATCCATAAAACATATAAACCAAAGAAACCTTGCTCAACTCAAACCAATCAAAGGAATCATTCAAACCCTTAAGTTAACTTCGAGAGAGTCAATGTCAAAGGTCTAGAAAGCTTTTATTTATGGATAACAATCAAATCCAATGTTGAGATAATAAAAAATCAACAATAAACTTCCTTCTCACACCTGTACACATGACATAAAAAAAGGAGAATTGTTCTCACTCAAGCATTAATAAAATAGTTTTGATCATGAAACACTCTGTATCATTTATTGTGAATTTAGAATGAATAAACAAAGTCAAATATCAGTACATGAACATTCTTGTTACCATCATCAGTAGCTTCACCTTAAAATTGAAGGAACTATGCAATAAGGAAACTTGCTAATCCAATTCTTTAAGGTCATAGGTACTTTGAAGAAAAAATATTCTTTGGAGTAAATCCAGATCACTCTCGTTGCATTAATCCAAATAGAGTAACGATTTGTTGTAGCAGCTACAACACTCCTCCAAAATTTTTCTTTAGCTTCATTTTGGAGCCTCCCTACCAACCATCCTTAGTAGCATGTCTTGCACTGTCAAGTACATAGGCTTTAGCTGAGTGTCAGTGGCATGCTAGCCTGTTCATGTTAGCTTCTTTGTCTTCCTCTTGTAAGCTGACATTCCAAACTTAGACCATTTGTTGGCTAATAAGCTCCTTCAGAAAATTGTGCAATTATGGAGGGAAAGTAGCCTTCCCTCCAAAAATTGCGTAAATATGCTACGTAGCCTGCTAGGCTCAAAAATTGGGTAATGCAATCATACATGATTCCTTGAGAAAACTATGAAATCTAGCCTAACACTGCAGCTCAGCCTAGAAATTGTGCAAATTTGCTGGGCTGAGAAATTTCCGAATGCAGTCACATACGCTTCCTTGAGAAAGTTTCACAATCTATCCCAACACTACATCTCAGCAAAAAAATTATGTAATCCCTCAGCAACAACCAGCCCAGCTCAGCCTAGAAATTGCGTAAATTTTCATCCCAGGGTCACAGACCAATGCATGTGCCTTCAGGTTGACCAGTTCTCTCCAGGACTAAGAAAAATTGATTTGCATGCATGGGATGATTTTCCCGAAATGGAAAAAGGCAACATGAAAAAGGCATCCCTAGATCTAGGGATCTATTTTTAGTAGTTGGAGGTTACATGCAAAGATCATTTTAGAAACCTCTCACCAAGTGTCACTTTTTCCTAGATTTGTAGCATGCGCGTCATAACCTCGATCTTATCAAAACTTATGAATCAGATGATGTAGAGCTCATTCCTCACATCGATCTTATAAATCTGACATCCCATATTGCATTCAGGAGTCTTTGGCACTTTCATCTTAGTTTTTTTAGGGTGAGTATGCTTCTCATCTCTTGCGCTGCATTTTTTATATTTTTTGTGTTTCGCTTTGTGTAAGTGTTGTCTGATTGATTTCAATGAGCGCTTGCTGTCACTTTAATGTATGTTAGCTTGTAGAAGCACTATTTCATTTTTTGTTCACAGCTCAATGTTGTCGCATGCATGTCACTATTTTTGCATTGATGATCGTCGTTGCGGCAACCTGCTTCACACACATGCATGCTTTCCCATTTTATGTATCCTGCACTCACTGTTTGCATGCATGATTATTCATTGTTGTTTACAATCAGTATCACCATGCATTCATACTTGTCAAGTTTTCAGTTGCCCGTCGGCAGGTCTGGGCTGCCTTAGCCCAGACCTTGCCTTGCCCGGATAGCACTACGCATTTTTGGAAGTGAAGGCTCTGCCTTCCCTCCACAAATTTCACAAGCCTCGCTGATCACTGACCTCCAGGCTTGAATTACGCAATTCTGGGAGGCAGTGCCTTGCTGGCCCCTAAAACTACCCAATCCAGTTTGTTGGTTTGCATGTCACCGCTGGCTGAAATTGTGCATTACATAGTTCTAGTCCTCAGCAGGCTAGGCTAGACTATGAATTGCATAGTTCCAGCAGTTAGTCAGCCTCCTGACAGCTCAAACCCTGCTTTGAGCAATTTTGACAGTCAGTCTCCCAACCTTCTGGTGAAAATTGTGCAATCATCACAGACAATCACACAAGTATGTTACATGTCAGTCCTTTAGTTTGTTTTGGTTTTTGACTGACAAATTGCTTTCCATGTGTGTTTCTATGTCTCCAGGTATCACATGTATTCGTCTTCCTCTTAGCAACATAGGTATAATGGTTTCGAGGAGAGGAGAGTCAAAGATATCATTGAGAGCGCAACTCGGGATGCATTCGATCAAGTGTCTATAAACTTGCCTATCTATAAAGACATCAAGTTGTTCATAGAAAAGGATATCAAGATGAAATGGAATCAACATCACAACGAGTAGCACCATTGATAGCATCAGAAGGTAGCAAACTTGCATTCGACAAATTCAAGAGGAAGGTTGTTGACAGCATAGAGGCGGAGCATAGCTCCAATTTCAAGCATATCCACTTGTGGTGAGATCAACTTTGGAGATTAAGGCTATGAGGCGATGACACAACAAGAGGATCATGCGAAGGAAGATAAAGAAACAAAGAAGAAGTTGCAGGTTCTGAAGCATCAACTCAAGGAAGAATAGGAGTTGTATAGATGAGAGAAGGAGTTGCAGTAGGAACAGGTACAACAGGAGGCGCAACATCCACCGATTGATAACTACTTCCATACATGTTATAGATCCATCCGAGAAGCTAGAACGAAGTAGATAGGGTGATCAATGTCATCGATCGCAAGCAAGGGTGTTAAGGAGCATGTATGTCATTGTGCGCATGTATGCGATCCCACCCATTGGCACACTCACCGAGGCAAAGACAAGGAGCAAGTCTGACTGGAGCTGAACATGCATTTCGACAAGTTGATGCACATGGTCACCAACACACACATGGAGATCAACACATACACTATGTATCAGTATGTTTTGGTCCAGCTACACTTAAGACAATGATGTGCATGTTATCAGACGATTTGGGTAGAGGGGCCATATCAGTGTACTCGAATGCAATGAAGGAAAGAGTTTGCTTTCAGAAGGATGCCACCTTTGAGTGTGCGGACACCATCAGGGATGACCAAGCTTGGCATCTGTTCACCAACATTGACCATCATGAGGATGTCAAAGAGTTGGTCTTCCCACAACTGTCAGAGTCTTAGTGATGTCCTGCATGGCTTGCTCAAGCCTATTTTGTCTCACATGGGTACATGTGCAGATTGTATGTAACATCCTGCTAAGTGGAAGTTCAAGTGTTGATAGTTGAATGTAATAGTCATAGAGTAGTTGAAGAGTCATGAGGGTAGGTGAATATTCACAAAGGGGAATGTCAAGGGTCACCCCACCCTTTTCTATTTATAAAAACTCATAACTCATTGTAAGGTATTTTGGTCAGCCAAGCTTCTAATAGGAGTATCTTAGAGAAAGCTTAGATAGTATTGTAATGAGACTTGGCTTCTCCATAGTGTACAGCTAGTATATCTCTTTGGAGGAGTAGTTGGTAGTGACTGTAACAATCCATTATCAAGAGTAGTGGTTGGTCATGGTTGTACTGTATGATTGGAACTTTCACTTCTTCATATACTAGAGCCAACACGTTTCATGCATATGTTGTTATTGTATTTCAGTTAACTTGTTTACTCTAATGATATATGTATCTATTTGTTTACACATGTATGTATGGACTCTTTTTGCATAAGTATGTATGAATATTTCTAAAATGTGTTTTTGGTTTAACCATGACATTGGATTGTTGGTTCTCCTTCCTTCCAATTTGTGATGCATCTTTGCTCATGTATTCCCTTCCAAGTTGCGTGTTTACACAACTTTCCAAGGGGTGCACTCATTCCACCTTCCATTTGTTAGAACCATTCATGCACCTTCCTTGTCTTGTTGTGCATGTCACACCCTTGCTACCAACAATGACATATGGCTTGCCTCTGCGCGCAACTGCGGTCAAGGTGATACCATACAACCCAATCCTAGGACCCCTACACTAAACAATGTGAGGTCTAGTTGGGACTTCTTACCGAGGAGATCCCCTAACATGTTGGAGGGTCCAACACTGTCAACATTTTGGCACTAGAAGGAGGGCCAGATGACAAGTTGTGTCCTCTCATCTAGTTTTGAATCTTTGCACATCCACCATGGATACTATCGAACTTATACCAACGTGATGTTTCTCGCATGCCGAACCTCTCGACATCACAAGGGAGTTTGTTGATCTCTTGTACGAATTCACGTATGATGGTGAAGGTGAAGTAGCATGGCCTGAGTACTTAGAATACTTATATGCATTCCTTGAGGATGTAGACAAGTTCTATGTAGAAGAGGCCAATGTGATGCTAGCATACACACTTCATGAATCCCCACTATGGTGGTGCTGGAGTCTGCCACCCAGCAACATGCACTCACTTGAGCAATTATGTGATCTCCTTGAATCCACTTTCCATGATTTTGATCCAGAACCTCTTGATAGAAAACTGTTAAAACAACAAAAGACCCCGCAAGAATCACCTATCGATTTTTGGGACTACTTCCGTATATTACAGTTTCAGGCTCCGAAAATTCAAATGAAATTCCAATATCTCATGGACAGATTTAAATATTGCCTTACCAAATCTGTCAATCCTAAGAAGAAGTTTAAGCTCAAGCCTTTCTCAGGATACTTTGGTGATGGAGCTGCATAGTCACAGATGTACATGGTCATGGTCACAAGTGACTGTCTGTCGTCCCATCATCAAATAAGTCCACCACCGTAGAGTGATGTGGGAGAGAATGCACACACATTAGTTCAACTTTCACATCCTCCCAACATCACTTTGCTCCATTCCCACGCAGATTTGGTTGCGAATCCTATGGGTTGTCACATGTATTTCGTACCTCAACCTCAGTCTTCGTATTGTGATGATCCTCAAGATTGCATTGTCTTATGTTCTTCTATGTCAGACTCTACACTTTCTGTGAACGAGGATCAAGCTATCGAAGGAATTGGTGTTGTACAACCAACCTGCACTATCATTCATGAAGAGTATGCCTAGGAACTTGAGCATCAACCCTTAGCTAAGAATCATTCCCTTCTGTCGAAGTCTCCTTCATTCTTCCCTGACATCCTTGGTGATTCTGCCATCCCTGATTTCACATCTGTATCTTCGTTTATGGATGCGCCCGTTGTTTATCATTCACAGAACAAACTAGATATCAGTCCATTATCCAACAATGGAGTGGAAAAATCATTTGTTAAACATCCACTTCATTTTTTTCATCTGCTTTTTTCTGGAAAGACAGAGGGTGAACATTCTTGCTTCTCTTCTCTGTGCGATCATCAAATCATGAGGATGTCGAAAAACATCTTGAATATTCTGATATTGATTGTCATGATCTCTCTATTTCTTCATCTGATCATGATGTTGATTCAATCTTTGTTAATCTGTCCAAGGCACTGGTCTATGATGATCGGTCTGTCGATGAGGTCGAAACCTCGTAGACTGTCGAGGCACTTCAACTTGAGCTGATAGTTATGTCAGGTCCTCGCTGTCCTGAGGTTAGTTTCACTTCTGATCAGGAAATTGTTCAAACACCCAAGGCTCCTCATCACTCATTAGTATGCAATGAATGTCAATCTAACGCTCAAATTTCACTTCGTCCACTCGAACTACACGATCCCATCACTCATGCATTGGAGGAATATTACACAACAAGCACACTTGCACAACGTAAGTGGTCTACCTTTCTCACATTTGCTTACATGTAAAAATCAAGAGAATGTGCATGCTTAAAATTTGCATGTAGTATAGAAAAACACCATGGTAAGTCCACAGAGCACATGTCATGCACTTTCACTCACTTCTTTTCTTTTGACGCACTTAAACCCGCAGTGTGTTTGTCTTCATTGTTATATCTTTCATGTTTGTTGGTTTGCAATATTGTGTTGTTCATGAACCATGCCTTCACCAACATGGGTTGACCAATGCACTGGTGGCTAAATTGGAAGTATCACTTTACATAAGCAGACCCATGCACTCTTAGCTTAGGAGTATGAGTAGTGTTTGCTTTTGTTTTTTTTGCTTGCATGCATGTTTTCTTCTTACTTTTCACGTTTGTTCATTTACCTACTTGATTTCTTACTCACTTTTATCACGCATTTCCTTCTTCTTTTACTTTGTTTTGTCATTTGTTTGCTTGTTTACTTTTGTAGGTTAGTTTCGCATGACACCATGTGTGACTCTTGAAAAGGGCTGGGAAAAGTACAAGAGGACTTGTGTAGTTATCAATTCTTGGTTATCTTTCATCCTGCCTCTGCGTGAAGAACTTGTAGTCTTCACTCTGTGATACATCAATGGAGAATACCTACTATTCGAAGTGAATCTTGGTGAAAACACAACACTTGTGCGCTAACTAGTATCACCTACTCTAGTTAGTTATTTTTGTGTTAATCCTTGTCAGCTCAATCATGTAGAGTAAGGTGAGGGGGAAAACCTTAACAAGCACGTTAGAGGTATATATATACTACTTCTCTTAAGGAACAACCTCTTCTACTCTCAATAAGTCGGGATCCCTCTTCCGCATTTGACATGAATAAGTGCTATGCACAATTACGAGAATGAAAAATGAAAATTAAAATCAGAAAAAAATTCGAAAAAATGAAAAATGCATAAGGTTAAAGAAGAGAAAGGATTCCTGAGCAGAGAGGTGATGCAAGTAACTCTGTCGGGGTACTCACTAGGCTCACTGGTAGCAAAGCGATGCTTGTATTCCTACGTGACTTTGTTAGGGTACTGTCCCGGCCTGCTGGTAGCAGAGAAACACCAGAGATGAAACTAAAACTCTGACGATCATATGGCTTGAGCATCGATATACCCCTCATCACAATCGAAACAACTATGTTGGCTTGGCTTGGAATGTGTGCCAACCGACCAAGATCTTGGCAAATGCTACATCTTATAATCAAGAAGTGTGGAAAACAAGACGAACAGAGAACTAAACAATACGTTCAGAGGTGTTAGACTTGCTTTTCACGAACAAGGTCCATTTGGAGAGCTGGAGTTCTACCAGTGTGTCGCCAAGTGTCGTAGAAGCTACAACACTCTTCCAAAAACATTTCTTGAGCTTCATTTTGGAACCTCCCTACAAACCATCCTTAGCAACATGTCTTGCACCGTCAAGTACATAGGCTTTAGATGAGTTGCAGTGGCATGTTGACTTGTGCATGTTAGCTTCTCTGTCTCCATCCTATAGGCTGACTATCCAAACTTAGACCATTTGTTGGCTGAGAAACTCCCTCAAAAAATTGAGCAATTCTTGAGGGGAACCAACCTTCCCTCAAGAAATTGCACAAATTTACTGGGCATCATGCTGGGCTCAGAAATTGTGCAATTCAGTCAGACAGGATTCCTTGAGAAAACTACGCAATCTGGCCCAACGCTGCAGCTCAGCCCATAAATTGTGCAAATCTGCTAGGCTCAGAAATTGAGCAATGAAGTCAGACAAGCTTCCTTAAGAAAATTGTGTAATCTGGCCTAGCACTGCAGCTCAGCCCAGAAATTGCACAATCCCTGAGGGACAACCAGCCTAGATCAACCCAGAAACTGCACAAATTTTCATCCCACGGTCATAGACTGATGCATGTGCCTTCGAGTTGACCGATTCCCTTTGAGACCGAGCAAAACGTATTTGCATGCATGGGATGATTTTCCTGAAATGGAAAAAGGTAGCATGCAAAAGGAATCCCTAGATCTAGGGATCTATTTTTAGCTACTGGAGGTTACATACAAAGATCATTTTAGAAACCTTTCGCCAAGTGTCACTTTTTCCTATATTTTTGCCATGCGCGTCATAACCTCTATCTCATCAAAAGTTATGAATCGAATGTTGCATATCTCATTCCTCACATTGATCTTACAACTTTGACATCCCACATCGCATCGAGGAGTCTTCGGCACTTTCATCATAATTGTTTCAGGGTGAGTCTGCTTCTCATGTCTTGCGTTGTGTTTCTATCGATTTTTTGGCTTCACTTTGTGTAAGTGTTGTCTGTTTGATTTCAATGTGCGTTTGCTGTTGTTTTAATTTATTTTATCTTGTAGAAACACTATTTCATTTTTCCTTCACATCTCACTGTTGTTGCATGCATTGTTGGGTGCAAGAATTGCAGTTAAGAAAGCTCCTTTCAACGCTTAATTTGTCAACCTGGGGTTTCGTACACTTTGAGGTGTAGCAAAGGAAATGCCAAGAAATGATATGAACCTTCTCTAATTGTATTCCTACTTCTTAAATCACAAATTTATAGAATCGAAAGAAAAATGATAATTAAGCGGCAATTGATACTCGAAGGAAGTCTGGTGCTGGAATAGATGAAAAGGACTTTTGCAGAAACTAAAATGGATTATGAATTCATTATGAACAATATTAACTAATGAAATGACCCTTTTATATTTACCTTCAGTGAGACAATGTGTTAATAAGTTACTTAGTGTATCTGTCTTCTTTAAAGATATTCTTTCCTGCACTAAACCGTTATTCATGTACTACAACAATGTTCATGTACCAGAATGTTGTGCCTACACTGGAATGAGGTTTCAATACCAGAAGGATGTTTTGTACTTGTACTGAAGTTATGACCTTCGTGCAGGAGTACTAAGTCTCCGAGCTAGAACACTCTGATCCTATATCGGATCTGAGGTTCCTGCACCAGTCAATCAATATTTCTGCACTTGGTTTCTAGATTACTTTCGAAAAATAAAAAGTGTGTTAATTGAAAAAGAGTGCAAAGAAAAGAGAATTTGAAAGTAAATTCTCACAAGAAGAAAGATTCTTCAACAAAACTTAGATTCTAAATAGAAAATGATTTTCAAAAGTTAAAGTAAGTATTTCTTTAAAACAAAAACTCTTCTATATAATTACGGAAATTATTTGGTTGTGAAAATAGGCTTTTCCTGAGATATTTGTGCATATAATTTAGATCTTCCTTTTAATGTTTTAACTCAAAAGGTTCATTTAATAATTAATCATGAAATCGAATCCTTTCTTTGTAAGTGTTCGGTGAAATCACATACCTGTAAGTTACTACAACATTTATTCCCTATTCATCACGGCACAATTAAATCTTAAGTGAAACCTCAGATATTAATAATGCCCTTAGTTTAGAAACAAACATCAATCTTGCAGGAAGGAATAAATAACTCTTGTGAAAGGAAAGGAGTAAAATACCTGTGAAACTGAACCAATGAAATCAAGTTGCAGAACCAGGAAAGCACTAGCATAGGCAACATTCTTGTACGGATCGTGTAGAATTGAAATCAAATATTAAAAGGAAAGATTATAGAAATTGAAATCAAATACTTGTAAGCCTGCACACCATAGATCCATAACACAATAACTATAAATGAAATCAAATCTGTAACTTGTGAGGAAAATAAAAGTAAATAACAAATTCACACCTTCAATTTAAATTAAGTTAATACACCTTTAAAGAAAGGGAGAGCGAGCTGGTTGGTCAGGCCCTGGCAAACCAGCACGTTTCCCTATTGAGAAATCGAGAAATGTAGTCGGTCAAAGATTCATCAAAACACAAATGGAAAATGAAAGTGCATACTGGCGCATTCCTTTATATTAGTTTCAGAAGCAAAAATACATCTTGGGTCTGCAATCCAGTCTAGAGAGGCAATACTCGAAAATAATTACAATCTCTTAGCAAAATTTTACCATAGCATCCCTCATTAATAACTATTAGAGTTTTACATTATATACAAGAATTCAAGCCTATGATCGTAATGAAATCATAAAAATAGCTTAACTAAGCCTTTTTTCTGTTTACAAAATACTAATCTACGATATCTAGCTGAGCTCCTGATCTTCAATCTGTTGATTTCTCTCCCGCACCAAGCCCAACTCGAGGTCAATTGATCCTTTACTAAAGATATGCGTCAGTTGGTGAGTTGTCATGGGAGTGCAGGTATCCGCCAGCTTGTGCACGAATCCTACCAATGAGCTATCACGGGGGTGAAGGAATCCGCTAGCTGGTGCAAGAATCCTACTTGCACTCAACAATTCTATCAAAACGATTAATACATTTGTTTATCAAATACTTTAGGAAAGACAAATATTAGTTGCAAGGATAATTAAAGGTATAAAATCTATAAATAAGTAACTAAGTCAATGACAAGCCTTTAAATATGAAAATAAAAAGAGCGTGCAAGAATGTGCATGATTTTAGAGAAAGTTACATGAATGACTAGGTTCTTAGGTTAAAACAGAGGTTTAGGTCATGTGTCTAGAGTAGGATAGAGGTTAAAAAATAAGAAAATTTAGCCCACCAACATCCTTCCATCCCTATTTTGTTGTGTTTCCTCACACAACCTTTACCTGCTTCAAAAAACCAAAACAAGGGAGCCTTCTTTCAGTCATGTATTTGTATGATAATTCCTACTTTCACTGTCTTCCTCTTCTTTCCTTGAGCCTTCTTGAGCCATTTGGTCACCTTTCTGAGACGACCATAGCACTTTGATGCTCGGAATTTCCGTATATTCACTTGGAATTTTTTCTCCTTCACTTATCCTTCCAACTTTGTGTTCTTCTATTTTTGCACTATCCCTTGTTCTTTCAAAGCCCGATTCAGTACCTCTAGCCCATAGACACGTTGCTTGATCTCTTCTGACTGAATGCTCAGGTGGAGAGCCGTGTCTCCCTTAACGAATTCTTCTTGTGTGGGTGTTTTCTCGAAAATTGACTGCAGACTAGTGCCAACATCATCGAGGTCAATATCACCCTCGTCATTAATCTCCTACAATTCAATATCATGAAGGGTGTCATTACCCTTCACTTCAACATCCATTGGATTCTCTGTCAGGTCTTTACCCGCACTTGCACTAGGTGTCGACGTCATTTTCCTTTTCTTCATTTTTCCAAGAAAAACTGAGAAGGGTCTGATGTCTTCTTCATCAATATCCCCTTTGCTAATCATTGTATGAGCCACAACATCCGCAAGCACTATAAAGTTGTCTACAACTGGTGAAGGAGGCTGGGAGTTGTCCAAATTGATTGGGCAATTCGATTGACTGCGGGCTTCCTTCAAGGAGGCAACCCTCTTGACCGAGCTTCGGGTCCTCCTTTTTGATGTAGATGGGGTTTCAACAACAAGATTTTTCTCCTCTTCCTGCACTAACTCTTCTCTATTCTTAGTCTTGGTTGCGTGCAAGGTTAGGGTTTTAGGCTTTCCCTTCTTTCTTGAACTCTTCTTGTTGCATGATTTCCCTACGCCTCTTTTCTATAACTCATTCATAAATACCTCTCGAGTCCTATTCTTGACCTCCAATTCCTTCTTAACCAAAATTGAAAACAATCCATGATGGTATAACTTGCATGCATCTTGGCTCGTCTTACCTCTCTAAACTCCTTTTGACATTTTATTCAAGCTTCTTAGCAGAAAATAGGGGAAATTGATAAGCTTACCTGACTCAAAATGTAGCAATAGCTGAATATGATATAAGAAGGTCAATGAGTAGAGGCCCTCGAATGTGAGAAACTTTTGTAATATGTACAACATGCCTTTCCATTTTCCTTGCATGGCATTGTGTGGTAGTCCTTTCTTCCAATCCACTTTTTGTTTTATGTCAACCACAAACTGATGCCACCTTTTTCTTCTCGAACTTCTCCTTTTTGAACCACTGCTCACCTTCTGTTGATAATCTTGTGGCTTGTGATATAGATTGTTCTGTTACTTCAAATTCTAGTGATCTTACCTTGGCTCGGCTCCCATCAAAGGTTTGAGAAAACTCTAACGCCACGGCCAAGTCAAAACCATTAAATTTTAGTAGTAATGGGAGGAATCCGGATTCCTGCAACACTGGAAGACTGTACTGGTATTTAGCCATTTGCTCTAAACCTTGAAGGTTTTAACCCTGTACAGAAATTACCTGCATACGAATTCTAAAACACAGAAAATAAACAATGCGAGAGCATAACACATAAAACACATATACACAGAGATTTTCCCCTAGATCCCAAAACCGGGACTACCAGCTTGATTTTTCATTATGCTCCTTCCAATGTTACAATACATATTTATACATGTCGAAGTATCCAATACCATGGACCGAAAACCATCGCGTCCAAAAATATGTGCGAAAAATCATGCACAAAACCATAGGTAGGTCTACCCAACCTAATATAGGGTCCAAAAACAAAATTTTCCGGGGCGCTGCCCCAGACCCCATAGAGGGGGGTTACCTGCACCCCTCAAACCCCCTGTGACCCCCCCCCACCCTGCTACGCAATCGGCGCAATGAAGGGGGCACTCCACCCCCCTTCTTGTTACAGGGAAAAGTGTTTACTCAGAACTGCTTATCCCACTAAGGTGTGGTAGCTACCTTAGAAACAAGCAAAGTAAAGCTACTTTCGTTTTTCCTTTATGAAATATAGATGAGAGAAGAACAAAGAAGACCAACCTCTATCTTGCGCTTATCTCCTAGTTTGATTCCTCTCTCTATTGATAGCCTTTCGCTACTTGCTCCCTTGTATGCCCAGCTTCACAGAGTACCTGTAGGATCACAGTAGCATAACACTATACAAGAACATGGATCTATAATCATAAACAATCTAGGATCATATGTAAATTGACCATACAAATGCATAAAACATAAATGACACAAGAGTATGGAGGAAAACTTGAATAGCTTTTATTGATAATCAAGAAAGAGCCAAGGGAGTTACAAACAGTTGTTCTGACCCAGCATCATCCTCTCAGCAGGTAAGCCCTTCTTCACCTCATACAAAGCTTAGATCACCCAACACTATCATGTTGTCTCAAGAAACCAACAACAATTCCTTACAAGATGCAAAATTCCAGCCTCTGGATCTCTGGGATGAGGGATCCATATATAGATATCTGTAAGGGAGATGAGTCAGCTTATGACTTGATTAGTGTCTTCCCTCTGATAGTTCTTGCTTCCACTTGGAGATTGATGTTTTCTTACTCATCCTTGGTCGAATTCAGAGAGGCAAGTGTCATAGGAGAAGTTTCTGGAAGATTCCATGCCTCTCCACCTCGCGGATTGACACTACCATTTGTCACTTCTCGCCCATCGCACCTCACAGAAGGGTTTTTTGAAATGCAATGCACCCAAAAAGTGTACTTAGGTGAGATGCAACACACTTTTCCTATGGAGCAGCTGAAATGATCCTGTTTTGACTAGTTTTGAGCAGTTTTTCATGGAGAACTTCTGGGAGAAGCTGTAATCAGTTGACCTTGTTCCTTTAGGGGTTAGAACAACACTTTTAGGGACTTAGGAGCCCTTGGTTTATGGATATTTCATGCTTAGGGTTGCAGTACCCAAAAATGTCTATAACAGTTGCCCCCTAAAGCATGAGGTCGTTAATCTTTTGATGTCAGGTGAAATGCTTTATTATGAGGATCCGAAGTTCTTTCAATCTGGGAGGAGACCTGTAATAAGATACAATACAACACATTATCTTCATAATATTTTCATGATCTAGCTCAGGCAGGCATTCCCATGCTCAACTTTATAAATTTATTTTCATGTACATAGGACAGACAATCGTCTGAGTGTAGACTGATGATTCTGGTAGAGCCATCATCCCTTTGATTGGATGATTATCTGTGTAGCAATGATGTACATTTGATGTCTTTATTTCCTTGAATATATATCGCAGCCCGGATGGATGAAACTAGATCTGGGGTCTTCAATTTCGTTCGATCTTCACTCGAAGTACAAGTCTATCCATGTGAGAGATGTTCTGGAGTCAAACATGGAAAGACATCGCCTGATTACCAGCCAATGATGTAAGCTGTTAACAGGCGCGAGAGGAATCACCGATAATGATAATGACCCTCAAGGTACTGCAGTACAATTCACATGGTGTGAATAAAGGACTTGGCGTTGAACACCATGAAAAATATTTCGGTTGAAGGCCATTGATGTAAACCTATTGCCGGAAGTGAGAAACTTGCCATTGATGAACGCAAGCTTCAAAGTACTGAACGGGGTGTTCCTAGATCGACTTCTTGGATAATGAGCTGATGTCGACAAGAAGTGATCCGTCACAGGAGGGCCTTAATGAATCTCACATCAATGACACGGAACGGAGCAAATGATTTTAATGGAGGTGAAAACGATCTGATGACATAAGGTTCAGGGTGGCGGTCATGAAAGAATGGAGTGTAGATGTATTGTAGCGGGTGAGACACAGGTGAATTCTCTGAATGACTTCTCTTGAACATATCGGCGACACTGACGTGATGGATTGGTAGCATTAACCCCAAATTTGGATGGAGTGATGGGACCATGGTGATGTGACCGGTGAATGAAACAACCCAACCCGACTTGGATGCGGAGTGAAAATGTCATGTTCAAGAGCGACTTGCTACCAACAAAGTTTCTTCAAGTTTTCTTCCCAATTTTTCCCCAGTCATTGCTGACCAGTACCTCTTTATTTTTGTCAAGCTTGAGGAGGATAACATATTCTTGTTCTATAATTTTCCCTTCGGGCAAACCCATCGCTATGTTTTAACGAGCCTAGCGATAGTGAAACTCGTTCTTGTTTGCTATGGACAAGTTTGTCGCTATTAAGTTTTAATGAGTTTAACGACAAAGATAACTCGGTCCTTTTCAATTTTAGAGAGTCTAAAAAGGGACGTAAAGGAAACTCCAAAATTCCTTTTTCATCATCTAATCCCTTAAGTCCGAAAAAGTATAAAACAATACAAAAGGGATGAATTTTTTATACTTTTAACGGGCCGAACAAAACAAGCACTCGATCTTTTTGTGTAATAATCCCTCAGGTCCAAAAAGATTAAAATCTAAAGGAGGGATAGCACTTCCGGTCCCTTTAACGAGCTGGAGACGCCAATGGCTCGGCAATCTTTTCATATTTTACGAGTCAGTTGAAAAGAGCTTAAAGGAGACTCATCTTTTGAGGAACGAGTGATAAAATTGGGTAGCAGCTGATTGCAGGTAAGCTTTGGAATTTTCCAATCACGACAGTGTTACAAGGATGGCTAGTGGGATCACTCTTCGCAACTGTTCCTCAAAAGGGGTAAACAATCAAATGGAGGTGAATGATCGGCCAATACAGAGTGGAGGTGATGATGAGAACACGACCAAGGCTTTAAAGGCTGAAGTACTACATTCACATTGGTTATTTACCGAGAAATAGTTCATTTTTAATGAGCTTAATCGCGGGGAGAAACATTTGCTCATGACTTATGTTTATTTTTTAACGAGCTTGAACTATGTGCTAAAACTGCTCGATTAATCCAGTCGTATAATAAGAATGTCTCATATATGAAAACGACAATTTTTAGAGTTTTGCCCCACATCCTTTCTTTATGCAAGTTAGGAAACGATCAATCCAAAAAAAAGATAAATGATCGCTCTTTGCTTGCACGCCAAAAGGTTTGCATTAAAATAAAGTTTCAAGGTCACCTTTCATTCTACCGACAAAACATTTGTTTTACCAGGAAAGGTCTACCTCTTTCAAGTTACCAAAGATTGTTCTATTCACACCGCAAACAAAACACTTCTTCGGCGATGTTTACCGAAATAGACAAAGGTGAGACAATCCACTCACATAACTTTGACGAGGGAATCTTGTTCTATTCTAACCCCCTTTTCCAACCACGGACGGGAGTACATTCTAGTCATATATCTCTCACAGAAACCTACCCTATACCCGAAGTTTTCTTGCCGAAGCAGACCAGGGTGCATGCCCCCTGGGTTTCAATCATGTCCCCTGAATCATTCGCGCTCATCAGGTGGACGGAATAGAGATTGATGAGACATTCCTTGTGTGAAAAGACCATTTAGGGATGGTATATGACTATTTGCTATGCGTGATCCGGGAAATGAAAGTTGGTGTACGAGCTTGACCACTCTTCCTTCGTGCGGAAAACATATTACTCTAAAGAGTGATGAGACAATGGCTCCCATGCAATAAATAGAGTCTCGTCCAAGGAGAAGATTATAATCCAGGGGTCCTTGGACTACCATTACGTTCATATGAAGGGTTTTTCTTCTCAATGTTATGGGCACATTGGGAAGGATCCCTAAAGGTCGACTGGTTCCTTTGTCAAAGCCTGTTAGATTTCTCATCTCAGGCAAAAGTGATGGCGAACCAAGCGCTTTCCAAGTAGTCGAGGAAAGGATACTCACAGAAGCCCCTTCATCTATGATGGTACCGGCCATAACCATTCTATATATTTGAGCAATGATTCGGAATGGTACACTAGCCGGTAAACGGGTTCTGCCTAGTTGATTACAGTGAAAGGAGACAACTAGGTTTCTTGGAGGTGGGACCGAATAGATGGACGGGTACGACTTTGACGAACTTCATTCCTACGGTAAAGGAATGGGTAAATTGCCCCATGTTCATTGGACTTTGTGCTTACCAAAAGAATTTGGACGGTGTCATCCTTGTTCTCTTCAGTGACTGTATCATCTGAAGATGGAACCTTTGAAGGCAAGACCGGGTCAACTGCCTCCTCGACCTTTTGAATTTCATCTGGTATGGGTTCATATGGTTCATCTTCAATGATAGATGCTTCGGCCGACCACCTGGGTGGGTCAGCCGGATTTTTAACTAGTGACGGACTCGGCAAGAGTTTTTTATATCCAGGAGGAAGTCGTAATGGTGAAACCGGACGATCGTCCAAAACTATTTTAGCCTCATCTAAGAAGGGACAACGGTGGACGACATGATCGCCTTCACACAATTTACAAGGAAATCTATATTTTCTTTTTTGTCATGGGGCTTCACTTTCACTAGTCGACGGTGTGTTTTCAACATGATCATTAGAGGTTGACGACACCGGGTTGTGCAAACGAGGAGACCAATCCCTTAAGATCCGAGGGATGCAGGGACAATCTCTATGATAGTGGTCTCCTTTGCAAATGACACATGGCGATTTGGGCCTAGTCGGTGCAGTGTGTGGATTTTCACTAGACGATTTTTGGTTGCCCCCTTTTGCTTTTGGCTCCTTCTTCTTCTTCTCTTTCTTCTTCTTTTCCTTCTTCTTCTTAGGTACTTGATTTTTGGCTTTACCGGCCCCATCAAGCGAAGAGGAAGGAGGAGAGGAAGAATTGGAGGAAGTAGAGGGTTGGGGGGTAACTCTAGATTCGTCTATTTGCTGACTCAATTGTTCAGGAATTGCGGTGTTCTGAACGACAGAGGTTGAGAAGAGACATACGGGCAAGCCGATTGTCAATCTTGGAAGCGGCAATGTGGCCATATGGGGTGCACCAACATCTCCCCAAGAGGAGAAGGGACTAGGATTTCCTCCAAGGGGAATTCCTTGGTTGGTGGATTCCATTTTCTCAACCTAAGATCAACATAGGAAAGGGTGATGATTATTCCATTTAAAATAAATTTTAGACGCTTTGACACAACTTGTTTTTTCAATTTTAAAGAGTCAAGAAAAAACAAAAGATGACTCTAGTCACCTTCGATTTTTAATGAGCATGAAGTGATAAGTGCCCAGATGGACCTTTTCCATTAAGGAGTCTGAAAAGGAACGAAAGGGACTGCTATGGAAATCTAGGTAGAGGGTTTACCAAACTAATCGCAAAACTGCAGAATACTTTGTACGGTACGACAGTCAATCTTCCCGAATTTTTGTTCAATGCATTGCGATCGATAGGGCGGCAGACATGGCTTCCTATGGATAAAGGATTGAGCCTATTGTGGTCTCCCAAAATATACTCGACGGTACATGGGAGCACAACTCCGTACTGGCACTTATCGTCTTAAAGTGGAGGAATCACCCAACCATCAGTGAGAACAACAGTTACCAGGCTTTATGACGCCGGAATACGTCTCTAGCATAGACTTCTAGATGTTGTGCATTAGGTTCCAAAGCGTTGTTAGATTCATTAAATCTATTTTATAGTTGATCTTGCTTAAGAAATTTTCCTTTCAGGTTCATCGCGAGATGTAGATGTACAATTCCTAAAATGCAATCTAAGATGATAAACAGTCTTTTATCTTCTTTGTGCAATGAAAATCCTAGCTACTAAGGAAAGAGAGACAGTATTCTTTCACAAAGAGCAAAGAGCACACACTAAATGCACTGTCCTAAATCAAACCAATCAAACAGTCTAAATGCAAATGCACATGCATGTATTTGTTTTGGGGCTTTCTTAGTATGTGAATGGTAAAAAGAAAGCTAATGTGCAAATCTGAATTACTTTTCAAGCGACAATTACTAACAAGTTTCTTTTCAAAATAAAAAATGGAGACAATCACAACACTTTACGATTTGGAAATGAATACTTGCTTTCGACACTAGAAAAACTACAAATTCATACCAAATACAATAGTAATAGGGTAATCGACTATCAATAGCAACCAAACTCTTTCCTATGACTGAAAACGACACTTGCGACACTTTCAAATCAAGGAACGACAGTACAATTATGCTACTTTTTGCAAAGGAGAACTGAAAATGACTCAACAAATACACAAAAACATTTACAACTCTTTTTCACAATGGAGGCGGAATATCAGCAAGGAAAGGGGTTTCAAACAGAGATATACTAATTACAAACAGAAAAACTCATGAATAGAACTGAAAAGAATGAACATAGAAACCAAAACTGAGGAACAATGCCTAGTCTGATCAGTGCACCTGTAACACAGGGAACTTGAAATGCAGCGTACCTACTACACTCGGGAAGTGTGCTGAATTTTAGATTCACAGAACAGAGCCTGCGCTGGGCCAGAGACGAGACTTTGCTTGGGTTCCGGGTCACAGTTTGCAGTTTGCAGTTCAGTTCAGGGGTTTTGGCCAAGCAAATGGTAATCAGTAAACCAACAATCAGGGGTAGATCTAAGGAGGTTCCAAGAGCTACCACGAGAGCAATTAGAGAGTTTGTGAATCAGTTCTTTAATTCATAAACAAATCCCGGAGATTGACTAAAGCGGAATTTATCTACTTTGCAAATGCAGTTCGAAAGCTACTTGGCTTGACTTCAGGCTCCATCTGTAAGTTTATAAAATAAACAACAAAGAAGATAAACAAACAACCTAGTCGCTCCCCAGTGGAGTCGCCATTTTGTTACAGGGAAAAGTGTCTACACAGAACTGCTTATCCCACTAAGGTGTGGTAGCTACCTTAGAAACAAACAAAGTAAAGCTACTTTCATTTTTCCTTTATGAAATATAGATGAGAGAAGAACAAAGAAGACCAACCTCTGTCTTGCGCTTATCTCCTAGTTCGATTCCTCTCTCTCTTGATAGTCTTTCGCTACTTGCTCCCTTGTACGCCCAGCTTCACAGAGTACCTGTAGGATCACAGTAGCATAACACTATACAAGAACATGAATCTATAATCATAAACAATCTAGGATCAGATGTAAATTGACCATACAAATGCATAAAACATAAATGACACAAGAGTATGGAGGAAAACTTGAATAGCTTTTATTGATAATCAAGAAAGAGCCAAGGGAGTTACAACCAGTTGTTCTGATCCAGCATCATCCTCTCAGCAAGTAAGCCCTTCTTCACCTCATACAAAGCTTAGATCACCCAACACTATGATGTTGTCTCAAGAAACCAACAACAATTCCTTACAAGATGCAAAATTCCAGCCTCTGGATCTCTGGGATGAGGGATCCATATATAGATATCTGTAAGGGAGATGAGTCAGCTTGTGACTTGATTAGTGCCTTCCCTCTGATAGTTCTTGCTTCCACTTGGAGATTGATGATCTCTTACTCATCCTTGGTCGAATTCAGAGAGGCAAGTGTCACAGGAGAAGTTTCTGGAAGATTCCATGCCTCTCCACCTCGCGGATTGACACTACCATTTGTCACTTCTCGCCCATCGCACCCCATAGAAGGGCTTTTTGAAATGCAACGCACCCATAGAGTGTACTTAGGTGAGATGCAACGCACTTTTCCTATGGAGCAGTTGAAATGATCCTGTTTTGACCAGTTTTGACCAATTTTTCATGGAGAACTTTTGGGAGAAGTTGTAATCAGTTGACCTTGTTCCTTTAGGGGTTAGAACAACACTTTTAGGGACTTAGGAGCCCTTGGTTTATGGACATTTCATGCTTGGGGTTGCAGTACCCAAAAATGTCTATAACACTTCTAACCCCCGGTTAACTACGTGGGCTAGTTGTGGAAAGAATATAACACAACCCAACAACTCTTTCATGGAATAGGGTTCAATTCTCATGGGCGCCATCCTCAATTCATTGAAATCTGTCTAAATTTTTTTAGAAAGATCAGACGGTCATATTTAGGAGCTCTGTCTAAAACCAACCTTGTGATAGCTAAGCTATCCTAATGCCACTATATAAGCCACCTCCTAACGGTCACGCTCCATCATTAATTGTAGACCTTGGGATAGATGCAATACATATAGGTTGTGGTACAAGCAGAGATAATCATTAGTGAAGGCAGCTGTTAAGGTGCCATGATTAATATGAAAATCATGCAGTGTATGGTATGAGGTCGGGTCATCATTAACAAGTAACGAGATTTTTTTGAAAAAAGGTAAGTATAGGATGACAGGTTAAATTGTAAACATCCCACAATCACTTCATTGTTTCACACAAGGTGTACATGGTACTTTAAAAAAGTAATATTTCATAACTTAACTATCGCTGTACTTGAAATATTTCCTTCCTATTTTAGCAGATGATAAAACAAAGCTTAATCATAAAAAATTATTGAATGATATCAATCTGGAAGTGGTGCAGTCATTCTGCCTGCACACGATTTTCATGAAACAAGAGTAAACTTTGCATATGTGCATTCTTGCACCAGGTATTATTTTGGAGAATTTAGCATCTATGGATAAATACTAATTCACTAGACAAGTAGATGTGCCTAGAACAAAAATTTAAAGTATTTTAGACTTTCCCTATAAGCAATAGATAAGAAGAGAGGATAGAAGGCCTACCTGTAGTTCCACTTTCCTCTCGTCTCCCTTGTATCGATTCCATCGCTCCTTTCCGTGCTTAAATGGCTCAAAAAGTACCCTGTCAACACAATAGAATACGAAAACCAATCAAAGCATACGATCCATTGAATATAAATGAAAGGAATCAGAAGCAATTCATACATATAAGCATTATGAAAGAACACAAATATGGGAAAAGGTTCAAACACTTTATTAGATAGAAGAAGGAATTACAACCATTAGTGTATGATTCAAGGTCATTCCTCCAGCTTGGATCCCATCCACATCACATCAAAATCAAGACAAGCTTGTGGCATCACATCATTTGTTCCAAAGTCAAGTCTCATAGCAACATTATCTCCTTACAATTCAACATAATCCAGCCCTTGATCACTTAGATGAGTGGTCCATTTATAGGAAGATGAAGGACGTTTTGTCATTAATGGTGACATTGAATGGCTTTCCACGCTTAGAATTAGTTCCATGGAGGAAGGGATGAGAGGATAGGAAAGGTGATAGTTCACCAGTGGAGTCGCCAATTTGTTTTGGATAATTTAGCATCTACGGATAAATACTAATTCACTAGACAAGTAGTTGTGCCTAGAACAACATTTAAAGTGTTTTAGACTTTCCCTATAAGAAATAGATAAGAAGAGAGGATAGAAGGCCTACCTGTAGTTATGCTTTCCTCTCGTCTCCCTTGTATCGATTTTGTCGCTCCTTCCCATACATAAACTGCTTGAAAAGTACCCTGTAAACACAACAGAAGACAAAAACGGATCAAAGCATATGATCCATTGAATATAAATGAAATGAATCAGAAGAAATTCATACATATAAGCATTATGAAATAACAAAAATATGGAAAAAGGTTCAAACACTTTATTAGATAGAAGAAGGAATTACAACCATCAATGTTTGATTCAAAGTCATTCCTTTAGCTTGGATCCCATCCACATCATATCAATAGCAAGACAAAATTGTGGCATCACATCATTTTCTCCAAAGTCAAGTCTATAGCAACATTATCTCCTTACAATTCAACATAATCCAACCCCTGATCACTTAGATGAGTGGTCCATTTAGAGGAAGATGAAGGAGGTTTTGTCATTAATGGTGACATTGAATGGCCTTCCATACTTAGAATTAGTTCCATGGAGGAAGGGATGAGAGGATAAGATGATCCTTAACTCATTCCTTATCCATTTTCGAGCTCATAGGAGTTGATAAGACATGGAAACTTCTAGATGACTCCACAAGATAAGAATATTCCCAAACCCTATGTGAATTTTGCCCATTCTCACCCAACGTAGGTGAAAGGAAGCGTAAGTGCTTTGCAGAGCACCCTGGTAGTGGACTTAGTTGCTGTGCAGTGCACTTTCATAAGGGCTTACCTGCGCTGGTCCCTCTAGAGGCAATTTATGGATGTCTTGAAGTCATGAAATTGTCTGGGAAGGAGGCATTCAAAGGGTTGACATGTTTAGGGCACGAAACAACTGATTTTAGGGTTTAATGAGTCCTAAATCACTTATTTGAATGTTGGGATTTGATGTGCCCAAATGGATCTCTAACAGGTATTCCTACACCATATTACAAATTTTTGCACTAAAGGCCATTTTTCCTGCACCAGGACATGTAGTTTTGTACTCGAGAGTGATCAATAGTGCAGATTCCTGCACTGAACATTTCTACACTCGAATAATCCTGCACATAACATTCTTGTAGTAAATATTCTTGCACAGAACGTTTTTTCACTCAAACAGCCCTACATCGAACAATACTACATTGAACATTCCTGCTCTGAACATTATTTCACTAAACACATATACCGACACTAGGAATATTGTGGCCAAACATTTCTGATGAAATTCATAGGCTGGATTCTGAAGGATTTGCTGATCATAAAGGAGGTTTTATTAGCTAGCTTTTCTATATGAATACATGCCTTTTGATCTACTTCATAAGCTTGAATTAGGTTCTGCAATATGATCCATGAGGAAGAAAAGAAGTGGGAAAGGGGGTATATTTTCAGAATGTGAAGAGAATTCAATAGGGAATTCAAGTGTGAAACCACAGAGAGGGTGCATGGAAAAAGGGAAAGGGAAAATAATTTTAAGGGGAAAAGAGGGAAAAACAAAGTTGGATAGGGGTAGTTTCTTTGGAAGAAAGGGAAGTTTCATTTTCATAGGGCAAAGAAGAAGAAAAAATAGAAGGGAATTTATGAAAAAGAAAATAGAAGAAGGGTAGAATTTCACCTCAAAAATCTGCCTAGATAGTGTCAAACTAAAGTAAATGCCGCGGGAATTGAGTGTTGCTTGCATTAAAATTTCCGTGTCAGTGGTCCCAAACTTGGATAAGGGCTGGGTTCTTGCACTTAAAAACTTGCTTCTTCTTGGTGACAATTAGCATATATAAAGATCAAGCAACATTCCCGTTTTATTAAAATTTTGATTTTCATGCCAGCATGCTAGTTTTCAGGCTGATTCTTATGTGACCATGTTAGCAAAATGATTTTCACAATCACTGGAAAATATTATTATTATTTTTTAATTATTAGTTTTTGTCATTTTTTTTTGAAGAGAGAAAATCAGATCTATAATAGGTTGGCATGGTGACCAACCATCTCTAGCTCAGGTTGCTTCTGTACTTGCTACATGAATTCCTCCTTTGTGAGGGGTTGAAAATATACCTTGAGTCTATGCCCATTCACAAGGAATACTAAATTTTTCCCATCAATAGTTTTGATCTCCATAACCCCATTCTTGAAAATTATGACTGCTTCATGAGGTCCCATCCAGTGTGTATGGAATTTTCCTTTGTAGTTTTTAAATCTAGAGTCATAAAAAAGTACCCAATCACCTGGTTGGAATTGCTTCTTCTTGATAGAATTGCCATGCCACTTTTTGCATTGTTGTTGTACTAACATGTTATGTTGAACAACATCTCTTCGAAATTCATCTAACTCATTTAACTGTAATAGAAACTAATGTTGTGCTTTTGAGAGATCTAATTCGAACTGAACTGCTATTCGAAAGGTTTTTATCTGGAACTCTATCAGAAAAATAACTTGTTTCTCATATACCAACTCATATGGTGTATGTCCTGTGTTATTCCTCCAAGTGACTTGATAAGCCCATAAGGCTTCAAGTAACTGGCTGGCGCAATCCTTCTTATGCAGATTTACTGTTTTGGTGAAGATGGATTTGATCACCTTCTTGGTAGACTTCACCTTGCCGTTTGCTTGTGGGTGATACGTACTGGACCTTTTATGCAGAATTTTGTATTGATCCATGACTTCCTGTACCAGATTAGAAATAAATTACGGTCCATTGTCAGTAACAATCTCTCTAGTAACACCAAATCTAGTAAAATTTCACTAAACAAAAATTCAACAAAAACCTTTTATGTAGCAAAAGAAACAACTTTAGCCTCTACCCATTTTCTAACAAACTTAGTGCAAACCAATATATGCATTTTATTCATAGATGTTGGATTTATTGGTCCTACGAAATTGATAACCCATTTTTCAAAGGGCTCAATCATAATATGAGGACATAAAGGAATTTTGTTGGCTTGAACAGGTTAGCCCATTCGTTGACAGATATCATATCGCTTGACATACTGATTGTCATCCTTAAATAAAGAAGGCCAAAAGTATCAAGCGCCTAAGATTTTATATGCAGCTCTCTTATCAATGAAGCTACCACCATAAGGTTCATCATGGGCATATTTCAGTATATCAAACACTTATTCCTCTCTTACACATCTACAAATGATAAAATCTGGTCTAGTGTAAAAGAGGTATACTTGGACCCAAGAATATGCAACACTTTTTAATATGATATTTTGCTTTTCATGAGCAGATAAGTGAGGTGGTGCTTTTCTAGTGAATAAATAATTAGGTATGTTAGAAAACAATGGAGACTTTTTTGACACAACAAGAAGATGTTTGTCAGGGAAATCATCATCAATAGGAATCACTTCACCAGGATTATTCAATCTAGAAAGATAGTCAGCTACAACATTATATTTTCCTGGTCTATCAATAATAGTGACATTAAACTCTTGTAACAACAGTAACCACCTAGTCACTCTATTGCTAGTCAATGGTTTATTCATTAAATATTTTCTCGTAGAATGATCAATATGCACAAAGACTTCATATCCTATGATGTAGTGTCTGAATTTATTGATAGAAAAAATTCCGGCCAAAAACTCTTTCTCGATCACTGTATAGTTCAATTCAGTGGGTGACAAACTTTTACTGATGAAAAAAATAACATAGGATTGTTTGTTTTCTTCTTGTCCTAAAGCTGCACCAATGGTAGTATCTAGCACATTAGAGGAAATGTGGAATAGAAGAGACCAGCTAGGACCTCTCAAAACTAGTGCCTACACTAATTTTTCCTTTAATGTCTCAAAAGACTATTGGCAAGTTGTGGACTAGAGAAACTCACTATCCTTAGCCAACAATCGGACAAGGGGGGGGTAGTTATCTTAGAAAATTTCTCAATGAATCTCCTATAGTAGCCCACATGTCCCAGAAATCCTCTTGCTTCCCTTTGTGTTTTGGGTGCAGGAAGACACAAGATAACTTCTATTTTGGCGGGGTCTACCTGGATACCTTTGTCAGACACCAAATCTCCAAGGTGTTAGTGTCAGTCAGTTCAGCCTGTCACCAGTGATCAAAGATGCTCTTACAAGGTGTTGTTATGGTGTTAAGTCAAATTTTTGTCATTTCAGTGAATCTTAAAAAAAAATTGGTCACCGACTGGTGTGTCTAGGTTAGTGCTACTCCCTTCACTTACTCATGGTCTGAATCACTCATCATGGTCATTTTCTTCTTTGAGGTCTCATATCTTCATTTAAATGTCTTGGGTCGTGAAATGGTTAAATTCCTCAATTTAGGTCATGGGTAAAGGGCTTTATCAGTTTAGGGAAAGCAAAATAAAGGTAAAGGTAATGTTTTATTTCAAATATGACAATGTTGTAGTACACTACCTTATCTCATCATTTCTCATAGGGACATTTTTGCTTCAAAATATGCTTATGACCAAATGGAGAAGAATTTTACAAAAGTGAAAGAGGTTTTTGTCAATTATAGTCCAGGAAACAAAATAATCCTTCAGTTTATGCATAGGTATTATGATTTTAGAGAAGCGCCCAAATTACACTTACAATGGGAGAGTTGCTACACTTTTGGACAGCTTGACTTCAAGGTCGTGTTTCAGGGATTTGGAGCAAGTGTTGGAAGTGATTAAGGACCCTATTCTGTAGTCGACATCATTATATTTCCAACCATTACACTTTAGCTCAAAAATACTCCAGGAAAGTAGTCAAAATTTCTCTGCAAGTTAGAACTGCACTTTTGTGAGAGACACCCTGCGTTTTTGGAGTGACCTTGGAAAAATCAAATTTTGCTCCCTTTTGGAGTGTCCAAATTACATTGTTGAGGAGCCCATATTCTAGACGACTTCAAGATATTTCCAACAATATATCAAGTTCACAATTTGGAGTAGTTTAGTGCCTCCAAAAAAGGTTTGGAAGAAGGCACTACGTTTCTGGAGGAGGTGTTGTGCATAGAAGCACTGCACTGCACTTTGGTGATGCCCAATGGTAACCTACGCTGCGCACAGGACATAGTCTCCAAAAAATCATCAAAAATCACTCAAATCAAAACTTCAAGCCTACATTCCAGTAAATTTATCCTCTAAGCCTCATAAAAAGTAAGTACACTCATTTTCATTCCCTCTCTTCCTTTGGCAAAACAAACAAATTGATTGTGAGTTTAGTCCTCTAGGATTTTCTATGAGTTTCATGTTTTGAGCGTGAAAATGATCAATTGGAGATTTGAAAACCTAAAATAACTATCCTATACCACTTTTTTCATGCAATTCATCATCCCCATTCACCAACAAACCATTTCCCTTCATTCCACTCCACCTCCCTACAGGCCCTATCCCTAATCTATCAAATTGGGTAGTTTCCGTAGCTAGGACTATGTTTAAATTTCCTAGCTCATATCCCTAATTAATTTCCATTGATTTAACTTCCTAAGGATTCCTAAATCCCCTGTCCATCTCCTGAAATTTTCCTACTCCCATCTCCCTTCCCTAACTCCCTCATTCCACCACTTCAATCACTTTTCACTAGTTTCCCCCCTTCCTATCATCTAGGGTTTCATGAATGGAAGGAGAACCTTCACTATCACAGAAAACAATACATCATAAATGGGGGAAGATTCTGAGGTATAAGCCCACAAATTGCAATGATATCAATTCTTCACCATTCATAATACAATGCTTTGAAGATGTCAACCGCATAGGGTTTTGTCAAAGAGTGGGAGAGGTAAGTTTTCATGAGCAACTCACTGATTTGATTGCCACCAATATGAAAGGAGAAAAGGCCACCATTTCAGGGATTTATTTCACATTCTTATTTTATGCCATCTCTCTTGCCACAGGGATAACCAGATGTTGAGGCACATGGCCCACCACTACCAAACCAGAAACAAGATTTGCAACATCAAGGTCAAACAAATGCAAAACAAGCTAAAGGAAACCATAAAAGGAAAATATGAGAAGGAAAACTTGGAGATTCTTTCTGAGGCATCCATGATAGAATAGTAAACCTCATTTGACACTTTTGGACCAATTTTGGTAGTTCTTTGAGAATTTCTGGTTTTTGGCGAAATTTGGTGCAAATTCAGGAAAATGAACTAGTTTCAGAAACACAACGCCTTGGCACTGCGCTTTTTCCTCAAAGCTATAAATGAAACATGGTTTACATTTTTGGAAATATGATGGCCTCATCGCAAAACCCATTTCCTCATATTTTTCAAACAGGGCTCAAATTTTTAGAAAAATGAGAAAAAAGGGTAAAAAAACAACATTCTGCCCCTCTTTTTGACAGGCGCTACGCTTCTGGAGACAGCTTGGGAGAATGAGTGTTTGGAGGCCTTCACATGCATAATTTTCAGAAATTCAAGATATCATGGAAACTATATAGATAAGGCTAGTTTACCCTTCTTTCAGAGTTCAATTTTAACTTAAGAAAGGCATCTAAAGATGGCCTCAAACCTGGAGCTGCGCTTCTATAATTTTCTGAGATTTTAATTAAAAGATTACTGTGTAATTTCTTAGATTTTCTCATTTGACTTGGGTAAATGTAAATTGATGATGTAACTTTAGTAGTTCAAAGCCTTGATGTTGTAATAATGAATAAATTAGCATAATAGGTTGCTTTTATTTTTAATTAGGCCTCATAAATGAAGAAAAACGCAAATCAAAGTCTAACATAAGATTTTGTTTTTTACCTTCTCACTCTCACTTGTTGGTTCAGACACAAGAAACGTTGTGCATCTTTTACCTGTCGACTCCAGTGTCGAAGAATCCAAAGGTTCAGAATTTTCACGACTCCATTATCCAAAAACTGG
Organism: Pinus tabuliformis; assembly: GCA_031772625.1. Classification (NCBI taxonomy): domain Eukaryota; kingdom Viridiplantae; phylum Streptophyta; class Pinopsida; order Pinales; family Pinaceae; genus Pinus; species Pinus tabuliformis. The sequence goes on from CM062806.1 coordinate 62,704,769, forward strand.
TAGTTTGAAGAACTTCTTGGTGACTTAACTGTTTTCAAGATGGATTCAACTGCTCAAAGGCATGCCCCTATGAATCAAGCTCATACTCCTGGTTTTCCAAATCATATTCCTTGTATAGATTGGAAAACCAAGCTGCCAAAATTTAAAGGTCAAGATAGAGAAGATGCTAGTTTTCATTTGGTCAACTTTCATTTTCATATTCACAAATTAAAGACTAATTTTCCTGAAGATTGTCTGATGAAGATCTTCATGGATATCTTGGAGGAAATAGCAAGGAAATGGTATGAGATTCTACCATCTCCTTGTTTATATTCTCTAAAGGATTTTCATTTAGTTTTCTTTCAACATTATCAAAGTTGCAATTTTTCCTTATCAATGATGGATAGATGTTGTGAGATTTATGAAAATTTCATTAAATTTCTTGAAAATTTATATGGGGATGAAGAATGTATGGAAGAAGATATATTAGAATCCTTTTATTATTTTTCCTCCCAACAATAATTATCATCTTCTACCTTAGATGAAGAATACTAGGATCAAAATAGAGAAAGGCCAATTCCTGATCTTGAAAATGAAATTCACCAAGCTAATGTTGATTTATATAAAATTAAGTATTCTCCTCTATCTGAAGATGAAATAGATAAGCTCTTGAAAGACCTTATTAAATCCCAAGTTAAGGTAGGTCTGCAGTGCTCACGCAGCCAATAATGTGTAAGAGAAATTTCTTCCATTATTGAAAATGAAAATCTGGGTTTAAATGATGATAGTCATGAGACTGATGAAACTATATAGGAAGTCATTGTGAGTAAGAAAATATGTGATGTAGATTTCCTGAAAGGATATCAGCTAACGGGGATTGTTTTCTTTCATGAAGTGGATAGGGTTGACATGTTTAATAATACTGAAGAATGTGTTCTGCTCAAGAATGATTTAGACTATGAATTGGAAGAGTATGAGTTTGAGATAGACATTATGTTAGAGATAGAATCAGAGTTGATCATGCTTGAGGAATTTGTAGCCAACACTCATGTATCGAAAAGTCATAATTCCCTATGCCTTCCTATGGATCAACAACCAAGTATTATTTCATATCAAAATTAAAGGAGTACTTGTATTTTTGTTGGATTTCAAGACAAGTTAACATTTCAAATTTTTAAGGATCCCTACACTAATTTGTTGCCGCCATTTGGGAAGATGAATTTTCTTGTATTTATGGATCATGAACACATGTTCAATGGACACTTGGAGTGGCCTAGCTTTTGTTTTTTCTCCTTGCTCAAGGTATTTAGTGTGAGTAGGATTCAAGTAAGTAGCCATTTGTTGGATTTGTTACACTGGAGGGATCATTACACATGATTGTACATACATCTCCAGGAGGTTGGCAGTTATCATCAAAATTTTTAAGCCTGAGGATAAGGCCATAAGGCTGCTATGATCGGTTGTTGTTTTATTTTTGTTAAAAAAGTTGTAAAGTTAGTTTTTCAGTCAGTTAGTCAGTCAATTTTCAGTTTGAGTTTAATCTTTGCATTCTGACTCCATGCCCAATGAACAAGGCTACTAGGTCTACGGTATTCTTGACACCTCCAAGGAGCTGCCATCCATAGATGGAGCCAATATTAGCGACAGTCAGTTCAGCCTGTCACTAGTGATCAAATATGCTCTTAGAAGGTGTTGTTAGGGTGTCAATTCAATTTTTTTTTCATTTAAGTGAATATTCAAATAAAAATTTGGTCACTAGCTATTGTGTCTAGGCCACTGCTGCTCCATTCACTTACTCATGGTCTTCATCACTCATCATGGTCATTGTCTTCTCCAAGGTATCATATCTTCATTTAAATGTCTTGGTTCATGAAATGATTAAATTCCTCATTTTAGGTCATGGTCTAGGGTTTCACTCCATGTGTCATCATGATACCATATGTAAAAAAAAAAGCATGTCCATCATGTGATTTAGTGGGTAAAGGGAGTTAGTAGCTTAGGGAAAGAAAAATAAAGGTAAAGCTAATGTTTTATTTCAAATAAGACAATGTTGCAATACACTACATCATCTCATCATTTGTCATATGGACATTTTTGCTTCAAAATATGTTTCTGACCAAATGGAGAAGAAGTTTACAAAAGTGAAAGAGGTTTTTGTCAATTATAGTCCAAGGAACACAAAAATCCTTTAGTTTATGCACAGGTATTATTATTTGAGATAAATACGCAAACTACAGTTGCAACGGGAGAGTTGTTACACTTCTAGACAACTTGACTTCAAGACATTTTTTCATGGATTTGGAGCAGGTGTTGGCAGTGCTTAAGGACTCTATTATGTAAAAAACATCATAATATTTCCAACCATACCAATTTTAGCTCAAAAATCCTCCAGGAAGGTAGTCAAAAGCTCTCTAAAAGTTGGCGCTACGCTTTTGTCAGAGACACCCTGCGTTTTTGGAGTGACCTTGGGAAAATCAAATTTTCTCCTTGCTGGAGTGTCCAAATTACATTCCTTAGGAGTCCATCTTTTAGCCGACTTCAATTTCTTTCCAACTCACTATCAAGTTTTAAACTTTTAGTAGTTTAAGGTCTCCAATAGTGGGTTGGAAGAAGGCGTTGTGTTTCTAGAGGAGGCGATGCGCATAGAAGCATTGCGTTGCGCACTAGTGAAATGCGTTGCGCATGGGAAAAATTCTCCCAAAAATCATAAAAAATCACTCAAATCAAAGCTTCAAGCCTGAATTCCAATTTCTTCATCCTCTAAGCCTTATAAAAATTAAGTACACTCATTTTCATTCCCACTCTTCCTTTGGGAAAACAAACAAAATGATTGTGAGTTTATTCCTATAGGGTTTTCTATGAGTTTTATATTTTTGAGTGTGAAAATGATTAGTTAGAGATTTGAAACGCTAAAATAACTATCCCTATACCCTTTTTTGCATGCAACCCATCATCCCCATTCACCAACAAAAAATTTCCCTTCATTCCACTTCACCTCCCTACGAACCCTAGCCATAATCTATCAAATTGGGCAGCTACCCTAGCTAGGAATGTGCTTAAATTTCCTAGCTCATCTTCCTCATTCATTTCCCTTAATTTAAATTCCCAAGGATTCCTAAATTCCCTGTCCATCTCCCAAAATTTCCCTACTCACACATCCCTTCCCCAACTCCCTCATTTCACCACCTCAATCAATTTTCACTTTTTCCCCTTTCCTATCATCTAGGGTTTTAAGAATGGAAGGAGACTCTTCGCCATCAGAGAAAAGAAAACATAATAAAGGGGGGAAGATTCTGAGGTATAATCCCACAAATTAAAATTAGATCAATTCTTCACCATTCATAAGACAATGCTTTGAATATGTCAACTGCCTAGGGTTTTGTCGAAGAGTGGGAGAGGTAAATTTTCATGAGCATCTCACTGATTTGATTGCTAACAATCTGAAAGGAGAAAAGGCCACCATTGTAGGGATTGATTTCACATTCTCAGTTGATTCCATCTCTCTTTCCACAGGGATAACCAGATGTTGAGGCACATGGCCCACCACTACCAAACCAGAAACAAGATTTGCAACATCAAGGTCAAACAAATGCAAAACAAGCTGAAGGAAACCCTAAAAGGAAAAGATGAGATGGAGAACTTGGATAATATTGCTGAGGCATCCATGATAGCATTGTACACCTCATTGATAACGTCTGGACCAATTTCGGGAGTTTTTTTTAGCATTTTTGGTTTTTGGTGAAATTTGGTGCAAATTCAGGAAAATGCACTAGTTTCAGAAACACAACGCCTTGGCACTGCGATTTTTCCTCAGAGATACAAATGAAAAATGGTTTGAATTTTTTGAAATATGATGGCCTCCTCTCAAAACCAATTTCCTCATATTTTTCAAACAAGGCTCAAATTTTGAGAAAAATGAGAAAAAGGGGTAAAAAATCAACATTCTGCCCCTCTTTTTGATAGGCACTGTGCTTCTGGAGACACCTTGGGAGAATGAGTTTTTGGAGGCCTTCCTATGGGTTAGTTTCCAATATTCACGATGTTATGGAAACTAGATAGAAAAGGATAGTTTACCATTCATTCAGATTTCAATTTTGACTTCAGGAAGGCACCTAAAACTGACCTCAAACTTGGCGCCGCAGCTCTAGAATTTTCTGAGATTTTAATTAAAATTTCACTATGTAATTTCTTAGATTTTCTAGTTTGACTTGGGTAAAGGTAAATTGATGACATAACTTAAGTAGTTATAAGTCTTGATGCTGTAATCATGAATAAATTAGAATGATAGGTTGTTTTTATGTTTAATTAGGCCTCATAAATGAAGAAAAACTCAAATCGAAGTCTAAGAGAAGAGTTTGTTTTTTACCTTCTCACTCTCACTTGTTGATTGAGATATTGCTTGAAAATGTTCCACCACTCATGTATTTGATCCATGAAGGTGGGGAAACTATTTATATTAGTCTATATGTATTATTTCTAAGTTAGAGAGAAGGGTTGGACATTTGAGGAGAGAGCTCTTGTAACTTGTGCTTCAACATTTTTAGGAAATCAAAGAAAAGTTGTAGCTATTATCTAGGAATTACGTGCAGTGAATTTGTGACCTTGTTTCTTCTTTGTTATAGTTTCATATAATAGATATTCATTTATTATTTCTATTCATGAGTTTCTTCAATGTTTTTTCCTAAGTTTATAAGCATAATTCTTATCTTTAAGCTCTGTTTTGATGGAATTATCACTATATGTTATTTTCTTTATAGCTTTATGAATTCATAACATATATGCTCATTAAATTTTATTATTTCTTCTGAAACACTACACTACATTGAGAAAACTTAAGCCATAAAAAAACTACTGTTATCTTTCTCCTTTATATTTTTGTTGTTGTTACTCTTTGATATTTTGACCTAGTTACCTAGTCTTCATCCCTTGTCAGCATCAAAACCCTAAATTTTCAAACCTATCTGAGCCTAGCAAATCTAGCCTAAAATCCTTTTATTCCAGTCAATTATTTGGTTGTGATATTATAGAGATATCCCTCTTTGGTTTGGTAGGATAACTAGCAAAATGAAAGCTTGGTCTATGGTTACCTCTGTCGATTCCTCTTAGCGTGGGACACTGTGGGGGATAACATTTTGGCACCATTGACGGGGAACGAAAGATCATATCTTCCTTGGGAAAGAACGACAAGGATTAGATCTGATTACTGATAGTGAAAAATGATCAGACACAAGAAAGGTTGCGCATATTTCACCTGAAAACTCCAATGTCGAAGAATCCAAAGCTTCAGAATTTTCACGACGACTCCATTATTCAAAAACTGGTAGTTTGAAGAACTTCTTGGTGACTTAACTATTTTCAAGATGGATTCAACTGGTCAAAGGTATGCTCCTATGAATCAAGCTCATATTCCTGGTTTTCTGAATCATATTCCTTGTATAGATTGGAAAACAGGGCTGCCAAAGTTTAAAGGTCAGGATGGAGAAGATGCTAGTTTGCATTTGGTCAAATTTCATTTTCATATTCACAAATTAAAGACTAAGTTTCCTGAAGATTGTTTGATGATGGATCAATTTTTCCTTATAATTATGGATAAATGTTGTGATATTTCTGAAAATTTCATTAAATATCTTGAAAATTCATATGGGGATGAAGAATGTATGGAAGAAGATATATTAGAAGCCCTTTATGACTTTTCCTCCCAAAAAGAATTAGCAGCTTCCTCCTTAGATGAAGAAGACTGGGATCAAAATAGATAAAGGCTTATTCCTGATCTTGAAAATGAAAATCACCAAGCTAATGGTGATTTCTTAAGTGTTCTCCTCTGTCTAAAGATGAAATTGATCAGCTCTTGAAAAACCACGTTACATCACAAGTTAAGTTAGGTTTGCAGTGCTCACATAGTCAAAAATGTGTAAGAGAAATTTCTTACATTATTGAAAATGAAAATCTGGGTTTAAAGGATGAAAGTCATGAAACTGATGAAACTATACAGGAAGTTATTGTGAGTAAGCCAATTTGTGATGTAGATTTTCTTTCATGAAGAGGATAGGGTTGACATGTTTAATAATCTTGAAGAATGTGTTATGTTCAAGGATGATTTAGACTATGAATTGGAAGAGTATGAGTCCGAGATAGACAGTATGCCATAGATAGAATTAGAGTTGTTCATGCTTGAGGAATTTGCAGCCAACACTAATGTAGCAGAAAGTCATACTTCCCTATGCCTTCCTATGGATCAACAACCAAGTATTCTTTTAGATCAAAATGAAAGGAGTACTTGTATTTTTGTTGGATTTCAAGAAAAGGTAACATTTCATATTTTTAAGGATCCTTACAATGATTTGTTGTAGCCATCTGGGAAGATGAATTTTCTTGTATTTATGGATCATGAGCACATGTTCAGTGGACACTTGGAGTGGCCTAGCTTTTGTTTTTTCTGCCTGCTCAAGGAAATTGTGAGTATGATTCAAGTAAGTAGCCATTTGTTGGATTGGTTACATTGGAGGGATCATTACACATGATTGTATATACATCTTCAGCAAGATAGCAATTAGCATGAGAAGTTTGAAGACCAAGGATAAGGCCATAAGGCTTCTATGATCAACTGTTGTTTTCTTTTTGTTAAAAAAGTTGTAAAGTCAGTTTTTCGGTCAGTATGTTTTTTATATTCAAGTCAGATAGTTATTTAGTCAATTTTTAGTTTTATTTTAGTCTTTGCATTTTGACTCCATGCCCAATGAACAAGGCTACTAGGTCTATGGTTTTATTGACACCTCCAAGGAGATGTCATCTCCAGCTGGAGCCAGTGTTAGTCAGTTCAGCCTATCACGAGTGATCAAATATGCTCTTACAAGGTGTTGTTAGGGTGTCAAGTTAAATTTTTGTCATTTTAGTGAATCTTCAAATAAAAATTTGGTCACCGGATGTTGTGTCGAGGTCATTGCTACTCCCTTCACTTACTCATGGTCTCCATCACTCATCATGGTCATTGTCTTCTTCGAGGTATCATATCTTCATTTAAATGTCTTGGGTCATGAAATGGTTAAATTCCTCATTTTAGGTCATGGTCTAGGGTTTCACTCCATGTGTCATCATGATACCATATGTCAAAACAAAACCATGTCCATGATGTTATTCAGTGGGTAAAGGGATTTAGCATCTTAGGGAAAGAAAAATAAAGGTAAAGGTAGGGAAAGCAAAATAAAGGTAAAGGTAATGTTTTATTTCAAATAAGACAATGTTGCAGTACACTACCTCATCTCATCATTTCTCATTGGGACATTTTTTCTTCAAAATATTTTCTGACCAAATGGAGAAGTACTTTACAAAAGTGAAAGAGGATTTTGTCAATTATAGTCCAAGGAAAAAAATATTCTTCATTTTATGCACATGTATTATGATTTGAGAGAAATTTCGAAACTACCCTTCCAACAAGAGAGTTGTTACACTTCTGGTCAACTTGACTTCAAGACAGTTTTTCAGGATTTGGAGTAGGTGTTGGTAGTGCTTAAGGAATCTATTGTGTATAAGACATCATAATATTTCCAACCATACCACTTTCAGCTCAAAAATCATCCAGGAAGGTAGTCAAAAGTGCTTTGCAAGTTGGCGTCACGCTTTTGTCAGAGACACCCTGCGTTTTTGGAGTGCCCTTGGGAAACACAATTTTTCTCCCTGTTGGAGTGTCCAAATTACATTCTTGAGGAGTCCATCTTGTAATCAATGTCAAGATCTTTCCAACAAGCTATCGAGTTTGCAGTTGGGATTAGTTTAACGCCTCCAAAAGTGGGTTGGAAGAAGGCGTTGCATTTCTGGTGGAGGTGTTACATGTAGAAGCACTCTGTTGCACTTTGGCGCTGCGCACCGGTGAACTACACTGTGCACAGGACAAATTCTCCCAAAAATCATCAAAAATCACTCAAATAAAAACTTCAAGCCTGAATTCCAGTTTATTCATCCTCTAAGCCTCATAAAAAGTAAGTACACTCGTTTTCGTTCCCTCTCTTCCTTTGGAAAAACAAACAAAATGATTGTGAGTTTAGTCCTCTAGGGTTTTCTATGAGTTTCATGTTTTGAGCGTGAAAATGATCAGTTGGAGCTTTGAAACCCTAAAATCACCATCACTATACTGCTATTTTCATGCAAATCATCATCCCCATTCATCAACAAACCATTTCCCTTCATTCCACTTCACCTCCCTACAAACCCTAGCCTTAATCTATCAAATTGGGTAGTTTCCCTTGCTAGGAATGTGTTTAAATTTCCTAGCTCATCTACCTCATTCATTTCCCTTAATTTAACTTCCTAAGGATTCCTAAAATCCCTATCCATCTCCCAAAATTTATCTACTCATACCTCCCTTCCCTAACTCCCTCACTTCACCACTTCAATCATTTTTCACTGCTTTTTCCCCTTTCCTATCATCTAGGGTTTCAAGAATGGAAGGAGACTTTTCACCATCAAAGAAAAGAAAACAAAATAAAGGGGGGAAAGACTCTAAGGTATAATCCCACAAATTACAATGAGATCAATTCTTTGCAATTCATAAGACAATGCTTTGAAGATGTCATCTGCCTAGGGTTTTGTCAAAGAGTGGGAGAGGTAAGATTTCATGAGAATCTCAGTGATTTGATTGCCACCAATCTGAAAGTAGAAAAGGCCACCATTGCAGGGATTTTTTTCACGTTCTTATTTGATTCCATCTCTCTTTCCACAGAGATAACTAGATGTTGAGGCACATGTCCCACCACTACGAAACCATAAACACGATTTGCAACATCAAGGTCAAACAAATGAAAAACAAGCTGAAGGAAACCCTAAAAAGAAAATATGAGAAGGAAAAATTGGATACTCTTGCTGAGGCATCCATGATAGCATCTTACACCTCACTAAGAACTTCTAGACCAATTTTGGGAGTTTTTTTAGCATTTTTTGTTTTTGGTAAATTTGGTGCAAATTAAGGAAAATGCACTAGTTTCAGAAACATAGTGCCTTGGCGCTGCGCTTTCTCCTCAGAGATCTAAATGACCAATGGTTTGAATTTTTGGTAAGATGATGGCCTCCTCTAAAAATTATTTTCCTGATATTTTTCAAACAAGGCTCAAATTTTGAGAAAAATGAGAAAAAGGGGTAAAAAATAAACATTTTGCCCCTCTTTTTGACAGGTGCTGTGCATCTGGAGACACTTTGGGAGAATGAATTTTTGGAGGCCTTCCCATGGGTGATCTTAAAAAATTCAAGATGTTATGGAAACTATAAAGACAAGTATAGGTTACCATTATTTCAGATTTCAAGTTTTACTTCAGGAAGGAACCTAGAAATGGCCTTAAACTTAGCGCTTCTCTTCTGAAATTTTCGAAGATTTTAATTAAAATTTCACTCTCCAATTTCTCAGATTTTCTAGTTTTTCTTGGGTAATGGTAAATTGATGATGCCAATTTAGTATTTCTAAGTTGTGACAATATAATCATGAATAAATTAGAATGATCGGCTGTTTTTATGTTTAATTAGGCCTCATAAATGAAGAATAACTCAAATCAAAGTCTAAGAGAAGAGTTTGTTTTTTACCTTCTCACTCTCACTTCTTGGTTGGTATATTCTTTGAAACTATTCCACCTCTCATGGATTCAACCCCTGAAGGTGGGGAGACTATTTATCTTATTATATATGTATTATTTCTGATTCAAAGAGAAGGGTTGGACATTTGTGGAGAGAGCTCTTGTAACTTGTGCTTCAACATTTTCAGGAAATCAAAGAACAATTGCAACTATTATCTAGGAATTCATGTGTAGTGAGTTTGTGATCTTGTTTCTTATCTGTTATAGTTTCATATGATATATATTCATCTCTTCTTTCTATTCATTAGTTTCTTCAATGATTTTTCCTAAGTTTATAAGCAGAATTCTTGTCTTTAAGCTCTGTTTTGATGGAATTATCACTATATGTTATTTTCTTTCTAGCTTAATGAATTCATAACATATATGCTCATTAAGTTTTCTTATTTCTTCTGAAACACTACACTACATTGAAAAACCTTAAGCCATCACAAAACTACTGCTATCTTGCTCCTTTATATTTCTGCTATTGTTACTCTTTGATCTTTTGACCTAGTTACCTAGTCTTCATCCATTATTCAACATCAAAACCCTAAATTTTCAAACCTATCTGAGCCTAGAATATCTAAGCCTATCACCTTACCATAGAAATTAGAGAGAGCCAACAGTATAATTTTATTCATTTGAGTAGTTGTTTTGGGATCCACTATTAGAAATCCAAAGGTGGATTGTTCATAAATTATCTGATTCTCGCCAGTCCCCTCAGCATGATCCTCATGCTCTGCCTTTTTTTTTCCTTGATCAAACCACACCGGTTAAAGTGATAAGGTTGACTATGGCTCAAATTGGTCTCCATAGCACCACTAGTTTCCTTCTTCCCCTTCTTGGGTTGTGTGACACTTGAACTGTTGTTTCCAGAATCCAAGTTGACATTTCTTGTGTCATGGGTATGTGTCTGTTTGGAATTTCTGCCGACAAAAGAAGGTCCAATATGAGAAAAAGTTTCAGATTTATCAGTGTTCCATAAGGACTTATTGAGATTTGGTCCTCTACCCCTTTAGGCATTAATCTTAAAATAAAATCCACAAAATGGCAAAACTTTTGAATTTACAAAAAAGAATCTTAAACCAAATAATGAAAATGAATAAACAAAATAGCACTTCGAAATCCTTCAACAATAGAAGCACAATGCAGTAAAAATAAAAGGAGACTTACCCCTACTACAAAGGAAATAAAACAAGAAAGTTCTTACTAATCTTTAGAAACACATCCCCGACAATGGCACTAAAATGTTGGGTGCAGGAATTGTAGTTAAGCAAGCTCCTTTCAACACTTAATTTGTCAACCTGGGGTTTCATACACTTCGAGGCATAGCACAGAAAATGCCAAGAAATGGTATGAAACTTCCCTAATTTTATTCCTACTTCTTAAATAAAAAATTTACAGAATCGAAATAAAAATGATGATCAAGCGACAATTGATACTCGAAGAAAGTCTAGTGCTGGATTAAATGAAAAGTACTTTTGCAAAAACTAAAATGTATTCTTAATTCATTGTGAACAATCTTAACTAATTAAATGACCCTTTATATTTACCTTCAGTGAGACAGTGTGATAAATAAGTTATTCAGTATATTTTTATTCTTTAAAGATATTCTTTCCTGCACTAAATTGTTATTCCCGTACTACAATAACTTTCCTCTACCAAAACGTTGTGCTTGCATTAGAATGAGGTTTTGATACTAGAAGGATGTTTTGTACTTGTACTGAAGTTCTAACCTTCGTGCAAGAGTTCTAAGTCTTAGGGCTAGAACACTCTGATCCTATACCAGATCTGAGGTTCTTGCACCATTTAATGAATATTTTTGCACTTGGTTTCTCGATTACTTTCAAAAAATAAAAAGTGTGTTAAGTGAAATAGAGTGAAAAAAAAACATAATTTGAAAGTAAATTCTCAGAAGAAGAAATATGCTTCAACCAAACTTAGATTATAGACAGGAAATGATTTTCAAAAGTTTAAGTAAATATTTCTTTAAAACATAAAACTATTATATATAATTACGAAAATTATCTAGTTGTGTAAACAAGATTTTCGTGAGATAGTTGTGCATATAATTTAGATCTACCTTTTAATGTTTTAACTCAGAAGATTAATTTAATAATTAATCATGAAATCCAATCCTTTCTTCGAAAGTGTTCATTGCAAACACACCCCCGTAAGTTACTACAACGTTTATTCCATATTCATCACAACACAATTAAATCTTAAGTGAAACCTGAGATATTAATAATGCCCTTAGTTTAGAAACAAACATCAATTTTCCAGGAAGGAATAAAGAACTTTTACGAAAGGAAAGGAGTAAAATACTTGCGAAACTAAACCAATGAAATCAACTTGCAGAACCAGAAATGCACTAGCACAGGCAGCGTGCTTGTATCGATCTTGCAGAAATGAAATCAAACATTGAAAGAGAAGCTTATGGAAATTGAAATTAAATACTTCTAAGCTTACACACCACGGATCCGTAACTCAATAAATGTAAATGAAATCAAGTCTGTAAGTTGTGAGGAAAATCAAAGTAAATAACAAATTCACGTTTTCACTTTAAATTAAGTTAACACACCTTTTAAGAAAGGGAGAACGAGTTGGGTTAGCTAGGCCCTGGCCAACTTGCTCATTTCCCTGTTAAGAAATTGAGAATTGCAGTCGATGAAAGATTCATCACAACACAAATGGAAAATGAAACTGTGTACTGGCGCATTCCTTTATATTAGATTCAGAAGAAAAAATGCATCATGGATCTATGATCCAGCCTAGAGAGGCAATACTCCAATATAATTACAATCTCTTAGAAAAAATTTACCATAGCATCCCTCCTTAATTCCTATCAGAAATTTACATTATATACAAGCCTTCAGGCCTACGTCCGTAACGAAATCATAACAATAGCTTAACTAAGCCTTTTGGCTGTTTACACAATACTTATCTAAGATATCTGGTCGAGGTTCTGATCTTCAATCCGCTGATTTCTCTCCTGCTCCGAGTCCAACTCCAGAACAACTGATCCTTTACTAAAGATATGCGTCAGTTGGTGAGTTTTCACGGGATTTCAAGAATCCTCCAGCTAGTGCATGAATCCTACCAATGAGCTATCACGAGAGTGCAGAAATCCGCCAACTAGTCCACGAATCCTACCTGCACTCGCCCATTTGATCACAACGATTAATACATTTGTTTATCAAATACTTTAGGAAAGATAAATATTAGTTGCAAGGATAATTAAAGGTATAAAATCCATAAATAAGTAATTAAGTCCATGACAAGCCTTTAAATATGAAAATACAAAGAGGGTGAAAGAATGTGCATGATTTTAGAGAAAGGTATAGGAATGAATTTGGTTCTTAGGTTAAAATAGAGGTTTAGGTCATGCGTCTAGAGTAGGATATAGGTTAAAAAATAGGTTAATTTAGCCTAGAAAAATGCATGACATTGTTTCAGCACCGATGGTCGCCATGGCAGTGACCCGCTTCACACATGCATACTTTCACATTTTATGAATCCTGCACTTACTGTTTTCATGTATGATCATTCACTCTCCTTTAGACTCAATATCACCTTTCCCCGAATAACACTGTGCATTTCTGGAAGTGAAGACTCTACCTTCCTTCTAGAAATTGCACAAATCTAGCCCAACACTGACCTTGAGGCTTGCATTGCACAATTCTAGGAGGCAGTGCCGTGTTGGCCCCCAAAACTGTGTTATGCAGTTTGCTGGTTTGCATGTCACTGTTGACTGAAATTTCACATTGCACAATTTCATTCCTCAGCAGGCCAGGCTGGAATGTCCATTGTGTAGTTACAACAATTAGTCGGCCTCCCAGTAGCCCGGAATATGATTTGTATAGTTTCTGCAGTCAGTCTCCCAGCCTCCCAGTGAAAATTGTGCAATCTTCATAGACAATCACACAGGTATGTTGCACGTCAATCCTTTAGTTTGCTTTGCTTTTCAACTGATAGATTTCTTTCCATGAGTGTTTCTATGTCTCCAGGTATCAAAGGTGTTCGCCTACCTCTCAACAAGACAGGTAGAATGGCTTCTAGGAGAGCAAAGTCAAAGAAATTGTTGAGAGCACAATTGGGGATGCAGTTGATCAAGTATTTATGAAGTTGCCTATCTATGAAGACATCAAGATGTTCATAGACAAGAATATCAAGATGAAATGGAAGCAACATCACAATGAGTAGCACTATTGGTAGCAGGAGAAGGTAGCAGAACTGCATGCAACAAATGCAAGAGGAAGGTTGTTGACAACACAAAGGCAGAGCATAACTGCAAGTTCAAGCAGATCCACTTGTGATGAGAGAAAATTTGGAGATTGAGGCTATGAGGTGATGGCATGACAAGAGGATCATGTGAAGGCAGAGAAAGAAATAGAGAAGGAGTTGCAGGTGCTGAAGTGGAAACTCAAGGAAGAACAGGAGCTTCATAGACAAGAGAAGGAGTTGCAGGAGAAACATGTACAACAGGAGGCACAACATCCACAAATTGATGAAATTGTGCCCATACAGGTTATAGACCCAACCTAGTAGCTAGCATGGGGCAAATAGGGTGAGTAGTATTGTTGATCACATGCAAGGGTGTTCAGAATAATGGATGTCATTTTGCGCATGCATGCGATCTCACCCATTTGCACACTACCGAGGCGAAGATAAGGAGCGAGTCTAACTAGAGATGAACATGTATTTCAACAAGTTTATGTGCATGGTCACCTACACACACTTGGAGATCATCATAGATACTATGCATTAGTATGTTGTTGGTCATGTTGCACTCAAGACAACGATGCTCATGTTATCAGACGAGTTGGGCAGAGGAGCCATATCAGTGTACTCAGATGCAATGGAGGAAAGAGTTTGCTTTTAGTGAGATGTCACCTTTGAGTGTGCGGACACCATCATAGACAACCAGGCTTGGCATTAGCTCACCATAATTAACCATCATGAGGATGTCAAAGAGTTGGTCTTCCCAAAATTGTCCAAGTCTTAGTGATGTATTACATGGATTTCTCAAGCCTATTTTGTCTCACATGGGTACATGTGCAAATTGTATGTAACATCTTGTCAAGTGGAAGTTCAAGTGTCGATAGTTGAATGTAACAGTCATAAAGTAGTTGAAGAGTCATGAGGATAGGTGAACAGTCGCAAAGGGGAATGTCAAGGGTCACCCCACCCTTTTCTATTTATAGAACCTCATAACTCATTGTAAGGGCTTTTGGTCAACCAAGCTTCCAATGCGAGTATATTAGAGAAAGTTTGGAGAGTATTATAACGAGCCTTAGCTTCTCCATAGTGAAAAGCTAGTACATCTCTTTGGAGGAGCAGGTGGAAGTGAATATAACATTTTGTTATCGGGACTAGTGGTTGGTCATGGTTATACAATATGATTGGAACTTTCACTTCTTAATATAACAGAGCCAAGACGTTTCGTGTATATGTTGTTATTGTATTTCAGTTAACTTGTTTACTCTAATGATATATGTATCTGTTTGCTTATGCATGTATGTATGGACTCTTTCTGTATATGTATGTATGAATCTTACTGAAATATGTTGTTGGTTTAACCATCACTTTGGATGGTTGGTTCTCCTTCCTTCTAGTTTGTGATGCATATTTTCTTGTGTGTTCCCTTCCAAGCTGCATTCTTACACAAGTTTCAAAGGGGCACACTCATTCCACCTTCCATGTGTTAGAACAATTCATGCACTTTCTTTGGCTTGTTGCACATGTCACACCCTTGCTACCAACAGGGAAATCTTACTTGCCTCTACGCGTAGCCATGGTCAAGGCAATACCGTACGACCCACTCCTGGGACTCCTACACCAAATGGTGTGAGGTCTAGTTGGGACTTCTTACTGGTGAGATCCCCTGACATGTTGGCAGGTCCAGCACCGTTAACATTTTGGTGCTAGAAGGAGGGCCAGATGAGAAGTTGTGTCCTCCATCCAGTTTTAAATCTTTCAAATCCATCATAGATACTATTAGGGTCCTATAATTTATAAGATCTCAAGGTGATTGTGTATTTTACCTTAGAATCTCATATTGTAAATAATTGTCAATCTGGAAATGATTTCCAAGAAAATAAAAATAGAATAAAAATGAAAAGAGGGTTATAAACAAAAAATATTGAAAAATAATAAAAGATAGAACCCCATTGAAAGAAATAAAAACAAAAAGAGAATAACACTGAAAGTGTTGCAAATCTAAATGCCACTACCGATAGATAGTTTTATTCATGATTGATAAATAAAGGTTGTGTACAGCTTGTTTAAAATGCCACAATGGCTTGTTATTTGTTTAATCATATAGTATAATCATCGTTAAACATGTTTTGAATTTCTATAATTTAGACTAGAGAATAAAGATTTTCCAAATAGTTCAATCTTGGCAAATCAGTAGTTAGGTAGAAAATGACATTGATTCAATTGTTTAACCTGAATCAATAGTAGAAATAAGTGATAGGATCTAGTAGTCTTTGATTTTTCATAAGAGAATAATATGGGTTTGCTAGCCTAAATGCATCCTTATAGAAAAATAAAAAAGTTAGCTTAGTTAAAGGGTAGGCAAAAATAGTTGGTTTCATAAGTAAATTTATGTGCCTTTTACTCTAAGTCTCAATGACATTGTAAAAAGAAAAATGCACAATGGTGATAAAGTGTTTTTTACATGTTTTATATTCCAAACATTATCCTAAGTTTCAAAAGAGATGACAAAGGTGCATATGGATAAAATTTCTTTTGTCGTTTATGGTTAAAAGAGGGCCGCACTTAAATATTTGGGATTCTCCAGTCTCCATGATCGACGACGCTTATCTTTTTTCACCCCCCATCTCTATCCTACCTTTACTGCCCGTAGGGGGGCGGGGGGGGTGTCCAAAAAGGTAATTTTCTCCACCTGTCCCCATCCTAACGTGTTGTCTTCCCCTAATTTCACACCCCCCTCAGTCGATATTTCTTACCACCTTCTAACCTCTCTGAAAATTGTCTTACCCTCATTCACTTTACCGTCTCCCTATCCCGACACCTCTGCCAATCATGTTGCTCCACATTTCCTAGCTGTTGCCGAATTAAATGCTTTCCCGACAAAATTACCATTGAACAATCAATTTTCCCTCCCAAGTAACCGTTCAACATTTAACGGTCCCGCACCACCTTCCAACGGAACTTGTAACTCTCCCTTCTTATACAAACCTAAAAAATCTTTGTTGGCCTTTTTATCACTTACTCTCTTTAATTCCCAGGTCTTCTATGCAAAGCGACCATTTCAAGAGATTTGGTGAAATAGTTAAAATTGTCAGCATTCTGTTTCTCCCTCCCCTGATGACTCACAATAAAACATTGTTCTTGGTAAGTTTTCCTTTCCATCGCTATTATCATTCACTGATCTAAATATGCCTCCAAAGAGCAAGAACCAAGAGAACCCTGTTAATCCCTTCATCCCTCCATCCATAGACTTAGATCATATTCCTTTAGCTGATAGGGATTATAGGATCAGTGGGGCACAATGCGACAATGAATTTTTGGAGCTTTACTATTGGCTGGAGGACAAACATGCTAACAAAACAAATGAAATTGGACTCTCGGAGTCCAATCCCCTTGAATTCACCAGGAAATGCCAAGCTTGTTATGTCCTTAGCCAAAGAGCCATTATGACCCCATCTGGTGAGATCCTATTTACAATTAGTGCTCAATCTATAAATCAGATGATGCTAGCTCCCCCTATGGAAAAAAGTGCCCCATTTTCCTTAGAAGCCATCACCCAACTCTATCAGAAACTCGATTTTTCTACCAGGGCCAATATTTTTGAGATTTTCTTACCTGAAAATGCCCAATTACCAAAGAAACATCCTCCACACCCACCCTTAATCTTCCCTGGTCAAGCTAAAAAAAATTATAAGCACAATCTCATACATTTTGGGTATTTTTCTGATCAGTGGGTAGATGAATCCATTATAGGTTTCCTTTCCATCTTTTCCACCAATAGCAAGCCATCTATTTCGTTCAATTTCAGTCAACTCTTGGCTGACAACATCCATGAGAAGTTTCTTAAATTTCCAATAGAACAAGTGTTTAATTACACTTCAATTTTAATTTATATGTTTCTATATTATCAAGAAGACAGGTTCATTTTTGCCATGAAAAAACTAGATTATGTTTCTATATTATCATTAGTCATAAAAGAGAAACAATAATTCTCTTACAGACAATTCATTAAAGAGTTTTTTCACCCAACTATGAATATCCTAAACATCTCACCATAGCCCAGAATCAGTGAAGACATCAAACGGATTTTACATTTGATAGATCACAGAAGAACTGGAGACTAGTATTTATACCAGAACTATACAAAAATCAGATTTTATGGATGTGAGCTAGCACCATATAAACTCCAAAAATACCTCCCCATAAGGATTTTTTCCCTGGAATACATCAGAAAAATGTTAAATTCATATGATATTCATTTTGTTGTGGCAAAGAAGAAGTCCTAGTTTCGAATAAAGACACACGTGGGCCATTTCATATGCAACACTAGGTCAACGAGAGAAGAAGCAGACAAAATTCTTAAGGAGATGAAATTCAACGTGAGTTTCACATGGTCTTATGACCCCTAAGGTATCATTTCCAAGCTAAGAGTAGAAAACAAAACTAGTCCATATATCCATACCTCAAGGCCTGAGATGGAGAAATATGTGAACTAGTCAAAATGGGTAGAGAATACATTACAAGAAGTTAAAGAAAAATTGTTTTCTACTTCAAATTTACAGACTCCCACTCCTCAAGAAAAAACAAGTAAAAGGTAGAGGGAGGAGGGATCATCATCAACAACAGGTAGTGAAGCCAAGGAGTTTGGAATCTGTTACTGGAAAAGAGAAAAGATGACTCCTAGGACAAATGTAGAAAAGGAGATAGAAGATCATGTTTCCATCATAATTGGAGAATTACCACTTTCAAGTAGCAAGTTTGTTACATCTCCTACTAGACCTTAAATATCACATGGTAAAAAAGAAACAGAACTATCTTCCCAAGTGTTGGGTTGTGTTATATTCTTTCCATGACTAGCCCATGTAGTTAACCGGGGGGTTAGAGGGGGGGCGGAGCCCCCCTTCGTTTTGCTGATTGCATAGAGGGGGGGTCACAGGGGGTTTGAGGAGTGTATGTAACCCCACTCTATGGGGTCTGGGGCAGTGCCCCAGAAAATTTTGGTTTTGGAACCTATGTTAGGTTGTGTGGACCCACCTATGGTTTTGTGCATGATTTTTACACATGTTTTTGGATGCGATGGTTTTCAATCCATGGTATTGGATGCTTCAGAATATATAAATATGTGTTATAACATTGAAAGGAACATAATGAAAAATCAAGCTGGTAGTCCCGGTTTTGGGATCGAGGGGAAAATCTCTATGTATATGTGTTTTGTGTTATGCTCTCGCATTGTTTATTTTCTGTGTTTTATAATTCGTATGCAAGTAATTTCTGTACGGGGTTAAACCCTACATTTGGTATCATAGTTGTTTTGGCTTCAAGGGGATGCCTTTTCTGCTGAGGAGTTTCGCTCAGGACTGTAGTAGACCCTGTTTAGTGGGATATCTACGAGATCAATTCTGGTGGTGAAAGAAGATGGCGAGCAATGGAAAGATAGAGATCGAGAAATTTAATGGTCAAAGTTTTGAGTTGTGGAAACTCAAGATGGAGGATCTGTTGGTGGATAAAGATCAATGGATCGTGGTAGAACCGGGTACTAAACCAATGGGAGTGTCCAATGAAGAATGGAATAAGTTGGATCGAAAGGAAAAGAGCACAATACGATTGTGTGTCTCAGATTCAGTATTGTCGAATGTATCAGGGGAAGCTAGAGCGAAGTATTTGTGGGATAAGTTAGGGACTTTGTACCAATCTAAGTCTCTAGTGAATAAATTGTTCTTGCGAAAAAAGCTGTATAACGTGAGGATGAAAGATGGAGACTCGGTGACAGAGCATCTGAACGCATTTAATACTATGGTAAGTCAATTAGTATCTGTTAATATTAAAATTTCAGATGAAGATAAGTGCATCAGTTTGTTGTGTTCCCTACCAGATTCATGGGATAGTTTGGTTATTGCAATAGGTAGCAATGCAACTGCCTTGCAGTTTGATGAAATAGTCTCATCCTTGTTGACGGAGGAGATGAGATGAAAAAATATGGAGAGCCAGAATGGTGATGCCTTATCTGTACGAGGACGGTCCCAGAACAGAAATAAAAATAAGTCATCGAGTGGGATATCTAAATCTACAAGAAAACCTGTAAAGGTGGTGTGCTGGAAATGCGGAAAGGAAGGGCACTACAAAAGGGACTGTAAATATAAAGCTCCTGATAAAGGAAAGGGATCTCATGATGCTCCTTCTGTAGAGGCAAAAACCACCTCAGATGAAGGTGGGGATGTGTGCTTGGCTTCTTCAAGTACACATGTAGATCATGAGGCATGGTTGATTGACTCAGGTGCATCCTTTCACTTCACTCCCCACAGAGAGTGGTTCTGCGAGTATGAAAAATTCGATGGTGGTGATGTATTCTTAGGGGATGATAGGAATGCTAGAATCATTGGTCATAGAAAAGTAAAGTTGAAGTTGCAAGGTGGAAGGATTAGAACACTACCGAGTGTTCTACAAATTCCTGCATTGGCCAGAAATTTGATTTTTGTAAGCAAGTTGGATGATGCAGGTGTAAAAACAATGTTTGAGAAGGATACTTGCAAGATGGTTTGGGGAGCACTGGTACTGATGTGGGGAGTTCGGATTGGAACTCTGTACAAGCTACAAGGTAGCACAGTTATTGATGGGTGCAACAATTCTGTGGTTCTTGAAAGTGGAGCAGAAAATCTAGTGGTCTCTCGAGAGAAGACCATGTTGTGGCATCAAAGGCTTGGACATATTGAAGAGAAGGGCATTCGAATACTTCATGCTAAAGGTATGGTAGAAGGTATGAGTAATAGCTATCTGGATTTTGATTTCTATGAAAATTGTGTACATGGAAAGCAGAATCGGGTGAGTTTCCCCTCTGCTGGTAAGAGGGCGAAACATATATTAGAGCTTGTGCATAGTGATGTGTTTGGACCTGTGAAGGCTCCATCACTAGGTAAGTTACTATGTATCATTTATAGATGACTTCTCAAGGAATACATGGATATATTTCCTTAAGAATAAATCTGAAGTCTTTGATAGGTTTAAAGAATTCAAGGCTCTAGTGGAAAACCAGACAGAGAAGAAGATAAAGGTGCTGAGGACAGATAATGGTGGAGAGTTTTGTAGCAAGGAATTTGAAGAATTCTGTAAGAAGTGTGGTATAGCATGACATAAGACTACTCCATATACACCTCAGCAAAATGGAGTTGCAGAAAGAATGAACAGATGTTGATGGAAAGGGTAAGAAGCATGCTTAGTGGTGCTGGGTTAGGACAGGAATTCTGGGCAAAGCTGGTGGAGACAGCATGTTACCTGGTCAATAGATCACCTTCATCAGCATTGGAGGATAAAACTCCACAAGTGGTGTGGACTGTTAAGAAACCCTCTCTTTCACATCTGAGGGTATTTGGATGTGATGCATATGTATATGTTCCAAGGGAGAAACGGACCAAGTTGGATAGTAAACCTCAAAAGTGCATCTTTATTGGCTACAAGGATGGTTTAAAGGGTTGTAAGTTTTGGAACCCAGTAACAAGGAAGGTTGTGTATAGCCGAGATGTGGTGTTCAGAGAGGTGAAAGATGTTATTAAACATGAAGTCCAACCAAAGGAACCTAAGAAGATATAATTTGAGCTTCTTACACTAAAAAATGTCACCATTACTATTTGCAGTTAGTATGGCTCCATCCACTGTCATACTATCCTCCTTGGCAAGTCTCATGCCTCTGCTCTTCATGTCAAACTCCAAGAAAGAGAGAAAAGTCATTTAAAAGTCAATTATCTCTGGTACGCAGTTTCTCTTAGCCTTACCTGCGTGTACGCAACCCAAGTTCACAATACCTGCGTACTTGTACGCTCTGTATGTAAAGGGGTGGGTGCGTACCCCTGTAAAGGTCAAAAGGCGTGAGTTTCATCTTAAAAAAGTTACTTGTGGTCATTTCTAGAGCATTCTAGAAGATGGTTTGACGTGTATGAAGCGCCTCCAGATGGTTCATGCACCCAAAGAAAGAGGAACTTATCCCATGAAGAGGGGAGCTATCCCATTAAAAGAGGGGCTTATCCCATTCATGGTGGAGCTAATTAACTTCCTCTAGAGCACTATAAATACAGGCATTGGGCCAGAGGGAGGAGAGGTTGAAAGCTGAACATTCCTAAGGGTAGATGCTGCTGGAATTAGGACTTCCTTGTAGAAGCTTGTGAGGAGAGATTACCATCTTTGCTTGTTCCATTTGGAAGTGGGTGAGCTGATCAGAGTAAAGGAGAACTCTTGTGGACCCTGGGAGGGACCTGCACAACACCAAGGCTCAGGTCGTAATGGTTTCTTTTGTTTCCTATTAATACAAATAATTCCATTCTTCTCAACAATTTGTTATTTATGAGTTGTTTCATATACTCCTTGGTCTATATGTTAAATATGTTTTATTTTATAAGATTTTCATGTGCTATTTAATCGTTTGATTGTTAGTGAATGCAGGTTTCGAAGAGAAGGAGGAGCTCATCCGGATCAACGAGGCTGGACTACTACAACAGCGTTGGGTTACAGGTAAGATCTAAACACTTGATTACTCATAGTGTAAATGCATATTTATAGAAGGATTGCTCTTAATTGTCTTGTTTGTCGCTAGAAAGTCTTAGGCTTTTAGGGAGGTTGGCTTTGTCCGTAAAGTCGACTCTTTCCGCATGACAAAATGACGACCCCACTGGGGAAACCATGAATGTGTTTGAGTTCTTTTTGATTTCATATTTTGGTCTGAGAAAAGTCGATTGTTTTCTGGTTTTTGGCTGTCTGACTGTGTATTTGGGTGGGTTAGCTTAGGGTTAAATTAGATTTTTATTTTTCTTAGCTTTGTCAGCAGTACACAGCCTCTGAGTTAGGCACAGTGCATACTTGTACGCACTGCGGCTTTGTGCACAGAGCGTACCCGCACCTGTGTGAACAGATTACCTGCGTACCCCTGTCAATTTTGAGAAAATTTCAATTTTTTCCTTTTTGCTCTTTAGATTTTGTTTTTAATTTGTTTTTCCTGCCCAGATCCATTGGTTTACTGTCAGAGATCTTCACCTGAACTTGTTCCGTTAGTGTCGAGGGTTTTGGTGGAATTCATAGAGATTTTGCCTTAGGGTTTGATTTTTAACTGGTCCTGTAGTGACTTTGGCGTTAGAGGTTGTCAAACTTTGGATCTCCCTGGTTTTGTTCAACCCTCTTAGGAGTCGGGCCTGTCATAGAATTCACCCTTGTGAGAAACCTACCTTTGTGTCTTCTCTTTGCGAATCTCGAAAAAGTTTGTTGATTAAAGCTTTGAATTTCATTCTTGAGAAAAAAGAACAAAAAGATTTCGATTTTGTTTTTTGATTAGTTTATGATTCTGCATGAACTGATCCTTAGTTGCATTTTGACTGAGTAAAACATCCGGGAATTATCCTTGTAGGCTTTTGTCCTCATTATTTTTTGCTTTTAGGTAAATTTCCCTTTAATTTGCTTTTGGGTGATTTTGATTTGATTGTCTTAGATTTGTTAAATTTGATTTTTGATAAATAGTTTTACATGCTTTATTAATATAGGAAAAATACAAAAATTCTTTTGGAAAAAGTTTGCTTTGGTAGCATTTGTAGTCTTTTGAAAGAGAAAGGAAATTTCGTGAAATAATTAGTGGTCATGAGTTGTATGTTTTGAAAAGATAAAGAGATTGTTTCTTTGATTGTCTTTGCCAAGAAAGTTGTTTTCTATAAAATTTGCATTCTCCAACTCTCTTAGCTAGGAGATTCATTGAAAAAGAAAAGTAGTGTAAATCATCTTAGGTGCATCTTTGTAGTGGTTGCGAGTCGAGTCTACACACCACCAGTTTCATCTCCACTACCTTTTGTCTTAAAGAAAAGCCATAAAATTAACGCTTAAAGTAAAATCAACTTAGTAACTTTTTATTTACTAGGGCTCTGAAACACCAATATAGATCAGGCTAGTGTCTTGGAGTAGGAGAGTAATAAACTCTCCAAGACAACAAAACCAAACAAGTAGCTTATCTTGTGATAGAATAAATCCAGTTGTTTCACTTATGCTCTGGGAAAGCTCCTCTTAAAGGAGAAGCACGAGACCGTGTCCGAACCAGTGAGGGGATCAATCCTCCTTCATTGGGAAAGACGCCAGATACGCACGTACTACAAATGGTAAACCTCGGATTATTGTCGAGGAGCCTGGGGTCACTTGTCGGTAAACCTTAGATTATTGTCAAGGAGCCGGCAAGGGGTTTGAGCTTGTTGCTCTGCCCTTGCGTGCTATCGGGTCGTAGACTGTTCCCCCAGGTATATTTGTTGCTGTTGGTAACCTTAGTGACCATTATCTTTAGGATTCTACCGAGGTGACGGTGGAGGGAAGATCCCACTATACCTGGAGCAGACGTCGGCTAGACTCACTTGGATTTTCCGGGGGGTTCACTTCACTCGAGACGGTTAAAGTGGAGGAACTTGTGCCGGTCTATTCATTAAGCAAGTTGCCGGGGTAACTGTTCCACTCGCCACTTCTGTACTGAATCCGGTGATGTTGGGTTTCATCTCCAACTAGCGTTTTCGTTCCGGAAGGCTACTGTTTGTGTTTGGTTTGACGCCCTAGATTCTTTAGGCGTGTGCTTCAAATTTGTTTGGTTCTTTAGAGACTTTAGGCAGTTTGCTTTGAGATTTTACTTTGTTTGCGTGTGCAGTAGTTAAAAGTCTTTAACTGTGGCTAAATTACCGAGACAGTCCCCTGGATCTCGGGGCAAGTCTCCTAAAGTTGTAACCGTGGCTGATTTGTTGAGGAGGTCTCGTAGACTTCGAGGCCAACCTCCCGAAGAGGTTCCGAGTCATTTCGACGGTTTGAAAGTCCTTGTAACTCCTGAAGGCAGTAAAGTAGGGTCACCTGAAGAAGGAGAGTCTTCCTTGGTAGTCCATCTGGTTTACCAAAGTCTAGAAACAGGCTATAATCCTGAAGCTGTTACAGTTTCCGAGCTTGCTGGTAGTTTTTCATCTACTAGTGATATAGGTGAGGAACCTGAAATATCTGAACCTGTTACTCCGACTTCTAGTGCTCCAGATTCACCTAGGGTAGAAAGAGTCATCACCGAAAATATTCCTTCTGGTTTGATAGCTATTGAAGAACTTGCTCCAGAAGAAGATATAGGCGTCCCTATCCCTGAACATCAACCTACTATTGATCTAAGGGAGCGTGAATCCATTTTTTACAGTCCTCCTAGAAGTACTACTTGGTATCTTTCGTTAACTAATTATTTAGACAACTCAGGGTCAAGTTTTTCTCCACCTCGTACTCCTTTTCCACCTGGAGGTATTTATACTCCTGTAAATATGTCTGGTCAGTCGTCCATGTTCACTCAATCACCTGAATCATTTTTGTATGGCGGTCCTTCTGTTCCTACTGGGTATCAGTCACTTGCTGGTACTTTTGCGGGAGCATCTCCTCAACCCATTGAACATGGGTTATTAGCTGGAAACAATGGTAATAATTCGTTGAGCGTAGGAGACATTTATATGATGCCAGGTTCAACTCCTAGTTCTCAACCTCAAGGTGCACAGTTACCGCCTCGGGGGCAACCTCAAGTAACGCCTATGGGGCAACCTCAAGGTACACAAATTGCGTCTGGGGGGAAACCTCAAGGACAGTATATACCTGTGGTACAATACATTCCTCAAGGTCAACCCTAGCCTCAATATGTACCCCAAGGTCAACCCCAGTATTAGTACGTGCCTCAAGGGTATCAACCCCAAGGTCAGTACTCGAGTCAAGGTCAACCCCAGTATCAGTACGTGCCTCAAGGGTATCAACCCCAAGGTCAGTACTCGACTCAAGGTTATCTACCACCTCAAGGTCAAGCTTATGTTCAAAGTATAGGAAATGTACCTGTCAATTATCAATCCTACCCTCAACCTGGTTACGGATCTCAGTATCCTCAACCTTTTACGGGTCAATACCCCGGAATGATAGTGTGGGATCCATCACAAGGTCAACAGGTGTTGCAGCCAAGTATACAGTTGTTACCTCAAACTGGACAACCCGTAGTTTCTGGTTCACCACAGCAACCGCAACCTGTCCAGTCAAATATTCAAACTTTTGTAACTTCGGTAGTTACTCAGTCGCCAATTGCACCTAGTACTCCATCTCAAACGACTGCTACAACTACCGCAACATCCACCGCACTTACTTCTGGAGTATCGACAACTCCGGTTTCTACTGTCTCTACAACCACTCCTCAGACATCTTTACCGTTGTCCGGATCTACGATTCAAACCACGGTTCAGATGCCTATAGGGCAGCCTGGTTTAAGTACTGTTGTAACAAGTCAACCTCAATTCACTTATCAACAATACCAGGGACAGTACCAATTCGGTCCTGTTGTCCAACAACCAGTTTACCAGTATCAACCGTATCCTGGGTACACTTATCAACAACCTCAACAACCCCAGTACGGTCCGGTTAATCCTGGTTTTCCAGGAGGATATAATATCCCGAATGCGATTCCTATTCCTAGTTATCCTGGATATCCTCCTCCTGGAACTGGTATTGTGACCCAGAGTTTTAGAGATCCTAACCGACAATTACCGTCTATCGCAACTTTGGATTTACCCGACTTGACGCGCCTAACGAACGATCCGATTAATTATCTTCCGTTTTGGCCGCCAATGCCTAATAAGTTGCCCAGTGATATACCCAAGTTCGAAGGTAAGTCTGGAGAGGATCCATCAAATCATGTGATGACTTACCACCTCTGGTGTGCCTCAAATTCCATCTCAGATGATTCGATCCGCTTACGTCTTTTCCAGCGTATGCTCATTGGTCTCGTGGCCAAGTGGTACATTGAGTTACCACGGTCCTCTTTTTATAATTTCAGCCAGTTAGCTACCTCGTTCCTAACTCATTTTCAGTTGCCGGTCAGATACGATAATGGTACTGAGTTATTAACTTCATTAAAACAATCGACGTCCACTTATATTTCCGATCATATTCATGAATGGAGACGTCTAAGACGTTTAGTGAAAGTTTTTATCCCGGACCAAATCGTAGCTGAATGGTTTGTTAAATCATTATTATCGAAGATTACTGAAGACGTAGCTAAGGCCGGAGTAGTTACTGAGGAGCAAGTCATTGCTCAAGCCCAGTACCTTGACTTAGTTTATACTCAGTCGGGTACATTGCATGAGAAGATCCCAGATCTTCCTAAGTCGAATCAAATCGCTGCTGCTCCTTCGGGGTCTCATGCTGCTGATGGCATGATTGGTACGGTGAATAATAAAAGTAAGAAGAAATCCTCAAAGAATTCTTCTCCAATAATAACATTACCAGACTCCCTGACAGGAGAGTCTTCTCCTGAAATTACCGCCGACCTTCACGCTGTAGAGTCATCTACGGCTAAATCAAAAAACGGTGGTAAGAAGAAAGGCAAGAAGAAAGAAAAATCACACAAGGCTCCAAAGGAGAAAAAAGAAAAGTCGGAAACCACTGAGGAAAAGCGCAAACCTCGCTATCCTTGTCTAATTTGTGAAGAAGATCATTTTACAAGAGATTGCCCTCATCGGGCAGAGGTTGTGAAAATCGTTAAAGGTTCCCCAACTCCTGCTGTTTTGAAAGATCCATTTCCAAAGTAGGAGAGTAAAATGATAGGGTCTTCCTCGAGTGCCAGTGAAGAACCCATATTGATGATGTCTCATGTACGGATTGCGACTCGATCGCAAGATTATGGTAGTAAGAGTCCTGTTGATCGCAAAGAAGCAGAATCTTCTCATTCTAATCCATCAACCTCAGCTACCGATTCTGATCCACTACAGATCGAGAAACCTAACCCAGACTTAGTAATCAAACCGCCCGCCAAGGGTATACTTCGAAAGTCTGCTTTCAATCCACATGCGAGAGTAGCTCAGAATTATAACATTGTTGAGGACTTAGCTGTTTCACCCTCAACAATGTCGGATTTGGAAGTGCTGCAATCATGTCCAGCACAATGAAAATTACTTTTGTCGGCTATAGGAGCTGTTGATATTCAGGACTCGAACCTGATAATCTTTGATCTAGAAAATAGTACACCGCGTCTCCCTCATCAGATGGCTTTCCAGATTCCAGTGATAGTCAAAAACAGGCCTATTCATCGGACTCTAATTGATGAAAGAGCTTCTACGTGTATTATGTCGATTCAGTGTTGGAGATCGCTTGGTTCTCCTTCACTGAACCAATCCCCGACGATTCTTAAGGCCTTTGATGGCCGTGGGTTCCATCCGTTTGGCATTCTACAGGATTTGCCTATAGGGGTTGAAGGAAAAACCGTTAGTCTGGATGTGGAGGTGGTTGATGCCCCTCTAGACTACAACCTTCTTTTGGGTCGCAGTTGGTCTTATGCTATGACAGCGGTCGTGTCATCGGTCTTCAGAGTTATAAAGTTTCCACACAATGGCAAGATCGTGACAATAGATCAGCTGGCTTATTTTTCATCCGACCCAGCCTCTTCAGAGAGTATCCAGCATGTCAGTAAAACGACTATCGCTTACAAGGATGTTGGTGTAGGATTAGTTAAAGATTCCGGTTTACTGGGAACTTTTCCTTTCCCTCCACTCAATGCAACCCTTCATTTGCTTTCATTCATATGATTACATCAAATACTATTATTTACGATGATCCTTGGATTTTCCCATCTGAATATGAGATAGACTCATTGGTGATGCTATGCCTTTGAGTCCATATGAAATTGCTTATGAAGCCGTGCAGTATTTTACCGACTCGCGTTCAACCCAAATTGACCAAATGAATGTGGTCCATGAGGAATCACTTTTCACATCAACCTCAGAATGGATAGCGTTTCCTGAAGTCGTGTCATCTGACGAACAACTTCGCGAAATCCTAAGTGTAGACGATCTACCATGGGAAGATCTCCATCATATATCTTCGTTTTTACCTGAGGGTGATGACTTTGAAAATGATTTTTCATCAATCTTTACAGCTGAATATGTCAAGGACGCTCAGAATCCCATGAAACATCCTGATTCAGAGTTGAATTTGGGAAGCATTTCCCAAACTATCACCCTTGACATTTCCGTCAAAACCGGAATTATTGAGAACATTCATATAGGTGCCTCGTGTACAAATGACGAAATTCAAACATACAAGGCCCTATTTCAAGAATTCCGCGACGTGTTTGCCTGGTCCTATGAGGAAATGCCAGGAATTGATCCCTCCATTTTTGTTCATGAGATCAAGACCTACCCGGACGCTAAACCCGTTCGGCAACGTCTGCGTCAGATACACCCTAGGAAAGTAGCTGCAATTAAAGCAGAAGTGGAGAAGCTGTTGAAAGGAGGTTTCATTTATCCGATCCCGTTAACGGATTGGGTATCGAATATTGTTCCAGTTAACAAGAAACAAGGAACAATAAGAATATGCATCGACTATAGGGATATAAATCGTGCTTGTCCAAAAGACAACTATCCCACGCCCTATATCGATCAAATAATTGATGATTGTGCCGGCAGTGAAATATTTTCCTTTATGGACGGTTTTTCCGGTTACAACCAAATCAATATTCTACCTGCCGATCAACCAAAAATGGCTTTCATTTGTCCTTGGGGGACATTTGCTTACTGCAAATTACCTTTTGGACTTAAGAATGCCGGAGCCACTTTCCAACGGGCAATGTCTTACGCATTTCACGACATCAAACACATTGTGCAACCGTATCTCGATGATTTGCCTGCTCATTCTTTACATCGAGCTGATCACCTTGTCCACTTACGAGCTATTTTTCTGAGGTGTTGGCATTATCGAATTCGGTTGAACCCACACAAATGTGTCTTCTGCATAGAAGTGGGACGATTGCTAGGATTTGTCGTTTCAAAAGCCGGTATCCGCGTCGATCCCTCGAAGGTAGAAGCTATCATCAAATTGCCTCCTCCTTCGAGTTTGCGCCAACTCCAAAGTTTTCAAGGGAAAGCAAACTTTTTACGTCGATTCATTCCTAACTACGCCGAGGTTACCAAGGGTTTCACCCGGTTGTTGAAACAAAATGCTCAATTCTCTTGGGATGAGATAGCTCAGAAGTCTTTTGATGCACTTAAGCACGCGTTGACCCATGCACCGTTGCTGCATCCTCCCAACTACAACCAGGATTACTTTTTGTATCTCGCCGCCTCCCACTCCACCATTGGAATGGTCTTAGTTCAGGAAAATGAATTCGGAACGGAACATGTGATATATTATCTTAGTCGGACGTTAAATCCAACCGAGCTAAAGTACTCGCATGTGGAAAAGTTGGCACTGGCAGCCGTTCAAGTTATCCAGCGTTTTCGTCACTACATTCTTCTCCGTAAAACTACAGTGATTTCGGATTGCAACCCTATGATCTATATTCTGACTAAATAATTGCTAGGGGGCAAGTACTCCAAATGGATCGTTATCCTGCAGGAGTTCGATTTGGAGTTCGAGAAATCCAAGTCTAAGAAATCCTTAGTCTTTGCCGAGTTAATGTGTGACTTCCCGCGTGCTGACACGGAAACAGTGGCAGAGGAGCCCATTGCGAACGAATATTTGTTTCTTATCAGCACTTTAGATCCGTGGTATGGGGATATAATCGTCTATCTCCAGACCCAATCCTTTTGGCCCGAAATCTCAAAGTCGGAGCGTCGGAGAATTCGATTCCAGTCCCAACAATACAAAATCATTGGAGATACTCTTTATCGTCGTGGGGCGGATTTGATTTTTCGCCGTTGCTTAACTCATGAGGAAGCTGAAAGGGTTTTGAATGACTGTCACTCTAGAGCGTGTGGCGGTCATATGTCTGGGTATGCCACAACCCAAAAGATATTGCGCGCTGGCTATTTCTGGCCGTCCTTATTTAAAGACTGTATTATTGCGGTCCGAAAATGCCACAACTGTCAGGTGTTTGATCGAAAGATGCGCGTGCCACCTGCTCCTCTCCACCCTATAATTGCCGTTGGTCCTTTCGCCAAATGGGGTATTGACTTTATTACTTGTAACCCTCACTCGGCCGGGGGGCATGCGTATATCATCCTTGCGGTTGATTATTTTACTAAGTGGGCCGAGGCGATGCCTACATTCGAGGTAGACGGCAAGACAGCAACAATTTTCGTATTCAATCACATTATTGCTAGGTTTGGTGTCCCACAAGCGATAATCACTGACCATGGGCGCCATTTTCGAAACATTATGATGACAGAACTTACAGGTCAGCTTGGTTTTCGTCATGATAGTTCTACTCCTTATTATCCCCAAGCGAACGGTCTGGTTGAGTCTATCAACAAAGTTCTAGTTATCATGATCCGACGGATCACTGGTATTCATCGGTCGAATTGGCACAACATGTTATTTTCGGTGCTGTGGGCATATCGAACCTCAGTGAAAACATCAACAGGGTTCACTCCTTTCCAACTAGTTTATGGTTTGGAAGTTGTGCTGCCCATTGAATGCGAAATCCCGTCACTGCAAATGGCCATCGAATTACTCCCAGCTACTTCCGAAGAGGAGAAGCATCTGTTATACTTAGCTAAATTAGATGAGACTCGACGTGAAGCTGCTTTAGCAATCGAGACTCACACAAAACGAATGAAAGCTCAGTATGACCGGAATGTGACCCCTCTAAATTTTTCGGAAGGAGACCTAGTGTTGTTATATGATCAAGCTAATGATAAGTTAGGTGCTGGAAAATTCGTTCCTATGTGGCATGGGCCCTACATTGTCAAGCGAAAGCTAGCAAAAGGGGCCTATGAGCTGGTAGACTTTGACGGGGACTCTTTGGGTAAACCCAGAAATGGACTTTACCTAAAGAGGTATTATGCTTAAATGATGGGTATGGAGATTTTAGTTAGGATAGGTTTTTTCTTTTTAGCTGGTATGTGTGCTTAGTTTAGACTGTGTGTTTAGTTTAAACAGTGTGCTTAGTTTAGAGTGTGTGTTTTTCGTCGTTATTCTGGCTTATCTTGGTTTTACTCTTGATATTGCAGATGTCAACGCCTCTCCAAACGTACATTGGATATGCTGATGGTGCTTGTCGTAGTACACGGAATATCTCTTCCGCAGCTTGGGTTATCTATTCGCCCTCTGACGAGTTAGTTTCTATGCATGGGGTGAGCCTCGGTCAAACAACAAACAACATTGCAGAATACAGTGCAGTGATTGAATTATTATCTGAATCTATTTCATTTGGGATTCAGAGTTTGATAGTGAGGTTAGATTCTGAACTCGTTGTATTACAGCTTAATAGAGTCTATGCCATTAGAAATCCAGTGTTATTAAGATTGTTTTTTAGGGTGCGTCTCTTGGAATGTGAATTTTATTACATTGAATATCAGCATATTCCAAGGTCTTTAAATACATTAGCAGATGCAATGGCGTCTCAAATGTTAAATAGACATTTGTAACAATCATAAATGTAAATTTATAAACATTTCATCACACATGTTTAACAAAATAAGCCGGTAATAATGATATATATAGATAGGAGTGTGTCAAAAAATATACATTGTCTTCGATCATAGGTTGAAAAACACCTTATGATCGGCAAAAATGATAAGTACAAAAAACCAAAATGTCACATGTGTCTACAAATGACCATCCAATCACTGGTGGTGCTCTCTATACGACACCACTGCACGGGCTACCCTACACAAAAATCTCCTAAAAGGTCCCGGGACTGCGACTACATAGCGCTGAAGTCTGATAGGAATATCATCTATAGTAGTCTCTGGTATATCCGCCGTCAGACGCTCTAGATCCTGCTCCAACTCAGCTAGTGCCTCTGCAGCCGCGTCCTGTGGGGCCGATGCCGGTGCAGCTGGATGTCTCCTCTCAAAAGCCTGGAGATTGGCTGGACGCCGTGGGCCTACATCTGCATTTTGAAAATTTTTACTGTCAGTTTTGAGACGATATATAAAACAAAAAAAATAGATAATTCAAAAAACTTGTGAAAAATGAAGTACCTCTGTCGTCCCATTGTTCTCCCTGTGGAAGAACCATGTCCAGATCATTGCGAAAATCCATTCCGGCATAAGGAAAATCCTGAATCGCAAAGACCTGGCCCTCCAACCAGTGAAAGTAACCATCAGGAAATCGGACAACTCCCGCTCCCTCATCAGGATGCCGGGCCATTACCGAAACCCACCGCATCAACTTAGGCTCCCGAGGAGGCCCAACTGGAACAGTAAGATGCTGGGGGATCAGCATTGGAACTCTCTCTAGGGCAAAGCTCACAACTAAAGGCCCATATCCAAAGGTCTTCAATTGTCCATTCTTTGCCCTAGTCAGTTGGCCCTTCATATTGGCCAACACAGCATCGCACCAGTTGAAAATGGTGCCTCGGAAGCAATCTATAGCCATCCGTATTTGGGAACCAGTGGCTATGTGCAAAGCGGCAGCACCACAGAGTCTGGTAACTGTAAAGGCAATTACCATAAGTTCAGGACGGGATATGTATTTGATTTCTATCCCCTTCTCCTGGTTTTGATTGTTGCACCACTCTAGTCAGAGACTGGCAAGGGATTGGCCACCCGGCCTAGTCCCGAATAGAGACAGTTGCTCGCCCCTGTTAGGCAAGCCAGTGAGAAAATATATGTCAGAGGGCTCTATCTCGAGCTGGTGCTCTCCGATGTAGAAACATTGATCCTGAATGTTCCACCTTTCAACCAGCCACTCTAAGAATGGCACCTGGGCCCTCATGCCAGGTATGGCCCAGTACTTGTAGAGACCGCATGCCTTTAAAGCATCAATGGAAGGTTGATGACCTATTGCGGCCAAATCGACATCTTCGTGTTCTCTTTCGCGCCAATCTAGCATGGTGGGCAATCTACACACCAAAAAACATTGATTAGAATTCATTAAATCAAATTTTGATGGTTAGGTTTTGAGTTTGGGTTTTGAAAATCCGCTTTGCGCGGAGTATGCACCCCGCGTTCAGAAATCAGAGCGGGGGTACACAGCTGTTCTGAAGGTGGGCTGCGTACCTCGACCATTCTCCCATATACGAAAATGTTGGGGTACGCAAGTCACCCATGGGGCACCTGCGTACCCCGAAAAGCGGACCCTAAAACCCAAAACCCTCTAAAAAATCAAACTAAAGCTTTAAATGAAATTCTAAACGGATGAAATTGAAGAGGAGGATGTTGTGAAATACCTGAAAGAGACGGCGCTCGATTCCGACGGTCGGATTCTCCGCAAAGTCCACGGGAAGTTTCTTGTCAAAAGCCCTTTTCTCTCCCTCAACAGTAAAATGGTAAAAATGACA
The DNA here is from genome assembly GCA_031772625.1 of Pinus tabuliformis. Classification (NCBI taxonomy): domain Eukaryota; kingdom Viridiplantae; phylum Streptophyta; class Pinopsida; order Pinales; family Pinaceae; genus Pinus; species Pinus tabuliformis. Next base: position 62,738,780 of record CM062806.1, read on the forward strand.
TGGTAAAAAGTCTTTTTATAGGTTTTTTGGATAAATGAATGCTAACTTTGTTTATTTTCTACCATGAAAGGATATTTTTCAATGTATTTTTGCCGATCTTAAACAGGTATGAGTAATGTGTTGTTTTTGTGCAGGACAAAGGGACTTTAGGGTGAATTATCATTTTTCACGAACCAAGACATCAGAGTCATATTTTAAGCCCTTTTCTGACTCCTAAAACATGAAAAGATTGCCGAGCGTTTCTTTTACACTCATTAAAATGGAATTAAAAGACGGTCCTCTTATAGCCCTTTTCTGACCGTAAAAACACGAAAAGATTGCCGGATTTTTGTCGTTTTAAATTCGATACTGGAAATAAAACGACGTGTCCTTGATCGCTTTTTACTTTTCAGGTCAAAGGCACTAATCATGAAAGTACTCCTTGGTCGCAAGATCAAGCGGTTCTCTCAGGTATTATTTTATACTTTTTCGGGCTTGAGAGACACAAATTTACGAAAAAGTTCACCTTGGAGTCTTCTTTAATTTTTTCATACTCTCTAAAATTGAAAAACGCCGAGTTTCTCCTATATTGGACTCGTTAAAATTTCACAGTAAAGGACCTGTTCGATTACAAACAGGAACGGACCACTCCTTCTTAGGGTCCGAATTTAAACTAAGTTGGACTCATCCGAAGGATGAGCTTATAATCAAGCATATGTTATCCTCCTCAAGCTTGTAAAAAATAAAGAGGTACTTGCCAGAAATGGTGGGGGAAAAGAGAGAAGAATGAACCTATTTGTTATCCTTTGTTACAGAAGAACCTTATCACCGCTCTTGAACACGACACTTTCCATTCACCTGGGTTGGAAAATCCCTTGCCTTAAAGTTGATAAAACCACTTTGAAAGTATTCAACTGTTTCTGGGTATTAACTTTGGGTCAATCGTCGCCAAGCCATCTGTTGTGTCGTTATGTGTTCAAGAGGTCTCTGCAAACAAACCATTCATATGCAAAATACTTGTCATCCATTTGACCATCCCTGAGTCAGTCCTTACAGCAACATTTCTTCAACTTGAACAATGATTTCGTGTTGTGGGCTTGCCTACAACGGGTCACTTTCTATCGACATCAGCACATTATCTAGAAAGATGACTTAGAAATCATCAGTACCTTGAAGTCTGCATGCATCAATGGCAGGTTTCTCGCCTTTGACAATAGTTTACATCATTGACTTTCGATCAAAGGATTCCGTGACGTGTTCGACATCAACCCATTCATTCACATTTCATGGATTGTACTGGGTACTTTGAGAACCATTGACATCACTGGTGGTCTCTCTCACACTTGTTAACAGTTTACATCATCGACTGGTAATCAAGTGGTTTCTACCATGTTCGACATCAACTCATTTATTCGCATGGATAGAATCGTACCAATTCGGGAAGTAGAGATGAAGACCCTGGATCTAGTTTCCACCATCCAGGCTGCGAGGAGTTTTGTATTCATTATATAGTAGACTTATCATAAACAGATGGCTGCGTCCATACTGTGTCTACAAAAGTCTATGATTGTGATGTATTGCAAAATCATTCTTGTATCAGAGCAGTAGTTAGATTGTTAGTTAAAGTTTTCAATCTGAGTATGGGAATGCCTACCTCAGCGATGATATCATCTTATATATGTATTTTGTGTTGAATATTTGCAGGTTCTGACTGGGCTCTCCGCAAGATACTCCTTGAAATGATAAAGTACTTCACCCTTCCTAGATCATATAAAACCCTAATCTACTACAGGCTTCGCAGTTTAGGGGGCAATCTGTTACACTAAAAAATGTCACCATGACTATTTGCAGTTAGTATGGCTCCATCCACTGTCATACTATCCTCCTTGGCAAGTCTCATGCCTCTGCTCTTCATGTCAAACTCCAAGAAAGAGAGAAAAGTCATTTAAAAGTCAATTATCTCTCGTACGCAGTTTCTCTTAGCCTTACCTGCGTGTACGCAACCCAAGTTCACAATACCTACGTACTTGTATGCTCTGTATGTAAAGGGGTGGGTGCGTACCCCTGTAAAGGTCAAAAGGCGCGAGTTTCATCTTAAAAAAGTTACTTGTGGTCATTTCTAGAGCATTCTAGAAGATGGTTTGACGTGTATGAAGCGCCTCCAGATGGTTCATGCACCCAAAGAAAGAGGAACTTATCCCATGAAGAGGGGAGCTATCCCATTAAAAGAGGGGATTATCCCATTCATGGTGGAGCTAATTAACTTCCTCTAGAGCACTATAAATACAGGCATTGGGCCAGAGGGAGGAGAGGTTGAAAGCTGAACATTCCTAAGGGTAGATGCTGCTGGAATTAGGACTTCCTTGTAGAAGCTTGTGAGGAGAGATTACCATCTTTGCTTGTTCCATTTGGAAGTGGGTGAGCTGATCAGAGTAAAGGAGAACTCTTGTGGACCCTGGGAGGGACCTGCACAACACCAAGGCTCAGGTTGTAATGGTTTCTTTTGTTTCCTATTAATACAAATAATTCCATTCTTCTCAACAATTCGTTATTTATGAGTTGTTTCATATACTCCTTGGTCTATATGTTAAATATGTTTTATTTTATGAGATTTTCAGGTGCTATTTAATCGTTTGATTGTTAGTGAATGCAGGTTTCGAAGAGAAGGAGGAGCTCATCTGGATCAACGAGGCTGGACTACTACAACAGCGTTGGGTTACAGGTAAGATCTAAACACTTGATTACTCATAGTGTAAATGCATATTTATAGAAGGATTGCTCTTAATTGTCTTGTTTGTCACTAGAAAGTCTTAAGCTTCTAGGGAGGTTGGCTTTGTCCGCAAAGTCGACTCTTTCCGCATGACAGAGCTAAAGGAGGAAGAATCATACTCTACAATAGAGGAGGAATCAGAAGATGAAGAGCCACAAACTCCGAGTCTGAGAAGATCAGTTCGAGAAAGAAGGTAGCCAGAAAGGTATAGTCCATCTACTTTATGTTCAATTTTTTCTTTATCTATTATTGATGATGATCCCAAAATTGTGAAGGAAGCAGTAGATTTAGACGATGGAAAACTCTGGAAAGAGGCCATGGTTGATGAAACGGCATCTCTACACAAAAACGAGGCTTGGGATTTGGTGGAGTTGTCGGCTGAATGGAAACCCATTGGCAGCAAATAGGTGTTCAAGAAGAACAAAAATGCAGAAGGAAAGGTGGATAAATACAAAGCTCGGTTCGTAGCAAAAGGTTATTCCTAGGTGCTGAAAATTGATTTTGGTGATATTTTTTCTCCTATTGCCAAGGTAGCTTCTATTAGATTACTTTTATCTGTTGTTGCTACTTTTGATTTTGAGGTAGAACAGATGGATGTGAAGACAACATTTCTTCATGGGGATCTAGAAGAGAAGATCTACATGAACCAACATGAAGGCTTTGCGGTGAAGGGTAGGAAAGAACTGGTATGCAAGTTAAAGAAGTCTCTGTATGGGTTAAAACAGTCACCAAGGATGTGGTATCAGAAATTTGATACATTTATTCGGAGACTTGGCTTCACCAGAAGCAAAGCAGATCTGTGTGTGTAATTTAAATTAACGGGTGACCGTGTTATTTATCTGGTCTTATATGTGGATGATATGTTGTTGGTTGGAAATGACAAAGAAATTATCTAGGATTTGAAGACCCAATTGTCCTCCAAATTCGACATGAAATATCTTGGTGTTGCAAACTATATTTTGGGAATGAAAATTAAAAGAGATCAGGCAAAGAGGAAGCTCTGGTTAAACCACAGGAAGTACGTCGAGACAATATTGCAGAGGTTTAATATGCAGGATAGTAAACCGATGAAAGTTCATATTCCTGGAGGTGTAAAGTTATCTGCTAAAAAGTGTCCCAAGACACATGAAGAGGAAGAGGATATGTCCCATGTTCCATATGCAAGAACAGTTGGTAGCCTAATGTATGCGATGGATTGTACTAGACCAGACATTGCACATGCATTGGGAGTATTGAGCAAGTTTATGTCAAAACCAAGGAAGGAGCATTGGACAGCGATGAAGTGAGTTTTCAGGTATTTGCATGGCACTAGTAATTATGGTTTGTGCTACCAAGGAAGACCAGGATTGGACAGAGTTTTGGATATCCATGGCTTTGTTGATGCAGACTGGAGTGGAGATCTAGATTAGAGAAGATCAACAAGTGGGTATATGTCTAACCTATTTGTAGGTGGAGTCAGTTGGATGAGTAAGAAACAATTTGTAGTGGCACTATCAACTACAGAGGCAGAATACATGGTAGCACTCATGCAAGCAAGGAAGCAGTTTGGTTGCAGAAATATTGTTCAAGTATGGGGTTAGTACAGGGAACTATAAGGATAGACTGTGACAGGTAAAGTTCAATTTTCTTAGCAAAGAACCTTGCATATCATTCAAAGACAAAGCACATTGATTTTCAGTATCACTTTGTGAGGGATATGATAGAAGAAAAAATGGTGTTGCTGGTGAAGGTGGACACTTTGAAGAACACTATAGATGCATTGACAAAATCTGTGAGCTCTGAGAAGTTCTCTTGTTGTAGAGAAACAATGTCCATTGTAGGGATGGATAAATTAATAAGCTCTCTTGTGGCTCCCTGTGGAAAGAAAACAAAAATTGGGAGAATGTTGGGTTGAGTTATATTCTTTCCACGACTAGCCCACGTAGTTAACCGGGGGGTTAGAGGGGGGGTAGAGCCCCCCCACCCCCTTCATTGTGCCGATTGCATAACGGGGGGGGGGGTCATAGGGGTTTTGAGGGGTGTAGGTAACCCCACTCTATGGGGTCCGGGGCAGTGCCCCAGAAAATTTTAGTTTTGGAACCTATGTTAGGTTGGGCAGACCCACCTATGGTTTTGTGCATGATTTTCGCACATGTTTTTGGACGCGATGGTTTTCAGTCCATGGTATTGGATGCTTTTGCATGTATAAATATGTATTATAACATTGAAAGAAACACAATGAAAAATCAAGTTGGTAGTCCCAATTTTGGGATCAAGGGGAAAATCTCTATGTATATGTGTTTTATGTGTTATGCTCTCGCATTGTTTATTTTCTGTGTTTTAGAATTTTTATGCAGGTAATTTCTCTACGCAGTTAAAATGTACACCAAGAGGTCCAAGGAGAAAAGGAAAATAGTGTTTTTTATAGATACCAAGAAATCAAACTTAAGAATGAAATTCTTAAGAATAACACCTATAATCAGTTCTGGAAGAAGACTTCTAGTTCACAGTGCAGATTACTATCAGTTTTTGATACAAAACAAGGAAAGATGCAGATGGCTTTTCTTCAAGCCCAAGTTCAACATCCAAAGACACTAGCTGATTATAAGAGAACATCATTTTAATTCAACACCAAATATATCCATCCCATTGATCAAATATATATGCATAAAAATATTGGTGAGATGATTTCCTCTACATTAACAAATATTTCCATGTCACTGTCAAAGCTGCAGGTTTGATATGCAAATATTCAGTCTCAGTTTTAAATGGAAAAGGTATCTTCTTTAGCAAAATACAACATGATCAAATCTTTGGAATATTTTGTAGTCAAGATAGGATATGATCCTAAATATATAAATGTTGAAGAGGAGATTATCAAAAAGAAAAATCTAGACATTGCAGCATTGAGAAAGCAGCTGAAACTATTAGCCACAAAGGAACCCTTGACTAAAGACATTGAAGAAAATGAAAGACAAAAGGCTGACATGATAAAGCTAATCATAGAGAAGAATATTCAGATCAGATAGATTGAGGCCGAAATGGAGAAAATGATCAAAGAGAAAGAACAGAGTCAAAGGGTAGCCATAGTTCGCCTAGATGCCATACCCATCACTCACCTCCCAACTATAGGAACAACAACTGCAACAGATTATTTAACTCAAGCTACAAGTGCTGAACAGGTGACAAAGACACTGGAAAATATGTCAATTTAGTATGAATAAATTAAGACATTGTAGGGGCAGCTCAAAGCTCTACAAGAACAGAAATCCAGAACTGAAGCTTCTCATATGGCTGAAGTACAAAATTCATAAAGGCTGCTAGAGAGATTGCAGAAGGTATAGAAGGATACATCAATTGGTCAGATCTTGGAACAAGCCAAAGAAACCATTTGGATGGGTATTTTGGACACCATGAATGAGATTTGACCATGCATCCAAATCATTTTTGAATAGAAAGAACTGATACAAAAGGCCACTGAAACCATTGTGAAAGTAAGGGAAAAGTTTGGATACATGCCCATAGAGGCTTCCAACATCATCAAATCCCTGAATTAAAGAATAAGTATGAACTTGAACAATTAGGAATTAGTGACAAAACAACCACCATCCTCAAAGCCAAGAAAGTTTTGACTAAAATAAATCTCATTGATCAATTAGAGGAAAGGTGTGAGACATTAGAGTTGGGAGTGAATAGTTTTTTCAACAGAATTGAAGCATTAGTCCAAAAAGGATTGACCAACGTATATGTGATTAATGAAAAACTGATTACTCGGGAATATTATGTTTTAAAGATGAAGGAAGTGGCCAAAAGCAGTGTTAAATTCAGTGGTATAAAATGAAGCATGACAGCTAGAGAATTTTTAGAGACAATGGGAAATGAATTCTTCATCCCAAATGAGGTAAAACACGTCTTTAGAGTAAAGCCAACATTTGAAAAGTATACTAAGGTTCATGAGATTTACCTAAGGGTGATTAAGTTAACCATTCCAGATAAAAAAGGTGGGAGGAACTATGTGAATTATTGGATTAAAAGAAACTCGAACACAATAAGAATATCAACTAGCACATCAACCAACACAAAAACTAGCACAACACAGTTATAGGCTGATTCATCAACCGAATCCTCCAAAACAAAGCCACCTCTTCACACAATTGTCCACCTTTGCTATAATTCTGCAAAAAGATCAATTTTACTATTTAGGATAAAGCTAATGATATACTGTCAGTTGAGACAACGATTTTGTAATTATTTTGTAATTGTTTTTTATAAATACTTCGTTGTTTGAAGTATTAAGTGTTGATTGTTGAATATAATTTTCCTCTGCAAATTGTAATTTTCTGGTTGATGGAAGCATCAATAATACCAAGGCATTGTTCACAGGATTCATGTGGTGTAGTGATGTTTTTCTTCTATTCATGTGTTTAATCATTCTCTTTTCTCTTTCATTTTTGAAAAGCTTAATTACATAATAGAAATTGTGACAAATAGGATATGTTATACATAGCACCCTATTCTAGTTGTTAGTAATTTACAAGTTTTTTGCTAAAGTCAAATTAAGGAAAAATTCATTGCTAATAAGTTTCTATTGAATCTTAGATTTCTTTTGTTTCATAACTCATTTAAAATTATGAAATATCTAACTGGTGCAACCTAGCTTTCCCTATGAAGATCCTTCAAAATTTGATGCAAATCTAGTTAATCTTTAGACTCCATAACACAGTCGAATTATAAGAATTTAATCAACCAAGCAATCCAATAAAGAACAATCAGTACAATAATAACTAGCCTAAAATTTACATCAAACATAACTAAATTTTACAGAGAGATCCCTCTCTGAAGCTGGCAGGGCTAGATCCCAACTTCCAAAGTGGTTTTGATGTTGTCCTATGTGTTTACTCCCTCAACCTCAAAAATACAGAACGACAACATAGTGGTGACCATACTGGGGAAGAATAATTTTTAAATTGAAAAATCATTATTCCCTGGTAGTCAATCAGTATTTCTATAAATCAAAACTCTTATATTACAATGAAATACGTGATTTGAGGTTGTAATTTTTGTATATATTTGAGTGTGTGAGAGATTTTATTTTTTTAGCTGTGTGATCAATTTTTAATAGATTTGGCTCCTAGAAGAAATTTGACTAGAGCTCACCCAGATCCCAACTCTGCTGAATTTTTAGATAATCCAGAGAAATTAGTGAGAAAGTGAAGTCTTACAGAGAGCTAAGGCAGTAATAGTCCTCTGTCTAGGTTCAATTCTCTTCCTGAGAATATTCCTTTGTCTAGGTCTAACTCTCTTCCTGAGAAGTTTGAAGCTATTCAAGACATAGAGTTTGATTTTCCTTTCCAGCATACTTTGTTTAGGACAAAATCTCAGATTTTTGTAGATCAAACTATCGTAGATGAATCTTTAATACAACCATATATACCCCAAACTCAACATTCTGAATTAGATCTTGATCCACAATACCTACAACAATTTGATAAATTACAAGGTCTAGTGATGGTTTTGGACCAAGCCATTAAAGATTATTATATTCAACATGTTATGCTTCTTAACCTGCAAAGCGATACCCAAACATAGAATTTGCGAAGAAAAATACCGAGAACACAAAATATGCGAAGAAAATATACCCAGAGCACAGAATAGCAATGATTTTATTATCCAGAGAGAAATGTTCACAGGCCTCTTTGAGGGGGCAACCTCCAATAGAGCAGAGCTCGATTACAAAACAAGACACAATACTCCTCGCAGGGAGTCTCTATCCTTTATATATGACTCATACATGCAATACCACGAGCCAATATCGTGGATTTTATTAATACCATCTATCTAATACTACCGCCCATTTACCATCTAACTAATACTACCGCCCATTTGCAACTAACTGTGGTCCCGTCATTAACTGCGGGTTAACCACTTACAATTATTAATATGGGCTTTATTGACTCTTGACTATGACGTGATCCCATGACATAAATAAGGGGGTTAGGGTGGGACCGTAAAATTCCCTCCCCCTTAAGACTAGCCTTGTCCTCAAGGCTGAAGCTACGGAAACTGCTGAAGAATAGTGGCTGGTTCCCAAGTTGCATCTTCCGGCGAGGTGTCTTTCCATTTGACTAGGACCTCCTTGATCACGCGGCCACGCAGGTGCTTGTCTCGTGTGTCTAGAACCTATTCAGGTTGAAGCCAGATTGATCCTTCTTCATCCAATTCGGGTAGACTGGTTTGAACTCGGCAATTGTTCCCAATCACTTTCTTGAGGCACGATACATGGAAAACTGGATGGATTTTTGCTGTAGGTGGCAAAGCCAGCTTGTAAGCCACTTCTCCAATGCGCTGAAGTACTTGATATGGTCCGTAGAACTTTGGAGATAGCTTTTGACAGCCCTTGTCTTTGAGTGAGGTTTTCTTATATGGTTGCAGCTTCAAAAAGACCTGATCCCCTTCTTGAAATTGGCGCTCTGAGCGATGTTGGTTAGCCTGTTGCTTCATACAGTTCTGAGCTTGATGAAGATTCTCGCGCAAGTGGGCCAGCATGGTCGCACGGTGTTGTAAGAGTTGATCCACTGCTTGTACTTTGGAGCACCCCGTGAGGTAAGAAGTAGGGGACGGCGGAAGTTGTCCATAGACTGCTTCATAGGGAGTCATTTTGGTGGTGGCATGATAGTTGGTGTTATACCACCATTCCGCCAGAGGTAGCCACTATGCCCAAAGGTGTTGTTTTTCTGATGTGAAACACCTAAGGTAGGTTTCTAGAAATTTGTTGACCGCTTCTGTTTGACCATCTGTTTGCGGATGATATGAAGTACTGAGTTTGAGTTGAGTGCCTTGTATTCTGAAGAGCTCCTGCCAAAAATTACTGGTGAATATTGGGTCACGGTCGGACACAATCGAAGTGGGCATGCCATGCAATTTGAAGATTTGATCCATGAAAGTTTGAGCAACCAAAGTAGGGGTGAATGGTTGGGGTAGAGCACAGAAATGAGCATACTTCGATAGTCGGTCCACGACCACCATGATGACTGAAAGCCCGAATGTCCTGCAATGGGGGAGGAGTGCAATTCTGCCAAAATGCGACTTTTGAGGGTGGAGGTTAGTGATATGACGACTCTGTCCTTGTAGCGAATAATATCATTCTGCCACGAGTAGCCCTTGTTGGAATTAGGATCTGCCTGTAATTGAGAAATGAGTTGGGAGAGCTCAGGATGCGAAAACCATTCCCTGCGAGCCTCTTCAATCCAGTCTGGAATGGGGAGGGATATTGCGAGCAGAGTACTTTCCTCCTCAAATTGGCGTGACAATGCATCTGCTACCTTGTTGTCTTTCCCTTTCTTGTAAATGATCTCATAATCATAACCCAGCATTTTGGCTAACCATTTATTTTGTTGGGGGGAAGATAGGCGTTGCTCCAAAAAATATTTGAGACTGTGATGATCTGTGCGGATTTGGAAACGTCGCCCCAACAAGTAAGGTCGCCAGGTCTCCACTGCATGTAAGATGGCCATCATTTCCTTCTCATAGGTAGATTGGCCCAAGTTCTTCCCACTTAGTTGTTGGCTGGTGAAGGCCAATGGTCGCCCTTCCTGCATTAAGACTGCTCCAATACCTGTTCCTGAAGCATCAGATTCGATGACAAATGTTTTGGTGAAGTCTGGTAGTGCTAAGACCGAAGTGGAACACATGGCGGTTTTGAGAGCGGTAAATGCATGTTGTGCCTCGTCGTTCCAGAAGAAGGAACTTTTCTTGAGAAGTTGCGTCAGGGGCTTCACTATGCGGCCATAGTTGCGGACAAATTTACGATAATAGCCTGTGAGACCCAAAAATCCTCTCAAGCTTTTCAAGGTCTTAGGTTGAGGCCATTCTTGCATTGCCTGGATCTTTTTGGGATCAACCTTGACACCTTCACGGCCCACAATGTGGCCTAAATACTCAACTTCTTCCATGCCAAACGCACACTTAGACATTTTGACAAATAATTTATGCTTGCTGAGCAGTTGCAAGAGGATATCTACATGCTTAAGATGTGCCGCCCAAGTGCCACTATAGATGAGGATGTCATCGAAGAAGACCAGGACAAATTTTCTGAGATATGGTCTGAGGAGGTGATTCATAAGGCTCTGAAAAGTGGAGGGGGCATTACAAAGACCAAATGGCATGACCAAGAACTCATAATGGCCTTCATGAGTTCTGAAAGTTGTCTTGGGAATGTCAACTTCCTTCATGCGAATTTGGTGGTAGCCTGAGCGAAGATCCAATTTAGTGAAGAATTGAGCCCCATTGAGTTCGTCCAGCAAATCGTCAACCACTGGGATGGGAAATTTATCTTTGACTGTTAACTTATTGAGGGCCCTGAAGTCTGGACACATCCGCCACTCCCCATCTTTCTTGAGGACCATGACGACTGGAGATGAGTAAGGACTAATACTAGGACGAATGACACCTACTTCCAACAATTCCTTGATGATTTTTTCTATTTCATTCTTTTGGGTGAACGGATGTCTGTATGGCCGCACATTTGGGGGTTGGGCCCCTGGGACCAATTTGATGCTATGATCATGTTCCCCTCGCGAGGGTGGAAGTTCATGAGGTTTGTCAAAGACCGTCCGATGTTTATTCAAAATCTGTTGCATCTCAGGATGAATTGGCGAAGACATGGTCTCTACTACCTGGATGGAATTAAGTTGAGCTACTACTCCATGATGGCCCTTTTTTAACAATTTTTCCATACGATGCGAGCTTATGATAGAAGGGGCTCTTGCTTGTAGCCCATGGAGGGTATGTGTGTAGTCATTCTGCTTAAAACTCATATATAACTCCTGGAAATCCTTTGTGATTGGCCCAAGAGTGCGGAGCCATTCCGCACCTAGGACAATGTCGCAGCCCCCCATGTGTATTGCAAACATGTGGGTTTTGAATTGATAATCCCCCATTTGAATTTTGACATTTTCACAGCGACCTTCACATTTCATTGTGCCTCCATCTGCAATCTAGACTTGGAAGTTAGAAACTGCTCGGACATAACAATGCGCTGCTTCAGCGATCTTTTGGTGGATGAAATTATGGGTACTTCCACTATCAATCAAAACTATTACTGGCCGATGTTTAAGAAAACCCCTGATTTTGAGAGTTTGAGGTGAAGAGATTCCAGCCAATGCATGCAGCGAAATCATAGGTTCATCAGATACCATCTCTTGTTGGTTATCTTCTTCGGTCGCCTCTGGTTCCTCAAGTGGTGGATCTTCCTCGGTGGAGCTGTATTCAGTGGCATCGATTTGAAAAAACTTGTGCTCTTTGCATTTATGACCCGGGGAGTATTTTTCATCACAGTAGTAACATAGTCCTTGCTTCCTTCTTTCGGCCATTTCTGCAAGTGACACCTTTTGAATCTTAAGTGTTTGGGTCATATTGGGAGCCTGGGAGGGACGACCTTTAGCAGGAAAGTTGAGGCGGCTGGATTGAGCTGTTAAAGCCCATTCCACCTTACGGGCTATCTGGCAAGCCTCGTTCCATGTGGGGGGGTGGTGGAGTAGAACCTGAGCTTTGATGGCTTCTTTAAGACCGCTGATAAAGCATTCCATGTAGAATTCATTTGTGAGACCCTAAGTGCGGAAGGCTAAGGCTTCAAAAGCGGTAATATATTCATCCACTGTACCCGTCTGTCGGAGCTTAGTGAGGCGCCCCAAAAAAGAGTCTTCCTGTTCAAAGCGATTTCGAAGAGCTTTGGTAAATTGGCCCCAATTCCGAAATTGTCCATTGCATCACTGACACCATTCCTTCCATTCCCATCGTTCACTGTCCAAGTACATGGTGCCCACCATAAGCTTAGTCCCCTCATCTATGATATGATTCAATTGAAAATACTGCTCCATTTGTGCTAGCCATGCGGACGTGTGAGAACCGTCAAATTTATTCATATCCAACTTGGGAGGTCTCTGATTGGGTGGTGGATGGGTGTGCCAGACGTGAGGAGAGTGGCTAGACTCCCCATCATGGTATTCATGACCCTTATACTCCTCCTCGCGGGCTGGCATCTTGCCCTTGTCCGTTAGTAGGCCATCTAATCCTTTAAGATGAGTTTCGATCCGTGCCACCGTAGAGCTGAGGGAGTGCACCTCTTCTTCTATTTTTTCTATCCTTTCAGTGGCCATTGCTTGAGCGCGAGTTTCTACCATACACCTGTCTGACGAAAATTTGGGACCGCCGAAATTTTTTTTACTAAGAATTGAATGGTACCACCTTGCTCAGCTCGTCGTCCTGATTCTGATGGGCTAGGTCACCAATAAGCGCCCCGGAAGATCTCAGAATTTTTTTTTTTTTTTTTAGAAAACTCCTAACGGAGTTTTACTCCTTTCTGATCAATACTGCAGTCGCCAAATCCTCAAAATGTCAATGCCACCAAAAGTCCTGCGAAAATCATATGCAGGTATAGGAACCCTTCGCAACTACTCCGATCTGATGGATCTGAGATATCTGAATGGTGGAACACTGCTGCTGCTGATCTGAAATATCCGATCTGGTGGATCTGAGAGATCTGAATGGTGGAACAACTGCCGCCCCTGAACTGGAATAGATGATGTGTGATCCCCCAATAGAAAAGGGAACTATGGTCTTGGGGAGTGTCAGGTGCTACAGATCGCAATATACATAAGGGTCTGACAGTAGTACTCGGCCCAATGTTTCAAGGCTCTAACTAAGGAGGATCGACCGTACCCTTAGCCGTACAACCCGCCTACCCTATCGTACGGGCGAGTAATCTCTCCGAGTGCTGTTCTCGGTGTACTGTAGCAACAAGACGACCGAAGTTTTATCTATGGCGAGGCTTCAAGGGAGCTAGGGGGCTTCCTATATACCCAGAGGGTACGTGGAAGACAGTCCGTGCGCGGTTCTGTCTAATGCGCTACTACTCAAAGGGGTACCCACAGGGGTTACAAGGGAGTCCAACAAACGTGACCACCTCTTGTATTTCCTGCGTGCATGCCTCCCCAAATCCGCAGGTTTATGCGCTTAACGACAAATCCCGTGGTTTAAAGATGCCGGAACACGTCTCTAGCCTAAAAAAAAATTTGCTAAAATTTGGAGATCCCACCGAGCCCTGGAAAGTGCTCTGATATCACTTGTTATGCTTCTTAACCTACAAAGCGATACCCAAACATAGAATTTGCGAAGAAAAATACCGAGAACACAAAATATGCGAAGAAAATATACCCAGAGCACAGAATAGCAATTATTTTATTATCCAGCGAGAAATGTTCACAGGCCTCTTCGAGGGGGCAACCTCCAATAGAGTAGAGCTCGATTACAAAACAAGACACAATACTCCTCGCAGGGAGTCTCTATCCTTTATATATGACTCATACATGCAATACCACGAGCCAATATCGTGGATTTTATTAATACCATCTATCTAATACTACCGCCCATTTACCATCTAACTAATACTACCGCCCATTTGCAACTAACTGTGGTACCGTCATTAACTGCGGGTTAACCACTTACAATTATTAATATGGGCTTTATTGACTCTTGACTATGACGTGATCCCATGACATAAATAAGGGGGTTAGGGTGGGACCCTAACACAACAATCTATTGAATTTTTCAACTTTAACAATTGCAACAACTTCTTTTTCGACCTCTCAATCTTCCCAGTCTATTAATCTACAACTCCCTAGTCGTACTTATTCTATAGTCTCTACTTTTTCACCTATAATATCTCAGATTGGTGTTCCTAATATCCCTGTATTTATCACAACTACACCTTCCACAGGTCCATATTCCATTTAATTTCGCAACCCAGCTATGGCAGGTAGGTATGCACCTTTGGTGTTACAAGGCCAACTAAATGTTATGCCTAAAAATTATCAATCCAAAATTATAACCTTTGATAACACTGGTTCTCATACTGCTCAACAACATGTTGATAGAATGAATGATGTCTTTTACCTTCAGGAAGTCGATGAGGCTGATGTAAAGATGATACTATTTTCTCAAAGTCTAAGAGGTGATGTCAAAAAGTGGTTTAGGATTTTACCTGCAGGAAGTATATCCAACCTTGATGCATTCCATAAAAATTTCTTAGCTAGATGGGAAATCAAGAAAATTTGACTTCAACTCTTGAATGAATACAAAATACTTAAAATAAAACCAAATGAAACTGTGAAGTAATACTGTGAGCGGTTTAAAATTGTTTTCAATGCAATTCCCATAGACATCAACCCTTCCCTAGCCTAGATTTAATTTATTTTCCTGATGGTTTTGATGTAGACATGGAGTATCAACTTAGAGAGAGACTCTGCCACTTTAGAAGAAATGCAAGCCAATGTTATACAAGTTGAAGCTAACATCTTAGCCAAGAAGGCCAAACCAAAATCTAAATGCAGGGTTACCATTAAAGAAGAGCGTTCCACTTCTACCTCTGATCACAAAATTGATAACCTAGTGAGGGTAGGGGAAAATATGATGCAAAGAGTAAGCATAAATGATCAAGCTCAAATGAGATTAAATCAAAGTGATCCTCAAAATAGGAATCAAAACTTGAGAAGAATGTCCCCCAGATCAAACAACAAGAACAAAAGGTCGATACCAACAAGTCTGGCCTCATTTTCAGGAACATTGTACTGATGATGAGGGTAATATGATTGAATATTTAGATGGAAGTCAGATAAAAATGATGAGAATAAATGACAATGAAACTAATTTTCTCACTCAAGAGGAGCAAGAACTTTTCCTCCTAACTCAAACTGAACTTGACTCTAAAGAATTAGATGAATATAAACAAGGTTTTGAGAATGCCATTATGAAAGTACATAGGCAGTATAACGTTACGAGAAAAAAGATTTCAGACACTCTCAACTGTAAGAACTCTGAGAATCCTTATAAGAAATCCTCTGACATTGATGCTAGGAAAACCACAAATAATTCTCCTAAGAAAACTCTTGATAATTCTAGCAAAAAGAAAGTAGAAACTCTTGTCAAAAATAGATAGTGTTTCAAAAACTACTCAAACTGATATCCCAACCAAAATTCAGTGAAAAGAACATATATCAAAATAAATTACTGATCAATCTGATTTTCCCAACCTGATTAAGATTCAAACATCGTTCAACATTGAGAATGAATTAGCAAAACTAAAAATTCCTATTCCCCTAACATATTTAATGAACAAAAATATGTACCGACCTCAAGTGATGAAAGCTCTAAACATAAGGGAAAACACAGACTCTGTTAATTTGAATGATGACCAGCCTGAACTCTTATTTGGGCAAGAAGTTGAGGGAAAACCACAGGAAGGGGGTGTTCCTCCATTCTATGTTAGCCTTAATATTCATGATAAGGTCCTCCATAATTATATGTTAGATTCAGGTGCTTCCCACAATTTAATGCCTAAAGTTGTTATGGAAAAACTAGGACTTGACATTACCAAGCCTTATAAAGATTTATATTCCTTTGATTCCAACAAAGTAAGATGTTTAGGTCTCATTAAAGACCTGTGTGTTACTTTAGCTCAAATCCCAGCCAAAAGTCTAGTAATGGACATAGTGGTTGCAGATATACCCCCTAAGTATGGCATGTTGTTGTTACGCTCATGGGGAGCAAATTTACAAGGGACCTTACAAATGTATATGACTTTTACCACCATACTAGTTTTTGGTCAGCAAAGAATATTATATAGGGAAACCTTGATGAAATTCATGGTGAGTAGTCAAGAGAAGCCTCACAATTATCCTCTTTACTCTATCCACTTAGATTTAGAATCTTTCATTCTTTATAATGATGGAGACATGAACACTCAGGTTAACAAAGAAGAAACTGACATTTCTAAAATTGATCCAAACCAAACACAAACAGTAGAATAGAACACTCTTCATGAACCTCTTTGGAATATGAGCTTTGATGACTCTTATAGTAAAGAGGGTCTTGGAGCAGGATTGTGGGTTGAAAATATAAGAAACAATCATGCTGAAGGTCATTCATACAAACTAAATTTTCAGTGTACAAATAATATAGCTGAGTATGAAGTGCTTATAATAGGATTGCAATTGTTGAAAAAATTGGGTGCCAAGAGAATCTCCATTCAGGGGGATTTTGAGTTAATTATAAAATAAATTAAAGGAGAGTATTTTGCCAAAGCACCCTAGATTGAGAGCATACAAAAATGTTGTGCTTGATTTTCTAGAGAGTTTTGTGGAATATGACCTTTCTGCAATTCCTAGAAATCAAAATATCCTGGCCAATAGTCTGGATTTTTCAGCTAGCTCCTATAAAATGTCTTACCCTAATCTACAATATACAACTGAAGTGAAAAACCGACCAGTTGTACCAAATAATATGAAATATTGGCAAGTGTTTGGCAATGATAAACAAATTGAAAGCTTTCTGCAGTCTAAGGATGAAATTGAAGATGATAGTATAGACTTAGAGTGTGAATTAGAGAATCAATTAGTTGTGCATTCCAATGTAGAAAGGCAATTAGATAATTTATATGTAAATATACATATAAATAAAGTCGTGATAAACTATAATTTCATGAGATAGGTCCAGAGAAAGAAGAGTTTGAAACAATTTAGTTAAAGGATAATGTTTTACCTAGAGATCTAGTTTCATTGAAAGAATTATTTGATTTCAGCGATGTGGCTAAGAAGCCTAATATCTAGCCCACAAGGGCGGCAGTGAAAGAATGCGACATAGGCAGTGAAAAAGACCCTAAAATGATAAAACCTTCCAAATCACTACTAGCTTCTCAAAAACAAAAATGTATTGCTTTATTCAAATAATTCAATGATGTTTTTACTTGGAGCTATGAAGATATAAAAGCTTATGATACAAATATTATACAACATAAAATTCCAATTAAGGAGGATCATAAACCATTTAAACAAAAACTTCGAAGGATAAATCTAGTATTGATGCCTCGAATTGAGAAAGAAATTAAAAGAATACATGACTCTAAAATCATAGTCCCTTTTAGGTACTCTAAATGGGTTTCCAATATAGTACCAACTAGGAAGAAAATAGGTGAAATCAGATTATGTATATATTTTAGAAACCTTAATAATGTTTTCCTAAAGGACAACTACCCTTTATAAAAAATGGATCACATCTTACAAAAGGTAGTTGGATCTTCTAGGATTTCTTTATTAGATGGTTTCTCAAGCTATAATCAGGTTTTAGTTCATCCTGATTATCAAGATAGAAAAACATTTACTACTCCATGGGTACCTTCATGTATGTGAAGATGCCTTTTGGGTTAATGAATGTTGGAGCCACATTTCAAAGAGCAATGGATATTTCCTTTGCTGATGAAATTGGCAAGTTTATTGTGATCTATCTAGATGACATTATTGTTTATTCCAAGACTGATGAAGAACATTTGTTACATCTGAGAAGAGTATTTGAGAAATGCAGAAGGTTTGGAATTTCACTAAATCCTAAGAAAACACTTTTTGGCCTTGAAGAGGGAAAACTTATAGGTCATATCATCTCTAAGGAAGGTATTAAAATTGATCCCAAAAGGATTGAAGCCATTTTGAAAATCAACCATCCTAGAAACATTAAGGAACTGCAATCATTTATTGGTAGAATACAGTTCCTAAAGAGATTCATTCCCAACCTTTCAGAACTCCTCAGAGACATAACAAATATGCTGAAAAGGGACTCAGAAATAAGGTGTAACATTGAGGCTAGGCAATCATTTGATCAAGTTAAACAAGAATTGACAAAAGCACCAATCCTAATCAGTCCAGATTTCACTAAGGATTTTATAATCTTTTCATTTGCATCTGAACATATTGTTGCAGTTGTCCTTTTACAGAAAAACGATGATGGATTTGAAAATCCCATTGCTTTCTTCAACAAGTCTTTAAGGGATGTTGTATTAAAATATAACATAATGGAAATTCAAACCTTTGCATTGATAAAAGCAATCAAATATTTTAGGGTCTATATCCTCCTTTCTCACATAATTTCTTATGTACCAAATGTTGTGGTTAAGGATATTTTAACCCAAAATGGACCAAATGGTAAAAGAGGCAAATGGATTTCAATAATTCTTGAGTATGACATGGAAATCAAGCCCACCAAGCTTATAAATGGACAAGGGTTAGCTAAATTGATGGTTGAGTCAACTTTCATGCATTAGATATCAATTGTGTAGCTACATTAAATGATCAAGAGGAGCAGGTGACTCCACAATTAGATGAGGCTTTTATGACCTCACCCTGCTATGCAAAACTCATTTTTGTCTTATTCAATTAAAATGCTCCTCCTAGTTTAACTAAGACAAAGGCTATATTTCTAAAATTCAAAGCAATTAAATTTTGCATCGTAGATAATGGTTTATATTGGAAAGATGTTGGTGGTAGTTTACTAAAGTTTCTATAGAAAGATTATGTAGATAGAAAAAAGCAGGAATTCCATGAAGGTGATTGCGGTGGACATCTATACTGGAAAACCACTGCTAACTAGATCCTTAGAGCTGGTTTCTACTAGCCTACCCTTTTCCTTGATGTTCATAAGAAGGCGACCTCTTGCCAAAAATGCCAAGTATTTGAGCGGAAAATAAAACTATTGCCTCTACCTTTAAAACTCATATCTGTTGAAAGTCCTTTCCAATAATGGGGATTTGATTTAATTGGAGAAATCCATCCATCATCCACTACCCAAAACAAATGGATCCTCATAGCTACCGATTATTTCACCAAATGGATTGAGGCCACACCTTCTATATTGGCTACTGATGTTGTTATTATCAAATTTCTAGAAACCAATATCCTGTCTAGATTTGGTTGTCCCAACAAGTTCATTACAGATAATGTTGTAGCTTTTAAGTCCAAGAAAATGATAGACTTTTGTAACAAATACAAGGAAAATTTTATGGAAATTTTTCTTGAAGTTTAAAAACATTGGCGAATCTCACTAATCCCTAATATGAAAATTATAAAATGTTTATTGATATATTTGTATAATTATTCAAATTTATAATGATTTTATATATAGTCTCTATATAATGTTGGAGAGTTTTAAGGTGAAATAATTTTATATTCTAAAATTTGGGTGAATCATCTTTTATAAAAATTGGAAATTGGCAAATCTTTTTTGTGGAAAAATCATGGAAAATTAGCCCATTGGGTGAACATTAGCCCCTAAAATTTTCCATGAACAAATATCATATTACTTTGGGACATTCCACTGCTTATTACCCATAGGGTAATGCGTTGGTTGAATCCTCAGATAACAGTTTGGTAAACATTATTAAAAATATGTTAGAAGAGAACAAAAAGTCATGTTACAACAAGCTGATAAATGCACTTTGGGCTGATAGACTTACAACAAAGAAATCAATTAGCATGTCACCATATCAATTGGTTTATGGGATGGATGTTGTTTTTCCATCTTATTTAGGAGTTCCAGTTATGAAGATAATTTAGGAATTGCAGGTTGAGACTAATTACATCTAGAGGAGGATTGATCAAACTATTCAATTGCAACAATCTAGGGAAGTCTACAATAAAGCTCAGGTCATCCAGGAGAATATTAAACAGATTTTTGATAGAAGAACTAAAGCAGATGATTTCACCTTGGGTGCCAGAGTTTTAAAATGGGATTCCAGAGGAGAGGACAAAGGAAAGCATGGAAAGTTTGGCAATCTGTGGACAAGACCTTATATCATTGATGCTTTCAGAGGATACAATGCATTTTGTCTCAAACATCTAGATGGAACAAAAATGCCTGGAGAACCTGTGAATGGCATAATGTTGAAGCATTATTTCTCTTAGCAATACATGTTTTCTTGCATCAAACCATTGTAGATATCATTGTCTTTATTATTTTGATTCGGTGACCTATTGACAGAAGTTAAAGCCTGCAGAGAAGGCCCTAAGCTTCGATTGATATGTTACCATAATTACATAACAAAATATGAAATGAGGTGTAGATATTGTTGAAATGGAATACTCAGCGCTATTGATCAAATGTTCTTATCACCTCACATGGAGAGTGACATCCCTAGTTGGAGCCACTGTTAGGGTCCTATAATTTATAGGATCGTAAGGTGATTGAGTATTTTATCTCAGAAATATCATATTGTAAATAATTGTCAATTTGCAAATGATTTCCAAAAAAAAGAAAAATAGAATAAAAATTAAAAGAGGGCTATAAACAAAAAATATTGAAAAAGAATAAAAGATAGAACCCCATCAAAAGAAATAAAAACAAAAAGAAAATGATACTGAAAGTGTTGCAAATATAAATGCCACTACTGATAGATAGTTTTCTTCATGATTGATAAATAAATGTTGTGTGAAGCTTGTTTAAAATGCCACAATCACTAGTTATTTTTTTAATCATACAGTATAATCATGGTTAAACATGTTTTGAATTTTTGTAATTTAGACTAGAGAATTAAGATTTGCCAAACAGCTTAATCTTGGCAAATTAATAGTTAGGTAGAAAATGACATTGATTCAACTGTTTAACTTGAATCAATAGTAGAAATAAGTGATAGGATTTAGTAGTATTTGAATTTTCATAAGAGAAAATAATATGGGTTTGCTAGCCTAAATGCACCCCTATAGAAAAATAAAAATGCTATCTTAGTTAAAGGGTAGGCAGAAATAGTTGGTTTCATAAGTATATTTATGTGCCTTTTACTCTAAGTCTCAATACATTGTAAAAAGAAAATTGCACAATGGTGATAAAGTGTTTTTACATGTTTTATATCCCAAACATTATCCTAAGTTTCAAAAGCGATGACAACGGCGCATATGGATAAAATCTCTTTTGTTGTTTATGGTTAAAAGAGAGCAGCACTTAAAGCTTCAGGATTCTACAATCTCCATGATCAACGACCCTTATATTTTTGCGGTGCCCCTCTCCATCCTTCCTTTAGCGCTGAGGGGGATTTGAAAGGCAGTTTTCTCCACCTGGTCGCATCCTAACATGTCATCTTCCCCTCCTTTCGCAGCCCCCCAGCCCATACCACTTACTCCCTTCTACCCCCTCCGAAAACGATCTTCCCCTCATCCACTTTACCGTCTCCCTATCCCGACACCTCCACCACTCATGTCGCATCACTTTTCCTAGCCATTGCCCAATTAAATGCTTTCTCGGTAAAATTACTATTGAACATTCAATTTTCCCTCACGAGTAACTGTTCAACCTTTAATGGTCTTGTGCCACCCTCCAATGGAACCTGTAACTCTCCCTTATTTAAAAACCCTTAACAATATTCATTGGCCTTTTTCTCACTTACTCTCTTTAATTCCCAGGTATTCTCTGCAAAGCGAACATTTCAAGAGACTTGCTGAAATAGTTAAAATTGTCAGCATTCTATTTCTCCCTCCCTTGATGACTCACAACCCAAAATTATTCTTGGTAAGTTTTCCTTTCCATCACTTTTATCATTCACTGATCTAAATATGACTCCAAAGTGCAAGAACCAGGAGAACCCTGTTAATCCCGTAATCCCTCGATCCATAGACTTAGATCATATTTCTTTAGCTGATAAGGACTATAGGATTAGTGAGACACATTGTGACTGAATTTTTGGAGCTTTACTGTTGGCTGGAGGACAAACATGCTGACAAAACAGATGAAATTGGACTCTGGGAGTCCAGTCTTCCTCACTATATTTTTATTTTGACCTTCCATGCCCCTGAATTCACCAGGAAACGCCACGCTTGTTATGTCCCTAGCCAAAGAGCCATTATGACCCCATCTGGTGAGATCCTGCTTACAATTGCTGCCCAGTCTATAAAATAATGATGCTAGCTCCCCCTTGTGGAAGATAGTGCCCCATTTTCCTTAGAAGCCCACATCCAACTCTATTAGAAGCTCGATTTTACTACCATGGCCAAGATTTTTGAGATTTTCTTACCTGGAAATGCCCAATTACTAAAGAAACATCCTCCATACCCTTCCTCAATCTTCCCTGATCAAGCTAAACAAATTATAACCATAATCTCATACATTTTGGGTTATTTTCCTAATCAGTGGGTAGATGAACCCATTCTAGGCTTCCTTTCCATCTTTTCCACAGATAGAAAACCATCTACTTTGTTTAATTTTAGTCAATTCTTGGCTGAAAACATCCATGAGAAGTTTCTTAAATTTCCAACATAACAAGTGTTTAATTACACTTCAATTTTAATTTATATGTTTCTATATTATCAAGTAGATAGGTTCAGTTTTGCCATGCAGAAACTAGATTATGTTTCTATATTATCATTAGTCATGAAAGAGAAGCAAGAATTCACTTACAAATAGTTCATTAAAAAGTTTGTTCACCCAGTTATGAATTTCCTAAACAACTCACCACAGCCCAGAATCAGTGACGACATCAAAAGGATTTTACATTTCACAAATCAGGCAAGGACTGGAGATTGGTATTTATACCAGAACTATACAGAAATAAGAGATTATGGATGCGAACTAGCACCATATAAACTCCCAAAATACCTCCCCATAAGGATTTTTTCCCTGGAATACATCAAACAAATGTTAAATTCAGTTGATATTCATTTTGTGGTGGAAAATAAGAAGTCCTAGTTTCAAATAAAGACATAGGTGGGCCCTTTCATATGTAACACTAGGTCAGTAGGAGAAGAAGCAAACAAAATTCTTAGGGAGATGAAATTTAGCCTGAGTTTCACATGGTATTATGACCCTTGGGGTATGATTTCCAAGCTGAGAGTATAAAATAAAACTACTCCATATATCCATACCTCAAGGCCTGAGATAGAGAAATATGTGAACTAGTCAAAATAGGTGGAGAATACATTACATGAAGCTGTAAAACAATTTTTTTCTACTTCAAATTTAGAGAGTCCCACTCCTGAAGAGAAAATAAGTAAAAGATAGAGAGAGGAAGGATCATCATCAAAAACAGGTACTAAAGCCAATGAGTTCAGAATCAATTACAAGAAAAGAGAAAAGATGACTTCTAGGACAAATGCATAAAAATGAGATAGAAGAACATGCTGCCATCATAATTGGAGAATCACCAGCTTCAAGTAGAAAGTTTGTTACATCTCCTGATGGACCTTCAATATCACATGGTCAAAAATAAATAGAATTATCTTCCCAATATGTCCAAGGAGAAAAGGAAAAGAGAGTTTTTGATACATACCAAGAAATCAAACTTAAGAATGAAATTATTAAGAATAACACCTATAATCCATTGTAGAAGTAGACTTCCAGTTCAGAGAGCAGACTACAATTAGTTTTGGATACAGAATAGGGAAAGATGCAGATGGATTTTCTTGAGGCCCAAATTCCACATCCAAAGACACCAGCTGATTACAATAGTAGATCATTTGAATTCGGCACCAAGGATATCCATCCAATTGATCAAGTGGAGATGCATAAATAGATTGGTGAGATGATTTCCTTTACCTTAACTAATACTTCCATGTCACTATCAAACTGCAGGTTTCATATGCAAACATTCAGTCTCAGTCGAAAATGGAAAATGTATCTTCTTTAGAAAAATACAATAGGATCAAATCTTTGGAATATTTGGTAGTCAAGGTAGGATATGATCCTACATATATAAATGCTGCAGAGAATATTATCAAGAAGAAAAATTTGGACATTGCAGCGGTTATGAAACCGGCTCACAAAAAGATAAAAAAGAGAGATCAACACCTTCAAAATAATCCTCTTCAAAGGTGCAACCTCATTTACATTACACAAATGAATAATTCTTGGATGATACAAATGATAAGACCTCCTTTCTATATATATAGGAGTCTAAGGGGTCATAATATAATCAGAGTCGACATAACAATAATAATGTAAAGATAACCCCGGTGACTTTCGAGGGGTTTTGCTGAAGGAATGGTAGCCGCCGCGAAGCCCTCAGCTGCCATGGGTTCTCAGAACGCCCAGGATGCGAATGGATGCAAGATTCGCAGGCACAGATCAAGGGATCTATCACCCTCAGCAGACGCTCAGGTTGATTTGGTGATTGATGGAGCCGCAGACAAGAATACCCGTGCAGATCTATGGGTAGATTGTTCTGAAGCAGCGCGGCATCAGGCCCCCGCTTACACAAAACGCCCATGGAGCCATCATCTGACCAACGGCGTAGCAGCCAAGGGCGCTCCAGCAGAGCCCCTAGCAGCGTATTCTCAGATCCGGGTTATAGGGAAGGAAAAGACTGCTTCTCAGGGCGATATGCCTCCTCTGCAAATAAGGCAAATCCAAGATACGAAAACCAAACTTCGTGCATGCTGCCTCTCTACACAGATCGGCATTGGTAAGGGGCATTCGGTCTTCTCAGCATCCTTTCAGATACAAATCAAGCTCATTACAGGTAAAACTATGCTACAATGGGTTAACCAGTCGGATCTAGTGCAGAATCTCAAGCACACACTGAGCATCAAACTGGGAATCCCCTCTGCAGCTCAACGGCTTCTCCATGAAGGTAAACAACTTGAGGACCCCTATCCCCTCTCTTTTTTCGGCATAAAGAAGGATGCATGCATTATTTTAACCCTTCGTTTGAGGGGAGGAGCGGCAGGAGAGTCATCCTCAGCGAAAGTATTCTCTTACAAAGAAGCAGTCCATGCTAAAAAGCCTGAAAAAACAGATCAGCCAGTTCAGGCTCCTCCCAAACCCTTTCTGGTTGACAAATCGGAAGAGGTCCCCTCTGTTGAGATCTCTTACCCTGACTTAGCAGATTACACCCAGCAATTTGCTGAAAGAGCCATCATATGCAGATTCAATGGCCTATGGCCACGCTCAAAGGATCTTTATGACTGGATCAAGGACAACTGGACGCACCGATGCAAGATCCACTTCTGCGCAAAAGGGTACTTTATAGTTTTGTTCGAAAACCTCGAGGACTACAATGAGGCCTTAGAAGAAGGCCCTTGGTTCATGGGTTCGGCAGGCCTCTTCTTAACCCCATGGTTCCCAGACTTTGATCCTGTTTCTGCAGTTATCACAAAAGCCCCTGTCTGGATCAGACTCCCAAATCTTCCAATTCACCTGTGGAGCACTGAGGTATACAGGCAAATAGGCAACACTTTGGGTTGTTTCTTAATGGGAGATTACAAGAGGGAAATGCAGGGTCTTTACACATATGCCAGAATCTGTGTGGAGCTAGATTTAAGCAAGGGATTGCCAGAGCAAATCAATCTCAAGATCAAGGACTCAGTTTGGACTCAGTTTCTAGACTACGAGAACACTGCTTTTAGGTGTCGCCATTGTCACCTTACAGGACACCTGCAGAACTCTTGCCCATCGTTGACAGCAAGATCGAAAAAGGGACTCAATGCAAAAACCAAGCCCAAGCGTTGGGCTCCCTGCCCTCCTCAGCCGACTGGAAACCCCAGCTCCCCAGGTTCGAAGGATGGGGATAGCGATGCAGAACCAGATCAGGAACCTCAGCCAATGGATCCTCCCATGAATACCATGGGCCATTCCCCGGGCACAGCTATCGCCCTGAAGCGCAGCCATGAGACCTCCTCAGAATCTGAAAAGGAATTTCCGGTATCAGAGTTTCCCAGTCTTCAAGTTGTCCTAGCTCATCCTCCCCAGGATGGCTGGACAAAAGTCAACAAAAAGAAAGGGAAAAAACAATGCGTTGGAGCTACTACCCCCATGGGGTAAAGATTATTTGATATGTTTGTAATTTTTTGCTATCTGTTGTTGCCTTTAGTTTGAATCTTTTTACCGGGACCGAGGTTGATGGATACATCATTTCCGGTCTGCCGGTCTCTTGCTTCTCCTGATTGTACATTATTTTCTACCTAATAGAATTAGTCTTTACCGAGAAAAAAAAAACAATAATAATGTAAAGGCACAATAATATCAATAGTGGGATTCTATGGGGCACAATAATAAAAATATGGGGACTACATGGGCAAAAAAAATGAATAAGGGGGTTGTACTAATAACAATAAGGGGTTACACTAGTAGTATAGGGACCTAACATGCCCCTCTCCTTCAAAAAGTGTTGTCCTCAATGCTTGAGTAGTTCTTGATTCTTCTGTATAAAATTCTTGTCCTCCCATGTGGAATCTTTAGCGGGTAAGTTCTTCCACTTGATGAGATACTCTGAAATTGATCGATTTTGTAGTTGTCAAGTTCTTGTTTCTTTGACTGCTCCAGGTTCCAATATGATTTTTCCTTCCTCATCAAGTTCTGGAAATATTGTTTGAACTGGGATCTTGTGCAACTTTTGAATGAGTGGCCACACTTACTCATCCTTCTTCCATTCATCCCTTACTCTTTTTATCCAATCTAGTTGGATAATAGAAATATCACAAAATAATGCTTCCACATCCTCATCCTTTCTTGAGAGTTCATCTGCAACAACATTTAGCTTCCCTTTTTTGTAGATGATTTCAAAGTCATAACCCAACATATTTGTGACCCATTTTTTTTATTCTTCTAAAGATAATCTTTGTTATAAAAAGTATTTAAGACTATCATGATCCATTTTTAACTTGAAGTGTCTTCCCATTAGGTAAGGTCGCCATTTCTTAAGTGCATGTATTATTGCCAACATTTCCTTCTCATAAATAGCTTGCTTGAGATGTAGCCATAAAAGTACCCAATCACCTACATCAAAACTTCTTTCCCTGTGATGTTGATATGCTTGTTGTTTCATTCGATTCTGCACCAAAGTGGCATTATCCTTTAAAAGTTGGAGAACTTGTTGTTGATGCTCGATGTGATCTTTCACTGCTTGAATCTTTTTCTTCTGGATATGTCCTTCTATCTTGAGAGTTTGAGGAGTGGTAATTTCTTCCAATGCATTACAAGATATGTTCAAATTCATTTCTTGATGCTCGATGTGATCTTTCACTTCTTGAACATTTTTCTTCTTGTTATGTCCTTCTATCTTAATATTTTGAGGAGTGGTAATTCCAGCCTATGCATTACAAGATATGGTTGGATTCATTTCTTCTTTTTTGATGTGATCTTTCACTTTTTGAACCATTTTCTTCTTGATATGTCCTTATATCTTGAGAGTTTGAGGAGTGGTAATTCTTGCCAATGCTTTAACAGATATGGTCAGATTCATTTATTCTTTCTATGGGGTTGGTTCCTGGTGTATATCCTATTCTTTTGATGTTTTTTGATCCTATTCTTCCACCTCTTCATAATCTATGTAAAATAATTTCTTCTTAGCACAGTTATGACCTTTAGTTTATTTTCTATGACAATTGTAACAAAGCACTTTTTGTCTTTTTTCTTCCAATTGTTGTGGTGTAAACCTTGTAGGTTGTGGAAGGCTAGGAGAAAAAACACTTCCATATTTATAGTTGTGAGTGGTGGGATACCTTGTTTCCATAAGTCCGCATTCAATTTTTCTTGCCAAACTGAATGCCTTCTCCAATGTATCAGGTTCCCAAAGACGAACCTCGTGTTGAATGTTATCCTTTAAAGTCCCTATGAAGACATCAACCCTTTGCTTCTCTAGAATATCATTTACCCTAATATTCAATTTTTGAAAGTCCTCAATGTGCTCTGCCATTGAATCCTTTTGTTTTAGACTTATCAATTGGCTAAAGAAGGTGTTTCTCTTTGTATCTTCATAATGTGCTATCATTTCCTCCATGAAAATTGACCACGTGACAAGTGGTTTACGAGAACAAAGCCCTTCATACCATAAAAATTGATTCAGTTCTAAATATGAAGATGCAATGCGTACCTTTTATAACAGTTGCACCTCATGTAGATCAAAATATTGCTCCATCTATAGTATCCAATTTACCAGATCCTTGCCATCAAACTTCCTCATATCGCCTTTTCTTGATTTTAGGAGCTCAATCTTGAAATGACTATAACTCTGCAACTTTGGATCTCACAGTTCTGAAATTACTACCTACTGTAGACCTCTGCGTCCTATTTCCAATGCCACTAGTCTAATCGAAATTGGATTCTCCAAGAAAGATTTATGTACAATATCCCAAGATGGCCTGATTATATACCTTTTCAGAAGAGAGAACTTGTAAAAAGTGCCACGTGTCACTATTTTGACTTTAGGTTCAAAAAACGATACCCAGAGAGAGAGAGTTATGATGATTTTCCCCAGGTCACCTATTTGGAATGTAATTTGGAAGCCTGCATAAACCCCAAGTTTCTTGGATTATATCTCGAAAACTATAGTGAAACAAGATCTAAATTTAGGATGGAGCTTAACCAAGTTTACAGCTCAAATGGGTTTTACTTTAAGAGTATGAAATTTTGTAGAAAAGTAATTATAGAGAAAATTCCACGATGACATGTTTGAGATGGAATTCTAGAGCTTGCAAAAACCCTAAATTCCTCAGATCAAATCTTTGACAATATAGGGACACAAGATCTGAATTTTGACCTGATGTTCAGTGGGATGTCTTCTCAAATGGGTTTTCATTTTAGCTTTTGAAACATCGTAGAAAAAACGTTATAGCGAAAATGTCACGATGACCTGTTTGGAGCAGCAAAACCCTAGAATACAAAGCTCTGATACCAAGCGTTATGAAACTGGCTCACAAAAAGATAGAAAAGAGAGATCAACACCTTCAAGATAAGCCTCTTCGAGGGGGAAACCTCCTTTACATTACACACATGAATAATCTTGGATGATACAAATGACAAGACCTCCTTTCTATATATAGGAGTCTAAGGGGTCATAATATAATTAGAGCCGACATAACAATAATAATGTAAGGGAAAAATAATAACAATAGTGGGCTTCTATGGGGCACAATAATAACAATATGGGGACTACATCGGCACAACAATATAATAAGGGGGTTGTACTAGTAACAATAAGGGGTTACACTAGTAGTATAGGGACCTAACATATTGAGAAATCAACTGAAACTTCCAACCACAGAGGATCCCTTGACTAAAGACATTGAAGAAAATGAGACACAGAAGGCTGACATGATGAAGCTAATCATAGAGAATAACATTCAGATCAGACAAATGGAGGAAAAAATGGAGAAAATTATCAAAGAGAAAGAAAAGAGTCAAAGGGTAGCCACAGTCCCCCTAGATGCCACACCCATCTCTCAACTCCCAACTAAAAGAAAAAAAACTGCAGCAAATT
Organism: Pinus tabuliformis; assembly: GCA_031772625.1. Lineage (NCBI taxonomy): Eukaryota > Viridiplantae > Streptophyta > Pinopsida > Pinales > Pinaceae > Pinus > Pinus tabuliformis. Next base: position 62,768,566 of record CM062806.1, read on the forward strand.
CTTCAACTCAGACTACAAGTGTTGAACATGTGACAAAGACACTAGAAAATATGTCAATCTAGTGAGAATAAATTAAGACATTTCAAGGGTAGCTCAAAGCTCTACAAGAACAGAAAGCTAGAACTGAAGCTTCTCATATGGCTGAAGTACATAAGTCACAAAGGCTGCTAGAGAGGTTGCAGAAGGTAGAGATGGAAACATCCATTGGTCAGACTTTGGCCCAAGCCAATGAAACCATTTGGATGGGTATTCTAGACTCCATGAATGAGATTTGGCCATGCATCTAAATCATTTTTTAATAGAAAGAATTGATACAAAAGGCCACTGAAACCATTGTGCAAGTAAGGGAAAATATGGGAGATGTTATCACAAAACCAGACCCTGATAGGCTGCTGATCAGGAAGACTTTGAGTAACTATTTCAAACCAATCTTTTGGCTGAGGCTTTGCCTCCTCAACCTGAGAGGGCTCTCTCACTAGGTTAAATATTTTAACTTGAAGATTAGATGGCTAACTTTATGGAAAAATCAAACAAAAATGTATAAATGGTAGAAATACCAATCAACAAACATCCTTTGTCTATGGATTCAAAGTATGTTTCAGTACAACAACAAGATCGGCTTAACATGGAAGTCAGGGCATAAAGAGTCTTAATATACCGGCAAAACAAAGACATAATGCAAGGAACACAGTTTATAAACACATGAAGAAAGTTAGAGCATTATCAATGAATTATAAGTAACATGTGTTCATACCACTGCAAGTAAGTAAAAGAAGAAATCCATGAGAAAATAAAACATTAAAAACCCTCTCTGAATCCTAAGTAGTGAAGCCAATATCTTTGTATTAACATGAAAACATACAATCTCATACAATGACACAATGTGCTTGTTTATTTTGAAAAATGCAAACCCTGAGGAATTCCACCTCTTGTCATTTATAGAGTTATCATTACAATTTTGGATTCCTTGATCCAACTTGAGGGGAATTCAAATTTCCTAGCTTGACACCTATTCATACCTAAAAAAGACTATTAATTACAAGTAACAGTTAACTGACTGTCTTAGAGTCCTAATACAATTAGGAGTACAACTCCTTATTATGATAACAACAACATAATATAGGAATTAAATTCGATGCTTGACATCTGCTCCTCCTTAACTTCGACCATGATAGTGTCCATAACCCTTCTGCTGGCCCTTAATAACTTCTCCTCTATCTGTCCTGAAAACTAGGAATATGTCCCCTGCACTATAGCCTTGGTCTTCAATGATTTTCCTCGAATCTTCTAATTACAAAACTAGCCCCTTTAATCATGTAACATATGTTAAGTTAGCCATAGAACCCTACTCTTTCACTTGTACAAAACAATTAAAATCCTTGAAGGAGAATGAAGAAGGTCAATCTGGATGTGCTACAAAACTAACTGTTGTTTTTGTAGCGCAGAACTTTGCTTTTACATATATCCTTATCCTTTTACTTTTTTCTTTGCTTGAGCTTTAAACTTTCACAAGTGACCTCCTCACATTCTTCAACAACATCATTCTCCAAAAAATAACCGCTTCTTTCCTTTGAGAATTGATCAAAACATCAAAACTGCACCTAAAACAGTTTCGTAGCGCACTACGAAACTGCTGCGTGAATCAATTTACACAATTTTTTTCAAAATTTTCTTTCTAAGGATTCTTTACAGTTGTTTCATTATGTACATATGCCATATAATTAACATCACCTATCCTTGAAACATCTTCAAAAAGGAATGTCTTTGTTTCAACCAAAATTGTATTAGGGTTTCATCACTTACTCCCCTGTTCATTTGTGTTGAGGCTGACCTCCAGACTTGCTCAATTGAATTTCAAGGACTTAAATTTGTCTTTTCATCTTCCTGATATTAGTTCTTAGTCTACCATTGATCCATCTGACATACCTTGCTTCCTTGATTGCAGGGACAGTCCAAGTAAAGTATTGAGCCTTTCTGCTAACTACTTCAGGTTTTGAAGCTTTTTCATCTTCCCATAGAGCCTTCATTCTGTTGAAATTGGCCTTCTCAACTGCATGTTTCCTTGCCCTTTTCTTAAGTTTAGCAATCTCAAGATTGGCAAGTTTCAATTTCTTCTTGACTTCCTCATAGTTATTTTCTTCTTCTTGAGTATTGACCACTCTGTTTCTGTCATCTTCGTGCATGGATGATGGCGGAACTATGGGCTCTTCATGAAATCCTGATATCTCCCCTATTTTATCTACCTCCATCTCTGCCTCTTGTAATATTTTTGACCACTTAGTCACAGGCCTTCTAGGATTGAAGACAAATTCAGAAACTTGATCATCAAACTGTAACTTTTTTGAGGATTTCAACTTTTTTTACTTGCCCTCTCCCAATCCAATGAAGTCTGCTTGGACCGGAGGGGATTATTCAATGTCAATAGCCTGAAGAAGATCATTCAAACTGCCCTTTGAGACTGGGCTTTCATTAGTGACCATTGTTTTACCCTTTTCTTTGGCTATTTGACTTCTAGTTACCCTCCTCTGGACTGTTTCACCAATGGATTGTTCTTGTGCTGCTTCCTTTATTTGAACTTTCTTCTTCTATGAATGCTGAGGAGTCCCTTGAATAGCCAACAATGTTTTAGTCACTGGCTCCTTAACTTGCTTTCTGGCCTTCAGTTTAACAAACCTGTTTGACCTTGTTTCTGCAAGGTAACTAGTCTCTGTTGATGATATTTCCTTAGCCCTAGTGCTTAGTCGTGTTTCAACTTTAAAACCAGACATAAAGAGAAAGGAAGACCACTCTCTATCTACCTTCTGAAGTTCATGCAAGATAATTAATTTAATTAAGCCATGATGGAACAATGAAGTTTCACATGCCTCTTTCTTCAATTGTATTTTATCAGACATCTTGCCTATACTTCGAAACAAAAGGAAAGGTATATCTAGAGAGATTATCCCAGTGAAATGCAACAGGAGTTTGAAATGATAAGAATACACCTTGTGGTTTCTTCCTTCACGGGTGAAATACCCTTGTATGCACGAGAGTAGGTTGGAATATGTATCTTTGACATAACCCATTGGCACTCCTTTAGTTAAATTTGTGTCTACAAATTCTGGCTTCAGGAATATCTTGCAGGGTGCCATTTCAAACTTGAAGTTCTTAAACCATCTAACCTGACCTCTAGGAATTTTTGTCACCAAAGATATAATTTCAGGAGAAATTTGCAAATCTAAAACTCCAACCTTTGTATGTGAACCTGTGAAATTTAGAGCAAATTCCTTGGTCACCTGGTTATGTCCTCCCTGTAGTTTCTCACAGAACCTCCAGCAACCTACTTTTTTGAAGGCTTCTTCAACCGATTTATCTTTTGTGAGAGCATCTAAACCTTCAGGTTCCATTCTCAGACATTGTCCTGACCTGTGATTTCTTTTTTCTTCCGACATTTTTTTCTTTGAAATCCCTATAAACAGACAACCTGGAAGAAAATTGCCTTGCTTAACTGAGGAACTTCCTCGCTTGAAATTGATGAAAAAATTCCTCGCTTGAAACTACCTCGCTTTATGAAGAACTCTAGTTTCTCCTCACCCTGGGCTTGTTTACTTGGACTAAGAACAACACCGAGTGTCTCTTGCATGAATATGACCAAGATCAACTAACCCTTTTTTTGAAATTTAGAAAAGAACTAATGACAAATGACCCCTAACAAATCTAATGATGGATATGAATGGTTGCATGTGAGAGGAAAGGTTCGTGGACTGACACTTGATGATGAAATTTTAACGGTTTCTGGTGGATTTGATAGCTTGACAAGATTGATTATGAATCCCCGATTTCGTAGCGCATCTAGTGTAAATTCGAGGTTTTGCGCTACGAAAACGACTAGAAAGTTTCATAGCGCGTTCAGTATTTTTTGAAATGAAACTCAAAACATGGTATGGGATCCATAAGGGGCTAAAAAATGCTGATGGATTTTATTTAATGATGGAAATGAGACTCTAATGCTATAACTGAAACTGTTAAAAACATAAAAAATGACATGACCACGTCTAACACAAAAACTTATGAACCATGCGGGTTGTCCAAAAGTTTAAAAAACTTTTACAATGATAATAGGAGACATGCCCACAAAGGCTTCCAACGTCATCAAATTCATGAATTCAAAGAGTAAGTATGAACTTGAAGAATTTGGAATTAGTGATAGGACATCCACCATCCTGGAAGTCAAGAAAGTTTTTGCTAAGGTAAATCTCATTGATTAATTGGAGGAAAGGTGTGAGACACTAGAAATGAGAGTGAAAATTTGTTTCAACAAAATTGAAGCATTAATCCAAAAAGGATTTTCTAGTATATATGTGACTAACAAAAAACTGATTACTCAGGAAGATTATGTTTTAAAGATGAAGGAAGTGGCCAAAAGCAGTGTTAAATTCAGTGATATAAAACGTATCATGAGCTAGAGTAGTTTTAGAGACAATGGGAAATCACTGCTTCATCGAAAAATGAGGTAAAACATGTCTTCACATTAAAGGCAACATTTGAAAAGTATACTGAGGTTGATGAGATTTACCGAAGGGTGATTAAGTTAACCATTCCAGATGAAAAAAGGTGAGAGGAACTATGTGAATTATTGGATTAAAAGCAACTCGAACACAGTAAGAATATTAGCCAGCACAACACAGTTACAGGCTGATTCATTAACCAAATCTTCCAAAACAGAGCCACCTCTTCACGCAGTTGTCCACCTTGCCTATAATTCTACAAAAGGATAAATTTTATTGTTTAGTATAATGCTAATAATACATTATCCATTGAGGTGACGATTTTGTAATTATTTTGTAATTGTTCTTTATAAATACTTCACTGTTTGAAGTATTGAGGGTTGATTGTTGAATATAATTTTCCTATGCAAATTGTAATTTTCTGGTTGCCGGAAGCATCAATAATACAAGGACATTCTTCACGGGATTCATGTGGTGTACGAATTGGTGATGCTTTTCTTTTGTTCTTGTGTTTAATCATTATATCTTTTCTCTGTCATTTTTGAAAAGCTTAATTACATAATAGAAATTGTGATGAATAGGATATGTTATACAGAGCACCCTATTCTAGCTGTTAGTAATTTATATGTTTTTTGTTGAAGTCAAATTAAGGAATCCTTCATTTCTCCTTAGTTTCTATGGAATATTACATTTCTTTTGTTTCATAATTCATTTAAAACTCTGAAAGATCCAACTAGTGCAACCTAGTTTTCCCTACGAAGCTCGTTCAAAATTTGATGCAGATCCAGTTAACCTTTAGACTCCATAGCCCAATGGAATTATAAGAATTTAATCAACCAAGCAATTCAATCAAAAGCAATCAGTACAATATTAACTAGCCTAAAATTTACATCAAACATATCTAAATTTTATAGAGAGACCCCTCTCTGAAGCTGGCAGGGCTAGATCCCAGCTTCCAAAGTGGTTTTGATGTTGTCCTATGTGTTTACTCCCTCAACCTCAAAAAAACAGAATGACAACATATACTATCAAACTTATCCCTCCCTGATGTTTTTCGCATGCTAAACCTCTCAACATCACGAGGGAGTTTGTTGATCTCTTGTTTGAATTCACGTATGACGATGAAGGTGAAGCAGCACGGCCTGAGTACTTAGAAGAATTATATGCATTCCTTGAGGATGTGGATGAGTTCTATGTAGAAGAGGCCAGCGTGCTGCTTGGATACACACTTCACGAATCCCCACTATGGTTGTGCTAGAGTCTGCCACCCAATAGCATGCACTCACTTGAGAAATTTTGTGATCTCACTGAATCTAGTTTCCATCATTTTGATCCAAAACCTCTTGACAAAAAACTGTTAAAACAACGGAAGACCCCGCAAGAATCGCCTATGGACTTTTGGGACTGCTTCTGTGTATTACAATTTCAAGCTCCAAAAAGTGAAATGAAATTCCAATATCTCATGGATAAATTCGAATATTGCCTTACCAAACCTGTCAATCCTAAGAAGAAGTTCAAGCCCAAGCCCTACTCAGTATACTTCGGTGATGGAGTTGCACAATCACAGACGAACATGGTCCCTGTCAAAAGTGACTGTCCGTTGTCCCCTCATCAAACATCTCCACCACCACAAAGTGATGTGGGAGAGCATGCACACACGTCTGTTCAACTGTCACCTCCTCCCAACATCACTTCGCTCCATTCCCACGCAAACTTCGTTGTGAATCCCCTGGGTTTTCACATGTATTTTGTACCTCAACCTCCATCTTTGTATTCTGATGATCCTGTAGATTACACTGCCTTGTGTTCTCCCATGATGGATTCTACACTTGTTGTGAATGAGGATCGAGCTATCAACAAATTTGGTGTTGCACAACCAACCTACGTTGTCAGTCACGAAGAGTATGACTGGGAGACAGAGCATCAACCCTCAGTGAAGGATCACTCCCTTTTGTCGGAGCCTCCTCTGTTCTTCCCTAACATCTTTGGTGATTATACCATCCCTAGTTTCTCATGTGTATCTCTGTCTACAAATGCACCCATTGTTGATCATTCACATAACACATTAGATGTCAGTCCATTATCCAACAACAGAGAGGAAAAATCATTCATTGAACATCCACTTCATTTTTCATCTTCTTTTTCCAGAAATGCAAAGGATGAACATTCTTCTTTCTTATCAACCCCTCTATGTGATTCATCAAATCATGAGGATACCCACAAACATCCTGAATTTTATAATCTTGGTTGTCATGATATCTTTACTTCTTCATCCAATCACGATGTTTATTCAATCATTGTTAATCTATCTAAGGCATTGGTCTATGATGGTCTATCTGTCGACGAAGTCAAAACCCCACAGACTATCGAGGCACTTCAACCCGAGCTGATGGTTATGTATGGTCCTCGCTGTCTTGAGATTGGTTTCACTTCCTATCAAGAATTTCTTCAAACACCTAAGGCTCCTCATCGCTCATTTGTATGTTGAATATCAATCTAACATTCACATTTCGCTTCCTACACTCGAACTACACGATCCCATCACTCATGCATTGGAGGAATCTTACACAGAAAGCACACTTGTGCAACGTAAGTGGTCTAACTTTCTCACATTTTCTTGCATGTCACAATCAAGAGAATGTGTACACTTAACATCTACATGCACTATATCACAACACTATGTTAAGTCCACATAGCACATGTCATGCGGTTTCACTCACTTCTTTTCTGTGGACGCACTTAAACCCGGAGTGTGTTTATCTTCATTGTTATATCTTCCATGTTTGCTAGTTTGCACTATTTTTCTTTTAACGAACCATGCCTTCACCAACATGGGTCGACCAATGTGCCAGTGGTTGCATTGGAAGTATCAGTTTACATAAGCAGACCCATGCACCGTTAGCTTAGGAGTAGGAGTAGTGTTTGTGTTTTGTTTGTTTGCTTGAATGCATGTTTGCTTCTTAGTTTGCATGTTTGTTTGTTTTCTACTTATTTTATTATTTTATTTTCTCATGCATTTACTTCTTCTTTTGCTTTGTTTTGTCATTTTCTTGCTTGTTTATGTTTCTAGGTTAGTTTCACATGACACCGTGTGTGAATCTTGAAACAAGCTAGGTAAAGTACAAGAGGACTTCTGCAGTTATCAATACTTGGTTATCAGTCATCTTGCCTTTGCATGAAGAGCTTGTTGTCTTCAGTCTATGATACATCAATGAAAAATATGTATTGTTCGAAGTGAAGCTTGGTGAAAACACAATTCTCGCACTCTAACTAGTATCACCTACTCTAGTCAGTTGTTTTTGGGTTAATCCTTATCAACTCAATCAATTAGAGTAAGGTGAGGGGGAAAACCTTAACAAGCACATGAGAGGCATATATAAACTACTTCTCTCAAGGAACAACCTATTCTTCTCTCAATAAGTTGGGATCCCTCTTCCGCCTCTAAAATAAATGTTTTATGCACAATTACGAGAAAGAAAAATCAAAAAGGAAAATAAATAAAAAAAGATCAAAAAATGAAAAATGCATAAGACGAAACAAGGGAAAAGCTTCCTGCACAGAGAGGTGATGCAAGTAATCCCACCAGGGTACTGACCAGGCTCACTGGAAGCAGAGCGAAAATTTTTCTCCTACGTGACTCTATCAGGGTACTGTCCAGGCTTGTTGGCAGCAGAGCAACACCAGAGATGAAACTAAAACTCCGACGATCATATGGATTGTGCACCAATATACGCCTCGTCCCAATCTAAACAATGATGTTGGTTTGTCTTGGAATGTGTGCCAACCAACCAAGAGCTTGGAAAATGCTACATCTTACAGTAAAGCAAGTTTGGAAACTAAGACGAATAGAGAAATGAAAAATACTTCTAGAGGTGTTAGACTTGATTTTCATGAACAAGGTTGATTCAGAGAGATGGAGTTCTACCAGTGTGTCGCCAAGTGTTGTAGCAGCTAAAAAACCCTCTAAAATTTTTATTTAGCTTCATTTTGGAGCCTCCCTACCAACCATCCTTAGCAGCATGTCTTGCACTGTCAAGTACATAGGCTTCAGTTGAGTTTCAGTGATCTGCCGGCCTATGCATGTTAGCTTCTTTGTCTCCCTCTCGTAGACCATTTTCTCACTGAGCAGCGCCCTCAAAAAATTGTGCAATTCTGGAGGGGAACCAGCCTTCCCTTGAGAAATTGTACAAATCTCTTGGGCAACATGCTGGGCTCAGAAATTGTGCATTGTAGTCAGAGAGGCTTCCTTAAGAAAACTATGCAATATGGCCCAACATTGTAGCTCAGCCCATAAATTGCACAAATCTGCTTGGCTCAGAAATTGCACAATGCAGTCAGACAGGCTTCCTTGAGAAAATTGCTCAATATGGCCCATCACTACAACTCAGTCCAGAAATTGCGCAATTCTGGGAAGAAGTCACCCGCTGACCCTAGAAATTGTGCAATCCCTCAAGGACAATCAACCCAGCTCTAGCTAAAAACTATACAAATTGCCATCCCACGCTCACAGACCGATGCATGTGCCTTCAGGTTGACCAGTTCCCTTTGGGACCGAGAAAAAATGATTTGCATGCATGAGATGATTTTCCCGAAATGGAAAAATTAAGAATGCAAAAGGAATCCCTAGATCTAGGGATCTATTTTTAGAAAATGGAGGTTACATGCAAATATCATTTTAGAAACCTATCGCCAAGTGTCACTTTTTCCTAAATTTATGGCATCAGCATCATAACCTCAATTTTATCAAAAATTATGAATCGAATGCTGCAAAGCTCATTGTTGTGGAGGTAAATCCTCTCTGCGGACAAAGACGATCCCTACTAGCCCAGACCGAGTCTAGCAACAATCACACAATGCTATCACGCAAGTTCCTAATTGCAAATAAAAAGTAGATGGTGAGAACCTACTTGGATTCCAACGCTAGTGTTCGTAGAAGAGATGTCACTCTCGTTCCTTTGCCTTGGCCGGTCACGATCCCCACGATCTCCGTGATTGGACACCTGCACATGCAAAGAACAACACGAAAACAAGCATAAAATCTAGTAGATGCAATTATATATCAGTCAGAAAAGATATAACTCAACATCAAACATAGGACAATGAGAGTGGAACCATAATGATAGTCATCTATTATTAATAAATAACAAAGAAGAATAAAACCATTGTTCTGACGTCAAGTCCTCCTTTGGCTGGGTAGTCAGCTACACAAGTCTTGCAAAGCTTGTTGGGATGAGGAACAAGCCTCTCTCTCTTTGGGTGACAAGAATCTCCTTACTTAGATTTGGCTTTATGGGTGCAAAGAAGGCTCTTGCGGCTTCAAACTCTCAATCACTATCTTATAACTGGAACTATTTTAATTCTAACTAGCTTGGTCAAGGCATAGAGGCAAGCTTTTATAGATAGAGAGGAAAAATATAGGATCAACCACATTATTCATGGGATTGGCTTTATCACTTGGAAACTTCCATGAAAGGTGGCAAACCACTTTCCCTTCTATGGAGATTCGAAGCCAAACCATCCTAGCTCAACATAGATTCAGTTGGTGAATGGGTTGAAGAGAACCTTCGGGAGTTTGTTGGTTAAAAGCTTTACTCAATTCGGTTGGCGCGAGTGCGACTCTGGGACAGAGCGCCAATAGCGCGCCCTTTTTAGAGGATTTCCCTCATTGGCGCGAGCAGCGAACTATGGACCCACGCTAATGCAAAAAGAGTTGTTTTCATGGAGATTTTGCAGGAGATGTCTTCAGGGCAAATGAAGCTCATACCTAGAGGAATATGATGCAAGTGGTTTCAGGTCATGTCACTTCTCACAGGTCCCGGAATGAGTCCTCCAGTGTGTGGGTGAGGGGTAACAGGGACGGTGACAAATGGTGACAAATTACTGTGTAACAGATGCCCCCTAAAGCATGAGGCCTGAGAGAGAGAGGGGTGAAATGCTTTACAAGAACATGCTTGACTGAAAACGTGGCTGCCGGAGAACCTGCGTAAAGAAGTACAACTGATATCTCAAGTACACGATGTATGTGGTATGGGCGGAGCCATCCATAATAGAGTACATAATAATCTAGATCCAAGGCATGGACGCAGCCATCCAGTGAGGATCGATATAAAGACTCAGGCATGGTCGCAGCCATCCAGCGAATGAGTCATGTAATGAACATAATAATCCACAAATCGCAACCTAGATCCCAACAGACAAAATCCAGGGTCTTGCGCTCCATCTCGACCCGAACAGAGTACAAGCCCAAGCATGCGAATACATGAGTTGAAGTCGAACATGCATGAACATCGTCTGATTACCAGCCAATAATGAAAACTGTTAACAGATGCGAGAGGTACCACCAATAATGACAATGGCCCTCAAGGTACTACAGGTACAATCTACGGCGTGTGAATCAATGAGCTGGTGTCAAACACCCGTAGAATCATTCGATCGGAGGCCAATGATAAAAACCTCTCATCGAACACGAAGAACCTGCCATTGAGGCATGCAGGCTCCAAGGCACCGGAAGGGAGTCTCTAGATCAGCTTCCTAGATAATGAGCTGAAGTCGACAGGAAGTGACCTTGATCAAAGGTGGGCCATAGTGTTTCCCACATCATTGACACGAGACAGAGGAAAAATGTTGTGGTGAATCAGAATTATGTGAGGCATCAAAGGGAGGTTGTATTTCTGCAGAGGTCAACTTCTCTTGAACATATCGGCGGCACGACAGTGGACTTGGCAGTATTTGACATCAAATGAGCAGAGGTCATGGTGACAAGGCAATGAGCAGATGAGAGGTCAAATAGGATAACCCAAACCCACGGAGGCTAGTGTAAAACAAGATGAGATGTCCCCACCCAGACACGAATGCAGACTAGTGCCATGTTCAAGAGCGACATACTGCCGACACGACAATAATTATGGATCCATTTTCCCCACCATTTCTGGCGAGTACCCCAGTTATTTTTAACAAGCTTGATGGGGATAGCATGTGCTTGTGAGCGTCATTTCGACGGAATCTGATGTCATTAAGTTTTAACGAGTCTGACAAAGGAAGAACTCGGCGTCTTTTCTTGTTTAGAGAGTCTGAAAAGACAGCAGAAAAGAAAAACTCCAGGGGGGTCCTTTTTCGTAAAGTTGTGTCTCCTGAGCCCGAAAAAGTATAAAACAATACCCGAAAGAACCACCCGACCATTTCGATCGAGGAGTACTTTTCATGTTAGTGACATCAACCTGAAAAAGTAAAAAAGCGATCAATATCACGTCGTTTCGTAACCATTAACAAACCTGAAACGACAAGGGTACGACAATTTTTTCCTTTTAACAGGTTTGCCTTGTTGGATGTAAGGTTGCCCTGGTTGTCCAGACGGGTAACCTTGTTGGGTACCAGGTTGCCCCGGATAACCAGAAGGTTGAGTCAGATAGGTAAAATATGGACCGCCAGCGGCCAAAGGTTGTCCCTGATAGGGTTGTCCTGGGTAAGACTAGCCATAATATTGCTGCCCCTGGGGGGTTTGCACATAAGATGGCTGGCCTTGGTTAGGTGGTCCCTGAAGCTGTGCAGGCATTGCTTGGCCTCCATGGAAAGAGGTGGTGTTCCAAGCAACGGATAATGGTACCGAAACCTCAACAACAAGTCGAGTGGGCAAGGGTTGAGAAAGCTGAAGGTATTGACCAGTAGAATCGTAATAAAAGAATGGACCCTGAGCATTCGAATCCTAAACATCTTGCCCAGAGGCATCAGATGGCCCCCCTCTTGGGACGGGACCAGAAGAGGGTGGAGCACTTGGTGCAGGGTGGACAACTTTAGGTGAGAGTGCCGGCTGGCCGTTACTCACTTGGCCATGAGGGGGACCAGCACCAGTGTTCAAGGCTGAAGACGCTGTAATGGCACTGAAAACCAGAGTTGAATGTGTTACACAAACAATTGGATTCGTCGGAACTGAAGTGACAGGTGTAGTGTGGACTTGTGAAATAAAAGATCCCGTGGTGGGAGTGATATGGGGGTCCCACATAGTCGAAGCAGAGGTCCTGGCACTTACCCAATCCCTCAACGACTGATAGCGTGGGGGGAGCGAAGAAGTAGCTGGGATGGGAGTGTCGATATTCGACAACACAGGTGTCTCACTCACTCTAGGACATGTCTCATCCATGTGAGAGGTAGACATTGGAGACGAAACACCAGGGGGGGTAAAAGGAATATCGTCCTCGTCAGGCTCCCAGATGGGGTTCCAATGAATTTCGTAACCTTTGTCGTCCGGAGCGCGAGAGTTGATCAGTTGGATACTTGGGATAACAGGAAGAGTATCACTTACAACCGGTACCTTAGGAGCAGCAGAGGACGGAGACCCTTGATCACTTGGAATGGGAGTCGACGGTTCAGCCAGGATGACAAACTTCAAACAAAACCTAAGGGAATCTAACAATAAAGGACCCTACTCAAACTAACGCACACAAGATCTAACCAGGTAATTTTTATCGCGGCCAAATGAATTTTAAGACGCAAGGACACAACTTGACCTTTTCATGTTTTAAGAGTCGATAAAAGGAAAAAAAGGTGACTCTAGTCGCCTTCGAATGTTTTGTGAGCCCGAAGTGACAAACTGCTCAAGTGAGCCTTTTCTTTTAAGGAGTCTGAAAAGGATAAAAAGTGACTACTCTGGAGATACTAGTCAAAGGGTTTACCAAACAAATCCGTAAAACTGCATATACACCTTGGTGGTCATATGAAAACCAAGGACTTCCCGTATGGCAGTCGATCTTCCCGAATGCTGTGTTCGGTGCGTTACGGCTTGTAAGGCGGCAGACACGGCTTCCTGTGGATAAAGGATGATAACCTTGTGGGGTCTCCCCTATATACGCGATGGTACGTGGGAGCTCAAGTCCGTGCTAGACCACTATCGAGTCACAAAAGGAGGAATCACCCAACCGTAGTGTGAAACAATAGTGACTTGGTTTAACGACGTCGGAGCACGTCTCTAGCCTAGACCTCTAATCAGTGATCGTTATGTTCCAATGCATTTTTAAGTTAATTCAGTTCATTTTATGGTTGATCTTTGATTAAGTTTCAATTTCCAGGTCCTACCGTATGTAATCTCTCACAATTCCCTAAATGCAAACTATATGCCAAAGAATATCATTTCATTCGATGAATACTAACTACGAGAGAGTTAAGGATTTTTTCAAACAAAATGACCACAAACAAACAAGAACCACTCTAATGCAGCTAATGACAAATAAACGAAACTTTTCTTTGTTTTAAATCGCTTAATCAATGAAAAGCTTCTAATTTCAATTAACTAATACAACGCAAAAGAGATTGTTCGTTTTCCTTTCAATGGCAAAGTGCACTAAACAAATTTTGAGAGATAGTAACACCGAGCAAAAAGACCACTTTCACTCAATGAGCACACAATCGAATCCCCAAAACACCAAAACAGTCCTTCAAATCAAGAAGAAAGCACAAAGACCTCTATGAGCTATGTGATCTAAGCCCAAACGAAGCCAAGCGAAACCCAAGCGAAAAATAAGCAAATCACTTGAATATCAAGAAAAAGCTTTGACAACTACTGAGAAAACGCAAAAGAATAATCACAAAGTTGACTGGACGATCAAAGAACCCAAAACACCTACGGAAGGCTCGATGCACAAAGCCACTAGATGCCCTAGGGCTAAAATGTGAAATTGATGGAAAGAGGCAAACACCCGAAGGATGAAGGTCTAAAACCAGTCAAACAAGGATCATACACACTCCAGTAATTGAAAAAGACACAGCAAGATACAAGTCCAAGCTCAGAGGGCTTGAAAACAAGCGAACTGGAAAAGTTGACAGGCCTGGCGCGACTGTCAGGCTGCAACTCGCGCTTTTATAGGATTGGCGCGGGTTGTCTTCGAGCAACTTGCGCCAATAGCGCGACTGTAAGGCTAAAAAGCGCGCTAATCAAGTTTGCTAAATCAAAAACAAAATCAAGCAACCCAGGGCTTGAGAACAGTATCTAGGCAAACCAGGAAGCAAGAAACAACAAGAAATCCAACCCAGAAAGCTATCTAAGTAATCAAACGAGAACCAAAGAGACAAGACAAACTCCAAGTCGTTTAGTTCGTAAACCAAACCGGAGATTGACTGAAGTGGCGTTGATCTACTTCGCTAATGCAAATCAATAGCATTTCGAAGGCTATCTCGCCGTCCTTCATGCTCCGTTTAAAGTTTACAAATCAAACAACAAGTAGACTCCCCAGCGGAGTCGCCAAAGTTTTGTGGAGGTAAATCCTCTCTGCGGACAGAGACGATCCCTACTAGCCCAGACCGGGTCTAGCAACAATCACACAATGCTATCACGCAAGTTCCTAATTGCAAATAAAAAGTAGATGGTGAGAACCTACTTGGATTCCAACGCTAGTGTTCGTAGAAGAGATGTCGCTCTCGTTCCTTTGCCTTGGCCGATCACGATCCCCACGATCTCTGTGATTGGACACCTGCAAATGCAAAGAACAACACGAAAACAAGCATAAAATCTAGTAGATGCAATTATATATCAGTCAGAAAAGATATAACTCAACATCAAACATAGGACAATGAGAGTGGAACCATAATGATAGTCATCTATTATTAATAAATAACAAAGAAGAATACAACCATTGTTCTGACGTCAAGTCCTCCTTTGGCTGGGTAGTCAGCTACACAAGTCTTGAAAAGCTTTTTGGGATGAGGAACAAGCCTCTCTCTCTTTGGGTGACAAGAATCTCCTTACTTAGATTTGGCTTTATGGGTGCAAAGAAGGCTCTTGCAGCTTCAAACTCTCTATCACTATCTTAGAACTGGAACTATTGTAATTCTAACTAGCTTGCTCAAGGCATAGAGGCAAGCTTTTATAGATAGAGAGGAAAAAGATAGGATCAACCACATTATTCATGGGATTGGCTTTATCACTTGGAAACTTCCATGAAAGGTGGCAAACCACTTTCCCTTCTATGGAGATTCGAAGCCAAACCATCCTAGCTCAACATAGATTCAGTTGGTGAATGGGTTGAAGAGAACCTTCGGGAGTTTGTTGGTTAAAAACTTTACTCAATTCGGTTGGCGCGAGTGCGACTCTGGGACAGAGCGCCAATAGCGCGCCCTTTTTAGAGGATTTCCCTCATTGGCGTGGGCAGCGAACTGTGGACCCGCGCTAATGCAAAAAGAGTTGTTTTCATGGAGATTTTGCAGGAGATGTCTTCAAGGCAAATGAAGCTCATACTTAGAGGAATATGATGCAAGTGGTTTCAGGTCATGTCACTTCTCACAGGTCCCGGAATGAGTCCTCCAGTGTGTGGGTGAGGGGTAACAGGGATGGTGACAAATGGTGACAAATTACTGTGTAACACTCATTCCTCACATCGATCTTACAACTCTAACATCCCACATCACATCCAGGAGTCTTCGGCACTTCCAACTTTGTTGTTTCAGGGTGAGTCTTCTTCTCATGTCTTGCGCTGTGTTTCTTTTGCTTTTTGTGTTTCACTTTGTGTAACTGTTGTCTTCTTTATTTCAATGAGCACTTGCTATCGTTTTAATGTATGTTAGCTTTTAGAAGCACTGTTTCATTTTTCATTCACATCTCACTGTTGTCGCATGCATGACACTATTTTTACACCGAAAGTCATCATTGTGGTGACCCACTTCACACACATGCATTCTTTCCCATTTCCTGAATCCTGCACTTACTATTTTCATGAATGATCATTCACTTTTTTTTATACTTAGTATCACCATGCATTCCGACTTCTCATGTTTTCAGTCACCCGTCAGCGGGTATGGGCTACCTTAGCCCAGACCTTACCTTGCTCGATAGCACTGCGCATTTCTGAAAGTGAAGGCTCTGACTTCCCTCCATAAATTGCACAAGTCTGGTCCATCACTTACATCCAAGCTAGTATTGCGTAATTCTGGGAGGCAGTGCCTTGCTGGCCCCAGAAACTGCGCAATGCAGTTTTTGGTTTACATGTCACTGCTGACTGAAATTGTACATTGGACCGTTTCAGACCTCAGCAGGCCAAGTTGAACTGTGCATTGCACATTTCCAGTAGTGAGTCAGATTGTTGGTAGCCTAGACTGTGCTTTGCGCAGTTTCGGGTATTCATCTCACAACCTCCCGTTGAAAATTGCGTAATCTTCACAGACAGTCACATAGGTATGTAGCATATCAATACTTCAGTTTGTCTTGATTTTTAGCTGACAATTTTCTTTCCATGAGTGTTTTTATGTCTCCAGGTATTACAGGTGTTCATCTACCTCTCAATGGCATAGGTAGAATGGCTTCCAAGAGAGCAAAGTCAAATACACCGTTGAGAGTGCAACTGGGGATGCAGTCGATCAAATGTCTATGAACTTTCCTATCTATGAAGACATCAAGTTGTTCATAGACAAGGATATCAATTTTAAATGGCAGTGGCATCATAGCGAGTAGCACCATCAGCAACAACATAAGGTAGTAGACTTGCATGCGACAAATGCAAGAGGAAGGTTGTTGACAATGAAAAGGTAGAGCATAGCTGCAAGTTCAAGCAAATCCACTTGTGATGAGAGAAACTTTGGAGATTGAGGATATGAGGCGATGACATGATAAGAGGATCATGCAAAGGCAGAGAAAGAAATAGAGAAGGAGTTGCAGGTGCTGAAGCGACAACTCAAGGAAGAATAGGAGTTGCACAGACGAGAGAAGGAGTTGTAGTAGGAATAGGTACAACAGGAGGTGAAACATCCACAGACTGATGAAACTGCACCCATACAGGTTATAGACCCAACCCAGTAGCTAGTAGAGAGTAAACAGCGTGAGTAGTGTCATTGATCACATTCAAGGGTTTTCATGAGCATGGATTTCATTGTGCGTATGCATGCGATCCCACCCATTCGCACACTCACCGAGGCGAAGGCAAGGAGAAAGTCTGCCTGGCTTAACATGTATTTCGACAAGTTGATGCACATGATCACCAGAACACACTTGGAGATTAGCACAGACACTATGCATCAGTATGTTGTTGGTCTAGCTGCACTCAAGACAATGATGTGCATGTTATTAGACGAGTTGGACAAAGGAGCCATATCAGTGTACTCGGATGCAATGGAGGCAAGACATTTCTTTCAACAGGATGTCACCTTTGAGTGCGTGGACACCATCACGAACGACCAAGCTTGGCATTAGTTCACCACGGATGACCATCATGAGGATGTCGAAGAGTTGGTCTTCCCATGACTGTCCGAGCCCTAGTGATGTCTTGCATGGCTTTCTCAAGCCTATTTTGTCTCACATGCATACATGTGAAGATTGTATGTAACATCTTGTTAAGTGGAAGTTCAAGTGTCGATAGTTGAATGTAACAATCATAGAGTAGTTAAAGAGTCATGAGGGTAGGTGAAAGGTCACAAAGGGGAATGTCAAGGTTCACCCCACCCTTTTCTATTTATAGAACCTCATAACTTATTGTAAGGGCTTTTGGTCAGGCAAGCTTTCAATAGGAATATCTTAGAGAAATCTTGAAGAGCATTATAATGAGCCTTGGATTCTCCACAATGCAGAGCTAGTACATCTCTTTGGAGGAGCAGGCAACAGTGACTATAACGTTCCGTTATCGATACTAGTGATTGGTCATGGTTGTATTGTATGATTGGAACTTTCACTTCTTAATATAACATAGCCAGCACGTTTCATGCATATGTTGTTATTGTATTTCAGCTAACTTGTTTACTCTAATGATATATGTATCTATTTTCTTATGCATGTATGTATGGACCCTTTTTGTATATGTATGTATGAATCTTACTGAAATGTGTTATTAGTTTAACCATCACTTTGGATTGTTGGTTCTCCTTCCTTCTGGTTTGTGACACATCTTTGCTTGTGTGTTCCCTTCCAATATACGTGTTTACACAGGTTTCCAGGGGGCACACTCATTCCACCTTTCGTGTGTTATAACCATTCATGCACCTTCCTTGGATTTCTGCACGTCACACCCTTGCTACCAACAAGGACATCTTACTTGCCTCTGTGCGCAACCACGGTCAACGCGATACTATATGACCCACTGTTGGGACTCCTACATCGAACAGTCTAAGGTCTAGTTGGGACTTATTACTAGGGACACTATAAGAAAAAAGGTCATTGGTGAGGGTCATGCCTATGATGTACCTTTAAGGTCCATCACCAATGTCGCATATGATGACGGTCTTTAAAAAAAGTGTTGTTGTAAGTGTATATAGTGATGGTCCTTTAAGGTTTGTCACCAAATCCATTTTCAATGACAATTTTGGTGAGGGTCGGTAAAGGCCCATCACTAATTCTCTCTTTGGTGACACTTTTCGTGAGGGTCATTCAAGTACCATCATTGATTTTCTCTTTGGTGACACTTCTAGTGACAATATTTTATTAACCGTCACCAATGTTCTTTTTGGTTACTTTTGGTGACGGTCAAAATTTTTTTGCCATCATTGATCATTCCAATGAGTTTTTGATGACGCTTCATGCCTGTGATGGAACTTTAAGGTCTGTCACCAATGTTGCATATGTTGACGGTCTTTAAAAAATCATTGTTGTGAGTGTATATAGTGATGGTCCTTTAAGGTTTGTCACCAAAGCCATTTTCAATGGCACTTTTGGTGAGGGTTGTTAAAGGCCCGTCACTAATTCTCTCTTTGGTGACACTTTTGGTGAGGGTTGTTAAAGGCCCATCACTAATTCTCTCTTTGGTGACACTTTTAGTGACGATATTTATTGACCCTCACCAATGCTCTTTTTGGTTACTTTTGGTGACAGTCAAAAAATGTTCGTCGTCATTAATCATTCCAATGAGTTTTTGATTACGCTATGTACCTGATACTATAGTTTTTGTCAAAAGATAATGATTTAAGACCATTGTTGTGGAGTATTTTTCATTATGTGTCCAAGTTCATAGTGGTTATAATAGTGATTCAATTTGTTAAGAAGTAATTAGTGTGTATCATTTCCCTCAAGTCATAAGAATATAGTTTTCCTATGAGTCAACACATGATTCATCTCTATTAGGTTTATTATCTAGCAAATTTACTTTAAATAAATTTCCACTAGTGTGTGTAGCAACTATATTATTTAATACATAACCAAGCTTTGCCAATTCTATTAATGAGAGATACCTAGCAATCCTTAACACTCATGGCACACCTTAAAATGCTTTGGAAGAGTACAATAACATTCCTTGGCACCTTGCATGTCTTGGAACATATTTGTACCTAAGACATATTTCCATGAGTAGGACACCCAAGCACATGTTGGCATGCCCTAGCATTGCATAACACTCCCCTATCATGTGTTGGCATGCCCTGTAGCCAATTTGTTAAGAAGTAATTAGTGTGTATCATTCCCTCAAGTAATTCAAATATAATTTTCCACTAGTGTGTTTAGGACCTAAATTATTTAATACATAATCAATATCTATCAATTCTATTAATGAGAGATTCATATCACTCCTCAACACTCTTGGCACATATTAACATGTTTTGGCACACACTAACATTCCTTGGCACCTTGCATGTCTTGGAACATATTTGTATTCAGAACATCTTACCATGACTAGGACACCCACGAACATGTGGAAGGACCTAGCATAGAATAGCACTCTCCTAGCATATGTTGACATGCCTTGTAGTCCCTAGCATGCCCCGAACACTTTGGCATGCATTAACATATATTAGCACTTGGAACACATAGGAACTTGGCATGTATTGGAACCTATTGTTAGTGTGCCTAGCATGACCCTTTTGAAAAAGATAAAGTCCTGACTTATTAACCCTCTTATGTGTTCATTTCATTTCATTTTAGCTTGGTTCTTCCTTGTGTTTCCTGGACACTCCTTGACACATATTGGCATACCCTAGAACCCTGCACATCCTAGCATGCCTTAGCATCTTTCATGTCTTGGCATGCCTTGGTACTATTTGGCACACGTTAACACACACTAGAACTCCCTAGTGCACTCTGACACTTCTTGACATGCTCTGATATTCCCTAGCATGTCTTACCAGTGCTTAGCATACCTTGTCATTCCCTCCTTGGCATGCCAACTAGCACTCGTTGACACTCCCTAGCACACCCTCATATTCATTCACTTCCATGCATTTTTACCTAGTGCTACCTTGTGTTTTCCTATTACTCCCTAACACTCCTCAACATGCATTAGCATTGGCGCACCTTAGCACTCATCGACATGCCCTTCCACTTCATAACATGTGTATCACTGCCTAACACACATTGGCACTTTCCACGTGTTGGTTCTTGGCAAGTCTTAGCATGTATAGTATTCATTTAGATGCCTTGGTATGCTTTGGCATGGTTTAATATTGAAGTTATTTGAGATGGAACTATTGGAAAGTATATGAGAACTAATAGAGGGATATTTGGCACTTAGAATGCAATAATACTTGGCGCTTGGTACCTATTGGCACCTACTATTGGTGTGCCTAGCATGACCCTCTTGGAAAAGGTAAATTGATGACTTATTAACCTTTTTATGTGTCCATTTCCTTGTAGTTTAACTTGTTTTTCCTTTTTGTTTCCTTGACAGTCCCTAGCATGTATTGTGACACCCTTGCACATCTTGGCATGCCTTAGAACTTGGCACATATTAGAATATTTTACATGCCTTCTCACTATCTGGCACATGTTAGCATTCCCTAGCATGCCTTCAAACTCACATCGTCACAACTAGCCTTACAATTTTTCATGAATTGGGAACCCAATCAAGTCTTTAGCTACCATAGTTCATGTGACATTGGCCTACTTCAGCTGCAATAACTTGACCAATTGCACCTATTACAATGATATTATGCCTTGTTCACTTAAGAACTACCTATAACTCATCTTAGGCCACTCATGCCCAAGCTCAACTTGTCCCACTTAAGAACTTACCAAGACAATTATCACATCTAGCCATGGCCATAAAAAAAATAAGCAACTTAGCTTACACAAACAATATTTCACATGTATGTCCAGTTCATATAAACAATAGAGCATTAACTAGGATTTTGCAAGAACCACAAGATGCACAAGACACACATGATATAAGTCGGCACAAGCTGGGTGCCCCAAAACTTATACAAAACAATGTACAATATGCAATTGACTAAAATAGTTAAAAACACGAGCATTTGGCCAAAATGTGCCACATGTCATATAAAAATAATAGCTAAAGGGAAAGTAGTGTTGTTCCTAGCACAAAGTCTCCCTTTGTCTAAAAATTCTCTATCAATCCCCTTATCGTAACCGTAGGCTTGCCTCTTGCAAATCGTATTATGAACTTCTCCTAACACACTTTGTCCTTGGCACACTTGAATTCACTAACACTCCCTGACACAAACTCTTATTTGTTCATTTCCATGCATTTTGACCCAATTCTCCCTTATGATGCCTCAACACTCCCTAACACTCCTCAACATGCATTGATATTGTCCGGCATGTGTTAGCGTGCCTTTTCATTCCTTGTTATGCCCTGACCCTCCTTGGCTATCATGCCCTCACAACTACCCTTACTTAATTTGCAACTTGGGAACCCAACCAAGTCCTCGCTTGACTACAAGAGCTTGAACAAGTTATGATTACTACAGCTAGACTATGTTGTTGAATTGTGTAGCTTGGGAGGTACTCCACAAGCCTAGTGAGATGGGTTTGTGTGAGTTTGGTCACAAAATAATTTGTCGGAAAAGAACCCAAACGAAGGGGTTTTGGACCCAATATGGGGTTTAAAGTCTAGAAGAAAATGAAAAAGGAAAATTAATATTTCCTAATGTCTAAGTGGATAAAACTTGTAAGTTTTATAGGGTTCCTAAGAGGCATAGCTAGGAAAAGCTATTTAAGGAGGCATTAGTATGAAGGAAATAACATCAAGTGAGAAGGAGCTCATTTGATCAAGGAGGCCAGGAGAGATGTAGTCCTAAAGTAGGTCGAGTTAGAGGGATGAGTAAGGGTTGATAAATGGAGGCCATGACCATCCACCAAGAGAAAGATCATCATGTGAGGGTTCACAAGTATGTTGCATACTTTAATGGGTTTGAGATAACAAGTAGGATGCCATACTGAAGTTGGTTCTCTTCTAGTAGATAGAGCTCAAGAGAGGTGGCTCATGAGAATTTGGGAATGTGATTTCAGTGGTGTTTTTGTGTGAAGGCCACATCAAATTCTAAAATAATAGAGAGGGTTGATACCCTATCTTGTTGTGGTTAGTAGGTTGCAAGGTATGTGATAAAGACCAAGACAAATGGAGGAGGGCCTACACCAGAATTTAGGGCCAGAATAGAAGTAGTCGCAGGTGTAATATTGACTGAGGTAACTGTAGTTTGAGGGTTGTATAGATCTGAAGTTTAGGTCAAGATTCAATAAAATAAATTCCCATAATCTATGGATCCATATGAGCTAGGTTGAGTCTCTTATGGAGGCAAGAGTTGTTGTTTTTTCTATGGGTGGATAGGATTTGTTCTAAAGAAATTAGAATATAAGTATAATGCCCTAGTTAGGGCGGTTTCCTAGCATGTTCAATCCATAAGGTATGCCCTTAAGACTGTGACAAATCTGCGTAGAAGAAGAGGGGTCATGACCCTTAGAGTGAGGTTTATCTCTGCAATATAGACCAAAAATATGGAAGATGGTTTATAGAAGTATGTGTGGAGATAACAGATCCAAAGGAGGGTGGAACCTGAGTAGAATATTGAACAGAAGAAATGTGCCATATGAGGAATGGATTGACATGAAGAGGAGTTGATTTTGGTGGATTGTCCATAGAGTTTTGGACAAAGATATTAAGCAACCTATAAAAAATTAGTCAATGGGCTGTTAGTGGATGATTTGTGACCCCAGTTCAGTCATATACATATTTTTAGAAGGATTATAAGAGGAGTAGTTCATATTTTTTCATAAATTGGACAATAAAGAAATGGGTACACAAGAATAGTGATTTTTAGAGGACTTGAATCACTATTAGGTGGCAGATTTGAAGAGCCCTAGATGAGGGAAGTGTTGTGGGCCCTAGATCGGTAAAAGAATTGACTGTGGTTGGGAAAATTGATAGAAGTCTTAGTACAGTTGGAGGGTTATTATGTGATTGTCAAAGAAGATCCCTAGGTCATGTACTTGTGAAGGACAACAAGACTAGTAGAAGGGTAGGTGTATTGGGCCTAAGGACCTACAAAATTTTAAGGATTAAAGTACCATTCAAGTGGGCTATCCAACTAGCCCCTGTTCACTATATTATAGAGGATTGTGTCAGTGAGAAGAAGGGTGACCTCTATAGCCCTAGACTTGTCATCTTGGAGGAACAATATAGAAAAAAAAGGGTATAATAAAGAGTTGTGAACAATGTCTAATCAAAGACCCTAAATGTTGCATACCTTGAAGGAAAGAGGAGGTAGTTAGAGGGGAAATTTTGTTGAGTTGAGTTAAATAACCTAAAGGAGTTGTGGTTGTGTTTTCGGTTATGTTTACATTTATGTGGTAGTGGAATGCAGTTTGTGTCATAAAATTGTTCACTGGAGCTCATCTCTTTATTTATTTTTATAATTAATTAATTTGTTTTGGTTCTTAGTTGCCCGATCTAAAATATAGATACTTTTTTCTTATGCACTTCGCATCTCAAAATTCATGTCTGACTATTGAAATTTGTTTAGTAACATACTTTTTTACTATGATATATCAATAAGCAATCCCGATATTGCTAATCATTGTAAACCCTTACAAATGTTTAGAATTGTTCCAAAAGCCTCATCCATAGATTCATTTGTCAAATGATCTAACTGGTATGGATTCATGATACAAAGGTAGAAATGTGTTAACTTGGGGCAATTTTGAGCCATTGCAATAATTGTTGCATTTGTCATTTTCCTACAAAAATACGAAACATAATTATGATTAGGACATCCTTGAGATATTGCAAGGATTCCTTTTTCTATGACACTAACTCGATCCTAGCCAAATGGATCCATTAGAAAAACCTGTAATTCTCTTAAGTTTTTACAACTTGATGATACAATTTCCAAGCCCTTGTCTCCAGCAATATCAAGAACCCAAATCCGTAATAGGTGATGACAATTAAAAGCAAGCCAGAACCACTCCATACTTCAGATATTGGCATAGCTTGAATTAAAAAAATGTCAAGTTTGAGCACACATAATACAAGGCAGGAAGATACATAGGTTTTACTTTCCACATCCCTGAAAAAGTTCTAAGTTCCTTATAGTTGTTAAACGATTCTTCCAAATATATAAATTTCCGCCAATTGAACTCTTGAAAATGAACATGTACCCAACTCCATCAACTAAGGAGCTATTACAAGAAGTCACTTCAATTGTTCTAAATAAAGAGTTTTATTTAGTTTCAAACTCCTTAGAGAAGTGCATCTAGCCACAAGCCTCTCAAGGGCATCAAAATTCACCTCACTTTGTAGACAAGTAAAATTAACTAAAAGTAGAGAAGCATGAATTTTTAGAAAATAGTTCGTCCAGAAATTGCCTTAATTATCCACCTCACTCTCATGTAGGTCCAACATTTGCATGTTCCTGCAATGGGTTGCGATGATTGTTAGGCTATCAGTGTTTAAGCCTTCACAATTTGTGAGCGAGAGAGCGTGGAAATTAAGGAAGGAATGCACTATGAGATCAAGGCTTTCATCCACGACAATGATGCTCTTAAGCCTGAGCTCCCAAAGCCATGTATAGGCTCTATGTGTGACTAGGAACAAGGGGTGAATTTCCACCCCCTAGTGGAGAGGAACGAGGTTGAAATTCAAGAAGTGTGGATTCCCCTTGAGAGTTATGCTTGTTATATTGTGGAAGTGCCTCACCAAGATCATCAACGAGATGGAATAATAGTTTCCATTGAAGACCTTCTAGAAGCTCTAGGCCTTACATACCAACAAAACCATGCACCTATCCTTGATCGAATTCACAAACAACACATGCTCCAACACCTCATTTGGAAATGAATATGAAGAATACCCTCTCTTCTTCAACATTCTAGCCCCCTTCACATTGTTGGCCTTCATTCATAGGTCTACAGTTCTATTCATCTTCTTTACATCAATGATCTCATCCCCATTGCCAAAAAATTTAACTATGAAATGACTAGGATTGCCATGTGTAGGTTTGTAATTAATAGGTGGATCTCCTATAGCGCTTGCAGATTTTTTTATCCCCAAGCTTTGGAAGCAACCACTAAGGGGAGAGGGGAATGGATTTTTTAGACCTGTGTAGATATCATGTGTTCAGAGACTCCATGTTATGTAGTGTAATCACAGAAATCTAAGGTTTGTTGTCGGCCATGGTCTTTTGAAAGAGAGGTTCACACAATAGAGGATGCTAAAACTCGTTGTCTATATAAGTGATAAGCAAATTTGTCACATATTTTACTTGAGATCTCATCATGGTTGAGGATGAGACAAAATGACTACCAAAAAATAATTTCTTTGATACCACTGATCTAGATCTTAGGGTTAAAATCTGAGAAACTTGAATGTGGAGAGAGAAGAAGAAAACACCCAAAGAAAGTCTATTGAAATAAAGAAAAATAGTTACAGTTACATTGTGGTAGGTCCCTCTATCCTTTTACAAACTAAGACTTGTTATTTATAGCTTCCATGAGCTACAATTCCATGTGTAAATACCATGGGTGAATTCCACTTCCAATTCAAATGACCCCAAAATTCATGAAAATGATTCTTTTATTTTGTGGCAGAGGTTTTCTAACAACGCATCTAAAAGATTTTTCTCATGATTTTTTTTTTTTTGGGGGGGGGGGGGGGGGGGGGGGTTGTTAAATAATTGCCCCAAAATAGATTTTTCATGGTGGTTTTTTGAAAACACCCCTAAAATTCATGAGAATTTAACTTTTTGATGCAGTTTTCGAAAACCCCCCTCAAAAAAAGTCATGAGAATTAAACATTTGGAGGTAGTCATTTAACGTCTGCCTCTAAAAGTTCAATTCTCATGACGTTTTTTTTCAGGGGTGGGGGTGTCCAAACCACCTCCAAAATTTCAATTATTGTGAATTTTAAAGGGGGTTGTATGACAACCCCCCTTAAAGTCATGACAATGTAACTTTTGGAGGCAATTTTTGACAACCCCCCCTGCCCCTCCCTAGAGAAGTGCATCTAGCCACAAGCCTCTCAAGGGCATCAAAATTCACCTCACTTTGTAGACAAGTAAAATTAACTGAAAGTAGAGAAGCATGAATTTTTAGAAAATAGTTCGACTAGTAATCGCCTTAATCATCCACCTCACTCTCATGTAGGTCCAACTTTTGCATGTTCCTGCAATGGGTTGAGATGATTGTCAAGCTATCAGTGTTTAAGCCTTCACAATTTGTGAGCGAGAGAGCATGGAAATTAAGGAAGGAATGCATTATGAGATCAAGGCCATGTATAGGCTCTATGCATGACTAGGAACAAGGGATGAATTTTCGCCCCCCCAATGGAGAGGAATGAGTTTGAAATTCAAGAAGTGTGGATTCCCCTTGAGAGTTATGCTTTTTATCTTGTGGAAGTGCCTCACTAAGATCATCAACGAGATGGAATAATAGTTTCCATTGAATACCTTCTAGCAACTCTAGGCCTTACATACCAGCAAAACCATGCACCTATCCTTGATCGAATTCACAAACAACACATGCTCCAACACCTCATTTGGAAATGAATATGAAGAATCCCCTCTCTTCTTCATCATTCTGACCCCCTTCACACTGTTGGCCTTCATTCATAGGTCTACAGTTCTATTCATCTTCTTTACATCAATGATCTCATCCCCATTGCCAAAAAATTTAACTATGAAATGACTGGGATTGCCATGTGTAGGTTTGTAATTAATAGGTGGATCTCCTATAGCGATTGCAGATTTTTTCTCCCCAAGCTTTGGAAGCAACCACTAAGGGGAGAGGGGAATGGAGTTTTTAGACCTATGTAGATATCATGTGTTGAGAGACTCCATGTGATGTAGTGTAATCACAGAAAGCTAAGGTTTGTTGTCAGCCATGGTCTTCTGAAAGAGAGGTTTGCACAATAGTGGATGCTAAAACCCATTGTCCATATAAGTGACAAGCAACTTTGTCATATCTTTTACTTGAGATCTCATCATGGTTGAGGATGAGACAAAATGACTACTAGAAAAGAATTTCTTTGATACCACTGATCTAGATCTTAGGGTTAAAATCTGAGAAACTTGAATGTGGAGAGAGAAGAAGAAAACACCCAAAGAAAGTCTATTGAAATAAAGAAAAATAGTTACAGCTACATTGTGGTAGATCCCTCTATCCTTTTACAAACTGAGACTTGTTATTTATAGCCTCCATGAGTTACAATGCCATGGGTAAATACCATGGGTGAATTCCACTTCCAATTCAGATCACCCCAAAATTCATGAAAAATGTTGTTGTTGTTGTTGTTGTTTTTTTTTTTTTTTTTTTTTTTTTTTTTTTTTTTTTTTTTTTTTTTTGTGGCAAGGGGTTTCTAACAACCGCCTCTAAAAGTGTTTTCTCATGATTTTTCCTTTACGGGGGGTGTTAAATAATTGCCCCAAAATACATTTTTCATGGTGGTTTTTTGAAAACCCCCCTAAAATTCATGAGAATTTAACATTTGGATGCGGTTTTTGAAAACCCCCTCAAAAAAAGTCATGAGAATTGAACATTTGGAGGTAGTCATTTAATGATTGCCTCTAAGAGTCCAATTCTCATGACTATTTTTTTTCGGGGGGTGTGGTGTCCAAAACCACCTCCAAAAGTTTAATTATTGTGAATTTTAAATGGGGTTGTATGACAACCCCCCTTAAAGTGACGAGAATATAACTTTTGGAGGCAATTTTTGACAACCCCACCGCCCCCCCCCCCCCCCCCCCCTCCCACCCCCCAATCCCCTAGAGAAGTGCATCTAGCCCCAAGCCTTTGAAGGGCATAAAAATTCACCTCACTTTGTAGACAATTAAAATTAACTGAAAGTAGAGAAGCATGAATTTTTACAAAATAGTTCAGCCAGTAATCGCCTTAATCATCCACCTCACTCTCATGTAGGTCCAAATTTTGCATGTTCCTGCAATAGGTTGCGATGATTTTCAGACTATCAGTGTTTAAGCCTTCACAATTTGTGAGCGAGAGATCGTGGAAATTAAGGAAGGAATGCATTATGAGATCAAGGCTTCCATCCACGACAATGATGCTCTTAAGCCTGAGCTCCCATAGCGTTGTATAGACTCTACCCATGACTAGGAACAAGGGGTGAATTTCTGCCCCCCAATGGAGAGGAATGAGGTTGAAATTCAAGAAGTTTGGATTCCCCTTGAGAGTTATGCTTGTTATCTTATGGAAGTGCCTCACTTTTTAACATGGTATTAGAGCTATAGGACGGAGGAACCTATATGCTCAGTGGATGATTTGAGCTTCCTAGACAAGCCTAGGCCAATACTTAACCAAATTTTGGCTTGCCCCAATCCCTATTTCCTTGCATTATTTCCTTGGGAATTCCCCCCTATTAATTAGGGAAATTCCTCAATATGAATTGCACAATCCTCACAGACCTTCCTTTGACTGCATGCACCACCTGTACAATTAAGATGATTACACAACTACTACCCTTGAACTCCAATCTCAACTGGGTAACTCTCAGATTTGACATGCATGAGTTATTTATTAGTGAATCATTAGTTAACTGGGTTAACACATGAAGAAACACTCCACTGTCTAACCTCCTACTACTTTCTCCATCTGTTAGAACTAGTTTAACTGACTTTTACTTAGTTAAACATAATTAATTAATTACAACTCAAAATAAACTCAAGCAAGACTCTTGTAATGTAGGAGACACTCTACATGACTCGAGTCATACCCTAAACTCGAATTAATTGATCCAACTAAGTCAAATTGACTTATTTAACTCATACAAGTTGTCTTGTGATGTGGAATTATAAATTTGTTCCTAATTTAATTCAAGGAAAAAATTAAATTAGGATTTCCTTATTGCGTTTTCAACAAAAACCCAAACATCAATGAAGCCCAAAATTCAAAGCAAACGAGAGATGAGATAATTCAGAATTGAAGTGATATTCCAAATAGGCGGAATCAGGAGGCCAAACCTGTAATTTCCATATGTGTTGTGGGAGGATCCTCGCGAGAGAGAGGGAATATTGGAGTAGTCACATTTCATGATCAAGAACAAACCGCCTAGCTTCATTTTCTCCATGTATTAATTATGTTGATTCGAGAACAACAACTTTGTTTTCTTCCCACTTTGGATGGCTAATTATAAGAATGTTGAGGCACTCTTTTCTCACCAAGAGATTTCCTTCTCGCCACCTTTTATAATTATTAACCTTCTTCACTACATGACCTTCTATAATGAGTGACCTTTTCTCTTATTTTTGCAAAACCCTATGCAGTTATACCTTCCCTAAACACCGATGAACTAACTCTATGTCATAGCAACAACCATTAACTTTCTATGTTCTCATCCCTTTGCTTGGTGACAATATAACCATGCACGTTGCCAGGTGGAAGGCAACCTACCCTCCTTTATTTACTTACAAGTTGTCATGTCAGAGCCAAGTCACATGGCCCATCAATGGAGAAAATTTTTATCAAATTAGTATATAAAGTAATTATTTTTATTAAAATATAAAAAAATTACATCTTATCAATACTCATCTCTAATTAAATTTGGGTAAAGAAGATTCATAAAAATACAAATTAATGAAATTTCATTATAAAATATGTATAAAAAGAGGAGATACTTAAAGCATCTTTAAAATGAGTGAAGGAAAATTCATGCGTAAGATTGAGTTTTGCAAGCCAATTTTAAACATTATGGGAAAGGTAATTTATCTTCACATATAAAATTGGAAAATGGTGATTAATAAATTATTATAAATTTATATTTTTAGTGAAATTTAAATAAATAAATTATAAAAGAAAAATTATACAAAATATTAAGAGATTTATATGTTTCTTAATTTTATTTACTTAAATAATGAATTAATAAAATAAGATATTCTAGATGATGTTGGATTTAGGATTTTATTATAAATGATTTTAAAATAGAGTAAACTTTCTCATTAAAACACAATAATTTTTTATTTTCATAAATATATAAATATAATAAAATTTATAATAATTTTAATAGAAAAAGTCAAGTTTATGTAATTTTTTTATTTTTAATTTTATTTTTTTCAAAATATGTATTAGATTTTTATTTTTTTAATTTCGATTATTAACTATCATGATGCTTAATAACCCAAAAATATTTTCCTGAGGTAAACATCTACTAAAAAATTAAACTTTGAATCTCACCATTTCAATAATACTTCATAATGCACCAATGACACTACCTCCATCTCATAATTTCAGTGATGCTTCATAATACACCAATTAAACTGGCCCATAAATTAATAACCTTGAAAATTTTCACTAAATGTTTATCAATAATAAATTCATTCTTTATTAACCATAAAAATTAATTAATTTAACTAAAATTTAACATTATCACTACATAATTTATATATAATATAATTATAAAATATTAAAAATATTTATCTTTAGTTCACAACAATAACAAAATAAAATGTTAGAGATAATGGAGAATATCTTAGAATAGTGAGTTGCTTCATGAGACCTGAGGATAGGAATTAGTTTCTATTTCTTAGGTTATGGTTCTAACTTCCCTAAATCTATGATTGCTATATAATGTGTGATGTTCATTGATAATGTAGGGTGTTCTGCAGAGCCAGACTCTCCTGGATCAGACTTTCTTTCGTACAGCTGACCAATGGGTTCTTTTTTTTATTAGTTCCAACATCACTTTTTAACATGGTATCAGAGCTACAGGATGGAGGAACCTGTACGCTGAGTGGAGGATTTGAAAGGCACGCCTGAAGCGAAATCGTCGCGTGATTTTGTGGGCGAATCACATCGATCCCGATGTGAGGTGCCTCTGAAGGTATCTGAACAAATGTTTAGTTTCCTTCCAATAAAGTTTGGTTGGCATAACCATTTTTTTACTAAGCTAGTTAACTAAAAAACATATGTTTGGTCATATATTCAACTATACATACGTGAACCCACAAGTTGCCTGTAAACAATAGCCTCCACTTCAACTGAAGTAACATCTTCCTTCCTCCAATTTCATGATAGAGGAGTCTCCATTGGTTTTCTTCTCTCCATGTGGAACTTCTTCAGTGTCTGATTAGAATAATTTCCCTAACAAACAAAAATTTCCTCATTTCCTTACCATACTTCCATACCAAGGAAATAATGTATGAACCTTAGGTCCTTCATCTCGAATTCTCTTGCAAGATCCTCTTTGCAAGATTTTAGCAGCTTCTCATCACCCGCTACAATTAAATCATCGACATATAAAACTATAATCAACAATTTACCTTCAACCACAATATAGTAAATTTTTGCGTTTGCTTCACTTTTGGTGAAGCCTAACCTAATGAAATAGTTGTCAATACTAGTGTACCAAGCACGAGGTATTTGTTTCAATCCATACAACTCTTGCTTGAGTCTGAACACATGAGGCTCTCTGTTGAAAGTCTCAAATGATTTTGTCTACTCAATGTACACCTCTTCCTCAATCACTCCATTGAGGAATGTTGTCTTCATATCCATATGATGTATCTTCCATCCCATCTATGTTGAAAGTGCTAGAATAGGTATGATTGAAGAGTACCTTGCTACTGGAGAAAAGGTATCCTCATAATTTATTCCCTCCACATGAGAGAACCATATGGCCACAAATGTGGCCTTGTGCTTCTTGACACCCACATCTATTTCTTGCTTTAACTTGTAAATCCATCTAGAACTCACTACTAAATTATCTTCTGATCTTAGGACCACTTCCCAAACACTTTTTCTGATAATGGATTCATACTCCTCTATCATTGCATCAACCCATATTGGTTGATGAACTGCTTCCTCAAATGACGATGGCTCAATCTCTACACTCTCGCTCATCTGAGCCATGTAGCCAGTGTATAAATTTGGTGACTTTCTCTCCCTACACTATGATGTATGCATCAATCTGCTAGCCTCTCTGGTGTGCTTCCTTCCATCTCTGGAATTCTTTGCATGAGTGGGTGCTTCCACTCTCTTTTCCTCTACATGTGGTTGCTCCACATTATCTTGAGGTTCTTCCTTTTCAGCCAAAAGCTCCTCATATGCATGTAACTGAATCTCTCTCTCAAGGGAACATCTCATGGCATTATCTTCATCGAACTTCACATCTCTATGGACCTCAGGAATCCTGTGAGATGGTAGGTACACCCGATAGTTGTGAGGTGTATGAGTGTACCCCACAAATATGCTTAAATCAACTATTGGCTCTTTTTCCTTGAATCCTTCATAGCATGATAGTAAACTGATGAACCAAAGATCCTGAAGTGTGCCTCATCCAATTTGTTACCTAAAAAAGCTTATTCTGGTGTACTCATTCTGAGAATCTGATAAGGAATCATGTTCTATACATGTACAGTTGTGTTGCATGCCTCAAACCATAAGTACAATAGTAGGCCCTGATTACGTAACATTTCCCGTGCAACTCCCACAATACTTATGTTCTTCCTTTCAGCATCCCCATTTTGTTGTGGGTTATGGGATGCTATTAACTCCCATCGAATGCCTTCTGATACACCGAAGTTATTGAATTCATTTGACACATACTCTCCACCATTATCACTCTTGAGAGCCTTCACTTCCCTGCCAGTGTCTTTCTCTGCAACTCCTTTAATTTCACAAAATTTAGAGAACGTATGATCTTTCTTTTGCATGAAGAATCCAACACTTACATGAGAAATCATCTACAATATTAAATAATACTTGTTCTTGGTCCTGGAGGTTGGCGAGAATGATCCACACAAATCTAAGTGAACTTTTTCAAGGATCGATTGCGCTCGACTGTCCTTATCATGAAATGTGGCTTTCGCGTATTTCCTCAATGTACACCCTTTCCATGTATCTCTCTGCTCTAGTGCGCCCTTGGGAAATCTTGTAGAAATATGCTGCATGGTCTTCAAATCTACATGGTGCAAGTGGCCAAATCTTCTATGCCACAATTCATCGATGTCTCAACTCTACACCTTCCCTACTTTTGTGCTCAAGGAAGAACAATCTTCTACATCAAATTTGTAGAGTTTCTTCACCCAAACCCTGATCCTCTTAACTTTTCTTGAGGCTATGTGATGAAGGAAAGCCTTTCCTTTTCTAAATATAACATCGTAGCCACAATCCTCCAACATAGAAACTAAAACCAAATTCTTCTTTAGACCTAGAACATACAAGTCATCTTTTAATGTGAGATGAAAATGAAACTCCCTCTAAAAAGTAACAATACCGATTCTGACAACGCTATACCTTCCATCATCTTCCATTTCTATGTGCATATAGAGGTCCTTCTCCTCCAAGTCACTAAAATTTTCTTTGTTGTTGGTCATATGGAATGAGGCTCCACTATCCAGATACCACACACTACCCATCACTGATGTCACCATGCTTGCAATGAGAGTGAAATCCAATTCGAAATGTGAAGCAAGAGCTTCACCTGCCACTCCCCCCGAGAGCTTCTTGTGGGTCTTCTTGTGCAGATGCTTCATGGCAAAGTGTCCTAGCTCATGATAGTGAAAACATTTAATCTTTGACAAGTCCTTCTTATTTTCATCTTGGATGGAATTTCATTTGGATTGGAATTTATTTTCTTTCTCTTTCTTCGCCTTTCTAGCTAAGGCACAGTTCTCCTCAGCATCATGCTTGGATGAGGTTCCATCTTTGGGGCTCCGCGTTATATCTTCTTGCACCAAATCCGACCACAAATGCTCCCACTCGGGTAGCTTCTCCCTCCCATTTATCAAACCTTGGTTGTTGTGCTAGCTCTTGGGAAGGCCTGGAAGTGTTAGGCTAACGAGATCATCTTAAACAACTGTAATACCAACACTCGCAATCTCATCCCGAAATTTGGTGAACTTGCTCAAGTACTATGGTATTGTGTCACCCTTCTCCATCTTGATTTTCTGAAGTTTGTCCTTCAGGGCCAGCTTCCTGTGGTCACTTTTGTTATGAAATAGGTTTTTCAAGGCCTTCCACATGCATATGGAGTCTCCTTCCTATGGAGGTTTGAGAAAATATGATCTTTAATGCCTTCTAGTATGATCCTTCTAGCCTTTGCAACAAATTTCCTCCACTTTGCTAGATCTTGAGCATCAGTTGCTGAAGGCTTAGGAATATATTTTTCTATGAATTCCTTTAGCCCGTCGTCTTCTAACACTTCCTCCATCCTATCCTTCCAAGAAATATAGTTCGAACTACCCTCAAGGGAATATTCGAGTCTCAATCCATACAACGACATCTCGTTGGCTTTGAGAAACTATATGCAAATTCAAATTCACCTGCAAAAGACTAACATGTATTGTTCTCTTCTAAAGTAATTTATGCTCTTATACCATGTAGAAATTCCTTGTAGATTCAAACTCCTAATTGTAATTTACTAAAACAATAGAATTGGATCTATTCTACTCATTAGTGGAAACAATTAAAAGATCGTAAAATCACAAAGCATACAAGAGAAAGAATTCAATCATCACATTACATAATGATTTTCAGGCGAAATCCACAACTAAAAATCTGTGCTATCTGTATATTGCATTAGTCAGAAAATATGAGAAGATTACAATGCTTTTCTCATGCTTGAGCGACCTCTGCACTATCTCTATCTATCTCAGAGCTTCCTAGACAAGCGTAGGCCAATACTTAACAAAATTTTGGCTTACCCCAGTACCTATTTACGTGCGTTATTTCCTGAAGAATTCCCCCCCCCCCCCCCCCATTAATTAGCGAAATTCCTCAATATGAATTGCGCAATCCTCACAGGCCTTCCTTTGACTGCATGTACCACCTGTACAATTTAGATGATTACACAACTGATTTCACACTACCCTTGAACTCCAATCTCAACTAGGTAACTCTCATATCTGACATGCTTGAGTTATTTATGAGTGAATCATCAGTTAACGGGTTGAACACATGAAGCAAAACCCCATTGTCTAACCCCCTACAAGTTCATCCATCTGTTAGAACTAGTTTAACTGACTTTAACTTAGTTAAACTGAATCAACTAATTACAACTCAAAATAAACTCAAGCAGGACTCTAATAGTATAGGAGACACTCTACATGACTCTATTTATACCCTCGAATAGAATTAATTGAGCCAACTAAGTCAAATTGACCAATTTATCTCATAAAATTTGTCTTGTGATGTGGAATTATAAATTTATTCCTAATTTAATTTAAGGAAAAAATTAAATTAGGATTTTCTTGTTGCATTTTCAACAAAACCAAAACATCAATGAAGCCCAAAAATGAAAGCAAATGACAGATGAGATAATTCAAAATTGAAGTGAGATTCTAGAGAGGCGGAACCAGGAGGCCAAACCTATAATTTCCAGATGTGTTGCGGGAGGATGCTTGTGAGAGAGAGGGAATACTGGAGTAGTCACATTTCATGATCAAGAACATACCGCCTAGCCTCATTTTCTCCATGTATTAATTATGTTGGTTCGAGAACATCAACTTTGTTTGTTTCCCACTTTGGATGGCTAATTATAAGCATGTTGAGGCACTCTTTTCTCACCAAGCGATTTCCTTCTCGCCACCTTTTAAAATTATTAACCTTCTTCACTCCATGACCTTCTATAATGAGTGACCTTTTTCTTGTTTGTTCAAAACCCTATGCAATTATACCTTCCTTAAAAACCAATGAACTAACTCTGGGTCATCGCAACAACCATTAACTTTCTATGTACTCATCCCTTTGCTCGACGATGATATAACCATGCACGTTGCCAGGTGGAAGGCAACCTACCCTCCTTTATTTACTTACATGTTATCATGTTAGAGCCAAGCCACATGGTCCATCAACGGAGAAAAATCTATCAAATTATTATATAAAATATTTATTTTTACTAAAATATAAAAAATGTACATCTTATCCATATTCATCTCACATTAAACTTGGGTAAAGAAGATTCATAAAAATATAAATTAATGAAATTTCATTATAAAAGATGTATAAAAAGAGGAGATACTAGAAGCATCTTTAAAATGATTGAAGGACAATACATGCAGAAGATTGAGTTTGCCAAGCCAATTATAAACATTATGTGAAAAGTAATTTATCTTGACATATAAAATTGGAAATGGTGAGTAATAAATTATTATGAATTTATATTTTTAGTAAAATTTAAATAAAAATTTATAAAAGAAAAATTGATACAAAATATTAAGAGATTTATATGTTTCTTAATTTTATTTACTTAAATAATAAATTAACAAAATAAGATATTTTAGATGATGTTGGATTTAGGATTATATTATAAATTCTTTTAAAATAGAGTAAACTTTCTCGTTAAAAGCTAATAATTTCTTATTTTCATAAATATGTAAATATAATAAACATTATAATACTTTTAATAGAAAAAATCAAGTTTAGGTAATTTTAAATTTTTTTATGTAATTTTTTCATTTTTTCAAAATATTTATTAGATTTATTATTTTTTTTAAATCTCAATTATTAACCATCATGATGGTTAATAACTCAAAAATATTTTTCTTGAGGTAAACATCTACTAAATATTTAAACTTTGAATCTCACCATCTCAATAATACTTCATAATGCACCAATTACACTACCTCCATCTCAAAATTTCAGTGGTACTTCATAATAGACCAATTAAACCGATCCATAAATAAATAACCTTAAAAAAATTCACTAAATTTTTATCAGTAGTAAATTCATTCATTATTAACCATAAAAATTAATTAATTTAACTAAAAGTTAACATTATCACTACATAATTTATATATAATACTAATTATAAAATATTATAAATATTTATCTTTAATTCACAACAATAACTAATTACATTATATGCAATAAAAATAAATAATATAAAAAAATATTTAATAAGAATAAAATGTTAGAGATAATGGAGAATATCTTAGAATAGTGAGTTGGTTCACGAGACCTTAGGATAGGAATTAGTTTCTATTTCTTAGGTTATGGTTCTAACTTCTCTAAATCTATGATTGCTATATAATGTGTGATGTACATGGACAATGTAGAGTGTTCTGCAGAGCCAGACTCTCCTCGTTCAGACTCTCTTTGGTAGAGCTGACCAGTGGGTTCTTCTTTTTATTAATTCCAACATCACTTTTTAACATGGTATCAGAGCTACAGGGTGGAGGAACCTGTACACTGAGTGGAGGATTTGAAACACGCGTCTGAAGTGAAATCGTCACATGATTTTGAGGGCTAATCACGACGATCCCACTGTGAGGTGCCTCTAAAGGTATCTCAACACATGTTTAGCTTCCTTCCAATAAAGTTTGGTTGGATTAACCATTTCTTGACTAAGCTAGTTAAATGCAAAACATATCTTTGGTCATGTTTCACCATATACATAAGTGAACCCACAAGTTGCCTGTAAATAGTAGCCTCCACTACTTCACCTGAAGTAGCATCTTCCTTCCTCCAATTTCCTGCTAGAGGAGTCTCCATGGGTTTTCTTATCTCCATGTGGAACTTCTTCAGTATCTCATTGGAATACTTTCACTGAGAAACAAAAATTTCCTCATCTCCTTGCCATACTTCCATAGCAAGGAAATAATGCGTGAACCTTAGGTCCATCTCAAATTCTCTTGCAAGTTCCTCTTTGCAAGATTTTAG
This sequence comes from Pinus tabuliformis, assembly GCA_031772625.1. NCBI lineage: Eukaryota > Viridiplantae > Streptophyta > Pinopsida > Pinales > Pinaceae > Pinus > Pinus tabuliformis. The sequence continues at coordinate 62,806,783 of CM062806.1, forward strand.
CAGCTTCTCATCACCTGTTATAATTAAATCATCAACATATAAAAATATAATCAACAATTTACCTTCAACCACAATATAGTAAAGGTTCGCATCTGCTTCACTTTTGGTGAAACCTAACCTGGTGAAACAGTTTTCAATCCTGGTGTACCAAGCATGAGGTGCTTGTTTCAATCCATAGAACAATTGCTTGAGTCTGAACACATGCGATTCTCTATTGAAGGTCCCAAATCCTTATGTCTACTCAATGTACACCTCTTCCATAATCACTCCATTGAGGAATGTTGTCCTCACATCCATATGATGTATCTTCCATCCCATCTACGTTGAAAGTGCTAGAATAGATCTAATTGAAGAGTACCTTTCTACTAGAGAAAATGTATCCTCGTAATTTATTCCCTCCACATGAGAGAACCATATGGCCACAAATATGGCCTTGTGTTTCTCGACACTCCCATCTATTTCTTGCTTTACCTTCTAAATCCATCTGGAACTCAACACTGACTTATCTGGTGATCTTGGGACCACTTCCCAAACACTTTTTCTGATAATGGATTCATACTCCTCTATCATGGCATCAACCCATACTGGTTGATGCACTGCTTCCTCAAATGAGGATGGCTCAATCTCTACACTCTCGCTCATCAGAGCCATGTAGTGACTTCCTCTACCTACGCTATGATGTATGCATCAATCTGTTAGCCTCTTTGGTGTGCTTCCTTCCATCTCTGGAAGTCTCCGCATGAGTGGGTGCTTCCACTCTCTTCTCCTCTACATGTGGTTGCTCCACATCATCCTGAGGTTCTTCCTTTTGAGCCAAAAACTCCTCATCGACATGTAACTGAATCTCTCTCTCAAGGGAACATCTCATGTCATTCTCTTCATCAAGCTACACATCTCTATGAACCTCAAGCATCCTGTGAGATGTTAGGTACACCTGATAGTTGTGAGGTGTATGAGTGTACCCCACAAATATGCCCAAATCAATTATTGGCTCTCTTTTTCCTTGCATCCTTCGTAACATGATAGTAAACTGATGAACCAAAGATCCTGAAGTGTGCCACATCCAGTTTCTTACCTAAAAAGGCTTCTTCTGGTGTACTCATTCTGAGAATCCGATACGGACTCCTTTACTGCACATGTACAGTTGTGTTGCATGCCTCAACCCATAAGTGCAATAGTATGCCCTGATTATGTAACATTTCCCGTGCAACTCCCACAATACTTATGTTCTTTCTTTCAGCCACCCCATTTTGTTGTGGGTTATGGGGTGCTATTAACTCCCATCGAATGCCTTCTGAGACACTGAAGTTATTAAATTCATTTGACACATACTCTCCACCATTATCGCTCCTGAGAGCCTTCTCTTTCCTTCCAGTGTCTTTCTCAGCAACTCCTTTAATCTCACAAAATTTAGAGAATGTATGATCTTTCTTTTGCATGAAGAAAATCCAATGTTCACTTACATGAGAATTCATCCACAAATATTAAATAATACTTGTGCTTGGTCATGGAGGCTGTCGAGAACGATCCACACAAATATAAGTGAACTTTTTCAAGGATCGATTGCGCTCCACTGTCCTTATCATCAATTGTCGCTTTGGTGTACTTCCTCAATGTACACCCTTTGCATGTACCTCTCTACTCTAGTGAGCCATTGGGAAATATTGTAGAAATATGTTGCATGATCTTCAAATCTCCATGGTGCAAGTGGCCAAATATTCTATGCCACAATTCACTGATGTCTCCGCTCTGCACCTTCTCTACTTTTGTGCTCAAGGAAGCACAACCTTCTACATCAAATTTGTATAGTTTCTTCACCCAAACCTTGATCCTCTTAACTTGTCTTGAGGCTATGTGATGAAGGAAACCCTTTCCTTTGCTAAATATCACATCGTAGCCACGATCCTCCAACATAGAAACTGAAACCAAATTCTTCTTTAGACATAAAACATACATGACATCTTTTAATGTGAGATGAAAATGACACTCCCTCTGAAAAGTAACAGTACTGATTCCGACGACACTATACCTTCCATCATCTCCCATTTCAATGTGCATCTAGAGGTCCTTCTCCTCCAAGTCACTGAAATTTTCTTTGTTGTTAGTCATATGGAATGAGGCTCCACTATCCAGATACCACACACTACCCATCACTGATGTCACCATGCAAGCAATGAGGGTGAAATCCAACTTGAAATGTGAAGCAAGAGCTTCACCTACCACTCCTCCTGAGGGATTCTTGTTGGCCTTCTTGTGCAGACACTTCGTGGCAAAGTGTCCTAGCTCATGATAGTGAAAAAATTTAATCTTTGACAAGTCCTTCTTCTTGCCATCTTGGATGGAATTTCCTTTGGATTGGAAATTTTCTTTCTCTTTCTTCACCTTTCCAGCTAAGGCACAGTTCTCCTCATCATAATGATTTGATGAGGTTCCATATTTGGTGCTCTGCCTTATCTCTTCTTGCACCAAGTCCAACCACAAATGCTCCCACTCTCGTAGCTTATCCCTCCCATTTATTAAACCCTGGTATTTGTGCTAGCTCTTGGGAAGGCCTCGAAGTGTTAGGTTGACCAGATCATCTTCAACAATTGTAATGCCAACACTCCCAAGCTCATCCCGAAATTTGGTTAACTTTCTCAAGTACTATGGTATTGTGTCGCCCTTCTCCATCTTGATTTTTCAAAGCTTGTCCTTCAGTGTCAGCTTCCTCTGGTCACTTCTATTATGAAATAGGTTTGTCAAGGCCTTCCACATTGCATAAGGAGTCTCCTTCCTGTGGAGGTTTGAGACAATATGATCTTGGACTCCTTCTAATATGATCCTTCTCGCCTTTGCAATAAATTTCCTCCACTTTGCTAGATCTTGAGAATCAGTGGTTGAAGGCTTAGGAATATATTTTTCTATGAATTCCTTTAGCCCATTGTCTTCCAGCACCGCCTCCATCCTATCCTTCCAAGAAATATAGTTCGAACTACCCTCAAGGGCATATTCGAGTCTCAATCTGTAGAATGAAATCTCGTTGTCTTTGAGAAATTATATTGCAAATTCAAATTCACCTGGAAAAGAAAAACGTGTATTGTTCTCCTCTAAATTAATTTATGCTCTTATACCACATAGAAATTCCTTGTAGATTCAAACTCCTAATTGTAATTTACTAAAACAATAGAATTGAATCTATTCTACTCATTAGTGGAAACAATTAAACAATCGTGAAATCACAAAGCATACAAGAGAAAGAATTCAATCATCACATTACATAATGATTTTCTGGCGAAAGCCACAACTAAAAATCCGTGCTATCTGTATATTGCATTAGTCAGAAAATATGAGAAGATTACAATACTTTTCTCATGCTCGAACAACCTCTACACTATCTCTATTTGTCTCAGAGCTTCCTAGACAAGACTAGGCCAATACTTAACCAAATTTTGGCTTGCCCGAGTCCCTATTTCCTTGCATTATTTCCTTGGGAATTCCCCCCCATTAATTAGGGAATTTCCTCAATATGAATTGGTCAATCTTCACAGACCTTCCTTTGACTGCATGCACCACCTGCACAATTCAGATGATTACACAACCGATTTTACACTGCCCTTGAACTCCAATCTCAACTGGGTAACTCTCATATCTGACACACATGAGTTATTTATGAGTGAATCATAAGTTAACTCGTTGAACACATGAAGCAACACCCCACTGCCTTAACTCCTACTAGTTCCTCCATGTATTAGAACTAGTTTAACTGACTTTAACTTAGTTAAACTGAATTAATTAATTACAACCCAAAATAAACTCAAGCAAGACTCCTATAAAGTAGGAGACACTCTACATGACTCTAGTTATACCCTCAACTCAAATTAATTGAGACAACTAAGTCAAATTGACTTATTTAACTCGTACAAGTTGTCTTGTGATGTGGAATTATAAATTTATTCCTAATTTAATTCAAGGAAAAAAATAAATTAGGATTTTCTTATTGCATTTTCAACACCCAAACATCAATTAAGTGCAAAAATGAAAGCAAATGAGAGATAAGATCATTGAGAATTGAAGTGAGATTCCAGAGAGGCAGAATGAGGAGGCCAAACCTGTAATTTCCAGATGTGTTATGGGAGGATTCTCGTGAGAGAGAGGGAAGACTAGAGTAGTCATATTGCATGATCAAGAACAAACCGCCTAGCCTCATTTTCTCCATGTATTAATTATGTTTATTCGAGAACATCAACTTTGTTTGCTTCCCACTTTGGATGGCTAATTATAAGCATGCTCAGGCACTCTTTTCTCACCAAGCGATTTCCTTCTCGCCACCTTTTAGAATTAATAACATTCTTCACTCCATGACCTTCTATAATGAGTGGCCTTTTTTTTGTTTGTGCAAACCCTATGCAGTTATACCTTCCCTAAATGACGATGAACTAACTCTGTGTCATAGCAACAACCATTAACTTTCTATGTACTCATCCCTTTGCTCGGCGATGATATAACCATGCACGTTCCCAAGTGGAAGGCAACCTACCCTCCTTTATTTACTTACATGTTATCATGTCAGAGCCAAGTCACATGGCCCATTAATGGAGAAAAAATCTATCAAATTATTATATAAAAAAATTATTTTTATTAAAATATAAAAAAATTACATCTTATCAATACTTATCTTTAATTAAACTTGGGTAAAGAAGATTCATAAAAATATAAATTAATGAAATTTCATTATAAAAGATGTATAAAAAGAGGAGATACTTAAAGCATCTTTAAAATGAGTGAAGGAAAATACATGCATAAGATTGAGTTTGGCAAGCCAATTATAAAAATTATGGGAAAAGTAATTTATCTTGACATACAAAATTGGAAAATCGTGAGTAATAAATTATTATAAATTTGTATTTTTAGTAAAATTAAAATAAAAAATTATAAACAAAAGATTGATACAAAATATTAAGAGATTTATATGTTTCTTAGTTTTATTTACTTAACTAATAAATTAATAAAATAAGATATTTTAGATGATGTTGGACTTAGGATTACATTTTAAATTCTTTTAAAATAGAATAAACTTTCTCGTTAAAAGACAATAATTTCTTATTTTTATAAATATATAAATATAATAAACTTTATAATAATTTTAATAGAAGAAATCAAGTTTATGTAATTTTAAATTATTATTTTTATGTAATTTTTTTTATTTTTTCAAAAAAATTATTAGATTTATTATTTTTTTAAATCTCAGTTATTAACAGTCATGATAGTTAATAACTCAAAAATATTTTTCTTCAGGTAAACATCTACTAAAGATTTAAAATTTGAATATCACCATTTCAATAATACTTCATAATGCACCAATTACTCTACCTCCATCTCATAATTTCAGTGATACTTCATATTACACCAATTAAACTGGCCCATAAATTAATAACCTTAAAAAATTTCACTAAATTTTTATCAATAATAAATTCATTCTTTATTAACCATAAAAATTAATTAATTTAACTAAAAGTTAACATTATCACTACATAATGTATATATAATACTAATTATAAAATATTATAAATACTTATCTTTAATTCACAACAATAACTAATTACATTATATGAAATAAAAATAAATAATATAAAAAATTATTTAATAAGAATAAAATGTTAAAGATAATGGAGAATATCTTAGAATAGTAACTTGGTTCACGAGACCTCGGGATAGGAATTAGTTTCTATTTCTTAGGTTATGGTTCTAACTTCCCTAAATCTATGATTGCTATATAATGTGTGATGTGCATGGACAATATGGAGTGTTTTGAAGTGCCACACTCTCTTGGTTCATACTCTCTTTCGTAGAGCTACCAGTGGATTCTTTTTTTTATTAATTCCAACATCACTTTTAAACATGGTATCAGAGCTACAGGATAGAGGAACCTATACGCTAAGTGGAGGATTTGAAAGGCGCGGCTAAAGCGAAATCGTCACGTGATTTTGAGGGCTAATCGCGCCGATCCCACTGTGGGGTGCTTCTAAAGGTATCTCAACACATGCTTAGCTTCCTTCCAATAAAGTTTGGTTAGCTTAACCATTTCTTGACTAAGCTAGTTACATACAAAACATATTTTTGGTCATGTGTTCACCATATACATAAGTGAACCCACAAGTTGCCTGTAAATAGTAGCCTCCACTACTTCACCTGAAGTAGCATCTTCCTTCCTCCAATTTCCCACTAGAGGAGTCTCCATGGGTTTTCTTCTCTCCATGTGGAACTTCTTCAGTATCTCATTGGAATACTTTCCCTGAGAAACAAAAACTTCCTCGTCTCCTTGCCATACTTCCATACCAAGGAAATAATGCATGAACCTCAGGTCCTTCATCTCGAATTCTCTTGTAGGATCCTCTTTACAAGATTTTCGCAGCTTCTCATCACCAGTTATAATTAAATCATCGACATATAAAACTATAATCAACAATTTACCTTCAACCACAATATAGTAAAGGTTCGCATCTTTTTCACTTTTGGTGAAACCTAACCTAGTGAAATAGTTGTCAATCCTGGTGTATCAAGCATGAGGTGCTTGTTTCAATCCATAAAACGCTCACTTGAGTCTGAACACATGTGACTCTCTATTAAAGATCTCAAATCCTTTTTTCTACTCAATGTACACCTCTTCCTCAATCACTCCATTGAGGAATGTTGTCTTCAAATCCAAATGATGTATCTTCCATCCCATCTACGTTGAAAGTGCTAGAATAGATCTGATTGAAGAGTACCTTACTACTAGAGAAAAGGTATCCTCGTAACTTATTCCCTCCACATGAGAGAACCATATGGCCACAAATATGGCCTTGTGTTTCTTGACACTCCCATCCGTTTCTTGCTTTACCTTGTAAAGCCATCTGGAACTCACCATTGACTTATCTTATGATCTTGGTACCACTTCCCAAACACTTTTTCTAATAATGGATTCATACCTCTCTATCATGGCATCAGAGCCATGTAGCCAGTGTATCAATTTGGTGACTTCCTCTGCCTATGCTATGATGTATGCATCAATCTGTTAGCCTCTCTGGTGTGCTTCCTTCCATCTCTGGAAGTCTCTACATGAGTGGGTGCTTCCACTCCCTTTTCCTCTACATGTGGTTGCTCCACGTCATCCAGAGGTTCTTCCTTTTGAGCCAAAATATCCTCATCTGCATGTAACTGAATCTCTCTCTCAAGGGAACATCTCATGGCATTCTCTTCATCGAATTTCACATCTCTACGAACCCCAGGCATCCTGTGAGATGGTAGGTACATGCATCCTTTATTGGCTCTCTTTTTACTTGCATCCTTCATAACATGATAGTAAACTGATGAACCAAAGATCCTGAAGTGTACCACATCCAATTTCTTACCTGAAAAAGCTTCTTCTGGTGTACTCATTCTGAGAATCTGATAAGGACTCATGTTCTGCACATGTACAATTGTGTTGCATGCTTCAACCCATAAGTGCAATAGTAGGCCCTGATTATGTAACATTTCCTGTGCAACTCCCACAATACTTATGTTCTTCCTTTTAGCCACCCCATTATGGGTTATGGGGTGCTATTAACTCCCATTGAATGTCGTCTAATACACCGAATTTATTGAATTCATTTGACACATACTCTCCACCATTATCGCTCCTAAGAGCCTTCACTTTCCTGCCAGTGTCTTTCTCAGCAACTGATTTAAATTCACAAAATTTAGAGAATGTATTATCATTCTTATGCATGAAGAAAATCCAACACTTACATGAGAAATCATCTACAAATATTAAATAATACTTGTGCTTGGTCATGGAGGCTATCGAGAACGATCCACACAAACCTTAGTGAACTTTTTCAAGGATTGACTTTGCTCGACTGTCCTTATCATGAAATGTGGCTTTGGTGTACTTCCTCAATGTACTCCCTTTGCATGTATCTCTCTACTCTAGTGCACCCTTGGGAAATCTTGTAGAAATATGTTGCATGATCTTCAATTCTCCATGGTGCAAGTGGCCAAATCTTCTATTCCACAATTCATCGATGTCTCAACTCTACACCTTCTCTACTTTTGTGCTCAAGGAAGAACAATCTTCTACATCAAGTTTGTAGATTTTCTTCACCCAAACCCCGATCCTATTGACTTGTCTTGAGGCTATGTGATGAAGGAAAGCCTTTCCTTTGCTAAATATCACATTGTAGCCACGATCCTCCAACATAGAAATTGAAACCAAATTCTTCTTTAGACCTAGAACATACATGACACCTTTTAATGCGAGATGAAAATGACACTCGCTCTGAAAAGTAACAGTACTGATTCTGATAGTGCTATACCTTCCTTCATTTCCAATTTCGATGTGCATCTAGAGGTCCTTCTCCTCCAAGTCACTGAAATTTTCTTTAATGTCTGTCATATGGAATGAGGCTCCACTATCCAGATACCACACACTACCCATCATTGATGTCACCATGCAAGCAATGAGGGTGAAATCCAACTCGAAATGTGAAGGAAGAGCTTCACCTGCCACTCCTCCTGAGAGCTTCTTGTCGACCTTCTTGTGCGGACACTTTTTGGCAAAGTGTCCTAGCTCATGATAGTGAAAACATTTAATCTTTGACAAGTCCTTTTTCTTGCCATCTTGGATGGAATTTCCTTTGGATTGGAATTTATTTTCTTTCTCTTTCTTTGCCTTTCCAGCTAACGCATAGTTCTCCTCATGATCATGGTTGGATGAGGTTCCATCTTTGGTGCTCCACTTATCTCTTCTTGCATCAAGACCGACCACAAACGCTCCCACTCTCGTAGCTTCTCCCTCCCATTTATCAAACCCTGGTACTTGTGTTATCTCTTGGGAAGGCCTGTAAGTGTTAGGCTGACCAGATCATCTACAACAACTGTAATACTAACACTCCCAAGCTCATCCTGACATTTAGTGAACTTGCTCAAGTACTATGGTATTGTGTCGCCCTTTTCCATCTTGATTTTTCGAAGCTTTTCCTTCAGTGTCAGCTTCCTGTGGTCTCTTTTGTTATGAAAAAGGTTTTTCAAGGCCTTCCACATTGCATATGGAGTCTCCTTCCTATGGATGTTTGAGACAATCTGATCTTGAACTCCTTCTAGTATGATCCTTCTCGTCTTTGTAGCAAATTTACCCCACTTTGCTAGATCTTGAGCATCAGTTGTTGAATGCTTAAGAATATCTTTTTCTATGAATTCCTTTAGCCCGTTGTCTTCCAACACCGCCTCCATCTTATCCTTCCAAGAAATATAGTTCGAACTACCCTCAAAGGTATATTCAAGTCTCAATCCATAGAATGACATCACGTTGGCTTTGAGAAATTATATTTAAAATTCAAATTCACCTGCAAAAGAAAAACACGTATTGTTAGCTTCTAAAGTAATTTATGCTCTTATACCATGTAGAAATTCCTTGTAGATTCAAACTCCTAATTGTAATTTAATAAAACAATATAATTTAATCTATTCTACTAATTAGTGGAAACAATTAAACGATCATGAAATTAAGAAGCATACAAGAGAAAGAATTCAATCATCACATTACATAATGATTTTCTGGCGAAAGCAACAGCTAAAAATCTGTGCTATCTGTATATTGCATTAGTCATAAAATATGAGAAGATTACAATGCTTTGCTCATGCTTGAGCGACCTCTTCACTATCTCTATTTGTCTCAGAGCTTCTTAGACAAGCCTAGGCCAATACTTAACAAAATTCTGGCATGCCCCAGTCCCCACTTCCTTGCGTTATTTCCTTGGGAATTCCCCCCTATTAATTAGGGAAATTCCTCAATATGAATTGTGCAATCTTCACAGGCCTTCCTTTGATTGCTTGCACTACCTGTACAATTCAGATGATTACACAACAGATTTTACACTGCCCTTGAACTCTAGTCTCAACTGGGTAACTCTTAGATATGACATGCATAAGTTATTTATGAGTGAATCATAGTTAACTGGTTGAACACATGAAGCAACACCCCATTGTCTAACCTCCTACTAGTTCTTCCATCTATTAGAACTAGTTTAACTGACTTTTACTTAGTTAAATGTAATTAATTAATTACAATGCAAAATAAACTCAAGTAGGACTCCTATAATGTAGGAGACAGTCTACATCACTCTAGTTATACCCTCAACTCGAATTAATTAAGCCAACTAAGTCAATTTTACTTATTTAACTCGTAAAAGTTGTCTTGTGATGTGGAATTATAAATTTATTCCTAATTTAATTCAAGTAAAAAATTAAATTAGGATTTTCTTGTTGCATTTTTAACAAAACCAAACATCAATGAAGCCCAAAAATGAAAGAAAACGAGAGATGAGATAATTCAAAATTGAAGTGAGATTCTAGAGAGGTAGAACCAGGAGGCTAAACCTGTAATTTCCAGATGTGTTGCAGGAGGATGCTTGCGAGAGAGAGGGAAGACAGGGTAGTCACATTACATGATCAAGAACAAACCGCCTAGCCTCATTTTCTCCATGTATTAATTATGTTGATTCGAGAACATAAACTTTGTTTGCTTCCAACTTTGGATGGCTAATTACATGCATGTTGAGGCACTCTTTTCTCACCAAGCAATTTCCTTCTCGCCACCTTTTAGAATTATTACCTTCTTCGCTCCATGAACTTCTAGTGACCTTTTTTTCTTGTTTGTGCAAATCCCTATGCAGTTATACCTTCCCTAAATGCTCATGAACTAACTCTGTGTCATAGCAACAACCATTAGCTTTCTATGCACTTATCCCTTTGCTCAGCGACGATATAACCATGCACGTTGCCAGGTGGAAGGAAACCTACCTTCCTTTATTTACTTACATGTTATCATGTCAAAGGAAAGTCACATGGCCATCAATGCACCCTCAATGGAGAAAAATTCTATCAAATTATTATATAAAATTAAAAAAATTAAGTCTTATCAATACTTATCTCTAATTAAACTTGGGTAAAGAAGATTCATAAAAATATAAATTAATGAAATTTCATTATAAAAGATGTATAAAAAGAGGATATACTTAAAGCATCTTTAAAATGAGTGAAGGAAATACATGCATAAGATTGAGTTTTGCAAGCCAATTATAAACATCATGGGAAAGGTAATTTATCTTCACATATAAAATAGGAAAACGGTGATCAATAAATTATTATAAATTTATATTTTTAGTAAAATTATAAAAGAAAATTTGATACAAAATATTAAGAGATTTATATGTTTCTTAATTTTATTTACTTAAATAATAAATTAATAAAATAAGATATTTTAGATGATGTTGGATTTAGGATTATATTATAAATTCTTTTAAAATAGAGTAAACTTTCTCGAAGACAATAATTTCTTATTTTCATAAATATATAAATATAATAAACTTTATAATAATTTTAATAGAAAAAATCAAGTTTATGTAATTTTAATTTTTTTTTCAAAATATTTATTACATTTATTATTTTTTTAAATCTCAATTATTAACTATCATGATGGTTAATAACTTAAAAATACTTTTCTTGAGGTAAACATCTACTAAAGATTTAACTTTGAATCTCACCATTTCAATAATACTTCATAATGCACCAATTACACTACCTCCATCTCATAATTTCAGTGATACTTCATAATACACCAACTAAACTGGCCCATAAATTAATAACCTTAAAAAATTTCACTAAATTTTTATCAATAATAAATTCATTCTTTATTAACCATAAAAATTATTTAATTTAACTAAAAGTTAACATTATCACTACATAATTTATATATAATACTAATTATAAAATATTATAAATATTTATCTTTAATTCACAACAATAACTAATCACATTATATGCAATAAAAATATAGATATAAAAAATTATTTAATAAGAATAAAATGTTAGAGATAATGGAGAATATCTTAGAATAGTGAGTTGTTTGACGAGACCTCAGGAGAGGAATTAGTTTCTATTTCTTAGGTTATGGTTCTAACTTCCCTAAATCTATGATTGTTATATAATGTGTGATGTACATGGACAATGTAGAGCATTATGGAGAGCCATAATCTCCTGGTTCAGACTCTCTTTCGTAGACCTGACCAGTGGGTTCTTTCTTTTATTAATTCCAACATCACTTTTTAACATGGTACCAGAGCTACAGGATGGAGGAACCTATGCGCTGAGTGGAGGATTTGAAAGGTTCTCCGGAAGCGAAATCATCACTTGGTTTTGAGGGCTAATCATGTTGATCCCACTGTGACACTTATGCATGTTTTCATTTTGTCGACTGTCACAGGTCTATAGAGTACAGTCGCAAAGACCTCTGCGAGTCCGTGGTGCTAAGTCGCGCCAACTGTGCAAACAAAAAAAAGGTTACGTCTTTGCGGTGGCTGCTGAGAGAAGGCTGCATGGAGGCCGAGGTCTGCCAAGGAGGCCGTGGTAGAGGCTGTGAAGGAAGCCACAGTGATTTGCGTATGCGCTGTGAGATCAAACAATATTGGAGATCGTTTATCAGCGATTTCTATCTTTGACACAGATCTGGGGTAAATCTAACATATATATATATATATATATTTTACCTGTCAAATTTTTTAAATCGCCAAGATGAATAATCAGATGATTGAAGCATACTTGAATGAGCATAACAAGCTCGATGGCTCCAATTATGCGAATTGTAAATCCAAGATGCAGACTCTGCTAGAAGTGCAGAGTGCTTAGATGATTGCAAATAGGGATGAGAAGAAGCCAACAGTTGGATTAGCATCAGTCCCAGTTTGGGAGAAGCGAAAGACTGCATCATACCACACATCAGAGAATGTAAATTAGCAAGTGAAATTTGGGCAATTTTGAAGGATTTATATGAGATTAGGAATACAAATCGTCTTATGTTCCTGAAGAGCAAGATCTTATCCCTGAAGATGGAGGAGAATGAAACAGTTGCTCCCTTCATAGAAAGGATCAAAGATCTGAAGAACAAATTGGCAGACATTGGTGATACAGTTGCAGATATAGATCTTGTAACTATTACTATGAATGATGTGACCGATGACTACCAAATGTTTATAACTGGGATAAATGTGAGAGAGAAGATCCTAAAGTTTGAAGAACTGACAAGAATACTGATGCAATAAGAAGAAATAATATCGACTCTAAAGCCCCAGAGTGCAGATCTTGCGTTGATGGCGAAGAAGAACTTCTTCAAAGGAAAAGGAAATCTGCAACAACAAAACGGAGGAAACTCACAGAAAAGACCAAATCAGACTCAAGGTATGCATCCGAATAGAAACAACTTTGAAATTAAATGTTTTTATTGTGGAAAACTTGGTCATATAGCTAAGGAGTGCAGGAAGAAGAAATATCATGAACAATAGCAGAAGCAGAAACGACATGCAGGTCATCTTGCAAATGAAAATCATGTGCAGAACTTTAGATTGTTTATGGCAAACTTTGATGAGAATGTTGATGCAGACATCTGGTATGTAGATTCGGGAGCATCAACACATATGACAAGGAATAAGCAATGGTTCGAATATTTTAAAGAAATCAACGACGGAGCACAAATCTACCGAGGTGATGATAGAAGCCATCAGATCAAAGGGTGTGAGAAAATTTATCTTATTTTACTTAATGGTTTTGTAAGACAAATTCATAAGGTCATGTATGTGCCTGGTGTAACAAATAACTTGATTTCTGTATCGATGATTGCAGATCAAGATCTTAAAGTTGAATTTTTTAAATCTAACTATTATATTAATGATCTGTTAGATGGCATGAAGATTATTGCTACAACAAATCTAACAAGAGGTCTGTACAAATTGGATATAAGACCAGCACCAGTTCGAGCTTTGGCAACAGCGAGCTTGACTACAGAAGAGTTGTGGCATCAGCGATATGGTCATATCAACTACAAGGATTTGATGTTACTTCAAAAAAAGGAAATGGTAAGAGATATTCCTATGTTAAAACAAGTGCATAATGATTGTGATGCCTATACATTAGGAAATATGCATAAAGAAGAATTCCTTGTTCGAGTAGAGAAGAAACAGAGAGAAATATTTGAATTGGTGCACATAGATCTTTGTGGACCCATGCAAACAAAGTCATTAGGAGGTGCACTGTATTTTTTACTGTTTATTGATGACTGCACAAAGTTTTCTTGAGTATATTTTTTGAGTAAGAAGAGTCACACATTTGAATACTTTAAGAAGTTTAGAAACATGATTGAAAAGAAAACAGGGAAGCATATAAAAATTCTCCGCTCTGATCAAGGGGGAGAATACAGGAAGGATAAGCTTATCAAGTACTGCAAAGACCATGGGATATTACAAAAATTCACAGTACCCCATAATCCTCAGCAGGATGGAGTAACAGAAAGAAAGAACAGAACATTGGTGGAATGTGCTAGGAGCATATTGAAAGGTAAGGATCTTTCGAGTGGTTTTTGGGCTGAAGCATTGAATACTGTAGCTTATTTGAAAAATAGGAGTCCTACAAAGAGTCTTGAGTTTAAAAGTCCTTATGAAGCACTATATGGATTTAAGTATGCAATAAAACATTTAAGGGTGTTTGGGTCTAAAGAATTTGCCCATATTCCAAAGAAAGACAGAAGAAAACTAGATTCAAAAGCCATCAGATGTAACTTTATAGGGTTTTGTTCACAATATAAAGCTTATAGATTACTTAATCCCTCTACTCACAAGATTTTTGTTAGTAGAGATGTCATATTCCATGAGTAGGGTCATGAAGAATCTGAAAAGCATAATGGGGAATGGGATATTCAGTTCTTCGTGGAAGAAGAAAGTGAAGAAATAGGAAACAATGAGGTTCAACAGACAAAGGCAGAAGATGAGCAGCAACAGCAATAGCAAAAGCAGACGCAGGAAGGAAAAGAAGATGATGATGTAACTATCAAGCCAAGTCCAGAAAATGATGATCAAACAAGGTTTGAAGCTACCCCACCACTCAGGAGATCAGGTACGAAAGCTAAATTTCCTGCAAGATATAGGGAAAATGCTTTTATAACTAGTATGATGAATGTTTTTGAACCTTTCATTTATAAGGAAGTGAATGAATGTAGTGAATTTAAAACAGCTATGGAATAGGAATATGAATCTATAATCAGGAACAACACTTGGGAGCTGGTTGAACTTCCTAGAGGGAAACAAATCATAAGTTGTAAATGGTTGTATAAACCCAAGATTAATGCAAATGGAACCATAGATAAATTAAAAGATAGATTGTTAGCAAAAGGGTATTCATAGAAAGAAGGCATTGACTATGAAGAAACCTTTGCCCCTGTAGCTAAACTAAATGTCATCAAAATGTTGATTTCTTTAGCTACTAAGAAACATTGGATGATTCACCAACTAGATGTAAAGTCTACATTTTTAAATGGAGAATTGAAAGAGGATGTTTATTTAGAGCAACCTCAAGGGTTTTTCCAGAAAGGGAAAGAAAATTTAGTCTATAGTTTAAAGAAAGCTCTTTATGGACTAAAGCAAGCACCTAGCTCCTGGTATGAAAAGATTGATTCATTTTTTCTACAACTTGGCAACAACAGAAGTAAAAATGACCCTAATTTGTATACCATGCAAGATGAAAAGGGGCGCATAGTGTTGATTTCTTTGTATGTAGATTATTTAATTATTACAGGTGATGTTGTTTCTCTAATCAAAGAAATCAAGAAACAAATGTCACAGGTGTTCGAAATGAAAGACCTTGGTGAACTAAGATGTTGTTTAGGTCTTGAGATCTGGAGAGATTCGGGACAAACATTTTTGTCCCAGGGTAAGTATGTTAAAGGTCTACTAGAAATATTCAGGATGGATCAGTGTAAGCCTGCAATAGTACCACTACAAAGGAACATCAAACTACAAAGTGAGGATGGCTCTAAAGAGGAAGATGTGACACTTTATAGACAGTTGGTTGGGAGCTTAATCTACCTGACCACTACTAGACCAGATTTGGCTTATGGAGTCAGTGTGCTAAGTCAATGCATGTCCAATCCACTTGAGAGTCATTGGAATGAAGCGAAATGTGTTTTGAGGTATCTACAAGGTACTGTAGACTATGGTATTATTTATACTGATTCCTTTGATGTTAGATTGACATGTTTACAGATTCCAATTAGGCTGCAAATGTAGACGACCGCAGATCCATAACAGGCTATGCATTCAGCATTAGATCTGGGGTGATTAAATGGAGTAGAAAGAAACAAAACACAGTTTCATTTTCTTAAGTGGAAGCAGAGTATCAAGCCATGTGCGCAACAACGTGTGAGGCAGTTTGGTTGCGGAGACTTCTCTAGGATGTTGGGGAAGAATAGAAAGTTGCAACAACAATTAGATGCGACAACCAAATTTCAATCAAACTTGCTAATAATCCAGTGTTTCACAAAAACACTAAACACATTGATACACAATTCCACTTTGTCAGGGAGAAAGTGCAATCAAAATAAATCCATTTGGTATATTGTAATACATGTGATATTGTTGCATACATTTTCACTAAGCCTCTTGGCAGGATTAAGTTTGAAATGTTTAGGAAGATATTAGGCATATTTGTGAACCCCTTCTCCATTAAGGGGGAGTGCTAGAGATAATGGAGAATATCTTAGAATAGTGAGTTGGTTCACGAGACCTCAGGATAGGAATTAGTTTATATTTCTTAGGTTATGTTTCTAACTTTCCTAAATCTATGATTGCTATATAATGTTGATGTAAATGGACAATGTAGAGCATTCTACAGAGTCAGAATCTCCTGGTTCAGACTCTCTTTCGTAGAGCTTACCAATGGGTTCTTTTTCTTATTAATTCCAACATCACTTTTTAACTAAAAACACATACGTCCTTTAAATATTTGTAGGTTGAGGTAACCACTTCAAGCCATTGAACTTGAAGATAATCTAATATTTTCAATTTTTTACAATAATAATTCCATTTTACACACTCCTCATCTTAGAGTTGGGCAGAGAGGGAGAATGCTTGATTGATGCCAACCTTGTAAATGAACAACCTTGCCTAGTCATTAGTTGGACTCTACATCACTAGTTGGAGTATATGTGCCCTAAATAAAAGATGATACCTTAACATGAGTTATTGACACTTGAACATACTTTCCATGGATCTCATGGAAAAAATATGGAGAGACTCTTTGAATATTAGGAAACATTTTCTCATACTCTACTTAATTTGTAGGTGGTAGCACTTCAATTTTTTCCATTTATTGGGAAATCTCACCCAAAAAATCAACTGTTGAAGAATCAAGCCTATGCTAAATCACTCCTACCTTCTCATTTTTAAGATCTTTGTGAAATTTCACCTATGACCCTTAAAGTCAGTGCCCTTTAGCACCTCGAATGGTGGAATAGGAGGTGTTGCAATAGGAGGTAAACTCCATTCCCCTTCACCTTTGTTGAGACCTCTAGATGCACCTACAATCTATAACCCTCCTTTGACATAACACAAAATTTTGTTCCTTTTTCACTTCCTTTACATACCCTCCCTTTAGGGGCATCCTCATAGGAAGAGCTTGTGGTTGAAATATTACAACAAAAAAATGGGGCACACAATCTCTTTATAGGGTTTCAAGGGAGGGGTATTGGAAAATAACCATCTTATCCCCTATAGCCCTTAAGACCTTCTCAACACATAAATGAAATGACAAATTGATAACTAGACCCAAAGATAGATCTCAAAGTTCAAGGCCAAACCCAAATAGAAAGAATCACACCATTATTAAGCATTGATATTGAGTTTGGTAAAATCAAGGTTATCTTTTCAAGATCTTGACCTTGTTTTTAGCATTCTCAAATGGAAGGTTTAAAACCCACATTAAAAAGGGGAGATTTTCACCTTAGCCTTTGCAACCTTTGTCCAAGACGAATTTATCTAATGGACTAGCTTGGATATGTCACATCTTGATTTCTAGAGTAGCCAATCAATGTTTTTGAGGCCAACTCCCTAGCTCCAACTAAAATTTAGTCCTATTGGAAAGGAAACTTGAAAAATCTTGCTATTTAGAGACATTTTTCCTTCCTTTTAATTGATTTACAACAAACCTCAGTGCCTTTGCTTTCTTATCTTTCTCTTCTAATTTCCAAAAAAAAATCATTAATCATATATCATAAACACTTTATATAAGTAAACATTACAATAATTAACTTATATAACTTATAGAGTATCTTTACCCCTGAACCCATACAAAAACCCATTACACTCTAATATGGTTCTAATTGTCTCCTCAAAACACACCTTGCAAACTCTTACAACTCTTCTTTATCGAATTAGTGTAACTAGGGGAGGGTTTTCCATGTCTCCTTACCTGAAATAAATTAATTCCATATTGTAAAGTAATTTAAGTTTCTTTGTTCCTGTAATAAGACTTTATAATGGTTACAACACTCAATCATATATTAAAATGATGAAATCTTATTTTGTTCATAACTATATTGTATTTCAAAATATCAGTTATTCGAGTAATTATAGTTCATACAATTTAGTATAGCTATACAAATTCCTTTATCAAATTTCATGAAAATTTACAATTTGATTCTAATACTATTATTATGGTCAGTCAAATATTATTGTTATTTTTATTTAGGGATGGCGCAAAAGGAACAAGGTTTAATTTTGGTGCTTTCATTTGAAATCAGCCATTACTTTCTGATTCTGCATATGCACAATGTCTGACTATGAGGTAGGTTTTTTCTTCATTTCTTTCATTTTCTTCAGATTTTTTGTTAGGTGAGGTCATTGATTTCATGGGACCTCCTCTAGAGAATTCTATCAACAACAAAAATAGAAAATCCCTCCAGGAAAAAATCTAGGACTCCTAGCCTATGGACCTCTCTTTCCCTTGCATCATATGAAGCTTTTGGATCAGCATACCTACGAGGGCCTAGTGAGATCGATATCTACATGTGGGTCCTTTGTTTCTCCACTTGGGTGTTCATTTCTGACCTCCAAATAGGTACTCAAGTGAAGATCCACCTCCAATGTGTTTCTCTAATTTCACACATTTCTAACCTCCAATCTTTACCTCCAAATAGGATCTTCATTTCTGACCTCCAAATAGGTACCCAAGAGGTAAGAAATTGATTTCTGTTGCACAACTAACACATCTAGAGGAAAGATTGGTGGCACCAAGAATGGATTTTTCACAAATAAGATAACTTGGTTAGAAAATATCACAGTTTGGTTTAACAGACACTATTATTATAAATGTTCCTACAAATTGGATAGAGTTCGAATAAATTTTCCTGGATATATTTATGAATTCATGGAAATTGCAGTTATGTTAAAGAGAAAACTAGAGCACAAAATTTCCTATTTGTCTGAGAACATTCACCCCAAAAAATTAATGAATAATTTACATGACATGTGTAACATGACTTTATAAAAAAAAATGAACAAACAATAATAAAAAATGAAAGGAAAAATAACTTTGATCAAAATGAATAAAACCATGAAAAAAATGATACAACATTAGATCAACTAGATTCACTGTGTTTTGATGATGATCTAGAGCCAATAACTATGACACTTGTGCATCGGTACTCCAATGCTCGTGTTATCCATGACTTTGATACAAGAATAATACAAATTGCACCTTCTAAGGGATTCCATCCCCTTGGCATTTTTCAAGACAAATTTTCTGAGGAACATAATTTACCAACATTATTCTATGGATCAAGTCGACCTATTTATGTTTTCAATTGGTCCTCTTATCAACAAGTTGTTCATTGGGAGTTATGGAACATTTCTAGTGGCTTTTCAACCCATATTATGAACATATTCATTAAAATCGTTTATATATTAATAAATCAGGTTTCTATTTCAATTTGTATTTCTATATGCAAAGGAGAACTAAAAGGACTAAAACTACTTGCCAAAGATGTCAAGAACCAAAAAAAGCTTCAGAGACTATTGCACTAGCCAATTGCATATCAATGTTTCAAAAGAATTCACACATCACCAGATTACTTTGAAAATATACAAAAATACATTTTTGCAATGATACGACAACTTGGGCCACCAACATTTTTTGTCACATTCACTAGTGCTAAGCATCTTTGGGATGCATTAATAAAACAAAGTCCTAGATTTCTAACAAGTGACAGTAAAAAATGTGTTCATGAATGCATGGGCACATTAATCAGATATCAATCGGTCATTTGTAGTTGATATTATATACATAGAATCGCCTCACACACACTTTGATTACAAAAAATAATGAATTGCTAGGTGAAGTGTAAGATTATTTCTTTATCACTTTATAGAGCAGCGGGAGAGAAAGAACATGTATTTCTTTAGATTCAAGGTGCACCAATATAGCAATATTCACCTGATGCTAACGTTATAGATTTCTTTGATCATTCTTTGGTTTGTGATTCAACATTGTTGCTAGATGGAATGACTCGGATTCAAACTCATCAAAATATACCATCATTATGACAAGAAAATGTATATTCTCAATTTATTTTAGATTCCTATGCTACAACAACATATTGCAACTCATATGTGACAAATATGGATCACACAATGACATCTAATTTAACTTGGAAATGCATTTCTAAATATGCCACAGATATAAATTCAGCAGGAAATGCACATTTCTCTTTCATTTCCTTAGACTTATCTTCTAGAAAAAAACAAAATTCATTAACACTTCTCCAATTGAAAAATAAGCATATGTGCTAAAAAGACTTATTCTATTGCAACAAGAACCTGATAATTCTTAGGATATTGTTTGCATGACGACCATTCATAAATATGTCACACATCCCATTAAACTTGAGAAAATTTACCTAGAAGAGTATGATTCTTTGCACTTGAGCGTGAAAACAAGAATGGAAAAAGAAAATGCCCGTGTGCCATACAATTCATTTGATATAATTAACAAAGAGACCTGAAAAACCATTACAGATCAATTATGATGTTCTACATCCCATACAAAAAATATGAATATACATTAAAGAGGGCTCATGAGACATGGCCTCATGCATACATTCCCCATAAACACATTGTCTATGCTACTAAGAAAATATTTCCGCATTCATTCTCACCATGGGGTGATATTGAAATTGCCTTGGCTGCAATCATATCCAAATACGAAAAGGTATATAGTCTTCACTCACCATTGGAAAATGGAAGCAATACTCATTTTATCGAAAAATATGATATTCAACATGACCTATTTGAAAAAGTGTGCACTAGAAATATTCAGAGCGGATATGCAAAATCCAATGAATTCATTAAAAAAAATAGAGACAATATCATATCATGAAATTAGAAGATAACTAAATCAAGAACAACAATAAATAATAAAACAAATAGTTCTATGGATAAAAAACAATCTAGGAAAGTCATTATATTTCTTTACCGTTGGAGGTGCAGGAACATGATAAACATTTACTACACAAGAACTTTACCATGCACTGGTGCGACTCTACAACAAAGAATTGAAAAGTGATCCCTTTAAAAAAAAAATGGCTCTCTCTTACATTTATTGACAATGATACATATATTGCAAACATTGACAGAGTACATTCAACTTTACATTTTTCACTTGTAGCATGTGACATGATGCCATTGACTTCTAAAAATATTGATATATTGACCAAAGAATATGAACATCTTAAATTCTTTCTCATGTATGAAGATTCATTGATTGGTTCTTCATTGCTATATAACATTGATGAACGACTTCGTGAAATCATGCATACTCCAACTAGTCCATTTCGTAATCTCATTGTAACATTTTGTGGTGACTTGTGCCAATCAGCACCTATGTGTGATTGTTGGATATTTGAGCATATATGTTTTAAAGGAACTATCATACCTTATTGTTTTTTGAAGACAATGTGAAAAATTATGAACTAAAAGAAGTGGCGTGACCAGAAAACAAAGAATTTGTGTCCATTTTTTACAGAATTAGGTCATGCTCACATATTGATGATGACCTTGCATTCTTAAATAATTATTGTTATAGATTCCCTCCAGATGATCTGACGTTCCCATATCGCTTTGACTTAAACAAACATTACAAGAACATAATGGAAGAACGTTATCTCTCATAAACACGGAAACAATTATACTAAATGCATATGGCAATATAATTAATTCAACAAATACAAATTCCAATGGGAACATCAAAATGTAATTGCCAACTACAATTATGCTCAAAGAAAATATGCTTGTTGAATTGGTTGGAAGTAAGTATGATATTCAATATAGCTTGGTCAATGCTTCTAAAGGTATTTTTAGAGCTTCGACAACATCTGAGAATGACGTGATATGGATTGAATTTTATGATCCAAGGGTTGACACTATTCAACGAAGAAAAATGGCCAAATTGTTTAGAGATTTTATAATTACTAATTGGACAACTATCACTAGAATTTGTAGGCATAGTGAATGAAATTGCAAAAATAGATTCACACAGGAACAATTCGTAGTTCAATTACCATGTGCACGAACTATACACTGATCATAAGTCTTCAAAATGGACAAATTGGATTTTGATCCAAAACGAATTAGGAAATATGGACTTATCTACATGAAATTGTCACATGTGAAAGATATTAAATTCTTGTATTTACTAAACAAACTAGAACATAGAAACTTTGTTCTTTGTGACAATTTTTTTAGCGAACTGCAAATACTTAGAAAAAGTGCATGTTATGAACTTGAATATAGCTTATATTCAAATCAAACAAATGAATACTTGATAATATGTTCATTGAAAACATGTAGCTTCTCATTATATTCTGACAAAATCATTGTTGAATACGATCTGATGAATAGTAAGATCCTGTATCTGCAAGAAACGAGAAAAAAATCACTCCCATCAAATCCAATATTTTCAAAAAAAAATGTTATTGCATACATTTGTTTCACTTACATGGAATTATTACATATTATAAAAAAAATATTATTATTGACAATCAATTCCGTTATACAATTAGCCATATTGAAACAATAATTGCAACTTTCCATCTTGAAGAGACTGCCTTTAGAATTGCAATTACATACATTGCACCAAATACAAGTATTGATGATATAATTGATTTCATCAAGTTAATTTTAAATAAAAAACCAAACAAATGCCCAATTGTGCATGTTGATGATTTCAACTTGGACATGTTGCAAAATAATCGTCAACAAAGAAAAGTAGAATTATTCATGCAAAATAACAACTTTGATCTCCATACAACAAGGCCAACTACTAACTATGGCCTCATGCTTGATCACTTTACTAACTATGGCCTCATGCTTGATCACTTTTGGCAAAATATTCCACCGAGTATTTCTTCCTTCCATGTCTTTGATTCTTATTGGACAGATCATTATACAATCTATCTTACTCTACTTTTGTTGTTCACTTGAACAACTTTGTCATTGTGGATGTTATACAATTCAATTATTTAGTTTTCATGAGAATTTTCACATGTATTATTGTGGATCATATGCAATTTTAAAGTTTCTTTATACACTTGTTTAAAATTGAACCTATTTCATTTATCCTATTTTTACAAGAGTTGATTGAATCAATTCTAGAAATAACATGGAAACAACTAGTTCCATGTGTGAAAATCCAAAACAATTAGAATTGTGTCAATCTTGATATTTGTGTGATCAATTTATAGGTTTCCACTAAATCATTGGGATAATTTTTCTAAGTATGTTGTTCTTATTTTTAATATATATAGAGTAAAAACTACACTAACAACTACATCTTCAATTATTCCAATATGCCTAGAAATACATGAAAAGGTTTTTGAGGGTGACGTTTTGGTTGTTTATGGCCCAACACAAAGTAGAAACCCCCACTCTCCTCCAAATGCATGATTTTTTGATGCTAATCTCCTTGATAATCAAGGTCAAATAACAATAGCAATAGACCTGGGAAATAATATAATAGAGCATTTCCAAGACACGTTTATTGTTAGAAATAATGTTCGCATTACAAATTTTGCAATAAGAAACAAAAGAATTTATGAATAAGATGTAAACGGTTGTATGATATTCGAGGAAAGAACCTCAGTTCAAGCAATTCAACAAGTTTGTAAAAAACATAAATTAGCCCCAGACACAACAATACAAAATTTTCTTGTCTCAAATGGCACGTATGCAGTTGGCTCAATTGCAGCTATAGTCATAGGCTATCATAAAAAAAACCAACAACATGAAATTAGTATCAAAGATGGTGAAGTACTGGATGACAATGAAATTGTACATTTGTTGCTACGATTAAAAAAAAAATGAGTAATTTTCCACAATCTAAGTAATTCTTTTCTCTGACATATTTGTGTCTTTCTTTTAGATCATAGTGAAGTTAGATTTTGTTTGAAAATTTCTTTAGAGAAAAAAAAAAAAAAGCAGAGAGAACAAAAAATTGTGTCCTCTCATATACTGCAATTGCAATTGAATGTTATCCACGTGGATAATTTTTTCAAGATACAACATGAATTGGCATAAAAAACCACTCCACTGTATTTATTCAAAAACATTGTTAGAAATGATGTGAAAGACAGTCAATAATTGCGCTCTGGATCAACAACTTTTGTTGGTCCTTTTAATGATGAGTTTGCAAGAGCACATTTGTTATCTTTTGTTAAATCAACAACACATGTATGTCTGCGAGTTCTTTCTCTCTTGTATTGATAATAGATTTCTAGTATACAAAATTTTGCATGTTTGACTATACATGCTCAAACCTAACAACCAAATATTTCCACAAAATAGTTGCGAGGAGTGTTGAAAGAAAAAAATGTTTTTTCTCCTCCTTTCCAATGAGTTTATAGGAAATGCAAGAAGTGTGTTCGTCCAAATACAACTAGATGTATGCTTAGTAAATACAACACATTGTTTACTTGTGAGCGCAATTTCGAATGCACATTGGAAAGAGATGGGTGCATAATTGATTACATGTTACAAATGCCATAGCTAAAAGAACATTTCCATTGTTGAAACAACTTTTCAGAAATACATGCACAATGTATCATCTACAATTTTCCATCTAAGAAAACTATGTATCTGAGGAATTTTCACATTAATAGTTAACAACATAGTCACTAAGATCAAACAATTGTGATAAAAAAGAATACTTGTTGTTTGTATCAACTTCATACACTGAAAAATTGAGATATTTTTCCTCTTTTGCATTTTTCCTCTTAGAGATTTCTCTCAATCATAGTGTACAACTTCCTCAAAAACGATAATGTATGTTTTGTATTTCCATTGCGGGATCCAATATTACAGTATACAGTGGCAGTATGTTCACTACATTGTCCGACTTTTTTAGCTCTGTCTATTTTGAATGGTTTTGCATTTAGTGACGAATTGTTCTTTTGTTTTCTTGTTTTTTTTAAATTCTTGAACAAGGGAAAAAGGGATTTTTCCCTTGTGTAGATGGATACAACGAACCAAGAGAAAAATATGCAATATGATGAATGATATACATACAAAACATAATGTAACTCCAATGTGCTGATTATATCATACTATATCTATGCACATCTTCCTTGGTCGTTTGTTGCATTGGTGACTGCAATTCTGTCAACTGAATGCGGAAAAAATAAAAAAAACAAACAAAGATCTATGTATGTGTTTCTTTATTATTATTTTTGTTTAATTCTATAAGATGTCCCATTGCTGATATATAAAATCTTTTCCTCATTATAGGCACCAATTGTTAACAATGTTTCACTAACATAAATTCTATTACTGTTTTTTCTCTTGCACTTTCAAAACTAGTAAATCATATAATCTAAAGTCTTGCTTAAACTACATGAATGTACATATGAGCTAGAATAACATGTTATTCTCCGCTTTACATAGAAACTTGTGCAACAGTTGTATGCTCTATTTCTCCGTTTTACATAGAAACTTGTGCAACAGTTGTATGCTCTATTTTCTTAGTGGGATGATGAGACATTGATGGTCTAGCAAATTCGTATATTCCAAACAATGCTTTTTTTTCAAATATTTTGTGGATGCTAGTGATAACTGTAAAATATACAATTTCTTTTGCATCTTGAATATTGCTAATACTTTGTATATATGGTCTATGTTTATAGTTTTCTCCAAGAATTCAAATAATTTTGTTATAATGTTTCACTATAACTAAATATTGTTGCGCAATTTTGTATATTTGGTTAGATGCTTAGATATGTCTAAACAAAAAAAACATGTGATGCTCTATTGGAAGAATTGATAATTGGTTACTTGGATATGGTTCACAGATAGAGGACACAAATTCTTCTAAAAAAACAAGTGCTAACATTGTTTAGTTGGAATAAAAAATACAATTATGCTCAACACAAGGAAAACTGAACTCATAATAGGTTAGCATTCATTGAGATATTGATGCTTGTGAATGTACAAGTTAACCTTATTTCACCTAGAGAAAAATGGACATGACCTTGTTGACATAAGAAACTTGATATATTCATTGAGTATAACATCCTTTAAATGCATGTAGCAAAATAATAATGCACATATGTAAATGTTGCCCCTACAACTAATTAACAAGAACTCATACAACTTCTCAACCTAATCTCTATACTCATTGAACATATTGAAAATGTCATATGAGTATTTCTTGAACCAGACATATGATCTTGTAATTTGATTTCTTTTGGATTTTATAATTAAAAGTCACATGAAAACATGATTTGCTTCTAAAATTTTGATACTAGTTACCTTGAATCTTTCAAGTGACAAACATGCAAGGTTTGTATTTTGTTTTGTATATAGTTTGTTGAGTGCACAAAGATTCTTTTCATACAATTGTAAATATAATGAGATTGTTTGATCCATATGCATTATGGGCATCCATGTAAAATCATGAACTTAAACTTTTTTTTAGTTGTAAAAGTTCTCTGAAGGTTAAAGAACATTATTTGTAAGTGTTCTAATGTGTTGATAGAATATATATTATTTTTTAATTAACAAACATTAGAAGATTAATATCAATGAAAACTGGCAAAAACTTGTCAATGATAAAACAATGAGTTAAGCGATATATGAAATATAAAGGAAAAATAGCTTAGAGAAACTCGACTGCCCACTAATGTTTTTTGTTATGAGCGATTAGTACGTTTTGTATCTGTATTGTTCTTTCCCCTTGAAATTGATTTTAGTTTTTATTATTGCATATATATGAATTTTGAGAGGCTGGTGCAGTAAATTGATCACGTATACTTTTTTTCTTCTAGGAAACCGATAGATCATTTCTCCAACTAGCTTGCAAGGACTCATAAGATGTACTAGTTTTCTTATTTTTCCCTTCTTCACATACATATATTGCCCTTTTTTGCAATCAATTATAAAAGTATATATTGTACACTATTTTGATACCATAATGGAGAGTTCCATCCCTTTAGTTATCCATGCCATGTTTAGATTCCATAGTTATTTTGAAACAATATACCTAAACATTCATTCTGAAGGCATAAAAATCCTCTCAACCTCTAAACAAGATCACTACCTAGAATATGTTTCCATACTTTACTGTTGCACCAATCAGGGATAATATAAGCCCTAGAACCTCGTATAGAGCTCTCCTTGCAACTAAGGTACGGGCTTTCCCGTAGGTTTCATCCTATAATGTCTACTCCTAGATGAAATTATTCTCACTCACTAAATCACTCTCATTTCTCTCTTCCACTCATTGGTGCACCACACTTACTGGTCTCATCATCCACGTCAACTCAACTAACGTTCCCCTCATATTTTTCTTCTCAAATACTTCACAACCCGGTTCACATTCAATTTTCCCCACCTCACCTCATGATGCACATCATTTCACCTAATGTCCCCCATAATCGTTCTTTTGAAATACTTCACGGGTTCCTTTCAATCTAGTTTCTCCCAGAATCAAGGGATTGCCACAATATCACATGCAACTGTAAACCCGTCATCTCACACATGCCATCTAACATATTCACATGGAAAATTTGTTTCCATATTTAACTTTCGATCGAATTAATGTTAAAATAAGTCTCAGAACCTTGCATGTAAGTCTTCATGGAACTTAAGTATGACTCCCATCGATTTTTTCATCCAAGAACGTCCTCTCCTAATGTTGGGAATTTCTGAAAATTCCATAATAAACAGACAAAAATTTGCTCTGTTTTTATACTCTGTTTTAACACAGAAAACCCAGAAAATCGATTGCTAGAAATGGTGTTTCAGCAACACAGTTTTTTTTTTTGGTTGCTGTAACTGGTGTTTCAGCAACGCTGCTCGTGGTGTTGCAGCAACGTAAATTTTTTACGTCAAGTATTTTTGAGTTACGGTGTAACAGCAACAGGAAAAATTAACTTGTATTCATAAGTAGTAAACCAACTGATACAAACTCGCCTTCCTCTCATAGAGGGATTTCTACAAGGCTACTTTAAAGACAGTTCAAAAACTTAAAAAAAAAACTTCATGCTGTAAACAAAAAATACATTACTGTGTCTGCACTGCTGTACATTACAGAAAACCAAAATACTCTGTCTCCTCTGAAAAATCAACACGCTGTTTTTCACTGCTGTGTCTGCACTTTGCATTGCTGTGACTGCATTCCTGTGCATTTACAAAACACTCTGGTTCAGCTCAGAACGCTGCTGTAACACGCTGCTGCGTACAAAAAAACTTTTGCACTGTTGTGCATTACAAAGAGAGCTCTGTCTCTGTTCCTCAAAAAAACTTACACACTGTTGTGTCTACTTTTCTGCACTGATGTGCCTTCGTTGCTGCTTCTACTCTTCTCTGCAGCACACAATCACATTCAAGCGCTGCTGCGCTTCTCTCTTACATTTCACTGTGCATGAAAGCTTAATTCATCTGAGATCGTGCTGCTGCACATTCTTTTTCAAAACACAGAAATTTTATTCGAGTGTTGCTGCACTGTATTGCTAAAAAATTAACACTCCTGCTGCTCTGCTTCTATGTTGCTGCATTTTTACATTAAAAACAACACACCAGAAAAACTGCTTAAAATTATTATGACAAGACTGGAAATTAAGACAAGGTATGGAGCAGCAGAAAAATAAATCTAATTCCTGAGATTTCTGGATGTTGCGGTACATTCCCCATGTCCGCAATAAAACTTGTTGTTTACCATTTTTACCAACTCTGTGAACCGCATTAAATTTCATTTATCGCTTGACTGATAAATCTGGTTGTCAATGAAGATTCAACTTCACGTCAAATTCATTGCTGCAGGCCCTGTACATTCAATCGGACAGCTGCCCATCCATATCGCACGGCTCTATCTGCTCCATGGAACATTTCTTTAGCAAAACTGCTGTACAGGTGTCTGTTGTTTTAATTTGTGCTAGGAAGCGTACTGGTTTTTTGGAAACAGCACGCAGCAGGGGAAATTAATATTTCAACACTCCCCTTTAATTTCAACTGCTGGGCATTCAATCTTACCCAAACACTTCCTCACATGGAGGGATTCACCAACTGCTTCTGATGCAGTTCCACAACCAATTAAAATTGTCTTCCTCTTAATAGACGGGTTTACCTGAGACTGTGCTTAAGAGCACCTTCCTCGTGACAGAGGGATTCACCAGTGACTATGCTGAAAAGCATCTTCCTCTCAACAGAGGGATTCACCAAGGAACGCTTCAGTTCCACAACCAATTTCTGTTATCTCAGAAAATTACAGTTTCAGTCACACGGGCTGTTGCTGAAACACGTGTTTCAGCATCTGGCAGACAGTTGCTGAAACACGCCTGTAGAATGCATTGCTGCTCCAAAACACAGCGAGAGCATCTTCCTCTTAACAGAGGGATTTCAACATGCCTGCTTCAGAGGCACTTCAATCTGTCCAAATTGACACTACTGTGTCTGCCTGATATTTTACACTGCTGTGTGTGAAAATATCTTCATTCGCATTGCTCTTCACAATGGCACTCAGGCTGCAATATGCTCTACACTGCTATTCATTACAGACTCTGTCTTCTCCTGAAAAACATTACACTGCTATGTGTAAAATTTTCAATACATTTATGCTGCTGCATATTCCATTACAAAACTTTATCTCAGCAACTCTATCTCAGCACTGCTGTTTCAGCACTCTGTCTCAGCACTCTGTTTCAGCACTGCTGTTTCAGCACTCTCTCTATCACTGCACTGTTGTGCATAAAATAACTTCTCAAATTGCTCTTGCGCTGCTGCGCATTCCTTTCACATTTAACAACAAAAATACGCACTGCGTGCTCCCCTTCATTGATTACACTCGCACTGCTGCTGTGCCATTACCTTTCATTTCTTCAACAAAAATTCCATGGTGCTACATTTTCTTATTTGCATTGCTGTGTAAAAACACATTTCTTCATTCTCTCTTAGTTCTGGTTTCATTTTCTTCGCACTACTGTGATTCTCCTTCTTGCCATCACGCTGCTGCCTTTTTCTTATGCACTTATGTCCATACCCATAACCATAGACTCTGTCATCCCTGGGTTTTTATTTGCTGCTGCGTTGCCTCTGCAATTTGCACTGTCGTTGCCTTTTGTTTCATCATACTGCTATGTGCCCATACTCTTGGCACTTCATTCTCCACAAAAAAACAACACAGGCTGCTACCTTTTGTCATGCACCCTTGCTTCACACAATCTTAGTCTTCATTTTTTTACATAATGCACTACTGTGCAATTCCTTTGGCTTTCTGCTGTCCCTGTTTTTCTTTATGCGTTTCTTTGCATGCTGCATTTCATATGAAGAAAAACATTACATTTTTTTACTGCTGTGTATTGTACTCACTCTGCTGTGAGTATGTTCTCTCACATTACATAGAAGGAAACTACCTTCCATTGCTATGCATTTCAATGCATGTGCTCCATAACAAAAATTTCCAAACTGCTGTTTTATGTTCTGTCTTCCCACTGCTGTGAGGGTCTTCTTGCTTTGCATACTTTTCTTCTCTGCTTCTATGGCAGATTTAACTTCATATCTTTCCCTTATAAAAAGGTCTTCATCAAAGAGTGACTGTTAAGACAGTTCAACAACAAAAATTACAAGCTCCCCTTTAGTGTATGCTTTATCTTCCTTCAGCAGAATCTTCTCAAAAGAAACTTAAATCGGCTGGAGAGCTCAAGAGACTTTCTGACTATATTTCCTTCCTTCTCCATACTTGTGTAACTTTCTTCTTTTGCATGGGTCTAGTTTGTGTAAGAGCCCATGTCAAGTTACAATCTTGTGCCATATGCCCAATGTTATGACACTTAAAACATTCTACATTTTTCATGAATGACATTTCATGATTTCTTCTAAAATTGTTTCTTGGAGGTTGTCGAAGACCACAACATTTATCTCCATGAAATGCTCTACAGTCTTTTGCCATATGACCAAAGTTTGAACAAGCATAACAATAACCAAAAAATGAACTTTGGTACCTGGGAGATGGAGGTTTCCTTGATGTACTTCCGAAGCCTTGTTGCCTTGAGATCCTTTGATGATAACCATTGCCTTTTTCCTCTTTGACATCAGCTACATTTCTTCTTGGAGCTGGTTTTATGCTTGGAGCAGGATTTCTTCTATTGCAGCCTTCATTTTTCTCCTTGCCTTTGCTGGAACTAGGAGCATCACCATCTCTTTCTGGCTTCTTCACATCTCCTTTGCTTAAGGCATCCTCATACTTGTTTGAGGGTTCACCTACATACCCAAGTCCTGATTTATCATATGGAGATCTGTGATAGCTGAGCATATCATCCAAGGCTTGAGAGCTCTTCATGATCTTTTTCATCCCTTCAACCTTCTTCCTGAGGAGGACAATCTCTTCTTCTAACTTTTCACATTCATTATTTTTCTTTGATAGTTGTCCCTCAGTTTCTTCCTTGCTACGAGTAGCTTGAGCTGCTACTATTTTAAAGGAGATAATATCAGACTTCATTTTGGAGATTTTTGCTTGACTGCTCTCCATTTTCTTTTCAGCTCCTTCTGCCTGCTTTCTGGCTTCTTGTAGTTCAGACTTAAGGGAGGAAACCTCTGCCTTGTACTGTCCAATCTCTTCTACAAGCTTGTTCACTCTTATGTGCCTTTGTTCAAGTTGGATTGTCAAGACATCTCCCTGCTTCTTTGCTTCATTCAGTTGATTTGTCATGGATATGACTTCTTCATGATGTTTCCTCTTTCTTTCATCAAGTTCCTTCTTAAGCTTGGCAAGCTCTTCATCCCTTTCTTTTACTTGAAGCTTGATGAGGTCAAGCTTTTCATTCTCAGCTTCTATGATGGGTTCTTCTTGACTCATTGTCATGGTCAGTGCTTCCTTTGCATGAAGGTCATGCAGTCTGCCCCAAATATCCTTTGCTGATGAATATTTTCCTAGATTCTTCTTGACAGAATCAGGCAGTCCATCCAAGATAGTCTTTGCTGCTTGTGCATCATACTCCATGGATTCTTTATCCATCTTGTTGTCATCAATCACTGACTCCCAGACTTCAATCCCTTCAAACATTAGGAAAGCCCTCATCTTTATTTCCCATACATCAAAGTTTCCATCAAACTTTGGGGTTTCAAATAGAATGTTTTCAAGTAGATTGTCTTCTATTTTAATAGAGGAGGGAGACACAACCTTAGGGGATTTGGACACTTTCTTCTTTGATTTTGCCATTCTTAACTATTTTTAAAATCCCTGACTGTGTTTTTAAAATCACTGACTGTTTCTTCAACAACAACACAGAAAATTAATCTGAGAAATACCTGGATCCTTTCTTGGCTGAGTCTTCACTCTGCTGGTGAAGCTGCTACAACAATAAACCCTTCCTTCAGCTTCTTTGACACTTCAAAGAGCCTGGACTAGCTCTGATACCATGTTGGGAATTTCTGAAAATTCCATAATAAACAGACAAAAATTTGCTCTGTTTGTATACTCTGTTTTAACACAGAAAACCCAGAAAATCGCTTGCTGGAAATGGTGTTTCAGCAACACAGTTTTTTTTTTGGTTGCTGTAACTGGTGTTTCAGCAACGCTGCTCGTGGTGTTGCAGCAACGTAAATTTTTGACGTCAAGTATTTTTGAGTTACGGTGTAACAGCAACAGGAAAAATTAACTTGTATTCATAAGCAGTAAACCAACTGATACAAACTCGCCTTCCTCTCATAGAGGGATTTCTACAAGGCTACTTTAAAGACAGTTCAAAAACTTAAAAAAAAAACTTCATGCTGTAAACAAAAAATACATTACTGTGTCTGCACTGCTGTACATTACAGAAAACCAAAATACTCTGTCTCCTCTGAAAAATCAACACGTTGTTTTTCACTGCTGTGTCTGCACTTTGCATTGTTGTGACTGCATTCCTGTGCATTTACAAAACACCATGGTTCAGCTCAGAACGCTGCTGTAACACGCTGTTGTAACACGCTGCTGCGTACAAAAAAACTTCTGCACTGTTGTGCATTACAAAGAGAGCTCTGTCTCTGTTCCTCAAAAAAACTTACACACACTGTTGTGTCTACTTTTCTGCACTGATGTGCCTTCGTTGCTGCTTCTACTCTTCTCTGCAGCACACAATCACATTCAAGCGTTGTTGCGCTTCTCTCTTACATTTCATTTACAGTCCCTGCACTGCTGTGCATGAAAGCTTCATTCATCTGAGCTCGTGTTGCTGCACATTCTTTTTCAAAACACAGAAATTTTATTCGAGCGCTGCTACACTGTATTGCTAAAAAATTAACACTCCTGCTGCTCTGCTTCTATGCTGCTGAATTTTTACATTAAAAACAACACACCAGAAAAACTGCTTAAAATTATTATGACAAGACTGGAAATTAAGACAAGGTATGGAGCAGCAAAAAAATAAATATAATTCCTGAGATTTCCGGATGTTGCGGTACATTCCCCATGTCCGCAATAAAACCTGTTGTTTACCATTTTTACCAACTCTGTCAACCGCATTAAATTTCATTTATCGCTTGACTGATAAATCTGGTTGTCAATGAAGATTCAACTTCACGTCAAATTCATTGCTGCAGGCCCTGTACATTCAATCGGACAGCTGCCCATCCATATCGCACGGCTCTATCTGCTCCAGGGAAAATTTCTTTAACAAAACTGATGTCCAGGTGTCTGCTGTTTTAATTTGTGCTGGGAAGCGTACTGGTTTTCTGGAAACAGTACGCAGCAGGGGAAATTAATATTTCAACACCTAATTCAAATTGTCGTGACATCCTTCAGGTCTATTTTGTGCCACCATAGCGGTAATTTCACATCATTAGATGTCAGTTCAAAGTCACTACTTAGTATATGCAATGTGGCATATTCACATGAGTGACGTCGTATTTGGAAACCAACATACACTGATGATTAGATTGTATTTTCTCATTAATTTGTATTTACTATGCCTTTTATATTTAGTAACATTTGGTTCAGTATTTTTCATTTCTTCACAAATACTTTGTTACCTAGTTTGGGTCTAGTTTTCCCCACCTCGCCTTATCATCCACATCATCTCCTCTCATGTCCCTCAAATACTTTCTTCTAAAATACTTCACGAGTTCCTTCTGCTCTAGTTTCTCCTACGATCACGACATTGTAACATTATCACATGCAACTCCAACCCCATTGTCCCGTGCATGCCATCTAGCATATTCACATGGAACATTTGTTTCCATAATTGTCAATCGTAAACTCCTAGAACTCCTAATGTAAGTATTCTTGGAACTTAAGTATGACTACTACTCATGCTTTTCATTTGGGAATGTCCTTTCAGGGATCAAATTATCGTGACTTCCTTTAGGTCTATTTTCTCCCACCGTGGGGGATTGTCATATAACCATATGCCACTTCAAACTGACCGTTATCACATGGATGACGATGTATTTGGAAACAAACAAATGATTATGATTAGCTTGTCTTTTCCCGTTAATTTGTATTTACTATGCCTTTTATCATTAGTAACATTTGGTTCATTATTTTTTGTGCACTCATAGTAATTCTCGTTATACTGTCAAATAGGTCAGCTATGAAAATATCATTAATTATGTAAAAAGTTGTTGCCAAAAAAAATCACAAGTTCCTTTCCCTGAATTGCCACATCACCACATTTCACTTCAAATGCATCATTTGGCACATGCTATCTGGTATATTCACATGAACCGCGATACATTTTGAAATGAGAAGACACTTATTATTATTATCATCTCATCTCTTATTAAATTGTATTTACTACTCTCTTTTTATTTCGTAACACTTGCTATATATTTATTTTTTGTTTTTCCTAAACTCGGTGTAATTTTCGTATTTCTGTGCAATAAGGAATTTCTACTAGTGTCAATCCTCCAAGAAGGAATTGTGTTTGGTGTTCTCTAAAATCATCAATTATGGGTAGAGTAACGAAAGTTCCACCTCCTCCAAGAACGGCAACATGAATCATGGAAGAATTTGATGGAAAAATTCTCCAGAGTAGCCTCTATTCAAATCCAATGATTACTCAAGATGTCGAAATATCAAGCTATGATGAAATTTACAAGTTAATGGAAGATGAATTACAAGATGCTTCATATGAAGAAACTGGTGCAATAGTTCCTAATGATACACCTCAGATAAATGATGAATCCGAGTACACATTAGTGAACACAACAAGGTATGGATTACATAAAGTCACCACTAGACCAAGACTAATGCCTTATGCATACCTAATTTGATGGGTCGTCGACTTCGTCAACATTCCAAAATGCTATATTATCACTCTAAAGGATACATTCATTGGGTCTTTCATGCCAAATGATATCCAGAGTATGTACACATTTCCCACACCTAGTTTAGTTTTCAATCAGAGCTTTATTGATAGTTTCATGCAAACATAATGCAAACATGATCCGGATTTAAACAGGAACGCAATAAGTTACAGAGGTAACAATAAACACAAATATGCAGTGGAAATAATACTTTATTTCATTAATGTAAAATACTAAAATATGCTTACAAACAAAAATGGAAATAGACCAGCTAGGGCAATGGTAGCTTAGCTCTGAGAAGAAATGTGGTGGCTACATGACTCTAAATTGTGTTACAATGAGGCTCGAAGGCCTATTTATTGTTGAGAAACAATGGAAAACCCTTAACATTCCAAAACCTAACCCTAGAAGATGAAACGCCAAACTGTGGGCCCCGTTTGGGTAAATCGGTACATCAATTTCCCAGGGTCGTAACTTTGGCACCTGATCTCCATTTGACGCGTACAATAGCTCGTTAGAAAGATATATACGAGAACTATACTTAGCGTTTCAGATTTACTTCTGTAAATATTCATATTTCTACTGGTTAGTCAGTTTACCAGATTCCATTGATCAAGAAAGATGACATAGAATGGGGGTTAGAGAATGGTTATAAATATGTTCATATAGGAATGATTCAGTTCGGCATCAATCCTCTAGTCCGACCTGGTTTGAATACTTCATGTCTGACTTGTGTATTAGATACCAAGATGAATAACTTTCATGATGCTTTGTTAGGAGGATTCCAGAGCCCTCTCAATAATGGCCCTGTTTGGTCTTCTGTCATTCCTCGTTATCAAGTTTCTCTAACTGACCCATATATCAATGAATTCCTTAATGCTTATATACAGTTTTATGGTTTTGATGTTGCTCCCCAATCTCAAATTGCTCAGCTGCATGCATCTATTTGCCTACGGTTTGTCTCTACATCTATGCCTGCACTCAATCCTAAGTTGAAAGACAGAGCTTTGAAAGAAGGAGTAATTGTTGGCCCTAGAAATACTACTCCACTACAGATTGGCTTCTGTGAATGTACTTTGCCTGATGAGTGGAATAGTACTTATGTTCCATTATCACAGAAATACCCTCAGCTTAATACTCCAAAGACACCTCAACACTTGTCTTTGATTCAACATCCTGATGGTACATCTGGATTAAAGCTTAGTTCTCCCACACTTACTCGCTCCATGTCTGCTGTCAATGCATCTCCACTCTTAAGAGGTAGGGATCCTACATCCTCTTCCTACCTCTCTGTGCCCAGACACATGCCAGCTATCCCAAGAAGGATGACCCAAAGGTCCCAATCTCATAAATCTGTTGATTGCCAATTTTGTGTTCCATCTACTTCCTTTCAGACTGAAGAACCTCATTCTCCTAAAAATGATTCTCAAGTCTTCATTCCTGATATTAAAAGATTTTGTCTTCCACGAGCTAAATCTGAGATATCTGCAAAATTAAGTGAGAGACATTTAGAACCTGGAAATACTAGAAGGACATTCAACAGCGGAACAAAGAAAGCAGATTTACAGTTGTTATCTATAAAAGATATGTCTGATCCAGATCAAACAGAATCAGCAAAGTTACACAACTATACAAACTATCAAATTGTTTGAATGTTGCAAAATATTGATGCTATAGCCAGAGATGTTTTAGAAGTCAAAGAGCATATTAAGAAATTGCATTCTAGCTACAAAGAAATTTTGGGCACACAGAATGAACATACCCAACAATTGAATGATATTAATTCTAATATGGGTATTATTTCCAAATCTCTTGGTCATTTACGAGATGCTCTTCTGGTCCCTACTTCTCCTCCACATTACAGAGAAGTAGACCTGACAAGTTCCAAATTAACATTCACTTCTTCTGAACCTGAGTCCTCCCATAAAAGTATTCTTTTTAAGGGGGTAGAGAATATTGGTAAACTTCAGATTGAAAGAATTCAGAAAGGAATAGATTTAGCCAAGGAGAAAACAGAATTAATGAGAAATTGGCTAAACAGATTTCCTTCTCTTGATAGTCTGAGACTACCAAAACAGTATGTTAGTCTCAAAAGTTTGATTGAAAATGGTCAACCATCTGCTCCAAAAGAAATATTAGCCATGTCTGGAGTAACTGCTAACCAAGGTGAGTCAAGTTTTAAGAGAGATAGACATGAGCCTTATTTCTTTTCACACAAAGGAAGGAAAGACCAAGAGGACACTACTGCTCATGAAGCTTCTGCTTCTAGTCCTTTTGGTAGATATTCAGAAAGATTACAGACCACCTCCACAAACTTAGATAATCCCTCAGGAAAGGGATATGGTAATACTTTGCTAGTGAATATTGATTGCTTAAGTAATGAAGAAGTGATTAATGTCCTACATAATATTCATGCTTGGGCATTACAAAGGAAAGCAAAAACTAAGGCAAGTTGGTCTGATATTGTTACCCAGATTGTTTGGTCTTTTACTGGTATTGCAAAAATGTGGTGGGATAAATTGTCTGATAGAGATATGACACAGATTGTTGAAAATGAAAATGATCCCTTGAAAGCCTTGTTTGATGCTTTAAAACATGAGTTTTTGGGATGTGTACCAGAAGATTCAGCTCATCATGCCCAGTTATTCCTGTCTCAGAAATTATGTGATATTGATTATCTACAAGAATATTTTTGCACTATGCAAAAAATTCTTTATCAAGCTCATGACTCTCATAATGTTGCATATCTGAGGTATTATATAGCCTCTATGCCAGGAAAAATCCCAGATCTGATAAACCGGTACATAGAGACTAATAAGGTCAATATTGAAAATTGGTCTTTTGTAGCCATCCATCAGATGATAGTCTCTATACTTCAAAAAGAATGTGTTGCGGAAAAGGCTAAAAAGAATTTCAAGAAGGAGATGCATTTCAGCACCAAGTTATGAAATACTTTTCTTGAAACATATAATTTTGGTTGCCATTCAAAATCCAAGAACAAAGCATTGAAGAAATCTAAGGCTACTTGTTCATGTAAGCCTGAGAAGTATTTTCTTAAGAAAAAGAAACATTATCCTTCCAGAAAAAATTTCAACACAAGAAGAGTAGTATTTAGGAAAAGATCAAGACCTTCAAAGAAAGTTACTTGCTTTATTTGTGGGAAAGAAGGTCACTATGCAAATAATTGTAGAGAGAAGAAAGATAAGAAACAAATGAAAATTATGGACATTTTCTCTACAATTCATGATCCGAAAGAATGGGATCTTATATCTCATTCTGAAGGTGAGTATTTATAGGTTTCTAGTTCCTCTTCATCTGACACTGAAGAAGATATTCTTGATATAAGAAGAATAGATCTAGATGACAATTCCTTTGATTCGAAATAAACTTTTATTCCTGACGTAAAAATGTTTTACAGTTCTTCTAACAATTTAC
Organism: Pinus tabuliformis; assembly: GCA_031772625.1. Lineage (NCBI taxonomy): Eukaryota > Viridiplantae > Streptophyta > Pinopsida > Pinales > Pinaceae > Pinus > Pinus tabuliformis. The sequence continues at coordinate 62,845,860 of CM062806.1, forward strand.
AGATGAATATTGCAACATTCAAAGCTGAATTGGCTCAGCTTGATCAAGTCCAGTTCACTGCAAGAAGGAGATTGGCAGAAAAACTTGAAAATCTAGAAAAACAGCTACCTTCTCTGAAGAGGAATAAAGAAAAATTCACAGATGAAGAGTTCATAGAAAAATAATTTGATTCCCTGTTCAAGCCACTCCAGATAAGATAAAGTTCATCATCGGATTCAGGTATGGATATAATCAGTTCTTTAAAGAACAAGATAGAACAATTAGAATCCTCAATCATCATACTAGATCAGAGATGATTCAGTTATCATCCAAACTCCATATGCTTATCTCAGATTATGATGATTATATATTCCAAATTATCCATTTTGTTTCTTCAGAAGAATTCCCTCAAAAAGATACCAGTATAGAAGTAGCCAAAGTAATGGGAATAGGGGATAGAGTGGTAATCCCTATAAAAATCAAATTGCCAAAAATAAAAGATTACACTCTAGATGCCCAAATTGATTCTGGAGCCATGAGTAGTTGCTACAAGTATGGTGCAATTCCTTCCTGTTATTGGCAGCTGACTAAATTGCAGTTTACTACTATTACAAAAGACGTGATGGAAATCAATCACATAGCTCCTGGTTTTCCAATTTATTTAAATGATGTGTAGGTGAAAGTTACATTGTACAGTTTTGATGCAAGTTCTGACTTTCTTCTAGGAGAAATTTTTTGAATGATCTATTGCCTGTCACTTTTGGTAAAGGCACAGTTTCCTTCACCACTTCTGAAGGACCAGTCAGCTTGCCCTCGTCTAGTGATTATCAAATAAGAGTACAGTCGACAGACCAAGATTTAGGCTACCATAGCCTACAAGATCTAACCAAAATTAACAGGATTGTCAAGAATGCATAACTTCATGGTCCCAAAATTTTAGAGAAAATATCAGACAAGCTTCGGAAAGATTGCACTGCCTCTATACCTGATCCATTTTGGACCCGCGAAAAGTATTTTGTGGCCCTTCCTTATAAAGAAAATTACGTTCCAAAGCCACAAAAAGCCAGTGCTAATCATATGAGCCCCTCAGAGCAAGATTTATGTCGACAAGAGATAGCACAATTATTAGAACAGAAACTGATAGAGCCTTGTAAAAGCCCTTGGGCTTGTCCTGCATTTTATGTGAATAAACACAGTGAGCAGAAAAGAGGTAAGAAGCGGCTAGTCATCAACTACAAAGCTCTGAATGATGCCTTGTTGCCAATCCAGTATCCTTTGCCCAACAAAGAACTATTACTTGCCAAAATTGCTAATGCCAATGTTTTCAGCAAATTTGACTTAAAAAGTGGGTTTTGGCAGATAGGCATTCTTCCTGACGACAGATACAAGACTACTTTTACAATCCCCCATGGCCAATATCAATGGACTGTAATGCCTTTTGGTTTGAAAAATGCTCCATCAGAATTTTAGAAAAGGATGGAAGACATTTTCAGTGGGGAGGAGTACATAATAGTCTACATAGATGATTTGCTTGTTTTTAGTAGAGATGTAAATAGTCACAAGATGCATTTAGAGAAGTTTTATGAGCTTGTTTATAAGAATGGTCTTGTTATTTCAGATTCAAAAGAAAAATTTCAGATTGGTAAAGTCAGAATAGATTATTTGGGACTGCATATAGAACAAGGACATGTAAATCTGCAACCTCATGTTCTAACCCATTTGTTGAAATTTCCTGACATTATTCCAGATATTAAAACATTGCAGAGATTTCTTGGTTGCTTGAATTATATAAGACAGTTTTATGAGAAACAAGCAGATGATACAAAAGTCCTTCAGAAAAGATTAAAGAAGCAAGCAGCAGGATGGACAGAAGAGATGACCAATGCAGTCAGAAGCATTAAAAGAAAAATCATAGATTTGCCAAAGCTTAAGCTGCCAGATACTAATCTTCCATTTATTCTTGAGATAGATGCTTCGGATCATACTTGGGCTGCAGTATTGTTGCAGAAGCATGGAAGAAAAGAACTGGTATGTGCCTATTCCTCAGGTACATTTGATGATACTGAAAGAAAGTATCCTTCTTCACATAAAGAGATACTAGTTGTTAAAAGAGGAATAAAGCGGTTTCATTTGTTCCTAAAATGTGTCACATTCTTAGTCAGAATGGATTTGAAACATATAAAGAGCATTTTGGCAAACAAAAGACTGCTTGAGCAAGGAAGTACCAGGCTATTGAGATGGGCATTATGGCTTGATGGTTTTGATTTTGATATAGTCTATAAATCTGGTGATGAAAATTATCTTGTTGATATGCTCACAAGGGAAGGTTCACAAGAAATCAAAGAAATCAAAATGTTCAGGCCATTACGACAAGATGAAACTTCAATTTCAATCCAGTCTAGAAGAGTCAGTCAAGTAATAGTTTGTAGTCAGTGTCATTACCATTTTTGTTGGGATTGTTTTGTTAAAAAGTTTGATTATTTACCTTTAAGTCTTAGGGAACTAGTTCTGCAAAAATGGTTTGATTCTGAGGATAGCATGTGGTCATATGCTAGAGAGTTGCCATATAGAGAGAGACCTTCGAGAGTTTATTATACCTTGTCTAGAGAAGCAAAGCCTTCATATCTTGCATTCATCCAGAACACTGACTAGACATGGCATGATTACTTTACCATTCATCAGAAAGCCAGGATACATGGGTCTGTCAGAGTCATATTTTTTGCTATAAATATAGATAGTGTTTTCAATTGGTGGAGTCCTTGGTTCAAAATATTTTTGGTCAAGTATATGCCAAGAGTCAATTGGATGTTAGAACATGATACTAAGTGTACACTTAGTACTCTAATGTGGGAATTGCATATAGCTACTCAGAATGATTATGTCATAGAGTTCACATTAGTTCATCAGGATTCAATGGTAGTTGCAAATGAAAGAGACCAATCTTTTAGTGTCTTTGTAAGTTTCCAAGGTAGGATTTCTGTTGAAGAACAATACAGGCCTCAAAATCTATATTCATTCCCATTTTATTGTTGTTTCAGAGAACAAGATCCCCCATGGTTATACATTCCTAATGAAGTTTTTGCCCCTGAGTTAAATGGCTTAGTAGATTATTATCAAGAAAGGGATCCTCATCATCAACATGATCATGAAGAAAGAGAAAACAGTGACTGATTGCAAAAGATCACTCTAATGAAATCTTTGCAAATCACCTCTACTGAAGTGGAATAATTGCTTTTGGTTTCCGTGGGATTTGGTCTGGTTAAAAATCTCCACTGTGTAAATATTTTTTGTAAAAAGAGCTGATGTCCTAGATTTCGGCCATCTTGTTGATAGGATTTGTTTTCTGTATGTCAAGATTCGGTCCCCATATGGCCTAGCCTCTAAGCGACAAGATAACAAGTGGTTGTCCCCACTTGCCCGAATCTTTACTTTTAGTACATTTCTTTAGCCAGTTCTTGATTCCTGTACATCTCATTATTGTACTCCTATATTCGGACTATAATATCTTGCATGATAATCTATCCGAAAGGAGATTCTTTTGGTTTCCAGTAAAAGTTATGACCGGATAACCTGTTCTAAGGCTATATATTGTTGAGCCTTACATTGTAAAGATCATCCGAAAATTAATGAAGAATTTCTCTGTCCAAGTGTTATGTATTGTTATCTGAGTTTCATTCTTATTTTCTAGTTTTGGTATTGAGTTCTATAGCTCCCTGCTCTGCATCTGCAAGATTTATTCTTGATCTACTTGCATCACGGAGTCATTGACTCAATATTTAGCCTTTCTTGAGGGATTATCTAAGTTTTTGGAGGTGGTATGTAATCTTTCTGAATATCTACCAAAAGGACTAGAAGCAGAAGCTTCATGAGCAGTAGTGTCCTCTTGGTCTTTCCTTCCTTTGTGTGAAAATAAATAAGGCTCATGTCTATCTCTCTTAAAACTTCACTCACCTTGGTTAGCAGTTACTCTAGACATGGCTAATATTTCTTTTGGATCAGATGGTTGACCATTTTCAATCAAACTTTTGAGACTAACATACTGTTTTGGTAGTCTCGGACTATCAAGAGAAGGAAATCTGCTTAGCCGATTTCTCATTAATTCTGTTTTCTCCTTGGCTAAATCTATTCCTTTTAGAATTCTTTTAATCTGAAGTTTACCAATATTCTCTACCCCCTTAAAAAGAATACTTTTATGGGAGGACTCGGTTCAGAAGAAGTGAATGTTAATTTGGAACTTGTCAGGTCTACTTCTCTGTAATGTGGAGGAGAAGTAGGGACGGGAAGAGAATCTCGTAAATGACCAAGATATTTGGAAATAATACCCATATTAGAATTAATATCATTCAATTGTTGGGTATGTTCATTCTGTGTGCCCAAAATTTCATTGTAGCCAGAATGCAATTTCTTAATATACTCTTTGACTTCTAAAACATCTCTGGCTATATCATCAATATTTTTCAACATACAAATAATTTGATAGTTTGTATAGTTGTGTATCTTTGCTAATTCTGTCTGATCTGGATAAGATATATCTTTCATAGATAACCATTGTAAACATGCTTTCTTTGTTCCACTGCTGAATGTCCTTCTAGTATTTCCAGGTTCTAAATGTCTCTCACTTATTTTTGCAGATATCTCAAATTGAGATCTTCGAAGATAAAATCTTTTAATATCAGGAATGAAGACTTGAGAATCATTTTTAGGAGAATGAGGTTCTTTAGTCTGAAAGGAAGTAGGTGGAACACAAAATTGGCAATCAGCCGATTTATGAGATTAGGACCTTTGGGTCATCCTTCTTGGGATAGCTGGCATGTGTCTTGGCACAAAGAGGTAGGAAGAGGATGTAGGATCCCTACCTCTTAAGAGTGGAGATGCATTGACAGCAAACATGGAGCGAGTAAGTGTGGGAGAACTAAGCTTTAATCCAGATGTACCATCAGGATGTTGAATCAAAGACAAGTGTTGAGGTGTCTTTGGAGTATTAAGCTGAGGGTATTTCTGTGATAATGGAACATAAGTACTATTCCACTCATCAGGCAAAGTACATTCACAGAAGCCAATCTGTAGTGGAGCAGTATTTCCAGGGCCAACAATTACTCCTTCTTTCAAAGCTCTATCTTTCAACTTAGGATTGAGTGCAGGCATAGAGGTAGAGACAAACCGTAGGCAAATAGATGCATGCAGCTGAGCAATTTGAGATTGGGGAGCAACATCAAAACCATAAAACTGTATATAAGCATTAAGGAATTCATTGATATATGGTTCAGTTAGAGAAACTTGATAACGAGGAATGACAGAAGACCAAATAGGGCCATTATTGAGAGGGCTCTGGAATCCTCCTAACAAAGCATCATGAAATTTATTCATCCTGGTATCTAATACACAAGTCAAACATGAAGTATTCAAACCAGGTCGGACTAGAGGATTGATGCCGAACTGAATCATTCCTATATGAACATATTTATAACCATTCTCTAACCCCCATTCTATGTCATCTTTCTTGATCAAAGGAATCTGGTAAACTGACTGACCAGTAGAAATAGGAATATTTACAGAAGTAAATCTGAAAAGCTGAGCAGCGTGAAATTGGAAAACAGGAATCTTATAAAGCTTATCAACTTCTATTTCTGGCAGTGTCCAATTAGGCTGAGGTTCAAATTCTTGTACCAATACTTTTTCATCATAAAGGATTTCATCATTATGAGATCTATTCAGGAATTTATTGAGGAAAGACCATCTATTCTTATGAGCTATCTTTCTGTCTTCGGGTTTCTGAAGAGTAAACTCATTCATATAACCAGCCATTGAAATTAAGTATAAGTAAGCACCTGAACAGAGGAGAAACAAAGTCTTCGTGCACCAGGAAAGCAAACACGGCAGTCCTTCGCCTTCACATCTCTCTACCAGCGCCTTACCACTAACTTCGACTCATAGACAGTAGCTCAGACAAATAAAACTCATAGGGAAAACCAGACAATATCAAATAGCTTGGACAAAGAACCAGATGGCTCTGATACCATTTCTAAATATTGAGTCAATGACTCCGTGATGCAAGCAGATCAAGAATAAATCTCGCAGATGCAGAGCAGGGAGCTATAGAACTCAATACCAAAACTAGAAAATAAGAATGAAACTCAGATAACAACACATAACACTTGGCCAGAGCAATTCTTCATTAATTTTTGGATGATCTTTACAATGCAAGGCTCAGCAATATATAGCCTTAGAACCGGTTATCCGGTCATAACTTTTACTGGAAACTGGAAACCAAAAGAATCTCCTTTCGGCTAGATTATCATGCAAGATATCATAGTCCGAATGTAGGAGTACAATAATGAGATGTACATGAATCAAGAACTGACTAAAGAAATGTACTAAAAGTAAAGATTCGGGCAAGTGGGGACAACCACTTGTTATCTCGTCCCTTAGAGGCTAGGCCATATGGGGACCGAATCTTGACATACGGAAAACAAATCCTATCAACAAAATGGCCGGAATCTAGGACATCGGCTCTTTTTACAAAAATATTTACACAGTGGAGATTTTTAACTGGACCAAATCCCACGGAAACCAAAAGCAATTATTCCATTTCAATAGAGGTGATTTGCAAAGATTTCATTAGAGTGATCTTTTGCAATCAGTCACTGTTTTCTCTTTCTTCATGATCATGTTGATGATGAGGATCCCTTTCTTGATAATAATCTACTAAGCCATTTAACTCAGGGGAAAAAACTTCATTAGGAATGTATAACCATGGGGGATCTTGTTCTCTGAAACAACAATAAAATGGGAATGAATACAGATTTTGAGGCCTGTATTGTTCTTCGACAGAAATCCTACCTTGGAAACTTACAAAGACACTAAAAGATTGGTCTCTTTCATTTGCAACTACCATTGAATCCTGATGAACTAATGTGAACTCTATGACATAATCATTCTGAGCAGCTATATGCAATTCCCACATTAGAGTACTAAGTGTACACTTAGTATCATGTTCTAACATCCAATTGACTCTTGGCATATACTTGACCAAAAATATTTTGAACCAAGGACTCCACCAATTGACAACACTATCTATATTTATAGCAAAAAATATGACTCTGACAGACCCATGTATCCTGGCTTTCTGATGAATGGTAAAGTAATCATGCCATGTCCAGTCAGTGTTCTGGATGAATGCAAGATATGAAGGCTCTGCTTCTCTAGACAAGGTATAATAAACTCTCCAAGGTCTCTCTCTATATGGTAACTCTCTAGCATATTACCACATGCTATCCTCATAATCAAACCATTTTTGCAGAACTAGTTCCCTAAGACTTAAAGGTAAAGACTCAAACTTTTTAACACAACAATCCCAACAAAAATGGTAATGACACTGACTATAAACTATTACTTGACTAACTCTTCTAGATTGTACTGAACTTGAAGTTTCATCTTGTCGTAATGGCCTGAACATTTTGATTTCTTTGATTTCTTGTGAACCTTCTCTTGTGAGCATATCAGCAAGATAAATTTCATCACTAGATTTATAGGCTATATCAAAATCAAAACCATCAAGCCATAATGCCCATCTCAATAGCCTGGTACTTCCTTGCTCAAGCAGTCTTTTGTTTGACAAAATGCTCTTCATATGTTTCAAATCCATTCTAACTAAGAATCTGACACATTTTAGGAACAGATGAAACCGTTTTATTCCTCTTTTAACAGCTAGCATCTCTTTATGTGAAGAAGGATACTTTCTTTCAGTATCATCAAATGTACCCGAGGAATAGGTACATACCTGTTCTTTTCTTCCATGCTTCAGCAACAATACTGCAGCCCAAGTAAATGGAAGATTAGTATCTGGCAGCTTAAGCTTTGGCAAATCTATGATTTTGCTTTTAATGCTTCTTACTGCATTGGTCATCTCTTCTTTCCATCCTGCTGCCTACTTCTTTAATCTTTTCTAAAGGAATTTTGTATCATCTGCTTGTTTCTCACAAAACTGTCTTATATAATTCAAGCATCCAAGAAATCTCTACAATGTTTTAATATCTGGAATAATGTCAGGAAATTTCAACAAATGGGTTAGAACATGAGGTTGCAGATTTACATGTCCTTGTTCTATATGCAGTCCCAAATAATCTATTCTGACTTTACCAATCTGAAATTTTTCTTCTGAATCTGAAAGAACGAGACCATGCTTATAAAACAGCTCATAAAACTTCTCTAAATGCATCTTGTGACTATTTACATCTCTGCTAAAAACAAGAAAATCATCTATGTAGACTATTATGTACTCCTCCCCACTAAAAATGTATTCCATCCTTTTCTGAAATTCTGATGGAGCATTTTTCAAACCAAAAGGCATTACAGTCCATTGATATTGGCCATGGGGGACTGTAAAACCAGTATTGTATCTGTCGTCAAGAAGAATGCCTATCTGCCAAAACCCACTTTTTAAGTCAAATTTGCTGAAAACATTGGCATTAGCAATTTTGGCAAGTAATAGTTCTTTGTTGGGCAAAGGATACCGGATTGGCAACAAGGCATCATTCAGAGCTTTGTAGTTGATGACTAGCTGCTTCTTACCTCTTTTCTGCTCACTGTGTTTGTTCACATAAAATGCAGGACAAACCCAAGGGCTTTTACAAGGCTCTATCAGTGTCTGTTCTAATAATTGTGCTATCTCTTTTCGACATAAATCTTGCTCTGAGGGGCTCATATGATTAGCACCAGCTTTTTGTGGCTTTGGAACGTAATTTTATTTATAAGGAAGGGCCACAAAATAATTTTCGTGGGTCCAAAATGCACCAGGTTTAGAGGCGATGCAATCTTTCTGAAGCTTGTCTGATATTTTCTCCAAAGTTTTGGGACCATGAAGTTCTACATTCTTGATAATCATGTTAATCTTGGTTAGATCTTATAGGCTATGGTAGACTAAATCTTGGTTTGTCGGCTGTACTCTTATTTGATAATCACTAGACGAGGGCAAGCTGACTGGTCCTTCAGAAGTGGTGAAGGTGACTGCGCCTTTACCAAAAGTGACAAGCAATAGATCATTCAAAAAATCGTTTCCTAGAAGAAAGTCAGAACCTGTATCAAAATTGTACAATGTAACTTTCACCTGCACATCATTTAAATAAATTGGAAAACCAGGAGCTATGTGATTGATTTCCATCGCATCTTTTGTAATAGCTCTAAACTGCAATTTAGTCGACTGCCAATAATAGGAAGGAAGTGCACCATACTTGCAGCAACTCTCATGGCTCCAGAATCAATTTGGGCATCTAGAGTGTAATCTTTTATTTTTGGCAATTTGATTTCTAAACAATGTAAACTTTGAAACGGGAACTGATACTGTTACTCGTTTTGTAGAGGTGGCAAAAAAATGACCCGATTTTCAAATGTGTTGATGCAAAATACACATGTTTTTTTTAGAACATGGTTTTTGGAACTTTAATTTTTTTCATGTGCATTAAGTTTTAGAATGGTAGTGAATGGTAGTGATTTTCATCCTGATTTTAAAAAGTGAGTATTCTGCATCACACCCTTTTTTTAAAAGACCTATTTTTTGAAAGACCGTTTTTTTAAAAGACCTAGTGTGTGAAATGTAAAAAATAATTTTTTAAATTTGATAGTTTCTGAAGTCATTGTATTCATATTTTCTTGTTCTCTATCTTAATTTTATTTTTTTTAGTGGGGTTTTTATTGTTTTGCGTTTTTAAATTAGAAAGTCGATAGTTTGAATTTTAGATAATCTACATATTCATACATCCTTAATTAATTTTTCAATCCACATGAAATAATTGTTTCTAAAAAACAACATTTTTTAACAATGGACATAAAAATAACCATTTTTAACATAAATATAACAAAAAAACTAAACGTTTTGATAATTTTTTGCTAGAATTAACATGTCAAAATCACAATTTTTATACAAAAATATTAACTAAAAATGGTCAAATAATAGTTTTTTTTATGAATTTCATGTCAAAAAAATAATAATAACAACTTTTTTTTTCAAAAAATAATAATTAACTTAAAAATCAATGCGAAAATCACAGTTGTGCTCTCCCCCGCCCACCCCTCCACTGCCACCGCCCCCGCCCACCCCTCCACCGCCACCGCCCCCTCCCCGCCCACCCCGCCCACCCATCCCCCGCCACTACCACTGCCCCCCCACCCACACCCTCCCCGCCCCCCCTCCACCGCCACCCCGCCCAATCTAGTAAAAATAGTCCAATCTATTAAATTATTTCTAGGAATATCCTACTAAAAATACACTTGAATATCAAGCATCAAATACATAGCAATGAAAGATTCCAACTCTCCCAACCTCTATTCTCTCCTATAACCATCTAGGCTACTCTATGCTCACCATAAATCTCCTTGCTCTCTTAGATAAGCATCCAATGCTTCAATACTCTTCCTTAACACCACTTTTTGTCTTAGTTCCACAACCAACCCCAAATAATGTGTCCTCAATATAGGCATCCTCAAGTAAAGTGCTTATCCTCCCCTGTATTCCATGTGGTTTGGGTGTAGACTTAATGTAAATATTTCTCATTCTTGTAAACAAATAAAAAAATATTAAGGTGCCCATATTCAAAATTAATCATATATACACGCATACAACATGCAATTTCTCATATTTCCATAACGTAAAATGACATTAAATTTAACACATAATACTTATTTTAAATATATCAACTCACCGGAAAGACTTTACCTTAAAACCAACGTTTAGATAGACAAAAATGTTGTACGGCTTATTTAAAAACTTATAAACTATCACAATCTTACGAAATAAAATTGATAAAATAATACAAAACATATTTTTTTAATAAAATATTAAAATTAAGATTATTAAAAAAAGATACTGTCATGCTATGTATATCCTCCACTATTTCCATGCTATGTATGCTGTCATGTCATGTTATTTTTAAAAATTGACATCTTAATTTAATTAGATTTCAAATTTATTATTTTTCTTTGAATTATGTTTGGATGAATAAAACATTTTTTAAATAAATTTTCAATTTATATTGAAAAAAAAGTCAACAATGGTCAATATCATTACGTACGAAACATAATTTAAATAATTATAATAGTGAACTAAATTAAAATCATAAACATTAACATCAAGCAGTGTATCTTTCAAAAAATGTTTTTAGCTATAAACATGGAATGATGCGCATATGAATATGAATGGTGAAAGTATTTTTTGACAAGGTTTACAGCGTGACACTTGATTTAAGGAATTATATATTTTAAAAAATATTAATATAATGTAATACTTGTCCCATCCACTGTAAATCATTATATAATAGTGACCGAAATTAAAACCATAAACATTAAAATCAAGCATGTGTATCTTTCAAAAAATGTTTTTAGCTGTAAATGGTATGATGCGCATATGAATGGTCAATATATGTTTTCACGAGGTTTACAGCTTGACACTTGATTTACGGAATCATATATTTTAAAAAATATTAATATAATGTAATATTTGTCCATCTACTTTTAGGTTATATAATTTAAAAAGCAACATTATAGATCGCTTTCGAATCATTCTTTCCCTCCAAACCTAAAAATTTAGATCGCTTCCTAAGTAGGGTTAGAACATGTGCAGGAATGATGTCTATTCCTCTTCCAATCGTGGAACACATTCCCTAATCTATTCCTTTTGTGGCCTACCAGCTCATCGTAATCACAAAGAAACAGTACATCGTTTGCTGGAAAACCATATTTTCGTTGAAATTTGGTAAAACAAAAGCTTTAGAAATGATACCGTAGGGTTTTAAGGTGTTTCAAAATGTGAGCAAAATAAAATAAACCAGGCATAATTGTTTATCGCACATATGAAACACCAAAACTTTACCCCCAGAAACGCATGCAGAATTGTTTATCGCACATATTTTTAAAGACAAGCTACGAAGCCGGTACGGGTCGATTCCCGGAATCGACCCGTCGCCGATCGGGCGGGGCGGGGCGGCCCGGAGGTGGCGCTGTGGGTCTAGATCCGCGCAGCGCCACCCCCGGGCCGCCCCGCCCCGCCCGACCGGTGGTGGGTCGATTCCGGGAATTGACCCGCCGCCGGTCGGGCGGGGTGGGGCGGCCCGGGGTGGCGCTGCGCGCGATGGAGACCCGGTGATATACAAATTTTAAGTTTGCGTCGGTGAAATAGAAACTGACGTGACAAGGGATTCAGGAAATAAGAGAGCAGCTTCTGGCAGCAGGAGTTATCGGAGGGGTTGTCGACGATTTCGATCCTCTTTACAAGCTTTCTGTACTCTGCGGCTACAAGGAAACCAGCTTGGGCGAGCAAGTGTCGCCCGATGACATGCTATTCGAACCACTCATCTTTTTTGACGAAGATTACAATGCGGTCCCTGATCCCGAAGCATTTCTCAACTACATATTCATATTGGTAACTAGTTTTTATTCCAATTCACGATTATTATTTATTGATCATGAATTTTTCATAACCACATAACTAAAGTCTTTCATAAATCCAAATAATCAGGTGATGACTGATTCAAAAACTCCTGGGCACGAGTACTTGCACTGATATGTCATAATCCTCTCGCAAATTTATGAATAATATATAGCACCCATATCTATTTCATCTAAATAAAAGCATTAATCTGTACATTGTGCAGGCTGAATACCCTACGTTTAAGCAGCAGTACTCATGTTGGTATGGATATCATGGCAGTTGCCACTTTTTCTTGATCTTTGAAATCATTGGATTGAATGTGTGTTAATGTTATTTCGGTTTAATGCGTGTTAATGTGTTGGATCGAATGATCAAAATCTCTTGGGTTTCTTTGTGGTGCAATATCAGTTTTGCCGAGCGACAGTATTCTCACGTACGAAGCTCCGACACCCACGCGTACTAGCAAGATGGTTTTCACATTGTTCAAGGATCCATGCCATCCCTTAATTAAGCACAACTCGCGCGAGAACTTCAGCAACCAGAGCATTTGCCAATGAAAATCGACTTGGACCACCGATGGCCGCTGGTTATTTCTATATCAAGATTGAGAATGAACAAAGAACGAAGAGCATGAACGTAAAATTTCCTGGACAAAATGCAAGCACTGTCGGGAATTTCTGGTTATTCCAAACAAAATACAGTGGAAAAATCCTCTGTTTCCACTGTTCAGAATTTTCTGATAAATTCCGAAACAACAAAAATATGAACAGAGAGTAATACTTTGTTTTCTGATAATTCAAAAACACAAGAACATAGCACAAAATAATACTCTACTTTGCCTCAGGATCAAAAACGGATCAAAATTATACTTTGTCTTTGACGCAGAAAAATACTCTGTTTTTAACTCAGAAAAACAGAAAAATTCGTTCTCTGGAAACGGTGTTGCAGCAACACAGTTTTTTTCAGTTGTTGTTCGTAGTGTTGTAGCAACGCTGTTCGTGGTGTTGCAGCAACGTAAAAAAATTTCAGTTGTTGTTCGTGGTGTTGCAGCAACGGGGATTTTTGACGTCAAGTATTTTTCGACTTACGAGAAATTTTTTGACAAAATAACTTTTGGTGAAACAGCAACGCACAGAAAGAAATTTCTATTTATGAAAATAAACTAACTGATAAAATAAGTCTTCCTCACGTAGAGGGATCTTCACAAAATATTATGCTAAAGAGCATCTTCCTCTTGACAGAGGGATTACAACAGGAACGCTTCAGTTCCAGAAAACAACTATCTCAGAAAATTTCAGCACTGCTGTGCAATACAAAAAAAACTCTCTTGTTCTACACTGCTGTGTGCTCCCCTTTGCTCTCTATCTCTCTTTTTTCTACTTCTGTTTCTGTTTCTATTTATAGTGCGGGAAAGGGTCTTCACCGCTTTAACTTGCTGATAAAGTTTATGCTTCTCATGATTAACAGATTTGATCTTTTGTTGTATTTCTTGAGTCAGTTGTGCTGAAACCCAAGACTGATAAATGCTGCATCGGCTCGAGGCTGGTTCTTTTCTCTTTCAGCTGTTCTGCTCATTAATATGGTTGTTGAAAAGTAACGGTGTAGTGCTGTATCTGATCTTCTTCCTTCTGGAAACACAAAAATAGTTAAAGAGTGAAAAGATGGTAATGGCGGTGACATAAAAGATCGGGAAAAAATGTGGGGCGCCGGATCACGACAAATGAATAAAGTAGTTGTTGCTGCTGCACAGCAGTTGGAATTAATATTCCAACACTCCCCTTTTAATTTCAACTGCTGGGTTATCAGTCATACCCAGAAGTTTCCTTAAAAACTCAAAACTTTTCTGATCCAATGGCTTTGTCAGAATATCTGCAACCTGTTCCTGAGTCCTGCAATGTTGTAAAATGATTTCTCCATTGTTCACCAATTCTCTGATGTAGTGAAACTTTGTATCTATGTGTTTTGTTCTCTTGTGGAATACAGAGTTCTTGGATAATGCAATAGCTGAGCTATTGTCACAAAAAATAACTGTTGTTGTTGCCTGCTCCTGGCATAGACTTCTCAACATTCTCCTCATCCAAACCGCTTGACATGCTGCTGCTGTAGCTGCCACATACTCTGCTTCTGCTGTAGACAATGCTACAATTGGCTGTTTCTTGGAAGCCCATGAAATGGCTCCTGAACCTATGTGAAAAATGTAACCAGATGTGCTTTTCCGGTCATCTACACTTCCAACCCAATCACTATCTATGTATCCAACTAAATCTGAACATTCTGAAACAGTATAAAATATGCCATACCTTTTTGTACCTTTAACATACCTCAGAATTCTCTTTGCTGCCTGCCAATGTGTTTCTTTTGGCTTCTCCATGAATCTGGAAATTAAACTAACAGCATACATTATGTCTGGCCTAGTTGCAATCAAATACATGAGGCTGCCAACTATGCTCTTGTACACACTAGGGTCAAAATCTTTGCTGCTGTCCTCTTTGCTGAGTTTTAATCCCATCACTGTGGGAGTGATTGCTGCCTTGCTGTCCTGCATGTTAAATCTGCTCAACACTTCATTTACATATTTTGCCTGTGAAATAAAAATTCCATTTTTATTTTGATCTACTTCTATTCCTAAGAAGTATCTCAGCAAACCCATGTCAGTCATCTCAAATTCTTCTTTCATGACTGATTTGAAATTTTCAATGAGGTAGTCATCATTACCTATAAAAATCACATCATCAACATATAACACAACAATTAAAATTTTACAGTCTTTTTCTTTGATGTAAACAGTGGGTTCTCCCTCACACTTCTCAAATCCGTTCTCCAGTAGATAGGAATCTATCCTACTGTACCATGCTCTTGGTGTTTGCTTTAGCCCATAAAGAGCTTTCTTCAATCTGCAGACTTTGTGCTCTTGGCCTTTCTTCTCATAGCCTAGAGGTTGCTCGATGTAAACCTCTTCCATTAATACTCCATTCAGGAATGCTGACTTCACGTCCATTTGGTAAACTTTCTATTTGTTTTGTGCTGCTATGGACAGCACTGCTCTTATTGTTTCCATTCTTGCAACTGGTGCGAAAGTCTCCTCATAATCTCTCCCATATTGCTGCTTGTATCCCTTGACAACAAGTCTTGCCTTATGCCTTTCTATCTTGCCTTCAGCATTACTCTTGGTCTTGTAGACCCATTTAACTCCAATGACTTCTTTACCTTTTCGTAGATCAACTAAATCCCATGTCTTATTTCTTTCTATGGCATTCATCTCCTCATCCATAGCTTCTATCCATTTCTCATCTTTAATTGCATCTTCGAAATGAACAGGGTCATCAACATGACAATACAAGGCAAACAGGGAATTCATTCCTTCATCATAAATATCACTTAAATTTCTGAATTTCTTACCTCTTTCATTCGGTGTGCAAGTTCTTGTAGATGCACTTGAATTTCCTCCTTGTGGTGTGCTTGGAGAAGCACTCTCATTTCTCCTCAAGGGTGTCTCTTGTTGTTCTGTTGTTGGCGCTGCTGTTTGGGGATGTGTTTCAACCAACTCCTCATCATCATCATCATGAGACAAACAGTTTTTAACATTAACTGTTTTCTCTATGCTTCCATCCCAAGCTTCCGCTTCAATAAATTGAACATCTCTGCTCACAAAAAACTTCTTGGTGGATGGGATATATAACCTGTAAGCTTTGGATTCTTCATTGTATCCAATGAAAATACATTTCTCCCCTTTGCTGTCCAATTTCTTCCTTAGCTGATCTGGAATGTGTGCATAAGCCACACAACCAAAAACTTTCATGTGGGAGACTCCTTGCTTTCTCCTACTCCATGCTTCTTCTGGCACTTTGTTCATCACTGCTTTTGTAGGACATCTATTCAAAATATATACTGCACAGTGTACAGCTTCAGCCCAATAATCATTTGGCAAATGCTTTGCCTTCAACATGCTCCTCGCCATATCCATGATTGTTCTGTTTTTCCTTTCAGCAACTCCATTTTGTTGCAGGGTGTACCTTGCTGTAAATTGCTTATGAATTCCATTTTCTCTGCAAAAACGTAAAAATTCTTTGGAGATATACTCACCTCCTCTGTCGGTTCTCAAAACCTTGATACGCAGCCCACTTTGATTTTCTGCAAGTGCTTTGAAATTTTCGAATTTTTCAAACACTTCACTCTTATTCTTCAGAAAATAAACCCAAGTCTTTCTGGTAAAGTCATCAATAAATTTTAGAAAATATTGGCTGCCTGCAAGTGATGGAGCTTGCATCGGTCCACACAAATCTGAGTGGACAATTTCTAAGGGTGCTTTTGCCCTTATGCTTTTCCCAGTTGGAAAACTTTCTCTGTGTTGTTTTCCCAATATACAACCTTCACAAAGGCTGTCTGGCTTTTCTATCAATGGTAATCCTCTTACCATTCCTTTTCTACTCAACAAATTAAGACCTCCAAAGTTGAGATGTCCAAATCTCAAATGCCACAACCAATTTTCATCCTGTGGTACACTTTGGAGAGCCTCTTGTGTTACTGCTGCAATTACTTCTTTATTTTTCAGATCTGCCTTTATTATGAGAGGGAACATCCTGTTCCTTGTCATCTTCACTTCAGCAATACAACGTTTGCTGGGTAATTTGTCCATGATGGTGCATACATCATTCTCAAAGAAAACATTGTAACCCTTCTGAACAAGTTGTCCAATACTCAAGAGATTACACTTCATTCCAGGAACATAATAAACATCCGCTATGGTTTTCCTTTCACCTTTCTTTGTAAATATTTTAACTTCTCCTTTTCCCATAACAGAAATTTTACTATCAGTCCCAAGTGTGACTTGTGATTGCACACTTTGATCTAAAGCAGAAAACAGGGCTATGTTTCCTGTCATATGGTTGCTGCAACCAGAATCTAGAAACCATATATCTTCACTGTTTGTTTCAGCCATATTACAAACTAACAACACATTATCTTGACTGATATTTTCTCTAGTGATATTTGCACTAGATCTATTACTCATATCATGCTGCTTTTTCCTACATTCATTTGAATAGTGCCCATATTTTTTACAATAATAACATTGGATATTGGATTTTTCATACCTTTGTCCTTGAGCATGATGTTGTCCACTTTGATGACTGCTGCCATGGCCTTGGTTCTGATTTGGATTGCTGCCACTTCCTTGAACATTTGCTGGACTGTTTCTTCCGCCTCTGTATTGGCTTCTGCCTCTTCCTCTCTTGTTTCCTCTGCCTTGACCTCTTCCTCTTCCAAATGACATGTGGGTCTTGAAGGCTTTCTCTAGAGATGAGTTTTCATTTCTACTCAACCTCTGCTCATGTGTTATCAGTGATGCATGAAGTTCATCAACTGAAAAATTTGAGAGATCCTTTGTCTCTTCTATGGTGGTGACAATCACATCAAACTTTGAGGGTAGGCACCTCAATAGTTTCTCCACAATCCTCCTTTCTTCAAGAGTTTCTCCATGAGACCTTATCTGTGTGACCAAACCAATTGCTTGTGTGAAGAATGAGTCAATATTGTCTGACTCCTTCATACGCAGGTTCTCAAAATCTTTCCTCAACAACTGTAGTTTTGCTGTCTTCACTTTCTCCATGCCTTGATAGGCTGTCTTGAGAGTTTTCCATGCTTCTCTGGATGTATTGGTTGCTGCTATCCTTGGAAACACACTCTCATGCACTGCTTGATATAAGAATACAAGGGCTTTTGAGTCCTTCTTCTTATTGCTCTTCAACAACGCTTTCTCTGCCTGAGTTAATCCAATAAACTCTTCTTCATTTGCTGGCTCTTCAAATCCATATTCAACAAGTTCCCATAAATCATGTGAGGCAAACACGGCTTTCATGGTTATTGCCCAATAGTCATAGTTTTTCCCATTGAACTGTGGGAGCTGGGTATTAAACATACCCACACTGGTGCTGGCCATTCTTGCAATACTTGACTGTAAAAAAAATAACTTAATTGTCTTCAGCAGCTACACAAAAAACTAATCTGAAAAATACCTTGACAGCGTTTTCGCTCTGCTGGATAATTTGCTGCAGCAACAAATCTTCTTACAACTTCTTTGATGTCTTCAAAGAGCCTGGACAAGCTCTGATACCATGTCGGGAATTTCTGGTTATTCCAAACAAAATACAGTGGAAAAATCCTCTGTTTCCACTGTTCAGAATTTTCTGATAAATTCCGAAACAACAAAAATATGAACAGAGAATAATACTTTGTTTTCTGATAATTCAAAAACACAAGAATAGAGCATAAAATAATACTCTACTTTGCCTCAGGATCAAAAACTGATCAAAATAATAATTTGTCTTTGACGCAGAAAAATACTCTATTTTTAACTCAGAAAAAACAGAAAAAATCGTTCTCTAGAAACGATGTTGCAACAACACAGTTTTTTTAGTTGTTGTTTGTAGTGTTGCAGCAACGCTGTTCGTGGTGTTGCAGCAACGTAAAAAAATTTCAGTTGTTGTTCGTGGTGTTGCAGCAACTGGGATTTTTTACGTCAAGTATTTTTCGACTTACGAGAAATTTTTTGACAAAATAACTTTTGGTGAAACAACAACTCACAGGAAGAAATTTCTATTTATGAAAATAAACTAACTGATAAAACAAGTCTTCCTCACGTAGAAGGATCTTCACAAAATATTATGCTAAAGAGCATCTTCCTCTTGACAGAGGGATTACAACAGGAACGCTTCAGTTCCAGAAAACAACTATCTCAGAAAATTTCAGCACTGTTGTGCAATACAAAAAAAAACTCTCTTGTTCTACACTGCTGTGTGCTCCCCTTTGCTCTCTATCTCTCTTTTTTCTACTTCTGTTTCTGTTTCTATTTATAGTGCGGGAAAGGGTCTTCACCGCTTTAACTTGCTGATAAAGTTTATGCTTCTCATGATTAACAGATTTGATCTTTTGCTGTATTTCTTGAGTCGGTTGTGCTGAAACCCAAGACTGATAAATGTTGCATCGGCTCGAGGCTGGTTCTTTTCTCTTTCAGCCGTTCTGCTCATTAATATGGTTGTTGAAAAGTAACGGTGTAGTGCTGTATCTGATCTTCTTCCTTCTGGAAACACAAAAATAATTAAAGAGTGAAAAGATGGTAATGGCGGTGACATAAAAGATCGGGAGAAAATGTGGGGCGCCGGATCACGACAAATGAATAAAGTAGTTGCTGCTGCTGCACAGCAGTTGGAATTAATATTCCAACAAGCACCAGCTACTCAACAAGTAAGCGGGGAAAAAAGTAGCGGATGTTTTATAGGAGGGTCATGTACCAGCTTGAGTGTCATTTATCTGAAAATCAAATTCATGAGTACGTTGGACCATTTTCTCCGTTTCAAGAACTTTGTGGTTGTCGCATATAATTAATATGCGAAATTGTAACTATTTGTAATTTGGACAATGTTCGAATCAAGCCCCGAAATGAATAAATATGTGTAAGGTTAAATCAAATTATTTTCTTCGGTAAATCTTTTGGTAGCCCATTAGATCAAGAATCTTGGCCAAGATCAAGAATCGAAGCGCGCATCTGTCAAGCAAATTTTACTGCCAATTCTTAATAAAAGACTTCATCACGTTTGATCACTTAATTTTAGTTTTTAAAATAAATTTTGAAGTCTGTCATACATTTGGTGGGTGAAAATTCACATTTCAAATAAAACGATTTGCTCAATTTTAATAAACAAAAAATGCTGCTAACATCATGTTCAAGATACTCGATCTAACAAAATATTTTCAAGATGCAACATAGAACCTAATGTGAAATGCCACTGGATAATGTATGCGTCATAGTGGCAACATCAACAAAAATAGAAGTAAAATAAATGAGCATCTTTAAGTCTATGGCAGCTTCCCCGAATATTAGGGTGCTGTCAATTTTTTGACGATGCTTATTTCTATCTAATTCATGAATATTTTGGTAATCTGCAATCTACTTAAATTCAGAAAAATAAAATAAACATGTACCATGACAATACAATATTACATCATTTAAAGAGTAAGCTTATGGTTTCTGCCACCTTAAAACACGATTATTAAATTACTTAATTATGTTGCATTATTAAAAATTGGCTAACTAAAAGCTCCCTTGTTTATGATGCATGTGATTAAAAAAAATATTTATAGTAAATAAAGTTGGTGACATTGTGTCCCATCACCATCTTGCATAGAAATGAGTTTTCTTTAACCTTTTAAAAATTAGAACCTTAAGAATAACTAAATATATGGACTTATAGAGAAGATATGGACTTTAAAAAAGTCTATATCTTAATATTTTTAAAAAGTATTCTTAACATTTAAAAATCTAAAATGTCAAGAGCAATAGAACATATAAATTTAAAAAAATCTTTCTATTTTTAAAATTGTTTTTAATATTTTGAAAACATTTTTAAAACCCAAGAATAATCATATGAAACATTTGCACTTAAAAAATACCTAAAAAGGTATTCATAACATTTCATAAACCAAAACCTCAAAAATAACTCATATGGAACATATGGCCTTAAGAAAATGCCCATATCTTTTAAAGAGTATAGTTATAAATAATAGTAATTTAAGAGGCTTTTTAAAATGGTTGTAGAGAATCATGCAGTTGAGATTATCATGATAATGATTTTTAAATTTTCTTGTAAGATAAGGAATTAGCTATAAACTTGCAAGGATTTTAGAAAGAAATACCATTATGGAAACTTTTAAGCTCATAACGATGTGATTAATCGGAAAGACTTATATCTACATTATGGATCACAAAAATCTTTGATTTAACCTCACAATCATTATTTGAAAAAAAAAAAATGAAAAAAGATTTACATAGTTTAATATTTTATTGAACTTATGTAACATTGGGGTATTTATATGATTTTTTTGGTTCATCTGACAATTTTTTTATAGGTAAGGTTGGTTAACACATTCAAGATAGAATTAAAAAAATTATGGAAATATTAACTATACAATTGTTTAAGCTTTTATCCTTGTTAAACATTTAAATAAAGCAAAGTACCACATTTGCATTAACATGTAAGATTATTAATTTGTAAAAACAATAGTATCAAAGAAATCACATCTACCCCCGATGGGGGTGTTAATGAAGATATAATGTCTGTTTTAGAGATATAATGTTTGTTTTACTCAGTATACAAATAAAGACTTTTGAATTCATTCAGTGATATAATTTGTTCATAATGTCATGTTTTTTTAATTTTATAGTTAAAAAAATTTCAATTTCTTTTGTATCTAGCATGTTGTGGTTGAAAACATGTTAAATTTATACTTAGGAAAGAAAAATGATATTCTACCAGAAACATTAATGTGTTTTTTCCTTAAAATTTAACTTTGTTTGAGACATAAAAATTTGGTTTTATTAGCATTTTTTAAAAAGTTTGAAAATTGACCCTAAAAAAAAAATCATTATTCCAGTATCAACACTTTCATTCTGAAGCTATATTTTGCAGGGAAATTTCGTAGAAAATTTCGTAGTCACTGCCATTTTTAAAACAACCGCAAAATTGAAACCTAAAAAAATAAAATCATTATTCCAGTATCAACACTTTCATTCTGAAGCTATATTTTGCAGGAAAATTTCGTAGAAAATTCTGTAGTCACTGCCATTTTTAAAGCAGCCGCAAAATTTACACCTAAAAAAAAACATCGTTCCAGTATACACACTTTTCGTTTTAAGCACTGTTTTTGTGGTTTTTTGGGGGTTTTTGGGCCAGAGTTCCCGTTTTGAGTTTATAGTTCCCGTTTCAAAGTTTACATTGTTTTTATACGGATTACCACTCTATCCCCTATTCCCATTACTTTGACTACTTCTATTCTGGTATATTTCTGAGGGAATTCTTCTAAGACATTCTTAAGAAACAAACTGGATAATTTGGAATTACAATCATCATAATATGAGATAAGCATCTGGAGTTTGGATGATAACTGAATCATCTCTTATCTAGTATGATGAATTGAGGATTCTAATTGTTCTATCTTGTTCTTTAAAGAACTGATTATATCTCTACCTGAATCTGATGATGAACTTTCTTTTATTTGGAGTGGCTTGAACAGGGAATCAAATTCTTTTTCTATGAATTCTTCATCTGTGAATTTTTCTTTATTCCTCTTCCCAGAAGGTAGCTGTTTTTCAAGATTTTCAAGTTTTTCTACCAATCTCCTTCTTGCAGTGAACTGGACTGGATCAAGCTGATCCAAATTCAGCTTTGACTATTGCAATATTCATATGTAAATTGTTAGAAGAACTGTAAAACATTTTTACGTCAGGAATAAAAGTTTCTTCCAAATCAGAGGAACTGTCATCCAGATCTATTCTTCTTATATCAGGAATATCTTCTTCAGTATCAGATGAAGAGGAACTAGAAACTGTTAGGATATTCTGACACATAGGAAATAGTTAAGTATAACTCGGTCTAGTATAGAGATAGGTAAAGTGTTTTTCTTTACTAAGTACATTTTGTAACTTACAATCCGACGGTCACGATATGTAGTGATCCAACGGTTCATTCTCTCCTCGGTATGTCCGATACTTGATCCGTGGCTTAACATCCGATTGGTCCATGATCTCTATTTAAAGAGCATGGAGAGTAATTTGTAGGTTAAATGTTCATGAGAGAAGCTTATGTAAAATTTCATTCTTTTATTAATAAATTGCCTGAAGTGGCCACGTTGGCTCAGGCCGTGGACTGTTTCCCTCTTTGAGGGTTTTAACCACGTCAAAATACTGGTGTATTGATCTATGATTTGTGTGTGAGCGGTGTCCTTTGGTGTTCTGTCTAAGGAACTTACCCTGTAAATTCCTACATGGTATCAGAGCTATTTGAGGGCCGCGTCCGTTGGTGATCCAAATCTGAAACCGGTAGAACTACATCCGACTGTCGTTTCCTAGATCTACTGTTTCTGACTACTTTCGGGCCGAGAGGACTGCTCTATTGTGTTGGGAAAAGGTTTCCGGTAGCCCTAGCTACATCATTTTTAAGATCTGGAGGTATACAATGTTTATTTGCAGTTTACAGTTATTTTCTCTCTGTTTATTTCGGTTTCGGTTTATTTAGCATTTTGTTTTTTTTTTACCGGATTTGTACCTTCCATTTCTGTGTATGCTCTTTGCCTCGCGACTCTGTGCGATCTGGGCAAATCAAAAACAGAAAGGAAGGATTTTTCTCATGTGTATGCTCTTTTCCGCTGTGCCTTAGTGTGATCTCGGAAAATCAGAAACATTGAGGAAAATATTTAGTTTCCAGCTAAAGCTAACTTCGAGCCGTAAGGTTCATTTTTTTTTTTGTATGTCCGTGTTGGGTTTTGTGTTTTTTGTTTTGTAGGGAAAAAGAGCTTTCTCAAGCAAGCACGCAACCCAAAGCTTCAGTGACAAAAAAATCCCCCCCCCCCTCTCTCTCTCAAACTTTTAGTTTAGCTCACTTGGTCCAAAGCTAATTTATGAGAGTAGAGGTCTTGAGTTCAAGTCTCCTTTTTGTGGGGGCGGATTTTTCATTCCCACACTTCGTCGGCATCTTCATCAACGTTTCTTCAAAAAGCCATAACTTCTTCATCCGGAAGCCGTTTTCAAAGGCGATTTTTTTAACCAGCCTAATTTTTCAAGATCTTTCCATTGGAACACTTAGTTTCAGCATCTATAGCTTTAGTTTCTGTTAAAATGGAAAGTCCATGCCAAGTTATTCTTGACAGCACCAACTACTTCCAATGTTGGTCCTACATTGTGGATTTACTTAGAAGTAAAGGTCTCTACATAATAGCCTCAGGCCAAGAAACTAAACTGAAAGATGAAGATGAGGTAGCTAAATGGGAAAATAGGCAAGATCAAGCACGTGGGTTGATAGGGATGTCTATTTCTCCAGATCTTAGATTCCATATTACAGAACTTGATACCCCTGAAGAAGCAATGGAACAGATCACTAAAGTTTTTGGAATTAAAAATGAACTTAAAGCCCATCAACTTTAAAATGAGTCTCTTACATTGGACCCCAACAAATTTTCTTACATTGAAGACTTTTTGTCCAAGTTCAAGACCCTTAGACTTCTCTTGGAAGGTGTTAAGGTTAAGAAAGAAGATAGTAGCCTTATCTACTCCATTCTTACTAAGTTGGGACCAGCCTATTCAGTGTTTGTTTCCACCTTTCATTCTACAAGAGAAGCCTTCATTTCTCAAGGACAAGCCTACAAGTCCCCTTCCTTTGATTCCTTTTGTGATTCTTTAATAAGAGAACAAGAAAAACTCTTACACCTTGGTCTTCTTCATCTTGTAAACTCTTCTAAGAAAGCGTTAGCTGCCCAGTAGCAACCAAATTCAAAGAATACTAAGAAGTTGTATCCTAAAAGGAATGGTCCTAAACCAAACAAGGGTCCTAAGCAATTTCAGCCTCAAAATGAAAAATCATTTCAACAAAATGATAAGACAAATAAAAACAAAGGGAAGAAGACTGATAGACATTGCAAATTTTGTAATCGAGATGGCCACTTACAATCCAAATGCTTTAAGAAGATGGAAGCCTTGGAAGCAGCAATGAAGAATCATAATATCCATTTGGAGCACTCTTGAACTTAAACTTCATCTTCAGGAATGGCAATTTCTGCATGTGGTTGTCAAGCATCTCGGTCTGGCTATGCACTAAATGTATCTTCTTCTTCTCATTCTCATGAGTGGCTCATTGATTCTGGAGCTTCTTATCACATGGCCAAAAATAAAGCCATGTTTTCTTCTTTAAATGATTGTAACACCAAAAATATATATGTTGGTGATGATAGATCTCTTAGTGTTGTAGGGACTGGAACTGTTCATATAGACAATGGTCAATTTAATGATGTATTATGTGTTCCAACCTTATCCTACAACCTTCTATATGTATATCAGATAATTCATTCAGGTGAAGGTAAAATCGTTGAATTTTCACCTCACGATGTTGTAATTAAGGACCTAAGAGATCCTAGACAGATTTTAGCTACTGGCATTTCTGATGATTCTACAAGGTTGTATAAGTTTCACAACTTTGGGTCATCAAATCTTCCCTCGGTATTTGTTGCCCATAATGATGAAGTGAACAAACTTTGGCATGAGCGATTTGGTCACTTAAACTATCGCTCTCTTCAGAATCTATGTAAAGAAAATATGGTGATAGGTCTTCCAATGGTATCTTGCAGAGATAGTGTTTGTTCCGGATGTGTACTCAGAAAACATCATCGAGACAATTTTGAAAAACGTGCCTCTTGGCACGCCTCAACCCCTTTACAGCTTGTGCATAGTGATTTATGTGGTCCACCTCCAGTTGTTTCATTCTCTGGCTACAAGTATTTCTTAACTTTCATTGATGATTTCTCCAGATGCACTTGGGTATACTTCTTAAAACTCAAGAGTGAAGTATTTAACATGTTCTTGGCCTTTAAGGCCTTCGTTGAAAAACAATTTGGACATCAAATTCTTAAGCTAAGATCTGATAATGGCGGAGAATATGTTAACAACAAATTCATCAACTTTTGCACTGAGAATGGAATTCAAATGCAACATACTGTTCCATATACTCCACAACAAAATGGTGTAGCTGAAAGGAAGAATCGCACCTTAAAGGAAATGGCTAATTGTATGCTTCAATCTAAAGGAATTAGTCTTAATTATTGGGCAGAAGCAATTAACTGTGCAAATTACATAATAAATCGCACTCCTACTAAGGTTTTAAAGAATATCACTCCAGAAGAAGCATGGAGCTCAATTAAACCAGATGTAATTCACTTTCATGTTTTTGGAAGTGAAGCATGGGCCCATATTCCAGATGAGAAACATAAAGCTTTAGAACCTAAGAGTGAAAAGTGTATTTTTGTTGGATATTCTAAAGATGTTAAAGGATATAGACTTATTCCACTTAAGTCCAAAAATGTTATCATTAGAAGAGATGTAAAGTTTGTTGAAAATATATCGGCCTACGAGCCTAGTTCGGCGGATGTGCCACCTCTCCCTATCTCTTCTACTTTTGAAAATATTTCTTCTTCAGATGATGAAAGCGAGGATGAAAATCCTCCCCCACCTTCTCTAGATCCTCCTTCATCTCCTCAGCTTCCAAAATGGGTCCATGCTACTCGAGATGTAGCAGGTGATCTTGCCGGTGATCCTACAGATCAGCAACGTACACGTTCTCAATTTGATAGAGCCTCTTCTTTACTGGCTCAAGCTTCAGTGAATTATGATCCTGACACCTTTGCAGAAGCTTTAGGCCATCTAGATTGGGAAGCAGCTATTAATGAAGAATATCATTCATTATTAGGAAATGATATATGGGATCTTGTTCCTCTACCAAAGGGATGAAAACTTGTTAGATGCAAATGGGTTTACAAAACCAAGTATGGACCAGATGGGAAAGTTGATAAACATAAAGCTCGTATTGTTGCTAAGGGTTTTTCACAAGTTGAATGCATTGACTACACTGAAACCTTCTCCCCTATTGCCAAAATGAACTCTATCCGCCTTGTTCTTTCCCTTGCTGCCTCTTTCAAATGGGAAGTCCATCAGATGGATGTTAAATCTGCCTTCTTACATGGGACTTGCATGAATAAATCTATATGGAACAACCTATTGGCTTTATACAAACAGACTCCAGCCTTGTATGTCGGCTTAAGAAATCCCTTTATGGTCTCAAGCAAGCTCCTCGAGCTAGTATGCCAAAATGGATAACTTTCTTTTAGAAAATGGCTTTTCTAGGTGTCATTCTGACAATACTGTCTACACCAAGAAAGTGGGCAAGTCTCTTATCATTCTTGTTCTTTATGTTGATGATCTTATCCTGACTGGTAGTGATCCCAACCTTATAAACCATGAGAAGTATAGCCTTAAAAGGAAGTTTGAAATGACAAACTTAGGACACTTACATTATTTTCTTGGTCTTCAAGTCTTGCAATCCAAGGAAGGTATTTCCCTTTCCTAGTCCAAGTATGCCTATGATATTCTACGCCATTTTCACATGGAAGACTGTAAGCCAGCCCCTTCTCCCTTTCAGTCTGGAGTCAAACTTTCAGTCACTTGTACTTCTCCTGAAGTTGAAGCTACCTTACACCGTCAACTTGTAGGAAAACTTTTGTATCTAACCCATACTCATCCTGACCTTTCCTTTGTTGTTGGACTTGTTGCTCGGTTTATGCAAAACCCACATGAAAGTCATTGGAAAGTAGCTAAAAGAATACTTCATTATGTTTGAGGTACAGTTCCGTTTGGGATTCATTATAGTGCCGAAGCAACTCCTCTATTGGTTGGTTTCACTGATTCCGATTGGGCTGGTGACCCTGATGATCGGAAGTCTATTGCAGGTTATGTGTTCACTCTTGGTTCAAGACCTATTACATGGGCTTGCAAGAAACAAGGTGCCATTTCTCTTTCTTCAGCAGAAGCACAGTATCGTGGTGTCGTAGAAGCTAGTAAGGAAGCCTTGTGGCTTCGACAGATCCTGTTAGAGTTTGACTTTTAGCAGCAACATCCGACTACACTTTGGTGTGATAATCAAAGTGCCATTCAACTATGCAAAGATCCAGTCCAACATCAGCGCAGCAAACACATTAAACTGCACATGCACTTCATCAGAAAGCTCATTCACGACCATTATCTTGAACTGCAATATTGTTCAACAGATGACCAAGCTGCAGACATCTTTACAAAGGCTCTCACAGAGGCGAAGTTCACTAAACTTCGATTTTTCGCTGGAGTTCAAGAAGTTGTCACTAAGGGGGGATAGGCTCTAGTGCCTCCTTCCTTCTCCTAGTGTGTCATATTTGTAAATCCTTTAATCCTATCCCAGGTTGTTCTTAAGGGGGGATCTTAGGATATTCTGACACATAGGAAATAGTTAAGTATAACTTGGTCTAGTATAGAGTTAGGTAAAGTGTGTTTCTTTACTATGTACATTTTGTAACTTACAATCCGACGGTCACGATATGTAGTGATCCAACGGTTCATTCTCTCCTCGGTATTACCGACACTTGATCCTTGGCTTAACACCCGATTGGTCCATGATATCTATTTAAAGAGCATGGAGGGTCATTTGTAGGTTAACTATTCATGAGAGAAACTTATGTAAAATTTCATTCTTTTATTAATAAATTTCCTGAAGTGGCCACGTTGGCTCAGGCCGTGGACTGTTTCCCTCTTTGGGGGTTTTAACCAAGTCAAAATACTGGTGTATTGATCTGTGATCTGGGTGTGAGCGTTGTCCTTTGGTGTTCTGTCTTAGGAACTTACCCTGTAAATTCCTACAAAAACCTCAAAATACTCACCTTCAGAATGAGATATAAGATCCCATTCTTTCAGATCATGAATTGTAGAGAAAATGTCCATAATTTTCATTTGTTTCTTATCTTTCTTCTCTCTACAATTATTTGCATAGTGACCTTCTTTCCCACAAATAAAGCAAGTAACTTTCTTTGAAGGTCTTGATCTTTTCCTAAATACTACTCTTCTTTTGCTGAAAGTTTTTCTGGAAGGATAATGTTTATTTTTCTTAGGAAAATACTTCTCAGGCTTACATGAACAAGTAGCCTTTGACTTCTTCAATGCTTTGTTCTTGGATTTTGAATGGCAACCAAAATTGTATGTTTCAGGAAAAGTATTTCATAACTTGGTGCTGAAATGCATCTGCTTCTTGAAATTCTTTTTAGCCTTTTCCGCAGCACATTCTTTTTGAAGTATAGAGACTATCATCTGATGGATGGCTGCAAAAGACCAATTTTCAATATTGACCTTATTAGTCTCTATGTACTGGTTTATCAGATCTAGGATTTTTCCTGGCATAGAGGATATATAATATCTCAGATATGCAACATTATGAGAGTCATGAGCTTGATAAAGCAATTTTTGCATAGTGAAAAAATATTCTTGTAGATAATCAATATCACATAATTTCTGAGACAGGAATAACTGGGCATGATGAGCTGAATCTTCTGGCACACATCCCACAAACTCGTGTTTTAAAGCATCAAACAAGGCTTTGATACCACTGATCCGGATTTAAACAGGAACACAATAAATTATAGAGATAACCATGAACATAGATATGCAGTGGAAATAATACTTCATTTCATTAATATAAAATACTGAAATATGCTTACAAACAAAAATGGAAATAGACCAGCTAGGACGATGGTAGCTTATCTATGAGAAGAGATGTGGCGGCTACATGCCTCTGAACTGTGTTACAATGAGGCTCGAAGGCCCATTTATTGTTGAGAAACAATGGAAAACCCTTAACATTCCAAAACTCAACCCTAGAAGATGAAATGCTAAACTATGGGCCCCGTTTGGGTAAATTGGTACATCAATTTCCCGTGGTTATAACTTTGGCACCCGATCTCTGTTTGACGCGTACAATAGCTCGTTAGAAAGATCTATCCGAGAAATACAACTTTGGGAAGAGCAGCATCGGTCCATGGACCCATGGTACTCCCAGATTTCCCAAAAAACGTTGTTTAGGGCCTCAAAATGGCTCTCGAAGTTCAGGACCCGAAAAAACTGCTAAAAATAGTAAATTGTACTACAATTTAGGAAATAGAGAAACTGAAAGAGACAATTGTGGGGGTCCAAATGGGATAGGTGGGTGATCACCAACATCCACCTAGATCAAAACAACATGATAGAACCCTTCACGTTGTAGTAAGAGATTGGAGAATTGTCCCCTAGAAACACATGCATGAACATTCTCATGATTATGCAATTTCTTCTCTTAACCCTCCTTTTTCTTACCTTGTTTCCATGTTATGTCATCTATTTGGTTACAAGAATGTTAATCATTTTCCTATTAATTTGTTTCCTATTATTCAAAGAGTTTCCGAATTTAACAATCTCAATTGGGTTGAAATGTTATCAAATAACATTTCCCAATATGTCCTCACATTTCAAGAAGACATAACGTTGACTCCTAAACCACCATTCTATATGTCTTTTTTATCATGGATGTTATCCGTCAAACAATAGCCTTTCCAGAGGAAATTGGCACCTATCAAACCTACCCTTACCCACATTTATCACAAGCAACTTTGGGAGGAAAATTTGTTTCAAAATTTTTATGTTATTTTTCACCATGTTATGGTTCCTTTTCATGAAGCCCTCTTTGACAAGAAACACTCCAGGATTTCTTTGATAGACATTGATTGTCCTCAAAAAAATCAGAGATTGGTACTATGAATGAAAATTTAACTATATTAGGATTGTGGGTTGCCTTGATCCCCCCATTCTCTTCTTATATATGTTCTCGATAGACTCCTATGTGGAGAAGTTACTTATGAGACAATTGGGACATGGATTACTTGTGAACTAAAAAGATCTTCCAAAAAGGTTTGGCTTATATTCCCTATTTGAGTCGTCATATATTTATGATGAACTACCCTCATGGTGAAAAAGAGATTATCCCTTTTCAAGTTCTTAAGTTAGCTACAATTCCTCTTAAATATCATGACCTTATGAGAGAAGATGGAAAGATTGCTACATCCTTTGGTCTTAAAAAGTATGTTCATGAGACTTATGTATTTGATGATCTATGTAAGTTTATATCCTCTTATTTAGAGGTGTTTGATAGGGTAAATTTACTACTAGCCAATGAACAACATGATTTTATATTGTATAGGGAAAACAAAAGAGTCATGTTGCCTCCTATTTTACAATCAATTTTCAATGAAATAAATGTTGTGTGGGCTTCTATTTCATCCATGCAATTGAGAGTAAGTATGAATCCCAAAACCCTAGAGAATACTAAACAAAAATCTCTCCACCAAGATGTTCTTCTAAATAATTCTCAACCTAAATAAATTGGTACTCACAAGATTACTTTTTAGTTATCTCTTCTGCATAAATAATGTTTAATTAAGAAACCTAAACATATAGCTATTGATGCTAAAAAGGAAAACACTCTTGATAAAATTGTTCCTTCAAAGCATAATATTTTACAGAAGATTGTGCCTCATAAGGACAACATTCCTAAACTCATTATTGATCTCATAATGCAGGAAGAATGGAAATTGCATGATAATAAAGTCCCAACCTATCTCACTCAAGCTGAAACTCAATCCACGCTAGAGCCAATTTCCAATTCTTTGTCCATGCAAGTTGTTAATGAACACCATATGAAAATGGACTCTCCAATTGTCACATACACTACTATCTCTAATCCTAATATTATTATCTTGACTCCTATCAGTACCTTTCCTATTCTTGGGCCTATATCGCAAAAACCTAATGATTTTCAATTTTAGATTCAACAAATGCCTCTACTTGAAGTGTTTTACAATGTAAATCAAAAAATTTTCTTAAGGAAGAGTAGTAAAAAGAAAACAATTTCAGAAACAAAGAGTTCACGTGGCACCTTTGTCTTAGCAACAACATTAGAAATTGTTTGGGTTGCCTCTTCTTTCACATCGGATGACGATTTTGAAGAATTATCACAATATTATGGAGCCTATGTCAATGCAAAAATCCATAAGGCTAACAAATTTAAAGATTCATCAAGAAAAAGGATGATAACATAGCCCTCCTCGAATAAGATTGTTCAAAATTGAGGGAACAATTAAATGACCAAATTGTTGAAGTGAAAACTAAGTCAGAGGCAGACCTGAAGAAAAAGAGGCTCAAGTAACTCACTTGTTACCAAGAATAGAAGACACAGAAACCAACGTAATTAACCCAATGAAATTTAAAGACGACACGGTTGGTAACAATCAAACTTCAACATGAGCAGGTACAGTTTTGTGATCATCAGGAAAAATTGTAGACTATGGAAATACAGGTTAATGTTTTAATCAATGAGTTTTATGACATGAAAAATCTATTTGAAGATTCAAGGAAAAAAACTCAAATAATTGTTACAATGGTAGCAAGATATAAACATGAATACCTTTAGGCTACCCATTATTAAAAAGTTTCAAAAATTTGTTGTAATACATTCATGGAAAGATCAATTGCACATTCTGAAACCAATGATAAAAGATGCAGAAAGGATTTGAGCCTCACTTATCCAATACACTATATGGTAATTGGAACACACTAAAATGCCAAATATATATACAAATGATCCTCTTCCTCAAGATGACAAATTAAAACTATAAGTACAGGAAATTAGACATCAATTCAAGAATTAAGTTGATCAGTTGACATCAATGAACTTCGATCAAATTTGAGAGTTCCTCATTGAACTATTTAGTGAATATCAAAGCACCAAGTTTGTAAACGAACACATTATTCAATTATTTCCCATGCTTGAAGCTAGTGTTGTGTTCATCCACAGTACTTGTCAAGTTGCATAATCTTCTTAGAATTTATTCTTGGTGGCAGTCTTCCAATCAATGTTCTCCATCCTTGTCACCCACTCAAAGATGATTTATTTATAGTTTTATTCTTCTCCATTCTTGTCACCCACTCAAGGATGATTTGTTTCTATTCTTGTTGTTCCATCTATTTATTATTTTATTATAAGTCGTTTTACTTGATATTTCTTTGATATTTTGAAAAACTATTAAACACTCTCTTGAACCGATGTTTAACAGTTCTGTTGATGGTGTTGGGCCCACCAACATTCAGGGGATCACCACCATATGAAGTCTCAACTAGACCTCACACTGTTTGGTGTGGGAGTCCCATCCTGTATGATGGCTCAGTTGCCATTTTCTTAAGGATTTGCCTCAACTCTTGCTTGTCAGCACAGGAGAGTGGTCTGCTTTGCCTTCGAGAAGTGAGGTTTGCATTCCTAGTGAATGATAGTGTAGTTGTGTCAATGGTTCTTTCACTGTAAAGGGAGAGGGTGAGAGTGAGTCCCAAGTTGGTTGGGATGAAGTACCAAATCGGCTAGGAACACACAACACAACAGGATGTGCACAACTTGAGGAGGAGCAGTCCACACGGATGCGGCAGCCACAACACACAAGCTAAGATAACACGTACAGCACTTAATTGATGAGTCTGAACGAGTGCAACGATTGTTACAATAAGCTTTATCTGAAAGGTCTATCTGATGTCTGGGGAGATAGCCACCATGGGCGAGACAACATTAACAACATATAAAACAAATTTCCATTAACACATTATGTATTAAAACAAGTGAAATAGTTAAAGTGTTTAACACACGTTAAAGCAACATGCATTACAAGTGTTCAAGATTAGTCTTACAATATTTACAATACATGTGTGAAAATGTGTTGGCCTGTTAGCAGGCTTCTGAATTAAGCGGAAGTTCCAAGACACATCATTATACCATACATCACTAACCCCGAGTGCGAGGCATTGGAGCCACTACTTACTCCTTAAAGAAAATATTACAGACTCTCTTGGCTAGGTGGGAGGAGCTGAGGTGAAAAGTCATTTACATGTACAAATGAGGGGGTATTTATAGCCAAGGTTGAAACTGACCATTGTGGTTGTTCGACTACCCTCATGATTGTTTAACTTCCGTGACTTTTCAACTTTACATGACTCTTAGTACAACAAGTGGGTCTCTTAGACTTCCACATTACATTACATTGATTTGACAACATGACTCATGACACAACTCGACATGACAATGTTGTTACGTTCGTGTTGTTGTTGTTGTAGTGCATGTCAAGCTACAATGTTGCTCGGTGATGGATTTCTTCATGGTGTATCACAGCTTTTCCTGCGCATGGCAAAGTGCACAGAGTCTCTGATGATCATTGGTTTGCTTGATGTTTGTTTGGCACATTGTTCCTTGCTTGTATGATGGAAGGATTGACAAGCTCATCTATTCGAGAAAGGTGCATGTTCATTTGTTCGTTTGTCCATTGGTGAACTTGTCCTTCTACATGTGCTCCATTATTTCATCCCATTCGTCTTCAAATCATATTTGTTGGTGTACTTGTACCTACAGTCACTCATGATGAGACAACATAAAATCAAGAAACCTCCTAGTCTACCATGACACATGATAATTTCGGATGCAGGTGATCAGGAGAGGCATCAAGGTTGTGAAGCGGGAAGATGGTTTTGGGCACTATTGATGAAAACTGCACAAGAGCCACTTGGTGATGAAGATGGGCAATCCAAGTCGATAGTGACTATCTGCAAGGTCTAGCTCAAATGGAAGGAAAAGTTGTGAAAATATTGGGAGAGACAGTCTAGGCTGCAGGAAGGCAAGGCAGACAGAATATACACATTTTCCAAAACAAGCGGGTAGCGAGGGCTGGAAGGAAAAATTTGCACAATTTTCTGGAGGAACACATCGGGCTGCATGGAGGACAAGCAGGTAGGAATTGCGCAGTTTTTTGGAGGAACTGGCCATGAGCCTAGCAGCCAAAAATGCGTAACTCCCAGAGGGAATTGTAATTTCGATGGTGTGTCATTGGCAAAAGAAATTGTGCAATTCCCAAGGGGAACAGACAATCAACTATTGGGAGCTTGGCAACAGAAACTGCACAATTCTTGGAGGGAATTGGCATTCTGCTTCTAGGAGCTGCTGGCAAGGGAAACTGCATTGAGTCAGACACACCAACATACTGATCATCTCTACGCAATTTTTGAGCTGAGAAGACTGCTGGGCAGCAGAAGGATTTCTCATGAAAACTGAGAAATTTCTTGCATGAGAAGTCGGTCGACTGTCGGAGGACTGACTAGGAAAACTACACAATTTTCTAAGGGATGTTAGAAAATTATATATTACAGAGCAATGGAGCACATAAAATATTACAAAAATATAAACACATAAAATGCATAAAACAAGAAAGACACAAATATACGTGGTTCACCCAATTTTGGCTACGTCCATGGAGAAACAACCAGTCCTTCCTTTTATATTATCTAACAAACTGAAGAGATACAACCTATAGCA
Organism: Pinus tabuliformis; assembly: GCA_031772625.1. NCBI lineage: Eukaryota > Viridiplantae > Streptophyta > Pinopsida > Pinales > Pinaceae > Pinus > Pinus tabuliformis. The sequence continues at coordinate 62,881,086 of CM062806.1, forward strand.
AATTTGTTGTAATTCCCTCTTCGCTCTCAATCTCCTGCTCTCTTCCTCACTCAAAATACAGATATACATAGATGCAATACAATTCCCTCATATATAGCAATGGGTTACCTTCGAGGGGAAAAAAAAAAACCCTAAATTAAACATAACTTCTACCGTCAGATCTCCACCTAATGAACAACCCAGATTGACTACGAAATTACAACATTTTACAAGGCAATTTTACATCTATTTTTAGCTTAGGGGGTGCTTCGATTGATCCCCTGCCGGGGGGGCTCCCAAAGGTCACAGCCACCCCCCTTGGACCCCCCCTACAACGTATCGTTTATGGCTGGCTTTTCCGACCCATTACGAACTGGGGTCAATGCGGCCATACCTTTGAATACAGAAGATAATCAAGCTCCACACCTAACAATCTCCCACTTGGAGACTAATTATAGCAACTCCATTGTTCTTCATTTGCTGGACAATTACTCCACTTTGGACCTGGTTGTTTCTCATCTTCTTCTTCATACTTGAAGACCAATTGAAACTGAGCAAATTCTCAGTTTCTCCCTGGTTACAACTTTTGTTAACATATCTATAGGATTATCGCTAGTTTGTATCTTTTCCAACTTCCAATGCTAACCATATGAAATGGTACTTGAGTTGTATATGTTTAGTCTTGGAATGAAATGCAGAGTTCTTTGTAAGATATATGGCACTCTGGTTGTCGCTGTATAACCTACCCAACTCCTTCTTCTTACCTAATTCATCTAGAAACCTTTGTAACCAAATCATTTCTTTACTAACCTCTGTAGCAGCAGCATACTCTGCTTCTGTTGTTGAGAGTGCAAAAACACTTTGCAGTTTTTAGACCCAACTGGCAGTTGTTCCACTTAAAGTAAACACATACCCTATGGTTCTCCTCATGCTATCTCTATCACCTGCCACATATGCATCAACATATCCCTGTAGAGTAATGTTTGAACCACCAAAGCATAATGCTTGATTTCTGGTACCTCTCAAATACCTGGGAATCCACTTTATTTTCATCCAATGTTCTTTTCATGGATTGTTCATGTACCTGCTTACAACTCCCACTACATGCGCAATATCAGGCCTTGTACCGACCATTGCATACATTAAGTTTCCAACTGCTGATGCATATGGAACTTTAGACATATAAGCCATTTTTTCCTGAGTCTTGGGACACATTTCCTTAGTTTGAAATGGCTCGCCAAAGGTATACTAACAGGTTTTGGATTCTACATATTAAACCTTTTCAACACCTTTTGTATGTACTCACTCTGAGACAATGCTAATTTGCAATTCTTCCTGTCTCTAGTTATTCTCATACCAAGGATTTGCTTTGTAGCACCCAAATCCTTCATTGCAAACTAGTTTGCCAATTTTCTTTTGAGCACATTTATTTCTTGCATGTTAGAACCTACAACAAGCATGTCATCTGCATAGAACAGCAATATAATATATCTTCCATCATTTTGTCTTTTGAGATAAACATAATGATCAGAGTGACATCAAGTATAACCTTGTTCAGACATAAACCTGTGAAATTTTAGATACCACTACCTTGGAGCTTGTTTTAAGCCATACAATCTCTTCTTTAACCTGCACACTAGTTTCTCCTTCCCTTTTACGTCATATCCTTATGGCTACTGCATACATATCTCTTCCTCCAAATCCCCATGGAGAAAAGTTGTCTTTACATCTGATTGCTCAAGATGCAAATATTCGGCTACTACTAGACTTAAAATAGTTTTAATTGAATTAATTTTAACAACAGGAGAAAATATCTCATCAAAGTCTATACCCTTTTTCTATGCAAACCCCTTCACCAAAAGTCTAGCTTTATACCTTTGTCTACCTCCATCTTCTTCCTTCAACCTATAAACCCATTTATTCTGCAACGTTGTTTTACCTGCAGACAACCTAAATAAGTCCCAAGTCTGGTTATGTGCTAAGGAGTCCATCTCTTCTTTCATGGCTTGCTCCCACTTGTTCTTGGTTTCTACCTGCACTACTTCTTCATAACATTTCAGTTCACCATAATCAGTCAACAATACATAGTATAATGAAGGAGAGTATTGTTCAGGGGGTCTACTTATCCTAGTAGATCTTTGAACAGCACTTTAAGGGGTTTGAAGTGCTTATTGTTGTTGTGGTTGTTTTTCTGGCTGTTGATCATTATGATTTTCAGGCACCATCACAATTTTTGTGATCTCTTCAAGCACTGTGTATTGTCTATTTTCTTTTTCGTGTTTCGTTTCCTGCAACTAATCCTTATACAAACCTTTTTATTGAATATGACATCTCTACTCCTAATGATTTTGTTTTTTTCATAAACATAAAAGCGATAACCAAAATCATTAACACCATATCCAATAAAGGTACATTCCTTTGATTTTTCCTCAAGATTTGTTCTATTTTCTTTATTAATGTGGACAAAGGCTTCACAACCAAAAGTATTTAAAAAGGAATAGTTTACCTTTTTACCTATCCATGCCTCCTCTGGAATACCACCATCTAAGGAACTTGAAGGCCCTTTTTTAATTAGATAAACAACAGTATCTACAGCATCTGCCCAAAATTGTAAAGGCAATCATGTATACAATCCCATGCACCTTGCACGCTCCATGATTGTCCCATTCATCCTTTCTGACACACCATTTTGTTGTGGTGTTCTTGGAACTGCCTTCTCTCTATGAATTCCATTTTCTGAACAGTACCTATCAAACTCTTTGCTGCAATATTCACCTCCATTTTCTGATCTAAGACACTTCAACCTTTTTCTCATCTCATTTTCAACCAAAGCTTTCCATTTCTTAAAAGTACCAAATACATCAAATTTATTTCTAATACAATAAATCTAGGTTTTTCTGGTTGCATCATCAATAAAAGTAACATAATAATGAGAGCCACAGAGAGATGATACCTGAGCAGGTCCCCATACCTCTGTATGCACAAGCTCTAATTTTTCGCTCTTATTTTCTTTCCCAACTTTGAGAAATTTGACTCTCTTTTGTTTTCCATAAACACAATTTTCACAGAATTCCAAATCAACATGCTTCAAACCTAGCAAAAAATTTCTTGAGTTAAGGATCTGCATCCCCTTCTCACTCATGTGCCCAAGCCTATGATGCCACAATGATGTATCTTTTCCCGTAGAGGTTAAAGCAATAACAGAATTAGAAATACCATTGCCTAAATACAATGTACAAACCTTTTCTCCTTTTGCTATTGCCAGGGCTCCTTTAGTGACCTTCTAGGTTTTATCTGTGAAAGTAGTTACATAGCCTTCACCTCCCAACTGCCCTATTGAAATTAGATTTCTCTTTAGATATGGAACATGTCTTACCTCCTTCAATAGCCATTGATTTACATTTTGTTGTTTTATGAAAATTGTACCCATTCCAATTATCATCACCCAATCGAACCTGTCCAAAATCTCCTTTAACATAATCATGAAAATGTTTCCTATCAGGTGTGGCATGGAATGAGGCCCCTAAATCTACCACCCAGGCATCAATAATATATTCTAATGAAAGAATCAAAGCATCTTGTAACACATCACCTATCACATTCGCTTCATGATTGTTTTCATGTTGTGCGTCTTCTTTTCCCTTCCGAGACTTGTAGTCTTTCTTCAAGTGTCCTTTCTTCCCGCATTTCCAACACACTATCCCCGATCTAGACTTGGATCTGCCTTTTCTTGACTTACTACGATATCCAAGGCTCTTTCTTCTTTCTATTTTTCTTCCCCTAGTCTCTGCAGTCAAAGCATTACCTGATATCTCACTGGAGCTTTTCTGTCGTATCTCCTTGCTAAGGATTGCACCAAAAACATAATCAAACTTTAAAATACTAGATCCAAAGACAGAGTTACTAATGTCCATAACTAAACCATTCCAACTTTCTAGAAATGAGCACAGAAATAACAGAGCCCTAACTTCATCATCAAAAGTTAGCCCTACAGAACTTAATTGACTCGTGACTGTATTAAATTCATTTAAATGACAAGCAACAGATCCACCTTCTAACATCTTCATATTAAATAAACACTTCATAAGAAATACCTTATTTGAGGTCGATCATTTTCATATAGTTTGGCCAATGTCGACATTAAACCCTCTGTTGTCATTTCCTTTGAAATATTAAACGTTACCGATGTCGCTAGGCATAGCCGTATTGTTCCAAGTGCTTTTATGTTGAGAATATCCCATTTTGTGTTTGTCATACTCGTCGTCTTCTTTGCCTTTTTGCTCAATGGTTGGTACAGATCTCTCTAGTACAAATAATCTTCCATTTGCGTCTTCCACAGCTAGTAGTTTTGGCCATTAAAATTTTCAACCCTAAACCTACCATCTTCTGTCATTGCTCCCACTCGGACGAGGAACCCTTCTCTTGTGCAAGTTTATCAGCCAAATATACCTTTGTCTCTGATACCAGTTGTTAGAAAATTATATATTGCAAAGCAATGGAACACTTAAAATATTTTAGAAATATAAACACAAAAAATGCATAAAACAAGAGAGACACGAATATACGTGGTTCACCCAATTTGGGCTACGTCCACAGAGAAACAACCTGTCCTTCCTTTTATATTATCCAATAAATTGAAGAGATGCAACCTACAGTAGATCCGCTGAATTCCCTCTTCGCTCTCAATCTCCTCTCTCTTCCTCGCCCAAAATATAGATATCATAGATGCAATACAATTATCTCATATCTAGCGAGGGGTTTCCTTCTAGGGAAAAGAAAAACCCTAAATTAAATAAAACTTCTACCGTCAAATCTCCACCTAATGAACAACCCATATTGAATACGAAATTATAACATTTTACAAGGCAATTTTACATATGTTTTTAGCTTCGGGGGCGCTGCCCCTGATCCCCTATCGAGGGGGGGCTCCCAAAGGTCACAACCACCCCCCTGGACCTCCCCTACAGCGTATATCTTACGACCGACTTTGCCGCCCCATTACGAACTGGGGTACAATGTGACAATACATTTGACTACATAATATAATCAGGCTCCACACCCAATAAGGGAGACAGGGACGGGAACTTGGTGTCTATCCGGTCTAAATGTGCAATTTCCTCAGTCAGCAGAGCAGGCAAGCTCAATAACCTCTGCACAATTTTTGAGGGGAGTCACTCCCAGGGTGGTTGTCGGGCCCGACTATTCGGGTGGTTATCATGAAAGTTGATTGAATTTCTTGTGGCCAGTGCATCTTAATAATACTTCCTTGGTGCTTCTGCGTTGTTCTGGGTGACAGTCGATCAATTCAATGGTGGGGTGATGGTACGAATGTTAGAGGGGAGTGTGTTCATTAGAACTTCAGCAAAATGACTAAGTATGTGAACGAGTGAAAGATGTTGTTGTAGCGGCTACAACCACCCTCCAAAATTTTGGCCTGCACCCAATTTCAGAGCCTCCCTTGAGAGTTTCACTTAATGACTACACACACTTAGGTTGACTCCATGAGCTCGTGTGAGTCCTTGCATCTACTTTTCTTGTTCATTTAATTCAAGTTTTTGTATGTTGGTGTCTAAGTCATGCTTGTGACCATGTTTTAGCTATGCTCAAAATCTTCACTTCATGTGTGCTTGTTGTGTTTGCTATTAAGGCATCTGTTGCACTCACACACGGAGTCACATTCGTTGTCGCACAAGCACTGTCACAGTCGATCAATGATCAATCATGAGTGTCGTGCTTGTCACTTGCACTGTCGATTAGTCATGTTGAACATGTGTGTCTAGATGGTTTGATTCGTCTCGTCATCGAGTCATGTGAGTGTGTATTTTCATGATCACCTATGCATCTTTTGATCATTCACACATAGTAATTTTGCTAAATTTCTGACGATTGGTGTTATATACCTAGGGGGATAACATGGGGTACAAAGGGAGGTACCCAAGGGAATAATATAATAATGGGATGGGCCATAGTAATAAATAAGGTGGTTAACCCATATCATGTAAGGGACCACAAGTAGTTAGTAATAATGTAATGGGCCCATGGTATTAGATAGATGGTATTGAGGGAACCATGGTAATGACCCATGGTATTATATGTATGAGGCCTATAAAGAGGCTAGAGACTCCACATTGAGGGATGTCAAGGATTATTGTATGAATAAGCATATGGCTTGTGGAGTGTTCTCCTTCCTTAAGGAGTGAATATATGGTGTTGCCCTACCTTAAGGGTTTGATCAATAAAGTGAACCATTACAATAATCCTTGACATCCCTCAATGTGGAGTCTCTAGCCTCTTTATAGGCCTCATACATATAATACCATGGGTCATTACCATGGTTCTCTCAATAACATCTATCTAATACCATGGGCCCATTACATTATTACTAACTACTTGTGGTCCCTTACATGATATGGGTTAACCACCTTATTTATTACTATGGCCCATCCCATTATTATATTATTCCCTTGGGTACCACCCTTTGTACCCCATGTTATCCCCCCTAGGTATATAACAATTGGACTCCCCTCTGAGAGCCGGACCATCACCCTGCCATCTACTCGGTCAACTGTCATCCAGAGCAGTGCATAAGCACTAAGAAAGTCTTTCTGAGATGCGCTAATTGCAAGAAATATAATCAGCTCTCGTGTTGGCCACTGAGATAATCAGACCTGACAGCCACCCCGGGACTGACTCCCCTCAAAAATTGCGCAAAGGCTACTAATAGTGCCTGCTCTACTGACTGAGGAAATTGCGCAAACAAGCCGGATAAACACCAAGTGCTCATCCCTATCTGCCTTAGAAAATTGCACATTTTTTCCAGTCACTCGCCTAACAGTCGACCAACTACTTATCCAAGAAATTGCACATTTGTCATGAGCAGGCCTTCTATTTCCCACCAATTTTCTCAACTCAAAAATTGTGTAGAGATGATTAGTAGGACAGCCTCCCAACCTCAGTGCAGTTCCCTTCGCTAGTAGCTCCTAGCAACAGACTGCCAGTTCCTCCCAAGAATTTTGCAGTTTCTGCTGCCAGTGACCTAGCAGCCAACTTCCAATTCCCTGTGGTAATTTCGCAGTTTTCACTTGCAGTGACCCAGCAACCAACTGCCAATTCCCTCTGGGAGTTGTGCAGTTTTGGCTTCCAGGCTCCCGGGTAGTTCCTCCCAAAAACTGCGCAATATTTTCCTGTTGATCCTCCTTACAGCCCGACCTATTCCTCCAAAAAGTTGTGCAAATTTTTCCTTTCTACCCCTTCTTCCCACTCATTCTGGAAACTGCACATACTCTTCCTATCTTGCCTTCCTACAGCCTAGACTGTTCCTCCCAAATTTTGCGCATTTTTTCCTTCCAGCCAAGCCAGACCTCGCAGAAAGTCGTTGTCGACTTGGATCACTCAGTGACTCTTGCACAATTTTCATCAGCAGTGTCTGGACCCATCATCCCACTTCAAAACCTGGTTGCCTCTCCCAGTCACCTTCATCCGAAATATTCGTGTGACATGGTAGACTAGGAGGTTTTGGATTTGATGTCATCTCGTCATGAGTGACTACAGGTAGAGGTACACCAAAAAACATGGTGTGACAACGAATGGGATGAATGAAGGGAATGCATGCAAAAGGATAGGTCCACTAATGGATGAACGAACAATGCATGTGAAGAGATGTGCTCGTAATTGAATGACCATGCAAAGATTTGTTTGTGGATGAACAGACAAGCAAACATGCACCTTTAGCGAACAGATGAGCCTTTAAAGCCTTCAAACATGCAAGCAAGGAATAACATGCCAAGGCTTCAACAAGTGAACCAAAGACCATCAAAGACTCCATGCACTTTGCCATGCAGAGGTGAAGCTGTGATACACCATGAAGATATCTATCACCGAACATCATTGTAGCTCGACATGCACTCCAGCAGCAACACGAATGTACCAGCACTGTCATGTCGAGTCATGTCCTCAGTCATGTCACCCACATCTCTACTATGGGCTATGTTTTCAATCAATGTAAGGTAATATGGAAGTCCAAGAGACCCACTTGTTGTACAAAGAGTCATGTAAAGTCGAAAAATTCATGGAAGTCAAATAGTCATGAGGGTAGTCGAAAAACCACAAGGGTCAGTTTCACCCTTGGCTATAAATACCCCCTCATTTGTACATGGAAAGTACCTTTTCACCTCAACTCCTCACACATAGCCAAGAGAGTCTATAATCTTTTCTTTGAGTAAGTAGTGGCTCCAACACCCCGCATTCAGGGTTAGTGATGTATGGTGTAAGAATGTGTCTTGGAAGTTTCGCTTAATTCAGAAACCTGCTAACAGGCCAACACATTTTCACACATGTATTGTAATTGTTGTAAGGCTAATCTTGAACACTTGTAATGCATGTTGCTTTAACCTGCATTGAACACTTGAACTATTTCACTTGTTGTAATACATAATCTGTTAATGGAAATGTGTTGTATATGTTGTGAACGTTGTCTTGCCCTTGGTAGCTATCTCCCCGAACATCAGAGAAACCTTTCACATGAAACTTGTTGTAACAACCATTGCACTTGTTCATACTCATCCATTGAGTGTTGTACGTGTTATCTTACCTTGTGTATTGTGACTTCCACATCTGTGTGGACTGCTCCTCCAAAAGTTGTGCACGTCTTGTTGTGTTGTGTGTTCCTATCCGAGTTGGGACTTCATCCCGACCAACTTGGGACTCACTCTCACCCTCTCCCCTTATAGTGAATGAACCACTGATACGAGTACACTAGCATTCACCAAGCACATAACCTCACTTCTCAAATGCAAAGTAGACCACTCTCCTATGCTAGCAAGCAAGAGTTGAGTCAAATCCTTAAGACAATGGAAACTGGTCCATCATATCATATGGGACTCCCACACCAAATGATGTGAGATCTAGTTAGGACCTCATACCGGGGTGATCCCCTAAATGTTGGTGGGTTCAGCATCACCAACATATGCATATGTAATCATGTAGACATACACTTACATGACTCGACAACGAGATGAATCAAACCATCCAAACACACATGTTCAACATGACTGACTGACGGTGAAAGTGACAAGCGTGAAACTTGTGATTGATCATTGATTGACCGTGACGATGCTTTCACAACAGTGAATGTGACTCTGTGTGTGAGTGTGACAGATTCTTTCATATCAAACACAACAAGTACACACGAAGCGAAGACTTTGAGCATAACAAGAACATGGTCACAAGCATGAATTAGATACCAACATGCAAAAACTTGGATGAAATGACAAGCAAGGCGGATGCAAAGATTCCCATGGGCTCATGGAGTGAACTTGAGGGTGTGCAGTCATCAAGCGAAACTCTCAAGGGAGGCTCTGAAATGGGTGTAGGCCAAAAATTTGGAGGGTGTTGTATCCGCTACAACATTTGGCGACACACTAGTAAAACTCCAGCTTCTCTGTTGTGGTTCATTGCTAGCACAGGGCCTTCATCTTTTAGGGAGGATTAAATCAATGTGCAGGTTACTTCAGCTTCCCCACTTACCCCATGGACATACATGGTTCACCCTTTGCCAACTCAGTCAAACACTATCAAAAGTTTAGCGTAGACCTCAACGTTTCGAATCCGAGAAGGGTAGTTTAGCTCGTGAGTTGAATATTTTCAGAGTATAAGTTTTCATCTCTGGTGTTGCTCCTCTGCTAGCAGGCCTAGACAGCATCCCAACGGAATCATGCAGGAACACACACATTTATCCACTGCCAGCAAGCCTGGTCAGTACCCCGGTGGAGTTGCATGCTTCACCTCTTTGCACAGAAAGCCTTTCTCTTCTTTTGCCTATGTATTTTTTAAGAGGACTGTCCATAGACACTTATTTATTATTGGGGTAGAAGAGGGATTCCGACTTATTGAGATCAGGAGAGGTTGTTCTTTCAGAGAAGCATGTAAGACCTTTGATATAGGTTTGATCATTTATATTTTCCACTTCTCCATTTCTACTAGTTGGATGAGCTTGAGCACACAGAGCAGAAGACTGAGTACAGGCATGGGGCTTCCTAGTGTGGACACAAGTTCCTTGGTTGGACCAAAATTTCCCTTGTAGACGTTTCGTATTTTTTGTCAAGACTTCATCGGTTAAAGGTTACAACCAAGCATAGAGAAGACGGACACAAGACTGGCCAAGTGCCACAGTGTCACAAGTTTCTTCAAATTTCAGCCACATACTCTATTCAAAAGCCAGAACGTAGTAGTTGGCAGCACTTATTTCCGAAAACAAAAATAGTAATATATCAAGAAAACAAAACAAACATAAAAAAATAGTAAGAACAAAGAAAGTAAAAACAAATATAGTAAGAAAAGAAAACAAGATGAAAACAACAAGCAAAAAACAGATTTTGTACATGGCACGGATGCGGCCCGACCTACTGAAAGTAATACTTGAGATCTTGGCCATTGACAGGAAGGGATTCAATGCTCCCGTCAAGTGATTACAAATGATACGTTTGTGGGCCAAGCCTCTCGTGGACTGTGTATGGACCAATCCACAAGGACTAGAACTTCGTATGTTTTGCTTGGTCTTCATGGGGCTTATCCCATTTCAAAACTAAGTCCACAACATCAAAGTTAGCTTTCCCTGCAGACTTCTTATCGAACCATCTCTTGATACGATTCTGGTGGAGTGTGAATTTTTCTTTTTCTTTCATCCTTTCTTCTTGAAGCTTATGGAGAGCATCCATCCTACATTGAACTAGCTGGCAAGGCTTTCCTTGGGATTCTTGGGAAAGTTGAAGTGCAGGCAAGTAGATATTTGGCGGAAGGATGGCTTCTTTACCATAAACCAGGAAGTACGGTGAGGTATTCAGAGAGGGCTTGGGTGTTACATGGTCAACCCATAATGCATTCATCAAGGTAGTATGCTAGTTGCGCTACTCAGAGAAAACAGTCTTCTTGATTATACGGATGAGATTTTTATTCGTGGAATATGCTAGGTCATTTCCTTGCGGGTAATAGTTAGATGAATGCTTTAACACAATACCATTTTGTAATGCAAAGTGTTATGCTCTTAACCTGCAAAGTAATACCCAAACATAGAATATGCGAAGAAAAGATACCCAGAACACAGAATATGCGAAGAAAAGATACCCAGAACACAGAATAGCAATGATTTTATTATTCAAAGAGCAATGTTCAGATGCCTCCTCGAGGGGGCAACCTCCAATAGAGCAGAGCTCGATTACAAAATAAGACACGATACTCCTCGCAGGGAGTCTCTATCCTTTATATATGACTCATACATGCAATACCATGAGCCAATATCGTGGGTTTTATTAATACCATCTATCTAATACTACTACCCATTTGCAACTAACTGTGGTCCCGTCATTAATTGCGGGTTAACCACTTACAAATATTAATATGGGCTTTATTGACTCTTGACTATGACGTGATCCCACGACATAAATAAGGGGGTTAGGGTGGGACCCTAACATGCCCTCCCCCTTAAGACTAGCCTTGTCCTCAAGGCTGAAGCTGCGGAAACTGTTGAAGAATAGTGGCTGGTTCCCAAGTTGCATCTTCCGGAGAGGTGTCTTTCCATTTGACGAGGACTTCCTTAATCATGTGGCCGCGCAAGTGCTTGTCCCTTGTGTCTAGAACCTATTCTGGTTGAAGCCAGATTGACCCTTCTTCGTCCAATTCAGGTAGACTGGTTTGAACTCGGCAATTGTTCCCAATCACTTTCTTGAGGCACGATACATGGAAAACTGGGTGGATTTTTGCTGTAGGTGGCAAAGCCAACTTGTAAGCCACTTCTACAATACGCTGAAGTACTTGGGGTCTGTAGAATTTTGGAGAGAGCTTTTGAAAACCCTTATCTTTGAGTGATGTTTGCTTATATGGTTGCAGCCTCAAAAAGACCTAATCCCCTTCTTGAAATTGGCGCTCTAAGCGATGTTGGTCGGCCTGTTGCTTCATGCAATTTTGAGCTTGATGAAGATTCTCGCGAAGATGGGCGAGCATGGTTGCGCGGTGTTGTAGGAGTTGATCCACGGCTTGTACTTTGGAGCACCCCGTGAGATAAGAAGTAGGGGAAGGCAGAAGTTGACCATAGACTGCTTCATAGGGAGTCATTTTGGTGGTGGCATGATAGTTGGTGTTACACCACCATTCAGCTAGAGGTAACCACTGTACCCAAAGGTGTTGCTTTTCTGAAGTGAAACACCTAAGGTAGGTTTCTAGACATTTGTTGACGACTTCGGTTTGACCATCTGTTTGCGGATGATATGAAGTACTGAGTTTGAGTTGAGTGCCTTGTATTCTGAAGAGTTCCTGCCAAAAATTACTGGTGAAGATCGGGTCGCGGTCGGACACAATAGAAGTGGGCATGCCATGCAATTTGAAGATCTGATCCATGAAAGATTGAGCAACCAAAGTTGGTGTAAATGGTTGGGGTAGGGCGCAGAAATGAGCATACTTCGACAGTCGGTCCACAACCACCATGATGACTGACTTGTTCCCAGACTTTGAAAGACCTGTAATGAAATCCATGGAAACCTCCGTCCAAATTGATGTCGGAATGGGAAATGGTTGTAATGTGCCTGGTGTGTTGACGGTTTCCCCTTTGTGGCGTTGACAGATATCACATTCTGCTATGAAAGTAAGGATGTCCTTTTTCATGCCGGTCCAAAAAAATGATCTTCTGGTGCGAGCATACGTCTTCTGAAAGCCCGAATGTCCTGCAATGGGAGATGAGTGTAATTCTGCCAAAATGCGACTTTTGAGGGTGGATGTTGGTGATATTACGGCTCTGTCCCTGTAGCGAAGAATATCATTCTGCCACGAGTAGCCCTTGCTGGAATTAGGATCTACCTGCAATTGAGAAATGAGTTGGGAGAGCCCGGGGTGTGAAAACCATTCCCTGCGAGCCTCTTCAATCCAGTCTGGAATGGGGAGGGAAATTGCGAGTAGAGTACTTTCCTCCTCAAATTGGCGCGACAATGCATTTGCTACACTGTTGTCTTTCCCTTTCCTGTAAATGATCTCATAATCATATCCCATCATTTTGGCTAACCATTTATTTTGTTGTGGGGAGGATAGGCGTTGCTCCAAAAAATATTTAAGACTGTGATGATCTGTGCAGATTTGGAAACGTCGCCCCAATAAGTAAGGTCGTGAGGTCTCGACTGCATGTAAGATGGCCATCATTTCCTTCTCGTAGGTAGATTGGCCCAGATTCCTCCCACTGAGTTGTTGGCTGGTGAAGGCCAATGGTCACCCTTCCTGCATTAAGACTACTCCAATACCTGTACCTGAAGCATCACATTCAATGACAAAGGATTTGGTGAAGTCAGGTAGTGTTAAGATGGGAGTGGAACACATGGCGTTTTTGAGAGCGGTAAATGCCTGTTGTGCTTCCTCGTTCTAGAAGAAGGAATTTTTCTTTAGGAGTTGAGTGAGTGGCTTCGCTATGCGGCCATAGTTGTGGACAAATTTACGATAATAGCCTGTGAGACCCAAAAATCCTCTCAAGCTTTTCAAGGTCTTAGGTTGAGGCCATTCTTGCATTGCCTGGATATTTTTGGGGTCCACCTTGACACCTTCCTGCCCCACAATGTGGCCCAAATACTCAACTTCTTCCATGCCAAACGAACACTTAGACATCTTGACAAATAATTTATGCTTGCGGAGCAGTTGCAAGAGTAGATCTACATGCTGAAGATGTTCTGCCCAAGTGCCACTATAGATGAGGATGTCATCGAAGAAGACAAGGACAAATTTTCTGAGATTTGGTTTGAGGAGGTGATTCATAAGGCTCTGAAAAGTAGAGGGGGCATTACAGAGACCAAATGGCATGACCAAGAACTCATAATGGCCTTCATGAGTTCTGAAAGCCGTCTTGGGAATATCGACTTCCTTCATGCGAATTTGGTGGTAGCCTGAGCGAAGATCCAACTTAGTGAAGAATTGAGCCCCATTGAGTTCGTCCAGCAAATCGTCAACCACCGGGATGGAAAATTTATCTTTGACTATCAACTTATTGAGGGCCCTGTAGTCGGGACACATCCGCCACTCTCCATCTCTCTTGAGGACCATGACCACTGGGGATGAATAAGGACTAATGCTGGGACGAATGACACCTGCTTCCAACAATTCCTTGATGATTTTTTCTATTTCATTCTTTTGGGTGAACGGATATCTGTATGGACGCACATTTGGGGGTTGGGCCCCTGGAACCAATGTGATGCTATGATCATGTTCCCCTCACGAGGGAGGAAGCTCATGAGGCTTGTCAAAGACCGTCCGATGTTTATTTAAAATCTGTTGTATCTCAGGATGAATTGGCAGAGACATGGTTTCGACTACCTGGATGGCATTAAATTGAGCTACCACTCCATGATGGCCCTTTTTTAACAATTTTTCCATCCTATGCGAGCTGATGATAGAGGGGGCTCCCGCCTGTAGTCCACGGAGGGTATGTGTGGAGTTTTTCTGCTTAAAACTCATAAATAACTCCTGGAAATCCATTGTGATTGGCCCAAGAGTGCGGAGCCATTCCGCGCCTAGGACAATGTCGCAACCCCCCATGTGTATTGCAAACATGTGGGTTTTCAACTGATAATCCCCCATTTGAAGTTTGACATTTTCACAGCGGCCTTCACATTTCATTGTGCCCCCATCTGCAATTTGGACTTGGAAGTTAGAAACTTCCCGGACAAAACAATGCACTGCTTCAGCGATCTTTTGATGGATGAAATTATGGGTACTTCCACTATCAATCAAGACTACTACTGGGCGATGTTTAAGAAAACCCCTGATTTTGAGAGTTTGAGGGGAAGAAATCCCTGCCAATGCATTTAGAGAAATAATTGGTTCGTCAGATACAATCTCCTTTTGGTTATCTTCTTTGATCGCCTCCGGTTCCTCAAGTGGTGGATCTTCCTCAGTGGAGCTGTAGTCAGTGGCATATATTTGAAAAAACTTGGGCTCCTTGCATTTATGACCCGTGGAATATTTTTCATCACAGTAGTAACATAGTCCTTGCTTCCTTCTTTCGGCCATTTCCGCAAGTGACACCTTTTGAATCTTAAGTGTCTGAGTCGTGTTGGGAGCCTGTGGGGGACGACCTTTAGCGGGGAAGTTGGGGCGGCTGGATTGGGCCGTTAATGCACCTTCCACCTTACGAGCTACCTGGCAAGCCTCTGTCCACGTGGGAGGGTGGTGGAGTAGAAATTGAGCTTTGATGGCTTCTTTAAGACCGCTGATAAAGCATTCCATGTAGAACTCATCTATGAGACCCTTAGTGCGGAAGGCTAAGGCTTCAAAAGCGGTAATATATTCATCCACTGTACCCGTCTGTCGGAGCTTAGTGAGACGCCCCAAAAAAGAGTCTTCCTGTTCAAAGCAATTTCGAAGAGCTTTGGCAAATTGGGCCCAATTCTGAAAATGTCCATTGCAACGCTGATGCCATTCCCCCCATTGCCATCGTTCATTGTCCAAGTACATGGTGCCCACCATAAGCTTAGTCCCCTCATCTAGGATATGATTCAATTTGAAATACTGCTCCATTTGTGCTAGCCATGCGGACGTGTGAGACCCGTCAAATTTATGCATATCCAACTTAGGAGGTCGCTGACTGGGTGGTGGATGGGTTTGCCAGACGTGAGGAGAGTGGCTAGACTCACCCTCATGGTATTCATGGCCATTATACGCCTCCTCGTGGGCTGGCTCCTTGCCCTTCGAGAGTGCATTCTGTATCTGGAGACTTATTCCTTTAATCTCATGTTGGATTTCGTTCACCGCAGTTTGGATGGAGTTCACATGGTCTTCAATTTTGTCCATCCTTTCATTGGCCATCGCTTGAGCGTGAGTTTCTACCATACACCAACCTGATGAAAAATTTGGGACCGCCTAAAAATTTTTACTAAGAAATTGAATGGTACCACCTTGCTCAGCTCGTCGTCCTGATTCTGATGGGCTAGATCACCAATAAGCGCCCCGGAAGATCTCAGACTCCTTTTTTTTTTTTTTTTTTTTTGGAAAAATCCTAACGGAGTTTTACTCCTTCCTGATCAATACTGCAGTCGCCAAATCCGCAAAATGTCAATGCCGCCAAAAGTCCTACGAAAAGTATATCCAGGTACAAGAACCCTTCACAACTACTCTGATCTGGTGGATCTGAGAGATCTGAATGGCGGAACAACTGCTGCTGTTGATCTGATGGAGCTTTCGGACTGATGTCTGCTGCTGCTGCACTTCTTTGCACCCGCTGATCTGGAATAGATGATGTGTGATCCCCCAATAGAAAGGGAACTATGGTCTTGAGGAGTGTCAGGTGCTACAGATCTCAATATACATAAGGGTCTGACAGTAGTACTCGGCCCAATGTTTCAGAGCTCTAACTAAGGAGGATCGACCGTACCCTTAGCCGTACAACCCGACTACCCTATCGTACGGGCGAGTAATCTCTCCGAGTGCTGTTCTCGATGTACTGTAGCCACAAGACGGCCGAAGGTTTATCTATGGCGAGGTTTCAAGGGAGCCTAGGGGGATTCCTATATACCCAGAGGGTACGTGGAAGACAGTCCGTGCGCGGTTCTGTCTAATGCGCTACTACTCGAAGGGGTACCCACAGGGGTTACAAGGGAGTCCAACAGACGTGACCACCTCTTGTATTTCCTGTGTGCATGCCTCCCCAAATCCGCAGGTTTATGCGCTTAACGACAGATCCCGTGGCTTAAAGACGCCGGAACACGTCTCTAGCCAAAAAAAAACATTTTGCTAAAATTTGGAGATCCCACCGAGCCCTGGAAAGTGCTCTGATACCACTTGTTATGCTCTTAACCTGTAAAGTAATACCCAAACACAGAATATGTGAAGAAAAGATACCCAGAACATAGAATATGCGAAGAAAAGATACCCAGAACACAGAATAGCAATGATTTTATTATTCAAAGAACAATGTTCACATGCCTCTTCGAGGGGGCAACCTCCAATAGAGCAGAGCTTGATTACAAAATAAGACACGATACTCCTCGCAGGGCGTCTCTATCCTTTATATATGACTCATACATGCAATACCACGGGCCAATACCGTGGGTTTTATTAATACCATATATCTAATACTACTGCCCATTTGCAACTAACTGTGGTCCCGTCATTAATTGTGGGTTAACCACTTACAAATATTAATATGGGATTTATTGACTCTTGACTATGACGTGATCCCATGACATAAATAAGGGGGTTAGGGTGGGACCCTAACACAAAGTCATAGAGTTTCAAAGATGAAAAATAAGTTGCATTGTAAAAAACAATTGATACCGGAACGTCGAAGCGTGAGATGATGTTCTACTGGAGGAAGTTGATGACATCCTGGTTGTTCACTTGTTTGAGCAGAACTTCTTCTGTCCACTGCGTGAAGTAGTCAATTGTTGTTAGGATGTAGAGGCGTTGTTTTCATGAATGAGGGAAAATTTTTCCAATGATGTCCAAGCCCCACTGTTGGAATGGTTCGATCACTACAACGGGATGCAATGGAGCTACTGACCTTCGTGTCCTGTAGGCACTTGCGGGCACAAGCATGTGCATCCTTGAATAATGTGGGCCAGTAAAAACAAGCTCAAGTCACTTTATGCGCAGTGGTGTTTCCCCCAAAGTGACCCCCGACGAGCCTGTCATGCAGATCTTGAAGTACCTTCTATGATTCATGTGCTTCCAGAAACTTGAGCAAAACTCCATTATTGTGTTTTTTGTAAAGCACTCCATGCACCGACTAATATGCTAAGGATTTTAGGCACAATTCCCTCTTATTTTTTATGGAAAAGTGAGAGGGTATGGTGCCATGCTCAAGGTGTTGGCACACATCTACATACCAAGTGGTTCTGTCTTCAGTGGGTGTTGCTCACCTTATATCATACATCTCAATCTCCTGCTCCCAAGCGGTAGCTCTTCTTCACTCTCTGGAGCGTGTACTACTTCAGCTGCAAGTCTATAGAGTCCATGTCCTTTGATCGTGTGCACTAGCTTGATTTTAGGATCATGCTCTTGCAAACATGTTATCCAGTTCAGATGTCGTTCACCCAGTTCTTGTTGTAAAATGAATGTGCGGATTGCTGGGTGGGGGACGAAGACTATGCAGTGGTTCTGCAACAAGTAGGACATGAAGTGTTTCATCGCCTTGTAAACTGCATAAGTTTGCTTGACAATGGCGGGGTAGTTAAGCTTCGGTCCTTGCATGCTTTAACCCATGAAGGAGATGGGATGTTCATCATTAGCTTCGTCCTTCTAAGTTAGTACTGCAGCTAGTGAATTATTGGAAGCAGAGGTGTATACCAGGAAATCTTTCTTGAAATCTAGGATGTAGAAAGCGGGTGCTTCCGTAATGGCCTGCTTGATCTGGGAAAATGCATACTTTTCCTTCTTACCCCAGCTATAGACTACATATTTCTTGATCATGTCCTACATGGGCTTAACTATCTGCGCATAATCCGAGATGAACTTCCGGAGGAAGTTTATCTTTCCCAAGAAGGATTGCATGGCTTTCTTGTTGACTGGGTAAGGGATTTGTGTAATGGTTTGGACCCGGTCTGGATCCACCTTGATCCCACTTTTGGCAACAATGTGTCTGAGGAGGTTCCCCTCTGACACTGTGAATACGCTCTTTTTGGGATTCAAGGAAATCCCATATCTCCGGCATCGCTCAAATATTTTCTTCAGATGGCATATGTGGTCTTCTCATCTTATTGAGAACATAGTCACATAATTGAGGCGTATCACCACGCTTTGCCCAATGAGTCCGCGAAAGGTGATGTCCATGGTGTGCTGAAATGTTGTGCCTGCATTTACAAGCCCAAACAACATTCGTCTATAAGCGAACATACCCCACTTGGTACGGAAAGTAGTTTTGAGTCTATTAGGTTCTACTACCAGAACTTGATTATATCCCAAGAAACCGTCAAGAAGAGAGAACATCTCTACCCCAAATACTTTATGAAAAATGTGGTCCATAGATGGCACGAGGTAGTTGTCTTTGTCCAAGGCGTGGTTTATGTTCTAGAAATCGACACACAAGCTGACTTCCCCGGACTTCTTATGTATAGGAACAAGGTTGGAGACCCATGTGGAATGGTGAACTTTGTATATGGTTCGTGCATCCAACAACTTAGTAAGCTCTTTTTGTATAAGGGGTTCAAGTGACAGATGTACTTTCCTCAGCTTCTGTTGATATGGCTTGACCCCTTCTTTGATTGGGATGATATGTTGGATGATTCGCATGTCATAAGTTTTCAGATCATCATATGTCCACACGAACACATCTCGGTACTATTTGAACAAGTAGACAAAGGCCTGTCTCTCTTGCTATGTACAACACATACCAAGATTAACAAACTTTAGATATTGTTCTATTCCCAGGTTTATCAGTTCGTTCCTCGTGGTGGAACTGTGGGTCTTGTTGTTCCTTGGCCCGTGAAAAAGTTCTTTCAAGTCATAAATCTTTTCCAATGTTGCCACACATTTTGTGATAAGGTGGCCTTTCCTGTTATTAGCTTATGCTTGCAGAGAGCACTCATGCTCCTCATCATCTATCATTGAATCTTCCATGACGTCAGCGTTGTCCATGAAATGTAGTATCTGTTGATCATCATTAAACATGAGTAAGTTAGTTATGTTGTCTGGGATAGATGGTTTGTACAAAATTTCAATAGTAAATCTATCCCTAATCGGTGACATTCTCAAAGCTGCATTTTCCAGTGCATTGGTAGATGCATTACGCGTATGTGGTACAACAATGATATTAAATTCTTGGAAGTTTGAGATTAGTTGACATACCTCTTGTTGGTAACTTTTGAGATGCGGTCATAAACAATGAATGGTGTTACGTACCTGTCGTACCACTATCTCTAAAATACCTACCACTTTGAGTATGACCAAGTTGAGGCTTATGGCTTTCTACAAGCCCAACACAAGTGCTTCATACTCTGCTACATTGTTCGTGCACTCGAACTCCAAGCGACTTGAAACCATATGCTTCATGTTGTAAGGGTCAATAAAAACACACCTGGCTCCTAAGTCATCCTATGTCTTTGATCTGTCAAATTACATGGTCCACAACTCATTTGTACACGGACTGCCTGATGTGCTAGTACTACTGCTATTACTGTTGTTGCTACTACTACTACTATTGGTACAATGTGTTGTACAAGTTTGATTATCATCACATGGGCAAGGAAGGAGTCCCAACTACACGTTTGGTGGGGTTGGAGCTGGCAGTGTAGGATAACACCCCAATGTTGTCTCAAGGAGGCAGTTTCGAAACATGAGTTCTGCGAAGGCCAATGGTTCATTCTCACCATTGAGGGGAGTGACATTATGTTTCATGTACCTCTCGGACACTACCCGGATTTGGTTGAACTTGCCCTTGTACAGAAGCCACATGTGAGACCAGTCTATAACAAAATATCCATTTAGCTTGTTAGACCTGTCTCTGTTGAGTAGCAGGCCATATGATTCTGGGATGTCCACAACCACTATGTTGATGCATTGGTGGACTCAACTGTCATGCGATATTTGGATGATCACATCTTGTAGTTCACCAATTGCTAGTACTGATGTTCGATCAAGATGGATGATTCGCGTGGCTTCTTCGTGGAAAGAATAGAACTTAGGATCTGCACATTGTTCGCGCTGGAACACAAGCTTGAGACAAGCTTCCTGATTAAGTAAAATATCCGAGACACATTTGTACACCATACATCACTAGGCCTAGTAGTGCAACATTGGAGCCACTCCTCGCTCCTCAAAGAACAAAATACAGACTCTCAAGGCTTTGCGGGAGGAGACAAGGAGAAAACTCCTTTACTCATATAATGAGGGGGCATATATAGCAAAGGGGGGGTAAATGACCCTTGTGACTCTTTGACTTCCCTCATGACTGTTTGACTTCCTATGAATTTTTAACTTTACATGACTCTTTAACTTCACATGTGGGTCTCTTGGACTTACACTTTACATTACATTGATTACAACAAGTATGGCCCATAGTAGTGATGTGGCCAAGACAACTCATGACACAATTCAACATGACATTGTTGACATGTACTGGCTAACTGTGGTGTCTGTGTCAAGTTGTTGTGTTGTAGAGTGATGGTATGCTCTCAGAGTAACATGTCTTCACCTCTGTATGGAAAAGTACACGGTGTCTTCGATGGTCTTGGTCTTTGATTGAAGGTGCATGTGTATGTGTCCCTTTCGCTCGTTGCTCGACGTGCTTCATGCATTCGTTCGACTGAGAGAACGTCTTCTAGCATGCATTCCTTCTCCTTCTCGTTCGTCGTCGTGCCATGTTTTGTCAATGTACCTATTCCTGCAATCACTCATGAAGAGACGCCATCAAATCCAAAAATCTCCTAGTCTAACATGATGCAATGTTTTTTGTTTTAGCGTAGGTGATCGGGAGAGGGACAAGGCACTAAAACTACATAGAGCATAAATCAGGCAGGGATGCAAGGCTCTAGAGCATTGTTGGGAAAAACTACACAGATGTTACTGGGAGGAAGATTTGTGCAATCCGGGAAAGCAGTGACAGTTGCGGGGTATAACCTAGCTGGGAGGCAGAATTGCACAATTTCTAGGAGGAAGACCAGGCAGGGTGTCAGAGAATGTCTAGGCCAATCTGCACAATTTTCAATGGGAGCACTCGACAGGTCATCCAACTGGGATTTGCGCAGTTTCTCCAGGGAAGACAGAGCAGACAGTAGGAGGCACTTGTAGGAAAATCCATGCAGTTTTCAAGAGGAGAATAGGATCAGGTTGTAGAAGCTGTTGGTCAAAATTGTGCAGTTCTGGGAGACAATATGGGACAGGAAGCGGGAGCTCCTGGACATAACTGCATAATATATAGGTTGATTGTAGAGTGGGGCAGAAGGGCAGGTGAAAGAAAAATTTGCACAATTTTCTGAAGGTGGACAGAGGAGGCCAGCAAGGAAGCCTGCCTATTAGATCTGCTTAATTTCCCTGGAGAGTGCAGTGATAGAAAGAAGAGGCATGTCCCAGATGTCTAAGCAGTTTCTGAAGGAAGTACAAGGTAATCAAGCTAGACACGTTCTATGCAAATCTAGAGATCAGTGCAGCCCTAGGTCACAACTCAAGTCACTTTTTCGGGTTGACTAGCAGGAGGTTTGATGGGTGATATTTCAGGAAGTGCAGACTGGATTGGGTTCTGGGACAACTTCGGGGTAGTTTTGGGAGACAATGAGCTGGCTCATTTCTAGAATTGTATAGTGCAGGTTGCTCGGAGGACAACCTCAAGCTCTGCGTAGTTGTGGGCAACAGTGCAAGGACATAGTGATCAGGGTCTAGTTGAAGGAGGGTTGTCTTGTCGACATATTTTTAGGAAAAATAACTAAGTGTGAAAGCAAGTGAACTTGTGCATACATGACATTGTGATCGCACACTTAGCATGACTCAACAACAAGACACCTCAAACCAACAAGACAATCATGTGATCAACAAGATCGACTCAAAGGTTAAGAGCGACAAATGCGATATTTGAGATATGTCTTCGAACGAACGTGACGATACTTATGCAACAGTGTTTACAACTTTGTGTGTGAGTGCAAATGATGTCGACAAAAAGAAAAAAACTCATGCACACAAAGACAAACCTTCAAAATTTCCAGGACAAACTCACAAGCATGACATAGCGATCAACATATCAAAAGACAACCAGTGGTCAATCAAGCAAAAGGGGTGTGAAGAATCGAGAAGAGCTCATGGGATGAACCCGAGTGTTTGCGACCATCAAGGGGAAAAACCAAGGAAAGCTCTGAAATTTGGATGCAGGAAAAAATTTTGGAGGGTGTTGCAGCCGCTACAACAAGTTGATAATTCATGTAAGTAATTTAACATCAATTAAATTACCAAACACCATCATGTCTGTTTTTCTTGTAATGTGAACTAGAAAGGTTTCCATCAATCTTCTTCACAGAATCTATTCTCTTTGGATTCTCCTTTCCTTTCCCTTTATCTTATTTCAGCCGAATGTCTTCCATGGAGACTCCACCACCTTGCTTACCTACTTCAATATAGGTCACTTACACACGAACCTCATCCAAGTTAGATGGTTTCAATAGAAAAATAGTATTTTGTATATACCCATTGAAGCTACCAATGTATTTCAAAAAAGTATCTTGTGTTTCGGTAGAATATTTAATGCCAGTACCATTTTCCTAAACTCCTCTATAAAGCTTTAAACACTTTGGCCTTTAAGCTACTGCAAAATTTCCCATTTTATTATTTCCTTCAAATTAGTTCCAAAGGATAGAATTGCATTTTCAACGCTGACATAAATTCAAACCATAAGGAAAGAGTTTTACCTTCCTGGCATGTAGTCTCCCACCATATTAGCGCAATATCTTCCATTCAAAGCAAGTCCAAATTAATTTTTACCTCATCATCAATAAATTGTTGAACAAGGTAATGGACTTCCTTTTGGCGAATCCAATTATCAAACTTTTCAACATTGAGTTCACCATCATAAATCGACAAGTTGAAATAAATATCCAACTTCAACAATGGCTTCTTTGAAGTAGCTTTCCCAAGAGGAGATGGAGGAGGATAACATGGAGGACTTGAAAGTGGAGAAGATGGGGGAAAAGGAGGAGGATACTTTTTCGAATCACCTTCATTTCCTTCATCTCTTCGATGAGCTTCCCTCTCTAAACTTTTTCCATTCACGATACATTTCACTATCTATGGCCTTCATCACCATGAAAGCTTCACAAAACTCTTTTTAGGAACCAAAAGGATTCTCTTCTCCCACATGTGACGACATTTCTCTTCTTTCAGTGAAGGATTTCCTTCAACATGTATTCCCTCAACTTACTTGAATCTTCTCCCAGTTATCATGCAGACTCACAGACCACCATTAATCTTGCTCTAACACCACTTAGTCTAGGATCTTTTAAAGTGACTTGGCTTGTAAAAGTGTTCAAGTTTGTATGATTAAACTAAATCGAACCAAAGTGTGCTCCAAAAAAGGTTCAAAGGATATTGAAGTCTACCAAGTAGAAATCCTAAAGTTAGAGGGCCGATCCTCATCCCTTACATCCACAAGCTGTTCAATTTAGTAATCAAGTAGGGTTTTCGTAAACGGTGGACTCAAAACCTCATTTTTCCCTTTTTTAAAAGTGGATATAAAGTCAATCCTCCATTTATAGGAACAATATATTTAACCATATTTTTAACCAAGTTATATGGAATTATTTTGCAAAAGATCAGCGTATTTATAGAAAAACATAGAAAAAGAGCTAAAGGTTGTGCTAGATTTAGGAGCTATTTTTCAAATATGGACAATGTTGAGACACCTAGGATCATTGTAAAGTGTATCAATAATAAAATTAATATTCTATATTACTTTGTTTGCTTTAGAGAAGCATTTGACACAATGCCTAGATCTAACTTTTGGAATTGATTAGAAGAGCTAAAGCTTCCTTTCAAGTTAATAACTATTACAATAAGGTTGTATTATAATGTCATTGTCAAAGTTCAAGAACATTGAAAGTGATCAAAAAAATTTAATTATAATATAGAACCTGGGTAAAGGTTGTCTCTTGTCTCTTACTTTTTTGGTATACATATTGATAAGTTAAAAAAAATGATGGAAAAACATAAGATGTATCAACACTTTTAAATTGAATAGTCATTTATTTTCCTTTTCATATTAATGAAGAATTTTCCAAATTCATTATTTTAATATAAATATGATTATTATAACTATTAACGATATAAAAACAAAAAGCATAATAATGAAATTTTAAAAAATCATTATATTAATTTAATGTATAATAATAACATGACCGGTATAAACACAAATAACTATTATAAATATAAAAGTGATTATAATAAAAACTCCCTTTATTTTAACTTATTTATGTTATAAATCTATTTAAAATTTACTTTAATTTAAATATTACATGTAACTAATAGGGCAACAAAACATAAATTAATAATAACATGGGAAAACAACACATGGTAGCCTATAGACTTGTGGCACATCATTAGCAATACACGATTGAGTGCTATAATGACTCAGAGGGAAAGCGATATGACAACGACTAAAATTCATATTCGTGTTACCGATGTGTATTTATTGTCAGTTGAGTAACCGCAGAAAACCTTTGTGTTCTAAGACAACATTTATCTACCTATTAGCAGTATTTATTGTATTCGAGTACCATTGTAATAATTTTAATAAATTTCTAAGATACGTGTAATTATAATGTTTTTTTTTTAATTTTATTATTTTTAAAAATCTATTTCTTATGCATTGATCAATTGAAAAAAAAAAAAATTTAATTTACAAAATATTTGAATGAATATTATAATTTTAAAAAATTTCAAAATTTTTCGAAAGTTTGAGAATTAAAAAAAAAAATTACCATAAACTTTTTGCAAGTATAAATATATTTAAAATTTAAATAATGAATAAATTAAAATGTTGGGAAAAAACATAAACAAATTTTTTCAGAATAAAAAGCATTTAGAGTTAAAAAGCCAAATATGTTTATGGTTTTTTAACTAGAGTGATTGGGATAGTGGTTTGTCATCCCATCCACCCAGGTTCAAGTCCCCAGAGATGTGACCCGTAATAACAAGGCATGAGAAGTAAGTGTCTCGTTGGACTCTGGGATCCCTACTCTAGTACCATTATAAGGCATGAGAAGTAAGTGTCTCGTTGGACTCTGGGATCCCTACTCTAGTACCATTATAAGTGGGTGGAGTTATTTCCTTTGGAAATTTCTTCCATAAATTATAATTAATTACACCGAAAGTGTTTTCACTGCGGGCTTGGATGAGCAGATACTGTTCACCCAGCCAATCCCCTGACTCCATTTTCGTCGTCCTCCGTAACTTAAAATTCGACAACTGGAAAGAGTTTTGCCCAACCATTTTTCGTATATGGACAATGTGTGACCACGGGATGACTTCCCCTATGTTTGTTTGCCTCTCTCATGGACCACGCGATGACTGCCCCTGTGTTCAAATCCGTGCATGACAGACTCTGTTAAAAGTATTGAGCAATTTCTTAGGGTGGCCATAGCAGAACTAAAATAGCAAAATTCTCGTCCTTGCATCACTCCGATATTTCAGCGATGGAAGACGTGGGCAAGGTTTGCCCAGCTATAGGGAGAGGATTTCAGATACTACATCCAGACCTACTCCGTAGTCTTCGGCGAGAATAGCGGGAAGTCTTTTGTTGACATCGACTTATCCTACCTTGGGGGCAGCATGAACATACCCCATCAACATGCTAGAATTTACTACGACTTCGTCAAGAAAAGATGTTCCCTCAAAGTCATTGGGAAAATGGTCACCCAGTGGAAGGGGTGCTCTACCTATTTGAAAAAATGACCGTTGGTGGATGGGGTGCTCTACCTCTCAGGGAACATGCCCTACTCATCAAATGGGAGGTAACCCGGTCTACCCATCAAATTGGATTCTCAAGATTCGCTTCAGATTAGAGACAAGAAATCCCATGTAAAATCTTTCTCAAGATCCGCTCCAGATTGGAGACAAAAATTACCGTGTAAAATCCTGAAAATGGGTGGTCTAGAGTCTAGACAATGGAAACGCCATACCTTCCTATCCCTGAAATCTGGAAAAAGTGGGGAGCCAATATAGTAGAAAATCACAAAAGAAAGCACAAGTCAATGAAAAACAACCCAGAAACATGGCAAGCTTGATTGAGAAAGAAATAGAAAACAAATCTTTCGAAAATATTTTTAACAACACCCTTATAAAAATGAATCAATGAACAACAGGAACAAAAAAAATCCCATCTAACATCTTGAAAATGGGTGGTCCAGAGAATGGAATCGCCACTCTCTCCTGTAGTTGCAGAGTTGGCTCAACGATTGCTCAACGGGTGTTCCTGAAATTTCGACAAAGCAAGAAGCAAAAATAATAGAAAAGTGTGAATGAATGAGAAGTAATTCATAAACGTGTTGAGCTTGATTGAGAAAAAAATAGAAAGCAAATCTCTAGCAAGTATTTTTAACACATAAAAAATGTTTTCATCTTATTTTGCTTGTCAAGCAAACTCTGATGTCTATGCTTCACTGGGACACATTTCTTCAGCTATCAGATCTTATTTTGTTTGTCAGGCAAACTCTAAAGTCTCTGCTTCATTGGGACGGCCTCTGAAGTCTCTGTTTCACTGGGACATATTTCTTCAGCTATCAGATACCACAATACAAGCCAACTCTAGTTACTGATCTTTGAGGTTTGCAGGAACGTCTTACAACAACCAAAAAGGGTTCCATTAATTTCGCGCAAGCTATATATGTGCCAGCTGATGATTTGACAGATCCAACACCTGCAACAACATTTGCCCATCTTGATGCCAGAAGGATATTTTCTTGATAACTAGCTAATCAATCCATTTCTAAAATCTAGAATCAATTTTTACTGAGCATTCTTCCTTTTGGTTCAAGTACCCTTGTCCAAGGAATTTTCATTCATCAAATATGGAGATAAATAGTAATATTTGGTTTGAAGGGATTTATAGTTTCCTTAAAGCATTCCATTTTTACTTCTTTTCCATTTTTACTTCTTTATTTTTGTCTCTAGATCACAATAAGCCCTAATAAACACTAATAGCAAACTACATCACACAACAATAAATAAGGATGAAGCCCTCCGTACTTGAAAATATGTCAAAATACTTTTTTAGTAAACTAAATATAGCTTACAACTAGGCAAGGAGATCCCTTCGGGTAAAGGAAAGCCCATTTCTAAGGATTTTTTTATTGTAATACACTCTGCCTTTATATTTACAACTTGATTATGGTATAGGGATTGTTTTCTCATCTCATTTGCCCTGATATTTGCATCTTGCCAGGACTATTGCAATTAATTTTACAAGACACTCTCAAGTCACTAAGAGTATACCACAACCCTGGTTACCAGAGATGGGACGGTAACCACTGTTCCCGGAGAAAAACGTACTAAAAACGCGATGGAACAGAAACGTCGTTTTCATGAACGACTGCATAAATTTTATTGTGAACCAATAACATGTACTTTTCCACATGTTCGAGCTTGGTTTTATTGTCAACAAATAACCTGTAAGTATTTTTATTCAATGTCTTGTCTTCATGTTTTTACCCTAACTTACGGAAGGTTTTGGCCCTGACACTGAGGAAAATGCCATCTATTCAAGATAGAGTCAAAATAAATTTGAAATTCCTCTGATATCCTCGAAACTATTTTTTTTTAATAGTTTATTAAGGATTTGCTTCTATATCATGTATATTGGTAAAATTTACAGGTTAAACATAATTCCATATCAATTGCAGATTCTACTTATGGTTTCCCTGGTATATCTTGGTATATATATATCTTGAAATTTCCACACAGAAACAATAATTAGTGGAAGGCATAAAAACAATAATTAACCGGAGATATACTTAATCGCCAAATTGTTGAGTATTTGTATGAGATAAAAGTTACTCATTATTTAGTCTTAGTCTTATAGTCTCATAATTAAATTCCGCTCATTATTTAGTCTTAGTCTTATAGTCTCATAATTAAATTCCGCTCATTATTTAATCTTATTATTAAATTCCGCTATAAATTTAGTTGAAACTATTGAAAATTGAAATTAAATCTACGTTTTTCATATTTTTGTTTTTTTTACATCCTTTAGTTTCATGCAAAACCTCCAAACTTTGTTTCTCGTACAATTATCATTTCTATAGTCTCTCATTTAGTTTCCCATATCATTTTTCTTTCTGTTATCGTTTCTAGTTTAGTTTCCCATGTCGTTTTTCTTTCTATTATCTTTTCTAGTTTAGTTTC
The DNA here is from genome assembly GCA_031772625.1 of Pinus tabuliformis. Classification (NCBI taxonomy): domain Eukaryota; kingdom Viridiplantae; phylum Streptophyta; class Pinopsida; order Pinales; family Pinaceae; genus Pinus; species Pinus tabuliformis. The sequence continues at coordinate 62,909,901 of CM062806.1, forward strand.
CCATTTCTCGTATCTGGTACCACATCCTTTTTCTCGTTTCTAGTAACATAGACCACAACCAAGCGTATATCAAAATGTATGGAAATGTTGTGCAATTATTTCGACAATGTGAATGAGCTCATATCACTAGAATACCAGCGTACATGGTTGACAAACCTGCATGGAAGAGTAGTAAGGAGCTAGTTGGTTGAGATACTTAACCACACTCACCTCGGATCACTAGAATACCAGCTTACATGGTCGACCATGGAAGAGTAGTAAGCAGCTAGCTGGTTGAAATACTTAACCTGCATCCTAGATGATGCTTGAATCTATGGAGCTCTTAATGATGAGCTACACAAGACAACTGATATTGTCGAAGAAATTACTTCCTGTTTTGATCAGATTGTTTTTTCTTCTCTTAAAACATCTTTGAATTTTTTTGGTTTCTAGGATCACATGTGCAGTTCATTTTTTCTTGCTTGCATTGAACAAAAATTAACATTGGATGCTTCCCGCAGCCCATTGCTCACAACACCTTTTAAATCTTCAGAAGGTACCTTCTCCTTGGAAGTTGATACAAAATAAGCTTTCAGACTTTGTGTATGTACTTTACCTGTGTACGCCTATGTATACTTGTCCCACACTGGTTCTACTACCTGTACGCTTATGTATACTTGTTCCACACTGGTTCCACTACCTTTGACATGAGGGCATGTGTCACTTTCAATAATTCTTTTTTAATTCTTTTTTACTTTGAGCTTGGAGTGCAGAGTTCGTACTGAAATAATTTGGAGCAGTTAGAGACTAGAGATGGAATTCAATGAGAATTTTCATATATCATAATCATGTTAATTCCCTATGCAATCAAGATTCATATAGATATTCCCTCTGCGATCAAGATTCATAGTACATAGCCCTCGACACATTGTCCGAAATGCCAGCCAACATACGTCTGCGATGGAAGGGTGGTAAAACGAAAAGAATATAATGATAACATCACTGCAGGTGACATCTATATATAGATTCTCACGGGATTTTTATCAGAAAATGACATAAATGGTTCTAATTGGGCTGTCCTCACACACCATTCATTTAAGTTTCGGAAGTCCTGAGAAGATCTGGTCAGTCAGAGATAATATGTGTCAGCTTATGGACAAAATAATGCGACACAAATGCATTCAGTAATAAAGCATGTTAATAGCAACATGATCTCCCCTGGTGAAATGGTTGTTGGAAATAATAACCCCAACCACCTTAATAAACAAAGCATGGTAATAGCAACATGATCTCTCATGGAGAAATGGTGGTTGGAAATAATAACCCCAACCACCTCAATAAACAGCCAAACAGCGTGACAACCGTTATACCTGTCACACGTACTTTTGCAGGTTGTCTTTCTGGTTGAAGATAGAAGGACGGAAGCTAGACGCAAACCATTCACAAACTTGGCAAAGTCATTTAAAGAGGTTATGTACTTTGGTAAACAAACATGGGCAAGCATTCATTCAGCGACCTTTGCTCACATTCCAGAAACGTAATTTTGAACACACTCAACAACAACATCACATTAATTATTTTGCTCTGTCGTGAATTAAATGTAAAAATTGTATGTTGAGTTAAATATGAATGTAAAATTCATTTTGATCGGAGAGTAGAGAGGTTAGAGAGTATGAGCGCAATTCTCTGTGGAGAAAATGGTGGAGCAATTTTTGGTGGGCGCGTGAAAGCAACAGTTACTCTCACTGTGTGTTATTCTGCTTAAGTTTAAATCACTGTAAAACTTTTATTTTATTTGGTGAATGAGCCGCAATCTCTTGTAAATGTATTTTTCATGTTTAAGAAATGAATACTAAGTTTTAGTGTGTTACTCCAAACCTAATCCAAGTCTAGGAAATAGCCTCACCGTGCGCGAAGGTAGCTCCGCACCTTCGGAGTTCGTGAACCTAATTTCGCGAAAGTAGCCCAAAGTCATAACTTTATACCTCTCCCCTCTGCAAAAACGAAAATCAAATTTCATAAATTTTTCTAACATGGTATCGGAGCCAGGTTAAATATTGTTACTGTAAAACAAGTGTTTTTAACTAACAGTGAAAATTGTTTTGAGTGTGCATTCTTTTTTAGCATATTTACCAGCAGGTAGAAAGTTTTTTCACGCTCATAAATGGCAACATCAAGCACAAGTTTGACTAATCCTCAAATACCTCAATTTAATGGAAAAAATTATGATTGTTGGGCTATACAATGAAGACCCTGTTTTCTTCTCAAGATATTTGGGATTTGGTGGAGAATCGTTTTCAAGAACCAGTAGATGCAACAACATACAATGCCTTATCTCAACAAGAAAGAGGTGTTAAGGGACAACAGGAAGAAGGATTCAAAAGCCCTATTTTATATCTTTCAAGCAGTTCATGAAAGTATTTTCCCAAGGGTTGCAGCAGCAACAAAGTCCAAGCAAGCATGGGAAACCCTCCAAACAGCCTACCAAGGCATGGCAAAAGTTAAGATAGAAAAGCTTCAAATTTTAAGGAGATATTTTGAAACAGTTTGTATGAAAGAGTCTGAGAATATAAACTCGTTTTTTACACATGTAAGTGGGATGGTTACTCAAATCAGGTCTCATGGTGAGACACTTGAGGAAAGAAGAATAGTTGAGAAAGTTTTGAGAAGTTTGCCAGCAAAGTTTGAGGCCATTGTTGTGGCCATAGAAGAGACAAAGGATCTCTCACAATTCTCAGTGTATGAGCTTAATGCATCATTGGTTTGTCATGAACATAGACTGAATAGAGCAGCAAGCTCCTCACTAGAGCATGCCTTCAAGACACAAGTATCATTTGGTCAAGGTCGAGGCGGAGGAAGATCATATGCTAGAGGAAGAGGAAGAAGCCCATACAGAGGTGGAAGAAGCATCCCTTCAAGCTCAAGTGGAAGAGACAGTGATCAAAATCCAAATCAAGGCCCATGCCAAAATCAAACACAAGGTTAGAGGTATGGTAAATCTCAAGTTCAATGTCATTACTATAAGAAGTATGGTCACTATGCAAATGAATGTAGAAAGAAGTAATATGACATTAGTAGCAAACCAAGTGTAAATTTCACAAGAGAAAATCAGAACCATGATAGCATGTTTTTAACTTGTAATGTAACACAAGAAAAACAGAGTGATATATGGTGTCTAGATTGAGGGTGTAGCAACCACATGTCAGGAAACATAGAAATGTTTTCCAATCTAGATGAAATTGTGAAATCTGAAGTGACATTAGGGACTGATAGCAAAGTCTCTGTCATGGGAAAAGGAAGAGTTAATATCCTAACAAAGAAGGGGGAGAAGATATACATATCAGATGTTTACTTTGTCGTCGGTCTGAAACATAATCTCATGAGCATTGAACAGCTCATGCAGAAAGGCTACAATGTCTTCTTCAAAAATGATGTTTGCACAATTTTGGATAGGCCTCTAAGCAGACAGTTGATTGTAAAGGTTCAGAGGGAAAACAATAGAATGTTTCCCCTAAAAATAATATCAGATTTGCAGAAAGAAGGTGCACAAGCACAACTATCTATGAACTCACAAGAAGATGGAAGAAAAGATGCAGTTGTCACACAAGTAAACCTTCAAGCAGAGGTAAAAGATGAAAAATGGTTATGGCATTTGAGATTTGGACATCTCAACTTTGGAGGTTTGAACTCGCTGCATAGGAAAGACATGGTGAAGGGTTTACCACTCATAGAAAAACCAAATAGCATATGTGAAGCATGTATCTTAGGCAAGCAACATAGAGAAACATTTCCAGCAGGAAAGTCAGTGAGGGAAAAGGCACCTTTGGAGATTGTCCACTCAGACCTATGTGGACCAATGCAGACACCATCAATTGGTGGCAGCCACTATGTATTGAACTTCATAGATGACTACAAAAGGAAGACATGGGTCTTTCTCCTAAAACAAAAAAGTGAAGTGTTTGAACACTTTCGCCAATACAAGGCTCTTGTTGAGAAGCAAAGTGGACACTATATCAAAGTCCTTAAGACGGACAAAGGTGGAGAATACATCTCAAATGATTTCCTTCGTTTTTGTAGGGAGCATGGAATTCATAAGAAATTTACAACAAGATATACACCGCAACAAAATGGTGTGGAAAAAAGGAAGAATAGGACCATTATGGAGATGGCAAGGAGTATGTTGAAGGCAAAGAATTTACCAAATGACTATTGGGCTGAAGCTGTTGCTTGTGCGGCATATATCTTGAATAAATGTCCAACCAAAACTGTCCAGAACATTGTTCCTGAAGAGGCATGGAGTGGAAGAAAACAAAATGTCACTCACATGAGAGTTTTTGGATGTGTGGCTTATGCACATGTCCCGGATGAGTTGAGAAAGAAGTTGGACAACAAGGGGGAGAAATGCATATTTGTTGGATACAATGATGAATCCAAGGCATACAAACTCTACAATCCATTAACCAAGAAGTTCATAATCAGCAGAGATGTGCAGTTCATAGAAGATGAAGCATGGGATGGAAGTTTAGAAAAGACAGTCAATGTCAAAGCATGCATACAACATGAGGACAGAGAGGAATTAACAACATCAAGTAATTCCTCAACAATGATTCCCTCTACTCCTATTCAAGCGGAGCAAAGCGGGCAGCAAGCAACACCATCAACAAATGATAGAACAGTTTCGCACATCCAAGCAAGTGCTTCTCCAAGCACACCGCAAAGCGCGACACCAAGTGACATATCAAGCCCATCTTCAACAAGCACAAGAAGGCCAAAATTCATAAATTTAAATGAAATTTATGAGCAAGATGAAGTTGATAGTGGCGCAGGTCTGAATTCCTTATTTACATTATTTTGTCATGTAGATGACCCAATCCACTTTGAAAATGCAGTCAAGGAAGAAAAATGGGTTGCAACAATGGAGGAAGAAATAGAAGCAATAGAAAGGAATGACACATGGGAGTTAGTGAACCTTCCAAAAGGAAAACATGTCATTGGAGTGAAGTGGGTCTATAAGACCAAAAGCAACATTGAGGGAAAGATTGAAAGGCACAAAGCAAGGCTAGTTGTCAAAGGATACAAGCAGCAACATGGAAGAGATTACGCAGGGACATTCGCGCCAGTCGCGCAGATGGAGACAATGCACCCAGTTGTGGCGATTGTCGCGGAACATAAATGGACAGTGTATCAGATGGATGTAAAGTCAACATTCTTGAATGGAGTGCTGAAAGAGGAAGTGTATGTAGCGCAACCGCCTGGTTATGAGATTGAAGGACAAGAAGACAAAGTGTATCGGTTGAGGAAAGCTCTTTATAGATTGAAGCAAGCACCGTGCACATGGTACAGTAGGATAGATGCTTACTTGTTGGACAATGGTTTCGACAAATGTGACCGTGAACCTACTCTCTACATCAAAGAGAGCGAAGGTAAGATTCTAATTGTCGTCTTATATGTAGATGATTTGATTTTACAAGCAGTGATGATTTCCTCATCACTGATTTCAAGCAAGTCATGAAGAGTGAATTTGAAATTACTGACTTGGGATTGTTAAGATATTTTTTGGGCATAGAAGTGAAGCAAATAGAAAATGGCATTTTTATCTCTCAAGCAAAGTATGTGGCAGAAATTTTGGAGAAGTTTAAAATGCAGAACAACAAGGCCGCACCAACTCCAACTGTCATAGGGTTGAAGTTGAGCAAAGAAGATTGCAGCAACAATGTCAATCTGAAATTATACAAAAGCATGATAGGCAGCTTGATGTATTTGACCACCACTAGGCCGGATATAATGTATGCAGTAAGTTTGGTGTCAAGGTTCATGGAGACACCCAAGGAGACACATTGGCAAGCAACGAAAATGATTCTAAGGTATGTCAATGGGACAAAATAGTATGGTGTTTTGTACACAACAACAAGTGATTTCAGGCTAGTTGGTTACACTGATAGTGATTGGGCAGGCAGTGTCGATGACAGAAAGAGCACATCAGGATATGTTTTTCGTTTGAGTTCCAGAGCCATTTCATGGGCCTCTAAGAAGCAGCCAATAGTGTCACTGTCAACAACAGAAGCTGAATATGTTGCAGCAACAGCAACAGCGTGTCAGGTAGTTTGGATGAGAAGGATGTTGAAGGATCTTCGTCATGATCAAGAAGGTGCAACAACTATTTTCTGTGACAACACCTCAGCAATTGCATTGTCAAAGAATTCTGTCTTCCACAAAAGGACCAAGCATATTGATGCTAAATATAATTTTATTAGAGAGTTGATTAACAATAATGAAATTGCTTTGCAGCACTGCAGGTCACAGGAACAATTTGCTAATATTTTCACAAAGCCATTGGTAGGTGAAAGTTTTGATTATCTCAGAAACTGCTTGGGAATTGCCAATGGCGGTAGTTGTGATTAAGGGGGAGTGTTGGAAATAATAATCCCAACCACCACAATAAACAACCTGACAGCAGCCATACCTGTCAGACATACTTTTGTAGGTTGCGTCTTTGCTTGAAGATAGAAGGACTGAAGCCAGACGCAAACCATTCAAAAACTCAGCAAAGGCATTTAAAGAAGTTATGTACTTTGGTAAACAGACATGGGCAAGCATTCATTTAGCAACCTTTGCCCACACTTGATAAATGTTAGTAATTGATATGATCACAATTAAGATATTTAATCATGTGGTCACTATACAGTTGACAATGTATATAACTGATATATTATGATTAACCATATTTATATATATTTAAACATGTTTGTGTTTGGGCATGTTAACCATAATTACCCATAAATAAAAATGATTTACCACATTTTATAATTTACCATAATTGATTATAATTAAACATAGTTAATTAAAATTAACTATAATTAATTATAATCAATTATAATCAACCATAATTATAAAAATCCGCACTAATTAACTTTTACATGTAAAAAACTACAAATTTAAAAATATATTTTCCACAATATAAAAAATGGCTCTCCCAAAATATAAGATTTTAATCTAATTAGGTCTAATACACAAGACTAGCTTTTAAATATAAATTTAGATGTAAAAAACTGTATATTTAAAGATGTATTTTACAAGATATAAGATAATGACTTTCCCAAAGTATAATACGGTTAGTATACCTTTCTTCCGTGCCAACGTGCAAGATTGAAACCTTATATCTCCACGACTCGGAAGTTTCTATCCACTCGCTATCCATTCCAACCACCTCAACCCGAGCAAAATGCATTTTAGCTTCTTGTGAGTACATTTTTTTGTTCTACCCCACATAACGTTTTATTCTGAAACAAATCTTCCAATTCTAAATTATGAACCAAAAAAAATAGTTATGATAGTTGACAATGTGTATTTTTAAGTTAGTATTTGTGTTCGGTAAGTTAATTAGAGAACTTCTGAAATTTATATGCATTTTTTTTTAGGTATATTGATTTTGTGAATATTATTAAACGTGTAAATTTAATTAATTTATCTAATTTACTATGAATATCATTTTTAAAATAAGGAAAAATGTTATAAATAACTCATTTACGAGGAATGTCATATTTATAAAAAAAGAATTGCTTAACAAATTTATTTATTATAAATATTTGATTTACTAGAAATACTTTCTTAGAAATAATAAGACCTTATAATGCAGTTTTGAAGCAAGTCAAAGTTTTGTAATGGACCCATTTACTAAGAATATCATCCTCCAACTTAAAAATAAAAATTGTAACGGAACCTTTACTAAGAATATCATCTTTCAAATTAAAAAAAGTGTTATAATGGAGTGGTTTTACTAAGAATATCATTTTTCAAATTAAAAAAAGTGTTATAATGGAGTGGTTTATTGTAATTAATTTTTTTTAAATATAATTAAAAAAACTAAGAATTAGAATTTATTTTTGGAATGAAATTTTTTTAACCATATAATTTGTTATTTTACATTTCAAAATAATAATAAATATATTCAAGTTTATTTACAAATAATAATTAACAATAATTTCCTCAATGAGGTGAGGAACCCGATCACAATCCAAAGCACGAAACACCACGTGGCTCATGTATGTAAACAAATGGCATAAGGGTGGAGTGTCAGCTTCCCTGCCCTCTCAAATCACCTGGCGTAGGGGGAGACTTATGGCGTTCGTGTGAAATACCTCAGCGCCTTGACTAGCGCAGGAGGCAATGATTTAAGACACAAGATGGATTATGGCGAATTCCTTTGCATTGGAGTTTCAATACAATTTCACATTCCTTGTTGGTATTTTTCTCACCAACGAAGGAAGCGACACCGGTTTTCTGGGCATGGTGACAACCTCGGAGTTTCTTCCCAGACTCTTGGCTTTGTGGGTTAGTATCCTTCCTATTCCACGGGTGGTATCCCATGTCTTTCTAGACATGCACAGTGTGGCTTTCGGAGGTGCCGACTAGTTTGTCTTTTTGGTTCAATTGGAAACAGAAAGTTGTGGGTTATTGGTTTCTTGGAGGTTGGTGGAGGTGGTACAGTTGGTTGTGCTTCTGGGGGTGGTGGCGACTCTATGTGTGGCGCTCCTTCGTAGGATGTTGGGCCTATAATTGGATTTCTCTGCTCCTCAATGTATGGTGTTTTGTGTGTTCTAAGGCGAAGGGAGTCGAGTTCTTGAAGATCATCGTGGTTGTCTATTATTAGTGTGCTTAGGGAGGCGCTCCTCGGAGTGCTTAGGGCAAGTTCGGGTATTGCTCGACCCTTCTCCTTCTGAATTTTCAAAATTACAATTGCAGAAATTCTCACTATAGATCACCTGATAATGCAATATACTAAAGCAAAATACTTGATCTACTTCTACAAACAAACTTGTGGAAGCTTAATCGATTTTGAGCAAAGATCAAATAGAACACATATAAAAGATGAAGAAGAAACAATCACACATGAAACACAGAAGAATACTCTGGGGAAAGCATCAGCTAAAAACCCCGCTATCTATATTATCATACAAGTGGAAATATCTTAGGATTACACAAAGCTTTAGCTCTCAAGCTATCCAGCTCTCAGTACAATCCCTCACTGCTGCTCATAGATAGAATAGACAACACATATACCTTCCTTCAGTCCTCCAAGCCTCCTATTTCCTTGCGTAGTTTCTCCTGGGTCCTCCAGCTGCAACCTGTGTGATAATCACCTCACACACAACACTGACCTCTAAAATAATTGTGCAATCCTGAAGGAGTTGATTCCTTCTGCATGGATGATTTTCCTATATAGGAAAATTCCTCCAACTGATAGTACATTGTCCCTTCCTTTAATCTCAACTGGGTCTCTGTCTAAACTGACATGCATGAGTTATTTATGAGAGAATATTGAGTTATCTGGAGAACACTAGTGCGTGCATGCATGCATTAACTGTCTGAACTCACAATTAGTTCCTCAAACTGTTTGGAACTAATTTAACTAGACTTAACTCAGTTAACTAAGCTAACTAATTACAAATCAAATACAACTCATCCTTATCTCCTTAATTAAGGGATAACTTCCTCAATCAAAGGGATAACTATTGCATGTCTTCACAAAGACTTCATGATTGAATTTCTCCAACTAATTAACTCAAGATGATTTAATTAATTATTTTTCAAACGGCTAGTGAGACTAAATTCGAATTTTAATTCAAGGACTAATTAAAATTGGAATCTATCCTGAAATGCTATTTATAGCAATGCTATTTTTAGCATTTCTATTTTTTGCTATTTTCAATAGAGTTGGAGTATATCCTAAAATGCTATTTATAGCATTTCTGTTTTTAGATTTCTTGTTGCTATTTTCAACAACAGTGAGTTTATGTGTCGGAGCCTAGGGTAGCAAGATTGGTGGGGTGGCGAAAGTCTAGTAGGTGTGTGTCGCTGCTTCTGGGAGGGAAGTGCAAACAGGTTCGTTAGAACTGAGTGAGGGGAAGGAACAACCTTTACCAAACAGACAGGCATGGAGGGAGAGGTCATTTCTTGCTCGACTAACAGGATGCGTAAGCAGGCTCAACTGTTAAGGTCGCCATCACCTTTAGGTGCTCGACCATAAGGTCCGTCAGGGGCTCGACTGTTAAGGATGCGTAAGCAGACTCGACCAAAAGGGAGAGGACCCTCACCATATGAATAGTGAGTGACTCCGTCCCTTTAGGGGGCTCGACTGATAAGGACCCTTTAGGGGGCCTCTAAGCCCTACTTGGGTGGCTGGCGGTTTTAGTCTTGGGCGAGGTGGGCCTGGTGATTAGGGGTCGAGCATGTTTAGAAGGGTATTGGTGGTTCTTGCGTTCTTGAATCTGTATCGACAATGTCATTGTTGGTATAGCCAGTATGCGCCCATTTCCGCGGCGAGGGAGGTCCTCCCTCCCAGCAAAGCCTGGCTCGGCTGGACGCGGGGATCTAGAAACACAAATACAATCTTTGGACACTAGAGTGGAGGCGTAAGGGGCTTGCTAGGGTGGTAAGACAACGGGGTGCTTCAGACGGAGGGTGGCTAGTGTGCGAGGTCGTCGTGGAGGTGGCGACTCAATGACACGACGTGGGGAGCGGTTGCAGCAACCACATCGGAGTAGTGGCATGTGACATGGTGGCATGGGAAAGCGCGGGTTTGTAGGGCGTTCGATACCTAGTGCGAGCGAAATTCAACAATTACTATATGGAGAATTGTTATGAGCTGATACAATCATTGATGGAGCAGTTAGAAATGATTGAACAAATCCGAAGAGAGGAGCATGTTGAAGTGGTAGCCACCTTGGACAAAATCCACTACTTCCAGTGGAAAGTTCAAGAACGAGTGGTGGTGGTATAACGTGGAGAAAACCTGCTATCATATAAGGTGGAGAAGCTGGAGTCTTAGAGGGATCACTTTGAATGACATGTCTAATGCTCCCATCCTCTGCCTCCTCGTGGGACAGCCCCGGACAACCCAACTTCCATCACGTCGGATGACTAGCATGACTACCGATGTTCTCTTTGTGTTAATTTTCTTCTGTTGTTTATGGCTTCTCGATTATGGATGATGTCCTTAGTATCCATTTTGTTTTTTTGTCATACGCTGCAAACGGTGGTCAACAAACGTGGTCGGGGTGAAACCCCCTGTTTTTTGTTATTCCTGATGTACATTTTTTTACGAATGAATAGATTTTCAACTTACAAAAAGAAAATAACAATAACTATCTTCATTCCTAAACAACAAATAAATTATAATAAATTTTCTTATTATTTAAAAAATATTATTATAAATATTATAATCACTTTTATATAAATTAAATATCTAGTCTAATTAATAGATGAAATGGTCATTTTTAGTGTTTCAAAGGGATTTTCAGAATATTGAATCTATTTACATATTTAAAAATGTATTTTAAATAACAAAAAAATTACAATCTCACTAAAAGCATATCATAAGTCAATCCCTTGACCCTTGCGTGATCCATTAAGGTTATTCTTTGTATCGAATGTTTTTTTTTAATTGGAAAGTGGTTAGTGTTATAGAGTTGTTAAATGATTATGTTTAATGTTTGCTTCCTCACTTGAAAGTTGGTATAGGTTATTCTTATTATATGAAATGTTTTTAAAATCAGAAAGTGGTTAGTATTATAGAGTTGTTAAATGATTTTTGATAATGTTTTCTTCCTCACTTAAAAGTTGGTATTTAAAGTTAGTATCCTTAAAATGTTTATGGAGTTTTTGACTTATTTGTTATCTTTTATTTTTTATTTATGATTGTCATTTTTATTATTTTTAACACTTTATCGTTGTTATGGCTTAGAATTTATGAACTATTATATTTTTCCTAGGATTTATGAATTATTATCATTATTATTATTTAAAATATTTGTTACTTTAGTTATTATTATTTAATATTTTAGTTATTTTATTTAAAAAATATTTTTTTCTTTAATTTTTGTTTCATCATTAAAATAATAACAAGTTGTCTTTAGTGAGACTCTTTGGAAGCTTTTCCGATGTTTTTTCTAGTCTAATTTCTCTAAAATCCGGTAGGGATTTATTGAAATCACAAGCTTGATGGGTAACCCATGCACAATCGAAGTGCCCTAGGGGTTTTTCAAGGTGACAAATCCATATATATAGTCAAAAAACTAGTTTAAATAACACAAACCAAGATTTAACCTCAAATTTTTCCGTCACATTATGACATCAGAAAGTCCAAAAAGTCAGAGTAAAGACAGCTCCAAATAATAATAATAAGATCATTAAAATTAATGTAATTTAATATCAAAATTTAACATATTCTAAAACCTCCTGTGTCATAGAAAAAGACACTTTTAATTCACATAGTTTTACTATTATTAATTATTAATATTTATTTATAGAGATTGGATCAATTATTTTATTGTTAGAAAATATTTTTTATTATTATTATTAGTTAGTAACTCTTGTTCTTATCAATCCCTTGAGTTTATCAATCTCTTGGGTGTATGAATCTAAAGATTTGTATTCTTAGGGTATAATATTAATCATAAGGTATATAATCCTAGGACTTAATATAAATCCCCTTGGTTTATAATCATGGTCAATCATGGTCCAACCTCACATTGTGACAAATATTGTCTCAATATGAACATCAACCTTATGTGAACAATCGTCAACCACGGTCAATGGTGGTCAACCATCATCAACCATTGTCAATCATGGTCCAATGTCACATTTTGACAAAGATTTTCTCAATATGAAAATCAACAATGGCCATCCATGTCAATAACAATGGTCATCCATGGTAAATAACCATGGTCAAATTGTGTGAGTCAACCATGTTAAATCGTGTTCAATCATGGTCCTCCATGGTCCAATGTCACATTGTGACAAAGAGTGTCTCAATCTTAAAATCAATCATGGTCAACCATGGTCTATCATGGTCAATATGAAAATCAACCATGGTCTATCATGGTCAATATGAAAATCAACCATGGCCAATCATGGTCAGTTATTGTCCAATGTCACATTGTGACAAACGTTGTCTCGATATGAACATCAACTCTATGTGAACCATGGTCAACCATTGTCAACCATGGCCGAACATCACAATTTGACAAAGAGTGTCTCAATATGAAAATCAACCATGGTTAATAACCATGGTCACATTGTGTCAAATATTGTCTCATGGTCCAACGTTACATTGTGACAACCATGGTCAACCTTGGTCCAACTTTGCATTTTGACAAAGATTGTCTCAATATGAAAATCAACCATTGTCAACCATCGTCAACCAGGGTCAAATAATAACAATAATTATATTAATAATAATAAATAAAATCAATAATTATATTAATAAAACAATATTTAATATTGTTTTATTATTTTATTATAATAATTAAATTATTATTATTATTATTTAAGGAGATATTTAAGGAGGCTTGCAAGATAAACCTGTAATAATCAGCCAACATGATAAGAATTTAGAAGTGCAGAGAAGGGAAGGAGGAAATTATTCCTAATGGTGTTGATGGCGTAGACTCCTATAAAAATGAGTCCATAGATTTCCAAATGAACGTCTGTGATCAATCAAGTGTAGGTACCAGTCCACCAGTGCATCCACATTTGACAATCGAAGAGGATAAATAGCACATTGTCTCAACATGTGAAGAAGAAATCTACGGAGACTTGAGTGAGGATCCATTAATAGTGAATCGACATGATGAGCATAAGCATGAGGGGCAGCATGACAAACATAGTTTGAAGGATGAGGCATTTTCGGAAAGACAATCAAAGGCTCAAGTTGGGAATCTGGTGCAGACTAATACAAAGACACTTAGCAGGTCACCATAATTTCTAAGAGAGGACTTCCAGGAAAAGATTAAGCATTTCAAGATAGATCTTATAATGTTGAAGCAGAGAATATGGATAGTTCGAGGAATTTCCCTACAAGAGGATGGGAAAATTGAGGAGCTCATAGGAGTATGTACTAAGTGAGCGGCCAAGCTGTTTAGTGTTGAGGAACGGTTCAAATCCCTCATAAGTTAGCAAGAGGAATATACTTATGATTCATAAAGAAGCCCTCTTTAGGGATACGTTGATAAAGCTTGCAACTTTTAAGCACGCCTTTATGCATTGGAAGAAAAAGGGCAATTTTTTCTAGATGGACCCTATGGGAGCCCTCTATACGGTTTTATAGGTTGGCCAAGACCGTGCAATGATTTTCCAACTTAGGAGCATCCCAACTAGAATCAGAGTAACAAAGAATCAACATGGTGGGCTACTCCTCGTATGATTATGTACACATAAGGATTTATGAGCTAGTACCTGATTGATGAGGTGATTCTTGGGAGGACATTCTTAGGCAGTGACATAATACAGTTAGATCCAAGGTGCAGGGGCCAACAAGTTTGGTGGCATTGGGATCCAAGATGTTCTATTGTTGACGCATTAAGTCAACAATTGGATTGGTATCTAGGTGGCGGTTCACACGACAATGGATATATTGGTGAATAGTTGATTTAGTGGTTCATCTGGGATCTAGGAATTGAGAGATCTATCCTTGATTAGGTGATACAATGGCATCTTGTTATGGTTCATTCATTCATATGGGACCCTGGTATTGGTACTCTATTGTTGTGGACAACCAAATTAGGAGACACATGTGAATTTCTTGAGGGAAAGAAATCTTGGGGCAGAGGTTTTTGTAATATTTACTTTTTTTATATGTGATAAATATGGATGGTATTTACTTATGGTGTTTACCATGGTATTCGCCCATGTTCTTTTCCCTGGTATTTGTTTTCCTTTTAAAGAGAAAAATAATAAATTAAAGGCTTCTAGAGAGTCCATGAAGCCTATAAAATGGGTGAGTAGCAAGGCATTTGGATCAGCCAGAGTTTGTCTATCTTATTATGAATTTGTGAGAACTTGGTGTGGCCAGTTCCCGCTTGATCCTAGGATGAAAACCCTACCTTGATATTGATTTGGGTTTCTTCAGCTACCAGAATTATCCAAGATCTTTTACTTCTGTGATGTTGTTAGAATTGCATTTAAAAGAGCATAAAGAACCACATTTGCATGCTTAAATGATCAACACATCAAGAGCATGATACATTTGATAACGGAGTTCACTTAGTGTGGTTTACGTCTCTGGGCCCGGTGTCAAGAGTGTGGAGGTTGCTTCTTATAATGTTGGAAATGATAATGATGTACATGGATAATTCTTTGTCATAAAAAGGATGTATGCCCTCAACAAGAGTGGATTGTCTCTCCACGAGACATTCTCTCCCTACAGGAACTCTCACTCAAAATGGGCTTCCTTCAGCATGACAAACTAACAAGATATCACATAATGTGGCAATGATTATCCCCTTAACATAGTTACACAAGGATCTCAACAAAAATACATCATCTCAACAATGATGAAAGGAAACATAACATGATTGTTTCATGTACCTTCACTCTTGAATATGCCTGAAAAATGAAAGGATCAGTTGCTAAAATTGACTACACCACTGGATTTTTGGCGTCAAGTAGTGTAAAATCGACTATCCATTCGTCAAATTCTGACACCGTCAAAATATGGGCCTTCGGGAATCTTTTAGATTCCCCATGATTCTCCAAAGATTCTTCTCCATGCACTGACTGGAGATATTCTCCTCAAATGGAAAATCTGATCTCACCATTGTGATCCTTGCGGAATTCTAAGACTTTTGAGTATAAAGTTGGCTGCATTCTGACTCTGGCGAATTTCAGCCTCCAAGGGAATCTTTTAGATTCCTCAATATTCTTCAAAGATTTCATGCTGCGGGGTGCCTACAATTTTTTTTTTTCAGATGGCGAATATGACTTCACCATCACGTTCCCTGCAAAATTTCATGAAATTTGACTATAAACTTGACATCATTATGATAAAGTGAAATTTTACCTCCCAAGGAATCTTTCAGGAATCTTCATCCTCTTGCATAAGGTTTTCGCACCCTCTCCTAGGCAAGGTTCAACCGAGAAAGGTTCTGCCTCATCCTTATTGTCAAGGTTCCACTGTTTTCTGTCCACTCTAAGTTCCACCAGTTCTCCGTTTGGTGGTCAAATAAGCAAGTACTGGTTTAATATATTTTAATGGATGGACTTTATAAAGGTATCCATTGGCCTAACGGTAAATTTGGCAGAGAATTTGGGGAGTGGGTCGGGTTCAAAACTCGCCCTCTCCATTTTTAACATCAAACAATTTTTGATACTTTTTTTAACACGCGGCATAAACATCTTTAATTGGCGTCAATGGTTACATATAATGCCAACGTTACATTTTGGTCTGTATTTGTTGTAACGGACTCTGGGTTCGTGGTTAATACATCTCGGCAGTTAGTGTTAAATGGTGCCGCCCATTGGGGGCTAGCCCACGTGGGTTGGGTGGGTTCAACCTCTGTCGACTCCCCTCCACGTGGTGTCATGTTCTATGGTTGTAATATGGTAAATGGTATATGTGGATGGAGGGGTTTGACCGCCTACCACCACAAATAAATTATATAATAATTCGACCGATGGGGGTGGGCAGGTCCAGTGGGCCCGGCCTGCCCCTCCCCCATTTTTAATAATTTCTGTTTTTTTAACCAAATGGTCATTTTCGAATTTCTCGAAAATAAGGGTCATTGGGAAAATTAAGTATGCAACAATTTCACCCTCCCAGTGGCCATATTCCATGCCCCGAGTCTGTCAATTTGTAGGATCATTAAACATGGCCCACTTGTCAACTTTGACCACAAATTTTACCACCTTTTTCTCCTTCATACGAACTGGGATTTGAGTGTCATTTGCACCATTGGAATCAAGGCGACGAGCACTTCAATATGGTCCTAGTTCGAGAGAAATATGACCACTTTGAATTTTGAGCTATTATAAACCCTCTTTGACCTCTAAGGGTCTCCATTGAGGAGCTTTTGGGCTTCCAAAAGCATGAACATAATCTGCAATTGTCGTGTATATTGTCTGCACACAAGTGTCCTAACAAGTCACCCTTCTTTCTCCTTCGCCATTAGTGATGAGTCGACACCTGCATCCTATGCAAACCAATAGTACAATATTTTGTAAATTACATGCTTATTTACATGACCAACTATGACCCAACCATCCCATACTTGCCATGAGTTTATAACTCACACTTTGTGGTCAAGATTACATCAAAATGGAAACAATACCCCAACTATCAATATAAGGCCAAAATATCAGTGTTGCTTGAACAAGTGATGGAAAACACATCATTACTTTTACAATGTAAATTACAGCAAAATTTACAAAATATGGACATGACAAACTATCACATCTAGAAAAACCATATCTCACTTATCAAAGTGAATGGATCATCTCCCTATGGTGGATTCACTTGTCAAACAACTTTTTCAACTAGTTCATGCATGGGAACGTTTTCCTTAAGACGTTGCTCTAGATGGAGCCTCCAACATGTGTCTCTTTGATGACCACCTCTATTTCCATGACTACAAAAAGTCTTCTTCCTCCAAACCTGGTTAACATGCTTCATTCCCTGTTGTGGAGAAGGCCTTTCACGCCTCATCCTCTTTCATGTTTCCATTCTCTTCCAGCACTCAACAATCACATCGTTATGTAAACTTCAAAAAATACATGTTTTTTGATGCCATGATTTATGTTCATCATTAACAACGTGATTGTAATCAAAATGAACTTTAGAATACTGAGACTTATTATACCTTTCCTAGTTGTCTCTGGTGCAATTATGGCGATGAAAGTTTTCCTCAACTCTTTCTTTGCAATGTGCATTTTCATGGGATGGCGGTGATGTGCTCCAATCATTCTCTTTCCTCGATGGTTTCAACAACGTCTTGGAAGCTTCTAACACCTTTGAGCATTCTCCTTCAGTGTATTCCAAACTTTTGAATTGAGGTCTTTGCACGACATCTAATGGATGAGTCATGCCTTGGCCATTAACACCAAGTCCTCCTCCTTTGTACCCCATCTTGGTAAGGAGTCTCATGGAAATTCATGTAATAGGTACTTCTACATTTCCAACAGAAATAACATCATGTGAAGATGAAACTGAAGAACAATCAACATTGTTTACCTCAACTATTGATTCTGAAATAGATGATGAGGGCTTCTTTAAG
Source organism: Pinus tabuliformis (assembly GCA_031772625.1). Lineage (NCBI taxonomy): Eukaryota > Viridiplantae > Streptophyta > Pinopsida > Pinales > Pinaceae > Pinus > Pinus tabuliformis. Next base: position 62,927,927 of record CM062806.1, read on the forward strand.
CCTTTTTTGAGCTTCAACTCCTCCAAGGCCTCTTTTATGGCTCGTCACTAGAGTTGCAGTCTTTGCTTCTCCTCTTTCTCTTCTTGAAAAATCCTCTTCAATTCAACATTCTCTGCTTGAAGGCTCTAGTTGATCTCCTCATTTGAATGATGAGAATACGATGAAGGCAATGAATGTTAACTACAAGGGGTAGATGGAGCATCGTCCTCTACTCTTTCTTTCTCTCGTTCTTCTATTCTCTTCTCATTGGCTTCATACATTATTTCCACCATTTTGGACATCCTTAGGAAGGCCTCGTACATTTCTTTGTCATCTTCCATTGTTGCACATTTAATTGTTCACACTCGCAATTCACATCAACAATAAGATGGCTTTGATACCTAACTTGATCCGGGTTTCTTCAGCTAGAGGAATTATCCAAGATCTTTTACTTCTGTGATGTTGTTAGAATTGCATTTAAAAGAGCATAAATAATCAGATGTGCATGTTTAAACAAGAGGAAATGTGACAATGATCAGCACATCAAGAACACGACACATTTAATAACGTAGTTCATCCAGTGTAGGTCACGTCTATGGGCCCGGTGTCAAGATGATATAGGTCGCTTCATATAATGTTGGAAATGATGATGATGTACATGGACTATTCTTTTTCATAAAAAGGACATATACCCTCAACAAGAGTGGCTTGTCTCTCCACGAGATGTTCTTCGTACATGAACTCTCACTCAAAATGGGCTTCCTTCAGCATGACAAAGTAAAAATATTCTACATAATGTGGCATTGAATATCCCCTCAACATAGTTAAACAAGGATCTCAAAAATAATACATCATCTCAACAATAATGAAAGGAAACATAATATGACTACTTCATGTACCTTCACTCCTGAAGATCGTTGAAACATTAAAGGATCAGTGATTGAAACTAACTACACCACTGAATTTATGGCTTCGAATAGTGTAAAATAGACTACCCATTCGTCAAATTCTGACATCATCAACATCTAGGCCTTCGAGACTCGTTTATATTTCCCATGATTCTCCAAAGATTCTGCTCCATGGGTTGATTGGAGATATGCTTGTCAAATGGAAAATTTGTTCTCACTATTGAGATCCTTGTGGAATTCTGAGACTTTTAAGTATAAAGTTGGTTTCATTCTGAATCTGGCAAATTTCAGCGTCCAAGGGAATCTTTTAGATTCCTCGATATTCTTCAAAGATTCCACATCATACGGTGCCTTCAAATTTGATGCGCATATGGTGAACCTAACTTCACCATTGCGTTCCTTGTGAACTTTCGTGAAATTTGACTATAAACTTGACATGATTCTGATAAAGTGAAATTCTACCTCCCAAGAAATATTTCATGGATCTTCATCCTCCTACGTCAAGGTTCCACACCCTCTCCTGGGCAAGGTTACGCCTCGGCCTTCATGTCAAGGTTTCATTGTTGTATGTCCTCTTTGAGTTCCATCGGTTCTTCGTTCGGTGGTCGAATGGGCAAGTACTAGCTTAATATATTTTTGTGGATGGACGTTACAAAGGCGTTTGTTGGCCTAACGGTAAATTTGGCGGAGTATGTGGGGAGTGTGTCAGGTTCAAAACTTGTCCATTCGATTTTTAACTTCAAAACAATTTTTAATATTTTTTTAACACGCGACATAAACATTTTAATTGGCGTCAGCGGTTACATATAACTCCAACGTTATGTTTTGTTCTGTATTTGTTGTAATGGACTCCGCGTTGGCGGTTAATACATCTCAGGAGTTAGTGTTAAATGGGGTCGACCCACGTGGGCTAGGAGGGTTCAACCCCCATCGACTCCCCTCCACATGGTGCCGCACCCTATGGTTGTAATATTGTAAATGATATCCACGGTTGGCAGGTTTTCGCAATCTACCACCCCAAATACATTATATAATAATTTGACTGGTGGGGGTCGGTGGGTCCAGCGGGCCCCGCTTGCCCCCGGTCGCCCCCATTTTTAATAATTTTTATTTTTTTAAAATTAAATGGTCATTTTTGAATTTGTCGTAAATATGGGAAAATTAAGTAGGCAAAAATTTCACCCGCCTGGTGGCCGAATTCCATGCGACGGGTCTTGGTTAATTTGTAGGATCATTAAACATTGCCCACTTGTCAACTTTGACCCACTCTATCTTCTTCATAGGAACTCGGATTTGAGTGTCGTTTGCACCGTCAAAATTAGAGCGACGAGAACTTTCATCTGGTCCTAGTTTGAGAGTAATATGAACACTTTCAATTTTGAGCGATTATAAGCCCTCTTTGACCTCTAAGGGTCTCTAGAGCCACCTGGATCAAATATTTATCTGGTGGAGCCATCTAGGGTTCACAAGTGTGCTTCAGCATTTAGTTGAGTCATTTGATTAGAAGTTGTGCATGCCATTAGTAAGGGCTTCACTATTAATTATATTGGCATGTAATAATTTTCTAGTTATTTATAGAATAAGTGGCTGCATTTTTCAGATCCCTTTATGTTTCGTGCTTTTAGTTGTAGGAATTTTAATTAAAACACTGTAAAGTGTCGAAACTATTGAATTATTTGTCGTTTGGGATCCTACATCTTAGCAAGTATATTTTGTTTACTTCAAGGAAAATAATCAGTATTGATCCACCTTAACCATGGACCTGGTAAAACTTGAGAGGGATCATCTTGAGGTGCAAAACATTAGAAATTGCACCTCCAAAGATTACATCCCTCTAATGACTTGATAGATGATCATCTCTCTCTCTCTCTCTCTCTATATATATATATATATGTATGTATGTATGTATGTATGTATGTATTTTTTAATTCATTAATAGATTCATCCCCTTGAATACATGGAATAAAATAGCTTAAGCATACAATTCAAACAAATATTTGCTCCATTCGAAACCAAACCTTAATAAAATGGTCAAAATGTAAAATAATGATACTTGAAATGTTATAACATAAGAATTTAAATTTTCAATTACCTTATATTATATTTATTATCATTATTACTATTATTATTTTAAACCATATACAATATGTAAATTATTAACATTGAAATAGTTTAGTTAACATGAGCATTGAGATATTTTATTTGTGGATTAGATTGTCCACATTTAATTTTTTTCTATTAATATATATTTAAACCTTAATAAAATGGTCAAAATGTAAAATAATAATACTTGAAATGCTATAACAATAAGAAATTAAATTTTCAATTACCTTGTATTATATTTATTATCGTTATTATTATTATTATTATTTTAAACCATATACAATATGTAAATTATTAACATTGAAATAGTTTAGTTAACATGAGCATTGAGATATTTTATTTGTGGATCAGATTGTCCACATTAAATCAATTTTTTTCTATTAATATATATTTAAATATTTTCAGTATTACTTAATTTTATATATTGAAATATTTTATTTATGATGCACATTAAATTTTTTAATTGCTATTAATATTTTCTAAATGTCACATATTAATCTTATATTAAGAATTGAATTAATTGATGATGGTTAACACCCCAAAAGACTAATATGATCTATTGGACCTTAGGAAAGAAAGTGATTAACTAGGGTTTTTTAAATTTGATTATTGTGATGAAAAAGAAAGGACAGAAGCATTCCAAGATCATTGTAGTTTTGTTAACTTAACATGTCAACAAGATTGGTATTGTGGCAATTTTTGAAAAGGACAACAGATATTAGTAAGGGTCGAGCAATCCAAAAGAAAGTGTTCTTCATCTTCAACTCTTTTAGTATCGACTTAGAGGGGGTGAATTCTTTCATCCCTAGGTGTTTTGGGAATAGACCAACCCCTGATTTCACTCCAAATCCCATGAGAAACAGTTCTAATCTTTGCAATGTTCATTTTCTTCTTAGCACTTGTAAAGACAAAAATATAATTTTGGTTAGCAAGAGCGAGATTGATCACCTCTTTATAGTATCTTAGCTTTCTTTTTGCTTCTAACTCTTTGTCATCCTACAATTTATCCTTGAATTTGGAAATAATAGTGTTTTTAATGTTATTTTTATTCTCCGAGATGATCTCCTCCTTTATGCCCTCATGGTCGAGCCTGAATATCCTTATACCAACCTTGCCTCAACCAAAGGTGGGGGTTATGACTAGAGTTAGAAGCAATTTTGGGGACTCTATTGGCTTCCATGTACAAATTCTTCTTAATGTTACTTTCAACTACTTTTTCTCTTTGCACATTGAAATATTTTATTGTTCATATATATATATATATATATATATATATATATATATATATATATATATATATATATATATATATATATAGATAGATAGATAGATAGATATATATATATATATATATGAAGTTGATATTAAAAGAAATTAGTAAAAGATAGATATTAAAATGGTTTATTTACATATCCAATTGAAATATGAAAATATAAGTAATATAAACTTCATTTTTTGTTTTGTTTTAATTACTTTAAAATATTTTTTATTTTTTTTTGTAAACAAGGTAGTACTTCCTATATTTACTTTTTTTCAAAATTTACAGTCCCAAGACATCGATTAACCAGCCACCTACCCGAAGGAAACAATGTGGCCATCAATCAACATTGTATCCATTCCAAAACTTAAATAAGTTCATCATCAACAAATATATCTCCCCAGTACCTCTCTCTAGTCTTTTAGACAAAAACATTCAAAAACTGTAAACAAAACTAAAAACCAACTACTCCTCATCTAAGGAGGCGATCTAGAAGGTTGCCTGCTCTTCCGGGGTCATCATCTGCTTGCATTTGTTCTGCGGCTTTACCCCTGGGTTTGGGAGTTCTCGTCCCTGCTGAAACAGTTTCCATTTTAGCTCAGACAGAGTTTGCTCAATGCGGACCAAAGCGAGGTTGTTCCTGTATGTTTGGATCTGGATGGTTGCCAAATCCTTCATTATCCCCCAGTTGACCTGTTCTGGTTCTTTATTTCGCTCCTGTCGGTTCTCCACTTCTCCTTCCATGTGTTCTTGACAGAGGGTCATTGCGTGAGCAACTATGTGTTTCATGATCCAATATAGTTGCAGAGTTCTGGTATAGAGAGATTGTCTGCCATTTGTAGTGCCTGGATCATGTATCATTTCTTCCCACTCATGCAGGGGAAGGTTTCTACCTTGAAGATTTTGTCTTAATTCACGTTCCCAACTCCAAATCTGTTCCCGAATTTCTTGCACATTTGTTTTCATGTAGGCATCCACAAGTTCCTTTACCTATTCATCTGTAGATTTTCTACCTTTTTCTGGCCTATGCTGCTTATTTCGGCTTCCTACTTGACATTCCTTTTGCTTTTCCCGGGCGCCATGTTTCTGCTGGGCAGTTTCCTGGTGCCCTGGTCCTTCAAGTTTGCTTGCTGGGTTACAGTTGACCCTTCACTATGGTTTAGCCCTATCACAATATAAACACAATGGTTAGTTTTGTCTATTGGGGAAAATTACTTGGAGGGGATAGCTCTACCACCCCTCTTCCTAGATTCTTCCGAGTTGTGTCTAACTCGTGAATACATATCCAAAGCCTCTCTAAAGCTCTCCTGGCCCAAGTTTTCTTTGATAAGGATTACTTTATTATGATTGGTGTAGTTTATCTAGGCCGCGCAGGCTGCCTTGTAATCCATACCCCTCCCATTTCTCCGAGATTTTCCTAACCCCCTTCTTGTTTTGATTTCCACAGCTTCAGGGTCCCCCTCCCGATTTTTCCTCAATTCTTGAGAATCTGTGGAAGGTCTCTTCTTCCTCACACGGGTGTTCCAGGATCGCCTTACCGAGGGCATAATCTCAGGGTTTGGCATTCCAGGGCCTTCCCATCTGTTGCAGGGGTCAAGGAGTATTGGGGCCTTCTTTTCCTGTGAACCCTTTGCATTACTGTTATAATTTTCCTTTCCAGCCATGGAGTCGCAGGGTTTTCTCCCGACCCAAGCTATCTTAACTTGATAACTGAGTCTGGGGAGATGCAGACTATTCCTATCTATCTGCATGCCTATGTTTTGCTTCAAGTAAAAACTTTTATCCAAGTGAAGGGGAGAAGATTTCACATACCCGTCAGTCTGGAGCCGTTGTTCTCTCTTCTACAATTGTCTTTGGCCGTCAATGCGTTCTCTCTCGCCACCTTCCTTCTCCTGCGTCCACATGAAACATGCATGGACTCCCTCATACTTTATTCTTTTAACATTCTTCTGTCTTAACCTGACCTCCAGCTGTCTCCATTTCTGAAGATCCGTGGCGCGCTCTCTGTTCCACTTTCCTTGGGATGCTGCCCAAATGTCTTGTCCTTCGTGCTTCATTTATGACTATCTTCTCCTGGTTGCTCTTGTCGTCCCTGTGCTGACTCTGCATTTCCATATGGCTCTCCTCTATTGTCTCTTCTCCATCCTGTTGTCCCGTTCTTCCTGTGCCCACCTCCTTCCATTTCTGCTCCCACGCTTCTCCGGATTATCCTTTCTCTTTCCTCCTCCGTCATCCCTGTCCTTTTTGTCCTTTCCTCCGTTCTGTTCTGTTCCATGGATGATCTTTGTTGATCTACCTACGTATGCTTTCGTCTTTCTTCCCTCCTCTCGACATCATTCGGGTTCTCTTGTTGCCTCTGATCTGCCTCGACGGCCTGTTTTATCTGGTTCATTTCCTCATTCTTGTTGAGCTCTACTTCTCCCAAATCTAACTGGTGCTCTCTGTTTTGGCATCCCTAATTCGTAAGGAGATCCGTTGGGGCGTTTCCTTTCCTCTTCACATGGGACACAATAATGTATTCCAATCGTTGAAGTTTCTTTTTGACTTTTGAAATTACCCACGCCGTCCACCAGCTTTTGCTTAGTTTTTCTGCGTTTTCTCCTTGTTGTAGTTGTTTTATAGTGTCAATGACCAACTTAGAATCCCCTTCTATCTGCAATCTTTGGTATCCTTCTCGTATCGCTATCTCCAGTCCTCTGTTTAATGCATGGTATTCTGCTTCATTGTTGGTAGCAATGCCACAGTCCATTGCATATACCCTTATGATCCTTCCTTCTTCGTCTCTGAATATCCCTCCTATCCCTACCTCCCCTGGGTTTCCTTTGGCTACCCCGTCAAAGTTTAGTTTTGTGAATCCTTGGGGGGGGTTCTTATAACTTTCTTCCGCTCTTACCTATTTTGCATCTTGTATCTTCCTTATGCTACTTATATTTCTTACTTTAATTTCCATTCGGTCCATGATGCTAGTTTCCATGCCTTCTGTCTTCCAGTCTTCCTCTGTCCAATTTCCCAGAATTATTGTTTCCCTTATATTCCCCATAATTTGGTTCCAGATTTCCTTTGTGTCATTTTTATCTGTTCTGAATATTACCCTGTTTCGTGCTTTCTAGAGATTCCACAGGAAGAATCCAATTGACAAGTTCCAAGCATGGTTAAGGATTACATTTCGGTACGGTTTGCTACTCCATGTTTCAATTGTTGTTTTAATGATTTCTAGCTTTCTTTATGTAATCCCAAAGATTTATTGGTGCTTTTGCCACAAGATGTTACTTACATCACAGGAGTTAGCAACATGTTCCCTAGTTTCCTCTTGTTGTTGGCACAACGCGCAGCGTGAGGGTCCATGCGTTCCTTTCCATCTTATCTGATTCCAAGTTAGGGCTCTCCCATGTAGCACTGTCCAGGTAAAAAATGTCACTTTTGGCCAAGTTTTTAATTGCCAGATTCTTTTCCATTTTTCCATGTTTGCATTGCCCACTTCTTTTGTTTTTAGGTGGTATCCTTCTGATATTGTAAACATGCCTTTAATTTGTTTGCCCCATCTTATTATGTCTGGTCCTTCTTTGATAGCTATTTTCCTGGTTTCCAGTTCTTTGTGATATGTATTCCATTGATCTGTTTCTCGGGCTTCAGGCCAATCACTTTTCCTCTTCCATTGTCTCGAGTAGTTGTTTTGGTCCCCTACCCAGTAGTTCCTTACTGCGTCTTCCACTATTTGCATTGTATATTGTTGTACTTCGTGTAGCTGAGGAACTTGACTCAGGATACCTCTCTATTGCCACCCTTCCTGCCAGAAGTTTGCTTTATTTCCTTCCCTAATTTCCCAGAAACCGTTGTCTCTTATCAGAGCTCTGTTCATATTAGCTAGGATCCAAATAGTTGAGCCTTTTTGTCTGTCAGTGTTCGGATTTTACCTTCCGGGGTCCATGCTATTTCATATTTTTGATCCCACAGTTGTTTTCAGAGGTCATTCCCTCCTTGAATCCATCTCCACCATAATTTCGCCCCCATGACTTGGTTCAAAATGTTTGGGTCTCTAAGTCCCAGACCTCCTTCTTGAACCGAATTGCTTAACCATGTCCATGAAAGAAACGCCCATTTTTTTGTTTTGTTTTCCCCATGCCATAGAAATTTTTTAAAATTTTGCACCATTTTCTGACATATGGTCTTCGAGATTGCTTGAATTTCCATTTGGTAGATTGGCATATCTTGGAGGACTGATTTTAGGAGTATGAGGCGGCTCAGTGTGTTGAGCGTTCTAAATGTCCAATTTTCCATCCTTTTTTGAATTTTCCTTATCACTCCTTGCCAATTCGCTACTCTGTTCTGCTAATCACTCAGTTGAATTCCTAAGTATTTTGTAGGGAGTTTCCCAATTTGGAACCCCAAAGTTCTTGCCAGAAAGGCTTGACTCACTCTTGGTGTGTTGAAGAAGAAGATTTCAGTTTTCTCTTTATTCACCTCCGTTCCTGAAGCTTTCTTGAATTATGTTAGGATCACCCCGAGTTGTTTAGCTTCCTTAATGGTTTCTTGGTTGTACATCATCACATCATCCACAAATTGTTGGTGTGTGATAGTTAAGTCCTCTCCCCATAAGATGAGCCCTTTTAATTATCCTCTTCTTACTTTGTCGTTGATTAAGTGACCTAGGCCATCCGCTGCTAGGATGAACAGGAACTGAGATAGAGGGTCTCCCTGTCTTAGGCCACGAGTGGGCTTGAAAGTTTCCGTTGGGGTTCCATTTAGAAGGATTGACATACTAGGAGTGGATATCATGGACAAAATCCATGCAATCCATATTTCATCAAATCCATAGGCTTGCAGAACTTCTTGTAGATATTTCCAACTGAGTTTATCATATGCCTTTGCTAAGTCAAGTTTTAACATCATTCCCTTATTTCCAGTTTTCTTGAGGGAGTGGATCACCTCTTGCGCGACTACAATCCCATCCACTATCTGACGACCTTTCACAAACCCTGTTTGTTCTTTAGCTATCAATTCTGGGAGCAGAGGTTGTAATCTTTTTACCATTATGGTAGCCATGATTTTATAGATTACGTTACATAGAGCTATAGGTCTGAAGTTATGGGGTTATTCTGCTTGGTCTAATTTTGGAATTACGGCCAAGAAGGTAGCATTCCATGTTGGGTGAATTCGTTTGTGGCTTCTTGATTCTTCTACTGCGTTAACAAGATCTTTTTTCATGAACCTCCATGTTGCTTGAAAAAAATCCACTGTGAAACCATCTGGCCCAAGGGCTTTGTTTTTCGCCGTTGTCTTGATTACTTCCTCAACTTCCTTTTCCAAAATCACTCAAAGCAGCACAAGGTTTTGGTCCCTACTTAGTTTTTTTGGAATGACTTGTTTTATCTTAGCTATCTCTTCATTTCGGTTGCTTTGCGACTCTGTCAATATGCCCTTGAAATGTTGGATTAGAAGGTTTTCCATTTCCACTTTTTGGATAACTCTGTTACCTTGTTTGTTTTTTAGGGACAAGATTCTACTTTGCTGCCTGTGTTGCAGCATTGCTCAATGGAAAAATTTTGTGTTCCTTTCCCCCTCTATTAACCACTGAACTCTTGAATTTTCATGCCACAAGATTTCCTCATGTTTTCTCCTTTCCTCCATTTTGAGTAGCACTTCCCCTTCTTCTTTTGCTCTTTCCTCAGTTCTTCCTTCTTCTATGATTTTTTGTTGTATCCTTTGCATTGATAATTGGAGTTGTTCCTTGTCTTGATGGATGTTACCAAATTCCTCTTTATTCCATGTCTTAATCTCACTTTTCAGCTCCTTGAGTCGCAATTGGAGTGTGTGCATCTTGTCCTTGCGTTGTATTACTCCTTCGCTTTTCTTCCACCAGGTTTCCATCTTTTCAACAAGCGTTGGATCTCTTAGCCAGAAGGCTTCAAACCTGAAAGGTTTGTGTTGATTTTGTTTCTTCATGGAAATTTCCAGTTTTATTGGCTAGTGATCCAATCCTTGGCACGGTAGGATCGTTGCTTCATAAAATATTTCTTTCCCTAGGAAGTGTTATGTGGCTAAGAATCTGTCCAGTTTGGATGCTATCTGCCTACAACCTCCTCGTTTGTTGTTCTAGGTATATTTGCCATTAATAGTATTAATGTTAATCAATTGGAGGGTTGTCTGCGTTTCCTTGAATCTCTCCATATCTGCATCTTCCCGTTGCAATCCTCCTTTCTTTTCTGCTATGGTTGTTATCATATTGAAATCTCCTGCTATCACCCAGAGTTTTTTTGTGTGTAGGTCGCCCATTCGACACAGCTGTGTTAGAAAAGTCTCTCTTTCAAGCGGTATGTGGGGTCCATAAACCGCTGATACCAAGAACCACTCTTTGTGTCCTACCATTCTGAACCTCCCTGATAGTATTCTTCACATTCCTATCCAAAGGTCTACCATTACTTCTACTGGGTTCCATAATATTGCTATTCTCCATGCACTCCCTTTTGCATCTATTGTCATACTTTCATAATAAGGCTTAATTTTCTGTAGGATTTCCTCCATCTTTGCTCCCGTTATTTTTGTTTCTTACAGCAACATTATCTGAGGTTTTTCTTTTCTAATCCTCTCAGCCAGGTATCTTTGCTTACCCTTGCTGTTAAGCCCTCTTATATTCTAGGATGTAATAATCATTGAGACTGTTGGGTTGTTTGGTGGAAGACCGTTGAAAGCGGTACAACTCTTCCTGTGTTGACTAGCATTTCACCCATTATTGAATGGATTCCTGTAGGTTGTTCCTTCCTCTTTTTTCCCCCCTTTCCCTTTTTGTGGATACTCCTGATTATTATCCTGTATTCCTAGCCGTTCATTTATCCATGTTTTCCCACTTTCTTGCTTTTCTTTGTATTTTTTGAATATATCTTTGTATAGTTTTTTATCTTCCTTTGGTATAAACCTTTCATCCAAATTCTTCCACTTATCTAGTAGATTTTTTAGGATTTCCTCTTCTGATGTTGCGTCCTCCCCTTTATTTATATCTGCTTCCATCACTTCATACTCCTGGTGTGATTCCTTTTCTTGGGTCCCCTGTTCTTCTAGTTCCTTTTGGTTTTTCTGCTTGTTTTCCTTTGTTTCCGTTTTTTCCCCTCCTCCTTCCTGATCTGTCCCTTCTTGGTAATCCATCTTTCTGGTCTCCTCCTCCCCTTCTTCTATTGGTAATGCTTCATACCTATTTCTCTTTTGACTTGTATTTGGCTGATCTTTCCTACCTTTCTGTTGGGTTTCTTTGGTAGGTCGCTTCTTGTGTTTTACTTCTTGAAACCCCTCCTCCTCTTCATCTGTTTTCCTCTGTTGTTTAGTCTTTCTTTCTTCTTCCTCTGCATTTAGAGGGCATTCCTTGAATAGGTGCCCATATTCATGGCATTTCCTGCATCTAAATGGTATGTGCTCATAGCCCAGAGCCTGCTACCAGATCTCCTCATGATACTCGAGTTCGACAGTGCCTGGTATAGGGTTTGCTATGTTCATGTATACACATATTCTTACATACGAGGTGTATCTCCCTCTTTTTGTTGATTCTGCTATCTTTACAAAACTTCCTATGGTGTTTCCTATTCCTTCAAGAATCTCTGGGTCCCAAAAATCCATAGGTAGTCCAAACAGTCTGACCCATACCGGTGCTGCTATGAATTTTTACTGGTCTGGGTTATAGCATTCCTCCCAATGCCTAATAAATAACCCTGCATTATTATGGAAATATGGACCGTTTTCAAACACTTTCTCTTTATCTTGCAAGTTTGAGAAGATTACCGTGAAAAAACCGCATGCTCCCAGCTTCAGTTCGATGTGGCGTCGTGGCTGCCATTTCTACTGAATCCATCTTGTCAGTTCTTTTTCTGAGGGCCAGACTCCGATGAACTTGCAAATCAGTGCATGAGCTTTCATGTAGCTTCTATACCTCTCCAATTTGTTCATTGGAATGACAAAACTCGGTTTCTTCGTTGCACAGGGCAAACATCTTCCTTTGCTTCTTGCTTGCCAACCTGCACCCAGAACAAGTCCTAGTGGCCTTTGAGCAGCTTTCTCTTTGTTGTTACTAGTTCCTTCTCCCGCTGTCGCATCCCTATAGGAGGGGATCTCACCCCTCCCAATCTCGTCTGCCATTTCTATAACGTCTATCCACTTCTGATTGTCTGTTCGCTGGTTTTTTCGAGATGTTCCGCGCTGCCTACCTCATGGCCGCATGGTCATTAGGGTTGCAGAGCTCCAAGAATCCCTCATCGTTGTAAACCATTTTAAAAAAATGCTCCAGTTCTGTTACTTTAAAAGAATTTTTAAAGTTGATATAAAATCATGATATGACATATGGATATAGAAATATTTTATTTATAAGGAAAAGTGAAAGTGAAATATTTTTACCATATACTCTTTGTATTGGGTTGTAACATTGACAACCAATAAAACAAGTGCAGTGAAAGTAAAACCATATTTTATAATACTTTTAAGTAAAACAAATTAAATATATATATTTATTTTTTATACTTTTAAATAAAACAAATTAAATATATATATTTATTTTTTATTTTAATTATAATCCATCTTATTATTTAAATAATTTTAAATATACCTGTGTCAACTCACACTAATACAATAACACATCCCTTCTATTAAGCTAGAGAATGAAACTTTCAACTCAATTAACAAAAAAAATACATCCCTTCCATTAATCTAGAGAATGAAACTTTCAACTCAATGAACAAAAAAAATACATAAATATTTTGACCCGCCGAGTTCACTTTTGAAAAAAAAATCCCAAAAACCAGAACCTTTGACCTTTGACTCAATGGGTATTGCTAAACATAGTAACGTCATATCGAATATCAAGTCTTGTAAAGACTTCATCAAAATCATTTGTTTTGTAAACTCAATGGTTCAATTTAAACTTGAGTCATATTAACGTATCTCCACCTTAACTTCATCCTTTAAAGGGTTAAAAACAACATGCCCCCTTATACAATTAACATTTTCACATTTTCTTTTGTAGTATTTTTGTGGTATCGTGGGAGAGAATTCTTGTTTAAGAGAAATATTCTAGATAAATTTTGATTTTCAATATAATTTTTTATATATTTTAAAATATATTTAATGTGCATATTTTTATTTTTATTTGAATTTTTTAAAAAGATTAAATATATTAAAAATTAAAAATGGTTATAGTAGATGTTTATAATTTTCATTTGGGTTTATAATAAATTGATATTTTAAGAATTATTTTAAAGATTTATTTTGAAATGAAAGTTATAATTTTATAAGTCTTTAGGGGTTTGGTCTCGTGGCCAGCAAAGAGTCTGCTAAGTCGTTCGTGTTGTTGTGCAGGTCACGGGTTCAAGTCTCGTCTTATCTCGAGGGGTCGTTCTTATGGGCTAAGCGGTTCCTCCTAGCGATTATAGTGGCAGTCATCGGGATTCGACACTGTGTGTAACGCCCTGTGGCTCCGCGGTGGCACGTGCGCGCCCACCAACTCGACGAGTTGAACGAAACAAAAGAAAGGCGACCACACAGGCGAGACATGTTATGTGGGCGAAGTTCGATTGCATGTTTATACGCGGGTAGGCTAAACGAGTCACCCGCGGAGGACCATGCGAAGTTGTGAAACAGGCGAGTGATGGTGGGGTGGTCCCGTGTGATGGGCTGGTTGACCAACATATGGAACAAGTTTTACAAACCGAAGGCGAGTCGGCCGAGCTAGGTGAACGAATCGGCCGGGTGGCACGACTCGCCCACCCGCCATACAAATACATGGTGCGATTGGGGAGGTTTGGTATTCGATCACATTCGATCAATCATCCAACGCTCATCGAGTAGCTCGTGGAGGTGCGAAGTAAGTCGCAGTGAAGGCGTTGATAACCGCAGGTTATGCGCCCGCTCATCAAGCAAGCGGACACGGGATATCGCACGAGTTTTGGTGAACGGGTATACAGGTGGAGGGCTGCACGAAGGTGCCCGCCCGTCGATTGGAGGTGCAAGTGGAGGGCTGCACGAAGGCGTCTGCCCGCCGATTGGTGAACTCAGGTGGAGGGTGCACGAAAGCGCCTGCCCGACGGTGAACTCGGGTGGAGGGCTGCACGAAGGCGCCCGCCCGACAGTGTGACAAACTTGGGTGAAGGAGTTCAGGTGGAGGGCCGCACGAAGGCGCGCCCGCTCGACTCGTGCAAGGAGTTTGGATGAAGTGTGGATTGTGTGGGGAGCGACCACCGTGCAAGGCGGTACGAGGTGGGCGCCCATTGGCAAATGACACGGGTAAAACGCCGGTGGAGCATTTGCTCCCGATCACTTGTAATTTTCACAAAATCATAATAAAACATTATTATTGCATATGATGGGGTCCTCTCTACTGTGTTGATGTTTATGGTTATATGTTTATAATGTTAATGAATTCCGCACATTAATATTGTTAATGAAATATGATGAATGTTAGGCGTAGTTCGCAAAGTAACTTAACAATGAAACATGTTAGCTACTTAGGCGGTGCCGCACCCTTGCCAATTAACGAAAAAAGAATAGAGGGCGTGACACCGTGTAACGCAAGTACGATACCACCACCATTACCGATTCCGCTAAAAAAAAGAAAGTTATAATTTTATAAAAATTGAAAATTTTTTTTTTATATTTTAGATATTTGTAAAAATCTAAATTAAAAAATAAATAAATAATTATGTATAGTATAAATGATCCGGATTTAAACAGGAACGCAATAGATTACAGAGATAACCATAAATACAGAGATGCAATAACCATAAACACATAGGTGCAGCGGAAATAATGCTTCATTTCATTAATGGAGAATACTGAAATATGCTTACAACCAGAAATGGAAATAAACCAGCTAGGGCGATGGTAGCTTATCTCTGAGAAGAGATGTGCGGCTACATGCCTCTGAACTGTTCCGAACTGTGTTACAATGAGGCTCGAAGGCCTATTTATTGTTGAGAAACAATGGAAAACCCTTCACATCCCGAAACCTAACCCTAGAAGATGAAACGCCAAATTGTGGGCCCCGTTTGGGTAAATTGGTACATCAATTTCCCGGGGTCGTAACTTTGGCATACGATCTCCGTTTGACGCGTACGATAGCTCGTTAGAAAGATCTATCCGAGAACTACCACTTTGGGAAGGGCAACATTGATCTATAAACCCATGTTGCCCCCAGATTCCCAAAAAAACGTCGTTTAGGGCCTCAAAACGGCTCCGGAAGTTCAGGACCCGAAAAACTGCTAAAAATAGTAAGTTGTTCTACAATTAAGGAAACTGAAAAGACTGAAAGAGACAGTTGTGGGGGTCCAAATGGGTTGGTGGGTGGCCACCAACATCCACCTGGATCATTCCTCCCCCCTTAGGAAGCAATGGTCCCCATTGCGTTGAGTTCCTCCATCTGCTGAACTTGTCCTGCAATCTCTGATGTGTCCAGTGATGGTGGGAAGCATGGTCGACGATGGTCCACATTGAACATTTGGTGCAGGCGAAGGAATGGAGGAATGATGTGCTCCAAAGCATTGTTCCCCATAGCCTTGGTACTGTTGTAAGGACCATGTCGGAGTGGTCTGAGCTTCTGATGGGTTCTGGTAAGGCGTTCTCTCTGCAGATGCAACCAGAATTTGTTGCCCACTTGAAGCTTATGTGGTACCCCTGTGAATGAGGAGAAGTTGTTCCTGTGTTCTGTCATGACCGTATTCCTTTGCTGCTGCTGCTGTGTAGAGGAACCCTTTGCAGGGGTCATGGATGTAGCAACGATCTTCCCCTTATTTTGGGAGTGAACTAGACAGATGAATTTCCTGGTCTGTGATATGAGCTTGCTGCCTTTCTTAGTAGTGATCAAAGATGTGGCGGTAGGTGGGGCTACCTCCGGTATCCTGTATAATGAATTATTCAAAGAAATAATGACAGCACGAGGCCTGGACTCATACACAGCATGTCGCCTCCACAAGTATGGCTGGCCTAATAATACATCACAAACATCCAGGGGTGTAACATCACACAATACCTCGTCTGTGAATGGTTTGATGCTGTAGGGAAGGCGGCACTGCTGGCGAACTTTGAGATCTCGTCCTTCATGAAGCCACCCGATACTGTACGGCTGTGGGTGTGGTGTAGTCGGTAGGCCCAACCGCTTCACGACCTCTGCTGAAATGAGGTTCTTTTGGCTACCACTGTCGACAATGAATCGCAACGGTGAACCCTTCACCCACATCTGTGAGTGGAAAAGACGCTCCCCCTCCTCTGGATCTTCGGGCTCATTTTTCTTGATCTTGGCGGTGGCAACAGTGGCACTAGGATCTGCATCAATGATCTGCTTCCCTTTACCATTCCCCTTGTCGGGTTCTGGCTCAGGGTCGGAACATGCATCTGATTCGGAAGCCTTCAACTCGGCCACCAGCGACTGCTTGGTCCGACACTCACTTGTGTTATGAGTGGGACTCTTGTGGAACTCACACCACTTTCTTGTGTCCTTCTTCGGCTTCGTGGTGTTGTTCTTTTCTTGCGGCTTCGACGGGTTGTCTTGGGTTACCCCGCCTTGGCTTTGTCCTTTGGGCTTCGGATTTGCAGATCCAAAGTCTCGCTTCTTCTGTTTGAACTTTTGCTCGATTTTGACAGCATATCGGTACGCCGTGCCGAGCGAGGAGATGTTCAAGAACACCATCTCTTCCTGGATGTATCTGTGCAGGCAGCCGCGGTATTTGAGTACCAGATGCAGCTCAGAATCTTTGATACCCAACTGTGTGCGAAGGGTATGAAAAATGTTTGTGAACTCAGACACATCTTGGTCTCGTCCCTGCCGCAGTGTGGTCCATTTGATGTATTTGTCCTCATAGCTTCCGACAGGGTAGTACTGCTCTTTGATGGCATCCCGGAAGTCATTCCAAGTGGGTGCGGCTGAAAATAGTGAGCCTGTACTTTCATCCTTCTGCTCGCAGTAGGTTTCCCACCAGTCCTTGACGTGGGGGGCTGCTTTGAGAAGAGCAAAAACAATCTTTTCCCGACTTGAAAATTCGTGAACAGAAAAATACCCATCTAGTAGATTTAACCATTTATCTACGGCATCTGCGTCTATTTTACCCTCGAATATGGGGATTTCAAAATTAACTTGTACCTTCAAGGGTGTGGCGTTTCCAGAGTTGCTGCTGGAAGCCGATGCGTCGCTTCTGGGTAGCCGCTGAAGGATCTGTGCAAAGCTATCCATCATCGCGTTCCTTTGCCGCTCGAGCGCTTCTTCGAGCAAGATTTTGATAGGATCTCCTGCCCCCTCGTCTTTCTTCTCATCTGCCATGGGAGGCCGTCGGGATTTGCGAGGCTGGTCTTGTAAAGGTTCGACCAGTTCAAGCCCTAACTCCTTATATCCCGACCTCGTTGGGGACATGCAAAGAAAAACAGAGAAAAAGCAGACTGCTCTGATACCACTGATCCGGATTTAAACAGGAACGCAATAGATTACAGAGATAACCATAAATACAGAGATGCAATAACCATAAACACATAGGTGCAGCGGAAATAATGCTTCATTTCATTAATGGAGAATACTGAAATATGCTTACAACCAGAAATGGAAATAAACCAGCTAGGGCGATGGTAGCTTATCTCTGAGAAGAGATGTGCGGCTACATGCCTCTGAACTGTTCCGAACTGTGTTACAATGAGGCTCGAAGGCCTATTTATTGTTGAGAAACAATGGAAAACCCTTCACATCCCGAAACCTAACCCTAGAAGATGAAACGCCAAATTGTGGGCCCCGTTTGGGTAAATTGGTACATCAATTTCCCGGGGTCGTAACTTTGGCATACGATCTCCGTTTGACGCGTACGATAGCTCGTTAGAAAGATCTATCCGAGAACTACCACTTTGGGAAGGGCAAAAAAACGTCGTTTAGGGCCTCAAAACGGCTCCGGAAGTTCAGGACCCAAAAAACTGCTAAAAATAGTAAGTTGTGCTACAATTAAGGAAACTGAAAAGACTGAAAGAGACAGTTGTGGGGGTCCAAATGGGTTGGTGGGTGGCCACCAACATCCACCTGGATCAATAAATTTTGAAACATATAAATGATGTATATGAAAAATCAAAATCTGTTTGAGGTAGCTTCTTTAAAATAATTACTAGATAGTTGCCTTTATTAAAGATATTATTGTACAAAGAAATTATGAAAAATGCATGAGAAAGACTATATAGTTGCCTTTATTAAAGATATTATTGTACAAAGAAATTATGAAAAATGCATGAGAAAATCCTTTATAGGAAATACGTAGAAGTTGGAAAATCCAAATTTATACTTCTAACCAATTAATTTTAGTAAAACTTGTCAAAGTCGTTAGAATAACAAAATCTTTGATGGTATAGATTGATAGAGTGCAATTGGAGAGTAGTTTGGAGATTCTAAGACATGAATTTTGTAGAGTATGTTATGAAATTCAACTATATATGCTTTCACTCCATTTCATTGCACATTTCACTATGGAGCTTATTTCATTGCACATACATTTCACTATGGAGTTGGTTTGTAATGTTAAGAATTCACTTTTATTTTTTATATATATTTGGATTATAAATATTTTGATTCAAACTTTTTTAATGAAAAAAAAGTCTTTGTTTCATACATATAATTAAATATTCCATTGAAAATAAAAATAACGGGTTCCTATATAACAAACCAAATAAAAGTAAGGGATTCCCATATAACAAACCAAATAAAAGTAATGGATTCCCATATAACAAACCAACTTCCATTCCATCTGATTTAAATATCTTCAAACTAAGAGAAATGGGTATTTGGTCCAGCCAAATTCCATTCCATCCGATTTAAATATCTTGAAACTAAGAGAAATGGGTATTTGATCCTTTCATTAAAAATAGCGGGTTCGTATGTATTATTATTAGAATTATTTTTATTAATTTTAAATTTTAAATTAATTTTATGCGAAATATAAAAATCTAAAATAATTTTCTTGTAAAATGTATTTTAAATGTTTTTAAAATTGATTTTTTTGGTAATAAGAAAGGAAACCCATATCTTTGGCTTAAAATTAAGTAAGAATTATTTTTAATGAATAAAATTGTACATTTTGATAATTAACATTATATTTCAATAATCTACCATTCCAAATAATATTAAAAACAACCATTTTTAACATGATTAAATAGCTAAAAAGTAACTAATTAATTAAAAGATTTAATTACTTCAATTTAATAAATATATATATTAAATTGAATCAATTTAAATAATTGTTTAATTATTTATATTATTAAAAATTTACTTTTAAATAATTTATAAATACAGACTTTTTACCTTAATGCTTTCTTATCTTTAAACAAAAAAAATTATAAAATTCTTAAACATTCAGAGAGATCCAATTTATTTATATTTATATAAATAAATAACTTACTATTCTGATAAATATGAGAATGGTGATGGACTTTAACTAGTGATTTACCAACTTTTTAATCCATCAGCCAAAAGAAACACAAACTTTAGTTCAAACTAACTATTTAAATGCAAAACTTGGCCGAGAAAACAACCAAAAGATCACTATATCTATATCATTATGTCAAGAAAAGACTGTAGTGCTTAAATTATCCTTTTCATAGAACCAGGCCTTCTTTCAATTGTTGGTGAAGTTGCTCCAATGCTCCCTCACCCCAATGCAATTTGGGGCACTCACTGATGTTAAGCTCCTGTAATGCTCTACAATATTCCACACCTTCAAGCTCTTCTAACACATCGCAATCAGAAACGTCTACTGTGCGAAGCTTTGTCAACTGTGCATTAAACCCCAATATCCTCTTTAACTTCCGACATGAACAAACAACCAATTTCTCCAAAGACAACAGTGTTTCAAAACCTAACAACTCTTCCAGCCCGCGGCATATAGTAATCTTTAGTTCTTGAAGTTTTGCAAGACCACACAACCCTTCTACTTGCCTCAAATTAGCACAGCCTTCCAATTCCAGTTTTATCAGTGCATTAGGTAATGCTCCAACCTCCACCAGAGCATCACACCAGCTGACTCTGAGATGCCCCAAGTTGGGGCAAACACTTTTATCAAAAGATAATTCCGATATCTTTGGTAATTCCCACAATTCCAAGTAGTGGAGCAGAGGCATGCACTCATCAATGGAAGAGTCAACCCTGCTTTCTTTTTCTCCATCTCTCTTAAATGGCAGTTCGCTTACTGCACATTCATTTAATATCAACACAATCAACTCACTCAACAGTCCAACAGAGGACGGCAAACATTTTAATTCCCAGCAATCTAAGAGCACTAATTCCTTCAAGTTACTTAAATAACCCAGCGAAGGCGGCAGCGCACACAACGAAAGGCTTCCTAAATGTAGAACCTCCAAATCTCTTAGATTTCCAATTGCACTTTGGCAATTCTTTTAAACCTGTACCCGTCATATATAATTGTTCAAGGGACCTCTGATGTGCCACTTGCAGGGGTAACACTTCAATTTTCTCACAATTGTGGAGATCTATGTACTCCAACGTGATTATATTTCCAAGCGATTCGCTTGAGATGGTTAAATTGCTGCATCCGTCCAAATTCAGAAACTTGAGCTTAATTAAATTCCCGAAGGAATTTGGAAGTCGCTCCAAATCTATACAGCTTGACATGTCGATGTGTTGAAGATTGGTTAAATTCCCTAAGGAATTTGGAATAATCTTCAAATTCAAGCAGTATGAGATATTGATGTGTTGGAGATTGATCAAGTTACCAAAGGACTCTGGCAGCTTCTCTAGATCGTGGAACCGATAGAGTTCGATGTGTTGGAGGTTGCTTAAATTACCAAAGCACTCAGGCAGTGACTTTCTTCCATGGAACTCCCTTAGAACCAAGACCTTCAACGATCGCAGCTGACAAAATTCTTCTGGCAATTCTTTAAGATTCTCATTTCCACCATAATCGAGAAAAATCTGTTCAAGGTGCTTAAGCCTTCCTATGGACTTCGGAAAGTTGCAGAGGGGAGCATCAATCTCCAACTCCCGCAACTGGAAAGGTGTCTGCAAAATGTTCATGTGCGTCAATTATAAGATATAAATATCTGTATAGGGTTAGAAATATGAGAAAGAGTAATTACAAAAAATACAACAAAAAAAATACATTGTTTATTGATCACAATAATTATATATATATATATATATATATATATATACATAAATTTCTGACTTCCAAGATTTAAAAATCATAACTACAATTTATATATAAAAGACAACAACTTCAACTTAGAATTCGTTCATTTGCAATATTGATAGTGAATAAACTCAGAAACTTTAATTCAGATAATAGTTCTAATTTACCTGCGATTCCCCTTCCCACAATGTTTCCAAAACCCTCCCTTGCATTTGTAAAACCCTTAGGTTTTGCAATGGAATCCAGGAAGGCAGGGAAGTGCAGGGGCAGTCGTCCCAGCGAAGCCATATGATCTTTGGTGAGCGCGCCCTCATCATAATGTTTTCCAAGAGACCATAATCAGTGTTACGTAATTGCAACATACGACGCTGCAAACCCAAGTATTCATCATCAACTCTATCAGGTAGAACCATCTTAACCATATTGATTCCCCGAAGTCTCCGCAGTTCGGTTATTTCCTGTTCGGATTTGAACAGAGATGAAGAATTACAAAAATGTACACAGATTTCTATTTAATATATTAAAAAGTTTTGAATGATTGGGCACTTACAGAGGATTGCTGCAACTGCGTCAGCCAGATATGCATTCCCAAATCTCGAAGATGATCATGCATATATATATAAATACCCTATAGCATTTCACATGGACGGAGGCATTTCTAATAGCACCCACTATTTGATCTGTTAAACTGTTTCCCTGTTGCAGCTCCTGCTGATCCAGAAAGACCCTCAGTCCATGTGAAATAAGCCGACGGTAGAGATAACTGGCGAAGGTTTTCTTGACATCAGGACCGCGGTGATTTAGCAAGACATGGTAATAGTTGTTGTTGTTGGGATTAGCAGAGGTGGAGGATGATGCAGCCATTGCCAAAAGAAGATTGAAATATATATAGATGGAGCTGAACGAAGGATTACAGATGCTATGCACGCAAATTGCTAATAAGAAGTCTATTTAAGAGATCGGAGAAAATTTGTGAGTGAACTACTCTGAAAACTTGAGCGGATTTGCAGAGATAAATATATAGACATTCAACAAAACCCTCGTTTATGTTCGCTGATACGCCCTCGTTCTGCCTCCTCTGTCTATAATTCCCGCCGCCCTTCTTCTTTTCTTTACTAAAAGTATAGGGGCCGTAAACCGCGTGTGAGGTATCTCTGTGCATCGGGCCCATGGGGTCAATACACAATCATGATGCCCTGCTTTACCGTTCACAACTCGGGAAAATCGACTTTTTTCCGACCAAATCCTGCTGAAAAGCAAAATGGATCGATGTGCGCCTCTAATGGTATTTAATGTCGGAGGATATGTATGTTGGTTAATGCGATAACACTAACACGGGAACAGGGAGTTTCCGCATTAAATAATTTTTAAGCTTTTGTCTATTATTGGGTTAAGCTGCGTGCATATTTCCCGATATTAAATACCTTATACATAGTTAGTAATGCGTTACCATCAAATACAATGAAGAAAATTTCAAAACAGTGGAATTTTTTTTGGTCTGATATTGTGAATATTGATGAGGTGCGAAAACTCTCAAATTTAATCATTATCTCTATTTTGAAATTCTAACTTACGACTTTTTTAGCTCTCTTATTTTAATTTTTAATTAAATTTTTTTCTCTTCGTTTTTTCTTTTAGTTAAAAATGTAGAAAAACATAAATCGGAATTACAACCATTCTTCTTCTGCAGTAAATGGAATTTTTAATTTGCAATTAATGTGTTACGGAAGGGATGGCAATTACGATGTCACCGAGGTTTTGTTGCAACCGCTGAACTTATGTGAATTGCAGGATTGAGCATCCAATTGGTATAAAGTGAATGAGTAACTTTACTCCATGGTTATTGAATGTCTGGAATTTGTAATCCATTAACTTTACTTCATGCCCATTAAATGTTTGGAATCAAGATGAAATACACGTTTTAACCCATCAATGAAAAAACCCATTGATTTGATATCATCGAATCATTACATCACGTCACAGTTCAACTTTGATATCAAATGTAATTTTTTGTTTTCCAGATTAATTTTTCACTTTTATCTGGTAGCTAGGGCAGGCGATTTAGGTAAATTACACGATCTAGTTATTAATAAGGGTATTTTTTTGTTTCTATGGTAAATTACTTGGTCAGTTTTTTTTGGTAAGAATTCATGATTTTTCATGTGGAATATAATTTATTTAAAGGAAGAAACATTTTAATTAAATTTGTCTAGTAATAAGTGAGATCTTTGCTAATTAGAAATTAAGACATCCACTTATAGAGATAAAGATAGACACTCTTTAGATGAAAGAGATTTATGTAACCATCAAAATGCAAATGAGAATAAGAAATGTGGTTGTTTACAATAAAACAATAGCTAGGGTCTGCAACATGAATTGACCCGTAACAATGTTGTCACAAATAGAGCATACTGAACTACAAAGTACCAAAGTTGAGGCTCCAGAACAAGTAGTAGAAAAAGTTTTTATAGAGAGCATGGAAATATGTATGTGGTTGGGGTGATAGAATAATGTGACAAACAAGTTTTGGAGGTAATGTAGGAGAGGCAAAGAAGAAGATGTGTATGCTAATAAATGAGAATGATGTCCATTGAATGGACATGAGTTATACTAATGAGAGATTGCACACCGGGTTAAGATATGGATTAATAAAGCTAGAGATGTAGGAGAGAGTGGTAGTATGGATGAGAAAATGAAGATGGAGTTAATGGTTTGAGGATAGTGAAGGAACTAGTGTGAGATGGGGGATGCAATGGTGCGATAACGCTAATAGTGTCCGAACACCCTAGGGGTTTTGGTCCAAGGAAAGTATATTCACCCAAGAATTTGTAAGACCTATCGTTCAGGCATACATGTTGCACAAGAGGATGGATAGACACATGTTGTTCAAGAGGACACATTGTTGTAAGACCTTAAGACTTTGATCATAATGCAGTGGCACATGGAGTCTTCAAGTTGTGAAATGGACCCCTTAGAGATGTACCAGGGTGGCAGGGTGGCAAGTGTATTGGTATCTGGATTAAGGGGAGGGATGCGAGATCTTAGGTGTGATATGGTTGATGAATGATTAGGCTGAGTTCAATCTCTTCGAGTCAAATTTAAGGGGGGGGATTGTTAAGGTGGTTTAGGTAAAGTTTACTGTGTCAAGTTACTAGTTGTTTTCAAGCTGTAGGTATATGACAACAACTCCATGCTAAGTCATCCTAGTGGCCACTGGGAACACAAAAACAATGTGTTTAGACACCACTACTTTGGCTGCTCTATAATTCTAATAGTATTAAAGAGAAACATTTTAAGGTCACCATTGTTTGGCTAAGCTGATAGTGTTAAGAAAAGCATTTTAAGGTCACCATTGTTGTTTGGCTATGCTAAAAGGTTACGAACATTAATTATGCCACAATTTTTTTGAAAATAAAATCTAATCTCAATATATGTAGAACATTTTAAGAAAATGTTTTTCATTTTCTACCTCTCTTAATATAAAAAAAAAAAAATTTGAAAATTGACCAAGGTCCAAGGTTAGTATAAAATTTCAATATTTCTCATATTAATATAACGATATTATTATAAATATAAAATTATAAAAAAAATATAAATATAAAATTATTGATATTTTAAAATTAAAATAATAAATAGGCTAAAATGTGAGAAAGAAAAAAAACCCAAATTATTTTGGAATAAAAATGTATCGAGTTAAAAAGCCAAACATTTTACACTCACGTCGGTGATGTTATTTTCGAAAAACACAGCAGTTTGGAAATTTCTTATGTAAATTATAATTATGATTAATTTGTTTTGTGTTCCACGTATATTGTCTGTGAATGGTCACACTTCTTGAACACCCCACCTGGCTTTGCTTTTTCTCGGAAAATTCTTCTATAAATTATAATTAATATTAATTTGTTTTGTGTTCCATGTATATTTTCTGTGAATGGTCACACTTCTGAAACACCCCCACATGCTTTGCCTTTTTCCTTTCAATTTCTCGATCTGCGAAGACGATGAAACACCTGCTGTTGATTGGACAACACTGGAGGGACGTGTTGCTTTAGTTATTATGCACCAGTTGTAAAGTGCACTATATGCTTGGGTAAATTTGATACGAACAGACCTAGATACTTTTCTGAAGTGTCGACAATTTTTTTCCAATTTAATTTTAATATTTATTGATCCTTTTTAGAAATTTATAACACACATATTAAGGGTTTTGAGATTGGTAGAGAGGTTGCACATCTAAATTGCATTTTCTACAATTTTAGATTTATTTTCTCCGATATATATTAATTAATTAGTAAAATTATATATATATATATATATATATATATATATATATATATATATATATAATTAGTGTTAATTTTTTATTTTTCTATATGTTAATTGGGTTTATTGGTATATATCAATTATTTGTATTAAAATTTTTGTGATATTTTTGTTTTGTGTAGATGAGAGGATTAGTTTACTAAAGTTGATTACGATAAATATGTTTAGTGTAGGAATTTACAGGGTAAGTTCCTCAGAAAGAACACCAAAGGACACCACTCACAAACAGATCACAGATCAATACACGTGGTTAAAACCTCAAAGAGGGAAACAACACCAAAGGACACCACTCACAAACAGATCACAGATCAATACACCAGTACTTTTGACGTGGTTAAAACCTCAAAGAGGGAAACAGTCCACGGCCTGAGCCAACGCTGCCACTTTAGGCAATTTATGAATAAAAGAATGAAAATTTACATAAGCTTCTCTCATTAACGGTTAACCTACAAATGACCCTCCATGCTCTTTAAATAGAGATCATGGGCCAATCGGGTGTTAAGCCACGGATCAAGTGTCGGTAATACCGAGGAGAGAATGAACAGTCGGATCACTACATATCGTGACCGTCGGATTGTAAGTTACAAATGTACATAGTAAAGAAACACACTTTACCTAACTCTATACTAGAACAAGTTATACTTAACTATTTCCTATGTGTCGGAATATCTTAACATCCCCCCTTAAGAATAAGTATAACTTGGTCTAGTATAGAGTTAAGTATAACTTGGTCTAGTATAGTGTAACTAGCTTGCGATGGTCAACATATAATTGACAATGGATGATATATATATATATATATATATATATATATATATAATTAATTTGTTATTTTCTATTTTTTATATGTTAATTGGGTTTTTTATTTAGATCAATTATTTGTGTTAATATTTTTTTGATATTTTCATTTTGTGTAGATGGGTAGGATTAGTCTACGAAAGTTGATTATGGCTAAATATGCTTCGTAGCTTACCATGGTCAACATATAGTTGATAATGGATGACCTTGATTTCTCACCATTATTTATATTTGACTATGATATATTAAGATTAACTATGGGTAAAATTGATTTGACCAATATAATCATAGTTGACCATAAATTTTCATAATTGGTTATTAATGATGGTAAACCATTATTAATTATTATTAGTTATAATTAACCATAATAATTATAATTAAATATAATTCATTATAATTAACTAAAATTAACCATAATTAACTATAATTAATTTGATGATGATGATGATGATGTTAATGTCCATTAAGACCCAACTTTGGTCTATCAGACATAAAGAAACTAATTATTTAGTTTGATTTAAGATTTGGTTCCTATGCTCAAAAAACTTGGAGAGAAGCCTCCTCGGCTCACTATAATTTTGACATTGTAAAAGGTCAGGAAGGTCAGTATTGCAACAAATATTATGAAACTGAGATCTAATGTGGTTGTACGCGGGGCACTCTAAGAGGAAGTGATTTTCATCCTCGATGCTCATATTCTCACAAAGATGGCAGATCCTTTCCATCCATGGTGTTTTAGGAACTGTCCAATGACCTGTTTCACTATGGAGCTCATGAGAGTTCGTTCTAATCTTTGCTATATTAATTTTCTTCTTTGAGCTAGTTAAAACAGAGAGATACTTTTGATCTTCTAGGGTGGGGTTGATGACCTCCTTATAATATCTTAATTTTCTTTTAACTGCTAAATCTTTCTCACATTGCATTTTTTCTTTGAACTTAGAAGCAACAGTGTTTTTAATGTTATTAATGTTTTGCAATGCAAAATTCTCATCGATCTCAGTGGTTTAACCAGGCCTTGGTGTCTTTATACCAACCTCATTTGAGCCATAGGTGGTTTTTATAATCAACTATAAAAGCAAAAATCAACTATCACTAATTTTAATACATAATACTATATTTTAAATATAAATTTACATATAGAAAAGCTACAGATCTAAGGATGTATTTTCCAAAAATATACAAGTGTCACACCCAAAATATACTTTGGCGTTGTAATTCTTCATATACAAGATGGATTCTCCTTTAATTTGTTTTAAAGATTACTTGATCTCACCACCTTTATCAGATTCTCCTTTCATTGCATTTTATGATTACCTTTATCAGATTCTCCTTAACTAGATGGGAAATGTACGGTAATTTCACTTGCAATACTTACAATGGAGCAAGTGTAGTAAATTATTAATTTGCTTGCATGGTTTGTGTGAGAAAATGGAAGAAGTTTTGATTAGAGATTAAAATTAGATCACAAGACAATTTATTTAAGTTTCTCCTGAACTAGAAAAAAACAATTAGAGTAAAACATTCAGCATGTCCAACAATATCTCCAACAGGGAAAAATTATTTTGACTTCAGAAAATTGTAATACCTTCAAAATGATGCTAGAGAGGCTCTTCGAGAAGGAGAAAATCACAATTCAAGGCCTTCATAGTCATGAATTAACTCATTTAATTCAATGCACACTTACAGAGTACAAAAGAGAAAAATTAAGAAGTCTAAAACAAATTTCTTTTCGACTAATGCTTGGTTTGACAAGGAATGAAAAAAGGTAAGGAGAATGTGGAAAGACTCAAATAAGGATAACATAAATCTCAAAGCTTACAAGCAGTTATTAAGCAAGAAAAAGGTTGATTTCACGGTTTCAAGGAGGGAAGAACTAATCTTCCTTGGGAAAAATAATCCCAAATTATTCTGGAAGGAGGTCCAACCAAGAAAGATATGAACTGGAAATAGTATTACAACTTCTAAATGGTTTGACTAGGCAAGACAACTCTATGAGCAGGATCCCAAGGTTGACCCTTCCCCCTTGGTCAACACTAATACTGAACTCTTCACGATGCAAGAGGTAGAGATGGGTATCAAGAAGTTGGGTGTTGGAAAAGAAAAAGACTTAGTTGAACTTCAAGAAGAATATCTAAAGTTGAGCTCAAAGATCCTTGCACCTCACATTACAAAAACTTTCAACGACATCATACGACAGGGGCTCCCCACAGATTGGACAACTAGTCTGGCAATACCTCTTTTCAAGAGCGGTGACGTCAATAATCCCTCCAATTATAGGTACATCATGATAAACCCTTTGTTTGCAAATCTATTTGGAAGCATGATAGAAAATAAAATTAACAAGTATGCAGAAGAAAGAGATAAGCCTGCCAAAGGGAAAGCAGGTTTTTGACCTAAAAGTTCCACAATTGATCATTGTATAACTTTAAGCCACATCATTGAAAAAGTTTGGGAGAAAAATGAAGAAGTCTTTTGTTGCTTTGTTGATTTCAGAAAAGCATTTGACAAGGTTCCTAGGGGTAATCTTTGGCACATAATGGAGGAACTTAGGGTTCCTAAACATTTGATAGTAGTTGTGCATAAGTTGTATGAAGAGGTGAAAGTCAAAATTAGAACTTCAGTAGGAATTTCTGAAAGTTTTAGAAGTGATATCAAGGTCAAGCAAGGTTGCCCACTGTTTACTACCCTTTTTGGTTTATATATCGATAAGCTTGAGGAGTGGTTAAATTCGCAAGGGGGTATGGTATCTATTTGTGTAAGTTTGTTATAAGGCTTCTTTTGTATGTAGATGCTCTTATTCTGATTTCTAAATTGGCTCTTGGTTTGCAAGAGAACTTACTATCCCTTGAGCATTTTTGTAGAAGTGTGGGGATGAAGTTAATATCAACAAAACGAAAGTAGTGGTTTTCTCTAAAAAAAGAAAACATAACCAACATAAGTTCTACAAACAAAAATCTAAGTTGGGATGGTTGTAGAAAGAAAAGAACTTTGGGGGGTTGGAA
Organism: Pinus tabuliformis; assembly: GCA_031772625.1. Taxonomy (NCBI): domain Eukaryota; kingdom Viridiplantae; phylum Streptophyta; class Pinopsida; order Pinales; family Pinaceae; genus Pinus; species Pinus tabuliformis. The sequence goes on from CM062806.1 coordinate 62,957,430, forward strand.
ATCATCTTATGCTTTCCAAAATAGGTGTACAGAGACAGCGTTATGGGACTGAAAATTTACCATTCAAACTCTTTTTCGAATTCTTGCGATTTTGGTGATTCTCTATGGTTGTGAACTATGGGCCAACAGTACATCCGACATGTAGTGGAGACAAATTGAGAAAATTCAGAAGCATTTGATTACAAACAAATTCAAGATTAAAAGTGTTGTTCCTTATGCTGCCTTGTCAAGTGGAACAAGGGTTGTTCCTATTGAAGCAAATTCTACGGTGCAAGTCATAAAGTATTTAAAAAAAAATGAGCAAATGGAAGAGAATAGATGGCCTAAGGCTATCTTTAATGACAGATTGTGCAAAAAAAAAAAAAATGGATGCAACAAAATAACAAATGGTTTAGTAAATGGGGTATTTGTTTGAGCATGTGTCCTATAAAAAACAAAGAGATAAAATCTTTTTTTATGGATAAGTTTCACACACGTACTTGGAATAAGGAGCTAGGAAGAAAGAAAAAGTATTATATTGAAGTGTTTAATCCCACTCATAGTCATCAACCAAATGCATACATAGAGGCAAATATCTCTTGGAGAGCCAAAATTCTTATTGCTCATTTAAGGACTAATTCTCATAAACTCCGTTGTGAAATAGGGTGTTGGAAAAGACCAAAAGAAGTGTGGGAGGAAAGAGTATGAATTTTTTGTTCTTCTGGAAAAGTGGAAACAGAAAAGCATTTCATTTTAGAATGTGAGTGTAACATACCCTGGTAACCTCACATGTAAAAGCAGGGAGTTAGAATTTTTTTATACAAACTACCGCAAGTAATTATCGAAATCACAACTCCACATTCCTTATTAACCATTAGATATAATGTTCATTAGTACATAAAGTGAATTGCAATAGAGGGCAGTAAGTTGCATACCATTAACAACCACTACTGTAGTGTAATAACATAAACTGTCTCATGAACCTTGCATCTATTCATGATTTCCTTAACCATATTAATTAATCACTTTCTTGGACATTATGATTATCACATCAAATAAAGAATCATCATCATCAAGGATTCAACATCATCCAACTGACACAATAAGTAATCACATCATTGAACGTTGAAATACCCTGGAAAGCCCGTAGGGTGAAAACCAGCAAATGTTTAATCTTCTTATTAAACGCTCGTGAGGGTTTTCACCCCTCACTCAATGGCTTATAAGGAATTCCATCCCTTAACCATTGTTATAAAATTATTACAATGAATTATCATTAAGTTGTCACAAAACTAGCTAAAAGCTAATACATTTTCCATGAAACCCTTTACTTGCATACCGCCACATGCAACATTCCTTGTGGCATGATTGTTCCAGCAATGTACGATCCTGCAACTCGTACTCATCTACATGGACCATTAATCCTTTTCCTGCCACAAAGTTAAATATAATCTATGCCTTGCGCAAGTAATCCAACTTTACTTGCCCATGTTATCATTATCAACATTGACATCATGATTACATTTATAAATAATCATACTAACTAGCATTTCCCTTTGCATAAGCACATATTCTTACAGGTAAAAACACTAAGGCATTCCTTTGAAGGGACTAACTAAAATATAAATTATAATCTTCTTACACGAAAATTTACATAAACTTTATCAAAAGATCTAGTCCTTTAGCTTTTACTCTTGATGCATGCAAATATATAAAGCAATCTCACACAACCTGTAGTCTTTTCCTGCATGCGAATATACATCCTTTCTATTGAAAGCTAACACAAATCTCGTGTGCATACACATCTCATTCAACAAGAAACTAAAATAATAGTTATGTTAGCATGAAAGTAATCACATATCATTTTCCTAAATAAAATGACTCAATAGTTTTTCAATCCATACAAAGAATATTTCTCTATAACACATTGACTATACTTTGTGCATCCAATAGCTTATCATAATAGCCCTTCTATTCCCTTCTTTGGAATTCTACCATCATTTCATGCAACAATTACATACTTCTTTAGTAAAGGAGGTTATTATAACCCCATTTCTCTATCTTCCTATAAGTAAGTTTCTCATGCTTTCCCTTTCAAGAAAATATTATAGATACCCATCTTTATGCTTAAAAATCAAGAAACAATAACAAGGTTAACTTACCCTTTTATGCACCAGAATCAAGAAAACGACCCAACTCATCTAGCAAGACAATCTTTTCAAGAGATTGTCGGGGCGTTTTTTGTGTTTCAGCATCCGTAATTCGTAAGGAGATCCGTCGGGGCGTTTCCTTTCCTCTTCACATGGGACACAATAATGTATGCCAGTCGTTGAAGTTGCTTTTCGACTTTTGAAATTACCCACGCCGTCCACCAGCTTTTGCTTAGTTTTTCTGCATTTGCTCCATGTTGTAGTTGATTTATAGTGTCAATGACCAGCTTAGAATCCCCTTCTATCTGCAATCTTTGGTATCCTTCTCGTATCGCTATTTCCAGTCCTATGTTTAATGCATGGTATTCTGCTTCATTGTTGGTAGCAATGCCACAGTCCATTGCATATACCCTTATGATTCTTCCTTCTTCGTCTCTGAATATCCCTCCTATCCCTACCTCCCCTGGTTTGCCTTTGGCTGCCCCGTCAAAGTTTAGTTTTGTGAATCCTTGGGGGGGGGGGTTCTTATAACTTTCTTCCGCTCTTACCTGTTTTGCATCTTGTATCTTCCTTATGCTACTTATATTTCTTACTTTAATTTCTAGTCGGTTCATGATGCTAGTTTCCATGCCTTCTGTCTTCCAGTCTTCCTCTGTCTAATTTCCCAGAATTATTGTTTCCCTTATATTCCCCATAATTTGGTTCCTGATTTCCTTTGTGTCATTTTTATCTGTTCTGAATATTACCCTGTTTCGGGCTTTCCAGAGATTCCTCAGGAAGAATCCAATTGACAAGTTCCAAGCATGGTTAAGGATTACATTTCGGTACGGTTTGCTACTTCATGTTTCAATTGTTGTTTTAATGATTTCTAGCTTTCTTTCTATAATCCCAAATATTTATTGGTGCTTTTGCCACAAGATGTTACTTACATTACAGGAGTTAGCAATATGTTCCCTAGTTTCCTCTTGTTGTTGGCACAACGCGCAGCATGAGGGTCCATGCATTCCTTTCCATCTTATCTGATTCCAAGTTAGGGCTCTCCCATGTAGCACTGTCTAGGTAAAAAATGTCACTTTTGGCCAAGTTTTTAATTGCTAGATTCTTTTCCATTTTTCCATGTTTGCATTGCCCACTTCTTTTGTTTTCAGGTGGTATCCTTCTGATATTGTAAACATGCATTTAACTAATTTGCCCCATCTTATTATGTCTGGTCCTTCTTTGATAGCTATTTTCCTGGTTTCCAGTTCTTTGTGATATGTATTCCATTGATCTGTTTCTCGGGCTTCAGGCCAATCACTTTTCCTCTTCCATTGTCTCGAGTAGTTGTTTTGGTCCCCTACCCAGTAGTTCCTTACTGCGTCTTCCACTATTTGGGTTATATATTGTTGTACTTTGTGTAGCTAAGGAACTTGACTCAGAATACCTCTCTATTGCCACCCTTCCTGCCAGAAGTTTGCTTTATTTCCTTCCCTAATTTCCCAGAAATTGTTGTCTCTTATCAGAACTCTGTTCATATTAGCTAGGTTCCAAATAGCTGAGCCTTTTTTTCTGTCAGTGTTCGGAGTTTACCTTCCGGGGTCCATGCTATTTCATATTTTTGATCCCACAGTTGTTTCCAGAGATCATTCCCTCCTTGAATCCATCTCCACCATAATTTCACCCCCATGACTTGGTTCAAAAAGTTTGGGTCTCTAAGTCCCAGACATCCTTCTTGAACCGATTTGCTTAACCATGTCCATGAAAGCAACGCTAATTTTTTTGTTTTGTTTGCCCAATGCCATAGAAATTTTTTAAAATTTTGCACCATTTTCTGACATATGGTCTTCGAGATTGCTTGACTTTCCATTTGGTAGATTGGCATAGCTTGGAGGACTGATTTTAGGAGTATGAGGCAGCTCGGTGTGTTGAGCGTTCTAAATGTCCAATTTTCCATCCTTTTTTGAATTTTCCTTATCACTCCTTGCCAATTCGCTACTCTGTTCTGCTGATCACTCAGCTGAATTCCTAAGTATTTTGTAGGGAATTTCCCAATTTGGAACCCCAAAGTTCTTGCCAGAAAGGCTTGACTCACTCTTGGTGTGTTGAAGAAGAAGATTTCAGTTTTCTCTTTATTCACCTCCATTCCTGAAGCTTTCTTGAATTATGTTAGGATCTCCCCCGAGTTGTTTAGCTTCCTTAATGGTTTCTTGGTTGTACATCATCACATCATCCACAAATTGTTGGTGTGTGATAGTTAAGTCCTCTCCCCATAGGATGAGCCCTTTGAATAATCCTCTTCTTACTTTGTCGTTGATTAAGTGACCTAGGCCATCCGCTGCTAGGATGAACAGGAACTGAGATAGAGGGTCTCCCTATCTTAGGCCATGAGTGGGCTTGAAAGTTTCCGTTGGGGTTCCATTTAGAAGGATTGACACACTAGGAGTGGATATCATGGACAAAATCCATGCAATCCATCTTTCATCAAATCCATAGGCTTGCATAACTTCTTGTAGATATTTCCAACTAAGTTTATCATATGCCTCTGCTAAGTCAAGTTTTAACATCATTCCTTTATTTCCAGTTTTCTTGAGGGAGTGGATCACCTCTTGCGCGACTACAATCCCATCCACTATCTGACGACCTTTCACAAAGCATGTTTGTTCTTTTGCTATCAATTCTGGGAGCAGAGGTTGTAATCTTTTTACCATTATGGTAGCCATGATTTTATAGATTACGTTACATAGAGCTATAGGTCTGAATTTATGGGGTTATTCTGCTTGGTCTACTTTTGGAATTAAGGCCAAGAAGGTAGCATTCCATGTTGGGTGAATTCGTTTGTGCCTTCTTGATTCTTCTACTGCATTAACAAGATCTTTTTTCATGAACCTACATGTTGCTTGAAAAAACTCCACTGTGAAACCATCTGGCCCAGGGGCTTGTTTTTCGCCGTTGTCTTGATTACTTCCTCAACTTCCTTTTCCATAATCACTCGAAGCAGCACAAGGTTCTGGTCCCTACTTAGTTTTTTTGGAATGACTTGTTTTATCTTAGCTATCTCTTCATTTCGGTTGCTTTGCGACTCTGTCAATATGCCCTTGAAATGTTGGATTAGAAGGTTTTCCATTTCCTCTTTTTCGATAACTCTATTACCTTGTTTGTTTTTGAGGGACAAGATTCTACTTTGCTGCCTGTGTTGCAGCATTGCTCAATGGAAAAATTTTGTGTTCCTTTCCCCCTTTATTAACCACTGAACTCCTGACTTTTCACGCCACAGGATTTCATCATGTTTTCTCCTTTCCTCCAGTTTGAGTAGCACTTCCCCTTCTTATTTTGCTCTTTCCTCGGTTCTTCCTTCTTCTATGATTTTTTGTTGTATCCTTTGCATTTCTATTTGGAGTTGTTCCTTGTCTTGATGGATGTTACCAAATTCCTCTTTATTCCATGTCTTAATCTCACTTTTCAGCTCCTTGAGTCGCAATTAGAGTGTGTGCATCTTGTTCTTGCCTTGTATTACTCCTTCGCTTTTCTTCCACCGGGTTTCCATCTTTTCAACAAGCGTTGGATCTCTTAGCCAGAAGGCTTCAAACCTGAAAGGTTTGTGTTGATTTTGTTTGTTCATGGAAATTTCCAGTTTTATTGGCTAGTGATCCAATCCTTGGCACGGTAGGATCGTTGCTTCATAAAATATTTCTTTTCCTAGGAAGTGTTATGTGGCTAAGAATCTGTCCAGTTTGGATGCTATCTACCTATAACCTCCTCGTTTGTTGTTCTAGGTATATTTGCCATTAATAGTATTAATGTCAATCAATTGGAGGGTTGTCTGGGTTTCCTTGAATCTCTCCATATCTGCATCTTCCCGTTGCAATCCTCCTTTCTTTTCTTCTATGGTTGTTATCATATTGAAATCTCCTGCTATCACCTAGAGTTTTTCTGTGTGTAGGTCGCCCATTCGACACAGCTATGTTAGAAAAGTCTCTCTCTCAAGCGGTATGTGGGGTCCATAAACCATTGATACCAAGAACCACTCTTTGTGTCCTACCATTCTGAACCTCCCTGATAGAATCCTTCGCATTCCTATCCAAAGGTCTGCCATTACTTCTACTGGGTTCCATAATATTGCTATTCCCCCTGCACTCCCTTTTGCATCTATTGTCATACTTTCATAATAAGGCTTAATTTTCTGTAGGATTTCCTCCATCTTTGCTCCCGTTATTTTTGTTTCTTGCAGCAACATTATCTGAGGTTTTTCTTTTTTAATCCTCTCAGCCAGGTATCTTTGCTTACCCTTGCTGTTAAGCCCTCTTATATTCCAGGATGTAATAATCATTGAGACTGTTGGGTTGTTTGGTGGAAGACCGTTGAAAGCGGTACAACTCTTCCTGTGTTGACTAGCATTTCACCCATTATTTGAATGGATTCCTGTAGGTTGTTCCTTCCTCTTTTTTCCCCCCTTTCCCTTTTTGTGGATACTCCTGATTATTATCCTGTATTCCTAGCCGTTCATTTATCCCTGTTTTCCCACTTTCTTGCTTTTCTTTGTATTTTTGGAATATATCTTTGTATAGTTTTTTATCTTCCTCTGGTATAAACCTTTCATCCAAATTCCTCCACTTATCTAGTAGATTTTTTAGGATTTCCTCTTCTGATGTTGCGTCCTCCCCTTTATTTATATCTACTTCCATCACTTCATACTCCTGGTGTGATTCCTTTTCTTGGGTCCCCTGTTCTTCTAGTTCCTTTTGGTTTTTCTGCTTATTTTCCTTTGTTTCCGTTTTTTCCCCTCCTCCTTCCTGATCTGTCCCTTCCTGGTAATCCATCTTTCTAGTCTCCTCCTCCCCTTCTTCTATTTGTAATGCTTCATACCTATTCGTCTTTTGACTTCTATTTGACTGATCTTTCCTACCTTTCTGTTGGGTTTCTTTGGTAGGTCGCTTCTTGTGTTTTACTTCTTGAAACCCCTCCTTCTCTTCATCTGTTTTCCTCTGTTGTTTAGTCTTTCTTTCTTCTTCCTCTGCATTTAGAGGGCATTCCTTGAAGAGGTGCCCATATTCATGGCATTTTCTGCATCTAAATGGTATGTGTTCATAGTCCAGAGCCTGCTGCCAGATCTCCTCATGATACTCGAGTTCGACAGTACCTGGTATAGGGTTTGTTATGTTCATGTATACACATATTCTTACATACGAGGTGTATCTCCCTCTTTTTGTTGATTATGCTATCTTTACAAAACTTCCTATGGTGTTTCCTATTCCTTCAAGAATCTCTGGGTCCCAAAAATCCATAGGCAGTCCAAACAGTCTGACCCATACCGGTGCTGCTAGGAATCTTTACTGGTCTGGGTTATAGCATTCCTCCCAATGCCTCATAAATAACCATGCATTATTATGGAAATATGGACCGCTTTCAAACACTTTCTCTTTATCTTGCCAGTTTGAGAAGATTACCGTGAAAAAGCCACGTGCTCCCAGCTTCAGTTCGATGTGGCCTCGTGGCTGCCATTTCTACTGAATCCATCTTGTCAGTTCTTTTTCTGAGGGCCAGACTCCGATGAACTTGCAAATCAGTGCATGATCTTTCATGTAGCTTCTATACCTCTCCAATTTGTTCATTGGAATGACAAACCTCGGTTTCTCCGTTGCACAGGGCAAACATCTTCCTTTGCTTCTTGCTTGCCATCCTGCACCCAGAACAAGTCCTAGTGGCCTTTGAGCAGCTTTCTCTTTGTTGTTACTAGTTCCTTCTCCCGTTGTCGCATCCCTATAGGAGGGGATCTCACCCCTCCCAATCTCCTCTGCCATTTCTATAACATCTATCCACTTCTGATTGTCTGTTCGCTGGTTTTTTTGAGGTGTTCAGCGCTGCCTACCTCATGGCCGCATGGTCATTAGGGTTGCAGAGCTCCAAGAATCCCTCATCGTTGTAAACCATTTTAAAAAAATGCTCCAGTTCTGTTACTTTAAAAGAATTTTTAAAGTTGATATAAAATCATGATATGACATATGGATATAGAAATATTTTATTTATAAAGAAGAGTGAGAGTGAAATATTTTTACCATATACCCTTTGTATTGGGTTGTAACATTGACAACCAATAAAACAAGTGCAATGAAAGTAAAACCATATTTTATAATACTTTTAAGTAAAACAAATTAAATATATATATTTATTTTTTATACTTTTAAGTAAAAAGAATTAAATATATATATTTATTTTTTATTTTAATTATAATCCATATTATTTTTTTTTTTTTAATTTAAAATATACCTGTGTCAACTCACACTAATACAATAACACATCCCTTCTATTAATCTAGAGAATGAAACTTTCAACTCAATTAACAAAAAAAATACATCCTTCTATTAAGCTAGAGAATGAAATTTTCAACTCAATGAACAAAAAAAATACATAAATATTTTGACCTGCCGAGTTCACTTTTGAAAAAAAAAATTCCAAAAACCAGAACCTTTGACCTTTGACTCAATGGGTATTGCTAAACATAGTAACGTCATATCGAATATCAAGTCTTGTATAGACTTCATCAAAATCATTTGTTTTGTAAACTCAATTTTCAATTTAAACTTGAGTCATATTAACGTATCTCCACCTTAACTTCATCCTTTAAAGGGTTAAAAACAACATGCCCCCTTATACAATTAACATTTTCACATTTTCTTTTGTAGTATTTTTGTGGTATCGTGGGAGAGCATTCTTGTTTAAGAGAAATATTCTAGATAAATTTTGATTTTTAATATAAATATATATATATATATATATATATATATATATATATATATATATATATTGTAGGCTAAGGTGTTGCTCTCTTCTTTTCTATTACTTCAAATCAAAATACACATCAAAATAAGGTTGCCTTTCACTCACCCTCTTGGGGAAACCGAGTATTTAAGCCACCTGAAGTTCTTAATAGCCGCCCAAAAATAAAAGATCCATAGTCTGGTTGTCCAAGCTAAATACACTAAGCAGTCTTTCAGGTTTCTAATCCTACTTACTTGCATATAACAGTTTTCTACATCTAATACTTGGAACACACTGGAATTATCTATACTATGCATTTTCATCAAAATTAAAAAACATATCTAAAATTACTCAGCTTCTGCCTCTGGACGTTGGGTAGTCTCCTTGTTTGCATTCTGATTTCCTTCCTTTATCAGTTGCTGGATCTCATCCAGCTTCTTTTCCTGCATCTCCAAGGTAATCTGGATAATTCGGAGCTCCCTCCTCAGGTTGGGAACTCCCTGCGCAAGTTCAGCCATCTCTGTTGCAGCTTGCTCCAGAGCTTTGGCCAGCAATCTTTTCATCACCCAGTATATATGAAGGGACTGTTTAAATAATGACATTCTGCCCCTAGTGTTACCAGGGTCGTGGAGAAGGAACTCCCAGTCCTCCATCTCGGAGTCCGACTGAGCTTGAATGGCGTCTTCCTCCATATTCTGGATAATTCTTCTAATTCTGGGGCTCGTGTTCTGGTTATATGCCTTCTCTGCTTGCTGGATTTTCCTGTCCAGCGACCGGCTTGTCTTTTTGCCCGGTCTCCCCCTCTGCCCTCGTCGTCCTCCCCTTGCTCCTCGGTATCTGCTCGCTCCTCTGCCTCTCGTGCTGCTCGGTTCCATCCCGCTTCCAGCATGTCTGCTTCCCCTCCGTCTGCCACTCTGCCTTACCCTTCCTCCCCGTTGTCCCAGCTGCTCGTCGCTGGTTTGCTGGTTCTCCCATCCTTCTACAGTTCGGCTTCGCTCCTTATCCCGCCTGCATTTATCTTGCCAGTCCTCTTCCTCCTCAGAATCATCGTAAACTTCATATATCTCCTCAACTGTCTCTTCCTTCGCAACCGCCTTGCCTTTTCTATCCCTTTCTCTGCATACCTCGGCTTCCATTTCTTCTGCAATCCTTGCTCTCTTTCTAGTTTCCATGGCAGCCTCAGTAGGTTTTCGGTGCAACCTCTCTCTGTAACAGCTCACCACCTCCTTTCCTCTCCTCGCTCTCTGGGTTCCTAGGCAATTTTCTTGCTGTTGAATCCTTTGTTGCCGCTCATTTATAATCCTTCTTTCCCTACTCCTCTTACCTATCAACTTGGCCTTTCGCTGCCACCTGTTGCTTCGCCCTCTGCCTTTCCTATCAATTGTCCGACTTACTTCATTTCCATTTATGGATTCTGACATACCTCTTTTTCCTCCTCTCCGATCACTTGCGTTAATTGTCTTGCTGCAAGGTGGTTTCTTCATTCCTGTCACCGCACACTCCTGCTGTACTACAGCATGCCTGTCCATGATATCCTTTCTTCGCCTTATCTGACATTCATTAAATGTCTGGGCTTGCCGATCCATCTCACCTGCCCGTCGCACGAATGCTATGATTCTCGTTTGTTGCTTGTTCATTGTTTTCATTCGTTGCTTGTTCATGGTCATAATTAATGATACTGGCCAATTCCTCCCACTCTCTGTTGGGCCGCAACGTTCTCCACTGATTGTCAATCTTGCCGCTTCGATCCTTGCAACCCCAATTCGCAAGGAAATCTGCCGCTCGGTTTCCACTCCTTTTCACATGATTGAAGATTTTATATTCAATTTTTTTCAGAAGGTCCGCTATTTCTTGAACGATCCCTGCCGTGCGCCAACTATTGGTGACCTGCTCCCAATTCTTCCCGTTATTCAGTTTCTTTAGGATTTCAATTGCCATCTGGGAATCTCCTTCTATTTCCAGTTTTCTATAGCCGTTTCGAATCGCAATTCTCAAACCCTGGTGAATCGCCCATAATTCGGCTTCATTATTTGTCATCTCGCCACCCCACTCTGCATAGATCCATCTGGTGTTTCTCTGGCTATCTCGGAAGATTCCTCCGAATCCAGCATTACCTGGGTTCCCCTTTGAAGCCCCATCAAAGTTCAATTTCATAAAGTTGTCTTTGGGGTATGCAAACTTGTCATAGCTTTGAGGTCTCGTACTAAATCTATCAATTTTTTTGTTATGCACCATTTCATAATTCAAATTTAGGTTCTTTAGAATTTGCTCCTCTCCCTGATCTGCTTTCCAGTCTTCCGCATCCCACTTCTCTACCAGAATTGATTCTCTAGTTAAGTTCACTACTCTGTTCCATATTGTTACCGTGTTTTTAGATTTGTCTTGGAAAACTCTGCGGTTCCTTTCTTTCCATACCATCCAAATCACAAAACCGGCAATGAGATCCCAGGCCTTTCGAATTACTTTACATTGAAAATTTTCTTTCTGCCATTGGAAAATCACTTCATTTGTTTCTCTCGGAGACCTCTCAGGTTTCTGGAATAATTTCCCGATTTCCATCCACAGGTTCCTGGCATAAACACACTTGATTAGTAGGTGCTCTTGAGTTTCCGCTTCTTTATTACACAAGTAGCATTTTGAAGGCCCACTGAAACCTTTCTTTTGAAGTTTATCCCATGTCAGGATCTTATCCTTAGCTACTAACCATGCAAAAAGGGTAATTTTCGGCCACCAATTTTTGCCCCAGATGACCTTCCAGTCTTGGTTTTCTTCAGTGGTTCCCTGATGGTCTGCCAGATAGTATGCCTCCTTGACCGTAAAGGATCCTTTCATAGACTTCCCCCATCTGAGGATATCCCTACCCGTTCGCGCTTTTACTTTCCTGGACTCTACCTCTTCCATGAACGCTTCCTGTTGTTCTTGATTTATCTCAATGCCCCATTCCTCTGGTGTTGTCCATTTCCGCCATATTCCATCCAGTTCGTTTTCTTTCCAATAATCTTTGACATATATACGATTGTCTCCTATCCTATCCTGTATATTCTGGATTTTTTGTATTCTGCACATTTTCTCCCTTTGTTGCCAATTCTCATCCCAGAATTTGGCCTCCCCTCCTTCTCTAATTTCCCAGAAAACGTTCTTATCTACTATATCTCGATTTTGACGGGCTAGATCCCAGATTGCCGATCCCTTTGGGGTTTCCTGCATTCGGTAAATACTCTCCGTAGTACCTGCCATTTGTACTTGTGTCTCCATAGTTGTTTCCATAGGTCGTTGCCCCCTCTCAGCCATCGCCACCAAAGTTTTGCACCGAGCACCTTGTTGAGTTTGTCAGGATCGCGTAGACCCAGTCCTCCCTCCTCCTTTCGTTTTTTCAGATGTTTCCATGATACTAAGGCCCACTTCTTCTGTAGGGACGAACCTCCCCATATGAACTTCCTCAGGATTTCTCTGATCTTAGTGCAAACCCCTTGAGGCACTGCCATAATCGATAATGGATATATGGGGATTGCCTGTAGCACCGATTTTATAAGAACAATCCTTCCAGCGATGTTTAAGGTTCTGAAAGCCCAATTAGCCACTCTGTTTTTTAATTTCTCTAGGACTCCTTGCCAGTTTTTCTGAGAGTTGAAGTCCAAAACGTTTCCCAAGTATTTGATTGGGAGGTTCCCTTGCTTAAAATCCAGCATCCTGGTCAAGTGGCTTTTAACTGGCTCTATGGTATTTAATATGAAGGTGCAGGATTTTTCCTTGTTGATTTCCATCCCAGATGCTTCCGCAAATAAGTCCAAGACCTTCTTCAGATTTCTCACTTCTTTTACGGTTGGTTCCCCAAATAACATGATATCATCAACGAATTGTTGATGGGTTATTGGCAGTTCATTACCCCATAGTCTTAACCCTTTGATTTTATTTGCTGCTCTTTCTTTTTTAAGGTATCTGCCCAGGCCTTCTGCTGCAAGAATAAAGAGGAAAGGAGATAGGGGATCGCCTTGTCTTATTCCTCTAGAAGCCTTGAAGATTTTCGAGGGGGTTCCATTGATTAAAATTGAGAAGTTTGGAGTTGATATAAGACTGTGAACCCACTTTATCCACCTATTCCCAAAACCAAAACTTCCCAAAATTTCTTCCAAGTATTGCCAATTGATCCTATCATAAGCTTTCGACAAGTCTAATTTAACCATCATTCCTTTTTGCTTCTTTGCCTTCAGAGAATGGATTACTTCTTGAGTGACCACTAGACCATCTAGAATTTGTCGACCTTCTACGAACCCGGTTTGTTCAGGGGATATCAGACTATCTAGCAGGGGTTTCAGTCTTTTGGCCATCAGAGATGCAATTATTTTATAGATAACATTACATAGGGCAATGGGTCTAAATCCCTTGGCATCCTCTGAATTATCGCTTTTAGGAATCAAAGTGAAAAAAGTGGAGTTAAGAGCTGGCCATACCTTTTGGTTTATACGAGATTCTTCTATCAGATCCAGAATTTCCTTTCCCATGAAGTGCCAGCCCGCTTGATAGAAATCGACCGTAAAGCCATCCGGTCCTGGCGTTGTTCCCTTCTTCATGCTCATCACTACTTCCTCCACCTCTTCCATACTAGCTGCTCTCATTAGGGCTCTATTCTGGTCTTCTGTAACAATTCTTGGAATTGCCGTGCAAACTTCCTTTATAGCTTCAGACCTGTCTATTTGAGGTTCTGTCAATATTCCTTTGTGATATTCCATCAGCACTTTTTCAATCCCTTCCTGATCAACAATCCTCTCTCCACTCTCGTTTTTGATAGAAAATATTCTGTTCCTTTGCCTGTGTTGTACCATTGCTTGATGAAAAAATCTAGTGTTCCTTTCCCCCTCCCTGAGCCATTTTATTCTAGATTTCTGTCTCCATAAGACTTCTTCCTGCTTTCTCCTCTCCTCAAGTTTTCCTAAAATTATCCCTTCTTTTCTGCTGCTTTCCTCTGTTCTCCCTTCATTTATTATCCTTTGTTGCAAAGCTTCCATTTCTTCTTCTAACTTCTGCTTTTCCTCCATGATATTTCCAAATTCTTCCTTGTTCCATTTCTTTATCCTTCCTTTTAGTTCCTTAAGTTTAAGTTGGAAGGTATGCATTTTTCCTTTACCCTGTACTGTGCTTTGCGACCACCATTCTTCCATTTTTTCTAAGAATTCCGGGTGTCTAAGCCAAAAGGCTTCAAATCTGAAGGGCTTCTTGCCAAGATTAGCCTTAATGTCCACTTCCAATCTTATCGGCCAATGATCAGAGCCGAGAGATGGCATGATCTTTGCTTCTACGAATACATCTCTGTTCATAATTGTTTCTGATACTAAGAACCGATCTAATCTGGATGCTATCTGATTTTTCCCCCCTCTCCTATTGTTCCATGTGTAGACTCCATTGATAGTTGGTAAATCAACCAGCCTCAGACCATCTATCATATCATTGAACATTTCCATATATTGGTCTATTTTCCTTATACCTCCCTTTTTCTCTTTTAGGGACCGGATTACATTGAAGTCCCCTCCTGCAATCCATGTTGTCTCCGGGTGAAGTCTTCGAGTTGCTTGCAAATTTTTAATGAAGTTTTCTCTGTCTCCCGGAGTATGAGGTCCATACACCCCTGAGATGATAACCCTTTCCTTCGTCCCCGCTATTCTTCCCATGCCTGTAAGGATTCCAGTCATACTGGTCCAACTCTCGAAAATTATCTCATTTGGGTTCCACAATATTGCAATGCCTCCCGCTGAACCGATTGCATCCTGTCCCATGACTTCGTATTGGAGTTTACTATTTTTGATTATTCCTTCCATCTGCTGCATGGTGATCTTTGTCTCTTGTAGAATCATGATGCTTGGTCTGTCTTTTTTTAGTTTCTCTTTCATATATCTTTGTTTACCCTTACTATTCAAACCCCTAATATTCCAGCTGATAATAATCATTTTAAACTTTTAGAGGAGTGGAAAAATACCTCGGAAAGAGGTATCACTTTACCTGAGTTTATCAATATTTCGCCAACTGTTTGTATCGTTTCATTCATTGTTTTCCTCCCTCTTTTCCTGCTGCTCTTGCCAGTCCCACCTATTCCAATCTGATCTTTTTCCTGTTCTCCTGATATGGTATCCTGTTTTTCCATATTCTCCCCATTCCTTTCTTTATATTTTTGAAAAGTCTCCTTATATAGTTGTTTTTGGTTGTCTGGTATGAATCTTTCGTCTAAGTTTTTCCATTCCTGAATTAGTTGTCTCATAATTCTTTCTTCCTCTGCCTCGTTTTCTTTCTGACTTTCCGTTTCCATTCGGGATTGGTCTGTTATTATTTTTATCTTTTCAGTTGTTTGCCTTTCATACATTTCTCTTGTTCCTGTATCTTTTTCTCTGGTTTCCTTGATTATTTCCATGGGTTCATTTTCTGGATCTTCTTCCTCTACCACTTTGTCCTCGCCCTCTTCACTGTTTTCCTGGAGGATTTTGAACTTGTTTTTACTTTCAATGCTCAGTGATTCCGTTTGTGTCTGCACCCTTATTCCTTCTTTACCTGCTTTCTTCTTTCTGGTAACCTGTTGGAAGCCCTTGTCATTCTCCTCGGTTCTCTCTGCTTCCCTTTGTTGTTCTTCTCTTTTCCTTGTGTATTCTTCTTCCTTATTTAAAGGGCATTGTCTGTATAGATGACCATACTCATGGCATCTTCTGCATCTGAAGGGGATATGCTCATAATCTAATGGCTGTTGCCAGACTTCATCGTGGTATTCCAGTTCTATGAATTCCGGCAGAGGTTCAGCTATATTCATGTATACACACAATCTTGCGTAAGATGTATACTTACCTTTCTTCGTTGCTTCCGCTACCTTGACAAAGGCACCGATCGTATTACCTATCCCTTCCATAATCTCAGGGTCCCAAAATTCCACTGGTAATCCAAACAATCTGACCCAGATCGGGGCTTCCAGCATCTTTTCATTGTCAGGATTGTATCTTTCTTCCCAGTATTTCATGAACAGTCCTGCGTTGTTCATGAAATATGGCCCTTCCTCAAAAACCCTTTCTTTATCCCCCAGATTCGCAAATATTGCTGTAAAAAACCCTTTTGCTCCTAGTTTTAACTCTACATGCCCTTTTGGTCTCCATCTTTGGTAAATCCACCTGTATAGTTCTTTTTCAGTGGGCCAATATCCTACGAACTTGCAGATCAGTGCATCATCTTTCATATAACTGTTGTACTCCTCCAGCTTGTTGTTGGGTATGACGTACCTGGGTTTCTTCTGCGCCCTAGGTAAACACTTTCCTCCTGTCTTCATTTGCCACAGCTTGCCCATCACGGGTGCTTCTTTATTATTCTCCCTGGCCTCATTCTGGATACCGCTGCCGCTTGCCTCTCCTGCAACTATGTTCTTATAGGAGGGGATCTCTCCCCTCCCTTGCCGGTTTTCCATTTTTGCGCTCAGCACCAGCTGCTTGAGAAATTTCCGTTCCTGCGCGTGGTTTTCTTGTTCTTCCCTCCGCTCCGCCCCAACTTCCCCTGCTCTTTTCCCCTTCGCTCGCTCCTTCCACTGTTCCCTGCTATTCCGCCTGCAAACCCTAGCCCGCCGCTCGCCTAGTTTCCATTCGCCTCCGCTTCGATCAAAGTGATAATCTGAACCTAAATTTTTATATATTTTAAAATATATTTAAAGTGCATATTTTTATTTTTATTTGAATTTTTTAAAAATATTAAATATATTAAAAATTAAAAATAGTTATAGTAGATGTTTATAATCTTCATTTGGTTTTACAACAAATTGATATTTTAAGAGTTATTTTAAAGATTTATTTTGAAATGAAAGTTATAATTTTATAAGTCCTTAGGGGTTTGGTCTCGTGGCCAGCAAACAGTCTGCTAAGTCGTTCGTGCCGCTGTGCAGGTCACGGGTTCAAGTCTCGTCTTATCTTGAGGGGGTCGTTCTTACGGGCTAAGCGGTTCCTCCTAGCGATTATAGTGGCAGCCATCGGGATTCCACCCCGTGTGTAATGCCCTGCAGCTCCGCGGTGGCACGGGCGCGCCCACCAACTCGACGAGTTGAACGAAACAAAGGAAAGGCAACCACACAGGCGAGACATGTTATGTGGGCGAAGTTTGATTGCATGTTTATATGCGGGCAGGCTGAACGAGTCACCCGCGGCCGACCATGCGAAGTTGTGAAACGGGCGAGTGATGGTGGGGTGGTCCCGTGTGATGGGCGGGCCGACCAACATATGGAACAAGTTTTGCAAACCGAAGGCGAGTCGGCCGAGCTAGGTGAACGAGTCGGCCGGGTGGCACGACTCGCCCACCCGCCATACAAATACATGGTGCAGTTGGGGAGGTTTGGTATTCGATCACATTTGATCAATCATCCAACGCTCATCGAGTAGCTCGTGGAGGTGCGAAGTAAGATGCAGTGAAGGCGCAGATAACCACAGGTTATGCGCCCACTCATCAAGCAAGCGGACATGGGATATCACACGAGTTTTGGTGAACGGGTATACAGGTGGAGGGCTGCACGAAGGTGCCCGTGCATCGATTGGAGGTGCTGGAGGGCTGCACGAAGGCGTCTTCCCGCCGATTGGTGAACTCGGGTGGAGGGTGCATGAAAGTGCCTGCCCGATGGTGAACTCGGGTGGAGGGCTGCACGAAGGCGCCCGCCCGACGGTGTGACAAACTCGGGTGAAGGAGTTCAGGTGGAGGGCCGCACGAAGGCACGCCCACCCGACTCATGCAAGGAGTTTGGGTGAAGTGTGGATTGTGTGGGGAGCGACCACCGTGCAAGGTGTGCACGAGGTGGGCGCCCATTGGCAAACGACACAGGTAAAACGCCGGTGGAGCATTTGCTCCCGGTCACTTGTATTTTCACAAAATCATAATAAAACATTATTATTGCATATGATGGTGTCCTCTCTGCTGTGTTGATGTTTATGGTTATATGTTTATAATGTTAATGGATTCCGCACATTAATATTGTTAATGAAAGATGATGAATGTTAGGCGTAGTTCGCAAAGTAACTTAACAATGGAACATGTTAGCTACTTAGGCAGTGCCGCACCCTTGCCAATTAACGAAAAAAGAATTGGGGGCGTGACACCGTGTAACGCAAGTACAATACCACGATGTATATGAAAAATCAAAATCTGTTTGAGGTAGTTTCTTTAAAATAATTACTAGATAGTTGCCTTTATTAAAGATATTATTGTACAAAGAAATTATGAAAAATGCATGAGAAAGACTAGATAGTTGCCTTTATTAAAGATATTATTGTACAAAGAAGTTATGAAAAATGCATGAGAAAGAAAATCATGTTATAGGAAATACGTAGTTGTTGGAAAATCCAAATTTATACTTCTAACCAATTAATTTTAGTAAAAAACTTGTCAAAGTCGTTAGAATAACAAAATCTTCGATGGTATAGATTGATAGAGTGCAATGGGAGAATAGTTTGGAGATTCTAAGACATGGGTTTTGTAGAGTATATTATGAAATTCAACTATATATGCTTTGACTCCATTTCATTGCACATTTCACTATGGAGCTTATTTCATTGCACATTTCACTATGGAGTTGGTTTGTAATGTTAAGAATTCACTCTTCTTTTCTTTTTTTAATATTTTGATTCAAACTTTTTTAATGAAAAAAAGTCTTTGTTTCATACATATAATTAATATTCCAATGAAAATAAAAATAACGGGTTCCTATATAACAAACCAAATAAAAGTAACGGGTTCCCCTATAACAAACCAAATAAAAGTAACGGATTCCCATATAACAAACCAACTTCCATTCCTTAAGAGAAATGGGTATTTGGTCCAGCCAAATTCCATTCCATCCGATTTAAATATCTTGAAACTAAGAGAAATGGGTATTTGATCCTTTCATTAAAAATAGCGGGATCGTATATAACAAACTAACTTCCATTCCATCAGATTTAAATATCTTGAAACTAAGAGAAAGGGTATTTTCATTGGAACTATAGAGATGCCAGTAGCCACGATTATAGACTAAAATGACCCATGGTTCAGGTTAAAACTTCCTAACTTTCTACAATTTGATCAAACCTTTTTGGCCATGGTTAATAAATATAGTTATGTATTACTATTAGAATTATTTTTATTAATTTATAATTTTAAATTAATTTTATGCGAAATATAAAAATCTAAAATAATTTTCTTGTAAAATGTATTTTAAATGTTTTTAGAATTGATTTTTTTGGTAATAAGAAAGTAAACCCATATCTTTGGCTTAAAATTAAGTAAGAATTATTTTTAAGGAATAAAATTGTACATTTTGATAATTAACATTATATTTCAATAATCTACAATTCCAAATAATATTAAAAACAACCATTTTTAACATGATTAAATAGCTAAAAAGTAACTAATTAATTAAAAGATTTAATTACTTCAATTTAATAAATATATATATTAAATTGAATCAATTTAAATAATTGTTTAATTATTTATATTATTAAAAATTTACTTTTAAATCATTTATAAATACAGACTTTTTACCTTAATGCTTTCTTATCTTTAAACAAAAAAAAATTATAAAATTCTTAAACATTCAGAGAGATCCAATTTATTTATATTTATATAAATAAATAACTTACTATTCTGATAAATATGAGAATGGTGATGACTTTAACTAGTGATTTACCAACTTTTTAATCCATCAGCCAAAAGAAACACAAACTTTAGTTCAAACTAACTATTTAAATGCAAAACTTGGCCGAGAAAACAACCAAAAGATCACTATATCTATATCATTATGTCAAGAAAAGACTGTAGTGCTTAAATTATCCTTTTCATAGAACCAGGCCTTCTTTCAATTGTTGGTGAAGTTGCTCCAATGCTCCCTCACCCCAATGCAATTTGGGGCACTCACGGATGTTAAGCTCCTGTAATGCTCTACAATATTCCACACCTTCAAGCTCTTCTAACACTTTGCAATTAGAAACCTCTGCTGTGCGAAGCTTTGTCAACTGTGCATTAAACCCCCATATCCTCTTTAACTTCCGACATGAAAAAACAACCAATTTCTCCAAAGACAACAGTGTTTCAAAACCTAACAACTCTTCCAGCCCGTGGCATAAAGAAATCTTTAGTTTTTGAAGTTTTGCAAGACCACACAACCCTTCTACTTGCCTCAAATTATCACAGCCTGTCAATTCCACTTTGATCAGTGCATTAGGTAATGCTCCAACCTCCACCAGAGCATCACACCAGAGGACTCTGAGATGCCCCAAGTTGGGGCAAACACTTTTATCAAAAGATAATTCCGATATCTCTGGTAATTCCCACAATTGCAAGTAGTGGAGCAGAGGCATGCACTCATCAATGGAAGAATCAACCCTGCTTTCTTTTTCTCCATCTCTCTTAAATGGCAGTTCGCTTAGTGCACATTGATTTATTCTCAACACAATCAACTGACTCAACAGTCCAACAGAGGACGGCAAACATTTTAATTCCCAGCACTCTGAGAGCAATAATTCCTTCAAGTTACTTAAATAACCCAGCGAAGGCGGCAGCGCACACAACGAAAGGCTTCCTAAATGTAGAGCCTCCAAATCTCTTAGATTTCCAATTGCACTTGGCAATTCTTTTAAACCTGTACCCGTCATATATAATTGTTCAAGGGACCTCTGATGTGCCACTTGCAGGGGTAACACTTCAATTTTCCCACAATAGTGGAGATTTATGTACTCCAACGTGATTATATTTCCAAGCGATTCGCTTGAGATGGTTAAATTGCTGCATCTGTGCAAATCCAGAAACTTGAGCTTAATTAAATTCCCGAAGGAATTTGGAAGTCGCTCCAAATCCATACACCTTGACATTTCGATGTGTTGAAGACTGGTTAAATTCCCGAAGGAATTTGGAATAATCTTCAAATTGAAGCAGTATGAGATATTGATGTGTTGGAGATTGGTCAAGTTACCAAAGGAATCTGGCAGCCTCTCCAGATCGTGGAACCGATACAGTTCGATGTGTTGGAGGTTGCTTAAATTACCAAAGCACTCCGGTAGTGACTTTATTCCATGAAACTCCCTTAGAACCAAGGCCTTCAACGATCGCAGCTGACAAAATTCTTCTGGCAATTCTTTAAGATTCTCATTTCCACGGTAATCGAGAAAAATCTGTTCAAGGTGCTTAAGCCTTCCTATGGACTTCGGAAAGTTGCAGAGGGGAGCATCAATCTCCAACTCTCGCAACTGGAAAGGTGTCTGCAAAATGTTCATGTGCGTCAATTATAAGATATAAATATCTGTATAGGGTTAGAAATATGAGAAAGAGTAATTACAAAAAATACAACAAAAAAAAATACATTGTTTATTGATCACAATAATTATATATATATATATATACAGACATAAATTTCTGACTTCCCAGATTTAAAAATCATAACTACAATTTATATATAAAAGACAACTTCAACTTAGAAACTCTCAATAATAACCCACTGAAACACTACTTTAACTTCCATTTCAATTGGATCACAAAATCTCATAAATCGTTCGTTTTGAACCACAGAATTCGTTCATTTGCAGTATTGATGGTGAATAAATTCAGATAATAGTTCTAATTTACCTGCGATTCCCCTTCCCACAATGTTTCCAAAACTCTCCCTCGCATTTGTAAAACCCTTAAATTTTGCAATGGAATCCAGGAAGGCAGGGAAGTGCAGGGGCAGTCGTCCCACCGAAGCCATATGATCTCTGGTGACCGCGCCCTCATCATAATGTTTTCCAAGAGACCATAATCAGTGTTACGTAATTGCAACATACGACGCTGCAAACCCAAGTATTCATCATCAACTCTATCAGGTAGAACCATCTTAACCATATTGATTCCCCGAAGTCTCCGCAGTTCGGTTATTTCCTGTTCGGATTTGAACAGAGATGAAGAATTACAAAAATGTACACAGATTTCTATTTAATATATTAAAAAGTTTTGAATGATTGGGCACTTACAGAGGATTGCTGCAACTGCGTCTGCCAGATATGCATTCCCAAATCTCGAAGATGATCATGCATATATATATAATTTGTGAAAACTTCTACCAGACATCTATTCTGTAGATTTTGAAGCCCCAGCCTACCCTTCCAGCCCGATCCATCCCAGATTCTGATGGCCGTATCCCTGTTTCTTCCTACCACGAAACAGGCAATGTCTAGAAATATCTGCTTTTCCTCTGTATCAAGGGCGTCATAACTAATTTTCAGTGTTTTCTGTATCTCATTGGGAAGTATGCTTTGAAGTTTATCCAATTGGTCTTCCCAGTATGTTTTGTTAGTTTTCCCATGAAGAAGTGCCCCAAACACTTTCAGAGACAAGGGCAATCCATCGCATACTATTAAAAACTTAAGAACTAAAGATTCAAATCCTGGGACTGGATAGTCCTGGTTGAAGGCATGGGAGCAGAAAAGCTCCAAGGACCGGACTATATCAAGGCCAGTTAACTTGTAAATTGATGATTCTTGGACTCCTGAGCTCATGAGAACATCTTTATTTCGAGATGTAATCAAAATTAAACTATCTGACGGGACAACAGTAAGATCTGGCAAAAGTGCATCCACTTGATTCACATGATCAACGTCGTCTAAAATTATTAAGGCTTGACAAAATGAGAGACACTCCTTCAGCCTCTCTATGCCTTCATCCACACTGTCTATTGACTGATCTGATCCAGTTAAACTCTTAAGAAGTTTACTTTGCAATTTCTCTAACATCAGAGAGCTCTGTGCATTTTCTCTAACATCAGAGAGAAAGCATGATTTGTTGTATTGTGAACTTTTCCTATTGAAAAGTTCTTTGGCTAGGGTTGTCTTCCCTATTCCACCCAGCCCAACAATACCATAGACTGGAGGTTTTCCAGGTTGCTGTTCCTGCATTAAAATTCCATTTTCAAAATCTTCCATCTTTTCACCCAAACCCGTAGGATATTTGGCTACATGAAGGGGTCTTTTTTTCACTTTTTTCAACACCTGTTCAACTACCCGATCTAGCAACTCCCCTTCGTCGCTGTTGATATACAGGAAAAATAAATAGAACTAGTAAGAAACAAACTTCTATGTACATTTATACAACATAAAGTAATACAATACCCAGAGAAGAGGTTGGCTTCTAAGATCTTACCCGTTACATGCCTCCTGGAGATCGAAGCCGCTTATGTCTGCAACACTAGAAAGTGCACTTCTCCATTTTTCAATTGTGGCGGGATCATATCGCGACTTTTTTTTACGAGTTTCAGGGTCATATGTCTTCTTCTTTTCCAGTTTCTGTATGTCTTGAGCGTACTTTCCATCTTTGCCCCTTGTCCACCGAAGTTCTGCAGGTTTTACATGGTAGAACACGGGAATAATGGTTGCCCCGGATTCCAACATGAGGAGCAGTTCATCGAGACACCACCTCGACTCTGCATATCCAGGGGAAAATATCGCCACATGGACGGAGGCATTTCTAATAGCACCCACTATTTGATCTGTTAAACTGTTCCCCTGTTGCAGCTCCTGCTGATCCAGAAAGACCCTCAGTCCATGTGAAATAAGCCGACGGTAGAGATAACTGGCGAAGGTTTTCTTGACATCAGGACCGCGGTGATTTAGAAAGACATGGTAATAGTAGTTGTTGTTGGGATTAGCAGAGGTGGAGGATGATGCAGACATTGCCAAAAGAAGATTGAAATATATATAGATGGAGCTGAACGAAGGATTACAGATGCTATGCACGCAAATTGCTAATAAGAAGTCTATTTAAGAGATCGAAGAAAATTTGTGAGTGAACTACTCTGAAAACTTGAGCGGATTTGCAGAGATAAATATATAGACATTCAACAAAACCCTCGTTTATGTTCGCTGACACGCCCTCGTTCTCGTTCTGCCTCCTCTGTCTATAATTCCCGCCGCCCTTCTTCTTTTCTTTACTGAAAGTATAGGGGCCGTAAACCGCGTCTGAGGTATCTCTGTGCATCGGGCCCATGGGGTCAATACACAATCATGATGCCCTGCTTTACCGTTCACAACTCGGAATAATCGACTTTTTTCCGACAAAATCCTGCTGAAAAGCAAAATGGATCGATGTGCCCGTCTACGATGGAATTATTTGCCCGTCATGGGTGATTTGCCCGTCAAATACAGGGAAGAAAATTTCAAAACAGTGGAGTTTTTTTGGTTTGAAATTGTGAATATTGATGAGAGGTGCGAAAACTCTCAAATTTAATCATTATCTCTATTTTGAAATTCTAACTTACGACTTTTTTAACTCTCTTATTTTAATTTTTAATTACATTTTTTTCTCTTCGTTTTTCGTTTTTTCTTTTAGTTAAAAATGTAGAAAAACATAAATCGGAATTACAACCATTCTTCTTCTGCAGTAAATGGAATTTTTAATTTACAATTAATGTGTTACGGAAGGGATGGCAATTACGATGTCACCGAGGTTTTGTTGCAACCGCTGAACTTATGTGAATTGCAGAATTGAGCATCCGATTGGTATAAAGTGAATGAGTAACTTTACTCCATGGTTATTGAATGTCTGGAATTTGTAATCCATTAACTTTACTTTATGCCCATTAAATGTTTGGAATCAAGATGAAATACACGTTTTAACCAATCAATGAAAAAACCCATTGATTTGATATAAAATTATAAAAAAAATATAAATATAAAATTATTGATATTTTAAAATTAAAATAATAAATAGGCTAAAATGTTAGAAAGAAAAAAAACACAAATTATTTTAGAATAAAAATGTATCGAGTTAAAAAGCCAAACATTTTACACTCACGTCGGTGATGTTATTTTCGAAAAACACAGCAGTTTGGAAATTTCTTATGTAAATTATAATTATAATTAATTTGTTTTGTGTTCCACGTATATTGTCTGTGAATGGTCACACTTCTTGAACACCCCACCTGGCTTTGCTTTTTCTCGGAAAATTCTTCTATAAATTATAATTAATATTAATTTGTTTTGTGTTCCATGTATATTTTCTGTGAATGGTCACACTTCTGAAACACCCCCACATGCTTTGCCTTTTTCCTTTCAATTTCTCGATCTGCGAAGACGATGAAACACCTGCTGTTGATTGGACAACACTGGAGGGACGTGTTGCTTTAGTTATTATGCACCAGTTGTAAAGTGCACTATATGCTTGGGTAAATTTGATTCGAACAGACCTAGATACTTTTCTGAAGTGTGGACAATTTTTTTCCAATTTAATTTTAATATTTATTGATCCTTTTTAGAAATTTATAACACACATATTAAGGGTTTTGAGATTGGTAGATAGGTTGCACATCTAAATTGTATTTTCTACAATTTTAGATTTATTTTCTCCCATATATATTAATTAGTAAAATTATAATTTTATATATATATATATATAATTAGTGTTAATTTTTTATTTTTATATGTTAATTGGGTTTATTGGTATATATCAATGATTTGTATTAAAATTTTTGTGATATTTTCGTTTTGTGTAGATGGAAGGATTAGTTTACTAAAGTTGATTACGGTAAATATGTTTAGTGTAGGAATTTACAGGGTAAGTTCCTCAGACAGAACACCAAAGGACACCACTCACAAACAGATCACAGATCAATACACCAGTACTTTTGACGTGGTTAAAACCCTTAAAGAGCAAAACAGTCCATGGCTTGAGGACGTGGTTAAAACCCTCAAAGAGGGAAACAGTCCACGGCCTGAGCCAACACTGCTACTTCAGGCAATTTATTAATAAAATAATGAAAATTTACATAAGCTTCTCTCATGAAAGGTTAAACTAAAAATGACCCTCCATGCTCTTTAAATAGAGATCATGGACCAATCGGGTGTTAAGCCACGTATCAAGTGTGGGTAATACCTAGGAGAGAATGAACCGTCGGATCACTACATATCGTGACCGTCGGATTGTAAGTTACAAATGTACATAGTAAAGAAACACACTTTACCTAACTCTATACTAAACCAAGTTATACTTAACTATTTCCTATGTGTCGGAATATCCTAACATCCCCCCTTAAGAATAAGTATAACTTGGTCTAGTATAGTGTAACTAGGTTGCGATGGTCAACATATAGTTGACAATGGATGATATATATATATATATATATATAATTTGTTATTTTCTATTTTTTATATGTTAATTGGGTTTATTATTTAGATCAATTATTTGTGTTAATATTTTTGTGATATTTTCATTTTTTGTAGATGGGTAGGATTAGTCTACGAAAGTTGATTATGGCTAAATATGCTTGTAGCTTACCATGGTCAACATATAGTTGATAGTGGATGACCTTGATTTTTCACCATTATTTATAATTGACTATGATATATTAAGATTAACTATGGGTAAAACTGATTTGACCAATATAATCATAGTTGACCATAAATTTTCATAATTGGTTATTAATGATGGTAAACCATTATTAATTATAATTAACCATAATAATTATAATTAAATATAATTCGTTATAATTAACTAAAATTAACCATAATTAACTATAATTAATTTGATGATGATGATGATGATGGTTAATGTCCATTAAGACCAAACTTTGGTCTATCGGACCTAAAGAAACTAATTATTTAGTTTGATTTAAGATTTTATTCCTATGCTCAAAAAACTTGGAGAGAAGCCTCCCGGGCTCACTATAATTTTGACATTGTAAAAGGCCAGGAAGGTCAGTATTGCAACAAATATTATGAAACTGATATCTAATGTGGTTGTACGCGGGGCACTCTAAGAGGAAGTGATTTTCATCCTCGATGTTCATATTCTCACAAAGATGGTAGATCCTTTCCATCCATGGTGTTTTAGGAACTGTCCAATGACCTGTTTCACTATGGAGCTCATGAGAGTTTGTTCTAATCTTGGCTATATTAATTTTCTTCTTTGAGCTAGTTAAAACAGAGAGATACTTTTGATCTTCTAGGGTGGGGTTGATGACCTCCTTATAATATCTTAATTTTCTTTTAACTGATAAATCTTTCTCACACTGCATTTTTTCTTTGAACTTAGAAGTAACAGTACTTTTAATGTTATTAATGTTTTGCAATGCAAAATTCTCGTCGATCTCAGTGGTTTAACCAGGCCTTGGTGTCTTTATACCAACCTCATTTGAGCCTTAGGTGGTTTTTATAATCAACTATAAAAGCCAAAATCAACTATCACTAATTTTAATACATAATACTATATTTTAAATATAAATTTACATATAGAAAAGCTACAGATCTAAGGATGTATTTTCCAAAAATATACAAGTGGCACACCCAAAATATACTTTGGCGTTGTAATTCTTAATATACAAGATGGATTCTCCTTTAATTTCTTTTCAAGATTACTTGATCTCACCACCTTTATCAGATTCTCCTTAACTAGATGGGCAATGTACGGTAATTTCACTTGCAATACTTACAACGGAGCAAGTGTAGTAAATTATTAATTTTCTCGCATGGTTTGTGTGAGAAAATGGAAGAAGTTTTGATTAGAGATTAAAATTAGATCACAAGACAATTTATTTAAGTTTCTCCTGAACTAGAAAAAAACAATTAGAGTAAAAAATTCAGCATGTCCAACAAAATCTCCAACAAGGACAAATTATTTTGACTTCAGAAAATTGTAATACCTTCAAAATGATGCTAGAGAGGCTCTTCGAGAAGGAGAAAATCACAATTCAAGGCCTTCATAGTCATGAATTAACTCATTTAATTCAATGCGCACTTACAGAGTGCAAAAGAGCAAAATTAAGAAGTCTAAAACAAATTTCTTTTCGACTAATGCTTGGTTTGACAAGGAATGAAAAAAGGTAAGGAGAATGTGGAAAGACTCAAATAAGGATAACATAAATCTCAAAGCTTACAAGCAGTTATTAAGCAAGAAAAAGGTTGATTTCCCGGTTTCAAGGAGGGAAGAACTAATCTTCCTTGGGAAAAATAATCCCAAATTATTTTGGAAGGAGGTCCAACTAAGAAAGATATGAACTGGAAATAGTATTACAACTTCTAAATTGTTTGACTATGCAAGACAACTCTATGAGCAGGATCCCAAGGTTGACCCTTCCCCTTGGTCAACACTGATACTGAACTCTTCACGATGCAAGAGGTAGAGATGGGTATCAAGAAGTTGGGTGTTGGAAAAGAAAAAGACTTAGTTGAACTTCAAGAAGAATATCTAAAGTGGAGCTCAAAGATCCTTGCACCTCACATTACAAAAACTTTCAACGACATCATACGACAGGTGCTCCCCACAGATTGTACAACTAGTCTGGCAATACCTCTTTTCAAGAGCGGTGACGTCAATAATCCCTCCAATTATAGGTACATCATGATAAACCCTTTATTTGCAAAGCTCTTTGGAAGCATGCTAGAAAATAAAATTAACAAGTATGCAGAAGAAAGAGATAAGCCTACCAAAGGGAAAGCAGGTTTTTGACCTAAACATTCCACAGTTGATCATTGTATAACTTTAAGGCACATCATTGAAAAAGTTTGGGAGAAAATGAAGAAGTCTTTTGTTGCTTTGTTGATTTCATAAAAGCATTTGACAAGGTTCCTAGGGATAATCTTTGGCACATAATGGAGGAACTTAGGGTTCCTAAACATTTGATAGCAGTTGTGCATAGGCTGTATGAAGAGGTGAAAGTCAAAATTAGAACTTCAGTAGGAATTTCTGAAAGTTTTAGAAGTGATATCAGGGTCAAGCAAGGTTGCCCACTGTCTACTACCCTTTTTGGTTTATATATCGATAAGCTTGAGGAGTGGTTAAATTTGCAAGGGGGTGATGGTATCTATTTGTGTAAGTTTGTTATAAGGCTGCTTTTGTATGTAGATGATCTTATTTTGATTGCTAAATTGGCTCTTGGTTTGCAAGAGAACTTACTATCCCTTGAGCATTTTTGTAGAAGTGTGGGGATGAAGTCAATATCAACAAAACGAAAGTAGTGGTTTTCTCTAAAAAAAGAAAACATAACCAACATAAGTTCTACAAACAAAAATCTAAGTTGGGATGGTTGTAGAAAGAAAAGAACTTTGGGGGGTTGGAAATCATTTTATGCTTTCCAAAATAGGTGTACAGAGACAGAGTTATGGGACTGAAAATTTACCACTCAAACTCTTTCAACTTCTTGCGAATTTGGTGATTCTCTATGGTTGTGAACTATGGGCCAACAGTACATCCGACATGTAGTGGAGACAAATTGAGAAAATTCAGAAGCATTTGATTACAAACAAATTCAAGATTAAAAGTGTTGTTCCTTATGCTGCCTTGTCAAGTGGAACAAGGGTTTTTCCTATTGAAGCAATTTCTATGGTGCAAGTCATAAAGTATTTAAAAAAAAAAATGAGCAAATGGAAGAGAATAGATGGCCTAAGGCTATCTTTAATGATAGATTCTGCAAAAAAAAAAAAATGGATGCAACAAAATAACAAATGGTTTAGTAAATGGGGTATTTGTTTGAGCATGTGTCCCATAAACAACAAAGAGATAAAATCTTTTGTTATGGATAAGTTTCACACTCTTGGAATAAGGAGCTAGGAAGAAAGAAAAATTATTATATTGAAGTGTTTAATCCCACTCATAGTCATCAACCAAATGCACACATAGAGGCAAATATCTCTTGGAGAGCCAAAATTCTTATTGCTCATTTAAGGACTAATTCTCAAAAACTCCGTTGTGAAATAGGGTGCTGGAAAGACCAAAAGAAGTGTGGGAGGAAAGAGTATGCATTTTTTGTTCTTCTGGAAAAGTGGAAACAGAAAAGCATTTCATTTTAGAATGTGAGTGTAACATACCCCGGTAACCTCACATGTAAAAGCAGGGAGTTAGAATTTGTTTATACAAATTACCGGAAGTAATTATCCAAATCACAACTCCACATTCCTTATTAACCATTAGATATAATTTTCATTAGTACATAAAGTGAATTGCAATAGAGGGCAGTAAGTTGCATACCATTAACAACCACTACTGTAGTAATAACATAAACTGTCTCATGAACCTTGCATCTATTCATGATTTCCTTAACCATATTAATTAATCACTTTCTTGGACATTATGATTATCACATCAAATAAAGAATCATCATCATCAAGGATTCAACATCATCCAACTGAAACAATAAGCAATCACATCATTGAACATTGAAATACCCTGGAAAACCTGTAGGTGAAAACCAGAAAATGTTTAATCTTCTTATTAAACGCTCGTGAGGGTTTTCACCCCTCACTCAATGGCTTATAAGGAATTCCATCCCTTAACCATTGCTATAAAATTATTACAATGAATTATCATTAGGTTGTCACAAAACTAGCTAAAAGCTAATACATTTTCCATGAAACCCTTTACTTACATATCGCCACATGCAACATTCCTTGTGGCATGATTGTTCCAGCAATGTACGATCCTGCAACTCACACTCATCTGCATGGACCATTAATCCTTTTCCTGCCACAACGTTAAATATAATCTATGCCTTGCGCAAGTAATCCAACTTTACCTGCCCATGTTGTCATTATCAACATTGACATCATGATTACATTTATAAATAATCATCTAACTAGCATTTCCCTTCGCATAAGCACATATTCTTAGAGGTAAAAACACTAAGGCATTCCTTTGAAGGGACTAACTAAAACATCAATTATAATCTTCTTACACGAAAATTTACATAAACTTTATCAAAAGATCTAGTCCTTTAGCTTTTACTCTTGATGCATGCAAATATATAAAGCAATCTCACACAACCTGTAGTCTTTTCCTGCATGCGAATATATATCCTTTCTATTGAAAGCTAACACAAATCTCGTGTGCATACACATCTCATTCAACAAGAAACTAAAATAATAGTTATGTTAGCATGAAAGTAATCACATATCATTTTCCTAAAGAAAATGACTCAATAGTTTTTCAATCCATACAAAGAATATATCTCTATAACACATTGACTATACTTTGTGCATCCAATAGCTTATCATAATAGCCCTTCTATTCCCTTCTCTGGAATTCTACCATCATTTCATGCAACAGCTACATACTTCTTTATTAAAGGAGGTCATTATAACCCCATTTCTCTATCTTCCTATGAGTAAGTTTCTCATGCTTCCCTTTCAAGAAAATATTATAGATACCCATCTTTATGCTTAAAAATCAAGAAACAATAACAAGGTTAACTTACCCTTTTATGCACCAGAATCAAGAAAACAACCCAACTCATCTAGCAAGACAATCTTTTCAAGAGATTAATATTTTCAAGAAAGTTAACATCGATTATTATTTCCAAGAAAGTCAACATAATACTTTCTCTACGTACACCCAAAACCATATTTTCAACGTCACAATAGCTACCCTTATGCAAAATGTGTTTTTCCTAACACAATTACTTTTACTTCATTGCACATAATCTTTTTATGAAACAAGTATGGGTTCTAGTCCTTTTATGAACACTATTCATATGTGTCTTTTAAGGAAATAATATCTATTTTTGTTTTCAAGAGATCTACCATAAAGTCATTATTTTCATGCATGAAGAATGCACTCTTTTTCTAAAAAGTAACTATATTTATGTGTATATAAAACATATGTTTTCTTCAAGAAAGTTAGTATGATTATCTATGTGCCTAGAAGCACATCATTAGCAGTTTATATCATGCATGCAATGCATAACTATTTCACAAGAACTTCGAAATTAGCTAGCATCCCATTGTAATAAAGCATGTATCCCTTTTCAATAAAATCCAACTTAACTACTATTTCTTTTATATGCATTCTCTTTTCCATAAATGCAATAACTATTATTTTAATATGGGTTAACCTTACCCAAAATAGCTATTTCTATGTCAAAATAAACATACATTCATTTCAAATACTAACACAAACTCCTATATTTTCCAAGATTTGGCATAGATACTTATCTCTTCAGTGGCTCACTCCATGCTTCCACTGCATGCTTCCATCAAAATAATAAAACAATGTGCGGCAAACGTGCTCATCGTCTGGATATCTGACAACTACAACGGGGCAAATGCAGTGGTGTACATAGTAATCGCTGACGCTACCAAAGCGGCCCTTGTAGGTCTGCTTGGAGGCCCCCAAAACCCCAACTTCCCATGATAACGGCACTGAGGCCAAGCCTCTCTTTCACATTGGGGTCTTTCACGATGTGGATCTTAAAGGGTATGTGAGCATCGACCAGAGGCTGGGCAAGGGCGGAGGCCTTAGTCGATGTGAAGGCATCAAAATCTTCCTCAAGCTTCCGCTAGGACTCCTCATCATTGTTGTCCTCGACAGATATATTGATAGAACCCTAATCGGCCCCGTACAGAATGCTGGTCAGCCTAACATGGAGAAGGATCACGTTATTGCCCGAGCGGAGGTAATTAACCACGGCCCATTTCACTGCAAAGGCACTCTCGTCACTCAGATTCACTGCTATTGCGATCTTTCGATGAGCGCCCTGCTCATGATGTTCAAACCCAGAATCTGTCACTTATTTTACTCGACGGTGGTCACTTTCACATCATAGCGGTTTTGATTCCACCGCTCCACAATAATATATGGCTCCCTATCATAATCAATGGCGGCTATTAAGATGTAACCACCACTCCTTGCAACTCGTTGTTCATATGACGGTTCCCTCCTTTCTTGATCTCGTCCTTATCAAGAATTAGTTGTAACTGATTCGTAAGTTTTCAAATTACTATATCTCAACTAATTAATTTTACACTCAGTTATTTTAGGGATGTTACATACTCCCCCACTTAACAAGAACACCGTCCTTGGTGTTCATCTCTCGTTGGAACCTTAGATTTTACTCATGATATAACCATCTAAACCACACAAAATGTGATCCTTCCTCTTTTAAAATCAAAGATTTCATTCCAAGAAATGACAAAAAACAAAATAATAATGATATAATCATAAGAAAGATCAATAGTCATAAGCATTCATAACTGCAAAAATATGCAAGTTCTAATTGCCACCACTTGGCCCTTATTCAAATTCAAAAACCAAACTCTATATCAACTTACCATTACTTACCATCTACTCTTGAAAATCATGAGCACTTTCACGTAAGCATTTTAATAGTGGTTGGACAACCCATCAACCCTCCATGGTAAGTAATCCTGTAATGTTTGACAAACAAATTCAATCGCATTAGTCACAATATTCTGAGTCAAATGAAATACTTTTAACTATCCATCAATCGTGCAATGTTAGATGATATTTAATTCACAGTACTTTTACAAGTACTTAAGAGCTCATCACTGCTCCACATGCACACTGAATTAATTCTCACTAAAGACATCCACAGAGTACTTCTAAAAGTACCAAAAGAGCACCTAGCTCTCTAATCATCAAAACAGTCAATCACTGCATCAAGTAAAAATTGTCTTAGCCCCTACTAAGATGTTCACAAGATTAATAATACGATAAAGGAATTAAAATTTCCAATAACTCCTTATTGAGCACTAAGCTCATTTCCTGTTAAATGTGCATAACATATTTTACACAACTATATATAGAATTTTTAACATAACATATAGCTGATTAGTTAATTTCTTTAGCTATGAGAACCACAATAGGCTAAATAATTCCCAACACATGGGAACTGGGTTCCACAACCAAATCAAGTCATTTTCACATCCAAACAGTTTCTTTGATAGAGACTTTACCAGGTCCAACATGGAATTCCACTGGCCAACCAGCTCAAGAATTCCAATGACCACATAGGGTCCAATATAGGATTCCTCTTAGCAGCGTCCTGCCTATTCCTCTGACAGCATCCCATCTATGAGGAATTTTGGGCCTCCTCCAACAGGCTCCAAATCAATAGAGTTGCCTCAGTATTTTTACCCTCTTCACCATCTTGGCCAACTCTTTTCCCTTATTGAGATAATTTATCTCTAGGGAGAGAAAATTTGGGTAGACAAGTACCATCAACCCCTTCGAGTAGGTAACTGCCATCAACCCAAGGCATTCTAGCCTTTCACAACTATCTACAACTGTCTAGCATGTTAACTTTCTCTTTTATCACTCTTCCTCAAGCAATTTACATAATGATCCATATGAACATTATCATTAACAAAACAAACATGCATGTACACCATGCATCTACACTTAACCCTCATCATGGGTCCACAACATCTAGATTGATGGGAAACATATCTATCATACATGTTGTATGCATTTAGATTTTCCAAATAACACAATTCATGCATATCATATAACATTATTCTTTCTCATTTATGATTGCAATTCTCATTGCAACATTTTACGTGACGAGTTTTTCTTGTTGCCATTAAGCTACCACTACTTAATCCCATCAACAACGTTAGTTATACATATGCATCATTTAACAAGTATTCACTTCCCAAATCTTTTTAGTTTGCGGCACAATACTATCATGCATAAAAGTATATGCAAATATTTATTACTGTGTAAATGCCAATGATAGTTGAGGTAACAATCTAAACATTTCCAATTTCCCACAATGTATTGCCATCAACAAACTGATACAAGAAGTAACTACCATAATCACTTGTTTGCGAATTGTGATAAGCTTAAATCAAATTCAATTCACGCACATAAGTGCTATTAGTTAGTCATACAACACTAACCAATCACAACTACCATTCATCTTAATGGAACCATGGCAAAACTTAATCAAAAATTAGTTATTACAATCAAGTCTCACTACTTGACTCATTGCATATTTTCAATATCTAAAGGGGTTCTTCTAATGTCCTTTTAAAAAAATTTGTCATCCTATTCAAGGATGTTCCCCATAATTTATATTCATGCATTGACTCATTAAATTTCGTTCATTGTAACTTCAATCTTGTTCAATAAATGCATCATTGTTATTTCCATATTTGCAAATCAAAAGTTGGTAGTTGATTGTCACTTTCCTCAATGAGTGTTCAATATTGTTCTTAAGTGCGACAAAAGTTTTATTGTCTTTTATCCTTATCAGGAATCCAATGTCTTGAACATAGTTATGCAACAAACTTTATTACTTACTACTCAAAGTAGTTATAAGCAAAAATCACACTTATCATGTCAAAAGTAGTGTACTACATAAATCAATATGTAGATTTTTAAACTCATACCTGAGTTAATGCCTACTGGTAGTATACCTCAATTCTTTTCCGCTTACCAATTCCCAAAGGCGCCAGTGTTGCAACCTTTAGCTCTGATACCACTTGTAACATACCTCGGTAACCTCACATGTAAAAGCAGGGAGTTAGAATTTTTTTATACAAATTACCACAAGTAATTATCCAAATCACAACTCCACATTCCTTATTAACCATTAGATATAATGTTCATTAGTACATAAAGTGAATTGCAATAGAGGGCAGTAAGTTGCATACCATTAACAACCACTATTGTAGTGTAATAACATAAACTGTCTCATGAACCTTGCATCCATTCATGATTTCCTTAACCATATTATTTAACCACTTTCTTTGACATTATGATTATCACATCAAATAAAGAATCATCATCATCAAGGATTCAACATCATACAACTAACACAATAAGCAATCATATCATTGAACATTGATATACCCTGGAAACCCCGTAGGGTAAAAACCAACAAACATTTAATCTTATTATTAAACGCTCGTGAGGGTTTTCACCCCTCACTCAATGGCTTATAAGGGATTCCATCCCTTAGCCATTGTTATAAAATTATTACAATGAATTATCATTAAGTTGTCACATAACTAGCTAAAAGCTAATACATTTTCCATGAAACCCTTTACTTACATATCGCCACATGCAACATTCCTTGTGGCATGATTGTTCTAGCAATGTACGATCCCGCAACTCGTACTCATCTGCATGGACCATTAATCCTTTTCCTGCCACAACGTTAAATATAATCTATGCCTTGCGCAAGTAATCCAACTTTACCTGCCCATGTTATCATTATCAACATTGACATCATGATTACATTTATAAATAATCATATTAACTAGCATTTCCCTTCGCATAAGCACATATTCTTAGAGGACAAAACACTAAGGCATTCCTTTGAAGGGACTAACTAAAACATCAGTTATAATCTTCTTACATGAAAATTTACATAAACTTTATCAAAAGATCTAGTCCTTTAGCTATTACTTTTGATGCATGCAAATATATAAAGCAATCTCACACAACCTGTAGTCTTTTCCCGCATGCGAATATATATCCTTTCTATTAAAAGCTAACACAAATCTCTTGTGCATACACATCTCATTCAACAAGAAACTAAAATAATAGTTATGTTAGCATGAAAGTAATCACATATCATTTTCCTAAAGAAAATGACTCAATAGTTTTTCAATCCATACAAAGAATATATCTCTATAACACATTGACTATACTTTGTGCATCCAATAGCTTATCATAATAGCCCTTCTATTCCCTTCTCTGGAATTCTACCATCATTTCATGCAACAGTTACATACTTATTTATTAAAGGAGGTCATTATAACCTCATTTCTCTATCTTCCTATAAGTAAGTTTCTCATGCTTTCCCTTTCAAGAAAATATTATAGATACCCATCTTTATGCTTAAAAATCAAGAAACAATAACAAGGTTAACTTACCCTTTTATGCACCAGAATCAAGAAAACGACCCAACTCATCTAGCAAGACAATCTTTTCAAGAGATTAATATTTTCAAGAAAGTTAACATCGATTATTATTTCCAAGAAAGTCAACATAATACTTTCTCTACGTACACCCAAAACCATATTTTCAATGTCACAATAGCTACCCTTATGCAACATGTGTTTTTCCTAACACAATTACTTTTACTTCATTGCACATAATCTTTTCATGAAACAAGTATGGATTATGGTTCTTTTATGAACACTATTCATATGTGTCTTTTAAGGAAATAATCTCTATTTTTGTTTTCAAGAGATCTCCAATAAAGTCATTATTTTCATGCATGAAGAATGCACTCTTTTTCTAAAAAGAAACTATATTTATGTGTATATAAAACATACGTTTTCTTCAAGAAAGTTAGAATGATTATCTATGTGCCTAGAAGCACATCATTAGCTATTTCTATCATGCATGCAATGCATAACTATTTCACAAGAACTTCGAAATTAGCTAGCATCCCATTGCAATAAAGCATATATCCCTTTTCAATAAAATCCAACTTAACTTCTATTTCTTTTATATGCATTCTCTTTTCCATAAATGCAATAACTATTTTTTGAATATGGGTTATCCTTACCCAAAATAGCTATTTCTATGTCAAAATAAACATATATTCATTTCAAATACTAACACAAACTCCTATATTTTCCAAGATTTGGCATAGATACTTATCTCTTCAGTGGCTCACTGCATGCTTCCATCAAAATAATAAAAGAATGCGCGACCAGTGTGCTCATCGTCCGGATATCTGACAACTACAATGGGGCAGACGCAATGGTGTACATAGTAATCGCTGACATTGCCAAGGCGACCCTTGTAGGTCCGCCTGGAGGCCCCAAAACCCCGACTTCCCATGATAACGGCACTGAGGCCGAGCCTCTCGACCTCTAGGCAGAGCCTCTCTTTCATATTGTGGTCTTTCATGATGTGGATCTTGAAGGGTATGTGAGCATCGACCAGAGGCTGGGCAAGGTCGGAGGCCTTAGTCGATGTGAAGGCATCAAAATCGTCCTCAAGCTTCTGCTAGGACTCCTCGTCGTTGTTGTCCTTGACAGATAAATCGATAGAACCCCAATCGGCCCCGTACAGAACGTTGGTCAGCCTAACATGGAGAAGGATCACATTATCGCCCGGGCAAAGGTAATTAACCATGGCCCATTTCACTGCAAAGGCACTCTCGTCGCTCAGATTCACTGCTATCGCGATCTTTCGATGAGCGCCCTGCTCCTGATGTTCAAACCCAGAATTTGTCACTTATTTTACTCGATGGTGGTCACTTTCACATCATAGTGGTTCTGATTCCACCGCTCCACAATAATATATGGCTCCCTCTCATAATCAATGGCGACTATTAAGATGTAACCACCGCTCCTTGCAACCTGTTGTTCATATGACGGTTCCCTCCTTCTTGATCTCATCCTTATCAAGAATTAGTTGTAACTGAATTGTAAGTTTTCGAATTACTATATCTCAACTAATTAATTTTACACTCAGTTATTTTAGGGATGTTACAGTGAGACCTTCAAAGACAACAGGGAAAGTTATGCAGATATGTTGGCATCTAGCTCTTGGGATAATCTATTTAGCAAGGGGTTTGTCGAGAAGTTGGGAACATTTATTGTGAACCTTCATAGAAAAAGGGTCAAATACATCAAGCAGATGAAGAAGCAATTTGTCCCATAGGCTATCTTTAGCCTCGTGGACGTTAAAATAATCTCTTTCTTTCTTTCTTTATTCTTTCTCCAATTCTCGTTTCATTTCCCTTTCAAGATTTCGAGCGACGTAGTGAGAATGGACAAACACTACATGATGAGAAACGAGCTTGTTAAAACAATATGGATTCTACATCACTTAATAATCTCTTATCTGAGTTGAGATGTTTTTGCCGATGATTAAAGCCACCCATATCCATGCTGATCTTGGGTGTAATTGTTTTTAACATTTTTAATAATTTTAATTTTTTGGATTTGGGTATGTTTTGTTCCAGAATTTTTGTAGTTATGTAAATGGTGCAGCCAAGGAAATATTAATAGATATCAATTTATAATATATTTTAAATTATTAAAAGTTAAAAAAAGAAAAAGAAAATTAACTAAATTGCAACTTAATTTTAAATTAATATTAATAATATTATTCTCATTATTAATAATAAAGGTAATTAATATATAAGTTAACACATTTAAAAAATATTGAACAAGTTTTCTATCTATTAATATTTATCCCCACTTTACCATGGTGATGTTTAATTTGGAAATAGACATTATTACAATACCATGGGTCAATATCATGACCTATTAATACAACATGACCAAAAAACCATAAGTCATTTCATGTGATACTTCTTTATATGGAATTTATTTTTAGTTAATCATTTTAATTAAAAGAACAAAAAAGGAATAACTACTTTGAAAATAAATATCTATCTTTGATTTAGGTACACTATTCAAAATATTCTAAAATATTCCATCGAAATTAAGTTTTTTTTTTTTTTTTGTAAGCTGAGGTGGAACTCTTTCTATTACTGGATAGAAAATAAAACATTACATAGTATCAAAAATATTGAAGACCCGCCCACTTGGGGAAACCGGGTACTTAATCCATCTATAGTTTTTGATGGCCGCCCAAAAGTAAAAGGCCCAAAGTCTGTTAATCTTAGCTAAATAGACAAGGCAGTCTTGAGATTTTCTAATACTACTAGTCTGCAAGAAGTATATATCTCTATCTATATCATGCAAAAAACTGTAACTAGAAAGACTATGAGTTTTCCTGAACATATCTCATGTCAAACATTGTCCATTGCTGGTTGCTGACTTGCTCCTCTCTCTGCATCTTGTTGGTCTCCCTTCAGCAGCTGATGAATTGCGTCCATCTTCTCCTCTTGCCTCTCCATGGCAATGCGGATGAAACTTAATTCTCTGCGCATATCAGGGTCTCCCTGGGCAAGCTCGACCATCTCCTTAGCAACTTGCTCTAGGGCCTTTGCCAGCAGCCTCTTCATAACCCAGTATATGTGCAAAGATTGTTTAAATAAGGACATTCTTCCCCTGGTATGTCCTGGATCATGAAGCAGGAACTCCCAATCCTCCATTTCATCTTCAGATTGGTCCTGGAGAGACTCTTCCTCCAGGTACTGCATAATTCTTCTAACTGTTGGGTTAGTGTTTCGCTGATAGGCCCTTTCTGCCCGCCGGACTCTGTGATTCACCGTCCTTCTTGTCTTTTTAACAGGTTTCGTGTCCTGCCTGGAGTTCTCTCCTTCCTCATGCGTCCTCCTACTCTGTCCCCGGCCCCTTTTCCTGCTCGAGTCCGCACCTCTGCCGGGGCCCCTCTCTCGTTTTCTCATGCCATAACGACGAACCTTCACCTCCTGCGGAGCAGGGTGGTCATTTTCCATCTGGTGACACTCCTCACCTGCTAACCTGTCCTGAGAAAAAGACCGCACGTTCCCCTCGCCTCGGGGCAGCTCCTCCTCAGACTCGTCCTCGATCTCCCAGATTTCAGTTGGTTGATCTTCATTCATAATTCCCTTTCCTTTCCGGCTCTTATTCTCAACAGTTGAATTATGCTGCTCCTCTGCCTCCCTGGTTCTCTGCCTTGTTTCCATGTTACCCACAGATCTGTCGCAGAGAAATCTCTGGTGCCCGGAAACCTTTATCTTAAAATGTTGTCTCTCCGCAGAAATGTCCGCACCTCTCCAAATTAGGAAACAGCTAAATGACTGATCTTCCTTCCCCGTTTGGGTATATATCAGATTTCTGTCCTCATCGTACACCTTTGGATCGAATTTCGTTTGCCGCCGGTTGCTTTCCGGGGTGACGTTTTCTTTGGCCATCATTCCTTGATTAATATCCGCTGTCAAGAGGTCTGACAGACCGCTCCACCCTCCTCTAAGATCTCGATCATTTATTGCTTCACCTTGGATGTGATCCTGGGCCGTTCTCCACGCACGCCGCCACTGTACTGCCCTGTATCCTATGATCATATCTCTTCTCTGCCCCGACTGATCTAGGTTCATTACTCGGGACCTCCACGTCCTCTCATTGCTCCAGCTCATTGATCCTCGTGTTTCCGCTTGTAGCTTGATCATGGTCTGCATTAATTATTTCTGCCAGGTCCTTCCACTCCCTGTTCCCGCACACCGCTCTCCATTGATTATCCACCGTGCTGCCACGACCTCTACATCCCCAGTTCGCCAAGAAATCGGCCGCCTGATTCCCCTTCCTTCTAACGTGATTTATTATTTTGTATTCGATTCTTTTCAATAGGTCTGCGATTTCCTGGACAATTCCAGCCGTACGCCAGCTGTTTGTGACCTTCTCCCAGTCTCGTCCATTACTGAGCTTCCTCAGCATTTCAACCGCAATCTGAGAGTCTCCAGCAATTTCTAAATTGGTGTAACCATTTCTTACAGCGATTCGCAATCCCTGGTGAAGAGCCCAAAACTCTGCCTCGTTATTTGTCATTTCTCCACCCCAGTCTGCGAAAATCCACCTTACCTGCTTGTTACTATCTCGGAAAATGCCTCCAAAACCAGCTTCGCCCGGGTTCCCCTTCGAGGCCCCGTCGAAGTTTAATTTGATGAAGTTTTCTCTGGGATAGCTGAATTTATCGGGGCTTTGAGTCCGCATATCATGTCGGGAGTTCTGCTTGTGATGGACCATCTCAAACTTTAGATTTAAATTGTTCAGGATTCCCTCCTCAACCTGGTTTGCCTTCCAATCCTCCCCATCCCACTTTTCAACCAGGATTGTTTCCCGCATTAACTTGACTGCTCGTCCCCAAATTACTTCCGGATCCTTTGATATATTCTGGAATACTCTGCGATTCCTCTCCTTCCATATCATCCAAAGCACAAACCCTGAGATGAGATTCCACGCTCTTCTGACCACTTTACATTGAAAAACTTCCTTATTCCATTGAAAAACCATTTCATTGAATTCACTGGGGGCTATCTCGGATTTGCCAAATATTCGTTTAGTGTTCATCCACAGATTCTTTGCGAACGGACAGTTAATCAGAAGGTGATTTCTGGTCTCCACATCAGTGTTACATAGACAACACCTCGATGGGCCATTGAAGCCTTTTTTTTGGATTCGATCCCAGGTTAAAATCTTATTCTTAGTTGCCAGCCATATGAATATGGAGACTTTCGGCCACCAATTACTTTCCCATATAATTTTCTAGTCTAAATTCTCTTCACCTCTGGTTTGGGTATCAGTTAGGTAGTAAGCCTCTTTGGTGGTGAAAGAGCCTTTCATAGAATTCCCCCACCTGAGGATATCCTTTCCAGTGCGTGCTCTAATTTTCCTGGATTCTACCTCTTTCCTGTAGGCTTCTTGATGGTCTTGGCTAAGCTCCCTGTCCCACTCAGTCGGATCAGTCCATATTCTCCAGCTTCCTTCCGGGTCATTAGCTTTCCAATAGTCTCTGACGCATGTTCGATCTCCTTCTATTCTATCCCGAATCTGTTGAAGCCTCTGAATTCTACTCATTCTTTCTTTCTGTTGCCACTTATCCTCCCAGAAATTGGCTTCTTCTCCACCTCGAATCTCCCAGAAAGTATGCTTTTCAACCAAATCTCTGTTCTGATGAGCTAGGTCCCAAATTGTTGACCCTTTGGGGGTTTCTCTCAGTCTTAAGATCTCAACTGTGGAGTCAGGCATATTGTATTTTGTTTTCCATATGGCTTTCCAAAGATCATTGCCCTCCCTAAGCCAGCGCCACCAGAGCTTTGCTCCCAATACTCTGTTGAGAATTTCAGGGTCCCTCAGCCCCAAACCTCCTTTTTCTTTTCTCTCTGTTAACTGATTCCAAGAAACTAAGGCCCATTTTTTCTTCTGGTTAGTCCCTCCCCATATAAAATTTCTAATGATCTCTCTAATCTTTGCACATACTCCTAAAGGGGCAGCCATTATCGACAAGGGGTAAATGGGGATAGCTTGAAGGACTGATTTTGCCAGAACTATCCTTCCTGCTATGTTTAAAACTCTAAAGGCCCAGTTTGCTATTTTGTTTCTCAGCCTATCCAGTACTCCTTGCCAATTTTTCATTTTTTTGGAAGTAAAGTCCAATAAATTACCCAAGTATTTCGTAGGCAGTTCTCCTCTCTTAAAGCCCAATAATCTTATAAGGTGGGTTTTGACCTGATCCACTGTAATAAATATGAATATACAGGATTTATCTCTATTGATTTCCAGACCAGAAGCCTCAACAAATAAATCCAAAATTCTTTTAAGATGTCTTACTTCTTTGACAGTTGGTTCCCCGAATAACATGATATCATCAACGAATTGCTGATGAGTTAAGGGCAGATTATTTCCCCAGAGCTTAAGACCTTTGATTCTGTTCGCTTCTCTTTCTTTTTTAATAAAGCGACCCAGACCTTCGGCTGGTAGAATGAAAAGAAACGGAGATAATGGATCTCCCTATCTAATTCCTCTAGAAGCATTAAATGTTTTCGAGGGAGTTCCATTAACAAGAATGGAAAAATTTGGAGAAGAAATCAAGCTATGAATCCACTTGATCCACCTCCTATTAAAACCAAAACTTTTCCATCGAAATTAAATTCTTACCATCTACTTATAATAAAATTAAAATTTTGCAAGTCTTATTTTAAATAAAATTTTATTTTTGATAGTCCATGATGCATTGGATAGACAAAACATTCTATGGAAATAAATCCTTACCATCAACTTAATACCGATTGATAATAAAATTAAAATTTTGAAAGCCTTATTTTAAATAAAATTTTATTTTTGATAGCCCACGGGATCTTGGATATATGGTGGTCGGTGATCAGATGCTCTGTTAAAGTACTCCTTGATATGAAGTCACTTGTTCAATTCCAAGGTGCTTTGTTAAGTTACTCCTTGATATGAGTCAAAGGTTCAATTCCTTACCCTAATCGGAATGATATTAGTCCCAACAAACTTATAAAAAACAATAAATA
The DNA here is from genome assembly GCA_031772625.1 of Pinus tabuliformis. NCBI lineage: Eukaryota > Viridiplantae > Streptophyta > Pinopsida > Pinales > Pinaceae > Pinus > Pinus tabuliformis. The sequence continues at coordinate 63,000,912 of CM062806.1, forward strand.
TAAATTATCACATTTTTTATCTTAAAATTTATTTAATATATAACATTTTATTTTAATGGAGTTTAAAAGTTATAACATTATAAAATGAAAAAAATTGTTTTAAATTTTTTTATTATTTTTTAAAATCCAAATTAAAAAAATAAAATAAAATTGTATAACAAACCAACTTCCAATCCATCTAAATTAAATATGCTAAAACTAAGAGAAAGGGGTATTTGGTCCTCTTGACTTGGAACCGTAGAGACGTCATTAGCCACGATGATAGACGCTTGTGAGGGTGAAGTGTATGCGGAAAACTTGGGTTGAAATGAGACGAGTTTCGGACATTCCTAAATCCTCTATGTTTAGGATAAGTATTGCAAAATTGTGGTTGTGATTTTTTTCCTATTTGAATTTTAATGGTAGTTGTTATATGGGTATTTTTCTATTATGTAACTTAGGATTGCAAGCCATAGGCTTGAGATCAAGTGGTATTAGAGACCCTTAGGCATAGGAGAATTTTAATGAAAAGAGAGGTGGGTAGAATTGTACCCATGTGAAGAAGGGAAATTTTGTAAAACACTAACGGTAATGAAATTGTATAAATGTACACTACTCGAACAAGTGAGTTATGGTGGGTATTTCTATATAAATTAGTGAGTGAAGTAGTCTTTCCTTATAAGATTGAGTACACAATTACAATATCAAAGTACAATTGGTAGATGTCATGGAAAGTAAGTTGGTGAAGATATATAAGAAGAGTTTGAAAAAATGCCATAGTGGATGTTGTAAGAGAAGGCAAAATTATAGATGAAAAAAATAAATTGATGGTGATGATTAGAGAGAGACGTTAGGATATATTGGAAATTATAGTAAGGTATGAAGAAGAACTTTTATAGTGAGGTAAAACTAAAAGAGAGAATGTTAGTTCAAAGGTAATGGAAGATATTTCCAAGATTTTGCAATAAATGATGAGGAAGATGGATGCATGTAAATTTTCAAATAGAGGGGAAGGATCATAACCAAACTGATCCAAAAGAGTAGTAATTATGATGAGGAGGATGTCCAACAACAAAAAAATGGGGACGTAAGTTTTATGGAATTTTTGAAAAATAGTAATTGGAGAAATAGATTGATGAATTGGAATAATCACTTGAGTGTAGCGAGATCAATGAATCCGAAAGAGTGAAGATTATTGATAGAATATTAAGGAACCATTTATATGATTAGTTTTAGTATTGGAAAGGGGATTAAAACTAGGGAGGAAAAGATAAGATCCATAATTTAGAGAAGATAATCATGAAATTGATAGGTGAGTTTGTGATTTTTATTATACTTTAAAAATGAAGAGAACACAAAAATTGAAGTGGAAGAACATATGTGGAGAAGAAGAATTTGAATAATTTTGTAGCATGGCCATGACAATGAGTTTTGTATGAGATATTGAGCAGATTATCATGTATTGTTGTGTATGCTTAAGATCTATCTATTGAAAAGAAGAAAAATGAAGAGAATATACAACTGTCAAAAGAGGATTATTATTTGTCTTTGAGGATTGAGGAGAAAATGAAGCGAAAGCATGAGGGAAGGAAACAAGTTGAAAAAAGGGTAGAAATTTGTTTGGTTGTGGTTATGAATAACGTTGACTGTGATAGTGGGATTCATGTTGTTGGGTACACTAACGAGGAAAGTGTAACTAAAATGAATGATAGCATGCTAAAATATAGTGAAGATGGATTTTTAGTAGACGATTGCATGGAGAAATTTTAGGTAAAAGAGTTTGTGTAAACAAACCGATAAGTAATGACAAAGTTGTCAGTAAGAGATGTTTCAATAGTGAGTGATGTTGCAATAGAAGGTGGTATTGTAGAAGAAAGTGGTATTACAATAATGGATTTCTATGGAGATGATGTTTCCAAAGATATAACAATAGAAGACATGTAGATGGGAATGCTTGATTTCCATAATTTTTTGTATGACGATTTTGTTCCAAGTCAAGTGGAATGTGCAAAAAAAGAAAATAAAGTGGAGAAAACCAAAGGAAAGATCTCATAGTCAAAGAAAAGAGTTTTAATGGAAAAGAATAGAGACGATGTCGTAATGAACAAAGTTTTTTTATAGATATCAAATAGTCCAAGAGATTTGGAATACAGTAAAATAATCCATTTTAGGAATAAATGTATGAATGAAGAATATGGTTAGTTACAAGTGAGGGTCATGTTTATATAATAGGAAAGGTGCGCCTTCATGAATATTCATGTCCTTTGGGACATGTATCTTCAATAACTTATTATTAATTAATCATTATTATTATTATTTATAATTTTTTTATATGTTATATTCATAACATTTCCTTCCCCTTCATGCACACATTCCTTCCCATTCTGGATGAGGTTATGGGTTTAAAGCATAGCTTTGACCAGATTTTTGTATGTCACATCTCTAGGGAAAGGAACTCCATTGTCCACTATCTCTCTTAGGTGGGTGCAGAGCAGAACTTGGGCACATGGAAGATTATCAAACAGGATGGAGACACTTACTATGAGTACATCGACAATCCTTTTATACAAGGCCTACAATTGGACCTATGATTATTTTAGAGTTTTTTTTTTTTTTTTTTTTCATATGAGAACTTTTTGGAGGGAAATTCTGCTTATTTTTAACTTATGTATTTAAATACTAGCTATGTTTATAAATAGTGCTATGACTAGTCTGCTATTTTTGGTGGATGGATATTTACAAAACAATTTTTTTGAGTGCAAACCAATGCATATACAAAAAAGGAATTTTCAGCTCACTTAATGAAAATTATGGTTTTTTTTTCGAGAAAAAACAAAAGAATAAAACATTGGCTTGCCCTTTAGGAGAACTTTATCCTCAAAGCTTATTGTTGAAAAGGTGTGTCATCCATTTCTTTGTCTTGTATCCTATTCACATCTTTTGGAACTCTTCGAGTTTTCATCTTTGATGATACAATATGATAGGATCCTCCAAGTGATAAACATAATTTTCAAATTGGAAGGGATCTAACCATCCTAAATCAATCTTCTACTTTAGATGAATTTTTATTATATGGCTAAATTATGCTAACATCAGTAGTATTCAAAACATAATTCCATTGTTTCCTTCATGTATGATGCTGAGACCTTAAATAATTAAATTTTATGTTTTTATGATGAGGATGTTGATAAATATTTCATGTGACTGATTTTCCCTCATCATGCTTTTGGAAATTTATTGATTTGTTTGAAGTACATATGTCGCTGAGTTGATTACGAGATATCCTCTTGGACTTTCTGTCATTTGAACTACAACATCCAAGTATGTCTTCACTTCAATTAGATTTGGAATTTTATTATCTGTGAGATTAATGGGATCTACGTTTATTCCCTTTTGTTCAATTTGGACTACTACATACGAATATTTTGATGTTTCTTTTGCGATAACTTTTTTGAATTTGTTATTCAATAATTTATTATCATTTTAAAGTTTCCTAATCTGAGTAAGCATATTTTAGTTATGATTTTTTAACCATGAAATGATCCAAACTTAAACAGGAACACAACAAATTATAGATATAATCATAAACACAAAGATGCAGTAGAAAAACACTTCATTTCATTAATAGAAAAATACTGAACTATGCTTACAAACAGAATGGAAATAAGATAGCTCGGGCGATGGTATCTTATCTCTGAGAAGAGATGTGGCAACTACAGGGCTCTGAATAGTGTTACAGTGAGGCTGAAGGGCCTATTTATTATTGGAAAACATGAGAAAACCCTAAACAACCAAAAACCTAACCCCAAGAGATGTAACACCAAGAGTTCGTGGGCCTCATTGGGGTTAGTTGGGCAGCCAACTTCCCGGGGTCGTAAATTAGTCATATTATCTCCGTGTGGCGCTTATGATACCTTGTTGGAAAGGTCTCACCGAGTACTATAGGTTTCACCGCAAGCCCCTTCCAATGGTTATGTGACTGCCATGGGCCCCTTCCAACAGTTATGTACCTGCCGCGAGCCCCAAAAAAATGTCGTTTAGGGGGTCAAAACTGCTCCGGAAATCCAGGACCTGAAAAACTGCTAAAAATAGTAAATGTTGAAATGAATAAAGAAACAGATGAAACTGACTGGGGGGTCTAGGTGGAATAGGAGGGTGGCCACCAATATCCACCTGGATCATTCCTCCCCCCTTAGGAATCAATGGTCCCCATTGCATGCAGAGCCTCCATGAGGTGAGGAAATTTCTGTTGAACCTAGTCCCTAGTGAACCACTTGCCTTAGTGAAGGAGTTGGCCTTCTTTGACAACTCGATATAACTATATCTTCTGTTGGTGAGTGTTCTTGATATGTATGTCCATGATATGATCAGTTGTGGCTTGTTCCATGCAGTCTGGGTTGAGCTTTGTTGGTGTGAGTTGTTCTGCAATGTCAGATGTGTCCAACAATGGTGGAAAGTATGGCCGAAGGCGATCTACATTGAACACTAGGTGCAGACCAAGGAACGATGGGATGCTGAGCTCGAAGGCATTGTCACCGACGACCTTGGTGATGGTGTATGACCCATATCAGAGTGGGTGAATCTTGCGTTGGGGTCCAGCAAGGTGCTCCTTCTACAAATGTAGCAAAACTTTGTCACCCAACTAGAACTTGTGCGACACTCGATGTTGATCATGGTACTGCTTTTAATTAGCATTGGCTTTGTCCAATATATCATGGAACTATTGGCGAATGTGTTGAATGTGCTCATTGAAGCTGTTAGGCCTTTCATCTTTGGACTGAACATAAGTTGAATCTACCTGAGTGGCTGCAAATGGTATGGCTACATCAATGGGGCATAATTGCTAAAATCCCAGCCCTACCTGAAAGGGGTTGTGTCATGTTGAGTTTTGGAGAGCTCTATTGTCGCTGTGTTGGACATAGGGGAGACTTTCATCCCACGTTTTTGGATGCTTTTAGTTTTGCATGCGCATAATGTGTACGATCATCTAGTTGAGAACCTTGGGGATGGAAATTCGTGGACTTAGTAAGTTTTGTATCTAGCATCAACCAAAGACTTGACCAAAATGCACTCAGGAATTTGTTGTCCCGATCTGAGAAAATGGACCGTGGGATCCCAAAGTGTACCCACACTCGCTCAAAGAAGAGCTTAGCAGTAGAATTTGTTGTGATACTCTTCTTACAAGTCGCCATGATGGAAATCCTAAAGAATCTGTCGACCACCATGAAAACGCAATCATTGTCTGCTTAGTAGAAGGAAGACCCGACATGTAATCCATGGAGACAGATTCACAAGGCAGGCTAGAAGTAGGTAGAGGAGTATATAGGCCTTGATTCTTGATGGTTGGTTTAGCAATGGTGTAGGTGGTGCAAGATCTGATGTACTTCCCAACATCCTCATGAAGTTTCGGCTAATAAAAATACTTTTGCAATATCGCCGTTGTTTTCTCTACTTTAAAATGTCCAGCGACCCGACTATAGTGTGTCTCCCAAATCATGTTGGGACACCCAATTGAAGAAACACAGATGTGTCCCAGTTGGCATAACAATGCATCCTGAAGGTGAAAATTTGGAACTTGCTTCCCTTCTAGGAGTGTCTGGTATATGTTGCCGAATTCTAGATCACTCTTGTAATGATGCGACCACGCTGATGTCTCGTGCCCACAGGAGTCAAGCACAGTGATTAGCGCCATGATCGGTGGTCGACTGAGGCAATCAACGACATTATTGGTGATTCCCTTCTTATACTTAATGTTCAAATGGAATTGTTCCAAATAGGTGGACCATTTCTGATGGTGATCGTTTTGCAACTTCCCTTGTGTCTGTATGAATTGTAGAGGTTGGTGGTCTGTGTGGATGACCGTTTCCTTCCCCAGAATGTAATGCTTCCATTGATGGTAGGCCTTCACAATGGAATACATTTCTTTGTCGTAGGTGGGGTACTTTCGAACTGTGTCTGAAAGTGTCTCATTGTGGTAAGCCACTGGATGCCCATGCTGAGTAAGAACTGAACCAATAGCATAGTCGGAGGCATATGTCTCAATCTCAAATGGTTGTTGTAGGTCTGGTAATGTGAGCATTGGTGCAGAACAAAGGTGATTCTTCAACTCGGAGAACGCTTTTTGTTGGGTTTTCGACCAAAAAAACTTTTCTTTCGCTCCACCCTTGGTGACTTGACTTAAAGACCAAGTGATATGAGAGAATCCCAACACGAACCTACGGTAGAAATTGGCAAGACCCAAAAAGTTATGGAGCTTTGTTAGAGTGGTTGGGGTTGGCCAATCCCGAATGACTTGTATCTTGGATGGGTCCACATGTACACCCTTCTCATTAATGATATATCCCAGATATTGAACCTGGGTCAGGCCAAAGGTGAATTTCTTCAAGTTAGCACACAACTTGTGTTGTCGCAGGGTTTGAAGGACCTGCCGAATGTGGTGGAGTTTCTCTAACCATCTTGGCTGAAGATCAAGATGTCATCTAAATACACCACCACAAATTCATTGGTGAAGGGTCAGAAGATGTCGTACATCAATCTCATGAAGGTTGCAGGGGCATTCGTCAATCCGAATAGCATGACCAACCATTCGAAAAGGCCCTCCTTGGATTTGAAGGTAGTCTTCCACACATCAGAGGGTTCGATAGGCACCTGGTGATAACCTGAATTCATGTCAATATTGTTAAAATATTTGCCCCCCTTGAGCTGGTCCAAAAGGTCATCAATCTGCGGGATTGGGTACCTATTCCAGACAATGATCTTTTTCAGCGTCCTATAGTCAATATAGAGCCTCCAGGTCCCATCCTTCTTCTGTACCAATATAATCAAGCTCCCACAAGATGATGATATTGCCTTGATGTGCTCTTCTGCAATAGTTTATGAATCTAGCTCTTAATCTTATTGTTCTCCAGAATAGAGCGTCGGATCAGTCTATTGGGAAGAGGTGCACCCGGGGTTAGATCGATGGAGTAATTGACCTGACAGTGCAGAGGTACCACTATGGGTGAGGTGAAAATATCCCTGTACTCCTCCATGACCTTGTCCATCTTTTGTTTCTGTGCAGAAGAGCCCTGCCTGGAAGCCGTGGCCACAACCTTTGTCTTACCCTAGAGGCTGAAACATAAGGAAAACAAATTTCTTGGTCTGGGAAATGATCTTATTGCATTTCTTTGCAATAATCAAAGAGATGGTGGTAGGTGGGGCTACCTCTGGTAACCTGTACAACTTATTAGCCAAAGTAATAATCATAGAGCGAGGTCTAGACTCATATACAACATGTCTCTTCCACAAGTATGGTTTTCCTAACAATACATCACAAATTTCAAGAGGAGCAACGTCACACAGTACCTCATCCTTGAAGGGCTTGATGCTGTAGGAAAGGCGACACTACTGGTTGACATGAAGATCTCGTCCTTGGTGAATCCACCCAATGGTGTATGGTTGTGGATGTGTTGTAGTCTTTAGGCCCAACTGCTTCACGACCTCTGCTAAAATGAGGTTATTTTGGCTCCTGTTGTCGACAATGAACTGCTGTGGATAACCCTTCACCCACATCTGTGAGTGGAAGAGGCGTTCCCCCTCCTTTGGATCTTCAGGCTCAATCTTCTGGATCTTGGTGGTTGCCATGGTCACACTGGGCTATGAATCAATGATCTACTTCCCTTTGTCAATTCCCTTATTGGGTTCTAATGCAGAGTTGGGACCTGTGTCTGATTCGGAAGCCTTCAGCTCAGCCATTAGCAACTACTTGACCGGACACTCACTTCTATTGTGAGTGGAGCTCTTATGGAACTCACAGTATTTTCCTGTGTCCTTCTTCCTCTTCATGGTGTTGTTCTTTTCCTACGACTTTAGCGGGCTATGTTGGGTAGCCCCACCTTGGCTTGGTCCTTTGTTATGTGGTTTGGGGGCACCTTTTCCTTACTTTGGATTTTCAGATCCAAAGGCCCACTTCTTATGTTTAAAATTCTACTCAATCTTGACAACGTATTGATACACCGTTCTGAGTGAGGAAATTTCCAGAAACTCCATCTTGTCCTGGATGTACTTATGTAGACATCTGCGGTACTCGTGCGAAGTGTATGGAAAATATTTACGAATGCTGGTGCATCTTGGTCCCTTCCGTGCCGTATTGTGGTCCACTTTATGTATTTGTCTTCATATCTCCTGACAGGGTAATATTGTTCCTTGATGGCGCCTCGAAAATAATTCCAAGTGGGTGTAGCTGAAAAAAGCGAGGGTTCACTCTTGTCCTTTTGTTCATAGTAGGTTTCCCACCAGTTCTTGATGCACGGGGCAACTTTGAGAAGTGCAAACGTGTCCTTTTCACGATTGGAAAAGTCATGAACTAAAAAATATCCTTCCAACAGATTTAATCATTTATCTACGTCGTTTACATCTATCAGGCCTTTGAATATGGGAATATCAAAGTTAAGTTGTACCTTAAAAGAAGTGGCACCTCCAGAGTGGCTGCTGGATGAAGCTACATCGCTTGTGGGTAGTCGTCGAAGGATCTGGGCAAAGTTATCCATCATCACGTCCCTTTGTCGCTTGAGGGCTTCCTCAACCAACTTTTTGAAAGAATATCCTACCCCCTCGTCTTTCTTTTCTTCCACCATGGGAGGTTGTCGGGCTTTGTGAGGCGGATCTTGGAATGGTTCAACCATATCAAGCCCTAACTCCTTATACCCTAACCTCATTGGGGACATGTAAAGAAAAAAAGAGAAAGAGAAGACCACTCTAATACCATTGATCCGAACTTAACAGGAACACAACAACTTACATATATAACCATAAACACAGAGATGCAACAGAAAAACACTTCATTTCATTAATAGAAAAATATTGAATTGTGCTTACAAATAAAATGGAAATAAGATAGCTTGGGTGATGGTAGCTAATATATGAGAAGAGATGTGACGGCTACATGCCTCTGAACTGTGTTACAATGAGGCTCAAGGGTCTATTTATTATTGGAAAACATGATAAAACCATAAACAACCAAAACCCTAACCCCAGGAGATGTAACACCAAGAGTTTGTGAGCCTCGTTGGGGTTAGTTGGGTATCCAACTTCCCGGGGTCGTAACTTGGTCATATTATCTCTTTTTGGCGAGCACGATACCTTGTTGGAAATGTCTCACCAAGTACTACATGTTTCGTTGTAGGCCCCAAAATATGGCTACGTGCTTGCCACGAACCCTAAAAAACACCATTTAAGGAGTAAAAACTGCTCCGGAAGTTCAGGACCCAAAAAATTGCTAAAAATAGTAAATGCTGAAATGAACAAGGAAACAGATGAAACTGACTGGGGGGTCTAGGTGGAATAGGCGAGTGGCCACCAATATCCACCTGGATCATGAAAGTTCCTCATCTTTTGATTCAACTTAATTTTGAGGCTTAAGATTCTCATTTTTTAAATCTCTGATTTGTTCTAATAACTTTAAATTAAGGTTTTTTAAGCACAAATTTTCATTTTCTTTATCTGAAAGACTCTAGTTGATATTCTTCTCAGAACTTCCCTTTTCTTGTTTTAATTCTTTCTTCTTAGCCTTAGACTTCTTGATCTATGCAAGTAAGTTTTCAATATGGTCCTTAAGTTGAGAAATTGCTTCATTTTTTTCAGTGATACTTTTTTCAATTTCCTTTTTCATATTTTGTACTAACTTTTGACTTTCTTAAACAATTACATTTGAAATATTTTGTTTGTCATCTCGCATTATTAAATTTAACTTCAATGAATGTATTGTAGTTCTATTTTTTCTTCATGTAGGAATATGTTAAAAACTTCTTCTTTGTATTTAAGATGAAGGACACTATTGTGTCTATCCATAATGAACCCAAAACAATGTGACCTTAATTGTCCATTGGGATGGAACATAGAGTTGTGATAATGATGTATAATCGTCCTTTTTTAACTGTAAATCGATTATGTCATATTTTTTTTTCGTCCCAAGGTCTAATTTTTTTATTACATTGGATCTAGAATCGCCAATTTGTTTGTGAATTTAAAGTTTATATAATTTTTATTTTTAGAAAATTAGATAAAAATAATAACATATTTTGCTACAAGAATTCCCTTAATTCTAAATAGCACTTAAGCATTGTTATATAAAATTTTATGAAATTTTTCAATATCCTTAATTATAGACTCCATTTTTTTGAATACATATATAGTCCTCTATAAATTTGGGCAAAATACATACATTGATAACACACTTTATAAATTGTTGTTAAATCATATTTTTGCTTTACCACCCTTTATATATATCTAGAAAAGATCTTTTAATGAACTTGAACGTTTATCTATAAATTTCACAATATTCCTTTTTATATCTGGATTAATATTTATCATTTTCGTGTGTGTATATATATATATATACATTTTTTAAAATTGTATAATAACGACATATTATATTTCGAGCCCCTTTAAATGTAGCCTTAGCTAATGATGAAGGGGCGTGATTTTACAAGAAGTCACGTTGAAATTAAATGAAAGTCATATGGAATTCCTTTGGAATTATAGTTATGTAGGAAAAAAGCATATGGGTAGCTATCGAGTGGTAAAACGTTGAAGGGTGGCGACAAGCACAATGGGTGTAGCTGATCACCATACTACAACAACAACAATTTTATGTAATTAATTTGATTATTTGATGCTCGATAATCGGTGGTGTTGACATTGCGATCAATATTTCCCAAAATTTTGGCTACATTTCAATTTTGGAGCTTACTAAGGATCTTACGATTTGTCGTTCCATAATCTTTTCAAGGCTGATTTTTGTTTTGTGATATGTTTAAGTCTTATTCCTAGATTCTACTTGTCAAAGTCGCTTGCTCACACATGCATAGTCCTGCTTGAACTCATGAGCACACTTTCTTTATGAAAAGTAAGACAAGCATAGCACCATCCATCAAGATAGTCCCTGTGCGATGTTCAACTCATGTCGACAATCATTGCACACTTTAATTGACAGTGTCCCTCACATTTGCTGTGTTTGTATTTCTATTTTGGAGAGTTTTCTCAACTGTTGTCTTTTACGAACTTTCAATTTCACAAGTGTCACTTTTACATTCGTGACTATCACTTAGCTCACTTTTACTTTAATAAGTTTTGTTTTCATGTTATCTTCACTCTGACATGTGTCGCTTTCAAGGTCTTTCACATTTTACAAGTGTCATCTTCATGTTTCCCTCGTGTCGCACGTGTCACTTTTGTTTTTTTTCACTTGTGCATGTGTTGCACCCTTTGCGTATCACCAAAGTTAGTTCTAGTGCACCCTTTTGCATTATGTGGTCCTACATATAATTGGAATATGCACTAGACACATTCTTACAGCTTAGCACACATTTTGGCCAAAGTCACCACTCTTGTCGTAACTTGTGTTCTAAGTGTTGTAACGTGTTGTTTTAACTGTCACACTTAGAAATAGGTGTTGCTTGGATGCTGTTTCAAGGTGTTATTAATGTTCATAAGTCTTGTGCATTCTGTTGGATTGTATTAATTGAATTTATGTGTATGATCCAAGTTTGAGTCGTGTTAGGATGCATTTCTTTCTCCTACTCTGTTGGTCCCACACTTAGCCATTTTGAGAGCTCTTCTTGGTCCTCCTGCTCAGTGCAAGTTTTAAAGGAATTATCCCTCTTACTAGGTGATGAGTGTAGTTTACTCATGAGCCTCATAGACATATATTTTCCTCCCATACTTGTGCAATAAGTCTTTTCTAAGGTGTCCTCCCTCTCACAGTGCATTAATACTTTCTAGGATAAGTGACCTAGCCTTATGTTGCATCCCTTAGTAAAAAGTGTATTCGAGATGAACAAGAAGCCAATGTTGGAGAGAAATATGCCCTTCGAAGCTTGAGCGTACTCCAAACTCATAGTGAGCGCATTTAAAACACTGAGTGATAAAATGCACTTCAAAGGAACAAGTACCATTTCAGCGCACTTCAGAAGAACAAGGACCTTCTCTCCCTTCAAAATTTCACTTCAGAACAATGAAGAGCACCTCGAAACAACAAGGCACACTTTGTAACAATGAAGCACATTTCAAAACAACAAGGCAAACTTTGGAACAATGAAGAAGACGTTAAAACAACAAGGTGCACTTCAAAAAAAAAAAATTCACTTCAGAAAAGAAAGGATCCTATATCTCTTAAAAATCTCATGGAGGAGTCATGAAGCACGAAGCCTTCATCCTTCCCTCTTCCCCAATGTGCTCTGCACCCAAGCCTTTCTTAGACTCTTCCTTTAGAGCACATGGAATAATAGGGAAGGATGAAGGAGGCCTTCTCTCTGTCTTGGACTAGTGAAACTGCACTTTCGTTAAGGCCTCCTCTTCCTCCCAACACATAGCACGATCCTGAATCCTGAAGATTTCATCTTCCCTCTTCACGCATGGAACAATAGGAAAGGATAAAGGAGGCCTCTTCTCCACCTTGACTAGTCAAACTGTGCTTTCAAGTCTTCCTCTATTTCCTTCTAGGGCACATGGTGCAGCCTTAAGCAACAAGCTTTGCCACCTTGTTTGTTCAGCTTCCCCACTACGCTAGACCAAGGAGAAAGCATAAATAAACACTTGCAAAGAAGAAGAACTATCATGGCAACATGACCGAGACAAAAATAATACATTGCATGATGACTCATAGGATTTCGATATTGATCAAAGACCCTTTAGAGAGTGAAGGAGAAGAACAAAGTGGATCTTTCATGAAGATGAAGCATAGATCATATGTACATTTAGGAATGCAAGAGGAAGCAACAAGGAAGACAAATTGGCATTTCCACCTCATCATGAAGTCCATGTCATCATAATAGTCAATATGTGTCCATGTGTTATGCCACATCATCATGTGGAATGTAATGATGTATTTTCAAGGAAAATGACAAAATGTAATGTGCAGGAATTCCAAAGGTCACATGTGGAATATGAAGAGTCACATTGTCATATATGGACAAAAGTCATATAGATAAGTCCAAAAGTCACATACAGAAGTCCAAAGGTCATTTAGAATTTCAAAAGTTTTTTTACAAGTCCAAGAGTCAATGGAAGATGAAGGTTCATTCCTCTTGTTATAAAAGAAACCTCATAACTCAAGCACAAGGCTTTTGGAGGCTTAAGATTTGGAGAGCTAGTCTTGACTTCTCTAGTCGGCATAGGAGAGAATAATTATTCTTTGGAGAAACAAGAAGTGACTTAATGTTCCACTACTGGAACTAGTGCCTCATCATTGTAACTATGTAATTGGATCTTTCAACTAATCGAAACTTAATGAGCAAACACATTTTGTTGCACGTATCACGAATGTTTTAGGACTATTCTTGGGATGTTTATGGTATATGTCGTGTTCATATGTATTGGAGTAATTAAACTATTTTGATCGCTTTGGTACTCATCTTGTTGAATGTGTGTAACTTGTATTTTCTTTAATAATCGTTATGTGAACTATTTTTCTAACGAATCTTTTCATGCTCTTGTGTGTCTCTCTTAGGTCAGTACTATTACTTCCTTATAGAGACTCACTCTTGTCTCCCGCTCGTGACGGTCTCCTTTCACACATTGCAACGAGTTTTTCACAATGTCAACTTACTTTCTGGTTCAAGGTTTATATATATAATCTCTTATGTTATCTATTGAAACAAGGCAAACGTCTGTGTTATGATGGTCGGGCCGATAGTCCGGATGGGGCTTTCACTCCAACCAGTGTGAGGTCTAATTGGGACTTCACATCAGGGATACCCCATGTATGTTGGCGGTATCCAACACCGTCAATAGTTGGAACGATAGTTTTGTTGGAGAAAGGGTTAAATGGCAGCGGGAAATTGAGACGGTAGTAGTAACAAGACACAAATAAAAGGTGTCTAGATGTATGGGCGAAAACAGGTGGTGGTAGTACCAAATAGTTATGATTTCAAAGTGACAGTCTTTTGATATGATTTACTTCATGTAGTGACTAAATTTGCGAAAGTTGGCTCAAGTGTGGCTTTGGTTGTAGTTGCGTGCAGGTAGGCACTAGTGGATGCAGTTGTGTGTGGTAGTGGATGTAGCTATATGTCATGATTTTTATTGATGCAACTATTATTATCATTATTCTTTTAATATATATATAATTTTATTTTTTAATTTTTTTTTAAACTTTCATCACTTTTTTCTAATAACTTAAAAAAAAAACGCCTCTAACTTTATTTCCGTTCATATATATTATTTTCCCTTTTAATGACCAAGATAGAATATATTATTTTCTCTTTTAATGACCAAGATAGAATGGAGGATCTCCAAAAAGCACTTTGTGTGGCTGAAAGCCTCAATCGCAACAACAAAAAACTTGACAAATAATTGATGGCCAAAAGTTGGATCAGATTGACTTTGATACCAATGTAATGAACAAATTTCTTTTACGAACATCAAATAATCAAATATATTTGGAATAAAATAAAATAATTTATTTTATGAATAAAAAATATATTGTATAAATGTATGGATGAAGAATATGGTTGGTTACAATTGAGGGCCCTACTTATATACTAGGGAGGCCCTTTATGAATAGTTGTGCCCTTTCATGAATAGTTGTGTCCTTTCGGATATTTCTCTTCAACAAGTAATTATTATTTAATCAATCATTATTATGATTATTGTTATTTATATTGTTTTTATATATTATATTCATAACCGATGTATATAAACATGAAACTAAAGATAATTGTAGCATATGAGTTATGAAAAAAGAGAAAAAATAAAGATATGTTAAGTAGAAAAATTTGGTGGATTTTTTTTGAGATTGTAGTAATGATGTAAAAGAGGAAAGATAGTGAGGTCCTAAGACATATTTAGAAGGAAAAATTTGAGGCAATGAGAATCATTGTGCTAGAAATGTAGAATTTGTTAACGCTGGATGAGTTGTCAAGTAACATTTGATGGTAATAACGATGAATACAAAGCAAGCAAGGAATATGGAAAAGTTGAGAGAAATTATGAGTTGTTTATAGTTATGGATTATAAAGGTGTCGACTACAAAGAGGAAGTAGAAAGATGCAACTCAAAGAAAAAGGAGGGATGAGTGATACATAGTGTTGTCCATATGTTATGAAACCAGCTCACAAAAAGATAGGAAAGATAGATTAACGCCTTAGAAATAAACCTCTTCGAGGGGGCAACCTCCTTTACATTACACAAATGAACAATTCTTAGATGATACAAATGACAAGACCTCCTTTCTATATATAGGAGTCTAAGGGGTCATAATATAATCAGAGCCGACATAACAATAATAATGTAAGGACACAATAATAACAATAGTGAGCTTCTATGGGGGCACAATAATAACAATATGGGGACTACAAGGGTACAACAATATAATAAGGGGGTTGTACTAATAAAAATAAGGGGTTACACTAGTAGTATAGAGGCCTAACACCATAAGGAAGAACACAATAAATAAATAAATATCTTCAATTGATTTTTATTTATCACTTACCTCATGAGAAAGATTCTCACATTTTCCAAATAAATAATCGGATGCATCATTTACATGTATGTAAACTCATTAAAAATACAATTTTATTTTGGTCTCCATTCTCCAAAGTTTCCAAAATGGAAATTATCATTTTGTGTTTAATTATTTCACATGAGAATAGATCGATGGAATATGATGATTTGGAATTTAAATTTGCCTATTTTAATCCATTATGGCACCCAAAATTTCTTTAATAAATCATTTTTACACCATTTTCTTGTATTCAAATCGTATAAGATAATTGGTAATTCATGAACAAGAGAGCAATATCAACTCCAATTCTCTCTCTCTCTCTCTCTCTCTCTCTCTCTATATATATATATATATATATATATATCATAAAACTCGTTTAAAAAACATCCAATTAATTAAGCTTAATTTAAATTCCTTCATACACACACATAGATATTACAATCACTAGAATAAAAAAATTGCTTGATTTTTCCACACTTCATAATAGCTACAAGAAAAAAAAAATATTTTTTCAAGAATCACTCATAATTGCTATATCTAGTCAAGTTAGTTCGCAACTATAAAAGTTCAAGTTATTTGTAACTTTTCACCAATGTTGTTCTTGGCTTGCATCCATTATTTTGTTGGTCGATTTTCAACTTCAAACTGACACAATTTTCTTGCAACTACCTAGAATGATATTTAATTTGGAACTAACATCATTTTATACCTGGTTGTTGATCAATGTTTCATTCTAGTATGGTACGTGTTTGTTGATCAATATTTTATTCTAGTATTAATTATTTCTAAACCATTAGGCTAGTAAGATATTTTATCATATTTTTAAAGAATAGGATTTTTTGAGAAACATATAACTCATAAAGGTATCTACGTCAACTATTGTCAAAATGTAACGAATATTAACAAGAGGAATACTTGCAATGCAACATAGGCTCTGTCTCTACTGCTAATTAATTGGGGTCCGCATTTCACTCACATTTTCATCTTCGCACAACTTCCTCCACATAACCACCTTTGCATAGTTTCCTCCGCACACGTTTCCTTTGAATAACATCCTCGACATATGCTTCCTTGACACTGTTGAGATTTTCTGTTTTAGTCAAATAGGCAAAAATCTCTAAAGGATGACAACAATAGGGATTCAGTTCCTAGATTAGCTCCAGGTTGTTGGGAGGGAGTTAATGCCTCCTATATTTGATGTGAGGGAGTTATGAGGCTGTTAGATTCTCTATGCTATATAATAGGCAGTGATTTGGATGATTTGCTAAGAGAGTGTGAGGATTTCTTCATGTAATCTCCAATTTGATTAATATATTCATGATGCCTATGTTTGGTGGACGTAGCCCAGATTGGTTGGGTGAACCACGTTAAAACTGTGTTTATGTGCTTGATATTTTTGCTGTGTGTATTTATGTTAGCTGTGCACCTGATCCAACAATTCGTATCAGAGCATGTTGGAGGTGGATCGCAGTTGTTGCGTGGATGATTAAAGACTGGCTGCCTGGATCGTTTGCTGGAGCGTTTGCTGGCAGCGCTCGTGGAGCTGGAGCGAGTGCGTATCTGTTGCTGGTGGGTGGAGACAGTCCAGGGCTGGTGCGCACTGCCGTTTTTTTGCTGTTGGTGCGTGGAGAAGAAGCAGGGAGCCAATCGTTGCTGTTGGGAATGCGGAATTGGTTTGGAGGTGGAACGCGGAGCTGTTGCCAAGGCACTGGAGGTAAAGTAAAGGAAAATCTGCGAAAAGTTTTTTTTTGTTTGTTGTTACCTTCAGCATCTGCTGTAACCAGACTCTTCTGTTGCTATTCTCGAATCCTATGACCGTGGTATCGGGGTCCTTCTTGATTTTGTAGACGAGATAGATGTGGTAGGAAATCAAGAAAAGAAAACCTGTTGGAACCAACACTGCGTCCAGATTTACAACTAGTTCGCTCCAAAACATCTTGTCACCGAAGTTCTGGCCTTACAGGAATCCAAACGCCTGGTGGAATGTCTAACTTACGGGATTCTCACTTTAAACCCAGAAACGGTACTGGTATGTTGTTCATGCGATTATAATAATTCAATTGTAGCTTTGGGATTTGGAGCCAAGCCTGCCGAAATATCTTCTCCCACCATACGCTAGATTCAAATACAAATCCGCTGATTTAAAACTTGGAATTGCACTGTTCCCTGGTCCTATTAAGGAATCCGTTTGACAAATAATCAAAGGAAATTCAGTAATTATTTTAATGCCATTAACCAAAAAAAAAAAAAAAAGGAGTACGTAATTATTTGTTAAACAAAAATTAAGAGTTATAAGGGATATTGAAGCTTTTTTGAAAAAGGACGGATATTATTTTTTTTTTTGAGAAGTGCATATGGCAGAGGGCAGTTTTTTTTTTTTTAAGTGCAAAGGGCAGTTTTTTAAATAAGTGCAAAGAGCATTTTTTTTTTTTTTTTTGTAAAGGCATAGGCGGTTTTTTCTTTGTTATGTAAAAACAAAGGCATAGGCAATTTTTTTTATTACTGGTTGGATATTGGAGATTATTGTGTTTTTTGTTGATACAAATGGCGAAAACTCAAAGTGCCCGGTTTGAAATGGAGAAATTTAATGGCAAGAATAATTTTGAGATCTGGAAGGTGAAGATGCACGATCTGCTGGTTCAACAAGGTGTGGCGAAAGCACTGTTGGGGAAAAACAAAAGGCCTCCTTCCATGACGGAGGATGAATGGGATGAGATGGACGATAGAGCTCTGAGCGCAATTCGGTTATGTCTGGCGGACGATGTTCTATTCAACATTGTGTCAGAGAAAACCGCCGCAGGCTTGTGGTCAAAGCTTGAGAAGCTCTATATGACGAAATCTTTGACAAATCGAATTCTCCTGAAACGGCAGCTTTACAGTTTGCGGATGAAAGAAGGTACCTCAATTGCTGATCACCTGAATGTTTTTAATACCTTGTCGGTGCAACTAAACAGTCTAGATGTGAAATTTGATTCAGAGGATAAGGCGATAACTTTATTATGTTCTTTGCCTGAATCCTGGGATCACTTTGTTACTTCCATAAGTTTTAGTACTTCAGAAATTCTTGAGTTTGACGATGTTGTTGGAGCCTTGTTGGCTGAGGAGACGAGGAAGAGGTCGAATGCAGACACCTCGACATCAGGGGTAATGATGGCCAGAGGTCGCTCACGAGAGAGACACTCCGGGGGAAAGCATAGCGACTCTCGTTCAAAATCCAAAGGAAAGAAGCCCAAGGTGAAGTGCTGGCATTGTGGCAAGGCTAGACATCTGAAAAAGGATTGCTGGAAGCGAAAGCAGGCTGCTAAAGAAGGCTCTTCGACAGAAAAGAAGGAAGCCAACACCACAAATACAGGTTCAATATCTGGTTCAGGTATGAGTGATGAGGTATTATCAGTTAATGTTTCAAAACATGATCAACATTGGTTGTTAGATTCCGGGGCATCTAACCACATGTGTATACATAGAGATTGGTTTAAAACATATAGATCAATTGATGATGGTGTTGTGTACATGGGTAATGATGTAACATGTAATATTGTTGGGATTGGAAGCATACAATTACAAATGTTTGATGGCACAACCAAAATATTAACTGATGTGAGGCATGTACCAGATTTAAGAAAAAACTTGATTTCATTAGGAGCACTTGATTCAAATGGATATAAAACTGTAATTCAAGGTGGAGTTATGAAAATCTATAAAGGTATCTTACTAGTGATGAAAGCTAAGAAAGTAGGAAATCTATTTCAGTTAGAAGGTAGAACTGGGTCAGATCATGTGTCTGTGTCTGAACATGACAGTAGTTCCATTCACTTATGGCATCAAAGATTGGGGCATATGAGTGAAAGAGGATTGAAAATCTTGGCTGACCGAAAGTTACTTCCTAATCTAAGATCTGGAAAATTGGATTTCTGTAAACATTGTCTGTTTGGTAAACAAAGTAAACAAAAGTTTAAAACAGGCAAACATACTAGTAAAGGTATACTTGATTATATCCATTCAGATGTTTGGGGTCCATCCCCTACAGCGTCATATGGTGGCTCATCTTATTTTGTATCATTCATTGATGACTTTTCTCGGAAAGTTTGGGTCTTCATGTTGAAAAAGAAGTCTGATGTTTTTACAGTTTTCAAGCAGTTTAGAGCATTGGTAGAAAACAACACTGGTAGAACAATAAAATGTTTAAGAACTGACAATGGTGGTGAGTTTTCCTCCAAGGAGTTTGACAGCTATTGCAAGGATGCAGGGATCGAGAGACATAAGACCACGGTTTATACTCCTCAGCAGAATGGAGTTGTTGAACGCATGAACAGGACTCTTCTAGAGAGAGCAAGGTGTATGCTGAGTAACGCCGGGTTGCCGAAGGAGTTGTGGACAGAAGCAGTGGCAACTGCTTGTTATGTGATAAACCGATCTCCATCAACGGCAATAGACTGCAAGGTTCCGTAAGAGGTATGGACAGGACACCCTTGTGACTATTCTAAACTCAGAGTGTTTGGTTGTGATGCATATGCTCTAGTGCCTAAACATCAGTGAACTAAATTAGATCCGAAATCGAAAAAGTATATCTTTGTTGGGTATGGTGATGGAACAAAGGGATTTAGATTGTGGGATCATACTACCCGCAAAATCATCATCAACAGAGATATAAGGTTTAATGAATCCTCTCTTGTACAGTTAGATGTAGATAGAAGATTGAAACAGGATGATGTATCTGATTTCCAGCATATTCAGTTTGACAGCATTTCTAATGATAGTCATAACGACCATAGTTCAGATTCTAGTCATGAACAGGTTTCAGAATCAGATTATGAACAGGGTTCAGATGGAGGACATGAACAGGTCTCAGATGGCGATCATGAAGAAATTCCTACAGTTGATAGACAGCCAATTGTGGAAGCACCAGAAACATTCTTAAGGAGATCTACAAGGATCAAACGCCGTCCGAGAAGGTATGATGATTCAGTTGCTTTGATCGCTAATGATGATGAACCTTTGTGTTATCAGGAAGCTGTAGAAGGTTCAAATAGTGACAAATGGAAAGCAGCCATGAAGGAAGAGATGATGGCCTTAGGTAAGAATGGCACGTGGGATCTGGTTGAACTTCCCAAAGGCAGGAAAACTGTGGGATGCAAGTGGGTGTTCAAGCTGAAACGGGGTGTGAATGATACGGAAGACAGGTACAAAGCTCGGCTGGTTGCAAAAGGGTTTTCTCAGAAAGCTGGCATAGACTTTCATGAGATATTTTCACCAGTGGTTAAAATTGTTTCTATTAGAATTGTGTTAGCATTAGTGGCTTTGTTTGATTTGGAGTTGCAGCAGTTAGATGTTAAGACTGCATTTCTACATGGTGATTTAGATGAGGAAATATATATGGAACAACCAGAAGGGTTTGTTCAGCATCGCAATGCGAAATTTGTCTGCAGGCTCAAGAAGTCATTATATGGCCTGAAGTAGTCGCCTCGGCAGTGGTATAAGAAGTTTGATTCTTTCATGTTGAGTCAAAAATATGTAAGAAGTGAATATGATCATTGTGTTTATTTTAAGCAGTTAAATAATGGCATGTTCATTATCTTAGTGTTGTATGTTGATGATATGCTTTTAGCAAGCCAAAGCATTGAAGAAATCAACAGGTTGAAGACTCAGATGGCAAGGACGTTTGATATGAAAGATCTAGGAGCCGCAAGACAGATTTTGGGCATGGAGATTTTCAGAGACAGGGGCAATGGTAAGCTGTGGCTATCACAACAGAAGTATGTTGAGAAAATACTTTTGAGGTTTGGTATGAACAATGTGAAGCCTATGTCAGTCCCTTTAGCTTCCCATTTTAAGCTTTCTTCGAGTTTATGTCCTAATACAGATGAAGAAAAGGATTATATGTCTCGAATTCCATATGCCAATGTAGTAGGATGTTTGATGTATGCGATGGTGTGTACGCGACCAGATATTTCTCATGCAGTTGGGGTTGTCAGCAGGTACATGGCAAATTCGGGTAAAGAGCACTGGTCAGCAGTGAAATGGGTGCTTCGGTACTTTAGAGGCACAAGTAGTTATTGTATTTCTTACAATAAGAGTAGTGAATATGTTTGCGGATATGTTGATTCCGATTTTGCAGGTGACTTGGATAAGAGAAGGTCAACTTCAGGGTACGTCTTTACTCTTGCAGGTGGAGCTATTAGCTGGATGTCAAAGCTACAGAACATTGTTGCTTTGTCTACTACTGAAGCAGAATACATTGCTGCTTCTCATGCTTGCAAAGAGGCGGTTTGGTTGAAAGGTTTGCTTGGTGAGTTTGGTAGGTTACAGGATAACATCAGGTTACTTTGTGACAGTCAAAGTGCAATACATTTGGCTAAGAATCCGGCCTATCATAGTAAGTCAAAGCATATTCCAATCAAATATCATTTTGTAAGACAGGTTATCACTGAAAGGGGAGTTTCTCTTCAAAAGGTGCATACAAAGGAGAACTGTGCAGACATGTTCACGAAACCAGTTTTGCTGGAGAAGCTACGCTGGTGTTTGGCTTCTCTTGGCTTGCAGAAAAGATAAAATAATAATAACAGGGCATCAGGCGAATTGTTGTCAAGGTGGAGATTTTTGAGATTTTCTGTTTTAGTCAAATAGGCAAAAATCTCTGAAGGATGACAACAATAGGGATTTAGTTCCTAGATTAGCTCCAGGTTGTTGGGAGGGAGTTAATGCCTCCTATATTTGATGTGAGGGAGTTATGAGGCTGTTAGATTCTCTATGCTATATAATAGGCAGTCATTCAGATGATTTGCTAAGAGAGTGTGAGGATTTCTTGATGTAATCTCCAATTTGATTAATATATTCATGATGCCTATGTTTGGTGGACGTAGCCCAGATTGGTTGGGTGAACCACGTTAAAACTGTGTTTATGTGCTTGATATTTTTGCTGTGTGTATTTATGTTAGCTGTGCACCTGATCCAACAGACACAACTTACTCTCCACAGGCTTTGGGATAGACTCCACAAGCGCTTTCATGGTTGTCAAAGTGCATAAATTCCTTGCGCAAAGCTTTCACTGTGTAGAGGAAGATTCCTCCACATAGTAATATCTCTGCCACCATGCCTATATGATATTTATTGTTAACCCATTAAATGTTGAAGAAATTTCATGCTTAACGATGAAATATTTTCAGTTTATTTCTTCTATAAGGAGAGTTCCCTTATTATAATTTTCCAAATGAAAAAAACTATGATTTCTAGAAAACCAATCTAAGAGCCCTGTTTTTGCATCTAGAATATATAATAAATAGTGATGCCCTAAATAGACACCCAAAAATCATGAAATGATTTATCAATCGGACCACATAAATCACATGCAATGTAGCATTGTCATTTTATGATGTATTGCAAAATAGTTACAATGTTGAGCTCCTTTTAGAAACAATACTTTTAATTTTCTATTTTTTTAATGATTTCTTTATTTACCTAAGATGTTTTCGCCTTAGGTTTTACACAATTTTGTCAAAATGTTAACCATAAAATATTTAATTTAATGGTTTCATAGGAGTTTGATTACATTGTTTGAATACCATTAAAACAACCTTTTAAACTCTTGTATATTATCAAGATCACCAAGATTGATACACCATCGGGAGCATGTATATTTTAGGCATCTTTTAACTCGAACCAAAAATGCATCAAATCGATTTTATGATTGCTAATAACTATGGCTGAATTCTTAAACAAATGAAGCACATTCCTAAAGTTCACTTATATTTTGACATGTAACTATGGAAATGAGTTGACCCTTGAAAATGTTGTAATGGGTTTTAATTTCAATATAGTTAAAGAATATTTCAGGTTCCACATGTAATATAAAATTTATATAGATTTTTCTTGATTGCGGAGCATTGCTTGTACGAAGCTTTCAATGTGTAGAAATCACCACACAAGTAAACCTTTGCACACTTCTTTTTGGAACAAGCAAAGCTCTGTACATTGCTTGTCCCTTAACGAAGAAATGGTCATATTTATTCTAAAATTTTACGCTTTGGATCCATCGTAACCCTGCCAACTAGGCTTCTTTATTTCAGATTGAGCAATTATTTCTTTGTTAAATTATTTTCTTGTGGGCTCCCTCTGTGCTGACTTTGTGAAGAAATTTACATAGACATAAGGATTATGCCAAATTGACATAACAAAGTGAAAGCATAATAATAATGGCATTTTCATTTTTCATCATTTTGGCCAATATTGTAATTTTATTTAATTTCTTTTAATGTATGAATAGATTTAATTGAAAATTTCAAACAAAAGTCTTTAAAAGAATTACTAGACTTGTGCGGAGCTTTCACTATGCAGAAAACTCCACACAAGAAAAGTTATGCACACTGCTTGTATGCACAAGAAAAAATATACACACTATAAAACAACCAATCTACATGGAGGGTTCCCACATGTATAGGTTATGAACGAAATCTATGTCTGAGGAGGCCGAAAATCCGCCCATTTATCTTTATTCTATACATCTTCCTCTGAAACTAATGTGCCAAACACTACTTCTACCATCACTTGTTGCCAATAATTTACCATCAATTCTAGATGGATGGCTAGTTCACTCTCACTAATAGGTATAATACGAGGTGTTTCCTTCTCAACCAATAAGTAGTTATTATTACTTATTTTGTGCATTTTGCAATTATTACCATATTAGTCCTTGTGTGGAGCTTTCATTGCAGTGATGTTACACCAATATTATGCACCACAACACATTGTAACACTAGTGCCAAATACAAAAACATTGATGCCCAAGGTTCTATGCATCTCGCTCAAATGTAACAATGTTGCACTTAATTCTTGCAGAGTATGCAGGTAATTGGTGTTCGATCATTAACCATGGAATGGCGAATGTGTCATGATGTTATGAAACTTGTTACACCAACTCAAAATTTGCATGTTCACAATGCATCTTAATATTACGACCATTTCTAGTTAATGTCATGTGAGGCTTCATTATATTTTTCTATAGAAAGTTTTCTTAATGATTCTCTATAATCCATCTTGTTTACTAATAGAAAGACATAACCTTACATACAAAATTATTTTCTTTTGTAGGGAAATTGAATTCTCCCATTCATGTTGTGCTTACCCTTATCTCCACAAGCATTCTCTTAGATTCATAGGCCAACAACATGGTAATGGAAGCATGTTTCAACATAGAAACAATCACATGTGTTCAAGTATGTCTTCGATGTAAAACTGTAGCTTCCTTTAATAGTTAACTTATGATTGTGAAAGCTCCGCATAAGTACTAATATGGAAAAAGCTGTAAAATGCACAAATAATCGCGCACTGCACTATCCTTATGCCAATGATAGATCATGTCATAGTTTCATTCTACAATAAATTGACGCCAAATTTATTGGATATGTAGACATTGGGATGAGTGAAATGCTCTAGTATTTTAATGCTTTGAACTTGATGGCTATAAGGCATGTATTCTAAGATTTCAAATTTATTGTTTAACCTCTAGATTCCTCAATAAATAGTTTCCTAGATTGTTGATATATTGTCATAAAATTCAATTTCTTCCGCATAACTTTATTAGCTCATGGTGCATTGGGATTACTGAGAAAAAACCCTTAATTGGTATGCCTTTTGTTCTCGTTGTTTTTTTCTTTGTAGGACTATTTTATATGTATTCTAATCTAATATTAGGACCAACACACTTCTTGAACCCCACAACCTTGAGTCTTGCTTTAGAGGACTGACAATGAAATGAATCAGGAAGGTTATTCCCATTTGGATTATCGAAGTTTCTATTGTTATAAAATATATTCATTTGTTGTCTAGGCCTCTTGTCTTTCCAAAATATTTTATAAGGTTTTCAATCACTTACAATATTTCTATCTACATACATGTTTTCGCTGCTACAACACCCTCCAAATTTTCACTACATTGAAATTTTGGAGCCTATTTTATCATCGTGTCAAATTTTTCCTTGATCGTCAAGTGTTGTTTCATGTCATCCTATGTGTTTCAAGTGTTCTTGAGTGTTCTCAAGTGTCGCTGCACTGATTAGAACATCTTAAGTGCATTTCATGGTCGTAACATCTTTGTTGTTATAATCTGACACTTTTTGGTAGCAATCGCACACATTTCGCCTATTGCACTTAGGGATTGCATGTAAAGTGGTGTTTTCATGTATATTTAGCCTTGTTCAAGATTTTCTAAGTTTTCTTGATGAATGGCATGTGTCGCATATGGTTTTATATCTAAACTCATCATGTTCACCCCTAGTCCTCTCTCCCAAACTTATAAAAAGTTTGGTTTCCAAGAAAACCCATTGAGGCTAAGAGCACACGAGTGCACTATAAATCCTTGATCAAGAATCCTTCATTGTTTGGAAATGCACCATGTTCCCTCCAAGGGTGCAAAGCACACTCCTTAAGCCCTTTCCCCTTCCTTGTTCTGAACTACACCCTTGCAAGATACCAAGTCTTCCTTTGTGCATACTCCTTTGACTCGAAGAAGTGCGACCTAATTAAGCATATGAGTGCACCTTGAAGGCCTTAATATGAACTCTTTATCCTTCCACAGTGCACCATTCGCTTGCCTAACCCTTTAAGTGCATGAGCACACTCTGAAGGCACGAAGATTCACGCTTCAGCCTTTAGGCTTGTGGAATGCGCCTTCCTAGACCTCTTGAGCTCATGGGAGCACCCCGAAGACCTAAACCATTCCTCCTTCATCCTTAAAGAATCTTCCGTGTTCCCTCCCTCTCTCCTTGGAGCGCATAGTGCACTTGGGAAGTCTGAAGCCTTACCCTTCGTCCTTCAGACTTGTGCCTTGCACCCTGCCTTGATTGTCTCTCCCTCTTGATCACATGAGTGCATGAGCACATGCCAAAGACTTGAAGCCTCCCCCCTTCAACCCTTCCACCTTTCGAAGTGAGCCCTTGCACCCAAAAGCTATCCTTTCCCTTTCAAGGTGCACTAGAAAGCAATGAACAAAAAATTTGAATAAAACATGTTAGACTAGGATATTTTCAAGATGATGGTCACTTTTCATGAGTTATTGCATCCACAGGTATATCAGGAACAATATGGAAAGAACAGATGAGGAAGATTGGGAAAAGAAGAAAAATAAAGGAAGCAATGAAGAATAAATAACACATTGAAAGCTTAATGATTGAAGCACCCTAAAGACTCCGAGGTCAAAGACCCTTTGGAGGGTGAATATATCAATGAAAAAAAGATGCATGAAGAATGAAGACATAGGTGGCAGCCATGTACCACTAAATAAAATTCATGTCATCAGTCACTACTAGTCCCAGTAATCAAAGATAGTGACATGTCATGTCTTCATTGCATGATGATGTGGAAGTTTCAATGTAATGTTGTCATCATTGTAAAGAAAAATAAGTGGAAGTCCAAGAGTCATATATGGAAAAAAGAGCCATGGAAGTCCAAAAGACATGTAATACCAAGTGTCATGTATAACGTAATTCCAAAAGTCATTTAGAAATCCAAAGGTCATTAGGAATTGGAAGGTCAAGAGTCATGGGGATGTGAAAATGCATGCCTCAAGTTATAAAAGGATCCTCATTTCTCATGTAAATGAATTTTAACCTTGACTTCTCCCACAAGGCATTAGAGAGATAAGTTAGTACTTTAGGGGAGCAATTAGTGGCTCTAATGCTCCAGTCTTGGAGATCGTGATGTTCATTGTTTTTATGTATTTGGAAGTTTTGCTTAATAGCAAAGCCTTCTAGACCAACAAATTTTCACACATGGATTGTGATTTTTTCTAAGACTATTCTTTGAATGTTTATGGTTCATGTATGCTTTCACCTGTACTGGAGTAATTGAAATATTTCAGTGAATTTAGTGCTTAACTTATGGGAAATGTGTTGTAATGTTTATATTGATCATCACATCCATGTGAACTATTTCTCTCGATGTTAGACGAATCTTTATTATTCATGTGTCTCTCCATTAGGGTAGTAATATTACTTCTCTTTGAGAGGCTCACTTTATTTTTCCCTTTGCAGTAACAAAACCTTGATACATCTACAATCCAATAGTCACAAGGAACACTTACTTGCTCATTCAAAATCACATACGCATTTCTCTCTCATGCTGACATCTAGAGCCAAGGACTATATTTAAGCAAATGACAGTCGGGTTGTATTCCGGATGGGACTTCTACACCAAATGATGTAAGTTATAATTGGGACCCTATATTGGGGAGATACCATGTATGTTGGAATTATCTAGCACTGTCAACATTATGGTTCTAGAAGGAGGGAAACTAGTTTTTTATGGATGATAACCCCACACACCTTGAACATTCACCTTCTGGACAAGGTAACAATATTCCTAGCATCATCCCAAGTCCTATTCCCAAAGCAGGAGGGTATTCTCAGCCTGGTCTAGAGTTTCCATATGAGGTTACCTACAAATAAATATAGACAATTTGTCATATAACTCATCAGTTTGCAAAGGTTATTGGTTCAAGTTAGGGTGCACAAAACATCCTGCACTTCTCGAAGAAGAAAGAAACAACTCGTACTGGCATATTAGTTTCTATAGTGGAAGATTTGGATTTTTCCACTCTAAAAAAACTAACAGAATCCTCAGAAAATATAATGTAGTGAGATCAACTTTCACCCCTTAACAAAGGGTATGAGGACAACCTTGTTCTTTTTTATGACATTTTCGACGATTTAAACGGTGAAGGAGAAGACTCCTTAGATTTCGATAAGAAGGAGGAATCAAGATATGAAGACATGGTTGACCAAGACTTGGACTGGATGGCCCAAGGGCCTCTTTCTCTTTCGAACAACCTTCATAAGATGCCCAAACATCCAAAAAAGTTTCTATAAATGTTTGATCTAGATAAGAGGACAAAGGTAGAAGATCATATTGCCAACTTCTAAATGCATCTGTGGATGCTAGAAGTAAGGTATGATGAAGTTTCTTGCATAATTTTCCTTTATACATTAGAAGGTAGAGAAACAACGTGGTACCATAGTCTGCATGTCAATTCAGTGCATAGTTGGAGGGAGTTTAAGAAGTTATTTCTAGAGAAATTTGTTCATGAAAAGACTCCTACCATGTTATTAAAAGAGCTCGAAAACAACAAGATGGGGGAAAAGGAGAAGGTGAAAGACTTTAAGCCAAAGTTCAATTGCATATTGAATAAGTCTCCCTGGGCATGCAATTGCATGATTCGATTACTATTGATTATTACACAATTGCCTTGCCCACTAACATTTCCTCATTCGTTAAAAGAGATATAGAGGAAACATTGGAACAACAATTTACAGAAGCGATTTCCTTCAAGAAGGACTTGTGTGATATTCGATCCATTACTGATGATGATGAATCAAAAGAATCCAAAGAAACAGATAGGAAGACTCAACCTTCTTCAAGTAAGGCTAAAGAAAAAGACTCATCAGATATTGAAAGATTGATCAGGATGGTGAAAGCACTTACCAATGAAAATTCATAACTAAAGAAAACTTCAAGCGAGACTTCTCCTAGCAACAATTCTCCCAAGTCTTTCCATTTTTGAAGGAATAATAATAAGAGTAACAACAAGAATGAGCCCTCCAAGTCTGCCCAGAGTTCGAATGTTGTGCTAAACATAGAGAGTATGTGTATGGACAAATATTATTATTGCCACCAAGAACATCATTCATAAAATACGTGCCCATAGTGGAACCACAACATGAATGCTCTAGACACACACATTTATGATTCCTTATTAGAATATGAATAGATGGAACAGGCAGAAGAAACAAGAGAACTGAGGTGGTTGAAGAAAGTATTGGCGTTGGACATGCAGTGAATACTTTTGATTATGTTTTAATGCTAATAAGAAGAGTGTTGAAGCACCAACACAAAGTGCCCCCCCCCCCCTCAAAATAAGAATGGTCGATATAGTTTGTGAAGTAAAGGGCCCATTGCTAAACAGGAGGTGACGAGAAAGAAATTGAAGGAACAATTGTTAAGAAGGATCTCACCACTAGTCAATCCTACTAAGAATGCACAAAGTAAGTCTGGAGATGAAACTACCTCCAAGAACACTTCATACAGTAATAAAAGTAGTCCATCACTCCAAAAGTGTCGAACAAAGCTACTCCTCTAGATACTTCAACACTGCTTGCTAAAGGTGAAACAATTGATTATAACATTGTTAAATATTTAAAGAGAGCACATGCCAATATTTCCATTTAGGAGCTCATAAAGATACCAGGCCAACATGAGATGCTCCTCCAAGCATTTTCACATCCTTTTCCACGTGATAAAGTTTCTACCTCTCAAAAGGCGTCTAGTAAGTCTTTTGGTTCCCTTGAATCAATAGTCAATGCTGTAACATTAGAAGAAAATACTCTCTACCCTTCATTTTTATTGACTTTTGAAATTTTTAATTACAATGTCCATAATTGTTTAGCCGATGTTGATGCATTTGTAAATGTAATGCCATTATCTGTTTCCAATAAATAAACATCAAATGGGATAAAACCGATGCACAAATTATTCAACTAGATAAATCTTTAGGCTAAGCTATTGTTGAGCTTAGAAATGTTTTGATATGATTATCATCTAATGATTGAGTTCACCAATGTATAAATATTGTAATTGTGGATATCGCAGAAGCCTACGGTGTACTCCTAAGTAGAGACTACTCTAGAAAGTTACTGTTATGAAACCAGCTCACAAAAAGATAGAAAAGATAGATCAATGCCTCAGAATTCAGCCTCTTCGAGGGGGCAACCTCCTTTACATTACATAAATGAACAATTCTTGGATGATACAAATGAAAATATCTCCTTTCTATATATAGGAGTTTAAGGGGTCATAATATAATCAAAGTCGACATAACAATAATAATGTAAGGGCACAATAATAACAATAGTGGGCTTCTATGGGGCCCAATAATAACAATATGGGAACTACATGGGTACAAAAATATAATAAGGGGGTTGTACTAATAATAATAAGGGGTTACACTAGTAGAATAGGGGCCTAACATGCCCCTCTCCTTCAAAAAGTGTTGTCCTCAACGCTTGAGTAGTTCTTGATGCTTTTGTATAAAATTCTTGTCCTCCCATGTGGAATCTTCAACAGGTAAGTTATTCCACGTGATGAGATACTCTGAAATTGATCAGTTTCATAGCTGTTGAGTTCTTGTTTCTGTGACTGCTCTCGGTTCCAATATGATTTTTCCTTCCTCTTCAAGTTTTGGCAATATTGTTTGAATTGGGATATTCTGCAACTTTTGAATGGGTGTCCACACTTCTTTGTCCTTCTTCCATTCATCCCTTGCTTCATTTATCCAATCTAGTTGGATAATATAAATAGCACAAAACAATGCTTCCACATCCTCATCATTTCTTGAGAGTGCATTTGTAACAAAAATTTTCATCCCTTTTTTGTAGATGATGTCAAAGTCATAACCCAACATATTTGTAACCCATTTTTTCTATTGTTCTAAAGATAATATTTGTTCTAAAAAGTATTTAAGACTATCATGATCCATTTTTACCTTGAAGTGTCTTCCCATTGGGTAAGGTCGCCATTTCTTAAGTGCATGTAGTATTTCCAACATTTCCTTCTCATAAATAGCTTGCTCGAGATGTAGCCATAAAAATACCCAATCACCTACATCAAAACTTTTTTCACTGCGATGTTGATCTACTTGTTGTTCCATTTGATTCTGCACCAAAGTGGCATTATCCTTTAAAAGTTGGAGAACTTGTTGTTGATGCTTGATGTGATCTTTCACTAGTTGAACCTTTTTCTTCTTGATATGTTCTTCTATATTGAGAGTTTGAGGATTGGTAATTTCTTCCAATGCTTTACAAGATATGGTCGGATTCATTTGTTGATGCTCAATGTGATCTTTCACTTCTTGAACATTTTTCTTCTTGATATGTCCTTCTATCTTTATAGTTTGAGGAGTGGTAATTCCGGCCAATGCATTACAAGATATGGTTGGATTCATTTCTTCTTTCTCTATGTGATCTTTCACTTCTTGAACCTTTTTCTTCTTGATATGTCCTTCTATCTTAATAGTTTGAGGAGTGGTAATTCTTGCCAATGCTTTACAAGATATGGTCGGATTCATTTCTTCTTTCTCTGGGGTTGGTTCCTGGCATATATCCTCTTCTTTTGATGTTTCTTGATCCTTTTCTTCCTCCTCTTCATACTCTATGTAAAATAATTTCTTCTCAGCACACTTATGACCTTTAGTGCATTTGCTATCACAATTGTAACAAAGCCCTTTTTCTCTTTTTTCTTCCAATTGTTGTGGTGTAAACCTTGTAGGTTGTGGAAGGCTAGGAGAAGAAACACTTCCATAATTATAGTCGTGAGTGGTGGGATTCCTTGTTTCCATAATTTCGCTTTCAATTTTTCTTGCCCACCTGAATGCCTTCTCCAATGAATCAGGTTCCCAAAGACGAACCTCATGTTGAATGTTATCCTTTAAAGTACCTATGAAGACATCAATCCTTTGCTTCTCTGGAATATCATTTACCCTTATATTCAATTTTTGAAAGTCCTCAATGTGCTCTGCCATTGAACACTTTTGTTTGAGATTTATCAATTGGCTAAAGAAGGTGTTTCTCTTTGTATCCTCATAATGTGCTATCATTTCCTCCGTGAAAATTGACCACATAACAAGTGGTTTACGAGAAAAAATCCCTTTATACCATAAAAATTGATTCGGTTCTAAATATGAATATGAAATATGTACCTTTTGTAACAATTGCACCTCATGTAGATCAAAATATTGCTCCATCTGTAGTATCCAATTTACCGGATCCTTGCCATCAAACTTCCTCATATCACCTTTTCTTGATTTTAGGAGCTCGATCTTGAAACGATTATAACTCTGTAATTTCGGCTATTCCAGTTCTAAAATTGCGATCTGCAGTAGTCCTTTGTGTCCTCTTTCCAATGCCACTAGTATGATCAAAATTGGATTCTCCAATGAAGAGTTATGCCAAATCTCCCACGATGACCTGAGTATAGACTTGTTCAGTAGAGCGAACTTGTACGACGTCTTGCGGGTCACTGTTTCAACCTTAGGATCTAAAAATGGTACCCAAAAAACTACAGTCCATCCTCTTTCTGTATCTTCTTACGAAAATTCAATCTGATGCTCAAAGGTAAAGTTATGACGATTTTCCCAAGGTGACCTATTTGGAATGTAATTCGGGGGTCTGCAAAAACCCTAACTTCCTCAGATTATATCTCCGAAAATATAGTGAGACAGGATCTCAATTTCGAGCCGCGGTTCAGACCCATTTCTTCTCAAATGGTTTTTTTTTTTTTTATCTTTTGAAACTTTGTAGCGAAAGAGTTATAACTCAAATTCCACGGTGACTTGTTTTAGATGAAATTCTGAAGCTTGCACAAACCCTGACTTCCTCAGATCATATCTCCGAAAATATAGCGAGACAAGCTCTGAAATTTGGACCCGAGGTTCAGTGCGTGTTTGTCTCAAATGGGTTTCATTTCACTTCTGAAACGTCGCAGAAAAAAGTTATAGCAAAAATGCCACGATGCCCTATTTGGAGCAGCGAAACCCTAGAATCCAAAGCTCTGATACCAAATGTTGTGAAACCAGCTCACAAAAAGACAGAAAAGATAGATCAATGCCTTAGAAATAAGCCTCTTCGAAGGGGAAACCTCCTTTACATTACACAAATTAACAATTCTTGGATGATACAAATGACAAGACCTCCTTTCCATAAATAGGAGTCTAAGGGGTCATAATATAATCAAAGCCGACATAACAATAATAACGTAAGGGCACAATAATAACAATATTGGGCTTTTATGGGGCCCAATAATAAAAATATGGGGACTACATGGGTACAACAATATAGTAAGGGGATTGTACTAATAACAATAAGGGATTACACTAGTAGTATAGGGGCCTGACAATTACAAGGGTATTTTGTTACAAAATGGTCACATTTATGGCTTCCATATAAGCATACGAATAACCAGATTCGAGTGGAAAGTGATCCACATATGAAACACAAAGTGACACCACTTGAGGGCCAAAATGAGCATGTTTATTTTGCCGATTTAATTTTTGGAAATTGTTTTCTTGAAACTAACATCGGGTGTTATCAAGCACAACTGTCACCCGTTCCACCAGATACACAGCTAGAGCTCCTTCCTTGTTCTCCAGTTGGTGAGAATGAATCATTTAATATTGATGTACATAGTAGTACTAATAATAATATAAGAAGTAACTTAATAGATAATAATATTTGGACTTTATATTTTGATGGTCAAAGATGCGGGATGGTTTTAGAGCTAGCTACGTACTTATAGACCCATGTAATAAGAATCATATCCTTTCTTGTCGTCTGGAGTTTGAGTTCACCAATAATAATATTGAATATGAAGCACTCATACTTGGATTAAAGAAATTTATTGACCTGAAGGTACAGATTCTTAAGGTAATTGGTGACTCAGACGTGGTCACTGGTCAGGTACAAGATAGATACATTATGTTTCACCAAATCTTTAAAACTACCAGCAAGAGGTATGGAGTTTAATAAATCATTTTAAATATTTCAATGTTATTTATGTTCTTAGAGTTAGAAATGTTGTAGAAGATGCCTTAGCAAATGCATCTGTTAGGATGTCGCCATTGAAAATGGTTTTTCTATTGAAATTATATATATACCATCATTACCTAACAACATCACTAACTTACATTTTTTCAATGACAACCAATAGATACTGCATTTTAAGGCTAATGTTGATGTAGTCAAAGATGCTGCCATAGAAGAGGATGACCACTATCAAGCTTTGCAGGAGGGATCTAGTGCAACGAAAGGAAAAATTATGCCCAAAGTTGTGGTGTCCCTAGAGAAGTTATATGACCTTATTGTAGCTACTGTAAAACCATCCAAAATTTTGGCTTACACTAAATTTCAGATCCTTCCTTGGTCTTGTACATTGTTGTCGCAAACATTAAAGATTATCTCATGAGCTTTCTTGTAGTGGTTTGTTCCCTTTTGTATGTTGGGTTAACTGTCATATTTTGGCATGTTTAGCTATCACACAATGTTTGCAAGCCTATTATAATGGTTTCAAAGGTCCGTCTTTGTGGATATGAGTTTTTATAACTATGTAAACATATGTCGCACCCATACACAAAGTCCTGAGCACTATTGCACAAGTTTCATCACGGTCGTCCAAAAGTCTATCTTAAGTGTCGTGCTTGTCGTATCTTGTCATAAAGTAGCCACATGGAGGGAAATTATTTTTTCATTTGTTTGGATGATCTATTTTTTTGTGTCATCAAAGTACATTAAGTGTTTGATCTCAGTCAAGGTTCATCACAGTTCATCACCTATCGCACACTTAACCATTTTCAAAAATATTCTTGACCGAGAAACTTAGCTTCACTGGGCCCCTTCTGAACTATGCACTACATAGCCTTAGCCCTATAAGTTGTGACATTACTTCTTGGCACTGTGCAATGTGCAGTTCCTGTCTCCTAGGAATTCTGTACTATGTAGTTTTAGTGCCCAAATTCGAGCCTTGACCCCTAGAATTTCACGGGCTTGTCCGCTAGACCAGCTTAAATCGTGCACTTCGTATCTTCAAGCCTCAAGCTCATCCCCTGAGTGATTGAACTACACAGCTCCGCAGAATCCAAACCTCCCTTGACTCCCAAAACTGGAAAAGTTGACTCTCCGAGTGTCCAATCCCTTAGCCTGGCCCCAATGGATCTGGAAATTTCCAATATTGTCCTTCAGGCCTCTTGAGCGACACACTGCGTAGTATCAGAGCTCAAGATTCCCCCCCTGGCTATTAGATTCTATTCATTTGTGTCTTTTCTAGCATACATTCACTAATACGGTAGCTAAATGGTATATTGAATCACCTCGAGCTTTTTTTGATAACTTTAGCACCTTGCCTACTACATTCCTAAAACATTTATAGTTAACCATCAGATATGAAACTGGAACAGAACTCTTAACCAATTTCAAATAGAATAATACCACTCACATTTCTGATCATATTCATGAGTGGCAACATCATCGTCATTTGGTTAAAACATTTGTTCCTAACCAATTGTTAGTTGAATGGTTCATTATGTCTATGTTTCCACCTATCACATAAGACTCTAGCCAAAGGTGGAGTCATATTACGCGTGCCCAGTATTTTGGATCACTCTTGTAAATATGCGGCCACCCCGATGTCTCGTGCCCACAGGAATCAAGCACAATGATTAGCGCCATGATCGGTGGTCGGCTGAGGCAATCAACGATGTCATTAGTGATTCCCTTCTTATACGTAATGTTCAAATGGAATTGTTCTAGATAGGTGGAACATTTTTGATGGCGATCGTTTTGCAACTTCCCTTGTGTCTGTATGAACTGTAGAGGTCGGTGGTCTGTGTGGATGACCGTTTCCTTCCCTAGAATGTAATTCTTCCATTGACAGCACACCTTCACAATGGAATAGATTTCTTTGTCATAGGTCAGGTACTTTCGAACTGTGTCTGAAAGTGTGTCATTGTGGTAAGCCACTGGATGCCCATGATGAGTAAGAACTACACAAATAGCATAGTCGAAGGCATATGTCTCAATCTCAAATGGTTGTTGCAGGTCTGGTAATGTGTGCATTGGTGCAGAACAGAGGCGATTCTTCAACTCGGAGAATGCTTTTTGTTGGGTTTCTGACCAAAAAAACTTTTCTTTTGCTCCACCCTTAGCGACTTGACTTAAAGGCCAAGCGATATGAGAGAACCCCAACACGAACCTACAATAGAAATTGGCAAAACTCAAAAGGTTGTGGAGCTCTGTTAGAGTGGTTGGGGTTGGTCAATCGCGAATGACTTGTATCTTGGATGGGTCCACATGTACACCCTGCTCATCAATGATATATCCTAGATATTGAACCTGGGTTAGGCCAAAGGTGAATTTCTCCAAGTTAGCACACAACTTGTGCTATTGCAGGGTTTGAAGGACCTCTCGAATATGGTGGATTTTCTCTAACTTACTTTGGCTGAAGATCAAGATGTCATCTAAATACACCACCATGAATTCATTGGTGAAGGGTCACAAGATGTCGTACATCAGTCTCATGAAGGTTGCAAGGGCATTCATCAATCCGAATAGCATGACCAACCATTCGAAAAAGCCCTCCTTGGATTTGAAGGTAGTCTTCCAGACAACAGAGGGTTCGATAGGCACCTGGTGATAACTTGACTTCATGTCAATCTTGCTGAAATATTTGGCCCCCTTGAGCTGCTCCAGAAGGTCATCAATCTATGGGATTGGGTACCTATTCCGGACGATGATCTTTTCTAGTGATGGATAATCAATACAGAGCCTCCAGGTCCCATCCTTCTTCTGTACCAATATAATCAAGCTCCCACAAGGTGATGAGGTTTCCTTGATGTGCTCTTTCTGTAATAGTTCCTGAATCTGGCTTTTAATCTCATTGTTCTCCGGAATAGAGCGTCGATAGATCGGTCTATTGGGAAGAGGCACACCCGGGGTCAGATCGATGGAGTGCTTGACCTGATAGTGCAGAGGTACCACTGTGGATGAGGTGAAAATATCCCTG
Source organism: Pinus tabuliformis (assembly GCA_031772625.1). Classification (NCBI taxonomy): domain Eukaryota; kingdom Viridiplantae; phylum Streptophyta; class Pinopsida; order Pinales; family Pinaceae; genus Pinus; species Pinus tabuliformis. Next base: position 63,037,962 of record CM062806.1, read on the forward strand.
TACTCCTCCATGAACTTGTCCATCTATTGTTGCTGTGCAGAAGAGCCTTGCCTGGAAGCCAAGGCCACAACCTTCTTCTTGCCTTGGGGGCCGAATCATAAGGAAAACAAATTTCCTGGTCTAGGAAATGATCTTACTGCATTGCTTTGCAGTAATCAAAGAAATGGCAGTAGGTGAGGCTACCTCCGGTAACCTGTACAACTTATTAGCCAAAGTAATAATCATAGAGCAGGGTCAAGACTCATACAAAACATGTCTCTTCCACAAGTATGGTTGTCCTAATAATACATCACAAATTTCAAGAGGAGCAATGTCACACAATACCTCATCCCTGAAGGGCTTGATGCTGTAGGAAAGGCGACACTACTAGCTGACACGAAGATCTTGTCCTTGGTGAATCCACCCAATGGCGTACGGTTGTGGATGTGTTGTAGTCTTTAGGCCCAACCGCTTCACGAACTCTGCTGAAATGAGTTCTTTTGGCTCCCGCTGTCGACAATGATCTGCTGTGGATAACCCTTCACCCACATCTATGAGTGGAAGAGGCGTTCCCCCTCCTTTGGATCTTCAGGCTCAATCTTCTGGATCTTGGTGGTGGCCACGGTCACACTGGGCTCTGCATCAATGATCTTCTTCCCTTTGTTAGTTCGCTTATCGCGTTCTAATTCAGAGTTGGAACTTGTATCTGATTCGGAAGCCTTTAACTCGACCATTAGAAACTACTTGACCTGAAACTCACTTCTATTGTGAGTGGAGCTCTTATGGAACTCATAGGATTTTCCCGTGTCCTTCATCATCTTCATGGTGTTGTTCTTTGCCTGCAACTTTAGTGGGCTGTGCTGGGTAGCCTCGCCTTGGCTTGGTTCTTTGTTATGTGGTTTGGGGGTGCCTTTTCCTTGCTTTGGATTTTCAGATCCAAAGTACCACTTCTTCTATTTAAACTTCTGCTCAATCTTGACAACATACTGATGCACCGTGCCGAGTGAGGAAATGTCTAGAAACTCCATCTCCTCTTGGATGTACTTGTGTAGACATCTGCAGTACTTGTGCAAAGTGTATGGAAAATATTTGCGAACTTTGGCGCATCTTGGTCCCTTCTGTACAATATCGTGGTCCACTTTATGTATTTGTCTTCATATCTCCTGACAGGGTAATATTGTTCCTTGATGGCATCTCGAAAATAATTCCAAGTGGGTGTGCCTGAAAAAAGTGAGGGTTCATTCTCGTCCTTTTGTTCACAGTAGGTTTCCCACCAGTTCTTGATGTGTGGGGCAGCTTTGAGAAGTGCAAACGTAACCTTTTCACGATTGGAAAAATCATGAACCGAAAAATATCCTTCCAACAGATTTAATCATTTATCTACATCGTTTGCATCTATCAGGCCTTCTAATATGGGAATATCAAAGTTAAGTTGTACCTTAAACGAAGTGGCACCTCCAGAGTGGCTGTTGGATTAAGCTACATTGCTTGTGGGTAGTCGTCGAAGGATCTGAGCAAAGTTATTCATCATCGCGTCCCTCTGTCACTTGAGGGATTCCTCGACCAAATTTTTGAAAGGATCTCCTAGCCCCTTGTCTTTCTTTTCTTCCACCATGGGAGGTCATCAGGTTTTGCGGTGAGCACCAATATTGCAGCAAGAATGCTGCAACTCCTGGGCTACCAACTTTACTTTTATCAACCTGGTAGTTCGTAACAAACTTGGAAGCATCGGTGCTATATGCACAAGTACTAGTTCTCACTGCAGGTTGTCACTTGGTCAGCCAACGCGAGATCACTAGAAGCTCAAGCCAACTTCTATAGATTTCAGAAGAAGCTCTATGTGTGATGAAAGGAAAAAAATATTACTCTACAGATGTTATTCTAACTGCAGAAAGGAGAAAGACTGGAATGTAAAGCAAAACCTAGTAAACCCTAATTAACAAGCTAATTCTACTTTTGCCAAAAACACTATGAAAACAATGAAAGAAATGCCATTGCCTACTCAAGGAATTAAACAACATCAAACCATGCTTTCTGGAAGTAAATAAGCAAAAAATGCATTTTTGGATTTTTATGTGTTTTTATGTGAATTTAACATGCATCTAATTTATTGTGTGTGAGTGTGACACCGAACAGGTGGCGTTAGAGGGTGGTTTTAGAGCTTGGGAGGATGTAGGATGGTGTGGATGTGTCCTAGGAGGTCTTAGGTGGCCTTCTCAAGGCTTTTCCCACACTCGGCCTTCAAAAGAAAGCCTACAGGAAAAAACTACAGGAGGACACAGGGAAACTACAGGAGGAAAACAGGGAAACTAGAGGAGGCCTACAGGAGGAGGATGAGAGAAATTTTCGTTGTTTTGAGGGTGTGAGAGTGGGTGGAAAAGGTGGATGAAGGTTGGAATAAGGTTTTAGGGCACCTAAGGTCTACCATGAATCACTAGGAGAGAGAAAGATGATTGGTTTGCTCAAGGAGAGAGGAAGAATTTCTATGAAAAATGAAGCAAACTAGGGCAAAATTGAGGTGAGGTTTGGGAGACCTATAGGGCATGGATCGGATGGAGGGTGTGATTGCTGGTAAGCTGGCCTACTGCTGGAAGATATCCGCTGCATAGAAACTGACAGTCAACCAAGAAAATCAAGCAACCAATGAAATGAGTGCATCCGAGGAAAAACAAAGTTTTGAATTAAAATGGCCTAAACTATGATGTATAGAAGGAAATGCTGGGAAATGCTGTAAGAAAGGAAAGTATGCAAGAGGACTATTGAAAATCAGGAAGTGAACATGATAAAGAAGATCTAAAGCAAAGCAAAACTGGACTATCAACCTACTGGAGAGCTCCAAACACTATAAGTCCTAGGAATGAGGAAAATCTATATTTTTGGGGTAGCAAGAGAGTCTTTGCCTCAAATCATGGTCCTAGAGGGAGGAAGAGAGGCCAAGGCACTGTTGCTAGCCTTTTGAATCTTCTATGATCACTACTTAACCTGATACAGAAAGCACAAATGAAAGCAAGCTACTAAATCATCAGAAGCAACCTATTTTTAACCATAAGAGAAATACATCTAATAGCAAACTAATCTACAAACTTAAGTAAAGAATACAAATACAAGTAAAGAGAAGCTTGGATGCTTGGATCGGGCCCTAACCCAAGAGCTTCAGCCCTCTGAGGTAACTCAGTGCTAGCTCAAAAAGGATTCCATCTTCATTATCAAAAAATAGCAAGATTACATAAAACTGTCACAAAATAGTAAGCTCGAAATTTGAGCAGAGTTTACACAAGCAAAAAAAAAGTTGACCATAGTGAGGCCCTAGGCCTCTCTACTTATACATCTGAAGCTACCAACATCTTCCTTAAAATCAGGGAGGCTTGGCTCCCAAAACTCGAGATAACTATCAATCATCTTCCACTTGCTCGGCTGCCTTCTAGTGCATGATTCGACTGCTTGTACTCTGAGTTGAATGAAGGGGAATTTGAAGTGAGGAGCAATAAATGAGGGGGATTCCCTCCTATAATTCCTCTCCTCTATCTACTTTGAGTTATTGATGTAGTTTGACCACTAGATCCTTGACTTTGACCTCGAAATCCATCAATAATCTGCATTAAATACATGTTAGACCACATGGCATAATAACTAACTCAACTCACCCTATAAGCATAAATATAATCAGAAAATCATACAATAAGCTAAGAGAATGATTGATTTGACTAGGTTAGGAGGTAAAATGAGCCCATATAATTACCCATTTATGAGGCTCATCATCGCCTCCCTACTGAAGGTGTTGCTCATCCTTTGAGCAACCTAGTCAATCTCTTGGTCTTTCATGGCCTTGGTGGCCTCCCTAGCATTCCAGGCTTTTGATGTGGTTTGCTCATGTTCTCCATAAAATCCTACCTTTTTGTCTATGTCCTTCCACTGCTCCTTCTCTTGTTTTTCTCTTCTGCCTTCTAGCATGCCTAATATGAGTGGAGCACTCAGTTTGAGGCCAATCCAATTGACCTTCAGCCTTTGCATGGAGCGCTTGCACATTGGCTCTCTTTTTAATGCCTCCTTCAGCCTCATGGGGGAATGGTATTCTCTGATCTGCAAGCTGTGGGGTAGGGTGTTCCATATTCTCATGCATGCATGCACACAGTCATCCCCAAGTAGCCTAAGCATATCTTCAAAGTGTGCAATGGCTTGTTCTTGATTGGCTAGATATTTAGGGGCAATCTGAGGGTCATTGACAAGCAGGTTGTGTGTGCTGATGAGTGCCATAGGATCTAATGGCTCAGCGCCTATCATCAATGGTTCATTCTGCTCTTTTATTAACAATATTTTCATTTCTTTTGCCCTCAATTCTTCATGGTTCATCCATGATGCCATGGCCATTAATTGCAGATCCCCTAGCTTGGCATTGGGGTCCCACACATTTAGGTCTGTGAGGGCCATGTTGTGTAGATAGAACTCTACCATCTTTGCTTTGTCCTCAGAGGTGCTTTGGTCACACAAATCCATGAACTGCCTGTAGTATTGGAAAGGCATTATGCCTCTTTGTGCCAAAGTTTTTATTTGAAATTGAAGCCATTGATCCTTCAAATAGAGGCCATAAGATTTGGATGGTGTTCTGCATTGTAATGATTCTATGGATAAGCTGGCCATGTATGCCAAATGAGTCTCTTTTTCCTGCAGCTGCCTCCTTAGTAATTCATTCTCATTCTCAAGGTGGCTTCTCTGTCTCTGAGAGGACTCAATTCCCTGCCCATTCCCAGAGTTTGTCTTCCAAGTGGCCAATATCCTCAACTCCTTTGGACTTGGCTATCTTCATCCACCTATACGTTCTCAGTCTCTCTTTTTCTAATTCGAAAAATAGTGGAATTGCAAATTTCTGTGGGATTATCTTGCCTCCCTCAAGTAATCTGCAATAGGAGTCAAGATTAGGCTAGGGATTAGGTTCTTGTAGCTCTTGTGCTTCCTCTTTCACCTTTGGCTGTCCTCCTATCTTTTCCTCAAGTTTTTGTGTCTCCTGTAGTTTGGACAGTGTCTCCTGTAGCACTGTTTTAGCCTCCTGTAGGTTTGGTTTGGGGTCCTGTAGAATTGCCTTTCCCTTCCATGTAGAAGATATTGTAGTCCTCCTTTTATAGGTTATGGGCGTCTTGGAAGGAGATTCTTTCACCTTGGCAGATGGTGAATCTTCAATGTTAATGGGAGTCTTTGATGAGGGCTGAGGTTTGCCTGTTTTGATTCTGGTACTCTTCCTTGCCCTGAAATACATGGAGGTTTTTATTTTCCTCTTTTGCTTATGCTTGACTGGTGTACTGAGGGCAGTGAGGGTAGCTGTTGCTTCTCTTTCCAAAGTTTTAGGGGACTGTTCTCTTTGCTCTTCCCTCTCTGCCTCCTTTTCTCCCTCTTCTGTCTCTTTTTACTCCTCCTACTCTGTCTCTTTTTCTACCTCCTGTTCTGTCTCTTCAACTCTCCCCTCCTCTACTCTTTTCTTTCCTCCTTCCTCTCTTGCTCTGCTATGTCACCACTGGCTTCATCTTCTCCTCCTTGCTGTTCTCCCTCCTCACTGATAGCAAGACTGACATCATAGGTTAGTGCCTTGATGTCATCCTCATCTGTCATATTTCTGAAAACTTCCCATGCTATAGGGATTGTAAGGTTATGGAGGGATTCTTCTACTAGGATCTTGATTAGGCCATGGTGAGCTAGTTGCTGTGAATTTCCTTCTTGTACCTTGGTGCTGGAGTCAATGAGGGACTGAAGGAGAAAGTAAGGGATACTGAGATTTTGATGTGATGGGGTATCCATGCCATATCTCAATTCTTGGAGGATTCTGAAATGATATCCATAAACAATGTTGTGCTTCCCCTCACAAGAAATGTATTTGATCACTTGGTAGCTAACCTCATCCTAGGGATATGGTACACTAGCCCTCCTAATTCCATTTTTGTCTTCAGTAGGGGTTTCATTATTTTGGAAAAATTTCCTCTTGGCAGCCTGGCCAATTATTTTCTCATCTTTACTCCAAGGTAGCCCAAGAGGAAGGGTAGTGACCCCACTGATGAATTCAGGGGTTATTTCAATGGAGAGGACTCTAATGGTTACAGTAACATGAGTTCTTGTGTGAGGGACCAGAGAGAGAGAAAATTCATGGGAAATTTCATCATCAAGCCCTCTAAACTTCTCAAAGAAATTCATCCAGTTTGCCCTTGTAAATATTTCCACCACTTGAGGATGTGCATGGAGTCTAGTGGAGTTAGTGGGCTCTTTTCTCATAAACCCCCCTGTCATACCACCTGTACTTCTTTTTAAAAATCAGATATGGAGGTGGAGACAAAGAATTTTGAGTGAAATAGAAAAACGGAGGGGATTGTGTTTTAAAAAAAAAGAAAACATTTTTTTTAATGTATTTCTACCCTCTTAAAGACTCATTTTATCTTCAATTTGAGACCAACTCTTTCACATTTTGATATTCAATAGAGGGCATTCATGAACCCTACCTCTTTAGACTGAAATTCGTGCCAAAAATCATGTTTCCTCCCTTCAAAATGACTCACTGCCCCTCCTGTAGAAGCCCGTTGTCCCTCCTGTAGATTTCCTATAGGTGCTCTTGTAGAAAACCTGTAGGGCTCTTGTAGAAGATGCCAAGAGAAAAAATATGGAGGAAATCGATGGAGGATGGTGGATACGAGGCTGTGGGGGCATAAGAAGACTGCTGTGTGGCTAAGTTACGAGGAGAAACTAAAGAAAAGGTGGTGAGAATGCGCAGGGAGGAGTGCTCATTACCTTTTATGGCTATTTTCGGTTATGAGTGCTGAGCTGGCAAGGTGTACGTTGCCTAGATTAGGACCGTTGGTCCCCACCTGCTTGGTCATCATGAACTCCCTCGTAATCATCCCCTCATTACTGCATCGGAGTTAACTCTTCCTCCCACTACCCATCCTTCGCATCTTTTGCTTGAGTTGACTGTGTGCACGTGTGGGTGATATCTCGGTTAAGTGGAGTCAACTAAATGAAGGTGGCCAAGTTAGCTGACCACCTTTCCCTATTTCTATTTCAACCATCTCGTTGCCTTCGTATGATTCCTAATTACACAAATGCAGATAGAGGAGTGACTTAGCTACTTACCTATAATCCAAGTGTATTTGCTGCCATCGACTATGAGGTGCTGTGGCTTTCTCTGCTGCATGCCTTCATTTTCCTTCATGCATGTTGTCTCTGCTTGCTGATGTGTTATTGTGTGTTTTTGCAGGTTCTTCTTTTGCTAGAGCTGAGCTGGATGTGCCTTTTCAACCTTCAGATGTACTGTCCCTTACTGCTGGTGCTGGACTTCTATGGGATCAACGGCTATAGGAATTCCTACAGGAGCTCCTAAAGCTGCTTCTCCCCTTGAAATTTCAACTATTTCCCTGTGCTTGGAGCTCGAAAATGATGCTATAGGTGGAGATGAATGATGGAGGGATAGTAGGTAAGCTTTAGGAAAAGTTAATGGTGCCCTTTCCTCCTTTTATTTTTGTTTTTTTTTTTCAAAACTGAAAAACTATTTTTCTGTGTTTTTTCTTGGAAAGGAAAAAAAATAATAATGATGCTTGGAGTGTGATGCAGACTTGGAAATGATGGAAAGGAGGTTTGAATATGGTAAGAGGGATTATAGGTTCCTCATGAAGCTTTTCTTGTCCCTCAAACTGCCTCTTGTAGACACTTTTGGCTATCTGTAATTCTTACAAGAGCCTCCCGTAGAAAAAACAAAGCCTCCTGTAGAAAACAAAGTTTTGGAAGAAGAGGTACAGTGGGGTGAAAGAGATGCCAAAAATGATGGAGGAAGGTGTGGAGAAGACAAGATGGATGCTAGTATGAATTTCAGGGTCCCCTTGGCACCTTCTTTTGCTCCCTGTAGTCCTCCTGCAAACCTGCAATGCAATAAAAATTCATTTTTTCTTTCTCCTTTTTTTTTTTTTTTTTTGAAAACAACTAGGGCACCTCAGAGAGGTTTTCACCTTAATTTCCTGCCCTGGGCGCCTCCAAGGGAGGTTTTCACCCAAGGATCTTATTCTTTTCCCTTTTTTTTTGACATCACTGGGCCGCCTCAGAAGAGGTTTTCAACCCAATGATGGGACTCAAGCGCCTCATGGAGGTTTTCACTTGAGTCCTTATTTTTTCTCTTTTTTCTTCAATGAGTGGGTGAAGTGGAAGCTAAGACATGCTCCACTACCATCATTGTTTTATTCAAATCTTCAATAAACTCTCGCTTGGAAAGGGGTTTCTTGTAGACTTTCATTAGATGTCCATTGAAAATCATGGGGATGGCTTCATCATCAATGGTTCTTATTAGAACTGAACCATTGTCATTGCATTTATCCACAGTGTAGGGTCCCACCCATCTTGTCCTTAGCTTGCCTTTGAAATCCTTGTATCTTGAATCATAGAGTAGTTCCCAATCTCCCTCTTGGAATTTCTCTCCCTGATATTTCTATCATGCCATATCTTTCTCTGAAGCTGAACTACCTCTGTATGGAGAAGGGCTTGCAATCTATATTCATCCAATCCATTGAGCTAAAGTAATCTCTCCTTCTGTGCATGGCTGAGGTCTAGGTCCAGCTGAGCTGCCATCCTTAGGGTATTGAATTCAAACTCTATTGACAACAAAGCCTTCTTCCCATAGACCATTTCATAGGGTGTGAACCCAGTGGTGGTCTTCCATGTTGTGTTGTAGGCCCAAGTGGCCTCAACTAATCTGTCCACCCAATCTTTTCTGCTGCTACTCACTACCTTGGTTAGGATCCCTTCCAATGCTCTGTTAGTGACCTCCACTTGCCCATTGGCTTGTGGATGGTAAGGGGTGGAAGTCCTGTGCTTGATCTTATGATGTGTGAGCAGGTCTTCAATCAGGTTGGAAGTGAACTGACTGCCTTGGTCTGTGACCAACTCTCTCGGATACCCAAACTTGTAGAATATGTTTTCCCTCAAAAACTCAGCTACTTTTTCCTCTGTCGCTGCTTTGATTGCTTTTGTCTCCGCCCACTTTGTCAGGTAGTCGATGCACACAATGATGTATTGTTTCTTCTTTGTAGGGGGGTAGATAGGCCCCACAAAGTCTATGCCCCACTTCTCAAATGGCTCAAAGGTCACTTGAGGTTGCATAGGCATTTCATCCTTTGGAGTGGGTTTCCCCATCCTCTGACACCGATCACACTGGCTCGTGTATCTCCTCACATCCTGATGAAGAGTGGGCCAGTAATAGCCTGCTTGCAATATATTGAAGGCGGTTATTTTTGTTGCAAAATGACCTCCACAAGGCCCGTCATGACAGGTCAGGAGGATGTCAAAGACTTCCTCCTCCCTGACACATCTTCTCAAGATCTGATTTGGGCCAAGTTTGAAGAGATTGCCTCCAATCCATGTGAAAGGGTCATTTTTCCTTACTATCTTGCTCTTCTTTTTTGAGGATAGGTGTGGTGGGAACTATGTTGAAACCAAGTAGTTTTCTATATCAACAAACCATGGAGAGAGTACTGATATAGCAAATAGGTGTTCATCTAGAATTTGGTCATCCACCATTCCTTCTTCACCTGCAAGCAAATTTACTCTAGACAAAAAGTCAGCAACAACATTCTCTTTACCAGGCTTATCAATAATGGTTAGACCAAACTACTGCAATAAAAGAAACCATCTAATAATGTGAGCATTTACATCTAGTTTGTTCATTAAATATCTAATTGAAACATGATCAGCGTGCACAAAGGTTTGATAGCCTGTGATATAATGTATGAATTTGTTTAAGGAATGCACGACAACTAGGAGTTCCTTCTCAGTCACTATATAGTTTAACTCTGCATTTGAAAAGTTTTTGCATATAAAGTATATGGCATAAGGTAACTTTTCATCAATTTGTCCAAAGTTTGCTCCTATTGCTTTGTTCGAGGCATCTGTGTGAATGTGAAAGGGTAGGTCCCAATTTGGACTTCTGAGAATTGGGGTAGTCACTAGCGTGCTCTTCAAGGTATCTAGGGCTTCTTGACAATTTTCTGACCATATGAACTCAACATCTTTCCCTAGGAGGCCAAACAAAGGAGAGGCTAACTTGCTGAAGTCTTTAATGAATCTCCTGTAATATCTAGCTAAGCCTAGGAAGCTTCTGACATCTCTCACCTTTTGAGGAGGTGGGACCCTTTGGATGATGGAAATTTTGTTGGGGTCCACCTGTAGTCCTTGTTGAGATATTACATGACCTAGCACGGTCCCTTCAGTCATAAAAAATTCACATTTTTCTGGACTGAGGGACAGGTTCATCTCAATACACTTATCTATAACTTTTCCTAGGTTAGATAAAGCTTCCTGAAAGTCAGATCTATAAGGAGTAAAACCATCCATGTATATTTCTACTGCACATGAACCAGTTCAGAAAATATACTCAATGCCGCTCTTTGGAATGTGGCTGGAGCATTACACAAACCAAAAGGAAGGACCTGGTATGCAAAGGTACCCCAAGGACAAGTGAAAGTGGTCTTATCTTGGTCTTTCGGGCTGATTTGAATCTAATTGTACCCGCTAAACCCATCTAGGAAGGAGAAAAACTTTTTCCCTGCCAGACCGTCTAACACTTGATCTATGAAAGGTAAAGGAAAATGGTCCTTTTTAGTGGCTTTGTTCAATTCCCAATAGTCGACATAGATTCTCCACTTACCATTTTTCTTTGGCACTAGCACCAAAGGAGAGACCCATTCACTGTCAGAGATGGGATAGATGAATCCTGCATCAAGCAATTTCTGCAGTTCTTCCTTAACAATATCTTTAAGTGCTGGGTTCATCCTCCTTTGAGGCTACCTGATTGGCTTGCAATCTTCCTTGATGTATATATGATGAGTACATACTGAAGGGTGCACTCCCTTCATCTCCTTATAATTCCAAGCGAAGGCATCTATATGTTTTCTCAGTATGCTGCATAGCTCCTTCTCCTGGGAAGTAGATAGGGATGGATTGATTTTCAATGTTCTTTTTGGGCCGAACTCTATATTTTTAACACAGAGAGAAGTGGGGTCGGCCACATAGAGATCAGTTGAGGGGTTGTTTTGGGTTTCTCTTACTATGTCTTCTAATGGTGATACACTGGGAGGTGGATTCTAAATCAAATTTTCAATCATATCATCCTCATCTTGCGGTTTCCCCCCATGGCGATTTCTAATGTACAAAGTGGTGCAGAATAAACTTCATCCTCATCCTCCTCCTCCAACCAGAGAGGTAGATCATGTTCTAGCAAGGGTTGGGCAGGAGGATATAGGATTAACTGCTTAGACATGTGCCCATTCTTTATGGTCATGTTCCCATCTCGGCAGCTGATGTAGGCATCGGCTGCAGCCAACCAGGGTCTTCCCAGAATGATAGGATACCCAGTGAGCTTTGCCTTTGGCTGGAGAACTGAGAAATCAACAGGGTACTCCCAAGAATCAATGGAGACCATCACATATTCCACAATCCCCTCGGGGGTCATTGTGGAGCGGTCTGCTAGCTGCAGCACTGTCGTGGTCTTCCTCAAGGAGCCTTGGAGGTTAAGTTTGATCATTGTGTCCTTTGTCATCACATTAATGGCAGTTCCTAGATCAATCAAGGTATGTGAGACCATTGTGCCATTGATGTGGACATCAACTACTGGGCTTCCAGGGTCCAGATACTTCAGACAGATTATCTGCCCCAACATCAGGTCAGACAGTTGTCCTATGACATTGCTGGTTGGGGCATCTCTCTTGCGCCTTCCTGGATGCCTAAAGCACTTCTCTTTGATTAACTTATTGTAGATAGGCACATCTTTTATGGCTTGGAGAAGTGGTATCTTCACACATAAATGTTTCAATTCTCCCAAGAGTTCAGTCTCTTCTAGGGTAGGCTAGATTTTCGTGGATAGTCTCTCAAGAAAGGGTGGATTTGATTTAGGTTCGCTTTCCTCTTTATCTTCCTCAACCTCCCTGGGTGGAGGCTAGTTATCTGGGAGAACTTTCCCGGATCACAAGTTAATTTCTTGAATCTCCACAACATAAGTTGGGCATGATGGTTCCCCACTATACACTTGCTGAGCTTGTCTGTTGTTCAGGTTCGGATTTGGCTGGGCAGGCATTTGGGGTTGCCTTGGTGGAGCTAAAGGTAACAGTTGTTGTTGGGCAGGTGGTGGGCGCAGAAGAGCAGGAAGAGAGTTGTATTGGTTCATCCACCCCTGATGAGATTCATTCCACTGAGGTTGCGGCTGAGCATAGGATTGAAATGAATGGGTGGCTAGTTGGGCATGATATTGAGATGTGAAGGACCAAGGAGGAGGCGTGGACTAGGAAGGATGAGCGGGGGGGCCCAAGAAGGTATGGAGGTGACTTGGTTGGGGTTGTAGTATGCCTGAGATGTCCCTTGCATCCCCTGCTGGTATGGTCTAGGTCCATGCGGCCTCCTTTGGTTTATGTAATAGATCTGTTCAGTGACTCCTTCGGCCCCTTGGTATACAGATTTAAGTTCGGGCAAGGAAGGGCACTTATCTGTAGAATGATCTTCTTCACAGACTGAACAAACCTATATAGAGTTCAATGGGCATTCATTCCTAGGATGCCTCTTGGTGCATCTAGGGAAAAAAATGGCCAAAGCCCTCTCTTCTTCCTCTTGTTTTCTTTTGATATGTAAGGTATCCATTTGCATGGCAAGAGTCTGCAGCATCTCACTCTTGAAGTCTTCCAACATGTTTCCAATTTCACCTTTAATGGATGAATTGGAAGAAGAGGTATTGGCTATGGGTTGACTCCCCCTACCTTTCTTTCTGGCTGCTCTAGAATGGTTTCTAAAAATAGTCTTTATGTCCTCATAGGATAGTTGGTAGATGTCGCGCCTGACCAGTAAATGGAGGGTGTCTAAAAGGTCTTCGAGAATTCCCCTGAGTAGGACCAACTTCAGACACTCACGATCAAGTGTACACCTGGCCCTTTTGTAACTGAGCTGGAACCTCTCTTCATAGTCTTCCAGGGACTCATCACTTCCTATGGTCATTCGGAAGATTTCTTCTTTAGTATCTTTTGACCTACAATAGTCTTGATACTTGTTGTTAAAGGCCTGCTGCATCTGAGCCCAAGTTGTGATACTATTGCCAGGTAATCCCATGAACCAACGCAATGCTGCATCCTTGAGAGTAGAAGGGAACAATTTCAACTTTTTCTTGTCTTCTGCATAGTCATAAGTTTGACAGATGACAACAAACTCGAACAAGAAGGTGTTAGGATCTTCTGTAGTCAGACCATGGAAGTGAGGTAGGGCTGAAGGACTTATATTCTTCATTTTGGTGTCCCCATTGGTCTCCCAAATGGGGAAGGTACCCTCTATTCTCTCTCCATTTCCCCTAGCATTTCTATTTTCAGCCATTGGCTCCAGAGGAATGCTTTCTTCTTCTTCTTCCCCTATAGGTTCTTCAAATATGTCTGCATGTTCACCTAAGGGTTCTTCTTGATTGCAGCCACTGAAGAAGAGAGAAGGTTGGCTATGTGAAGCAGTGGGGTCGTTGGGAATTTTTTTTCCTATGTTATCTCTACTCCTATGAGGCATGAAAGGAAATATTTTTGGTTTGTTTTTTGTTTCTTTTTCCCCACACTGAAAGTACTTGTAGAAACTGAAATTGTGATTGAAAAAAACAAATTGCAACTAGCTGAAATGAACTTGATGAATGGAAATTTGCAGAATTAAAAAGGAAAGCAAAGGAATGCAGAATTGAAAGAAAAGAAATGACTAGTCTACTTTTGCCGAAATAAACTATTAGCAGAATGTTGCAATAGGAAATAGAAGAAAGCCGTAATCACAGAATACTCTGACGCTTCCCCGGAAACGGCGCCAAAAAGTGGTGAGCGCCAGTATTGCAGCAAGAATGCTGCAACGCGTGGGCTACAAACTTTACTTTTATCAACTCGGTAGTTCGTAACAAACTTGGAAGCGTCGGTGTTATATGCACAAGTACTAGTTCTCACTGCAGGTTGTCACTTGGTCAGCCGACGCGAGATCACTACGAGCTCAAGACAAATTCTATGGATTTCAGAAGAAGCTCTATGTGTGATGAAAGGAAAGAAAGATTACTCTACAGATGCTATTCTAACTGCAGAAAGGAGAAAGACTGGAATGTAAAGCAAAACCTAGTAAATCCTAATTAACAAGCTAATTCTACTTTTGCCAAAAGCACTAGGAAAACCATGAAAGAAATGCCATTACCTACTCAAGGAAGTAAACAACATCTAACCATGCTATTTCTGGAAGTAAATAAGCAGAAAACATATTTTTGGATTTTTATGTGTTTTTATGTGAATTTAACATGCATCTAATTTATTGTGTGTCAGTGTGGCAGCGAATAGGTGGCGTTAGAGGGTAGTTTTGGAGCTTGGGAGGATGTAGGATGGTGTGGATGGGTCCTAGGAGGTCTTAGGTGGCCTTCGAGAGGCTTTTCCAACACTCAAACTTCAAAAGAAAGCCTACAGGAAAAAACTACAGGACACAGGAAAACTACAGGAGGAAAACATGGAAACTACAGGAGGCCTACAGGAGGAGGCCAAGAGAAATTTTCGTTGTTTTGAGGGTGTGAAAGTGGGTGGAAAAGGTGGATTAAGGTTGGAATGAGGTGTTAAGGCACCTAAGGTATACCATGAATCACCAGGAGAGAGAAAGATGATTGGGTTTGCTCAAGGAGAGAGGAAGAAGTTCTATGAAAAATGAAGGAAACTAGGGTAGAATTGAGGTGAGGTTTGGGAGACCTATAGGGCATGGATCAGATGGAGGGTGTGATTTTTGGTAAGTTGGTCTACTGCTGGAAGAGATCTGCTGCATAGAAACTGATAGTAAACCAAGAAAATCAAGCAACCAATGAAATGAGTGCATCCTAGGAAAAACAAAGTTTTGCATTAAAATGGCCTAAACTATGATGTATAGAAGGAAATGCTGGGAAATGATGTAAGAAAGAAAAGCATGCAAAAGGACTATTGAAAATTAGGAAGTGAACATGATAAAGAATATCTAAAGTAAAGCAAAACTGGACTATCAACCTAATAGAGAGCTGCAAACACTAGAAGTCCTAGGAATGAGGAAAATCTGTGTTTTTGGGGCAGCAAGGGAGTTGTTGCCTCAAATCATGGTTCCAGAGGCAGGAAGAGAGGCCAAGACACTGTTGCTAGCCTTTTGAATCTTCTCTGATCACTGCTTAACCTGCTACAGAAAGCACAAATGAAAGCAAGCTACTAAATCATCAAAAGCAACCTATTCTTAACCATAAGAGAAATACATCTGACATCAAACTAATCTACAAACTGAAGTAAAGCATACAAATACAAGTAAAGAGAAGCTTGCCTACTTGGATTGGGCCCTAATCCAAGAGCTTCAACCCTCTGAGGTAATTCAGTTCTAGCTCAAAAAGGATTCCATCTTCATTATCAAAAAATAGCAAGATTACATAAAACTGTCATAAAATAGTAATCTCGAAATTTGAGCAGAGTTTACACAAGCAAAAAAAAAGTCGACCCTAGTGAGGCCCTAGGCCTCTCTACTTATACATCTGAAGCTACCAATAACTTCCTTAAAATTAGGGAGGCTTGGCTCCCAAAACTCGAGATAACTATTAATCATCTTCCACTTGCTTGGCTGCCTTCTAGTGCATGATTCGACTGCTTGTACTCCGAGCTGAATGAAGGGGAATTCGAAGTGAGGAGCAATAAATGAGGGGGATTCCATCCTATAAGTCCTCTCCTCTGTCTACTTTGAGTTATTGCTACAGTTTTACCACTAGATCCTTGACTTTGACCTCGAAATCCATCAATAATCTGCATTAAATACATGTTAGACCACATGGCATAATAACTAACTCAACTCACCCTATAAGCATAAATATAATCAAAAATCATGCAATAAGCTAAGAGAATGGTTGATTTGACTAGGTTAGGAGGTAAAATGAGCCCATATAATTACCCATTTATGAGGCTTACCATTTTGCGAGGCTGATCTTTCAATGGTTCAACCATATCAAGCCGTAACTCCTTATACCCTAACCTCATTGGGGACATGCAAAGAAAAACAGAGAAAGAGCAGACCGCTCTGATACCATTGATTCGAACTTAAACAGGAACACAACAACTTACATATATAATCATAAACACAAAGATGCAATAGAAAAACACTTCATTTCATTAATAGAAAAATATTGAACTATGCTTACAAACAAAATGGAAATAAGATAGCTTGGGCAATGGTAGCTAATCTATGAGGAAGAGATGTGATGGCTACATGCCTCTGAACTATGTTACAATGAGGCTCGAGGGCCTATTTATTATTGGAAAACATGAGAAAACCATAATCAACCAAAACCCTAACCCCAGGAGTTTGTGGGCCTTGTTGGGGTTAGTTGGGCAGCCAACTTCCCGGGGCCGTAACTTGGTCATATTATCTCTGTTTGGCGCGTACGATACCTTGTTGGAAAGGTCTCATTGAGTACTACATGTTTCATTGTAAGCCCCAAAATATGGCTATGGGCCTGCCACGGACCCAAAAAAACGTCATTTAGGGAGTAAAAACTGCTCCGGAAGTTCAGGACCCAAAAAACTGCTAAAAATACTAAATGTTGAAATGAACAAGGAAACATATGAAAATGACTGGGGGGTCTAGGTGGAATAGGCGAGTGGCCACCAATATCCACCCGGATCATGAAAGTTCCTCATCTCTGATTTTCTCTAATAACTTTAAATTAAGGTCTTTTAAGCACAAATTTTCTTTTTCTTTATCTGAAATACTCTAGTTGATATTCTTCTCAGAAATTCCCTTTTCTTGTTTTAATTCTTTCTTCTTAGCCTCAGACTTCTTGATCTATGCAAGTAAGTTTTCAATAGGGTCCTTAAGTTGAGAAATTACTTCATTTTTATACAGTGATACTTTTTTCAATTTCCTTTTTCATATTTTGTACTAACTTTTGACTTTCTTAAAGAATTACATTTGAGATATTTTGTTTGTCATCTCGCATTATTGAATTTGACTTCAATGAAATGTATTGTAGTCTATTTTTTCTTCATGTAGGAATATGTTAAAAACTTCTTCTTTGTATTTAAGATGAAGGACACTATTGTGTCTATCCATAGTGAACCCAAAATAATGTGACCTTAATTGTCCATTGGGATGGAACATACAGTTGCGATAATGATGTATAATCCTCCTTTTTTAACTGTAAATCGATTATGTCATATTTTTCTTCGTCCCAAAGTCTAATTTTTTTATTACATTGGATCTAGAATCGCCAATTAGTTTGTGAATTTAAAGTTTATATAATTTTTATTTTTAGAAAATGAGATAGAAATAATAACATATTTTGCTACAAGAATTCCCTTAATTCTAAATAGCACTAAAGCATTTTTATATGAAGTTTTATGGAATTTTTCAATATCCTTAATTATAGACTCCATTTTATCTTCCATAATTTCCAAATTATAATCCATTCTTGATTACTTTTTATTCACTCAATCAATTGTTTTTTTAATTACTTTAATAAAAATAAAAATCCATTCACTTCATAACGTTTTGAATACATATATGGTCCTCTATAAATTTGGGCAAAATACATAAATTGATAACACACTTTATAAATTGTTGTTAAATCATACTTTTGCTTTACCGCCCTTTATATATATCTAGAAAAGATCTTTTAATGAACTTGAACATTTATCTATAAATGTCACAATATTCCTTTTTATATCTTGAGTAATATTTATCCTTTTCCTATATATATATATATATATATATATATATATATATATGACATATATATATATATATATATAATATATATATATAATATGACATATATATATATAATATATATATATATATATATATATATATGACTTTTTTTAAAATTGTATAATAATGGCGTATTATATTTCGAGCCCCTTTAAATGTAGCCTTAGCTAACGATGAAGGGGCGTGATTTTATAAGGAGTCACGTTGAAATTAAATGAAAGTCATATGGAATTACTTTGAAATTATAGTTATGTAGGAAAAAAACATATGGGTAGCTACCGAGTTGTAGAACGTTGAAGGGTGGCAACAAGTACAATGGGTGTCGCAGATCATCATACTACAACAACAACAATTTTATGCAATTAATTTGATTATTTGATGCTTGATAATCGATGGTGTTGACATTCCGATCAATATTCTCCAAAATTTTGCCTATACTTCAATTTTGGAGCTTACTAAGGATCTTATGATTTGTCGTTTCATAATCTCTTCATGACTGATTTTTGTTTTGTGATATGTTTAAGTCTTATTCCTAGATTCTACTTGTCAAAGTTACTTGCTCACACATGCATAGTCATGGTTGAACTCATGAGCGCACTTTCTTTATGAAAAGTAAGACAAGCATAGCACCATCCATCAAGAGAGTCCATGTGCGATGTTCAACTCATGTCGATAATCAATGCACACTTTAATTGACAGTCTCCCTCACATTTGTTGTGTTTGTATTTCTATTTTGGAGAGTTTTCTCAACTGTTGTCTTTTACGAACTTTCGCTTTCACAAGTGTCAATTTTACATTCGTGACTATCACTTTAGCTCACTTTTACTTTAATAAGTTTTGTTTTCATGTTATCTTCACTCTGACATGTGTCGCTTTCAATGTCTTTCACATTTTACAAGTGTCATCTTCATGTTTCCCTCGTGTTGCAGGTGTTGCTTTTGTTTTTTCACTTGTGCATGTGTTGCACCCTTTGCGTGTCACCAAAGTTAGTTCTAGTGTACCCTTTTGCATTACATGGTCCTACATATAATTGGAATATGCGCTAGACAAATTCTTACAGCTTAGCACACATTTTGGCCAAAGTCACCACTCTTGTCGTAAATTGTGTTCTAAGTGTTGTAACGTGTCATTTTAACTGCCACACTTAGAAATAAGTGTCTCTTGGATATTGTTTCAAGGTGTTATTAAAGTTCATAAGTCTTGTGCATTCCGTTGGATTTCAGTAATTGAATTTATGTGTGTGATCCAAGTTTGAGTCGTGTTAGGATGCATTTCTTTCTCCTACTATGTTGGTCCCACACTTAGCCATTTTGAGAGCTCTTCTTGGTCCTCCTTCTCAGTGCAAGTTTTAAAGGAATTATCCCTTTTACTAGGTGATGAGCGTAGTTTACTCATGAGCCTCATAGACGTATATTTTCCTCCCACACTTGTGCAATAAGTCTTTTCTAAGGTCTCCTCCCTCTCACAGTGCATTAATACTTTCTAGGATAAGTGACCTAGCCTTATGCTGCATCCCTTAGTAAAAAGTGTATTCGAGATGATAGTACATCTTATCATGATAGTTGTTGGGGGGGAAATACTCTAAATGGATTTTCATCCTACAAGAGTTCGATTTGAATTCATCAAATCCAAGTCCAAGGAATCCTTAGTTTTTGCTGAGTTAATTTGTGACCTTCCCAATTATAAAACTAAAACAACATCTAATGATTCTATTCCAGATGAGTCATTGTTGCTAATATCATCATCTGACCCGTGGTATGGAGACATTATTATATATCTCCAGACCCAGACTTTCTGGTCTGATACCTCTTTGTTACATAGTATTTTGTCATAACTCCTGTTCACTTCCCGTTCGACTTCCTGAAGTGCCAAATTGTTGACAACTGTGAAG
Organism: Pinus tabuliformis; assembly: GCA_031772625.1. NCBI lineage: Eukaryota > Viridiplantae > Streptophyta > Pinopsida > Pinales > Pinaceae > Pinus > Pinus tabuliformis. The sequence continues at coordinate 63,057,586 of CM062806.1, forward strand.
TATATTCATCATGAAACACATATTGAAACATCCCTGAAGAATGGAAGAAAAAATATCCTGAGTCAATTTTGGAGAAGGTTGACTGAAACCCTAAATTTTTGGACCAATGCTCTTTTCTCCACTACATGCCTGTGCTGATGGTAAGCTGCAATTCTTTGACCTAGCGCTGCCACCGCATGTTTTGATATTAAAAACCACACTGAACCTCTTCTGGAAGGTTTTCTCAAAATGGAGGATAAGATTCATATGTTGGAAACTTCGAGAAACATCTAGCTCGATGTTGTTGGGTAGAGATATGGTTATGCTCTCCCATTTGGAGCTCTTGATCCTTCCTTTAAGGGCCTCCCTTGATATGTGTACCTTCCTCCCTCTTTAGCAGATCCGTAACTTCCTCTCCCTTCCTATAAATTAAATCCCTTCCATCCCCAAATGGTTGGTCATTGGTTGCCTGCGTTCCTGTGCTGAGATTATGCCTAAATGTTTGCCATCTAACTTGGAGTAGGAATTCTTTAAGAGTCTTGGCTTGGACTTGGACATCCACCAAAAGGAGGTCTACAACACCAAGACAATGGTTGTATGCCTCCCTTTTTGATTCATTAATATATACATCTAATGTTCACTTTCCATAAATGTCTAAATATTTATGCACTTAACTTGACACTCCTTGATCTATCAAGTAGTTTATGTTTGATATATATTATGTATGCTCTTGTATCTTGTATTATCCTTTGATCTCTCTTGGAGGTACTCGGATGCAAAGAACAAGTAAGGAGCGAGCCTGGAAGCTAAGAGATCGAAGCCATCACCAAAGGATTGAGCAATTAGCATTAGAGCGAGGTAGGTTTATCTTTCTTTGCATTTTTAAACATAATCTAGGAAAATTTGAATTAGTTTGTTCAGTTTGTTGCTAGACCCAATCATTGGGCTAGAGAGATCACCTTTGTCCACATAGGGGATTTATCTTCAGAAAAAAATGGTGAATCCGTTGGGGAAGCTATAGCCTCTTCAATCTCTTTTCTTGATTTGGTCTTTTGATCAGTTTGATCGACCATTGAGTGCTTAGCTAGTTTGAGCTTGCATAGGTATGCACATTCACTGATTACTGCCTTAGAGTGTTAAGTTTGGATTGTTTTATTTATTTATTTTTTATTTTTCCCATATTCCTCGCCCAACATGATTTTTACTTGGACAATGTGCTACCAGCGTGTTTTTCCTTAAAACAGTCCCACTGAACTCCCTAACAACTGTTATGATCTCAAAGATTTGAGAAAAAATAGGGTTTCTCTTTCAAATCCAGTGTGTCTTCGCCCCTGAGGTCTTTTTATTGTCTTTTGTGATCGTATTTATTAGCATTTCGTCTGGTCATCTTCGTTAATTAGCGAATTTTTATCTCTTTGGATTTCAAGTGCTTGGAGTGAAATTGGACTTATTCTAGGGTTTTTAGGTCATTTGATTGTCACTTGTTGCTTGTGAGTGTCACTGAGATCTTGATTTGTTGGCTGATTAGATTTTTATTTTTTATTTTTGTTTTTGTTTTGTTTTTGTTTTTGTTTTTGTTTTTGTTTTTGTTTTTTTTTGTTTTTGTTTTTGTTTTTGTTTTTGTTTTTGTTTTGTTTTGTTTTTTTTTGTTTTTGTTTTTGTTTTTTTTTGTTTTTTTGTTTTTGTTTTTGTTTTTGTTTTTTTTTGTTTTTGTTTTTGTTTTTGTTTTTGTTTTGTTTGTTTTGTTTTGTTTTTTTTTTTTTTTTTTTTCTGTGGAAATCATTCAAAATAACAAATTCAATTGGTTTTAGCTTGTCTTTTACAAAGTTGCTTTTCAATTTAATTAGGTCATCTTGCATTTGGAAACCATCTTTGTTGTCCATCAACCATAGATTACATTGTTTGGTTTACACACTGAAAAGAGTGCATTGCTTATTTGTTCAAAAGGAAAAAAATAAAAAGTGTTTTCATTTAAGTGCTTTTGAATTCGAATTGGTGTTTCTTTGATGATGCATTGGTTTCATTAGAAGCATTTGAATACAATTTTCATTTTTCTTTAGTTGATGTTTTAGTTGCATTAGAGCATTAAAAAAAAACATCATTTATATAAGTGCATCTTAGTAAAAGTGAAGATCATTTTGCTTTCGGAAAGTTTCATTTAAGATTGGGGAAAGTGAAGATTGTTTTTGCTTTTTATCATCGCATTTGGAAAGAGAAAGTGAAAGTTAGTGGAAGGCATGTTGTTTGATGCATTATTGATTGAAATTTCTTCCCTTGATTAGTCTATATTTTGTTGAAGTGGAAAGTTTTCTTTTTCTCATATAGTTGCATCTTAGGGATTCCAGCGACATCATTTTGAGACAAAAAATGAAATATAATTCGAGATAAATGTTAAAATTTATTCAACCAACCTAAGGAGCATTTGGAACCTAACACAAACATTTAGAGGTCTAGGCTAGAGACGTGTTCCAATATCTATAAACCTTGCAGTTGTTGTTATCTTCCAGCATTGTATCCTTGGGGTGAAATCCCATTCCATGTACGAAAGTATATAGGATCGTTCTCGAGTACTTTCGGGTATATCAAAGGCACTCCACGTATGGCAAGTATATGGGAATGCTTTCATCGAACAGTTATGCATTAGGCAACGCTAACACAGACTTGTGCTCCCCTTACCATCATGTATATGTTGGGAGATCCCACTAGGTTGCTATATTTTAGCAACAGGTAACCGAGTCAGCCTCCTTGTAAACATGATACACCAAACACAACATTCACGGAGATTGGACACCCCTTTTTGTTTTATTTTTGTTAAGTTCTAAAATCAATTAATTGATTGCGAAAAAAACATCCTTCCTGTGGAAATACTCCTTAGTAGTTCTTAGGCTAATATTGATGGAAAAATTTCCTGAGTCTACCATTCAAGGAAACTCCTCTCACAGTAATCCTAGTCCTTTTCCTTGTTTTGGAAATACCAATGTTCCATATATCGCAACATTGTCCCTTCTTGGATTGACCATTAGTCTACCAATTTGGTTATTTTCGTCCTCGGCGATTTCGAGTGTCCAAATTGATTTTCAAACAAGTTCTCCTCCGCTCGAACAACATCAACCCCATGTACACTAAAATTGACCCATCATCTTCTTCACCTTTTTCTTCCTATTCACCTGCTGAAAGTCTAGATTCTAGTAACCAGGAAGCTGAGAAGTAGAAGAAGAGGACGAAGAAGAAGAAGCAAAATAAGCAAGGGGGCAACTAAGCAGCCATTGCTATGGATGCAAGTGATGTAAAAAAATCTTCCAACCAGCCCCAGAAAGTAAAATTCCCTTGCATGTTATGTAAGGGTGACCACCTTCTTTGAAATTGTCATGATATTCCCAAGGTCTTAGAATTTTGGTCCACATGTTCACATCAACCATTGTCATCAGCCTTTGGAGATCTTACTAGTGATAAAGCTTCAACTAGTAATAATAAGGTCCATGGGAAAAAGAGAAAAGTCAAATTTCCCTGTAAGTTGTGTGAAGGTAATCATCCCATTCACATTTTTCATCTTATGGATGAAGCTTTCGTAGAGTTCGAAATCCTTACAGCTTCCTAGCCTTGTCTTCCGACTGGTTATCGAAAGATTCCCCCTGATCCTTCACTAGTTGATCCAATGGTTGATCAAAAGTCACCTTTGGTCAACCATACTCTCTCTAAAAGTGAGTCTCATGAGTCCATTCTAGAGTAACCATTTCCTGAGAAAATGGTAGACCTGGCTCCACCTTTGATTGACCGTACCTTTCCAGTAGAGAGTGAACCTCATACCACTCATTTTCTTTTAGTTTCTTCAGTTTGAATGAACTGGAGGGAAATCCTCCTGTTTCCTAGGTGCATGAGAGAAATTCTCCCATTCCCATAGAGCAAGAGGGCAACTATAATGTTCCTACGACACCCCTTCCAAGTAGTTTAGTCACTTCTTTTGATTGGAGTCGATTGGTAGGATATCATCTTTCGTCTTACGTGCCTTTCCAGATCACAATACAAGCTTATAATATGTTCATACCTAGCACAGTCATAGGCGAGGGTGCATTTGTTAGCCATTTTATCCTCGAATTCTTGGAAAGCTTAAGGTTGTCCTTAAATTTTCCCCATCACCCATAATCTGCTAGCTTTTAACAGAGGAACCAGTCAATTGTTAGGGATCCTTCCTAAGTTACCTATTACTTTTGGAGGAAATACTTTCTATATAGATGTGATGATTGTCAAAGGCTCGTTGGATTTTAATCTACTCCTTGGTTGTGACTATGTTTATGTCATGGGGGCTCTTGTCTCTTCCCTCTTTTGAGTTATGTGTTTCCTGCATGAAGGAAGCATTGTGATCATTGATCATCTTACATTCAATGGTCCTAAATCAACTCCCAATCAACCATCATCCCTAAATGGTTCTTATGTGCAAGTGGTATCACCCCCACCACAAGTTAATTATGTGGTCACCTGTTCCATGCCCACATCTATTGATGATCTAGTAGGTGATGTAGTACATCATGTACTGGGCACGACATTGGAGCCTGATTTTTCATTTGGATCCCTATACATGTATCCCTTCCAGAATGTTGTTTTCTCATATGATAAGAACCTCTTGGAAGCCATGGCATATTTTGGTTTGTGATCAAGGTCTTTGGAGAAAAGTTCATTGTCTTGTGTTAAGCTTGTTAAAAAATGAAACAAGGGCCATGAGGATAGTTCTTTTACTATGTCAACCTCGTTAAAAAATGAAATAGGTCCCCATGAGGATAGTTCTTTTACTACGTCAACCTCATTAAAAGATGAAACAAGGTGTCAAAGAAGAGTTCCTTTACTTGTGTCAAGCTCTTTAAACAATGGAACAAGGTGTCATGAGCATGGTCCTTTCCCTGTGTCAAGCTAATTAAAAAATGAAACAAACCCCCTTCAAATTCGAGTCTTTGATTAGATCTCGTAAATTCCCAATCGAGTCTTTGACTCGATCTCGTAAGTGAACCTTCATTCCGTCCACCTGTTATTAGACAATAGTCTTCTTAGGTGAATGAAATGAAGCTTGGGGGGCATGTACCTCATATTGAGTCTGTTAGTGCCTAAATCTACCTTAGGCTGAAGGAAGGCAGGTCTAGGGTAACATCAAACCACTTTTAACCTGGTAGTTAGCCCTACCAGGTCAGGAGAGGGCTCTCTCCTTGTCAATATCAATTGGATATTGGCAACTAGGGCTTGAGATGACTGAAATGAATGCTGATTTTAGGCTAGGTATAGGAGATTAGGGTTTCTAGTTTGATTTTAGGTTTTGGTTGCTGGATCAATTGGAGAAGGCAGATTGGGTCTGGGAAATCAACTCAGGGATACAGTCATGTTCTGTGGGGCGAGGTAGACAAGAATTTATGCACTCGCAATGGATTTGAGATGGTAGAGTAGATAGCTGAGGAGCTGAGGAGGGCATAAGAAACTATGAATCCTCTTCAAACAGTGAAAACGTTGAAAATCAAATGCATTCCCAAGACAAAGCACTATAGATTAGTGTATTTTATCTTTTCACCTTGAATCATTTAGTTTAGAAGAAAGAGAGAGATGTGGATACATATAAAACATCAGAGAAAACTCATTACAAAGAAGAAAAGATACATAAACTTACTGTCACAAGAATCCCACAAAAATCGTTGTGAAACCTGGTTTTATTCCTTGCCAAACTGTTGATACAAAATGTTCAGTGAGTCCAACACTTCTGCCAAAGTCCAACCTTTACAAATGAATAAAAAAGCACATGATATAGGCAAGGAAACCACTCAAGATAGCTATCAGGGTTGAATCCATGAGAAAAGGGGTGGTTTCAACCATATCTAAACTAAGAACATGAATATAGGCAGTGGAACAGCTTGCCTCTAAAACCAAGGAAACCAATTCATTCAACTCAAAACCACCTTTGACTTGATGTATCTACCCTATTAAGTGTTTTACATCCATAATTACATAAAATTACATCATTTACCATACTAATTTCACCAAGAGAAGAAGAAAAAGTAAACTGTAGAGAAAACTAGGCGAAATCTGGAAAATCAGGCAAAACTGGCAAAATTCATCCTATGCGTAGTGCCGCTGATCCTATGCGAATCGTTTTTTCAAGGCCAATTTTGGATGGCTCCCCAGAGTCCAAATCAGGTGCAGAATAGCTCGTTGGAAAGCTTGGTGAGTCTACTTTCTGGAACAACTTGAATTTCTGGATTTGGAGTCCATTTTCCCCTCCAAAAATTGATTCTCCCAAGACTGATTCCTGTGTGGCAAAAAAGTGGCAGAGAGGGCACTTTTTGGGTGTTTTTTGCCCTTTTGGAGACCTATAACTTGTCCAAAATTCTCAGCCATTTTTGAGCTTCCATATTTTTCCATGCTGATTCCAAAAATATAAACTTTTTTGCAAATGGATGCCCCCAACAAAAGCGCAGCGCCACCTACTAAAAAAACCTGTTTTTTACATTAAAAATTCAAAATCGACAAAAATTTCTCCAAATTTCTTGAAATTTGGCATGAATGATCCTTGTTAGGTGCTTTGATGGGCCAATGATGCTTCAGCCAAGATCTTGAGTTTATCTTGCTCTTTCTTGTTCCTCAAGACTCTTCTTAGTTTGGCTTTTAGCCTCTTTGTCCTTGCATTACAAATCTTGTTCCGGGTTAGGTAGTGATAGGCTAAGTGACGAAGCATTTTCTTCTCTTTGTTTGCCTTCTCAAGCAACCTCTCCAAGTGCATGTTAACTGCTCAAGACAAATCTCCTTAGGATTCTCAATTTCCTTTGCCTTTTGTCTTCTAACCTTGCCTCTTCGCTGCCTAGTCACCTGGCCTTTTTCATTGTTTGTGAACACTTGTGGTGAATGATGAGATAGGGTGGATGGATGAAAGATGAGTATGAAGAGATTTTAGGATGAGTAGGTGAGGGTGAATGGGAGTGTGAATAGGGTTTTGTATGTAGGGTATAGGGTTTCATATGGAGGGTAGGGTTTAGGAGTTTATGTATGGGAATGGGATGTATATAGGATAGGGTTTTATATGGAGGGTAGGGTTTTAATATGTAGTGTATGAGGTTTTAGGAACTAGCAAAAAAGATAAATGAGTGAACCTTGAACCATTATGGTGAACAATGGATACTAGGGTTTTGTTTTTATGGGTAAAAGACCAACAAGATTTCATGCAAGAACACTCTTCAACAAGGAGGATCAATGTACTTACTTGTAAAGAGGAGGAAATTGGAGTTTTGAGGCAGTTTGAAGTGATTTGGAGAAATTTGAGTGTGTCTGATAGGTGCACAGCGCCCTCACACAGGTGCGCAGTGCCTTTTCTATGCGCAGCGCCAGTGTAATTTTCCACTGCCCAAACTTCCCAGGTGCGCAGCGCCGACTGCTAGGTGCACAACGCCTTTTTGCAGACCACTTTTGGAGGCCTTTTAGATGTCCAAATTGGGCGTGTGATAGCTCGTTGGAAATATTAGCGAGTCTACCTTCAAGAACATCTTGAATTTTCCAATTTGGAGGTCATTTGCCCTGTCAAAAGTCAAATCGCCTAAGACTGGTCAAAATGTGCAAAATGAGGCTGCCTAAATGCAGAGTGTTGTTGCAGTCAACTTTTTAAGGTCTTTGTCAACTCCAAATTGAGCTCATGATAGCTCATTGGAAAGCACTTTATGTCGAGTTATCATTTGACTCATCAAGAAAGTCATTTGGCCAACCAAGCTAGGAGAAATTTTGATTTTCCCAAGGTCACTTCAGAGGTGCATTAACTCTCCTGAGGAAACTTGTATTTTTGACATTTATCTAAAACCGTCGCACCTGTGTAAAAAGTGAAGGAATTTTTTCTTCCTTGGCCTGTTATGGACAAAAACCTCTCTCAATTTTTCCAAATTCATTTTTTCTTGCTCAGAAACATCATTTGAGTAAAACCTATCCTGATGTGTGGAACAGGGGATTTGTCGAAATGAAGTGAAATGAAAGGGATAAAGGGCTTCTAAATTCTTGAGAAAATTTTGGAAAGTAGGGAGGGATGTTAGGAAGTAGGGGAAAGTGGAATTTCAAATGTTGAGTGAGGGGAAGGGGTTCAAAAGGGCAAAACACAGGCCTAGCCTAGAAAATTGTCAAATTGTAGCAAGAAGCTAGGGCTTGTGGGAAAATGATGAATTTGAAGGATATTAGTGATGGGAAGTACTTAAGAAGGTACATTAAGGATAGGGGAAGGTATATGAACCTCAGGATACAAGTTTTGTTGATGATTTGACCATCCAAAATAAATTACCTTCAAAACCCTAGGAGAGGGAAATGAACCTTACCTAGGCACAATTGAAGCACGAACAAGGTGTAAAATGACCCATTGGAACCTGAAATGATGATGACAACTCTTTGAATGATGGTACATTCATCTGAATGGTGACATGGACCGAAATTTGGACAACTTTGAAAGAAGTGAAAACAAATCCTAGACCTAATACCTAGTGACCAAATTTTACTTGAAAACTCACTGAAATGACAAAATTTGACTTTGACACCCTAAGAGCACTTCGTAAGAGCATATTTGATCACTGTTGGAAGGCTTCAAAGACTGAAACTAACAGATTCATTATGTTGGTTGCATTCAAATCCATCTCAAGCATAGTTTATCTTTGTTTCAAGCTTGTGTAAAAATGAAACCAAAATCAAGCATAGTTTATCATTGTTTCAAGCTTGTGTAAAAATGAAACCAAATCCAAGCATAGCATGTTTCCGTTTTAAGCTGGTTAAAAATGAAACCTAATCCAAGCATAGTTTGTTTCCGTTTTAATCTTGTATAAAAATGACACCAAATCCAAGCATAGTTCTTCCCATGTTTCAAGCTTGTGAAAAAATGAAACCATCTTCAAGTATTTCAAGAAGAGTTTCCTATGTTTCAAGCTTGTGTAAAAATGAAACCATTTTCGCTTTACCTCTCGTGATTGTTGTATCAGCCTACTTTTGCTAGATGAGCCTTGGTTTTTTCATTCCATCGTCACCATCTCTTTGGCCGATAGTACACTTTCACTCTGTTGTTTTACCCTTGCCTGAGGAACATCTGCAATGAGTGGTCTTATTAGCCAACCTTTTGACCTTTACATGTTTTGAGCAGTTCCATCATGAATAGAACCACTTTCTATCCTTTTATACCACTTGCTCGTCCAAGAGGAGTCCTCTTTCAACTCTTTTCAGACTCTAAAAATATGAAAAGATTGTCGAGCACTTATCTTTTCAAACTCGTAAAAGTAAATGAAAATATGTCTACTTAGTGTAAGTTTAACCCTTTTCTAAAATGAGATAGACAATTGTACAAAAAAGGAATACCTTATTCAAACATGGCTAAGAGGTTCTCTTAGATATCGTTTTCTACCTTTTTGGATTCAAGAGACGTTTGGAGTTTTCTTTTTCGCCTCTTTTTCAAACTATCTAAACATGAAAAAGATGTCGAGTTTCACCTCCATTGGACTCGTAAAACTTAAACGACACAGGACTTGTCATCATGACGAGATCATGTTTCTCCTTCCTAGGACTCATTAAACTTACTAGGACATATTCATCCAAAGGATGAACTTATATTGAAACCATATGCTATCCCCTTAAATATTGCGATAAAAAATAATGGGGTACTCACTAGAAATAGTGGGGGAAAAATGAAAGCGAACATCTCTTGTATTTTGTGTAAAGGCAACATGTCGCTCTTGAACATGACACTTATTTGTTGCTCGTGTCAGCTTTTGGATATCCTGACTTCATCACTTGCCTTCCTGGGTTTGGGAAATCCATTTTCCCTCTCATCTGATTATACTGATTTGTCACCATGACCTTTGATCCCATGTTCAGTAAAATGCTGCCAAACTTTGGATTTGTGTCGTCGATATGTTCAAGAGAAGTCCTATCTGCATTTTTTACCACTTATACGCTATATGATCATTCTACCACAATCCTGAATCAAACTTATCTACTCTACTATATGCTTTGTTTTGTTTCGATGATGTTGGATACATTATCGCCCTCCTTCGACGGATCACTTCCTGTCGATTTCACCTCATTATCCATGAAGATGATCTAGAAAATCCCTTCTAGTACCATAGATATTGCATGCCTCAATGGAAAGTTCTTCGCATTCGATGATAGGTTTACATCACTGGCCTTCGATTGAATGATTCTTCGAGTGTTTGAATTCAGCTTCATCATTCACACTCGTGGGTTATGCTAATTGTACATTGAGAACCATTGCCACCATTGCCATTATTGGTGGTTGCTTTCATGCTTGTTAACATTTTACATCATTGGCAGGTATTTAGGCAGTTTTTTATGATGTTCGAATTTGACACATCTATTCACATGCTAGAATTCGTACATTGATCGGATCGGGATAGAGCTCAAGGCCCTAGATTCCATCTAATAAAATCCAGGTTGCATGGAGTTGTGAGTTAATGATTGTACACATAATTATACGGATGCATGCAACCATACCGTGGGTCCATATATATTATCCTTTCTATTTGGATGGATGTGTCCATACCGTGGATCCATGCACATGATCCCTTCTATTCAGATGGCTACGCCCATGTCATGGATTCATGTATTATTAGATTCCTATTCATGTATCATTAGGCACGCTTATATTAGAGATGTCAGATATATATATGTATATGCTTGATTTGCAGGTCTCCTGACGGTGTTTTCTGGTCCTTGCCTTGACTTGTAAAGCATTTCACGCATCACTCCCTGTTCTTCCTTCATGCTTTAGGGGAAATCTATTACACAATATTTTGTCACACCTCCTGTTCACTTACTTTTCCACACCCCAAAGTGCCAAAATGTTGACAAGTGTGAAGTGTATTCATCATGAAACACATACTGAAACATCCCTGAAGAATGGAAGAAAAACTAAACTGAGTCAATTCTGGAAAAGGTTGACTAAAACCCTAAATTTCAAGACCAACACTCTTTGCTCCACTGCCTGCTCATGTTGATTGTAGGCTACATTTCTTTGACCTAGCGTTTCCAGCACAGGTTTCGATAGGAAAACCCACGTTGAACCTCTTCTAGAAGGTTTTCTCAAAATGGAGGAGACACTTCATATGCTGGAAAGTTCGAGAAACATCGAGCTAGATGTTGTTGGGTAGAGATATGGTCGAGCTCTCCCATTTGGAGCTCTTGATCCTACCTTTAAGTCCCTTCCCCTTGATATGTGGACCTTCCTCCCTCTTTAGTGGATCCATAATTCCCTCTCTCTTCCTATAAATCAAATCCCTTCCATCCCCAAATGGTTGGTCATTGATTGCTCGCATTCCCATGCTAAGACTATGCCTAAATGCTACCATCTAACTTGGAGGAGGAGTGCTTAAAGAGCCTTGGATTGGGATTGGACATCCACCAAAAGGAGGTCTACAACATCAAGTAAATGGTTGTATGCTTCCCTTTTTTATTCATTAATATATACATTTTATGTTCACTTTCCATAAATGCCTAAATATTTATGCATTTAACTTGATACTCCTTGATTTATCAAGTAGTTTATGTTTGATATATACTATGTATGCTCTTGTATCTTTTATTTTCCTTTGATCTCCCTTGGAGGTACTCAGATGCAAAGAATAAGTAAGGACCGAGCCTGGAAGCTAAGAGATTGAAGCCATCACCAAAGGAATGAGCGATTAGCATCAGAGCAAGGTAGGTTTCTCTCTCTCTGCATTTTTAAACATAAGCTAGGAAAGTCTGCATTAGTTTGTTTGGTTTGTTTCTAGACCCACTCATTGGGCTAGAGATATCACCTATATCCGCAGAAGGGATTTATCTTCACAACACTCTCCCTCTGACCAATGACATATTCGATATCAATCCAAACATTATATTATAATTGGTGACACTCTTTATCATTGCGGTATGGATATGGGTTTTCGAAGGTGCCTCACCCATGAGGAGGCTGAAAAAGTCTTAAATGAAGGTAATTTTGGGGCATGTGGTGGTCATTTGTTTGGATATGCCATTGTATAGAATATCTAACGTGTTGGTTACATTTTACCCACCATATTTCACAACTACATCCTCGTTGTCGAAAAGTGTCATGCATGCAAGATATATGATCATAACATCTGTGCTCCGCTCGATCCTTTGCATCTTGTTATCGTTGTTGGTCCTTTTGTGAAATGGGGCATTGATTTCATAACATGTAACCTTCACTCAGTCGGGGGGCATGGCTATATCATCGTAGCAGTTAATTATTTTACCTAGAGGGTTGAGGCAATACATACAATAATACTTGCAAAACAACTACTCTATTTTTCTTCAACTGTTTTATTGCATGGTTTGGTGTTCCGTAGTCTGTAGTCACGGATCATGGAAAATATTTTCACAATCACATGATGTCCAAACTGACTTCCAAGTTGGGACTTTCCCATGAAAGCTCCACTCCCTACTACCCTCAAGAAAAAGGGCAAGTAGAGGCAATCAATAAAGTTCTCAAAATGATGATTCAACGTATGATGGGGGTCCATAAATCAGCCTGGGATCTCACTCTTTATGGACCACGTGGGCGTATCGGACCTCTATTAAGACTACATCTCGGTTAAAACAATTCCAATTGGTTTATGGTCTGGAAGAAATCCTTCCATTTGAATGTGAAATTACATCCCTCAAACTTGTTATTGAACTCCTCCCTACCACTTCTGCAGAAGAGGAACGGCTCTTACATTTGACATGCTTAGATGAAACCTATTTTGATGCCGCAATGGTTAATGAAACCAATAAGAATCATATCAAGGCACAATATGACAAGAGTGTCAAGCCTCGTATCTTCTCAGAAGGAGAACTTTTTTTATTATACGATCAAGAGTATGATAAGTTAGGATCGGGGAAGTTCAAGCCAATGTGGCTGGGTCCATATATTGTCAAACGTTCTCTTGCTAAAGGGGCATATGAGCTAGTTTATTTCGATGGATTTCCCTTGGTGCAACCTAGGAATGAGTTGTACCTTATGAAATGTTATGCTTTAGTTTTTGTGTAGTGCACTGTGTACATACTATATATAAGTGTGATTGCGTGTGTTTGTAGTGTGTTCCCTTCATAATTTCCTAGGTTTTTGTTAATCCTATGTACATTTGGTAAGTTGATGTTAGCATCCCTCAAACCATACATTGGTTATGTTGATGGTTCTAGTTGTAGTAATCAAAACATCTTTTCCCCAGCTTGGGCTATATATGCTCCAAATGGCAAGTTAGTGAGTTTACAAGGAATTTGTATCGGTCGCTCTACGAATAAAATCACTAAGTATAGTGAGTGATTGAACTTTTTTCTGATGTTATTTCCCATGGTATCCGTCGTATAGTTATCAGAATCAACTCACAACTTGTAGTACTACAATTGACTAATTTCTATTCAGTTAGAAGTCTATCTATGTTTCACATGTTCATGAGGGTTTGCATTCCGGAAAGATATTTTGACTTCATCCACTATCAACATCTTTCTAGAAATCTAAAAACATTAACAGATGCATTGTCTAACCATGTTTTAGATAGATATTTGTGACACATGTAAATTAATTCAATACAGATCACATCACATTGAGAGGAATATTAGAACCATAAGAAACATTGAAGATAGTTATATATATATATGAAAGTTTTGGTTTTACAAAATTTGTGTCTGAGACACCTGTGGCCACACGAACTAAAATATATATGCAGTCAAAATATGGCTATAAGCCCCCTCGTAGACTAATCATAGATCTCATGGTAGCACACCACTTCATGAGCCATTTTTCACAATAACCGACTGATATGACCAAGAATGCCAATAGTATGTCGTTTTAGTCTCATAGGGAGCTCGTCGACCCTAGTCCCAACTATGCCATGGGTCGACCCCTCCATGTGATTCTTAACCTATTGAAGGGTCTCGACCACATTGAGGTCCTGTAATACTTCCCGTCCTATTGTAGTAACCTATATTATTATTGGTGCCTGTTGTGGGTCTCCTGCACAATGAAGATAATGAGATCCCACTAGTCGAACGATTCCAATATCTGCATGTGTACAAACCAATAATTTAGTCTCGGATACGTTAAAAATCACAAAAATTGTAAAACTTAAAAATACTAAAAAATGTTTAAAATGTTTTACTTATGGCACCCCATCGCTCACCATCAGGAAGAACGAGCTCTGGGTCTCAATGGAAATCCATCATTGTGTATGGATAATATTATATCATAATGAGTATTATGTGTATCCAACTAAAGAATACAGGTGTGAAATTCATTGACGATGGACTTGCATGTCTAGACATGAGATCCACCCATCTCCTCATCGATGGGACACTCGGATCTGCTTGAGTAATGAGATCTGTAATATGTTGTGGTCTGAGTAATAGAATTTTCTCCAAAGCAAAAGAAATCAAAATCAAACCACAGCCAAAATTATTTAACCATCCATCTTTTTCCTAAGTCAGTTGCTCTTTCATGTTTACCAGTACCCCTTCACTTCAGCTGAATATTGTTGGCTCCATACATTCTAGAGCATACTGCATATTTGACTTATTCGACACATGAAGAGATGCATTGTCGACCAATATGGCTATAATGAACATGATCATTCTTAAAGTCAAACAAACTACATTATTGAAGTTGATTTTTCTATCCTTAGTCGATTGGGACATCAGTCGACAATGTGCACTGACATAATCTTTGACGGTCTCTCCACCACTCCTTGAACCAGATAAAGAGATGAGGGCACCTCACTTTGACTAACTAGTCAAGAAATATATATCCTTTACATCTATTTCCAGTGTATGTGCACCAAGTTTAAATTCTTATTCTTCAACATCCCATGCACAAACATTGATCAAGTGATCATGTTCTAAGTGAAGAAAATGCTCAAAATTGGAACTTCTCAGAATTGGTTGAAACTAGAATGGCAGGATAGGCCTCGTCGATATGATCCCGTAGCCGTAACGACACTCAAATCCGACACTGTATGTGGAAGTTATGCAGGTTTGAAGTTTACAATTTCCTTTAAAAATCAGTTTGACCAGGGTTGACTTTTGACTCTGGCAAATATTTAAAAAAGGAATATTTCAGGAATATTCCTCAAAATATTCTAGGAATATTCTTTGGAATATTCCACAAAATATTCCCTACTAGCCAATCATGTTTTGACACTTGGCATTTTGTGGTTGGATATGAGATTGATTGTGTAGATTGAAGACTAATCAATGGGCGCCACATGGCCTACCAGGAGGCCGCCACGTGGCCCTTGGTTGGAAAAATGATGGCTACGTAAAATTTTATGGCTTTCCGCAGGATTCGACCGCTGATCTTCGTGCTGCCAGCCGGGCGGCCTGACCGGGCTAGCTACGAGTGGTTCTTAACCACTATGGGTCATTACTCATATTTAAGTTTTGGAAAACATATGGGTGGCGGTAAAGGGGGCCAGCCCCCGAATAATATGACCAGAACTCGATGAACACAAACCTAGCACTGGAAGTTACATTAAACTTGCGGTCAAAGTGGATAGGGTCACATGTTCTCTGACGGAGATCATGCGTAGTTTTTATGCCACGGTTCTCAAACCGTTGGTTCAAACGGTTCCGTCAGTCGGGGTTTAGATGGTCCATGTGACCACTAAACCTAAAAATAAATGTTATCTCCAACAGTTTCGACAATTTAGGCGGACTGCGCTATTCTGGGTGGAGTTGGCCAAATTGGCCGGCCTAACTCCAGTTAATCCACTTTTGGTGGAGTTTCTTTAGGCCAAATTGGACAAAACTTCTATTGGTCATAACTTTCATGAGACAGAACCTTTTGGAGTGAAATGTTTTTTGATTTCAGGTATTTTGAGCATTCCAGAGCCAATGGTATAAGTTGCAGAGTCAACAGAGCCGATCTTCAGGCACTTTTTCAGCAGAGAAGCTGGGAGAGCCATCAGGGTCTAGGGAGTGTTGAAGTTGTATTGGGCTATGGCTAACCATTGGAGGTGAAACAAAAGCCAATATTTACTGTTTTCTGTGTTCTGAAGTCATTTACACAACTTATTTTGCCTGTTTAGGCTTTCTTATAACTGTATAACCAATTTGAGCATCTAATAAGACCAAGGACATGCCCATTTTGGGGCCTTGGACTTGGCAGATGTAGCCCAGGAGGGGTGAACTGCCTCATCAGCTACTGTGTTATATTATGTGATTTTATCTTGCTGTGTTTTTCAGATTTAATATGCTAAATAGTAAAATGAATAACACTCCTTCACACATAAGACTTAGAAATTTACCAAAAACACTTGTTTCAATTGCAAGACACGAGTAACAATTTGCACATATAATTTAATGGAAATGAATACCTTGAATAGCAAATACAAGTAGTTTCATTTTCAGATCAGATGGTATCAGAGCCAAGTTTTGAGTATTAGTTTTGTGCAAGGATATATTTGACTATTTTGCAAGTTTTAATGCTTACTAGGCTTAACTCAAAGAAGGGAAGCACAATTGGTTAGAGCACAAGATAATCCTCAACCAAGGATGGCCAGGGTGCCATTATCTCCACCTTATAATTCACCCTCAATAGCCTTAGAAGAAGCTTCAAGTATGTCTGAAAGGGAAGGAGAAGTTCCTGAAGACATGGATCCAAAAGAAGAAGAACGGGTATTCAGAAAAGCTTTTTTGGACATGAATGAGATGGTAAGAATATTATACCAGGAAAGGAATCATAGGTTGGTTGGAGAAGGGTCTAAACATCAGAAAGAAGGAGAGGGCTATTCAGGAGGAAAGAAAGGTGATGATAATTCAAAGAAAGGACATGGAGGAAATGGTGATACCATCCCCATCGTCATCCTCTTCCCCTACATTATCATCCTCTACCTCGGTAAATCAATCTCATAAGATTAAATCTTCTGGAAAAAGTCCATTTTTAAAGCTAGATGTTAAATTTGAATTACCCATGTTTAACGGTGAAGTCAATGCAGAGAAACTTGACAACTGGATAAGACAGTTGGAAGTTTATTTAAGGATACAGAACTTACAAGATGACGACACCAAGATTCAGTTAGCCTCTTTAAGAATGGATGGAGCAACATTGGTATGGTGGGAAGCCAAGACCAAGGATGAAATTAAGAAACATGGTAAGATTACTTTAACATGGGCTGAATTTATTTCCGTAATTAAGAAGCAATTTTATCCTCTTGCACATTTACAAAAGGCTATAATGAACTGGCAAAACTTTAGACAACTAAAGGGAAAAAATGTTCAAGACTACACCCAAGAGTTTAGGAGAAAAGCACTCTTATTAGGGGTAGACTTACAAAGTCAAGATACTCTGATGAAACATATAGGTGGTTTGCACAGCTACCTTAAACATATTATCCTTATGTTCAATCCTACTAGTCTAGACGAAGTTTGTGTACAAGCTATGCATTTAGAGGCTAGAGGGAAAAACACTTTTGATGAGGGTAGAAACAAGCCTTTTAAGGGGAAAAACAAAGAGAAAACCTTTAAGGGAAAAGGCAAAAAGAATGCATCTGTCAAAAAGGAGGGTGAGAAAGTGATATGTAAACATTGTTCAAGAGAAGGCCATGAAGAGAAAAACTGTTGGAAACTTTATCCTGAAAAAAGAAATCAGTTTAACAAAAACAAAGGAAAGAAGAAAACTACAGCTACTACAACTACACCTCAAGATTTAGGTGATGATTCAGGGGATGAAACCAAAATTGCAGCCATGGGTTTGAAAAGTATGAAGGGAAAGGAAACTGAAACTAAAGCAAGCACTAGTACTTCAAACTGTCATGTACAAGCTCCTAATGAGGAAGAAAGAATTGAATTGTTCCATGTGAGGGTAGTCTCAAAACATACAAAAATTGACACTGTTTGACAATGGGTCACAAGAAAATCTCATATCAGAAGACTTGGTCAAACAGCTTAAACTTGAGACCATTCCACATCCAAAGCCTTATCCACTTGGGTGGATATGCAAGGATGCAAACTTACAAGTCTCAAGAAAGTGCATATTGTGCTTTGCAATTACTGCACACTTTATTGACACAGTTGAGCTTGATGTAGTATCGCTTGATATATCAGGAATTGCTTTAGGAAGTCCTTACTTATTTGACAGGAAAGCGATCTTCCATCGCCATGAAAATAAATATCATCTTTTCAAAGATGGCAAGGAGTACATTGTCAGGGCACATCGCAAGAAGGCAAATATAGCGATGGTAAATGCGGGACAGGTAAAAAGGCTAGTTAATTCAAGTAAGAGTTTTGTACTTCTTATGATCAAGCCTAAGGTTGATGTGAATCATGAGTCATTTGAAAATTGTGATTCCAAGCTTAAGTCATATTTATATGATGTAGTTGATGCACATCATGATATGTTTCAAGAACCAATAGGTTTGCCTTCTAAAAAGGAGACTCAACATGAAATCCATTTACATCCAGATTGTCCTGTTCCTAACATAGGCATGTACCGCATGTCTATCATGGAGAATGCTCAAATAAAGAAGCAAATTAAAGACTTTTTGGACAAAGGTTTCATAAGACCAAGCACTTCGCCATGTGGGTCACCGATAGTGTTGATTCCGAAGAAAGATGGAACTTGGCGCTTGTGTGTGGACTTCAGGGCATTGAACAAAATAATGGTAAAGAATCGTTACCCACTCCCAAGGATAGATGATTTGTTAGATCAACTGAAAGATGCTAAATATCTCACTAAGTTAGACTTATGTAGTGGTTACAATCAAGTTAGAATTGAAGAAAGTGACATTTGGAAGACAACGTTTAAAACCAAACAAGGACTCTTTGAGTGGCTTGTTATGCCGTTTGGTTTATGCAATGCACCTGCAACTTTCATGTGTGTAATGGATGATGTCTTACGTCCTTTTCTTGATGATTTCATTATTGTATACTTATATGACATCTTAATTTTCAGCAAGACTAGAGAAGAGCACGTCATGCATGTTAAGAAAGTACTTGATATTTTGAAGAAAAATCAGTTATTTCTTAAAATGTCAAAGTGTGAATTTGGAAAGACTTCTTTGGTTTATTTGGGACACATAGTAGGAGGAGGTGCTTTGAGAATTGATCCTTCTAAGGTAGAAGCTATTGTGAATTGGCCTACTCCCAAATCCATTACAGAGGTAAGAAATTTTTTGGGTGCAACTCAGTATTGGAGGAAGTTTATTTCTAACTTCTTTGCCATAGCAGCTCCTATGCATGTAGTGACAAGTGTGAAATGTGATTTCCAATGGGGAGGCAAGAAATAGAAAGCTTTTGAGTCTTTGAAAGAAAAGATAAGTTCAGCTCCAGTCCTTGCATTACCGGACTTGATACATCCATTCGAGATTTAGGCCAGTGCTAGTGATTACGCCATGGGTGTAGTTCTCTTACAGCATGGTAAGCCTATCACATTTCATTCTGAGACATTTAATGGTGTTGTTGTGAATTATCCAACATATGATAAGGAGTTGTATGCATTGGTACAAAGCTTTAGAAAGTGGAAACACTATTTGATGGGCAAAGAAACAGTTGTTCATACCGACCATCAGCCTTTACAATACTTGCAATCACAAAGTAAATTGCAGCAGTCACGACATTTCAGATGGATGGGCTTCCTACAACAATTTCACTTGGTAATAAGGTACAAGAAAGGTATTTTCAATAAAGTTGCTGATATGCTTTCAAGGCCTATTATTAGTGCTACTACTTTACTTAAGAATGATTCTATTGTACATGAGAGCTACATAGAACAGTATGCATTAGATGTTGATTTTAAGGATGTGTATGCTAACTTGAGTGAAGGGAATCATGTTGAGGAGAATGATTATCATTTGCATAATAATTTGCTGTTTCATATGGGCAAGTTATGTATACCACAGGGAGAGAGACTAAGTATCATGAGAGAAGCTCATTCTTCTCTTATTGCTGGACATTTCGGGGTAAGAAAAACGGTGGCACATTTATAGAGGTATTGTTATTGGCCTCGCATGGTAGATAGTGTTTCACGTTTCATTAGAGGTTGTTCATTATGTGCTACAAGCAAGCCTAGAAATAGGAAGCTTGGATTATATACGCCATTTCGGTACCTTCTAGACCATGGGAAAGTGTTTCTATGGATTTTGTAGGAGGTCTACCATTATCTAGAAAGCAGCATGATTATCTTTATGTAGTAGTTGATAGATTCAACAAGATGTGTATTCTTATGCCATGTAAGAAAACTATAACTGCTAAAAAAACTGCTGATTTATATTTTCAACATGTATGGGTTCATTATGGCTTGCCTACTTCTATTGTTAGTGACAGGGATTCCAGATTTGTTGGGAATTTTTGGTCCAATCTATGGAAGATGATGGACACCAAGTTGAAGAAGAGTACTGCTTTCCATCCGCAAACAGATGGCCAAACAGAGGTAGTGAATAGAACCATTGTACATCTTTTGAGAGGTTATTGCAGCAAGCATCCCAAGCTTTGGGATGAGCACTTGCATTACATTCAGCATGCTTACAACCGAGCCAAGCACTCTTCTACAAATACTTCACCTTTTGAAGCTTGTTTTGGGTATTTGCCTAAGTCACCTTTAGATTTCATTCTTGAGAAGGATGTTGCCATTGATGGGCATAGTGACATTGACAAAGCTTGCATGTTCATTGAAAGAATTTAGCTCATACATCAGCAAGTTCAAGAACAACTTGAAAAAAGTCAAGGCAAGTACAAGGAGAGACATGATAAACATAGAGTTGATCATAAGTTTCAAGAAGGAGATGAGGTATGACTTCATATTAGTAAGGAAAGAATGCAAGGATAAGGTAAAAAGCTGAAGCCTATTCGTTATGGTCCATTCAAAATCCTTAAACAAGTTGGAAATAATGCTTTTCCATTAGATTTGCCTTCATATATGCAAATGTATTCCGTTGTGAATGTGGAAAACTTACGTTTGTATGAACCTCCTTTAATTGCTGATCATGAAAGTGACATTCAGCTGCCGTCCATAGATGATTTCTCGCCAGAATTTTTGGATGAGCTGAAAGAGGATGCTATCCTTGACAGAAGGACATGCACTTCGAGGAGGGGAAATCTTGATTATGTTCGGGTTGGTCTTAAAGGCAGCAAACCAAATAAGGCAAAGTGGATGGAGGTGGACAAGGTGAGGGCGCTGTACCCTCACCTTCTTAACAGGTAATTGAAGGCTTTTGGGGTCCAAAAGCTTCTCATTTGGGAGGTTTGATCAAGTGATCATGTTCTAAGTGAAGAAAATGCTCAAAATTGAAACTAGAACAACAGGATAAGCCTCATCGATACAATCCTGTAGCCGTGAACGACACTCAAATCCGACACTGTATGTGGAAGTTATGTAGGTTTGAAGTTTGCAATTTCCTTCAAAAATCAGTTTGACCAGGGTTGACTTTTGACTTTGGCAAATATTAAAAAAAGAATATTCCTCAGAATATTTTAGGAATATTCCTTAGAATATTCCACAGAATATTCCCTGCTAGCCAATCATGTTTTGACACTTGGCATTCTGTGGTTGGATATGAGATTGACTGTGTATATTGAAGACCAATCAATGGGCACCACGTGGCCTACCAGGAGGCCACCACGTGGCCCCTGGTTGGAGAAACGGTGGTTATGTAAAATTTTATGGCTTTCTGCAGGATTCGACTGCGGATCTCCGCGCTGCCAGCCGGGCAACTTGACCGGGCGGGCTACGAGTGGTTCTTAACCACTATGGGTCATTACTCATATTTAAGTTTTGGCAAACGTATGGGCGGCAGCAAAGGGGGCCAACCCCTGAATAATATGACCAGAACTCGGTGACCACAGACCTAGCACCGACGGTTACATTAAACTTGCGGTCAAAGTGGATAGGGTCACATGTTCTCCGGTGGAGGTTATGCATAGTTTTTATGCCACGGTTCTCAAACCGTTGGTTCAAACGGTTCCGCCGGCGGGGGTTTAGATGGTCCATGTGACCACTAAACCTAACAATAAATGTTATCTCCAATGGTTCCGACAATTTAGGCAGAGCATGCTATTCTGGGCGGAGTTGGCCAAATTGGCGGGCCTAACTCCAGTTAATCCACTTTTGGTGGAGTTTCTTTAGGCCAGATTGGACAAAACTTCTGTTGGTCATAACTTTCACTAGACAAAACCTTTTGGAGCGATTTTTTTTTTGATTTCGAGTATTCTGAGCATTCCAGAGCCAATGGTATAGGTTGTAGAGTCAACAGAGCTAATCTTTACGTACTTTTTCAGCAGAGAAGCTTGGACAGCGATCAGGGCCTAGGGAGTGCTGGAGCTGTATTGGGCTATGGTTAACCATTAGAGTTAAAAAAAAGCCAATATTTAATGTTTTCTGTGTTTTGAATTCATTTCCACAACTTATTTTGCCTGTTTAGGCTTTCTTATCACTATATAACCAATTTGAGCATCTAATAAGAGCAAGGACATGCCCATTTGGGGGCCTTGGACCCGGCAGATGTAGCCCAGGAGGAGTGAACTGCATCATCAGTTGCTGTGTTATATTATGTGATTTTATCTTGCTGTGTTTTTTAGATTTAATATGCTAAACAATAAAATGAAATAAAACTCCTTCACACATAAGACTCAGAAATTTACCAAAAACACTTTGTTTCAATTGCAAGACATGAGTAACAGTTTGCACATATAATTTAATGGAAATGAATACTTTGAATAGCAAATAGAAGTAGTTTCATTTTTAGATCAAACATTATACCTCAATAACTCCATTTGTTGCCTCATATGAGGAATCCATAAGAATTTTAAGAGTCCACAATCTCTTAATGCCTGGATTGTGGAAGGATGATTAGATACAGTCAAATATTTTTCTTCATGTTCTCTTTCCCTCCATATCAAGGCCATTTTTTTTCAATATAGACCCGAAACATCACAAGGGGAACCATTAGGATGAATTTCATGCATAAAAACCAAAGCAATTTTGAGGCAAAGAAGCAAAACAATGTTAAGAATTGCTTCCAATGCACCCTCCTAAGGGGAGATAGTACATTGTTGTGCTGCCCCTAGTGTATTTTTCCCTTTTTTAGCACACATTTCGACCTTCTAGGGGTGAGTTGGACCTAGAGCAAGGAATTAGAGTCCTAATGCCCTTAAAAAATTAAAAAATATGTTTTAAATCACAAAATGGAACCATGAAAGGGAAGAGGAAGGTTTTAGCTCCTACCTTGAAGTGACGATGCTTGAAAGGATCCATTGGATTGGTCACAATCCGCTGTAGAAGATTGGGGGAAAAACACTCAAAACTCACTCTCAAAGAGGTAAATGTGAAATGGTAAAAATGAGTTACCTTTTTCCTATTTTATGGTCATTTTCATCATTAATTTATTAATCTATTAAATTTTTTACCTAATTAGGGCTTAGTTTTGTCATGAAACAAGTATTTTTAATATTTTGGTGGTGTTTTGAGTAGGATGACATTTGTTTTAATGGATTTAACGTTATCTGGATTGAAATAGGTCATTTTAACCAGGGAGCATACTTTTATCGCTTTTTTGGGCTCTGTAAACTTACAAAAAAGGAACACCTTGGAGTCCTCTTTCAACTCTTTTCAGCCTCCAAAAATATGAAAATATTGTCAAGCACTTGTCTTTTCAAGCTTGCTAAAGTAAATGAATAGACATCTATTCAATATCAGTATAATCCTTTTCCAAACTGAGTTAGACCATCTATGAAAAAGGAATACCATAGTCGAACATGGCTAAGAGGTTCTCTTGAGTATTATTTTCTACATTTTCAGACTCAAGAGGCTATTTATGAAAAGGAACATTTGGATTTTTCCTTTTCGCCTTTTCTCGAACTCTCTAAACATGAAAAAGATGTCAAGTTAGAGCTTCGTTGGACTCGTTGAAACATCAAAAAATGATGGACTCGTCAAACATGACGGGACCACACCACTCCTTCTCAAGGTTTTTTAAACATACTCGGAGGGATTCATCCGAAGGATGAACTTATTGATCAAGCATATGTGATCCTCCTTAATCTTGTTAAAAAATAAAGAGGTATTGACCAGCAATGGTATTGACCAGCAATGGTTGGTCAAATTTGGAAGATGGGATATTTCACCTATTTATGGTAATGAGTTGCCCTTGAACATGACACTCTTCCACTTCATCTCCATGGTTGTTGGCTTGGGAAATCTTCTTGTCTTTTGGTTCATCACACCATTTCAAAGCCTTCGTTTTCAGTTTTGGGTTAATGCTACCAACTCCATTCTGTGTTGTTGATGTGTTCAAGAGAATTAATTCAGTTGATATCTACTAGGATACTCTTAAGCCTCCATTCCATGTTTGAAATTATTGATCTAGTTCTACATCAAATTCATTTTGTCTCTAATCATGATACTAGTTTTGTGTCGTTGATAGGGGATGCATCAAAGCCCTTCTATGATGGGTCTCTTCCTGTCGACATCAACTAATTATCCATAAGCTGACTTAGAAACTATTCTTTTAGTACCTTGGGACTTGCATACATCAATGACAAGTTTCCTCGTTCTAGTCAATAGGTTTTTATCATTGGCCTTCGATCGATAGATTCTATATGGTGTTCGACTTCAACTCATGCATTCACACCATACAGATTGTATTGTTGTACCTTGAGAGCCATTAACATCATCGATGGTTTCTATCACATATGTTAGCGACTTACATCATTGATTGATAATCAGATGGTGTCTTCTATGTTTAACTTCAGCTCGTTTATTCACATGGTTATACTCGTACATTGGATGATCGAGTGAATGAGATAGAAGACCCCAGATCTAGTTCCATCCATCCGGGTTGTGATTTCAAGATTAATATAAGATCACAATGTATGATGGCTATGATCATATAGTCATGTGATTATGGTGCCACCCTTCGTCATCAGTAGACACAACTTATTGATCATTGTATATGTAATGTTAGCTTATGTGCTGAGTATGGGTATGCCTCCCTCAACAAAGATATCATAATAAAAATGTATTGTAACAGATGATGATCCAAATAGTTTTTCTTGATCCGAACCTGTCACGAGGTAAAGCATTTTATTCATCAGTTGTCATTTCTGACTTTGTGCTTTAGGGGGAAATCTGTTATAGGCCATCTTGTCACATTTAGTCAATAGGCATACAATATGGATCAATCAATATCCATGAACACCTTGTCATCATCCCTACAAAAATCCCTAAGCATGACTCTCTCAAATCCCTGAGTTTCTGAACTTGACAGCTTCATTTCAATGCTGTTAAGGCCCAACAGACCTTGGCCCTTTACGGACCTGTGTTCAACAACACGTTTCTTAGTTATACACCTTCTTTGATCAGAGCAGGTTTTCCCTTGCTGGGAGTGTTGATTCTAGAAATTCAAGAAAAATAAAAAGAATCCTGAAGCTTTCTCTTCCAGAAGCTTCTATGAGTTGTTACAACCATTTATCTTGGATAAGAAATTTGAATCCTATATGATCCTACATTGGATATTTTACCTCTTACCCCTTGATCTCATCCTCCCATCAAGAGTGGATCTCAAGCCTAGATTGGTAAATGGATAAGAATTGCTAAACTACCATCCTATCATATATATTTAATTCCATCCACAAGCTAGAGGTTGGCTTTTGGAGACTAATCATACCTTGATGTTGCTACTTTTATCATAAGAGAGTTATCATTCCCATGCATTAGGGTGACCTTGAGGTGTGCATTGTGACAAGGAAGGACAAGTCAAATTCGGAGATCTATACAAGATAAACTTCCACTTTTGGTTGTAAACTATCTCCTTTTCATATTAATACAAACAATATACTATTTTCCTATGTTATGTTGATCCATTGAATAGAGTGATTGGATAATGCTACATAGATGTCGTAGATATTTGGATTGTGTTGATAGTTTGTGTAGGTTCTAAATATAGTGACCAGAGCTACAATTGGAGATTACAAGCCAAGAGGAGAGAATATATTTCGATGGATCACAATTAAGTATATTTCCGTTCTCCAATTTCTCTAAGGAGAAATTTATAGTCTTTGAATTTTGTTGTTCTAGACAATGCCACTAGGTCTAGGGAAGATACTTCTGTATGTAGTCATGGATTTCATATAACACCATAATACAAGCGAAGCATCCATGGGAAGGATAGGGAAGATGGAATAAGCTCTTTGCACTTGGATATGGGTTGCAATGAATAAAGACAACAATAGTACTTCATAAGTTGGAGGAATTCGACACATGTCTGTCCAAGGCGGGGCAACCAGAATGGAAGAAACTCAATTTGGATCTCAAGACATTGATGCTTTCTCTAATATGACCCAAAATTTGGGAGCATCCTTGTGAAGAGGCCAGGCTAAAATTTTCCTCTTGTCTCATCAGGATCACAACTTTGACATCGCCACTACCACCTTACAATATGATATCATGAGGGAAATATTGCGTTGATAGTAGAAATTGTTCGAGGGTTGGACAACATCATGCTCCCTACCTTTGAGAAGAGGGGTAACATTTTGGAACTCATGACATAGTTCATTTTTGGCACATTCATACTAAATATGGAATGTGATGACTTAATCTTTCATATGCTCCAGAACGTTTTCATCGACATTACATCATCTCATCCAGATAGTGTCAAAATAAGCAGGCAAAAGATTGTGTCCATGTTATTAGAAGGAGATGTTAACATCTAAAAAGTACTAAGATCCAAATTATTGGCCATTTGGAGGAAGAAACTAATTGTAGCAATAAATGCCTATAATTTAGCTGAGGAGTTGGTGAGGAAAAAACATAAAATTGCTTAAGAGGGAATTGAGGAAGAAGGAGCTAACAAGGATTGATAATGGAGGCAAGAAAAATGGGAGTAAAACCAACAACAAGAAAGAGCTAAGAAGGAAAGGATTATTCTTTAACTGTAAGGGACCTTTGGCACCTAGAAATTCATGCCCAAGTGATAAGAGGAAAGAAACAAGGGCCAAACATGAAGAGATTCATTCCGATCATGGGGATTCTTCCACAGTTGGGTACATTGATTTTCAGGAGAGCAGCCATGAACAATTTGAGCAGTGAAGTAAAGATGACAAGTGACAGCGTGATGTTATTTAGGGAGACATGCAATATAAATCGATAATAATAAGGCAACATGACAAGTATTTAGAAGTGCATGGAGAAGGGAAGGATGAAATTCTTCCTAATGGTGTCTATGATGTAGACTCCTATACAACTGAGTCCATATATTTCCAAAGGAACGTCCATGAGTAGCATGT
The DNA here is from genome assembly GCA_031772625.1 of Pinus tabuliformis. NCBI lineage: Eukaryota > Viridiplantae > Streptophyta > Pinopsida > Pinales > Pinaceae > Pinus > Pinus tabuliformis. Next base: position 63,084,814 of record CM062806.1, read on the forward strand.
GTAGATATCAGTGCACCAGTGCATCCATGTTCGACAATCGAAGATGATGAATAGACCATTGTCTCCATAGGTGGAGAAGACATCTAGGGAGACTTGAATGAGGAGCCAGTAGTAGTGAACTGACATGATGAGCATAAGCATGAGGGGAAACTTCAAAAACATAGTGTGAAGGATGAGCCATTTATAGAAATACAATAAAAGGCTCAAGTTGGGAATCAAGTGCAGATTGATACAAAGACATTGAACATGTCACCATAATTGCCAGGAGAGGAATTCTTGAAAAACATTAAGCATTTCAAGATAAATCTTACGATGTTGAAGCAGAGAATCTAGACAGTTCGAAGAATTGTCTTACAAGAGGATGGGGAAATTGAGGAGCTCACAGGAGTATGTGTTGAGTCATCGTCCAAGTTGTCTAGTGTTGAGGAATGGTTCGAATCCCTCACAAGATAGAAAGAGGAATATACTTAGGATTCATAAAGAAGCGCTCTTCAGGGATACACTGATAGATCTTGCAACTTTATAAGCACGTCTTTGTGCATTAGAGGAAAAAAGGAAAGTTATTTCTAGATGAATCTTATGGGAGCCCTCTATATGGTTTTATATGTTGGCCAAGACCGAGCAACAATTTTCCAACTTAGGACCATCCCAATTTGAGTCAAAGTAACATATCATCAACATGGTGGGATTGCTCCTCTTATGAGTATGTACACATAAGGATTTATGAGCTAGTACTTGATTGATGAGATGATTCTTTGGAGGACATTCCTAGCTAGGGACATAATAAAGTTAGATCCAAGGTGCAGGGGCCAAGAATTTTGGTGGCATTGGGATCTAGGATGATCTATTCATGACGAGTTAATTCAACAATTGGATTGGGATCTAGGTGGCGGTTCACATGCCAATTGATCTATTGGTGAAAAATTGATTTAGAGGTTGATCTAGGATCTAGGAATTGAGAGATCTGTCCTTGATTGGGTGATACAATGACATCTTGTGATGGTCCAGTCATTCATATGGGACCCTGGTATTGGTACTCTATTATTGTGGACAACCAAATTAGTAGACATATGTGAATTTCTTGAGGGAAAGAAATCTTGGGGCGGGAGGGTTTGTAATATTCCTTTTTTTCATGTGGTCAATATGGATAGTATTTACCCATGTTTTTTTCCATGGTACCCATGGTCTTTTCCCCTGGTATTTGTATTCCTTTTTTAGAGAAAAATAATAAATTAAAGGCTTCTAGAGAGTCCATCAAGCCTATAAAAGGGGAGAGGGGCAAGGCATTTGGATAAGCCAATGTTTGTCTATCTTATTATGTATTTGTGGGAACTTGGCGTGGCCAGTTTCCACTTGACTGTAGGATGAAAACCCTGTGTTGATATTTATTTGATGGATCCATCTAGGCTTCACAAGTGTGCTTAAACATTTGGTTGAATCATTTGATGAGCAATTATGCATGACACTAGCAAGGGCTTCACTATTAATTATATTGGCATGTAATATTTTTCTAGTTATTAATAGAATAAGTGGCTACATTTTTCAGATCCTTTTATGTTTCATGCTTTTGGCTATAGGAATTTTAATGAGAACACTATAATGTGCCGAAAATGTTGAATGCTTTGCCTTTTGGGATCCTAAAATTTCGAAAGTAGATTTTGTTTAGTTCAAGGAAAATAATCAGTATTCATCCACCTTAACCGTGGACTTGGTAAGACCTAAGAGGGATCAAATCCCTTGAGTTTCAAAACTTTAGAAATTGCACCTCCAAAAATTGCATCCATCTAATGACTTGATAGATGATCATCAAGATGAATATCTCTCTCTCTCTCTCTCTCTCTCTCTCTCTCGTTATATATATATATATATATATATATATATATATATATATATATAATTTTTTAAAATGTACTTTTTTAATGCATAAATGGATTCAACACCCTGAATAAATGAAATAAAATAACTTAAACATGCAATTCCAATAAATATTTGCTCCATTCAAAACTAAACCTTAATAAAATGGTCAAAATGTAAAATAATTATACTTGAAATTTTATAAGAATAAGAATTTAAATTTTCAATAACCTTATATTATATAGAATTATTATTATTATTATTTTAAACCATATATAATATGTAAATTATTAACATTGAAATAGTTTAGTTGACATAAGAATTGAGATATTTTATTTATGGATTAGATTGTCCACATTAAATCCTTTTTTCTATTAATATATATTTAAATATTCTCAGTGTTACTCAATTTTATATATTGAAATATTTTATTTATGATGCACATTAAATTTTTTAATTACTATTAATATTTTGTAAATGTCACATATTAATCTATGAAGAATTGAATGAATTGATGATGATCATGATGGTGAAGATCCTGAAAGACCAATATGGTCTATTGGACCTTAAGAAAGAAAATGATTAATTGATACTTTTTAAAAGTTGATCACTGTAATGAAAAAGAAGGGAGAGAAGCATTCCAAGATTGTTGTAGTTTTGTTGACTTAACAAGTGAAGAGGGTTGGTATTGTGGCAAATTTTTTGAAAATGATAACGGATGTAAGTAAGGGCCTAGGCAATCTAATAGAAATTGTTTTTTATCTTCACCTCTTTTATCATTGCAAAGGGGGTGAATTCTTTCATCCCTAGGTGTTTTGGGAATAGATAACGCCTGATTTCACTCCAAAGCCCATCAGAATTAGTTCTAATCTTTGCAAATTTCATTTTCTTCTTGGCACTGGTAATGACAAAAAAGATAATTATCGTCAACAAGAGTTGGGTTTATCACTTCCTTATAGTATCTTAGTTTTCTTTGTTCTTCTAACTACTTATCATCCCACATATTATCTTTGAATTTGGAAATAATAGTGTTTTTAATATTATCCTTATTCTCCAAGATGATCTCCTTGTTTATCCCCTAATGGTCGAGCCAAGACAAGGCATCCTTATACCAACCTCGCTTGAGCCAGAGAAGGGGGTTCTTACTAGAGTTAGAAGGAATCTTGTGGAGCCTCTTGGATTCCATGTTGTACAATTTTTTTTTAATTTTATAAGGAAGGAATTGAACTTTTTTTTACTTTCAATTACTTTTTCTCTTTGCACATTGAAATATTCTATTGCGGTTCATATATATATATATATATATATATATATATATATATATATATATATATATATATATATATATCTACATATGCATGTGTGTGTGCTTTCTAAAGTTGATATTAATTTTTTTTATTAAAGGATAGATATTAAAATAGTTTATTTCCTTATCCAATTGAAATATGAAAATATAAATAATATAAACTTCATTTGTTTTTTTGTTTTAATTACTTTAAAAGAATTTTAAAAGTTGATATAAAATCATGTTATTGCATATGGACATAGAAATATTTTATTTATAACTAAGAGTGAGAGTGAAATGTTTTTAGTGTTAGAAAATTATATATTACAGAGCAATGGAACACATAAAACATTGCAGAAACAAAAATACAGAAAATGTATAAACCAAGAGAGAAACATATATATGTGGTTGACCCAATTTGGGCTATGTCCACGGAGAAACAGTCAGTCCTTCCTTTTATATTATCTAGCAAAATGAAGAGATAGAACCTACAACATATCCACTATAATTTCCTCTTCGCTCTCACACAATATCCTCTCTCTTTCTCGCTCATAATACACATATACATAGCCTCAATACAATTACCTCATATATAGCGAGGGGTTGCCTTCTAGGGGAAAAACCCTAAATTAAACATAACTTCTAGCTTCAGATCATTTGCCTAATGAACGACTAAGATTGACTACAAAATTACAATATTTTACAAGGCAATTTTACATCTATTTTTAGCTTCGGGGGTGATGCCCTCAAACCCCCACCGGGGGGGGGGCACTCATAAAAATTGTTGTCGCCACCCCCTAGCGGCGAACAAACGGGCGTCATTTCCACCCCATTACGAACTGGTGTCCAATGCGACGATACCTATGAATAAAGAAGATAATCAAGCTCCAAACCCAACATTTACTATATACCCTTTGTATTGGGTTGTAACATAAACAACCAATAAAGAAAGTATAGTTAAAGTGGGACTTGTTGAAAAATGCAACAAGAAATTCCTAATTTAATTTTCCCTTGAATTAAATTAGGAGAAAACCAAAAATCCAAGCCGCAAGTTAACTTGAATGAGTTAATTGTGTTGTTATCACTCAGTTAGATTAGTTAATTCGAATTGAGGGATTAACTTGAGTTGTGTACATTGATTCCTAAAATTTAGGAGCCTAGGTTGAGTTAATTTCAGTTGTAACAATTTAATTCAGTTAAATTGAGTTAGGGCTAGTTAAACTAGTTCCAACTGTTGGAGGAACTAGTAGGAGGTCTAGCAGTGGGGTGAAACTTCAGTGTTCAACTAGTTAACTGATCAATCAAACTTAATTAACTCATGCATGCATGAAATTCGAGTTACCCAGTTGAGATTGGAGTTCAAGAGAAGTGTACTATCAGTTGTAGATAATTCCAAATTGTACAGGTCGTGCATGTAGTTAAAGGAAGGCCTAAAGTTATTGCACATTTCTCGTTGAGGAAATTCCTATTTAATATGGGGCTAATTCCTTATTGAACAATGCAAGGAAATAGGAGCTTGGAGGCTTGGAAATTTGGCTAAGTATTGGCCAAAGGTAGTCATTCAGGTAGACGATAGAAAATACTTGTGCAAGTTGAGCTTAAGGTTGAGAAGAGTATATTGTATTCATCTAGATTCCTTAATTAATTCAAAACACATAGGAAGGGGTTTTGAGAAGCTTTTTTACCCTAGATATCTCTAAGTAGGTGTGTTGTATCTTGTCTCATGTTTATGTTGTGATTTCACAATTGCACAATTGTTTTTGCTGATGTGTAAAGTAGATTCAAGTCTTTTGTTTTAGTAAATTACATAAGAAGTTTGAATATACAAGGAATTTCTACATGGTATCAGAGATGGAATCAATATAGAGTAGGTTTCACAATAGAGTAGAGATTTCAAACTTGTTATTACAGGAGGATCAAACTTGCAGGACCATTTATTTAGAGCTAGTAGGATGGCTTTCTATGTACTGAGACTCGAGTATGCCCTCGAGGGTAGCTCAAATTATGTTGCTTAGATGGACAATATGGAGGCTATGTTGGAAGATAATGGGATGAAAGAATTCAAAGATAATGGTATCCTGAAGCCTCCAACATCTAATGCCCAAAATCTAGAAGATTCGAGGAAGTGTGTAGCTAGATCCGCGAGGATCATCCTGGAGGGTGTGAGAGACCACATAGTCTTGAAAATACATGGAAAATAGACTCCCTTTGCTATGTGGAAGAATTTGAATGAGCTATTCAGAAATATAAATGAAGCAAAGAAACTTGAATAGATGAAGAAATTGAGGATTGAAGACAAAGGGTATGAGGTAGTCTTCAGAGATGGGAAGGCCTATCTACCTCAAGCATCTTGCTTCATGTCAAATCAAATACTTTGGTGTTAGTATCGAGAGCCTCTACACATTAGAGGAATATTCATGCACAACCTTGAGGAGAAAGGCATGGATTCGAGATGTTGTCGTTGAGAGGGAGCATGATTTAGCTCTCAAGAGGAAGCCTCAACCAGTTGGTAGTTGGGATAACTAAGAGGATGAAGATGAAGAGGACTAGTCAGAGCCCTCCAATAGGAGGAGAGTTTGAACCAAGTGGGAAGAGGGAGCACATGTAATCATACTTCCAGTTGTGAGGTGGGGCGATGTGAGAAATAGTCCCAGGAGTGCAAAAATTTGGGCAGGGTCCATTGAGGTGTTTTTTTTTGTCTCATAGATCATTACCTTGCTATGGGGGCCCATAGTATTCAGTAGTAGGTGTATCAGTGTCAGTTAGATACTGAGGGTGCATAGGAGGGTTGACAATAGAGCAGGAGGCTCAGTAGCAGCACGGTTTTCCCAGTAGACAGTTGCAGACACAATTGATTCAGTTTATTTTTTTGGATGCTTTTCAGTTGTAGATGTTGCAGTAGGAACAAAAATAATGAGAAGTGTTGCATGCAGTACATTGCAAAGGTGCTGGATCACGGTAGATGTGAATCCATTTCTTGCTGAGAGGGAGTGATGAAAAAATGGAGCAGGAAATTCCTAATTTAATTTTCCCTTGAATAAAATTAGGAGAAAATTGAAATTCCACATAACAAGACAACTTAAATGACTTAATTGAGTCGTTATCACTGAGTTAGATAAGTTAATTTGAGTTGAGGGCTTAAACTGAGTTGTGAACAATGATCCCTAAATTTTAGTAGTCTAGGTTGAATTAATTTCAATTGTAACAATTTAATTCAGTTATATTGAGTTAAGTTCAGTTAAACTAGTTCCAACTATTGGAGGAACTAGTAGGAGGTCTAGCAGTGGGGTGCAACTTCAGTGTTCAACCAGTTAACTAATTAATCAACCTTAATTAACTCAAGCATGCATGCAATTCGAGTTACCCAGTTGAGATTGGAGTTTAGGGAATTTTACTATCAGTTGTAGACAATTCCAAATTGTACAGGTGGTGCATGCAGTCAAAGGAAGGCCTAAAGGTATTGCACAATTCTCATTAAGGAAATTCCTATTTAATAGGGGCCTAATTCCTTATTGAACAACACAAGGAAATAGGAACGGACGCTTGGAAATTTGGCCAAGTATTGGCCAAAGGCAGTCAATCAGGTAGGGGATAGAAAATACTCGTGCAGGTTGAGCAGAGCATATTGTATTCATCCAGATTCATTGATTAATGAAATACAGATAGGAAGGATTTTTGAGCATTTACTTTCCCCTAGATATATCTTTGAGTATGTGTGTTAAATCTTGTCTCATGTTATGTTGTGATTTCGTGATCGTTTAATTGTTTTCACTCATTTGTCAAGTAGATTCAAGTCTTTTGTTTTAGTAAATTACATAAACAATTTTAATCTACAAATTTTTTCTACAAGACTATGTTTTATAATACTTTTCTATAAAACTATATATATCTATATATATATGTGTGTGTGTGTGTGTGAGACATTACTTTTTAAATTAATACATATTTTATTTTTATTTTAAAATATATATTTGTCAACTCACACTGATGAAATAACACATCCTCTCATACTAATCTATAAAATAAACTTCTCAACTCAATCAACAAAAAATTACATAAATATATTTACACGTAACTAATTAAATTTTTAGCAGCAACAACAACAAATTAAATTTTTAGCAACAACAACAACAACAACAACAAACTTTTGACTCAATAGATATTGCTCAACATAATAATATCATATCAAGTATCGTAAAGACTTCATCAAAATCACTTGTTTGGTAAACTCAATGGTTCTCTTTAAACGTGAGTCATTCAATGATGATTAACATATCTCCACCTTAACTTAAAGGGTTAAAAGCAACATGCCCCTTGTACAATTAACATTTTATTGGTGGTATCTTGGGGGAGCATTCATGTTGAATCCAATTATTTTAAATAAAATTTATTTTTTCATATAAATTATTTATATATTTTAAAATTTATTTAATGTGGATATTTTTATTTTGATTTGAATTTTTCAAAAATGATTAAATATATTAAAAACTAAAAATTGTTATAGTGGAAGTTTATAATCCTTATTTAATTTTGCAATAAATTGATATTATGAGAATTTATTTTAAAGATTTATTTTGAAGAAAAAGTTACAACTTTATAAAAATTGAAAATTTATAGTTTTATATTTTGGATTTTTTAAAAATCCATTTTTAAAGAAAATTTTGTATAGCGTGTGAATTTTGATTTTTGAGAAAATTTTGTATATTGCGTGAATTTTGAAACATACATGATGGATGTGAAAAATCAAGGTTTGTTTAAGATAGTTTCTTTGAGATAATTGCGAGATCATTTCTTTTATCAAGGACATTTTTGTACAATTTTTTTTTATAAAAAATATATGAAAAAGATTATGTTAAAAGAAATATATAGAAGTTGGAAAATCCGAATTCATAATTCTAACTAATTTATTTTAATAAAACTTGTCAAAAGTGATAAGAATAACAAAATTTTTGATTTTATAGATTGATAGAGTGTAATTAGAGAATAGTTTGGAGATTATAAGACATAGGTTTTGTAGGTTATGTTATGAAATTCAACCATATATGCTTTGACTCAATTCCATTTCATTGCATACATTTCACCATGCACCTTGTTTGTAATGCTACTTCATATACACACATCTTCAACGTATATAGATGAACTTACAAAAAAAAATGATAAAAATAGATTAACATCTTCAAATATACACACACGTTAATCTATTTTTATGCCCATGTCTTGTTCATCTTCAGCGTAGTTTCCATCTGTTCCCCTTGTCCACCTAAGTTCTACAGGTTTTACATGGTAGAAAATGGGATAATGGTGGCCCCCGATTCCAACACGAGGACTAGTTCATCCAGACACCACTTTGACTCAGCATATCCAGGTGAAAATATCGCCACATGGATGGAGGCATTTCTAATAGCACCCACTATTTGATCAATTAAACTGTTTTCCTATTGCAGCTCCTGCTGATCTAGAAAGACCCTCAATCTAGGTAAAATAAGTCGATGGTAGAGATAAGTGGCGAAGATTTTCTTGACATCAGGACTACGGTGGTTTATAAAGACATGGTAATAGTAGTTTTTGTTGGGATTAGTAGAGGTGGAGGATGATGCAACCATTGCCAAAAAAAGATTGAAATATATATAGGGCTAACGCAAATTTCTAGTGAGAAGTCTATTTAAGGGATCGAGGAAAATTTGTGAGTTAACTACACTGAAAACTTGAGCGGATTTGTAGAGATAAATATATAGACATTAAACAAAACCCTCTATTATTTATTTATTTATTTATTTTTTCAGAAGAAAAGAATGGAACCTTCATTCATTAAAGTGTGAAAGTTTTACAATGGCATGGTAATTTATCCCCTATAATAGTTCAAAATACAGATATCAAGTGTTCACCAAAATCTAGGTGTGGCCAGAGTAGTGCAGAGTACAAACTCTGTTCACTTCCAAAAAACACAAAACAAGACCAACGAATGATACACAACGACAATAAAAAAAATATGGTCTAAGAAACAAGATAGTGGTAAAAACTAGTCCCATCAATCCACATAAATTTAGACATCCGTGAGACAAAAAAAGAAAATTAGAAATCATTCAGAAAACCCCCAAAATTATATCATAAAGTAATCCCGTGCCCGCCCCCCAACCATCAACCTCCAGCTCAAAGACCATGAAGTCGGGGGGAAGAGGAAGACCTCGTTTAGAAAGAGCATCAACCACAGAGTTTTGTTCCCGATAAACATGCTGAAATGAGACAACAGAGAAGGATGCCAAGAGATCACGAGATTGCTGCATCCAGTTGCATAGTGAGGGGACCTCCAAAGAGTATTTTCCCTGAATCCAGTTGATCACTATCAACAAGTCACCCACGATCCAAAGGTTGTCCATGTCCAGCCATGAGGAAACTTGCAGTGCACCCCATAGTGCAATCAATTACACTTTGTAGTTGTCACCATCACCACCATGCCAATGAAAATGACAACAAGTTGTGGGATCAAGAGAAAGGTAAACCCCACAGCCGTAAATTCCACTAGAGATGGCCCCATCGAAATGGCAGATGGGGAAGATGTTGTAGGTCAACCAGTGAGATAGTCCTTCCAGGTTCCAAGTGGAAATAAGGACCGACTTCTTGGTAGTATTCAACAATGTTCAAGGCCACAAGTTGGACAAGAGGCTATTTGTCTTCGAAAATAAGCTTGTTTCGAGCGCACCATATGCCCCATAACACATATAGAGGGAAAATCTCGTATGCCTTAGCATGTAGAGACCAAGTAGAGAAAAAATCCATAATCGAGTCAGAGTCACATGGCAAAGGGACACCAAGGAGTTTGGAGACATCTATCCAAACAACCGCAACAAATGAGCATTTTATAAATAGATGTGTGTAGTCCTCCAAATCCAACCCACACATGGGGCATCTGCCGAGGACCATGAAACTCTTCTTGATCAGCCAGTCCCAAGTAAGAATAAGGTTATGTAGAGCCAACCATGAGAAGCACTTTATCTTAAGTGGGGCATTCCACTTCCACCATGTCGCAATAGTAGCAACAAATGGTAGAGGTTGAGAACAAGAAGTGATATGAGCATAAACTTCATTGACAACAATGCAATGGGATGCAACATGTCCACCCCACAACAGTCGGTCAGAGCGCAGAGTGGGATGAATTCCAGCCATGTGGAGAGAGAGATGATATTCTTCCCATTCCTCAACCAGGTGATTTGTTCCCAACATGTGGCCAAGTAGGAGCAACGTTGTGGAGAAAGGCCCTATCCCAAAAATTGGCCAGCGTAGAGATCCCTTGTTTGTTCATAAAATTTATGAATGGGGCTATAAGTATATGGAAACCATTCATACCTTTGATGACATTTAGGTCGACAAGTATTTTACTACCATCCCCTACTAGCTACTGCAAATTGTTGCATAGCCATGGAATTTCCCGACGAATACTACGCCAAATAATAAATGCACCAGGTGTAGGGGGCACCCCAACAACCACCCAATCCTCCATACTTGCCTTTGCAATGTATTTACTAAATATGCTTTTTTGCCATAAGCCCCTAGCAAAAAATATCCTCTAGAGGGACGAGGCAAGTAGAGAAATATTGAAGCCTTGGGAATCAAGGAGTCCCCAACCACCAAAGTTGACAGGTTTCGATATTGTACTTAAACTCACTAGGTGTATATTTTTTTTTTCTCTGTGCCTGACCATAAGAAGTTGGCAATGATATTGTCAATTTGGCAGATGATGGATTGGGGAATAGGAAAGAGATGCATCCAAAATACTGGGATGCTTTGTAGTACAACTTTGATCAGGGTAACCCGACCTACCAAGGTGAGCCAACGATGGTCCCAACAAGTTAGCCTCGTTTTGAACTTTATAATAAGCCACTCCCAGTCATGGGAAAGGTGTTTGTCTGGTTTCAAAGAGCATCCCAGATATTTTAAGCCATCTATCATGGAGCGAATATTTATCCCAAATAATGTAGTTATAGCCAAAATTATATTTGAGCCTTGGTCATGAGTGATTAATTCAATTTTGGAGAAACTAATGGTTAATCCATATGCCTTCCCGAATTTGTCAAATATCTTGTGAAATGTTTCCCATTCAGTGATCTCAGTGGCCCCACCACACAACACATCATCAACGAACATGGGGTGGGTCACCTCATAGTTTCTAGAGATTTTACAGCTCGTAATATTCCTTCATCGAGATTTAATTCCTACTAAGGGCCTCCATGACTAGTGTGAAAAGTAGTGGGGAAATTGCGCAACCATGTCTGAGTCCCCTGAAAACTTTAAAGAAATCTGTAGGTTCGTCATTGATGAGGACCGCCATGGAAGTAGATTTGATGCAGCCATGATCCACTGTAGATGACAATGAAGGAATCCAATTTTGTATAAAATAATTGTGAGAAATTCCCAATCAACACAGTAAACCATTGTTTATGCTCGCTGATATGCCCTAGTTCCCCTCTACCTCCTCTATGTATAATTCTTGACACCCTTTTTCTTTACAAAAAGAATAGGGGCCGTAAACTGTGTGTGAGGTATCTCTTTGCATGGGTTAATACACAATCATGATACCTTGCTTTACCGTTCACAATGGCCAACAATATTTATTATTTACTGTGTTATTAATCTTTTAATAATTAATAAGTCAGGTTGTATACGCTTATAGTTAGATTTAAGAAAATCCATTATATAAAGGTAAACATATACAACCTGACTGACACATTAATGGGATTTTTCTTTCGCAACTTTCCAAATTGGTTTCAGCGTCCTTAAAAGCTTATATCGACCAACCCAATACCGCTAAAAAGCAAAAGAAATTTGGTTTTCCTGAATACAATAATCTCCTCTACCTTCCTGCTCAAGCTATCTGGTCTTTTGGTTAGTAACACCATTTTTTTTCGACACACAAAAATGTAAATTATAACTACACTGTTGATATTTTAGATCTCATAGAAACATCTTCGTGCATTAAAGAAAATATTAGAAGCTCAGTGAAAACTAAGTGGATTACATTTCGCCCAAGTATAATCCTACAGATTTTGTTGCGTACGATATGATAGCAAACCTCTACTCATACATGAAAATGTTCAATTTTAACCAAAGTCAATCAAGTGTGCTGAAAGTCATCCGTGAGCGCAGTAAGAGAGAATAGCGTATGGTTTGTGGAAACAATTATCATGTTGAAATTTGGACACCTTTGAAATGTGCACAATATTGTACTCTTAATTATATATTTTTTCCCATCATATACATTTGTAAATAAAAGCGAAGGAAGTTACAGAGTTTGTTGCAATGTTTTGACTGTTGTCACATGAGTTTCACCGAATGACGATTTGTGAAAGTTTCAATTTACACACTCACTTCATTGTAATGGATCACATAGGTTAATTGCCTAATTAAAGTAATGACAATAGGTAGAGAAATTGATTAAAAGTTTTGGTAGAACGGAAAACAAGAGTGAGCATAAGTTTTCAAGAATTATTTTGATAATAATCTATTATTAAAATACACTAATATAAATTAATGAATTTTGAAAATTAACTTTAATTTTCTTAAATTAAATATGAAATTTTGATAGATAAATAGTGATTTTTTTAAATTTCTATATTAAAAAGTTTGTATTTTAAAATGTTTACATCAACTATACCATTAAAAATTAAAAATATAAAAATTTAGTTAATTTCATTTTAAATGTAAAGAGGTTTTGATAATGTAGATTACAAAGATATTTAATATAATAAAAACATTTTTATATATTATGGAATTATAATAAAATATTATAAAATAAATAATATATTTGATTCAAAATTTAAGTTTTTTAATTATTTAATAATAAATATAAAGTTTTTTTTATTATTAAAAATAATAATAACGAAGAAAAGAAAAATATTAAATAAAGTAACCATAAGCTATGTTTATAAACAATATTAAATAAATAGTCAATCTATTAAATAATTCCCTAGGTGAATTTAGTTTATAATATTATTACATCACAACGAATAATTTTAATTATGAAAAAAATTAATTTAAATTAAATAAATATTTTTAAATTGAAACGTGGGATGTCTCAACTTTTCATTACACAATTTAATATTATTACATCACAATGAATAATTTTAATTATGAGAAAAATTAATTTAAATTAAATAAATATTTTTAAATTGAAACGTGGGATGTCTCAACTCTTCATTACACAATTTTTTTAATAAATCATTTCCCCTTTAAATCTATATGACTTTATATCATTTATCATTTTAAAAGATATTTTTTTTAATTTAAGATTTTTTTAATGATATAATGATGATTACGATAAATAATATATATTGAGATATTAGAATTTAAGAAAGTAAGAAATTACTTGAAGTTTTTTAAATTTTATTTATGTATTTAAAAAAGTTAGGAGAAACTTTTCAAAATTATTATAGCTTTTCTAAATTAAAAAAGTTAAGAAAATTTGTTATAGTTTTGAAAATGAGATTTTATCTTGGTATATGTTTTAAAAAAAATAACGCCATATATAGATAAGGACCATTCATTTATTCATATATGAGTGTAGAAAAAGTAGTAAAAAAAAAAGATCAGAGATTCTTTTCCTCTCGCCCACTTTTTTCTTTTCAAAAAAATTGAAAAACAATCCCTACCATATAATGTTGTAATACAATAAATCTCACCCTACTTTATATTATTGTAATATAATAAATCTCATCACCTATTTTATAGATATGATCTGGATCATAAAAATCTATCTAGTAATCAACAATAAAAATTATATAGATCATAAAAATCTATCCAGTAATCAGCAATAAAAATTATATATAGATCATAAAAATCTATCTGGTAATCAGCAGCAATAATAATAATAATAATAATAATATATATATATATATATATATATATATAAATCAGCAATAATATATATATATATATATATATAAAATCAGCAATAAAATATATATATGAAAGGAAAAAAGAAATGCATATTCTATAAAAATCATTTCGAGTGAAAAGGCGGAGTTATTTACGAACTGACCGCCATTTGAAATTTATTCGTTTTGTTTCTTCCCACTTAACAATCTACAACGACGTTGAAACTACTGGTTGATTGGACAACACTTTAACAGTGTATTGGAAGGACGTGCTGCTTTAGGTGATATGGATTTTCTAAGCGTAAACATTACGCATCTGGTTGTAAAGTCTATATTCACAGACATCTAATGACGTACAAGTACCCATAAATGCTTTACCACTTACTTTTAATTTTTTAAACAGTATATTAGAATTTATAACATTTAATATATACATTTAATGATACAATTTTTTAACAAGGTCGTATTGTTAGCGATTTTTGTCGTTTCGTTTAGTTAATAATTTGTTTTGTATTATTATGATGTAATAGTTTTAGTTAAATGCAATAATTATTCAAAAAATTGGTTAAAAGTGGCGTTATTGTCATGTTGTTTATTTTCTAATCTGTTATATAACAATTTCACTTTTTCTTTTAATGTGCCATTTATTGAGTCAATTGGTTCAATTTTTTTTTTATGTGATTATTTTCTCTTTTTTAATTTTTGTATGGTGGCTTTCATGTATTTTTGCCCTACAACTTTGTTTATATAATGTTTTATTCAAAAGAATATATATTTTAATTGTGGATAAAGCATCCATTTAATAATAATCATGATTTTGGAGGTGCTTCGTTAGATTTTTTTCATGTACTACTCGTCATGAATATGTCATCAGAGTCATCCTCGTACTATATAGATTTTGTAAATAATAATGGCATTAACTACTAATATATTATTTTTTATTATAGATATTGTAAGTTTTACTATGTACATAATTGGAGAAGATAGAAATATCTATATTTTTTAGGTTTGTTTATATATATTATTAAAAGACGATAAAAAAACAAAAATTATAAATTTATACATTTATTTTGAATTTCACATTAAAATATGATATCTAGTTCAGTACTAATTACACTAAGTAATGGTTTAGTGTAATCTATATTTTTGCTTGCGGTCAATTAATTTTTGATCCAATAGTTTAAATAAACAATGTTTTAAGGAATTTTACATAAATTTAAAAATTTGAAAATACCTTTATAATATATCTCAGCGATTCATTCCTTTAACACATGGAGAAGGTCAATAGTAATCCATTTGTTTTCAATTTATCATATCATTTTTTCTTTTTTAATTAGGTCGTATTTTAAAATCAAAATGTTAAAATCCATATATCTAATCAAAACAATTAAATTTTATTAACTTGATCCAAAATCCGATCAAACCCTTCATCATGATTAAACAAGGATAATAACAAACTTTCAAATTTACTAAAATTGATAAAAAATATTGTTACACTACTATTACTATATATTCAGTCTAAAAAAATTAGAATCAAACTGTTGTTTGCCTGTGTGATCCTCTTACATGTGATGCATGTCCTTGCAATGCCTTTAATCTGTAACAGTACTCCAGAATTTTCCATATGTGAGAGTTTCTTAAACCGACCATACTCATAAATGTAGCAGCAATAGATTAGGGACAATCCATACCGTGTTAATCCCAAATATCTCCAACATAATCAGGGCTTTTTAGATTTGTCGTTTTATATTTCATGGAGTCACTGTGAGAAAGATGTTTGTGAAATCAAATGGTCTGCTGTGATTTACCAAATTAAAATCACTAACCTTTGAGGTGTTGACCGAAGTTAACTGTTAATTCAGATTTCCACCGCGCCTGGCAAGTGGCCACGGTAAGTGTTTGTGCGCATTTTGTTTGCATATGTGGCAGCATGATATTGTACTGTCAAAAACTTATGTTAAGTTGATTCCGTTGAAATTTAACAAAGATATTTCAAAACTATAAATTTAAATGGTATAAGCTATATAATTTAAGTATTTTAATATTTTTTTTTTAAAGTTTATTGAATATATTCTTGTATTAAAAACACATTTTAAATTAAAAAAATCACAAAATCATTAAAATTAATAAATAAATAAACTGCCACTTAACTAGGAGTGAAGTTATGCTTTAAATTGTTGAATAATTAAGCTGTGCCTTTTAACCAGTGATGGATTTACGGTTCAGTTACTGAATATCACTCATAACTGATGAAACTTAGGAATTGCGGCATGTTTTGTGAGAACAGGCCATCAAAAATAGCACATGCAATGGAGATTAAAACTAATAATTACTACTAAATAATTAGTTACAATGAATTGAAGTAATAATTACTTAGTAAATAAAACTAATTATATCTTTCACTAAACCATCATTCACTGAACTCTGCATGTAAACCAAAACATGCAGTATCATGTATCATTACCCTAAGATTAGTGCTAAGACTGAAGTTTAAAGAAAAAATAAACAAGAACGTTTGTCTCATTACCCTAAACTTCAATGTTAGCGTAACAAGGGGTGCATGATATTTGGTATGTTTTGTTAAAGGCGGGCAAAATGAAAATAAAGACGGTTAAGAGAAAACATAGGAGATGCCAAAGTTCATATTATTTCTTAGGAGATCGATCAAGGCGCTATTGCATTTACAATGCTTTATTCTTACACAATTTACAAATTCTTTAGTCCATAAAATTTGTTTTAGGTTGTTTAAGAGACGGTAGAACTTAAAATAATATTTATTTATTATATATATTATTTATTTATTAATATGAGTATAATAGTAATTAAATTTTAGTTATTATTATGTAATAGATATTTTATAATATTATTATATAGAGAGGGATATAGTCTAATCTATATAGAAAATGATTTTTTTTTCACTATTTTTTAGTTAATTTTAATTAAAATTGATTATACATTTGAATTTAAGTTGTTTAATTTGTATCGATTATAAACTTGAGTTTAAGTTGTTTAATTTGTAGAATTCGAGTGTTTCAAGAGTTTTTTTAGAGTGTTGAATCTATTTATGCATTCAAAAATGTATTTTAAACAACAAAAAACCACATTCTTGCTTGAAATTATATTGTTGATTCTGGCGAAAAAAGCTCTTTCGTATATAAGTTAAAGAATTAGGCTACAAATATAAAGGGAGGTAATATTTTCTTTATCTTTGTGGTTTAGATCATTTGAGTGCAACCTAGTTTGGAGAATTCATATTAAAAAACACAAAATATCAAATTTGATACATTTTATTTAACTCAAATTTGGTAAATCTTAATCATACTCTTTTTAGAAAAGTGGTTAAAATCGAAGAATCTATTAGTTACAAAATCTTTTTCTTTTCTTAGTTGTTATCTCTTTTTGAGTGAAAAAGAAATTCCTAGAGAATTCATATAAAAAAATAAAACATCAAATTTGATTCATTTTATTTCAGTGGAATTTGGTAAATTTTAATGATATCCTTTTAAGTGAAGTAGTTAAAATCAAAGTAGCTATTAGTTACTAAAATATTTCTAGGTTGTTATCTTTTTTGAGTGAAAAATAAATTCCAAGTTCAAAATAATTTGTATGTTTAATAAAAAAAATTAAACTTTTATTAAGTTCTTGGAAAGTAAGTGATGTTTTTTTGTTTTAAAATAAAATATTTTGAATGTAAATTCAATATTTAAAATGTAATTATCTATGTTTTTTTATAACATCTCAAATTTGCATCATTTCAAACCACTAACAAATTTATGTAAGCTATATAGAATATTATATAAATAATTTCAGAGAATTAAGTTTAAAAATCATAATATAATTAAACATATATTATCATATCAAATTGATATCAATGTTTTTTTTTTTTTTTTTTGGTTTTTTGTTTTGTTTTTTTTTTTTGTTTGTTTTTGTTTTTGTTTTTTTTTTGTTTTTGTTTTTTTTTTCCTGAATTTGTCTACTCCTATAGAGAGGTTGTGGCTTCAAGAGGACTAGCCCAAAGAAGCGGCATGCTTACAAAACCTCGCTTGAACACTGAACAAAAAGACTTGTTTAATGACTGACCAAGAAAAAGAGATATAACTAATGAATGTAGCTGAAGACTGACCAGAGATATATCTAGACCAAGACAAATTGATTGCCCATTGAAGTAATCCGTAAAGCGCTGCCCTTACAAAACTGGAATCTAAACCAAAAACAGTTTTATCCGAAACTGAGACCCAAAGACAGGAGAGAGCTGCCCACACAGGGGAAACCGGCAATTTAACATTGGAAAAAACAGTCTAATCCTGAGAACTCTAAATCATGTAATGACTATAAACCCGGAGGGAATTGGGCATCTTCATGTAGCAGCAAAACAAAAACCAATAAGCGCAAACCTGATTAAGCTTCATCAGAGTTTGGAGGTGACTCTTCAACAATGCAACATCCATATTGGTAGGGGTCTTCATCCTCAGAGGGGTGGCCCTCTTTGCTTGAAGAACCGCCCCCTGTAGGAGTGCTCGGACCGGCCTAGGTGTTCATGTCCTGGGTGGCAGACCCACCAGGGTCCTTTCTCTGAGAATTATCATGCTTATCCTCCGTCCTCAGCTCCAGCGATACCCCTGGAGGAACAGCGACCGAACCAAGAGTGTCCTCTTGCCACTCAATGGTAACTGAAGCGATGAAGGAAGAATTACTGAGAGTGCAGGGGAATTGAAAGCGAGCCGTGTGAGATTGGGGATGATGAGAGTGTGCTTCTATATTAAGCTGCCATCGGCCCTGGCCTTGGCCACTCCTGGTCACGGGATAACTATCAAAGCTAAAGTCTGAGGCATCAGACGATGGGTTAGAGGTAGAGGAGGAGGGCTGGCGGGTGACGCGGCCTCGGGATCTCCCTCTTCTGCAGCTCATTCTTGAGCGCACTCTAGGCATGTTGAATTGAGAAAAAAGAGCATAACGGACAGCTGTGGGAAAGACTGAGAAGGAGTGACAACGGAAATCGTAGAAAGGACTATGTGTTGGAAATAATACTGAGAGGGGGGGTGAATCAGTATTATCTAGCAATTTACCAAATCTTCCTTTTTTTATCTTTTGAAATATTCTTGCATATCAGTACCATAAAACAATGAGCATGAATAAAGTAAATAGACAGTCACACCAAAGAACACAAGATGTAAGGTGGAAACCCAATGCGGGAGAAAAACCACCTGCTGCAATATGTCTCTATCTTCTTTCAAGAAATTCTTTTTACAATGATTTTGTACTGGTGCAGTCCTTTACCAGCACGCAGGCTGCAACCTGCAAAGAGCTACAACTCTTTCTCGTTTTCCAGTTTCTCCTGGAAGGGAGCTACAACCCCCTACTTCTTTTCATGAAGAATCAAATGATCAACAAGTATACAACAGATACAGTCTACTACAGATATCAGATCAGTAATTACATAAACAACCCAGAACACCTTATGAACAGAAATATACAGTCAACAGATCATCTTAAGACAGGGACGCATATTTTCTTTCTGTGGCCTGCGACTGGACGCAGTATACCTTATGTTGTTCTGCGTGCAGACGCACTGTTCCTTTTTGCTTTTCTGCGACCGACGCTCCCAGAAACACTATCGCGCCGCGTCTTTCGCTTCAGAGACGCACCCAATGCCACAGTCGCGCCGCGTCCTTTGCCTCAGAGACGCACCTGAGTCTTTACTGTACTGCGTCCCGGCGCACTTTCCCTTCACTGAATCTGCGTCCCTTCAGATATAGAAGATAAGAGGACTTCAGAACCAACCCAAACACTCAGATCCACAGATCTGATCATGCGCCATATAGATCGTAGTCCATTAGAAGATTTGCCCTTATAGATTTGGACTAGATCACACCAAGAGATGTTCCACACAGATGATACTTAATCCAAATGAACTCCTTTGCTTTATATAGGCAAGCTTCTCCCCAAAACATGGAACAAAACCACGAGCCGACACCATAGAAACACAAAACCGTCGGCTAGATACCACACAAGAAACCCCCACGTGCTTTTCTCTGCCTTGAAATGTGTGCACTAGGCGGACGCACCTCCTGAACGGCTGGCCGGCGTCCCTGGACGCGGGTTCTGTATGGTATACCTGCGGGGACGCACTTGCTGAACATATTTCCTGCGACCTTCTTGATTTATCACCTGAATGGGTTTGCCATCAAGGACAACACCTGAATCATAATGCCAACAATCTCCCCCTTTGGACTTGATGGCAACCACATAATCTTCAGCTTCATTCTCCCCCTTTGACATCAAGGGCAAAGGGTATGCTCCCCCTATGCTCATGCATCTCCAGATCTGTAACCAGAAATCCATCATGAAGGAGATAGAGACATATTGCAGCTATTTCCAAGATCTCCTTCTCCATAATGCCAACAATGCATTATGTGCTCCCCCTGAGCCTATACCACCAATAGGAAGATGATCAACAGTAAGATGATGCATCAACAACCCCCAGCTTTTGCCTGAGGTATTCAAAAGTGTCCCTGGGCAATGGTTTGGTGAAAATATCAGCAACTTGTTCCTTAGAAGGAACATACTCCAACTTGACCTTCTGTTCAAGTACTTGTTCCCGGAGAAAATGGTACTTGATTGGTATGTGCTTGGTTTTTGAATGCATAACCGGATTCTTTGAGATGCTGATTGCACTTGTGTTGTCACATAAGATAGGGATTGGAGGAGTACAAGTGATTTGATAATCCTGCAAATTCTGCATCATCCAAAGGAGTTGGGTGCAACAAGATGCAGCAGCAACATATTCCGCTTCAGCTGTAGACAAGGCAATTGAACTCTGTTTCTTGCTGAACCAAGATACCAGTCTGGGACCCATAAAGAATGCACCACCACTTGTGCTTTTCCTGTCATCCACGCTTCCGGCCCAATCTGCATCTGTATAAGCATGAAGAGTGAGATCTGTATCTCTAGGATACCATAGGCCATAATTTTGAGTCCCTTGAAGATATTTGAAGATTCTCTTCACTGCTTGAAGATGAGTCTCCTTTGGATTTGCCTGAAACCTTCCAACTATTCCAACTGCATGCATGATGTCTGGTCGGGTACCTGTCAAATATAGTAGACTTCCAATCATAGATCTGTAGGTTGGTTGATGTACTGCTGCAGATTCGTCATTTGCACTGAGACTACATCCTGTGACCATGGGTGTACATACTGGTTTTGCATCTTCCATGCCATATTTCTTCAAAATCTGCTTGAGATACTTGGTTTGAGATAAAAGGATTCCTCCTTTCTTTTGTTGGATTTGCAAACCAAGGAAGTATGTCAGTTCTCCTAGCAAGGACATCTCAAATTCTTTCTGCATGACCGAGGCAAAGCTTTGACTCATAGCTTCTTCATTACTGCCAAAAATAATGTCATCTACATACACAACAAGTATTAGTAATTTGTCATTTTCAACTTTTATATAAAGATTGCTATCTGCTGAACCTTTTGAAAAACCTTGTTGATGAAGATATTTGTCCAACCGGTAGTACCAAGCCCTTGGAGCTTGTTTGAGACCATAGAGAGCCTTTTTTAATCGGCATACAAGATTTGGATCGTTTCCAAGAATGAAACCATCTGGCTGTTCAATGTACACTTCTTCATCCAAGTCTCCATTCAGAAAGGCTGATTTCACATCCATTTGAAATACTTTGAAGTTCTGACAACTTGAGAGAGCAAGAAACATTCGAATGGCCTCAAGTCTTGCAACAGGAGCAAAAGTTTCTTCAAAGTCTATTCCTTCTTGCTGTGCATACCCTTTACAAACAAGTCTGGCTTTGTTTCTAATTACTTCTCCATTTTCATTCAATTTATTTTTGAAAACCCATTTTGTTCCGATAACATTCTTATCCTTTGGTCTAGGAACCAGCTCCCAAGTGTTGTTCTTTTCGATTTGCTCAAGTTCTTCATCCATTGCTTTCACCCAACATTCATCTTTGCATGCCTCTTTCACATTTTGTGGTTCAGTAGATGAGAGTAATGCCAAATAACTTGAAGCTTCTGCAACTGTTCTTCTAGTTTGTATACCTGCGTCTTTTTGTCCCATGATCTGAGATTCTGGATGGTTCTTTTGAACATATCTGGATGGAGTCTTTTCTTCTATTCTTGTTCTTTCTTCTGCTTCTTCGTGAGGTCCTTCTTGAGATTGTTCTTGCGGTTCTTCTTCTTCATCATTCTGTCTTTGAGGGTAGCTTTCATCTTCTTCAATGTCTTCACGATGTATTTGCCTAGGAATGTATCCCTTCTCATCAACCACTACATCAATGCTGTCAACAATTCTGCCAAGTCTTTTATTGTAGCATTTGTATGCTTTGCTATGTGGAGAGTAGCCAAGAAGAATTCCTTCATCTGCTCTAGGATCAAGTTTGCCAAGCTGCTCCTCAGTATTCTTGATATAGCATTTGCTCCCAAAGATTTTGAAGTGCTTTACCGAAGGAGTTTTACCACTCCAGAGCTCATGAGGAGTTTGAGTGCTGTTCACTCGGACATTTGTCTTGTTGAGAATAATAACTGCTGCATGTGCAGCTTCACCCCAGAAGGTTGCAGGAGTTCCTGATTCATCAAGCATAGCACGAGCCATTTGCTGGATTGTTCTGTTCATTCTTTCCACTACTCCATTTTGCTGAGGAGTTCTAGCTGTAGAAAATTCTCTCCTTATCCCATGTTCATCACAGAAATCGAAAAATTCATTTGAAGTAAATTCCCCACCTCTGTCAGATCTGAGGCACTTAATTTTGTGACCTGATTCATTTTCAGCCAAGGCTTTGAAGGTTTTGAATTTTTCGAATGCTTCATCTTTGTGCTTCATAAGACCTAACCAAACAAACCTGGAGAAATCGTCAATAAATAATATCAAGTATTCCTCTCCTCTAGGTGTTCTTTTTCTGAATGGTCCACATACATCTGTATGTACTAGCTCAGGAGGCATGCTGGCTGATCCTTCTTTCTCTGGAAAGTTAGTTCTGGTTTGTTTTCCAAACTGACATGATCTGCATATGGTGTTGTCAGGAATTTTGATATCTGGAAGATCGCGAACTGCCTGATATTTGCAAGCTTTCCTTATTTGAGAGAAGCTTAGATGTCCCAACCTTCGATGCCATAACCAGTGCTCTTCATCCTTGCTTAGATAGCATTGTTGTTGTCCTTCATCAAATATGTATAGATTATTTGGAGTTCTTTTACCTTTGAGAACTGTTTTACCTGTATCAAGATCACGAACAAGACACCCATTTGATCTGAATATAACCTCGGTTCTTTGATCACACATCTGGCTTACACTTAGAAGATTATGCTTTAGTCCATCAACAAACAAAACATTTCCAGCCTTAACATCTTCTTTTAAAGGAGCAATACCTTTTCCTTTTATAGTTGCAGGAGTATCATTTCCAAAAGAGACTTTCTTTCCCTTTTCTAAATTAGAATAAGATTCAAGTTTTTCTTTATCACCTGTCATATGCTTTGAACATCCACTGTCAATGTACCATAGATTTTCTTGTCCTTCTGCATAGAATGCTATCCCACATCTTTCTTTTTGAGGTTCCTTTATTTTCCATGTTTTGGTGCCTGAGGTTTGTTCCCTTTTTTGTTCTTGTACCTTTCTTTCCGGAAACCTGCTTCTGCATTCAAAATCTTCATGTCCAAAATTATTGCAAATAGAGCATTCAACTTCATTTTCAAGAGCTGAAAAATTGTTATAGGTCCTTTTTGTAATCCCTGTCATACTTCTTTGCTTTTGAGCTTCCCTAGTCATGATTGTTTTATACGCAACACATTGAGCTGCTTTGTGACCAAAGTTATGGCAAGAAAAGCATTGTCCATTGAAGAAGTTTCTGCGATTATTGAATCTACCAGCCAACTGATTGTAATTTCTATTTTCATCTATTCTTGAACCAAATTGGGAAGATTTTACCTGTGGCTGGTTGTGGCTTTTGTTCACCCTTAAGCTGGATTGCCCCTGATAGTTTCTGTTTGACGTTTGTCCCTGCTTTACCTGATGATCTTCCTTGTGCTCTTGCTCATTTCTTCTTGCTGCATCAAGATAACTTTTTGAAGTGGATGCTTGAGAAGTTTCTCCATTATAGCCCAGACCTGTCTTATTTAGTGGAGACCGCTGCACACTGATAATCTCATTCAACGTTTCAGATCCTTTGACAAACTTGAGATTAATAGTTTTTGTTTTCTCAATTTCTTTTCTAAGACCAACAATTTCACCTTCTAATTTTTCAAGATGTTTTTCCTTTTCATCAATCTGAAATTGTAGAGTATCAATAATCATGTTCTTTTCTTCTATACATCTCTTGAGTCTAGTAATTTCATCATAAAGGTTATCCACATCTACAGCATCCTCATAATTATCATCTTCAAATGCCATTAACAATCTATATTTGTTACCTTGTTCATCTTCATCACTGTTTGATAAGCCATCACTATCTTCATGGGTGTAGTAGCTTTTCTTATTTGCACTTTGTTTCTTGTTCCATCTAACTGGTTCCTTTCCTTTATCCTTATAAGAGCATTTTGCAGCATAATGACCTACTCTTCCACAAGCAAAACATTTGAAAGGTAGCTTACCTCTGAACCTTCCAGAACCTCTTTGAAGATTTCTGACAAAATTTGATTCTTCTTCCTCTTCTTCTGGAACATGACTTGCTTCATAGTGATCTTCTTTGCCTGATGCTTTAAAAGCAGCTTCCCTTCTGTCTGATGGACCTCCCTTTCTCATTTCATAAGCAGTTAGAATTCCATGCAGCTGAGACATAGTGAGAACACGGAGATTTTCCTTTTCTTCTACTGCAGATACTTTAGATTCAAACTTGGGGGATAAAGATCTTAGAATCTTTTGAACTACTATAGTCTCTTTTATTTCTTCACCCAAATTTTTCATACAATTAACAATCTCATCTACCCGAAGAAAATAATTAGCCACACTTTCATCATTATACATCTTGAGAGTCTCATATTGAATCCTGAGAGTTTGAAGTTTAGCTTCTTTTACCTGTTCATCTCCTTCATAGCTAGTGATCATTTTGTCCCATATCTCTTTTGCTGATTTGAAGTGCATGACCTTCATGAACTCTGTTTGAGATATACTTCCTAATAGAGTACTGACTGCTTTTGCATTTGTTTCATACTGCTTTTTCTCAGCTGGATCTGTAGGAGTAGCTGAAGGAAAGGCATAGCCTGATTCTACAATGTTCCAAACTTCTGTACCAAGAGATTGAAGATATGCAGTAACTCTTACCTTCCAATAATTGAAGTTTGTCCCATCGAAGACGGGTGGCCTGATTGATGCTTCTCTCTCGTAGTTGCTCATGATGAACGATCTACCTTCAAGCGATCAAGCTTTTCTGAAGGACCTGCTCCGATACCAATTGTTGGAAATAATACTGAGAGGGGGGGTGAATCAGTATTATCTAGCAATTTACCAAATCTTCCTTTTTTTATCTTTTGAAATATTCTTGCATATCAGTACCATAAAACAATGAGCATGAATAAAGTAAATAGACAGTCACACCAAAGAACACAAGATGTAAGGTGGAAACCCAATGCGGGAGAAAAACCACCTGCTGCAATATGTCTCTATCTTCTTTCAAGAAATTCTTTTTACAATGATTTTGTACTGGTGCAGTCCTTTACCAGCACGCAGGCTGCAACCTGCAAAGAGCTACAACTCTTTCTCGTTTTCCAGTTTCTCCTGGAAGGGAGCTACAACCCCCTACTTCTTTTCATGAAGAATCAAATGATCAACAAGTATACAACAGATACAGTCTACTACAGATATCAGATCAATAATTACATAAACAACCCAGAACACCTTATGAACAGAAATATACAGTCAACAGATCATCTTAAGACAGGGACGCATATTTTCTTTCTGTGGCCTGCGACTGGACGCAGTATACCTTATGTTGTTCTGCGTGCAGACGCACTGTTCCTTTTTGCTTTTCTGCGACCGACGCTCCCAGAAACACTATCGCGCCGCGTCTTTCGCTTCAGAGACGCACCCAATGCCACAGTCGCGCCGCGTCCTTTGCCTCAGAGACGCACCTGAGTCTTTACTGTACTGCGTCCCGGCGCACTTTCCCTTCACTAAATCTGCGTCCCTTCAGATATAGAAGATAAGAGGACTTCAGAACCAACCCAAACACTCAGATCCACAGATCTGATCATGCGCCATATAGATCGTAGTCCATTAGAAGATTTGCCCTTATAGATTTGGACTAGATCACACCAAGAGATGTTCCACACAGATGATACTTAATCCAAATGAACTCCTTTGCTTTATATAGGCAAGCTTCTCCCCAAAACATGGAACAAAACCACGAGCCGACACCATAGAAACACAAAACCGTCGGCTGGATACCACACAAGAAACCCCCACGTGCTTTTCTCTGCCTTGAAATGTGTGCACTAGGCGGACGCACCTCCTGAACGGCTGGCCGGCGTCCCTGGACGCGGGTTCTGTATGGTATACCTGCGGGGACGCACTTGCTGAACATATTTCCTGCGACCTTCTTGATTTATCACCTGAATGGGTTTGCCATCAAGGACAACACCTGAATCATAATGCCAACACTATGAAAATCATGAAAACACAACGGAGAATCAGCACAACGATCCGGAGCCAGACGAGGAACTGCTGCAGCACTAGAACGACATGAGCACAGGGGAGGAGCGAGAATGAAAATTAAGAAGGGCGCCATCACAAATAAACTTGCATACTGGAGAGGGGGGAGGAGCTGCAATAATGCAACATTTAAGTTGTTGGCTGGAGACATTAAACCAGGCTTCATGCGAGGCCGGATGGCGGTGGCAATAAGCCAAGCACCTGCCCTCCAAGCCGCCTTCGTACAACTTGACCACGCGCCCACCTTAAACACCCGCATCCGGGAAAATTGATATCAATGTTATTTTAGAAGTGAAAATTTAAATAGAAAATGATGTTTTTTAAAATTAATATCGATGTTTATTTATGAGAAATTAAATAGTTAGTAATGAAGTGATTTATTAAGATAACTTTTTAGTTTTAAATATAAAAATTATAAGAATAATTTTTCTAGTTATAAATAACTTAAATGTATTCATTTTAAAAACTATATATATATATGTTCAAATTAAAAAAGATGAAGTTTAGGTTGTTCATAAATTTGCATGAAATTTTATACTTATTTTGATGTAATATGTGTGAAAATCCACATTTATTTTGATGGATAGGAGTTTTGACAACTAATATTATTTTTCTTTTAAAAGATGGCCAAAACAATGATATTTTGAATTGATGTGACCGATTAGGTATCTCTAAAATATTTTATCTTTTTCATATATTGTTAAATTATTATAATATATTCTAAAATAAAATTATATATATATAAATTATTATTCATAATATTTGAAAAGTGTAAACAAGCGCGCGCACACACACACACATATATTATAAGTTTTAAAAAATGAAACATTTATTTTTATACAAAATTTAAAATTGTTTAAAAACTTGTTATTTTTTATGGTGGTAGTAAAATTATAATATTTTTTTGTAAACAAATGTTGATAAGTACATGGTTAATTGGGGTCATTTTGACAATATAAGCATATTTTGTATGATTGTATCAATATATTCCACATACAAAATATGCAATGTTGTACGTGCTATGTAACTTATATAACTATAATAGTATATAAATATTCTTAACTTATTTTTAAATTTGTTAAAACAAATATTATTAAACTCAGTGATCTATTAAAGTCAAATATTTTATCTACTTTATTATTTAGTTAAAAGTGTTTACATAGATATAATGGTGAAACATTGTGATTAAAAACAGAACAAAAAATTTCATTTTATTTAATACATTATTTTATGGGACTTAGTTGTTTTCAAGCTTTCTAAGTTTGTTATAATAAATATTATTAAATTATTAAAGATAATTATGAACTACCTATTATTTTTTTAAAGGTGCTTCCCTAGAAATGATAGTGGGGCAATGTGGTTTTTCTAAAAGTAACGTTTTACATTTACTAAATACATGTATATTATTTTAAAAATTTGAGCATTGCTATATTTATTATTTTCAAATTTAATGTGTATATATATAAGAAGAGCTCTGCAACAAACCCTAATGGCCAGGCGACCATGAGGTAGACGGCAGGGAGAAACCAAGACAGACAACGGTGCAGAAACCAGAGAGTAACAGCAAAAGACAAGCGTTGAAACCGAGAGTAACAGTAATGACGGAAGAGGTCAGGAGGGGAGAGATCCCCTCCTACCGAGACGCCACGGCAGGCGAAGGACAAAACAGTCAGCCGGCAGCAGGAAAGAAAAACGCAGGCCCTGTCCTAGGGGCGACCTGACAGGCAAGTAGAAGGGAAAAATGTCTGCCATGTACGTAGGAGAAACCACGGTTCGTAATACCGCCAAATAAATTGGAAAGGTACAGAAGCTACATGAAAGATCACGCCATGATCTGCAAGTTTGTTGGAGTCTGGCCATCAGAAAAAGACCTCACCAGATGGATTCAGCAAAAATGGTAGCCCCTAGGACACATCGAGCTGAAGCTGGGAGCAAAAGGCTTCTTTACGGTAATCTTCTCTAACCTGCAAGACAAAGAAAGAGTGTTTGAGAATGGCCCTTATTTTTACTATAATGCTGGTCTATTCATGAGATATTGGGAAGAATGCTATAACCCCGATAAGGAAAAAAATTTAGCAGCACTAGTATGGGTTAGATTATTTGGCTTACCAATGGACTTCTGGGACCTGGAAATTCTGAAAGGGATAGGAAATACGATAGGGAGTTTTGTGAAAATAGCGGAAACTACAAAGAAAGAAAGGTATGCTTCATATGCTAGGATATGTGTATACATGAACATTGCTAATCCAGATATAGTAGAGTTAGAGTATCACAAAGAAGTTTGGCATCAAACCTTGGACTATGAACATATACCCTTTAGATGCCGCAGATGTCATGAATATGGACACCTGGTCAAAGAGTGCCCCCTAATAATGGAAGAAGAAGAGAGAAAAATTAAGCAGCAAAAAAAAAGGAAGAAGAAGAAGAAGAAGAAGAAGAAGATCAGGAAGGATTTCAGGAAGTGAAGAGTAGAAGAAGACCAACAAAAGAAAACTCAAACGAAGGTAAAAGGAACAGAAAACACACCCAGGTAAATCAAATAGCTTTGAAATCCTCCAAGAAGAAGGGGAAGAGGAGGATCAAACCATGGAATACCAGGAAGACAAAGAGAAAGAAACTAGCTCTAGTAGCGAAAGGATCCACACCAAGAGAAAAGCACAGAGTGATATCCAAGAAAAAGGCAAAGAACAGGAATAACAAACAGAAAACATGGAGACAGAAATAGAGATTAATAGGGGGGAAGACCTAAGCATAGAAGAAGAAGTCCTCAAAAAGTTATTAAATGAACGGAGAAACCTGAATGCATGTTTTATCCCTGAGGACAAAAAAAGACTCTATGCGGGAACATTCCAGCAATATCAAGCCAAACAGGGAAAAGGAAAAACAGAGATTGAAGAGCATCATGAGAGTCAGAAGGACAATCGAACAAACCAACAAGGAAAAGTAAAAGGAGGGAAAAACAAGGAAGAAAAAACATTAAATATTCCATCCAACTCATGGGGGAAATGTTAGTAAACACAAGGAGAGTTGTTCCGCTTTCGGTGGTGTTCCAAAACCTCAATCAAACCCCCCAATGATTATTACATCCTGGAATATAAGAGGTTTGAATAGTAAAGGGACACAAAGACATTTAGCGGAATGACTGAGAAAAGACAAACCACAGATAATGTTGATCCAGGAGACCAAAATCTTAGGCCAAAAGATGGAGGAAATCCTAAATAAAATTAAACTTAAATATGAGAAAGTAACCCTAGATGCTAAAGGAGGTGTGGGAGGGATAGTAGTCATCTGGAATCCAGCAGAAGTCATAACAAACTAGTGGATAGGATTGCCAAGAATCCTTACAGGAAAGTTTAGACTCATAGGGCAAAGTGAATGGTTTTTAGTTTCAACAGTCTATGGGCCCCACACCCCAGTAGATCAAGGTAGCTTCCTCACTGATATGCAAAAGCTTTGGAATATGCATCAGGAATAGATGTGGATCATTGCAGGAGATTTCAATATGACAACATCCAAAGAAGATAAGAAAGGAGGAATACAGAGAGAGGACCCGGAGATGGAGAGATTTAGATATTTTCAAATGGAATTAAGGTTGGTGGACATTCCAACTATAAATGGAAAATTTACCTGGAACAACAAAAGAGGCGGGAATAGGCAGATAGCATCAAGGCTGGATAGATTTCTAGCCTCTGAACAATTAATAGGAAAGGATATCTTCTATGAAGCTTCCATTCTTCCATCTATAGGGTCGGACCACTGGCCTATCAAACTGGAGATTGCTATGAATCCACAGAATAAAAAAAGGCCATTCCGGTTCGAGGCCTTTTGGCTAAGAGATCCAAATTTCCTAGACAAAATGAAAACTTGGTGGTAGGAGAGTAAAAACGGCATGGAAGGTAGAAACAAAATGCATACGTTTCAAATTAGACTAAAAGACCTAAAAGGAAAAATAAAGAAATGGAACAGAGAGGAATTTGGTAACATTCAAAAAGAGAAAGAAATACTACAAACAAGAAGGGAGAGAATCCAACAACAAATCATAGAGGGAAGAAGAAGTGAGGAGCTAGCAGAGGAGGAAGGGAGGGTGATTACACAAATCGAGGAAAGAAGAAAGCAAGAAGAAATTCTATGGAAACAAAAATCACGAGTCCAATGGTTGAAAGAAGGGAAGAAAAATTCAAAATTCTTTCATAGAGCAATGGTGAACCACAGACAGCATAATAGAATCTTCTCACTCAAGGACAGTCAAGGGAACATGGTACTTCAACAAGAAGAAATGGAGAAGTTATTGGTAGGCTACTTCAAAGGGATGTTGACTGAACCTAATATATGAAGGGAGGAGGAAATAACTAATGTTTGCCAATATATCCCCAAAAAAGTTACCATAGATCAAAATCTGGCCCTACTCAGGGTGATCACGAAAGAAGAAGTGGAGGAAGTGGTAAAAAAAAGAACAAGGCCCCGGGGCCTGACGAATTTACTATAGAATTTTACCAAGCCTCCTGGAACTTCATGAGCCAGGACCTCGTGGAACTAGTGGAAGAATCAAGATGCACGAAGCGCATGCACCCGACCCTCAATGCCACCTTCCTTGCTCTGATTTCGAAAACGGAGAACTCAGAAGAACCCCAGGGCTTTAGACCAATAGCTCTATGTAATGTAGTATACAAAATATTGGCTACAATAATGGTAAACAGACTCAAACCAATCCTTCCTGACCTCATAGCTCAGGAGAAAACTGGATTTGTTAAAGGAAGACAGATAACGGATGGTATAGTAATTGCTCAAGAGGTAATACACTCACTGAAAAACTCCAAAAACAAAGGCATGCTAATAAAATTGGATCTAGCGAAGGCTTATGATCGTCTTAGTTGGGAATACCTGGGGGGTATCCTAAAGGCTCATGGCTTTGACGAGAGATGGGTGAAATGGATAATGTCAATGGTAAGAACACCGGTGATGTCGATTATGCTAAACGGATCCCCTTCGGAAGCCTTTAACCCTATGAGAGGGCTCAGACAGGGAGATCCCTTCTCCCCATTTCTATTCATTCTAGCAGCAAAAGTTTTGGGCCGGCTGGTGAAAGCGCGTTTGGCCAATGAACAGATAAAGGGACTGTGAATTTGGGGTAATGAAATTCCTATAACACATCAGTAATTCGTAGATGATATCATGATCTATGGACAAGCTACTCTCAAGGAAGCCCAACAGATTCTAAAAATTCTCTCATAGTTCACGAAAGCCTCAGGGACAAAAATTAATAATGAGAAATCAGAAATCTTCTTCTTTAACACTCAAGTAGCATCCCAAAGATTCTTGGCAAGAACAATGGGATTCCGAGTAGGAAGCTTCCCAGCAAAGTATCTTAGCATCATGCTCAATGAGTATCAGTATAGAGTAGCAAATTGGGGACCTCTCATAGGCAAGATAAGAAAGAAGATAGATAATTGGACATTCTGATCTCTGAATACTCCTAGCCGGATAATAATCCTAAAAGCAGTATTGCAATCAATCCCAATATACCAGATGTCTAGCCAAGCTGTCCCTAAATCTATTTGTCAAAAATTAGTAGCCATGTTCAAGAAATTTTTATGGCAAGGAACAAGTAAAACACGAAAATGGGCATTGCTCTCTTGGGAATGGCTCAGCAAACCAATCAAAGATGGAGGCTTAGGTCTGCGTGACCCTTATACCCTCAACCAAGTGATGGGAGCAAAACTGTGGTGGAGGTGGACATAGGGTGGGTAGGACCTATGGAAGAAAATTTGGGAGAAGAAATACGAGGCAAAAAAGAAACCAGAAGACAGGATGAGAAGCCAAACAGAAGAAAAAGGATTAGCAATATGGAATTTGGCTAGGAACAATAAAGATCTGATAAGAAATTACAACTTTTGGGAAGTAAGAGAGGGGGACATAGCCAAGCTCTGGGAGGAATCCTGGCAACAACGAGAAAAGCTTCTCCATAAAGAAACCCTCTAAGAAATCCAGGAATTTACCTCCCAAACAGAGGGGGAATTGGTTGAGACTTCTGGAAGCCAAGCATAGGGGAATACTAGTGAAATTGGAAGAAAAAGTATGACTGGGTAGCAGCCCCAGAGACAACAAGCTGGGGTAATTACAACAAAGAAATGGCATCTAGGAAAGTTGCGGTTAAAACAGGGAAGGACATACTATGATGGGGAACTCAAATAAAAGGCACGTTCTCTATAGAAGAAGGATATCATTTAAAGGCAGGGCATAATCAACCGACATAATAAAAAAAATGGAAAAACATCTGGAAAATTTAGACTTGGCCTAAAGTAGCCTTCTTTCTATGAATCTTACATCATGAACGGGCACTAACCTGGGATCAAATACAGAGAAAAGGCATGCAGGGACCCTCATGATGCGCACTATGCCAAGAACAGGAGGAGATGATGGAGCACCTAACCAACAGCTGCACCAGCTGCAACCTGTGGAGAAATCACCAACAAATGTTTGAAAATAGTCATAGAAACTACCATAATATAAAAAATACTCTGGAAAATTGGCCAAGAAAACCTTACCAGAACCAGATCTTAAACCACACGTGGACGCTATCCATTGGGCTCATGCTTTGGAACATCTGGAAGGAAAGAAATAGTGTGATATTCAAAGAGGAAAGGAGAACCTCGACCAAAATATGGAAGCAAACAATACAAAATATCAAAGAAACTATTTTAATAGAAAGGTGGAATGATGAAGACTGGAAGATCAATCAAACAGAGGAGAGAATTTTGCAGTGCTTACAATTAAAATAGAGCATGATAGACAGAACACAAAGTAAACCTCAAACTAGAGAGGTCAAGGAGATTAGTACTTACAGGCATCCACCGCAAGGTTTTGTCAAGCTAAACTTTGATGGGGCAGCAAAAGGTAATCCGGGAGAAGCAGGAATATGGGGGTTACTCAAGAATGATGGAGTAACCTCTCTAAGAATTTATGCAATGGATTGTGGAGAAGCAATGAACAATGAAGTGGAGTTACACGCGCTAAAACGTGGACTTGAAATTGCCATTCGGGAAATGTACTAGAACCTTCAAATTGAAGGTGATTCAAAACTGGTAGTCGACATGGTAAAACAATTGCAAAACAAGACACCAGCGGAAAAGATTAGCAGGAGCTGGAGAACAGCATGGTTAACCAGTGAAATAGGGAAATTGATAAACAAAGTAGACTATATTATCCCCACACATGTAAGGCGAAAAGGAAACAGACCGGTAGACTGGTTGGCTAATTGGGGAAGTCGAAACAGTGGAAGGTCGATGGACCTCGGAGGAACAGAGCTCCCTCACCCGAAGGAGAAGGCGCAGCTGCAGAAACTCCTAGAAGTCGATAATGGTGGCAATAGTGATCCAGAGAGGAATGTTCAGGAAAAGGCAGCAAGTGGAAAATGCGGGGAAAGTACACAACCAATGATGATAGATAGGACACACGTGCGAAATGAAAGGAGTAAATGGCAAAAGGGGAAACTGACGGAGTAGGGCAGGGACGGATCGCATCCCGAGATGCCAGCAGAGGTGCAATCAAGGAATGATATGGGGGAGGGCAGGTGTGAGGTTAGAGAAGGGATGACAAGTGGCAGCAAAAGGGCAGAAAGTACATGGCTAAAGCAACCAAGAGGACATGGGAGTGATGGGGAGTAAAGGCAGACAGAACAGTCAAGGCACATCCCGAGAAGAGGACTCGGGAAAGAGTGTTGGTAAAGAAACAAGACATGTGGAGGTTAAAAGGGATAGAAGGATAAGAATAACCCCAAGAGGGCCTAAGGTGGCAATAGAAATTTGCATGCAGCAGAGCACGAAGCCGGTTGGAGCAAAGAAAGGTGGTAGACAGGAGCAACGAATAGACAAAGGATACGGCAACGGCGGGGTAAGGCGGTATGTAGTCTCAACCTCACACTTGGTATTTTATGCTGTAGCTAGAAGTAGGAGCCTAAAAAACTTCCCTGAGAGGACCATGAAACTTAGATCAGAAGGTAGAAATAGCTATAATGTAGGAGCCCTTAGACCCGGGCAGCAGTGTCCACCTCTGACTAGAGGAGCAAGCCAGAAAGCCCTGGCTCCGAGGAAAACTACTGGTCATCCGGGGAAAAATAATAAAGGTCTCCTGAGGAAAGGAAAGACCAAATCCAGGATAGTTCTCAGAGCGGGGAAGGAAGGAACCTCAAGAAGGAGAGGTAACCCTGTAAGTAGCTGGACCCAAGCACAAAAACAATCTGTAGAAAAGGCCAGAGGAAGAATGAGTAGGAAATCCCTGGAAAAAAGGAGAGAAAGCCAACCCCTTCGGCAGTCGGGGAGAAAAGTCGACCAGAACAGACCCTCAAAAATTGAGAAACATGGGCAGTGAGGGGTAACCATAGCCATTTCGAGTGGAGAAAATGAAATGGGCCGATTCAGAGGCCAACCCTCGGTGTGTGAAGCACCCTCATACCCTTCTCACACCCTGGGAAACCAGAATCCTGGCAAGGAAAGGATGGTAAGTAACTGGATCAAAAATCAAATTCTAAACCATGTTACTGACTTATGTTATCATGTCTTGATAGGTAAGAAATATTCAGTAAAGTGCAGCATTCAGTCCAGAAAGAAAATGGCCCCACAGAAAGCGAAATGGGTACCAAAACAGGAAGAGGGAACCAACAAAAATCCGAAAAGGAGAGGCAGGAAATCGGAGGCAGAGCACATGATGAGCATTATAGATGCTTACATGGTGTGGAACCCACCCGAAATCAGGGAGTAGATAACTAGTTGGGAGAGAGAGTTGAGATCAATTAGCTTGAACTACGAGGTCTCCAGGGGAGAATGGGAGGCCATGGTGTCGGACCCCGGCAACTCGCGTAGCTGCAACTCCCTCTTCAATAAAACGCTCCAAAAATACTGGATAATGAAGCATGTGGTAGCCAGAGCCATGAACATGAATTGGGCTGTACAGGAAGAAGAAAAGGAGGAAATGCAGCAACGGAACGAACAACAACGAAATCAAAACCAGGAAGAAATAGAAGACATGAAGTTTGTGCTCCTTAAGGAAATTATAGTTGTACAAATTCAGGCCTCTCGCAACAACCTCATCTTGGGGAGAATTGAACAGATGCTGAGAGACCTGAAATGGACAATGGAGCAGAGAAGCGAGATCCCTGGATCAAGCGCCAAGGCACCTGCCTCGATAATTTCCTCGGATGAGGATTGATGCAATATGTTAAGTCTGTTAGTGTGTTTTAAGAGATAAACTGAATTATGATGTATTACTGGAGAATAAAAGTTAGGATAATGAGTAGAGCTCGAAAGAGCAGACATGATAGAAACATAGAGATGAACATTTTCAAATTTTGGGCTGGATTTAACGTAGACAGGTGGTTGCCTGGTTTCCTTTGGGCAGGTTAACCACCTGGGACATATGATGGATGTAAATTTTGATTTTGAAATATAGATAGCAGCTCTGCCAAAGTTAACAAATATATATATATATATATATATATATATATATATATATATATATATATATATAGATTCACATATACATAATTTTATATATACAGAAGATATGCATATCTTCCATATATGCTTAGCTTCCATATATGCCTAACTTCTGTATATGTGCATATTTTCTGTATATGCACAACTCCCGTATATGCGCATATATTCCTTATATGCGCAACTTCCATCTGTTGGACTTGAAAAAGGTATAAATGATTATTATAAAAATAAGATTTTAAATTATGTAAGACTTGAAGTCCTGGATGTAAAAACCTTGGGTTTGTAGATAAAACCTTAGATCTGATGTTTTTTTTGAAAGAAGAAGCCCTAGTTCATGCAAGGAATGAATGAAAACCTGTTGATGATTAGGACGAGGAGGAGAAACAAAACCCTACCTACTCATGGTCCCTTGCATAATGTGAGTTAATTACTTTATTTATTAGCAATGGCCTATATAACTAATTAGAAGCGCATAGTTGGGTCCAAACCTTTATCGGGCCTACATCCAATTGGAAGTTTATGGAGAACAAGTGGCTTATGTTGCTCATTATTTACTATCATTTCCTATTAAATATTTCTGGAACTAAATTAATGCTCTCTCCTCTGGTTGAGGCAGATCCTCCATTTAAAAGCAATGTCATTTCAATTCTATTGTCTAGCATAGACATAAGGTCATTTCGCCTATGTCCTAGTGTGATTTTCACTATGATGGGAGATCTTTTGCATCTATGGGGATCACGTTTCAATTGTAGGTATAATTATATTTGGTTCTATGGTTTTTTGTTTGAAAATCTATCAGCATTTTCAGGTATATGTTGTAGGGGTAAGAATAGTGAGTGTTACAGGCAATGGTGTCCAAGTCCTCTCTATTTGTGACCCTTTTTAGGCTAGCCAACATGTTTATGTTCTCTTCATAGTCAGTATCATGGATAGGAAGTATAGATATGAAGGGCTCTAGGAGACCATCAATGCCTCAGCGTTAATAGACAAGCTAATAGACTCCACACAAGCTTTGGTCTCCACCATCAATAAGCTGGAGAACTAATTAGAGCATCAACGATGCTCTTTTAAGTCATTTTTGGAGGACAAAAGTCTGGAGCATATCACTTCCCCAAAGTGCTCCCTTGCTAAGCTAAACGTTGAGGCCAGGAAGCTTTTTGAGAGGTTGGTAGTATAGGAGGTTTCTAATTTGTGAAGGGATGTTGAGGAGGTTGGCGTTGCTCGTTCTCGCGCTTGGCAGAGAAGGGTTTGTAGAGATTGTGGTATGGAGGAATTCGAACTTGGTCCTTGGTGACAATGCTTCGTGGTCCCAAATTCAGTTCATGTAAAATGGATATTAATTTATTTTTTTCATTGTAACCCTCAAAGATGATAACATGCAAGTTTTGTTTATTGCTAGGCTCTTTTTGTAGAATATATGGACAACACATCTTTTGTTTGAGTATGGTATGCACAGGTGACAGTAAACATTCTATTTACTCATCCAAAGATCTCCCTCTCATAGATGATCCCACATATGATCTTCTTTCTCTTCGCTCCTCTCCTCTCTCCATCACTCTCTCTCAATCTCTCCCTTCTCACTCCTCTCCCTCTCCACTTCAATCTCTGTATGTATTTTTTCTTTCCTCCCTCTCTCCCCCACTCCAACTCCATTTCTCTCTCTCCCACCCATCACTCTCTCTTTTTCTCTCTCTCTGTCCTCCAAATTTTTCACTTTCTCCCTCCCTTTCTCCGCCCCCTCCTCAACTCTCTCTTAAATTTGATCACATTGTATTATGTTTAAGAAATTATCTAAATTAAAAAAACTTAATTGGTTGTAAAATATTAAACCTATATTTTGGATCAATCATGTCAAAGAAAAGAAAATAATTAAAAACTTTTAAAAATCATGCACTATATTTAATCGATTATAATTAGTCAATTTGCTTGTTCTCATCCCTTGGGTCCTTAGCTAAGATGGATCTGTGATAGTTCTTTCTATATATATATATATATAAAGAACCAACATAGATCCATCTTAACTTAATTTTATTAAAACCTTAATTTAATTTCTATGGGAATATTCTTAGTAGTGGTGACGTTAGAGTGTTTAGATATATCTCAAATTGTAAGAGTTTCCCTTTTAGATTCAATTAAAAAAATGCTGTAAAATTAAATTAAAATAAAATATTTTTACTATGAAATAAGTTATGTTTTTTTGGCATGTGGTATTGATAAGACATGGTATTGTCCCATGGTATTGTGACAAAACCTATTTACAAATTAATATCCATGGTAAAGTGAGTGTGAATATCCATGGTTAACAATCTTGTCATATTGTTATAAAATATTTTGATTGTGAAATGTTAGGTCCCTATACTACTAGTGTAACACCTGATTGTTATTAGTACAACCCCCTTATTATATTGTTGTTCCCATGTAGTACCCATATTGTTATTATTGTGCCCCATAGAAGCCCACTATTGTTATTATTGTGCCCTTACATTATTATTGTTATGTCGGCTTTGATTATATTATGACCCCTTAGACTCCTATATATAGAAAGGAGGTCTTTTCATTTATATAATCCAAGAATTGTTCATTTGTGTAATGTAAAGGAGGTTGCCCCCTTGAAGATGCTTATTTCTAAGGCGTTCATCTATCTTTTCTATCTTTTTGTGAGTTACAGTCATTTCAAGGTCGAGATCCTGAAATCAAGAAAAGGTGACATGAGGAAGTTTGATGGAAAGGATCCAGTAAATTGGATACTACAGATGGAGTAATATTTTGATCTACATGGTGTACCACTGTTACAAAAGGTATGTATTGCATCTTCATATTTAGAACCGGATCAATTTTTATGGTAAAAAGGGCTTTGTTCTTGTAAACAACTTGTTATGTGGTCAATTTTCATGGAGGAAATGATAGCACATTATGAGGATACAAAGAGCAACACCTTCTTTAGAGAAACACCACAACAATTGGAAGAAAAAAGAGAAAAAGGGCTTTGTTACAAAGTGGAAAGCAAAATTATGGCAACAAGGAAGTCTACCCTTCACAATTATAAAGATGGAAGTGTTGTTTCTCCTAGCCTTCCACAACCTACAAGGGTTACACCACAACAATTGGAAGAAAAAAGAGAAAAAGTGCTTTGTTACAATCAAGGAAAATTTTAAGGATGGAAAATTTTCATGAAGTTTCAAACATTGGCGAATCTCACTAATCCCTAATATGCAAATTATAAATGTTTATTGATATATTTGTAAAATTAATCAAATTTATAATTATTTTATATATAGTCTCTCTATAATGTTGGTGATTTTTAAGGTAAAATAATTTTATATTCTAAAATTTGGGCGAATCGTCTTTTATAAAATTGGAAATCGGCGAATCTTTTTTTTGGAAAAATCATGGAAAATTAGCCCACTGGGCGAACATTAGCCCCTAAAATTTTCCATGGACTTACAATTGTGATAAAAAATACATTAAAGGTCATAAGTGTGATGAGAAGAAATTATTTCACATTGATTGTGGAGAGGAGGAAGAAAAGGATCAAGAAACGCCAAAACAAGAGTATATACACTAGGAACCAACCCTAGGGAAAGAAGAAATGAATCTAACCATATCTTGTAAAGCATTGGAAAGAATTACCACTCCTAAAACTCTCAAGATAGAAGGTCATGTCAAGAAGAAAAAGGTTCAAGAAGTGAAAGATCACATCGAGAAAGAAGAAAGGAATCCAACCATATCTAGTAATGCATTGGACAGAATTACCACTCCTCAAACTATTAATATAGAAGGACATATCAAGAAGAAAAATGTTTAAGAATTGAAAGATCACATCGAGTCTCAAGAAATCAATCCGAACATATCTTGTAATGCATTGGAAGAAATTACCAATCCTAAAACTATCAAGATAGAAGGACATATCAAGAAGAAAAAGGTAAGAGTGTTGATTGGTTCGGGCAGTACCCATAATTTAATTGATTGTAAGATAGCCAAGCAATTGAATTGCTTCCTATATCTAGCACCGCAGTGTCGAGTGATGGTTGCAAGTGGGGGAATCATAAATTGCTCTTGAAAGTGCCATAATATCAAGCTATCCATGGGAGAATGTGTATTGAATGGCCCAATGCTTTCCATTCCAATGGGTGGTGTTGATGTTTTACTAGGAGTCCAATGGCTACAATCTTTGGGTATGATAGCTTTTAATTGAGGGGTATCGAAGGAAAACCTAGAAAGATAATCAACACTAACAGCATGACAAAGATTCTAGATAAAGAACAACGGGGTGTAATTGCACAATTATGTTCACTAAAGGATCCCACATCGAAATCATGTATTTCTTTATATCTCCAAAATGTTTTGGACAATCATTCTAAGGTATTTGAGACTCCCAAAGGCCTCCCACCTATTCATGATCATGATCATGCTATTCATTTTATTCCATAAAGTTTTCCTCCAAACATCAGGCCTTACATATATCCATATGCCCAAAGGAGTGGGAACTCATTCAAAAGTTGCAGAAGATCGCAGTTCAAACATTATTTCGAGAACTTTACAAGGAAGGAAAAATCATATTGGAACCTGAAGCAGTCACATAATTGAGAAATCAAAAGCTACAAAATAGATCAATTTCAGAGTATCTCATCAAGTGGAAGAACTTACCCCTTGAAGATTCCACATGGGAGGACAAGAGTTTATACAGAAGCATCAAGAACTACTCAAGTGTTGAGGACAACACTTTTTGAAGGAGAGGGGATGTTATGTCCCTATAATACTAGTGTAACCCCTTATTGTTATTAGTAAAACCCCCTTATTATATTGTTGTGCCCATGTAGTCCCCATATTGTTATTCTTGTGCCCCATAGAAGCCCACTATTGTTATTATTGTGCCCTTACATTATTATTGTTATGTCGGCTCTGATTATATTATGACCCCTTAGACTCCTATATATAGAAAGGAAGTCTTCTCATTTGTATCATCTAATAATTGTTCATTTGTGTAATGTAAAGGAGGTTGCCCCCTCGAAGAGGCTTATTTTGAAGGCATTGATCTCTCTTTTCTATCTTTTTGTGAGTTGGATTCATAACATTTGGTATCAGAGCATGTGGTATTGATAATCCATGGTATTGACGCATGGTATTGTAACAAATGCTATTTTTTACAAGTTAATAATATCTACCGTAATGTGGGGGTGAATATCCACAGTTAAGAATCTTGTCATATTGTTATAAAATATTTTGGTTGTGAAATAAGTTATTGTTTTTGGACTTATAGTATTTATAAGTCATGGTATTGGCCCATGGTATTGCAACAAAGCCTATTCACGAGTTAATAACAAAACCAAAATATAGCAAATTGATTTTTGTTATTTTTATTAATTTAACTTTTTATTATTAATTGAGGTCATATCTAAATGTTTACACTCATCCCAATATCATTTTTAACTTCTTCTTCTTCTTTTTAACTTAGCGTCTTACACAAAATAACAAATTCTTATTAAAAATAAACCATTTAACCCAATTTCAATTTATATATTTTATTTTATATTATAAATATTTATTTTATTTTTTCCATTATAAATATTTCTTTTCTTTTTCATTTCTAGTTTAGTTTTGGGCTCAAATAAAATATTCACAGATTACAACGTCACATTGTAGCACTACATTTTTCTCTGCCTTGCCTATATCAAGATGGAAAAGCTAGAAGAAGGAAGACCATTAACGTGATCTATGGATTTCATGGGATTCGAACCCTAGATGGAGTTTGCATGGGAAACACCTGAGGAGAGCATCAATGATTAGATGGAGGAAGGGAAGGGCCATTTGTCATGGAGATTTTTATAATTTTTACATGGGTATGAATTTGGACTCTCGAGAGTTATTCTTTTTTACTAAAGATGATTTTTATTCTTATGGGTAAGGGTTTATATGATCAAAGCATAATTTTATGTAGAGTTGAGGGTTTAATGATTATGATAATGCAAATCTTGAAGAATTTGGTAATTTTTCCATGGGTATGAATTTGGACTATGGAGAGTTCTTCCTTTTTACTAAAGATGATTTTTGTCTTATGGGTAAACAATTTCGATGGTTTATATGATCAAACCATAAATTTTATTTAGAATTGAGGGTTTAATGATTATGATAATGCAGATCTTGAAGATTTTAGTAATTTTTACATGGGTATTATGGTGAGTTCTTCCTTTTTACTAAAGATTATTTTTGTTCTTATGGGTAAACAATTTCAAGGGTTTATATGATCAAAGCATAAATTTTATCTAGAGTTGAGGATTTAATAATTATGATAATGCAGATTTTGAAAATTTAGGTAATTTTTACATGGGTATGAATTTAGACTTTGGAGAGTTCTTCCTTATTACTAAAGATGATTTTTGTTCTTATGGGTAAACAATTTCGAGGGTTTATATAATCAAAGCATAAATTTTATCTAGAGTTGAGGGTTTAATGATTATGATAATGCAAATCTTGATTGCCCTGAACAGTTCATGAAAAGACAATGCATAAGTAATCATTTTGCATGTCCTTATTAAGATTTTGGTAATTTTTACATGGGTATGAATTTGGACTATGGAGAGTTCTTCCTTTTTACTAAATATGATTTTTGTTCTTATGGGTAAACAATTTCGAGGGTTTCTATGACCAAATCATAAATTTTATCTAAATTTTATCTAGAGTTGAAGGTTTAATGATTATAATAATGCAGATCCTGATTGTGACCAATAATTCATCAAAAGACAATGGACAAGTAAAAATTTTGCGTGTCCTTATTGTACAAATGGTTTAATGATTATGACAATGCAAATCTTTATTGCAGCCAACAACTCATCAAAGGACAATGGAAAACTAAACATTTTGCATCTCCTTATTGTGCACATTAGTTCGATCCTCCCTAACTTTTCTAGGGTCAAAATGCATGGAATTTTATTTTTTATTTTCACCTTTTTTTAGTGTTTGATTGTTTGTGTAGTGGACTCTACCATGCCCAAATTCAAAGGGCTTAGGTGATGCAAGAAAATTTTCTGGTAGGATGCACAAGCTAGACCTTCCTCAAATTTTGTTACATGAAATTAAAATTTCTTGTAATCATGAACATAAAATATTTTATGTTTCATCCTTAGATTCAGATCTCAATGCCTACAATTTTAAACCATATTACTATATTTTAAGTAGAATATACTTAGATCCATTAAACCTTACAACTCTTTAAAGCTTAGGTTAACTTCAGCTAAAAAGAATGAACTTGAATGGCTTTTGCAATTTCGATTCAATGATTGTAGACAATGATTAAAAATGGAAGAACCCAAATTGTATGATAAATTTTACCCACCCATCAATTTCCAAGACCTTTCCTATCATTATGAACCTAAATAGAGAGAGTAGAAGAAGAAGAGGAGCCTGCATGAGGTGGACCCTGACTTGCTTGATACTTTTCAAAACATGGGCATGGCCTTGACTAGAAGAACAGATTGACCAACGTTGTTGTAGATGTTTTTTTTATAGTTTTTTCATTGCTACCATGCATAGGTAGACTCTATAGGCAGTTGATGTTATCTTTTGTTTGTTATAAGAGGTAATTCGAGAGTACCTTTATGTAGTTAGGAAGTAGCTTAGCAGGGTTGTTCCTCCTGCTGATAACTATTATGCTGCATTGTATATTATTTTTTTTAGTGATAGTTCCTTCTATTAAATCCCTAAACACACTTTGTCACCCATGGAAATATCCACTTATTTCAAGATGAATGAGATAGAGACCAAGCAGTTTGAAAGGACTCTTATTGTTGTAGATGAGAGGAGTTATGTGTGGTGAGAGGAGTTTCGTGACATATATTGAAGGATGCAATGCACCATTTTATGACACCAATCATCTCCATGCCATAGTAGTGGATCTCTATTGCATCGAGGGAGAAATGATAAATTATTCCACTGTAAATAATTGGTATGTCGGGGATGAGGAATGTAGACGTGGGATTTATAATTTTATTACGAAAAGAGGTTTGTGTGATGGAGACAAATCCTATAGGTAAATCGTATCATTATATTTCTATGAAA
The DNA here is from genome assembly GCA_031772625.1 of Pinus tabuliformis. Lineage (NCBI taxonomy): Eukaryota > Viridiplantae > Streptophyta > Pinopsida > Pinales > Pinaceae > Pinus > Pinus tabuliformis. The sequence continues at coordinate 63,129,019 of CM062806.1, forward strand.
TCTCGAAATGTGTTCAATACAGAAATATGTATGTACTCTTGAATTTATCTATGTTGTAATAAGATCAAGAATAAAGTTGTCATTGCAAATAATTGGGATCTACCATGTAAGTTTACTTTACTACATGGAATTCTTGATTTGTTAGATCCCAACTAGTTAGGGTTGAATTTATTTTTGTTGTAACTAGATTAAGAATAAAGTTGTCGTTTTAATCACTGAAATATACTAACAGGGGCTTCACTCAATGAACCTTTGTCCTATCATGTGCATTCGTGACATATTAAACAACACCCTTAATTTGACTACACATTGGAAAATACCCCTAAAAATCACATTCTTTAACCCCCTACCAATATGAACCCAATACACCTTCCCAATTTAAAAAACCCCTACTTCCATTAGATATTGTAGGTATCCATTTTTTCATTAACATTTTTTATACCCCTTTATATTTTTTCATTAACTTTGAACTCCATTTTTATACCTTCCAATATAAAAACCCTTTACCCCCTATATATCCCCCAATATATTATGCCATTTTTTCCTCAATATATATCCCCCAATATGAACCCACGTGAATGTACCATGTAAAATTTAATGACTACATGAAATTGTTTATTTTTTAGAGCCCAACTTATTAGGATTATGAAGAGTCCTCTTCCAAGACAATATTCATGAATGCTCTATTCTTTCTCAAAGAATTACATATTACAGAAAGGTGGAAAATAAATGAGATGTAACTGAATGAATTCTGTTTTAAAATGTGTGGAGGGAGTATAAAATCATTTTCAGTTGCGTTCAAATATTTTGGAGCACCCACTAAAGTGATTCAATTTCTTCCTAGTTAATTCCATTTCTACTATCCCAATGCTTTTAGAAGTCCTTCTCCAAAGTGATATCTTATCTATCTTGGAGGGAAATTGATTACTTGATTGGAACCCACGGATTAAAATTTGATTAGGAGTAAGGGATGAGAAAGCTTCATATTCTTCAATATATTCCGCAAGTTAAAAGCATATCGAATGATTGCCTTTCTGTTTAATTGATACGACAATCACGCAAAAATTTGTTAGGATTTTGAGACATTTTTCAATGAATTTTGTTTTCTTCTGAAAGTTATGTTATCAATTAAAGAAATTAAAGAAAAGGTGAAAATGATGCAATGGAAGGATTTTTTTTTAGTGCCTAAGAATGCCTTGCTAATGTGAAAGGCTTGGTATTTTCTTGACTCAAGATTAGTCGCATTTGACTTCCTAGCATTTATTTTAATTTCATTTTTGTTGTGTTTATATTGTTATCATTGAAGTTGGTGATCTATAGTGTGTGTAATAGGAAGTATTAAATACTAAACACTCTCAAAGGTGATATTGATGGATGATTGACTTTAAATGACCCTACTTGACACTTTGGTATTACATGATCATGCAAAGAAATTATTAATCAATATTAAAGGGAAGATGATTAACGTGCAATGTTTCTTGGCTTGTCATATAGTTACTACATTTTGGCCCCCAATAATATATTTGAGGCCACATTTTTGTTGTTACTTGTGGAGCTTCCCTTTGGCTTAGAAAAACACTAAGGATAAATGTCCACTATATTGGCATTAGACATCATCAAAGAGGAGTTCACCAAAATTAGTAGAGGACATGGGAGAAATTGGTACAATGAGCGAATAATGCTAGAGAAACATCGAGGCACCATAATTTCTTGTGTATTTAGATTCACTCGAAATTAACTAGTTACAAAATGTACCTTTTTTTTTCCGAATATTTTCATGTATACATAAATACTAAAAACACAATTTTAGACTAATTATTAAAACTAATAATTATCTTATAGTCATAATTTATAATTAAATAGTATAATGTGATTAATATTATTGGAAAAAACTATAGGGTCCGATTGTGAGGGGCATTGTGACAATATATTACAATAATCTCTCAAAGTGTGATATCCATCCAACGAAATGTACTTTGAGAGGCCATTGTGGGATTGAAATTTTTCCTTTTAGTGGAAAAGTGGTGATATATTTTCTTAGGCCTTAGTGTTCTTCTTCCCTAAGGTTTTGACACTACTCACAACTTGTACCTTCATTCAACCAAGTGAGGTACTCGTCTTTGAAATTTGAATCATTTTGTCTCCACAATCCAATATGATGTTGGATCAATCTCATGATCCTAAAAACACAGGTCATAATAGTGAGGAACTTTGACTTTTGCCAAAAGAATATCCAAATTTAAGGAACATGACTCTTTTAGAACAAACAATAAGGACATTTTTTACACTAATATTTTTTTTTTCCATTTGTTTTCACAAGTTATATATTGCATGATATTTTTAACATGTAACTTAGTTGGTATGATTGTGCCTAAGGTTTTGTTGAAGGTTGAATACTAAGTTCCTAGGGTGTTATTTTCTATGGTGATGTTTTATTTGTTTTGTTTATATAGGTCATCTAGCTGCATAGTGGCCACTATCGAATGTTGAGGTATATGTTGTATTAATATTTTATATTTTGCTTTATTTTATGTTCATGTATTCATCGTCCTTCATGTCTTATACTCTGCATTGTATCTTCTTTCATTTTCAGGAGAGGAACTCAATATTGATGGTAAGAAGCAGCAATTGAAGAAAGAGGAGAACAATAACACTGGAGTGAAAAATGTGAAATGAAAGAGAGAAGAGAATCTGTCTAGTGATACCCTTAGAGATAATATCTTGCATAATACACACTCATAGAGATGTTGAAAATAATACACGGAGAGGGCCGGGGGGGTTGAATTAGTATTAGTCAAATCAATAACTTTTTCTTTTCATACTCTGATTTATATACGCTACTTCAATGAAGGTAACTCGCGTGTACACACAATTGTATTTCAGACAACCAGTGTATATCCAGCAAACTTATGATTCAGTTAATTCATCATATGTTGATCTTTAATTAGTGCATCAATACTTCATTAACCATATAAACAGTAACCATATGTAGTAATAGCAGAACAAACCATCACACATAAGAAACACACATGAACACCAAGATTTAAGGTGGAAACCCAATGCGGGACAAAAGCCACCTACTGTTGTCTTCTTTTAATATAAGAAAAACCTGTTTATAATCTTGTACTGGTGCAGACTCATACCAATACATAGGTACCCACCTACAGAAGGCTATAACCTTCTCTCATTCTCCATCTTCTAATGGAAGGGAGCTACAACCCCCCTAGCTCTTGTACTAGCCGATCCTTTTACTAGTACGTAAGTGCTGACCTACAGAAGGCTATAACCTTCACTCGTTTTCTAGCTACTACTGGAAGGGAGATCCAACCCCCTGGCTCTTGTACTAGCTGATATGTTTAACAGTACGTAGGCACTGGCCTAAAAAAGGCTACGACCTTATCTCTTCCTCCTGGGATCACATTTCGTAAATTTTCAAACTGGATACTCTTGGAACACATTACCACAATCTGAAGGCCTCGTTTCATCAAATTTTCATATTGGACCCATCAGCAACATTGAAGCTCAAAACCAATCACCACTGCAATACAACCAATCACTGAAAACCCATCATCATTGAAGCAAATCACAATCAATCAATCTGAATATTTAGAACACTATCACCAAAACACAGTCACCAGAACACAAAGCAGAACCCAGAACTCTGCAACAACAACCAGATGCTAAAGAAACTTCAAATATCATATTTCATAATGTATACGCTACTTGGATATGACTGAACATCGTGTATACACGCTTTTACCAAAGAAAACCAGCGTATAGATCTGCAAATGCTAACTTAAAACATCACAACTTATTCCAAACTTCAGTCATACACAGATCAGAACATTTATAGTGTAAATCACATGTTAGCATTCAGATCTAGGCTATCCATGATCAAACCATATAATAATAATTCATTTTAGGTCTCATGATCCTAATCCATCATTAGATCTCATCCCCCATCAACCGCTAAGGTTCATCCTTAGTTTAGATCAAGCAAAGCACCATAAACCCATAACATGCATATTCGCTTTTGATCTTACTCTTCATAACTTATTCATTGCTTGCACACATGCCTTAATGATCTTCTCCTCCTTATATAGTTTTTGGCCTTTCTCAATACCTTGGACCAAAACCACTTAGGACCAATACATTGGACCAAATACCTAGGGTCAATACCTCGGACCAAATACCTTGGACCAATACCTTGGACTAATACCTTGGACCAAATACCTTGGACCAAAACCTTGGTTTTCCAACATGTACTCACTTTTCCTCCCGTGGGAGTGCGTGTATACATACACGCTCCTTTTGTTCTGTTGACCCACGTGTATATGCTGCTTGGACAAAGTAAACCAACGTATACGTCTTAAACCACTCTCTTTCTTCAATCTCTAGATTCTGATCTCTAAGTTAACCTGATGCACTATGAACTGTCATCTTGTTAGAAAATTATATGTTACAGAGCAATGGAACACATAGAATATTGCATAAATATAAACACAGAAAATGCATAAAACCAGAGAGACACAGATATACATGGTTCACCTAGTTTGGGCTACGTCCACCCCGAACAGCCAATCCTTCCTTTCTATTATCTAGCAAAATGAAGAGACACAACCTACAGAAGATGCACTGTAATATCCTCTATTTTCTCTCACAGTCTCACCTCTCTATTTCTCTCTCGGAGAATACACATTTATTACACAGCCTCAATACAATGCCCTCATACAAAGAGAGGGGTTGCCTTCTAGGGAAAAAACCCTAAACTAAACATAGGTTCTACTGTCAGATCATCCGCCTAATGAACGGCCCAGATTGACTAGTAATTACTATACTTTTACAAGGCAATTTTACATATGTTTTTAGCTTCGGGGGTGTTGCCCTCGAAACCCCCACTGGAGGACCGCTGGCCCCTAGACCCCCCAGCCAGGGGGGATCGACTCCCCCAAACCCCCGCGGGGGGGACAAGTCCCCCCTGTACCCCCCTGTGTGGGGTGTACAAACTTCCTAGGGTATACATCCGACTGAAACAAAGACCTCTAAATAATCATGCTCCACACCCAACACATCTGTGTGAGTTGCCATCAAGGACAACACCTGTATCATAATTCTAACAATCTTGCCCTTTGGACTTGATGGAAACAACAACACCAAGACACTCTCCCCCTTTTAAATCAAGGGAAAAGGGCAGACCAAGATATTCCCCCCCTGAGTACATGCTGGATTCTCTAATTAAGCTCCCCCTTTGTACATGCTGAGATGTACTAAACCGTCCATTTTCCCCCTGAGCACATGCATAGTCTGCAATAAATATTTTTCAAAAAAATAACATGACTCTATAACTCAACTAAGTGAGTATGACCTTCCTATCACCAATGACTCATACATACATCAATCTCCCAATCAAGTGCGGATACACCAATTTTGACTCATCTACCCAACCAAGTGGGGATATACCAAATGTTTATACATGACTGAAATGGAAATTATTACATCATCCTTCCCATAGTGGGGTTACAAAATAGGTATTTCATGACCTTTAAATCAAATGATATATATGGCATTTATAACAAGGACCAATAATCTAAGCAAGACCATTATAATCATCAACAACTATCATACACCATATATGATCTGCACCATCAACATCAAGATCAACAACATGTATATGTACATCATTAAAAGAGTTATCTGAATCAAAACAACTATGTGGATCAAGCAATATAAGCATCTTCATGTACCAAGATATTCTAACATAATGACAACAATTCATTATTAGAAACATATGCTCCCCCTGAACCTGTGCCAATCGTTCATTGCCAGATCTGATCATTGCAAATATCAGTAAGAATCATCAAGGCATCACCATCAACCAATTATTCATCAACTTTTTAACATCTTATGAAGGCCAAAAATACTTCCACATATCATCGGTAGACTGTAACCATCATCAATCAGAACATAATAGATAATTGATAATTGATTGAACCATATCAGACCCCTTTTCCTGAGTCTGTCCCATTGCTTCTTCTTCAAAACATCACATACGTGACTGTGCAACTTCTAACTCACGTATATATGAGACTTCCCTTCATAATAATTGTATGAGAATTTGAATACTGAAGTTTTACACTTTCAGCTTCCTCTGGGTCTGTTATTTATGTAAACTGAGCTATGCCACATGTTTCTGACAACAATTCCTTCTTCTTCAATACCTTGGATTATGATAATGTTTTCTCTTTTTGGTATGGTGGCCGAAATTTTCTCCTGCACTCCTTTGCTTTATTTCCAAACATGTTACACGCATAGCATCTTACATGTTTCATATTCCTTCTATCACAATCAATAGTTTTGTGACCAAACATATTGCAAGCAAAACAATATCCCTTAAAGTACCTGGAAACTGATGATCTTTCTGTGTGACGGTCTTGAACCATTCTACTTCTGCATCTGGCTGCAACATGTCCAAAATAATGACATTTAAAACATTCAACATTATTTGTTAGAGAAAATAAACAATTATCCCTTCCATAGTTAGGTGGAAATGTTTTTATTTGAAGTCTTTCTTTCCTTGGTTGTTGATGGGGTTGACCTTTTATCTCCTTGTTGAGCATTTCATATTTTGCATTGGGGTTCCTTACCTCATCTTGTGAACTAGAGTCAGCTTCATGAAAACCAAGACCAGTCCTTATAATAGGCGACTGCTGACCTTTGATGATTTCATCTAACATTTCTGATCCTTAAGAAAATGTAAGATCCCGAGTCTTTGTCTTTTCAAGTTATTTTCGTAGACTTACTACTTCACATTCTAACACTTCATTGTGTTTTTCATTTTCAATGAGTTGATGTGTCACTGTGTTTATGACTGTATCCTTTTCTGCCAAATTGATTTTGAGTTGATTGATTTCTTTAAGGAAATTTTCCTTTTCTAAGGCATCATTTTCATACGCCATGAGTAGTTTAATTTCTTGATCATCTTCATCATTATTGGACAAGCCATCACTACCATCATGAGTATAATAACTTTTATTATCTTCTGCATACATCTTTCCTTTGACATGAAGGCATTTAGCAGCGTAATGACCAACTCTACCACAATCAAAGAATTTGAATGCTAGCTTACCTCTGAATCTTCTAGAACCCTGTTGAAGCTTCTTGAAAACATTTACCTCATCTTCTTCTTCTAAAATATGTCTTGATTCATTGTGCTCTTCCTTTTATTTTCCCTTTGCAAATGCTTTAAAAACAGCTTGTCTCATATATGATGGACCTCCTTTTCTCATTTAAAAGGCGGTTAGGATTCCACGGAGTTGAGTCACAGTAATAGTTTGAAGGTCCGGTTTTTCTTCTATGGCAGACACTTTTGACTCAAGTTTAGAAGACAAAGATCACAAAATTTTCTCAACTAAAGTAGCTTCCTTTATCTCTTCGCCCAGATTTGTCATATTATTTACAATCCCATCTACTCGCAAGAAATAATTAGAAATGCTTTCATCACAATGCATCTTGAGAGTTTCATACTGGATTCTGAGAGTTTGTAATTTAGCACGTTTTACCTGGGAGTCACCTTGATAGCTCTGAATGATTCTGTCCCATATTTCCTTGGTTTTGTTGAGCTGCATGACTTTGATGAATTTTGATTCTGATAGACTTCCCAATAAGCCATTGACAACTTTGGCATTGATTTCATATGTTTTCCTTTCTACTGGATTCGTGGGGACTGCTGTCGGATATTGATATCCTTTCTCCACAATTTCCCAAACATCAGCTCCAAGTGACTGAACATATGCTCTAGCTTGTGTTTTCAAAGATACCAAGTTGTCCCCATTGAAGATTGGTGGTGTGATAAATCCCATGCCTTCGTGATTGTTCATTTTGAAAGATCTCCCTTCAAGCGATTAAGCTTTTTCTGAAGGGCCCCCTTTGATACCAATTGTTGGAAATAATACTGAGAAGGGGTGGGGGGTGGGGGTTGAATTAGTATTAGTCAAATCAATAAATTTTTCTTTACATACTCTAACTTATATACGCTACTTCAATGAAGGTAACTCACATGTACACGCAACTGTATTTAAGGTAACCAACGTATATCCAACAAACTTATGATTCAGTTAATTCATCATATGTTGATCTTTAATCAGTGCATCAGTAATTCATTAACCATATAAATAGTAACCATGTGCAGTAATAACATAACAAACCATCACACATAAGAAACAAACATGAACACCAAGATTTAAGGTGGAAACCCAATGCAAGAAAAAAACACCTACTGTTGTCTTCTTTTAATATAAGAAAAACCTATTTACAATATTGTACTGGTGCAGACTCATACCAGTACGCAGACACCCACCTGTAGAAGGCTACAACCTTCTCTTGTTCTCTAGCTTCTACTAGAAGGGAGATATAACCCCCTAGCTCTTGTACTAGTCGATCCGTTTACTAGTGCACGGACCTACAGAAGGATCTAACCTTCACTCATTTTCCAACTACTACTGGAAGGGAGCTCCAAGCCCTTGGCTCTTGTACTGGCTGATATGTTTACCAGTACGTAGGTGCCAACCTAGAGAAGGCTACGACCTTCTCACTTCCTCCAAGGAGCACATTTCATAAATTTTCAGACTGGATACTCCTGGAACACATTACCACAATTTGAAGGCCTTGTTTCATAAAATTTTCATACTGGACCCATCAGCAACACTAAATCTCAAAATCAATCACCACTGCAATACAACCAATCACTAAAAATCCATCATCACTCAAGATCAAAATCAATCAATCTGAAGATTCAAAACACTGTCACCAAAACACAGTCACCAGAACAAAAAGCAGAACCCAAAACTCTCCAACAACAACCAAGTCCTACTGCAACTTCAAATATCATATTTCATAATGTATATGCTACTTGTACGTGACTGACCAACGTGTATACACGCTTTTACCAAAGCGAACCAGCATACAAACCTGCAAATGCTAACTTAAAACATCACAACTTATTCCAGACTTCAGTCATACACAAATCAGAACATTTACAGTGTAAATCACACGTTAGCGTTCAGATCTAGACTATCCATGACCACACCATATAATAATAATTCATTTTAGGTCTCATGATCCTAATCCATCATTAGATCTAATCTCCCATCAACCGCTAAGGTTCACCCTTAGTTCAGATAAAGCAAAGCACCATAAACCCATAACATGCATATTCGCTTTTGGTATTACTCTTCATAAGATATTCATTGCTTGCACACATGGCCTAATGATCTTCTCCTCCTTATAGGGTTTTAGGCCTTTCTCAATACCTTGGACCAAAACCACTTAGAACCAATACCTTGGACCAAATACCTAGGGTCAATACCTCAAACCAAATACCTTGGACCAATACCTTGCACCAAAATACCTTGGACCAAAACCTTGGTTTTCCAACACGTACATGCTTTTCCTCCTATGGGAGTGCATGTATACGTATATGTTCCTTTTGTTCTGTTAACCCGCGGATATACACTGCTTGGACAAAGTGAACCAGTGTATACTTCTTAAACCACTCTCTTTCTTCAATCTTTGGAGTCTGATCTGTAAGTGAACCTGTTGCACTGTGAACTGTCATCTGTGTGAATTGCCATCAAGGACAACACCTGTATCATAATGCCAACAAGAGACTGGTGGTCAAGGCTTCAGAGTTGGTGAATTCACTTGCAATGCTTTGGCAACACAGTGATAATGTTTTGAAATGATAAAACAATATTTCATGTGTAAAATGTAGTCCAACTGATATTAAGTTGGAAACTCACATTGTAATACTTGATATTTTATATAATAAAATTTATATCATTGAAATTATTTTTATTTGCACTTGTTATTATTTAGTGTCGTAATTAACATATATAACTTTGCATTATCATATTAGATAAACATGCACATTGTATGGAATTTTTTTAAAATTTAGTCACAAAATCATACTAATTAATTTATGTTGATTAATAATAAACACATAAAATCAATCTAAAACTACTAAATTAGCAGTTTATATTAATTAATGATGAACACGAATAAAATGAATATATGATTGAATTAGTCGTTTATAATGATTATGAATGAAATGAATAGAAACTATTAAATGAGTCATTTATATAATGAATACGAAAATACCAAAAAAAGATAAATGACTACTGCAAATGATACATTTTTTATTAAAATGATCACTAAATTTTGCATATATACGGCTATTAGTAGATAATTTATAGTATCTTATAACACGACTAAAATTTAGTCATATATCTTTGGTCATTAATTGGATTTAAATGATGACTAAAATTTGCATATATATGACTATTAGTAGCTAATTTACAGTATCTTATAGCACGATCAACATTTTGGTCATATTTATTTGGTCATTAATTGGTTTTCTCGAGGATTCATATAGTAATATATTTTGTTGTATGTTTGGTCATTAACTGTGACAATTAATGACTAAACCAATTAAAAATTAATGACTAAATATACTACTAGATGGTAAAATGGAGGAAACCAATTAATGACTAAGCTAAAAATGACTAAAATTTGGTCACGTTATAAGATATTGTAAATTAGCTACTGTTGGTCACCGACTAAAAAATGGTCATTTATATGCAAATTTTAGTTGTTTTTTTAGTAACTAATTGGTCATTTTGTACTAGTGGTCAAGTCTGAATATTCTCTCTTAGCAAAGAGTTTTTTGCATCCTCCCAGCAGCAAGGTGTTGTAGCGGCTACAACCCCCTCCAAAATTTTGGACTATACCCAATTTTGGATCCTTCCTTGGTCTTATTTATCATCATCACAAAATTTAGAACTCATGCCATGTGTTTTCTTAGAGTGGCGTGTTCCCTTTCGCAAGTTGGGAAAATTGTCGTCTTTTGGCATGTTGGTTATCACATCATGTATATAAGCCTATGCTAGTGGTTTCAAGAGGTCATCTTTGTGCAAATGATTTTTTCTAACCTTGTAAGTATCTGTCACACTCATTTCCAAAGTTTTGAGCATTGTCGCACAAGTGTCATCACGGTTGTCGCAAAGTGTATCTTTAGTGTCACACTTATCGTATCTTGTTGTAAAGTTGCCGCACAGATGGAAATTATTTGTTCATGTGTTGTGGATGATATATTGTGTTGAATCGTCAAAGAAAGATTGAGAAATCTAAGTCTTTGGTTCCTAGCAAGCTTTCTTCCTTTGAAGTCTTGTGGAAAAGTTCCTTTGCTACACCTTCTAAAGGGTTAGGCGAATTGACTCAATTTATAGGAGCATATGCCTCTTACACAATAGATAAAGAAACAAAGTCTAGGAATTGCTGAGATAAAAAGAAGAGAATATTACCTCATCGGAACAAGAACTTCATGCCGAGAAGTAGAGGATTATGAAGCAATTACAAAATTAGATAGAAGAGCTGCAAAAGAAATTTGATACTTTGAAACTACAACATGACAAATAAATGCAGGAGAAATATGATCAACTTAAGGATATGTAGAAGAGGATAAAATAATTGGGTTAATACTCAAATGACAAAATTTAAGAAGGAAGCCAAAAAGTTAAATACTCTGCTCAGAAATTAACAGAAGATCTTCTGCAACAAGCTCATGTTGATTCAAGATCAATGAAAGGTAGGAAACTCTCTAGTGGATCAATGAAATGAGATGATGAATTATTTTGATGAAGTGAATGATCAACCAACTGATTTTTTGAGCTGGCAAGAAAGTAGAGAAGGTAGAGAAGCAAATCTGCCTAAAATCAATGAGGTACATAAGACTATAATTTTTCGAGAGTGGGAAATGAGAATGAAACAAGCTGAGGTTGCAATCAATTAGGCCTAAGAGCTTTCTAGTTCTATCATTGAATCTAGTAATGATACTCTGTTACAAGAAAACATGATTTACAACTATCCATAGGATTTTCTTTCGGATGTAAAGACATTGATGAAAAGCTTGGCTGGAAGAGAACAACACAATGGTGGGAAGAATCGAGCAGTTACCCAAAATTACCTTGAGAATCATGAATACTTGGGTGGAAAAGAGCAACACAATGGCGGAAGGAATCGAGAAGTTAACCAAAACTAACCTTGAAAATCATTAGCAATTTCTTGTTAAGACTCACAACCAATGGTTGGTGATTCGTTGTTTGTCCAATATTTCTACATTGATGATGCCACCGTTGAAGTCATCCATTTTCACCAGTCATATGAGAATCAAGCCTAAACATCTTTCAGAACTTACGAGCATGTTGGACATTTACACGTTGCGGCAACTTACTATTGGGTAGTCCTCATCCTAGATTCATAGGGTTTCCCAAAAAAATCATAGTTTATTTTACTGTTTATTTCTATTGAGTGATTTAAGGAAGAGTTTGTTTTTATTTCCTTTGTTTTAATACTATAAATCCCCCTTTCCGAGATGGGGAAAGGGGTTTTTCATTTTGAACAGAAACGATTTGAAACTGCACTATTGTATTTTAAGTTTTTCTCAATATAAGTTGAATGAATTGCAGTTCCACGAAGAGAAAATATACAATTTATTGGGTACTATTGTCCTACATTTTGTGTCTTTGCTTTGAAAATAATTGTTTAATTATATTGTTCACATATATGTATGTTAGTTAGTCTTTCATGATCACTATTGACATGTTTGGTTGGAATTTGATTTATATTGTGAACAATGAGATCTATATCATATGTGATGTTATAATCAAATTTATTTAATTAATTTTCTTTAATCAAATTAATATCATAATTTCATAATAATCTACATCTATATTCCTTTGGTTTAGAATACATAGTGGTTCTGCTAGGAACTCTCCCTCTGGTTCCACCTATACAACATGCTAATCAATTACATGAGATGGATCCTGTACATACTTTTTTCAACAAAGAAACATGAAATACAATATGAATTTTAATGTTGGCTAGTAGGGCTAGCCAATAAGCTACAAGCCCAACTCTAGCTAACACCTAAAAAGGTACACAATATCTGGGAATTAATTTAACACAACTGCCAATTTTGAGTGTTCTCTTATTAGGACTGACTCTTAAATATACATGATATCACACATTATACATCTCTTTCTGAGTTTTCTTCAAATCTACATAAATTTTCTGATGATCTTGGGTTATTTTCAAATTCTATTTAACTTGCTTGAATACTTCATCCATTTCTTTTAACATGCTTGGTGTTAATACTGATATCTCTTTAGGATGATCCCAACTTAGGGGTACCTTACATCCTGTTCCATAAATGACGTCGAAAGGGTTCATTTTTGAGGAGGTTCAAAAAATTATGAGCAATGTGTTACACTAAAAAATGTCACCATGACTATTTACAGTTAGTATGGCTCTATCAACAGTCATGCTATCCTCCTGGGCAAGTCTTATACCTCTGCTCTCCATGTCAAACTCCAAAAAGAGAGAAAGTCTTTGTAAATGTGTTTATCTCTCGGTACACAGATTCTCTCGGCCTTACCTGCGTATACGCACCTAATGTTCACAAAAGTTGCGTACTTGTACGCTCTGTATGTAAAGGGGCAGGTGCGTACCCCTGTAAAGGTCAAAAGGCGCAAGTTTCACTTTAAAAAAGTTACTTGTGGTCATTTCTAGAGGCTTCTAGAAGTATGTTTGACGTGTATGAAGCGCCTCCAGATGGTTCATGTACCCCTACCAAAGAGGAACTTATCCCATCAATAAGGGAGCTATCCCATCCAAAGAGGGGATTATCCCATTGATGGTGGACCTGATTAACTTCCTCTTGAGCACTATAAATACAGGCATTGGGCCAGAAGGAGGGGAGGTTGAAAGCTAAACATTTCTAAGGGTAGATGCTGGAATAAGGACTCCCATTTAGAAGCTTGTGAGGAGAGATTGCCATCTTTGCTTGTTCTATTTGGAGGTGGGTGAGCTTTGTCAAAGTAAAGGAGAACTCTTGATGGACCCTGGGAGGGACTTGCACAACACCAAGGCTCAGGTTGTAATTGTTCCTTTTGTTTCCTATTAATGCAAATGAGTCCATTCTTCTCAATAACTTGTTATTTATGAGTTGTTTCATGTACTCCTTGGTCTATGTGTTAAATATGTTTTATTTTATGAGATTATCAAGTGCTATTTAATCGTTTGATTGTTAGTGAATGCAGGTTTCGAAGTGAAGGAGGAGCTCATCCGGATCAGCGAGGCTGGACTGCTACAACAGCGTTGGACTACAGGTAGGATCTAAACACTTGATTTCTTGTATGGTAAATGCATGTTTAGAGAAGGATTGTTCTTGTTTGTCTTGTTTGTCACTAGAGAGTCTTAGGCTCCTAGGGAGGTTGGTTGTGTCCGCACTATCGACTCTTTCCGCCTGACAAAATGGCGACTCCTCTGGGGACTCCATTGATGTGAAAGTCTTTTCCTTTGTATGCAACTTTGATCTGAGAAAAGTCATTTATTTTCTGGTTTTTGGCTCTGTGACTTTGTATTTGGGTGGGTTAGCTTAGGGTCAGATTGAATTTAGTTTTTCTTGGTTTTTTCAGTAGTACGCACCCTCTGAGTATTGCACAGTGCGTACCTGTACGCACTGTTGCTGTGTGCACAGAGCGGGCCCGCACTTGTCTTAACAGGTTGCCTGCGTACCCTGCTAAAAATTAAGAAATTTCCATTTTTTACATTTTTCCTCTTAGATTTTGCTTTTTCTTAGTTTTTACTGCCCAGATCCATTAGTCTCTTGTCAAAGATCTTCACCTGAACTTGTTTCGATAGCATTGAGTGTTTTAGTGGATTTCATAGAAGTTTAAGCCCTAGGGTTTGATTTTTGAGTAGGTCCTGTAGTGACTTTGGCGGTAGAAGTTGTCAAGCCTTAGATCTCTCTGGTTTTGTCAGCCTTCTTAGGAGTCGGACCTGTCATAAAGTCTGCCAGTGAGAGCAACTTACCTTTCAGTTGTCTATTTGGCGAATTTCGAAGTGCTTGTTGATTGAGTATTGAATTCCATTTTACAAAAAGAACAAAAAGATTTGAGTTTTGTTTTGACTGGTCTTTTGATTCTGCATTAGCTGGTCCTTGGCTTGATTGTGGTCAAGTAAAACAACCTAGAATCATCCTTGTAGGCTTTTGCCTCGTTAGGTTTGCTTAGAGTAAATTTCTTTTTGATTTGCTTGTGAGTCAATTTTTCATAGATTTTATCGATTTTGAGATTGATTTTCGTTAAAATAGATTTATATGCTTTATTAAATAAGAGAAAATACAAAAACATCTCCTTTGAAAAGTTTTGTTTCAAGTAGCTTTGAGGGATTTTGAAAGAAAAAGAATTTTTCGTGTACGTAAGGAGTGGTCATGTTTGTATGCTTGGAAAGATAAAGAGAATTGTTTCTTTGATTGTCTTTACTAAGAAAGTTGTTTTCTTTAAAATTTGCATTTTCCAACTCTCTTAGTTAGGAGTTCCATTGAAAGAGAAAAGTAGCGTAAATCATCTTAGGTGCATCTTTGTAGTGGTTTGAGTCGAGTCTACACACCATTGGTTTCATTTCCGCTACCTTTTGTCTTTAAGAAAAGCCATAAAATTAACGCTTAAAGTAAAATCAACTTAGTAACTTTTATTTACTAGGGCTCTGAAACACCAATTTAGATCAGGCTAGTGTCTTGATGTAGGAGAGTAATTAACTCTCCAAGACAACAAAACCAAACAAGTAGCTTATCTTGTGATAGAATAAATCCAATTGTCTCATTTGTACTCTGGGAAAGCTCCTCTTAAAGGAGAAGCACGAGCTCGTGTCCGAACCAGTGAGGGGATCAATCCTCCCTCGTTGGGAACGACACCAGACACGCACGTATTACAAACGGTAAACCTCGGATTAACCATTGTCGAGGAGCCAGGGGTCACTTGTCGGTAAACCTTGGATTATTGTCAAGGAACCGGCAAGGGGATTGAGCTTGATACTCTGCCCTTGCGTGCTGTCGGAGTGTAGACTATTCCCCCAAGTGCATTTGTTGCGGTTGGTAACCTTAGTGACCATTATCTTTAGGATTCTACCGAGGTGACGGTGGAGGGAAGATCCCACTGTACCTGGAGCAGATGTCGGCTAGACTCACTTGGATTTTCCGGGGGGTTCACTTCACTCGAGACGGTTAAAGTGGAGGAACTTGTGCCGGTCTCTTCATTAAGAAGGTTGCCGGGGTAACTGTTCCACCCGCCACTTCTGTACTGAATCCGGCGATGTTGGATTTCATCTCCAACTAGCGTTTTTGGTCTGGAAGGCTACTGTTTGTGCTTGGTTTGAAGCCCTAGATTCTTTAGGCGTGTGATTCAAATTTGTTTGGTTCTTTAGCGACTTTAGGTGGTTTGATTTGAGATTTTACTTTGTTTTCGTGTGTAGTAGTTAAAAGTTTTTAGCTGTGGCGGAATTACCGAGACAGTCCCGTAGACTTCGGGGCAAGTCACCTGAGATTGTTACCGGAACTGATTTGTTGAGGAAACTCCGTAGATCACGGGGTGGATCTCCTGAAGACGTCCCGGGTCAGTACGAAGGATTGAAGGTCCTTGTAACTCCTCCTAGTGGCAGTAGAGTAGGTTCACCTGAAGAAGGAGAATCTTCCTTGGTAGTCCATCCAGATTACCAAAGTCTAGAGACAGGTTATAATCCCGAAGCTGTTACAGTTTTTGAGCTTGCTGGTAGTTTTTTGTCTACTAGTGATACAGGCGAAGAACCTGAAATATCTGAACCTGTTACTTCGACTTCTAGTGTTCTAGATTCACCAAGAGTAGAACGAGTTATCACCGAAAATCTTCCTACTGGTCTGATTGCTATTGAAGAACTTGCTCCAGAGGAAGAAATAGGCATCTCTAACCTTGAAGATCAACTTACTATTGAGCTCAGGGAGCGTGAATCTATCTTTTACAGTCCTCCTAGAAGTACTACTTGGTACCTTTCGTTAACCAATTATTTAGACAACTTAGGGATAGGTTTTTCTACACCTCGTACTCCTTTTCCACCTGGAGGTATTTATACTCCTGTAAATATGTCTGGTCAGTCGTCCGTGTTTACTCAAACTCCCGAATCTTTCTTACACGGCGGTCCTTCTATTCCCACTGGGTATCAGTCACTTTCTGGTATCTTTGCGGGGGCATCTCCTCAACCCTTCGATCAAGGATTCTTAGCTGGAAACAATGGTAATATACCGTTGGGTGTAGGAGACATTTACATGATGTCAGGTTCAGTTCCCGTTTCTCAACCTCAAGGTGGTCAATTACCGCCTGGGGGGTAGCCTCAATTAACGCCTGGGGGGCAACCTCAAGGTACACAAATTGTGTCTGGAGGGCAGCCTCAAGGTCAGTATGTACCTATGGTGCAATACATGCCTCAAGGTCAACCCCAGCCTCAATATGTACCCCAGGGTCAACCTCAGTATCAATATTTACCTCAAGGGTATCAACCCCAAGGGTATCAACCTCAAGGGTATCAACCTCAAGGTCAGTCATATGTTCAAGGTATGGGAACTGTACCTTTCAGTTATCAATCCTATCCTCAATCCGGTTATGGATCTCAGTATTCTCAACCTGTTACGGGTCAATTCCCTGGAATGATGGTGTGGGATCCATCACATGGTCAACAGGTGTTGCAGCCAAGTATACAGTTGGTACCTCAAGCTGGACAACCCATAGTTTCTGGTCCACCCCAGCAACCGCAACCTGTCCAGTCAAATGTTCAAACTTCTGTAACTTCGGTAGTTACTCAGCCGCCAATTGCACCTAGTACTCCATCTCAAACGGCTGCTGCAACTACCGCTACATCTGCCGCACTTACTTCTGGAGTATCGACAGCTCCGGTTTCTACTGTCTCTGCAACCACTCCTCAGACATCTTTACCGTTGTCTGGATCTACGATTCAAACCACGGTCCAGATGCCTATAGGTCAGCCTGGTATAAGTACGGTTGTCACTACTCAACCTCAATTTGTTCATCAACCATACCAGGGACAGTACCAATATGGGCAAGCTGTCCAGCAGCCGGTTTACCAGTATCAACCGTATCCTGGGTACACTTATCAACAACCTCAACAACCCCAGTACGGTCCGGTTAATCCTAGTTTTCCAGGAGGATATAATATCCCTAATGCGATTCCTATTCCTAGTTATCCTGGATATCCTCCTCCTGGGACTGGTCTTGTGACCCAGAGTTTTAGAGATCCTAACCGGCAATTACCGTTTATCGCAACTTTGGATTTACCAGACTTGACGCACCTAACGAACGATCCAATTCAATATCTTCCGTTCTGGCCGCCAATGCCAAATAAGTTGCCCAGTGATATACCCAAGTTCGAAGGTAAGTCTGGAGAGGATCCGTCCAATCATGTGATGACTTACCACCTCTGGTGTGCTTCAAATTCTATCTCGGATGATTCGATCCGCTTACGTCTTTTCCAGCGTACACTCATTGGTCTCGCGGCCAAGTGGTACATTGAGTTACCACGGGCCTCTTTTTACAATTTCAGCCAGTTAGCTACCTCGTTCTTAACTCACTTTCAGTTGCCGGTCAGATACGATAACGGCACGGAGTTATTAACTTCACTAAAACAATCGACGTCCACGTATATTTCTGATCACATTCATGAGTGGAGACGTCGAAGAAGGTTAGTGAAAGTTTTTATTCCGGACCAAATCTTAGCTGAATGGTTTGTTAAATCATTATTACCGAAAATTACTGAAGATGTAGCTAAGGCCGGAGTAGTTACTGAGGAGAAAGTCATTGCTCAGGTGCAGTACCTTGACTTAGTTTATACTCAGTCAGGTACGTTACACGAGAAGATTCCCGATCTTCCAAAATCAAATCAAATCGCTGCTGCTCCTTCGGGATCTCATGCGACTGATGGTATGATTGGCACCGTGAACATAAAGAGCAAGAAGAAATCTTCCAAGACTTCTACTACTCCTATAATCACCTTGCCTGATTCCCCGACAGGAGAGTCTTCTCCTGAACTTTTCGCCGATATTCACGCTGTAGAGTCATCTACGGCCAAATCAAAAAACGGTGGAAAGAAGAAAGGAAAGAAGAAGGCTAAAGCAGACAAGGCTCTGAAGGAGAAAACGGAAAAGTCGGAAACCAATGACGAAAAGCGCAAACCTCGATATCCTTGTCTTATTTGTGAAGAGGATCATTTTACAAGAGATTGCCCTCATCGGGCCGAGGTTGTGAAAATAGTCAAAGGTTCTCCCACTCCTGCTCTGTTAAAAGATCCATTTCCAAAGCAGGAGAGTAAGATGATAGGTTCTTCCTCGACTGCCAGTGAAGAACCCATTTTGATGATGTCTCATGTGAGGATTGCGACTCGGTCACAAGATTATGGTAGTAAGAATCCTGTTGATGGTAAGGAAGCAGAATCTTCTCATTCTAATCCATCAACCTCAGCTCCTGGTTCCGATCCACTACAGATCGAAAAACCTAACCCGGACTTAGTAATCAAACCGCCCGCCAAGGGTGTACTTCGAAGGTCTGCTTTCAATCCACATGCGAGAGCGGCCCAGAATTACAACATTGTTGAGGACTTAGCTGTTTCACCCTCAGCAATGTCGGCTTTAGAAGTGCTGCAATCATGCCCAGCACAACAAAAATTACTTTTGTCGGCTATCGGAGCTATTGATGTTCAGGACCCGAATCTGATAATCTTCGATCTAGAAAATAGTACACCGCGTCTACCCCATCAAATGGCTTTCCAAATTCCAGTGATAGTCAAAAACAGGCCTATTCATCGGACTGTGATTGATGAGGGAGCTTCTACGTGTATTATGTCGATTCAATGTTGGAGATCGCTTGGTTATCCTTCGCTGAACCAATCCCCGACCATCCTTAAGGCCTTTGATGGCCGTGGGTTCCGTCCGTTTGGTATTCTACAGGAATTGCCTATAGGGGTAGAAGGTAAAACCGTTAGTCTGGATGTGGAGGTGGTTGATGCCCCTCTGGACTACAACCTGCTTTTGGGTCGAAGTTGGTCATATGCTATGACAGCGATCGTTTCATCGGTCTTCAGAGTAATTAAGTTTCCGCATAACGGTAAGATCATGACCATTGATCCGCTGACATACTTTTCATCCGACCCAGCCTCTTCAGAGAGTATCTAGCATGTCGGTAAGACGACAATCCCTTATAGGGACGTTGGCGTAGGTTTAGTTAAAGATTCCGGTTTACTGGGAACTTTTCCTTTCCCCCCAATCAACGCAGACCCTTCATTTGCATCAATTCATATGATTACATCAGACACCATTATTTACGATGACCCTTGGATTGTCCCATCTGAATCTGAGATAGACTCATTCGGTGATGCTATGCCTTTGAGTCCATGTGAAATTGCTTATGAAGCCGTCATGTCTTTTACCGACTCGCGTTCAACCCAAATCGACCAAATGAATGTGGTCAGTGAAGAATCACTTTTCACATCAACCTCAGAACGGATAGCGTTTCCCGAAGTCGTGTCATCTGACGAACAACTTCGCGAAATCCTAAGTGTAGACGATCTACCGTGGGAAGATCTCCATCATAGATCTTCGTTTTTACCTAAGGATGATGCTTTTGAAAATGATTTTCATCTATCTTTACCGCTGAATATGTCAAAGACGCTCAGAATCCAACGAAACATTCTGATTCAGAGCTGAATTTAGGGAATATTTCTCGCACTATTCCCATTGACATTTCAGTGAAGCCCGGAATTGAGGAAAACATTCATATAGGTGCCTCATGTACAGAAGATGAAATTCGAACTTACAAGGCCCTATTCCAAGAATTCCGCGATGTGTTTGCCTGGTCTTACGAGGAAATGCCAGGAATCGACCCTGCCATTGTTGTTCATGAAATAAAGACCTACCCGGACGCTAAACCCGTCCGGCAACGGTTGCGTCAGATTCACCCTCGGAAAGCGGCTGTGATTAAAGCAGAAGTCAAGAAGCTGTTGAAAGCAGGTTTCATTTATCCAATCCCGTTAACGGATTGGGTATCGAATATTGTTCCGGTTAACAAGAAACAAGGAACAATAAGAATCTGTATCGACTATAGGGATATAAATCGAGCTTGTCCAAAAGACAACTATCCTACGCCTTATATCAATCAAATTATTGATGATTGTGCCGGAAGTGAAATGTTTTCCTTTATGGATGGTTTTTCGGGCTATAATCAAATCAATATTCTACCTGCCGATCAACCAAAAACGACATTCATTTGTCCATGGGGGACATTTGCTTATTGCAAATTACCTTTTGGGCTTAAGAATGCCGGAGCCACTTTTCAACGGGCGATGTCTTACGCATTTCATGACATCAAGCACATTGTGCAACCGTACCTCGATGATTTGCCTGCTCATTCTTTACATCGAGCTGATCACCTTGTCCACTTACGAGCAATGTTTATGAGGTGTAGGCATTATAAAATTCGGTTGAATCCCCACAAGTGTGTATTCTGTATAGAGACGGGTAGATTGCTGGGATTTGTTGTTTCAAAAGCCGGCATTCGCATCGATCCCTCGAAGGTCGAAGCTATCATCAAATTGCCTCCTCCTTCAAGTTTGCGCCAACTCCAAAGTTTGCAAGGGAAAGCAAACTTTTTACGCCGATTCATTCCAAACTACACCGAGGTCACTAAAGGTTTTACACGGTTGTTGAAACAGAACGCTCAATTCTTTTGGGACGAGATTGCCCAACAATCTTTTGATGCACTTAAGCACGCGTTGACCCATGCACCGTTGTTGCATCCTCCCAACTACAACCAGGACTACTTCTTATACCTCGCAGCTTCGCATTCCACTATTGGAATGGTGTTAGTTCAAGAAGATGAATTCGGAACGGAACATGTGATATATTATCTTGGTAGGACATTAAACCCCACTGAGCTAAAATATTCGCATGTGGAGAAATTGGCCCTGGCAGCCGTTCAAGCTATCCAGTGTTTTCGTCACTACATTCTTCTACAAGAGTTCGACTTGGAGTTTGAGAAGTCCAAGTCTAAGAAATCCTTAGTTTTTTCGGAATTGATGTGTGATTTCCCGCGTGCTGACACAGAAACTATGGCAGAGGAGTCCATTGCGGACGAATCTTTGTTTCTTATCAGTACTTTAGATCCATGGTACGGGGATATAATCATCTATCTCCAAACCCAAACCTTTCGGCCTGAAGCTTCAAAGTCGGAACGTCGAAAAATTCGGTTTCAATCCCAGCAATACAGAATTATTGGAGATACACTTTATCGCCGGGGGGCAGACTTAGTTTTTCGACGTTGTTTAACTCACGAAGAGGCTGAGAGGGTTTTGAATGATTGTCACTCTAGAGCATGTGGCGGTCATATGTCTGGGTATGCCACAGCTCAGAAGGTGTTGCGCGCTGGCTATTTCTGGCCGTCCATGTTTAAAGATTGTATCATTGCGGTCCGAAAGTGCCACAACTGTCAAGTGTTTGATCGCAAGATGCGCGCACCACCTGCTCCTCTCCATCCTATAATTGCCGTTGGTCCTTTCGCCAAATGGGGTATCGATTTTATTACTTGTAACCCTCACTCGGCCGGGGGGCATGCGTATATCATCCTCGCGGTTGATTATTTTACTAAATGGGCCGAGGCGATGCCTACATTCGACGCAAGCGGCAAAACAGCTGCAGTTTTCGTATTCAATCACATCATAACTAGGTTTGGTGTCCCACAAGCAATTATCACTGACCATGGGAGCCATTTTCGAAACATCATGATGACTGAGCTTACAAGCCAGCTTGGTTTGCTCCACGATAGATCTACTCCTTATTATCTGCAAGCCAACGGTTTGGTTGAGTCTATCAACAAAGTTCTGGTTATCATGATCCGACGAATCATTGGTATTCATCGGTCTAATTGGCACAACATGTTATTTTCAGCGCTATGGGCATACCGAACTTCAGTGAAAACTTCAACAGGGTTCACTCCTTTCCAGCTAGTTTATGGCTTGGAAGCTGTGTTACCCATTGAATGCGAAATCCCATCACTTCAAATGGCTGTCAAATTACTCCCAGCTACTTCCGAAGAGGAGAAACGTTTATTATACTTAGCTCAATTAGATGAGACTCGACGTGACGCTGCATTGGCAATCGAGACTCACGCGAAGCGAATGAAAGCTCAGTATGATAGAAATGTGACCCCTCGGAGTTTTTCGGAGGGAGACCTAGTGCTGTTATATGATCAAGCTAACGATAAGCTAGGTGCTGGAAAATTCGTTCCTATGTGGCATGGACCCTACATTGTAAAGCGAAAGCTAGCAAAAGGGGCCTATGAGCTGGTAGATTTTGATGGGGACTCTTTGGGTAAACCCAGAAATAGACTTTACCTAAAGAGGTATTATGCTTAAATGGTGGGTATGGAGAATTTTTAGGTTAGGTTTTCTTTCTAGCTAGTATGTTTGTTAGTTTAGATAGTGTGCTTAGCTTAGAAAGTGTGTTTTTCGTCGTTATTCTGGCTTATTTTGGTTTTACTCTTGATATTGCAGATGTCGACGCCTCTCCAAACGTACTTTTGATTTGCCGATGGTGCTTGTCGTAGTACACAGAATATCTCTTCCGCAGCGTGGGTTATCTATTCGCCCTCTGACGAGTTAGTTTCTATGCATGGGGTGAGCCTCGGTCAAACGACGAACAACATTGCAGAATACAGTGCAGTGGTTGAATTATTGTCTGAATCTATTTCATTTGGAATTCGACGTTTGATAGTGAGGTTATATTCTGAACTCGTTGTATTACAGCTTAATAGAGTATATGCCATTAGAAATCCTGTGTTATTAAGGTTGTTTTTGAGAGTGCGTCTCTTGGAACGTGAATTTGATTACATTGAATATCAGCATATTCCAAGGTCTTTAAATACATTAGCAGATGCAATTGCTTCTCGAATGTTGGACAGACATTTACGATAATCATGCAAGTAAATTTAAAAAACATTTCATCACATATGTTAAACAAAATGAGCCGGTAATAATGATATATATATATATAGATAGGAGTGTGTCAAAAATATACATCGTCTTCGATCATAGGTTGAAAAACACCTTATGATCGGCAAAAATGATAAGTACAAAAAACCAAAAATGTCATATGTGTCTACAAAAGTGACTAGCCAATCACTGGTGGTGCTCTCTATACGAGACCACTGCCCGCGCTACCCTACACAAGAACCTCCTAAAAGGTCCTGGGACTGCAACCACATAGCGCTGAAGTCGAATGGGAATGTCATCTATGGTGGTCTCTGGTATATCCGCCGTCAGACGCTCTAGATCCTGTTCCAGCTCGGCTAAGGTCTCCGCGGCCGCATCCTGTGGGGCTGGTGCTGGTACAGCTGGTACTCTCCTCTCAAAAGCCCGGAGGTTGGCTGGACGCCGTGGACCTACATCTGCATTTTGAAAATTTGTGCTGTCAGTTTTGAGGCGATATATAAAAACAAAAAATATACATAATTTAAAAACTTGTGAAAAATGAAATACCTCTGTCGTCCCACTGTTCACCCTGTGGAAGAACCATGTCCGGATCATTCCGAAAATCCATTCCGGCATAAGGAAAGTCCTGAATAGCAAAGACCTGGCTCTCTAGCCAGCGAAAGTAACCATCAGGAAATCGAACAACTGCTGCGCCCTCATCAGGATGCCGGGCCATTACCGCAACCCATCTCGTCAACTTAGGCTCCCGAGGAGCCCCAACTGGAACTGTAAGATGCTGGGGGACCAGCATTGGAACTCTCTCTAGGGCAAAGCTCATGACTAAAGGCCCATATCCAAAGGTCTTCAGTTGTCCTCTCTTTGCCCTGGTTAGTTGGCCCTTCAAATTAGCCAACACAGCATCGCACCAGTTGAAAATGGTGCCTTGGAAGCAATCTATAGCCATCCGCATTTGGGACCCAGTGGCATGGTGCAAAGCGGCCGCGCCGCAAAGTCTGGTAACAGTAAAGGCTATCACCATAAGTTCAGATCGGGATATGTACTTGATTTCTATCCCCTTCTCCTGGTTTTGATTGTTGCACCACTCTAGCCGGAGACTAGCAAGGGATTGGCCACCCGGCCTAGTCCCGAATAGAGAAAGTTGCTCGCCCCTGTTAGGCAAGCCAGTGAGAAAATATATGTCGGAGGGCTCTATCTCAAGCTGGTGCTCTCCAATGTAGAAACATTGCTCCTGAATGTTCCACCTTTCAACCAGCCACTCAAGGAATGGCACCTGGCCCCTCATGCCAGGTATGGCCCAGTATTTGTACAGTCCGCATGCTTTTAATGCATCAATAGAAGGTTGATGACCTATTGCGGCCAAATCAACATCCTCGTGTTCTCTTTCGCACCAATCAAGCATGGTGTGCTCCCTGCACATCATAAAACATCTGTTAGAATCCTTAAAATTTTAAAATTTTGGTTCATTTTGGAGAAATGAGGGTTTCAAAATGTGTTTTGCGGGGTACGCACCCCGGCCTTTAGGGACAGAGCGTATGGACGCGGTTTCCCTTAAGGCCGGGTGCGTACACCTGGTATTTTCCCCATTGAGAAAATATCGGGGTACGCAGGTCAGCAGTGCATGACCTGCGTACCCCGAAGGGCGCATCTTGAAACCCCAAGACCCCCAAAAAAATCAAATAAAAACTTAAAAATGAATTTTAAACGGATGGAAAGCAAGAGAAGGATGTTGAAGAATACCTGATGAGACGGCGTTCGATTCTGACGGTCGGATTCTCCGCAATGACCACAGGAAGTTTTCTTGTCAAAAGCCCTTTTCTCAACCTCAACAGTAAAATGGTAAAAATGACATGGTAAAAAGTCTTTTTATAGGTTTTTTGGATGAATGAATGCTAAGTTTGTTTATTTTTCACCATGAAAGGACATTTTTCAATGTATTTTTGCCCATCTTAAACAGGTATGAGTAATGTGTCGTTTTTGTGCAGGACAAAAGGACTTTAGAGTAAAATCATCATTTTTCATGAACCAAAACATTAGAGTCATCTTTTAAGCTCTTTTCTGACTCCTAAAATATGAAAAGATTGCCGAGCATTTCTTTTACACTCGTTAAAACGGAATTAAAAGACGGTCCCCTTATAGCTCTTTTCTGACCGTAAAAACAAGAAAAGATTGCCGGGTTTTTGTCGTTTCAAACTCGATATGAAAATAAAACGACGTGTCCTTGATCGCTTTTTACTTTTCAGGTCAGAGACACTAATCATGAAAGTACTCCTTGGTCGCAAGATCAAGCGGTTCTCCCAGGTATTATTTTATACTTTTTCGGGCTTGGGGGACACAAATTTACGAAAAAGTTCAACCTGGAGTCTTCTTAAGTTTTTCAGACTCTCTAAAATTGAAAAATGCCGAGTTTCTCCTATATTGGGCTCGTTAAAATTTCATAGTAAAGGACCTGTTCAATTACAAACAGGAACGAACCACTCCTTCCTAGGGTTTGAATCAAAACTAGGTTGGACTCATCCGAAGGATGAGCTTATAATCAAGCATATGTTATCCTCCTCAAGCTTGTTAAAAATAAAGAGGTACTTGCCAGAAATGGTGGGGGAAAAGAGAGAAGAATAAGCCTATTTGTTATCTTTTGTCTCAGAAGAAACTTTATTACCACTCTTGGACGCGACACTTTTCATTCACCTGGGTTGGGAAATCCTTTGCCTCACAGTTGATCAAACCACATTGAAAGTCTTCAGCCGGGTTCCGGGGATTAACTTTGAGTCATTCGTCACCAAGCCATCTGTTGTGTCGTTATGTGTTCAAGAGGTCTGCAAGCAAAACTTTCATCTGCAAAATACTTGTCATCCATTTGACCATCCCTGAGTCAGTCCTTACAGCAACATTTCTTCAACTTGAACAATGATTTCGTGTTGTGGGCTTGCCTGCAACGGGTCGCTTTCTATCGACATCAGCACATTATCTAGAAAGATGACTTAGAAATCATCAGTACCTTGAAGTCTGCATGCATCAATGGCAGGTTTCTCGCCTTTGACGTCAGTTTACATCATTGACTTTCGATCGAAGGATTCCGTGAAATGTTCGACATCAACTCATTCATTCACATCTCATGGATTGTACTGGGTACTTTGAGAACCATTGACATTACTGGTGGTCTCTCTCACACTTGTTAACAGTTTACATCATCGACTGGTAATCAAGTGGTTTCTACCATGTTCGACATCAACTCATTTATTCACATGGCTAGAATCGTACCAATTCGGGAAGTAGAAATGAAGACCCTGGATCTAATTTCCACCATCCAGGCTGCGAGGAGTTTTGTATTCATTATCTAAGTAGACTAATCATAAACAGATGGCTGCGCCCATACTGTGTCTACAAAAGTCTATGATTATGATGTACTGCAAGATCATTCCTGTATCAGAGTAGTTAGTCTGTTAGTTAAAGTTTTGATCTGAGTATGGGAATGCCTACCTCAGCGATGATATAATCTTATACATGTATTTTGTGTTGAAAATTGCAGGTTCTGACCAGGCTCTCCGCGAGATAATCCTTGAAATGATAAAGCGCTTCACCCTTCCTAGATAATACAAAACCCTAATCTACTACAGGCTTCGCACTTTAGGGGGCAATCTGTTACACTAAAAAATGTCACCATGACTATTTACAGTTAGTATGGCTCTATCAACAGTCATGCTATCCTACTGGGCAAGTCTTATACCTCTGCTCTCCATGTCAAACTCCAAAAAGAGAGAAAGTCTTTGTAAATGTGTTTATCTCTAGGTACGCAGATTCTCTCGGCCTTACCTGCATATACGCACCTAATGTTCACAAAAGCTGCGTACTTGTACGCTCTGTATGTAAAGGGGCAGGTGCGTACCCCTGTAAAGGTCAAAAGGCGCAAGTTTCACTCTAAAAAAGTTACTTGTGGTCATTTCTAGAGGCTTCTAGAAGTATGTTTGACGTGTATGAAGCGCCTCCAGATGGTTCATGTACCCCTACCAAAGAGGAACTTATCCCATCAATAAGGGAGCTATCCCATCCAAAGAGGGGATTATCCCATTGATGGTGGACCTGATTAACTTCCTCTTGAGCACTATAAATACAGGCATTGGGCCAGAAGGAGGGGAGGTTGAAAGCTAAACATTTCTAAGGGTAGATGCTGCTGGAATAAGGACTCCCATTTAGAAGCTTGTGAGGAGAGATTGCCATCTTTACTTGTTCTATTTGGAGGTGGGTGAGCTTTGTCAAAGTAAAGGAGAACTCTTGATGGACCCTGGGAGGGACTTGTACAACACCAAGGCTCAGGTTGTAATTGTTCCTTTTGTTTCCTATTAATGCAAATGAGTCCATTCTTCTCAATAACTTGTTATTTATGAGTTGTTTCATGTACTCCTTGGTCTATGTGTTAAATATGTTTTATTTTATGAGATTATCAAGTGCTATTTAATCGTTTGATTGTCAGTGAATGCAGGTTTCGAAGTGAAGGAGGAGCTCATCCGGATCAGCGAGGCTGGACTGCTACAACAGCGTTGGACTACAGGTAGGATCTAAACACTTGATTTCTTGTATGGTAAATGCATGTTTAGAGAAGGATTGTTCTTGTTTGTCTTGTTTGTCACTAGAGAGTCTTAAGCTCCTAGGGAGGTTGGTTGTGTCCGCACTATCGACTCTTTCCGCCTGACACGATGGAATAATATCGGTCATGATGAGTACCATGCAGGTTCTATTAGACTTCATGGTAAATGAGGTAATCAGTGTCGTGATGGAGCAGAAGTCCAGAGAAACATTTCCGTATCAAGTCCTTATTTTATTTTATTTACAGGACATCTAATTTAGATTACAGAGAGAAGAATGATCTCCATGCTGATGGACTCTGTGGAAATGGCAGACCATTGGAAGACATCATTCAACAAGATATATGATCTTTGTAGTTTACCCAATGATGCAACTCTCTATCCAAATTGAATTGAATCGTTGGAACCAAGAAGATGATCCCTTCCATGTTGATGCTTCAATCGAAATAGCGATTACCAGGCGCTCAACTATTTTTATTCAAAAGTTTACACGTGGGACTGGTAAGTTTGAACTTTCATTTCAAAGATTTGCCCCCAACTGCAAAGTTTGAATTCCTCCGCATGGAGGTGACATTGAATATATGTCAGTATATGTCATGTCATGTCATTAATACATTAGAGAAGGGGAATTCTGAGTAGTGATCCATGCAGGAGCCTCTGCGGTGTAGTCGTCAGAAAATCCTCATGAGTCAATGGCATGTATGAATATATATGGTATTTTTAATAACATGATAGGGC
This sequence comes from Pinus tabuliformis, assembly GCA_031772625.1. Taxonomy (NCBI): domain Eukaryota; kingdom Viridiplantae; phylum Streptophyta; class Pinopsida; order Pinales; family Pinaceae; genus Pinus; species Pinus tabuliformis. Next base: position 63,158,253 of record CM062806.1, read on the forward strand.
CATAAATATGCCAATTGTTGGCTTAGTGCATGGTCTGTTAGGTCCCTATAATATTAGTGATCCCCCCATTACTATTGTCGTTGTATCCCTTATTGTTATTATTGTGCCCCTATTGTCCCCATATTATTATTATTGTGCCCCATAGAATCCCTCTATTGTTATTTGTGTGTCTTTATATTATTATTGTTAGGTCGGCTTGGTTATATTGTGACCCGTAGACTCCTATATATAGAAAAGAGGTTTTGTCATTTGAATCATCTAAGAATTGTTCATTTGTGTAATGTAAAGGAGGTTGCCCCCTCGAAGAGGCTTATTTCTAAGGCATTGATCTATCTTTTCTATCTTTTTGTGAGCTGGTTTCATAAAAATTGGTATTAGAGCTCTGGATTCTAGGGTTTCGCTGCTCCAAATTGGTCATCATGCCATTTTCACTATAACTTTTTTTCTGCGACGTTTCATAAGCTAAAAACAAAACCCATTTCGCCCGAAATTGTTCTGAACTTCGGGTCCAAATTTCATAGCTTTTCTCACTATAGTTGCAGAGATATGATTTGAGGAAGTTGGAGTTTTTGCACTGCCGAATTACATTTCAAACAGGTGACCTGGGGAAAATCGTCATAACTTGTGTTTTGAGAATCAGATTAAAATCACGTAAGAAGTTTTAGAAAGAGGTCGAGCTCTAGTTTTCTGTTTATTAGTTTCAGGTGCTAAGGTCGAAACAGTGACACATGGCACGTCGTACTAATGAACTAGTCTATAATCAGGTCACCATGGGAGACTTGGCATAACTCTTCCTTGGAGAATACAATTTTGATCAGATTGGTGGCATTGGAAATAGGACGCAGAGGGCTACTACAGGTCATGATTTCTGAACTAGGAGATCCAAAATTACAGAGGTAAATCAAATTCAATATCGAGCTCCTACAACTAGAAAAAGGTGTGTATTTTTTAAATTTTTGCATAAGCTTGGTTTGAAAAATTAGTTTGAAGGAATTCAAAGGGCATAGTGAAGCATTATTATTAGTAATTGATGCCCCGAAGAAAGAAAATGGAAACACCTAGTAAGCAACCTGAAAGCTCTAGCATGACTCATAAAGAAGAGGAAGAAATGCAACATGATATATCAATATTACAAAACCAAGTGCAACAAATTTCACTCACACAAAAGGTAACATAAAATAAGATGGATGGTTTAAAGAAGGACATAGAAGCTAAGATGGATGGTTTAAAGAAAGGCGTAGAAGAGAAGATGAATGACTTGGAAGCTAAGATGGATGGTGTGGAAACTAATATGGATGGTGTGGAAGCTAATATGGATGGCATGGACGCTAAGATGGAAGCCAAGATGAATGGCATGGACGATAAGATGGAAGAATTGAAGATAAATTTGAATAAGTTGCTAAAAGAAATAGTCACTAATGGTGAAAGGGTAGCAAAGAATACTCATGATGAGAACAAAATAAATGTTAATCATGATTTCATAGACTCTAATGTTGGATTGAAGACCCACCATGTTCCAAAAATCGATATGAGAAAGTTTGATGGCAAGGATCCTGGAACATGCATACTACAGATGGAGAAATTTTTTGATCTCCATAATGTGAAAAACACACAAAAGGTACGTATTACAACTTTATATTTGGAACCAAATCAGTTTGTATGGTATCGATGGCTTTTCTCTCGTAAACAAATTTTCACTTGGGCAATTTTTATGGAAGAAATGATAGCACATCATGAGGATACAAAAAGAAACACCTTTTTTAGCCAATTGATAAATCTCAAACAAAAGGGTTCCATGATGGAGCACATTGAGGACTTCCAAAAATTGAACATAAGGGCAAAAGATATTCTAGAGGAGCATAGGATTGATGTGTTCATAGGGACTTTAAAGGATAATATCCAACATGAGGTTCGCCTTTGGGAACATGATTCATTGGAAAAGGCAATCAAGTTAGTAATAAAAATGGAAAGCAAAATTATGGCAACTAGGAAGCCTACACTCACAACTATAAATATGGAAGTGTTGCTGCCCCTAGCCTTCCAAAACCTACAAGGTTGACACCACAACAATTGGAAGAAAAAAGAGTAAAAGGGCTTTGTTACAATTGTGATAGCAAATACACTAAAGGTCATAAGTGTGATGAGAAGAAATTATTCTACATAGATTGTGAAGAGGAGGAAGAAAAGGAACAAGAAATGTAAAAAGAAGAGGATATACTCCAGGAACAAACCCTAGATAAATAAGAAATGAATCCGACCATATCTTTTAATGCATGGGCTGGAATTACCACTCCTAAAACTATCAAGATAGAAGGACATATCAAGAAGAAAAAGGTAATAGTGTTGATTGATTTGGGAAGTACCCATAATTTTATTCATTGTAAGATAGCAAAGGAATTGAATTGCTTCCTATATCCAGCACTAGAGTGTCAAGTGATAGTTGCAAGTGGAGGAACCATAAATTGCTCTAGAAAGTGCCATAATATCAAGTTATTCATGGGAGAATATCTATTGAATATCCCAATGCTTTCCATTCCAATGGGTGGTGCTGATGTTGTACTAGGAGTGTAATGGCTATAATCCTTGGGTACAATAGCTTTTGATTTTCAAGAACTTTTCACGAAATTTTCTGCGGAAGGAAAGGAAGTTGAATTAAGGGGTATTGCAGGGAAACCATGAAAGATAATCAGCTCGAACGGTATGACAAAGCTTCTAAAGAAGGAACAACGAGGTGTATTTGCACAATTATGTTCGCTAGAGGTTCCAACGTCAAAACCATCGATTTCTCCAGTTCTCCAAAAAGTCTTGGACAATCATTCCAAGGTATTTGCGACTCCCAAAGGTCTCCCACCTATTCATGATCATGATCATGCTATTCATTTGATTCCAGGAAGTGTTCCTCCAAAAATCAAGTCATACAGATATCCCTATGCTATGGGGTAAAATGCAAGGTGTATGGAGAATGAAAACTACCCTCAAAGGCCTTCCCAGGACCTTTGACAGATTGTAAGATTATCTGCAAAAGCTACCAAGTTATACACATGTTCATCTACAAATATAAATTAACAAAGTATGGAAAGAGGATTACCTTAAGTCTCCTTCTATATTTGTTCTGAGATCGCAATGTAGCCAAGAAGAACTCCCTCAAAGCCAGCTCCAAATCAATTCTTGCACAAAGGAAAGGCAAACACAATCACCGCACACAACCTTGAAAAACAATATATGAATACACAATGAACATCTATTTGCATCAACTAAACTACTCATCTAAACAAGTATCGAATGAACAACTCAATGAACAATGTTATCTATTGGACACCTAATCCTAAATGGGTTAGTGTGGAAGTCGAATGGACAAAAGCAGTCCAAGAGACCTTGGGATCTGAAACCCAAGAGTCACGTATTGTACTATAAATGTATATCTCATGTTAATAAAAAATGTACTCACATGTTTTATCTTTCATATTGTCCTTGCTGTCCATGTGTGTTTAACATGGTATCAGAGCTGGTACGTTCATAACCTTCTCAATATTGTGCAAGCCATTTGTTTTTGTGGCCTGTATAAACCAACGCTTCTATGTCTTAATGAGTTTTTTATGGTCCATCTCTGCAAATTAGTTGGAAGTCGTTGAACTTGTATATGTTTGGAAGTTTTTATGGTATATAAAAATCATTAAGTGGCGTATTGTGTTGAGAGTGGAACCGTATACAGTGCATGTTTCCTGTGCATTAAAAACTGAAACTTGAAGGGGTTGTATTCCTTTATTTGGGCTGGCATGCATTATGTCATAAATGATTAGTTCTGAAATTTCTGATCTGTGTCAGAAGCGTTTCAACGCTGATGCGCTACTGTGTTATAACGCCTCTGTTGATTCCTTTGCCTCCCAACGCTCCTTGTAACTGCTCTCTGCCTTGACAGAAAACATGTCTTTGATTCCTTGCAATGTGCACTGAATGCTATCTCGATTCTGTCTCAAACATTCACATTTGATTTTTCGATCGTCCTTGCTCTCTCCCTTTGAACGTCGGTTTGACCTTCCTGGACATTTAATATCTTGTGCATTTAGGCCGGTATATTGGCTTTGCATTGAACAATTGAGAAGTGTGCGTTGAATGTATGATGCGTTATTTGGCGTTCAACTCGATGTCGTGAATAAAGACCTGTTATGACAGACCATGTCAGAGCTCCACAGCCACACAAGGGAAATTGAAAATGAATGGCCCTTGGGCTTCACCTTCTCTGCATAAAAATCATGAGTATATTTGAAGGTTGCGCGGAGGATACAATTCCTGGAACTCTGCTGAGAATCGTAGTAAACGCTGCCTCTCTGCTTGTCTTCTGTGCATAATTTTCTGCACCCTGGGCTCTCTGCCATAAAAATTTTCTGCGCCCTCTTCTCTGACCGACCTTTTCTCACGCTGCGCTGCTCTGCTATAATATCTTCCTTGCATAATACCTTCTGGACGTTGCCAGAGGCGTTGGAGGAATTGTCAGTTGTAATCGTTGGAGGCAAACATAAGAATCCTAATCCATGTCTTGCTGTGAGTGTCAAAAAATAAAAATAAAAAAAAATCTGAACCCATCTCTGTATTGCAGCCCTGCTGCTCATACCTCGGCTTGGAACGCTGTGATAAGGGTTAGAAATCTCAACTCTTTCGAAAACTTAAACGTCTGAAGTGCGAGTTCCCTAGTCGGCGACAGAATCAGAGCCCTAACGCCACCGCTTGCAGAATGCTCCCTTAATTTCTCGAGCATGGGGACGAGAAAGGCCGCCGTCTTACCAGACCCCGTCCGAGCCATGGCCACGACGTCCAGTCCGGCCATAATAAGGGGCATAGTCTTGCGCTGAATGGGGGTCGGAATTCGATAACCCTTCCGTTTCACTCCTCGAAAAATCGGGGGACTCAGTCCCAGCGACTCGAAGCCTCCCGACTTGGCTTTCTTCTTGAGCTTCTCCTGGAATTTCAGCTGTGTGACAGAGCTCACTTGGAGGCTTTTCATCTGGGCAGATGAAGGATATTTTGGCTGGTTGCAGGCCCATCGTGATAGATGAAAGTAGCATCTAGGATGTTTGGTTTCTCTGCACAAAACATAACTGGTTGTAGTAATAGATATATTGGTATCGGTCATCATTGAAGGTGGTAAAAGTTGCTCTTGATGTGGTATAATTGACGTGGGCTTGTGGGTTCACTATATATATTTTTTATCTTCCAAATTTTCAACATAGTCTGTTTCCTGAATTGTCTAACCCCATGGCAGCAGAACCAGGATAATCAGCAAGAAGGCCCTTGCCTCAGAGGAGGCTGCAGGAGCTGGCATCAGAGAAGGGAAAACTATTCTTGTCTCAGAGCCTGACTCGAATACAAAGAAGGCTTGTTGCTCACAACAAGATTATATAATGCCTGAAAATACGATATTAGAGCCCAATCTCATTTTTGTATTTTGTTGCTGTAAGCTATTATTTGTTTGAGGAGCAATGAACATGACATGTACATATTTATTTAAGGACAGTGAAAATATTTGTTATTTATACGGCAATAGAAGTAACAATTTGCAGAGTCCACCTATATTAAACAATAAAGTTTGAATTTACCATAGCGCATTGAATTTTATGTGGGGCATTGGATATCAAAGTCTCTTTAAATATTTTTGGTGGCATTTATCATATTATATTGAAGACAAAGCGACCGAGAGCTTTTAATATCATTGCCACAGGAGGAATTTGTTTTCTGGTATGTGCGAGTCATCTGTCATATCAGCTGTTGGTGATTAATTGGTAGTCATATAAGTGGTTGGTGAATTTATGCTGTGAAACCCTTGTAAATTGCAATATTGAATTGGTTTATATATACGCATTGGTCATTTTAGTGTGACTCCATATATACTATGCGTTGGTTGTTTTGGGCTATATCTGGCATTTGTATTTTGAAGACAAAGTATTATATGATGCATGAATTAACTACTCAGCATATGCATGTGTCTGAATAGTTCTGGAAGATCATCATTTTCACACCACAGCAAGCAATTTGTAGTTTATGAGATTATGTACAACTCTTTCTCTAGCGATCTGTAATCCCACAATTGCAGCTGCTCCACATGCTATGATCAATAGTTACAAGAATGTATTAGCAGTCGCTATTGAAGTTGACTATTCTTTTCCACTGGCAGAGAAAGTGAAGGAGTATTTGAAAGATCCAATTCAATTTAAAGTTGTTGCTTGTTCAATTTACTTGTTCCTATTGTGCAGTTTGGGCATAAATTTATGTGCAACAAACAAATTTGTTTTTCTCAACAGATTCTAATGAGAAGATTGCTTTAATTGTTGGGGTGATATCAGCATTATATGCACCAGATTGTCTGCTATTTGTTTCAAGCATTGTGATTATTTAGGGTACATTTTCACTCCAAAACAAGTTTCTAGTGGTGCATTTCTGTTGAGAAAAAATGGCTACAATTACTGAAGTATTAGAGTTCATGAAAACTCTTATACAATCCACTGTTGATGACACATTAAAAATCAGCATAGGATCTCTCTCTGAAATTCAGACATGTCTACAAAATGCACAGGAAAAGATCGATTTTTTGCAGCTTGAATCACAGCTACAGCAAGAAGAGCTACATCAAAATAAACATCATTCTGAACCTGTTTCTATTCAGAATGTTGAGACTGCAACCCATCAACAACAAGACAATAATATTACAGTTCATTCAGATTTAGTACCCCATAAAGCAGTAGTTGTCCATGCAGATGCAGAAACTTAGCCTGCACTTCCCAAGCCCATCATCAGACCTTGGGAACAGCTTGTCCACAACAAGCACAGAACTGGTCTTGGATATGACAAGGACTTGTCCTTTCATATTCCAGACTATGCCAAGCCCATTCAATTTCAGAGTGCTGGGTTCATTCATGACAGTTCACCTTCAGCTGATCCAGACTCTTCCCCTCTTCCACAGCAACAACAACAACAACAACAACAACAAAAGATTATAAAATGCCAACATTGTGATCGAGTTGGCCATTTGAAAGATCACTGTTTTGATCTTCATCCATGTAAGCACTGTCATAAAACCAGTCATTCTTCAAACAGATGCTTCAGAAACAAACACCCTGCAAGAACAAAGATTCATCTTGGATGGATCGCTTCTTGGCAATGGGCATCAACAGCCAAGAAGATATTCCAAACACATGTCAGAACTTGTTCCAGAGTATTGAACAGTCTTGCAGTTGAGTTTTCTCCATCTTCTCACCTTGTATCTGACAGGGGGGGAAATGATGGTCATCTACAAGCTTCAAAGTCACATCAAGCGAGCCTGAGCCACAACCTGCCACACCAGTTTCAGAGTTGTATCCAGAGACAAAGATGCCCACGAACATGCCTTCAGTTGGCAATCTGGGACACTTCCTCTAGCAGAAGACTTCAGCTTCTTGCCAGTTTTGGAAGAGTTCTGGGAACAAAATTGAGAACACTTCCTCTAGCAGAAGACACCAGCTTCTAGCCAGCTTTGGAAGAGTTCGAGGAATTGCATTAAGCATTCCAGAGTTGTTTGTCATCCTTAAACCATCACAGGTTGAGACTTCCTTTTCAGGTTGAAGTTTTACCTTTTATGCGGGGTGAGACCTCCCTTTTATGGTTGAAGGTTTCCCTCTTTAAAACAATAGGATCACTTCCTCTAGCAGAAAAAATTCAGTTTCTTGCCAGTTTTGGAAGAGTTCCGGGAACTGCACTAAGCGTTCCAGTGTTGGTGGTCATCCTTAAACCACTGCCCTTTATACCAACATTTCATAGAGCACATTCAGCCTAATGCTGCCATTCATTTTTTGCACATTTTGTATTACAGCTCTCTTCTTGGACTCATACATAACCCTTCAGATTAAGGGGGGGAATGTTGGACACCTAATCCTAAATGGGTTAGTGTGGAATTCGAATGGACAAAAGCAGTCCAAGAGACCTTGGGATCTGAAACCCAAGAGTCACGTATTGTACTATAAATGTATATCTCATGTTAATAAAAAATGTACTCACATGTTTTATCTTTCATATTGTCCTTGCTCTCCATGTGTGTTTAACATTATCGACACTATGGAGTAGGGAACACAATTGCAGTTCTGTATTAATAACAGAAGAGTGATTACAACCATCTGTTGTATAAGTCTTCCTTTGCCCCTTCTACTTCTCTCTCTCTCTTTCTCTCCTCTAGCTTACTTCTTCAGATATGAGTCAATGCTCAACAAATTAGTAGGCTATCCTTTCAAATGATTTGACCCCTTTCACAATGACCCTCTCACTGCTTATGTAGCAATCGAGTTAGGGTTGCCAAGCTCCTCATAGAGTTCACTAGGGCAAAAGAAATGAACTTGCCTTGCTTTTTAGCTCTTTCCCATTTGCCTCCTTTTTCAGATTGGAATTTCTCCAAATAGTTTGATTTTTGGATGTTTCCTTGCTTTTCTTGAGTAAATTTAGAGACAAATATCTAGATATTTGTGAGTCAATTCATTGGTTTGACCCTTGGAACTTCCCTTAGTTTCACTAACGCTGCCCGTGGTGTAACAACTTGAGTTAGTAGGGTCACTAAGGCACCCTTAGGCTTGGTAACAAGCTTTATAAAGCAGGTTTTCAGTGTGCAACCAGCGTTAGTGTGGAGTCAAGGTTTGCAATTGTGGTCTTTGCTTCAGTCAGGATGTCTTTCACCTCTGAGTTGATGAGTAGGTCTTTTTGTTGTATAACAGATGCCCCCTAAAGTATGAGATCAGAGGCAGAGACGATGGCCGAAATAATTTACTAAAACTATAATTTTCTGTCAATATTTAGAGAGAGAGAAGCTTCGGGCAGCAAGGGAAACCTGATACAACACATATATACAAAACTGCTAAAATCATGTCCTAAGTCAGGCATTCCCATGCTTAGTAGCTATGTCAGAGTAATTTCTCCAAAGAGATATAACAATGCTAACCGTAAATAAGCACAATGCGGATCCAATGTCATAATAGAATCATCCTGAAACAACTATCTCCAAAAAACAATATCTGCAACTTGGGAGAGGAAACAAGGCTGAATGATGCAAGCCTCTAACCAAGGTCTTGATATCCGCTTCACTAAACAACATAGATCGATACATGTGAAAATATGTGTTGATGTCGAACATGCACGAAATCATTTGATTACGAGTCAATAAGGGAGATTATTAACAGATGCGAGGAAGGCCACCGATAATGGTGATGGTCTCCAAGATGCACAGTACAAACTAGCGAATTTGAAAGATGTCTTTGTTGTCGAACACCTGTAGAATCGCTTAACTGGGAGCCAATAATGAGAACCCCTGATCAAACAAAAGGTAACCTGCCACTAATGTCTACAAGTACCAAGGCATTGAATGTGCTTCTGGGTTATCTTCCTAGATAGAGTGTTGAAGTCGATAGGAAGAAACACGTTGAAAGGTAGGAAATGATGTGTCCTACATCAATCGACATGAAATGGGACAAGAATGATTTTGTTTTTTGAGGAATCTTTTGAGAATTTGGGTCTACTCAACATACGGCATGATGAAAGGATATGTTTGATCGGTTGATGGAGGAAACAAATAGGTAACCCTTGAACAATAGAAGGCATGACAATGGTTTTAACCAGATAGCACTAGACTCATGAACACTACAGAGTGTTAGGATATAGAGATGCAATTACATCAAGCTACATAGGCTAAAACCTATAGGATGGTAGGGTTCATATTGAGAGGCCATCAAAAGGAAGGTTTATCTGAGGGAGTGACATGTTCAAGGGAATGATTGCTGCCAAACCACACTTTCTAATATAGAATACAGTTGTATTGTCCACTTTCCCCATCTGATTAATTTAATGAGTTCAGATGGGTAAACTCATCAATCTTTTCATGTTTAAAGAGTCTGAAAAGGATCACAAAAATAATGACTCTTTGCCCTATTTGATTAGTTTAATGAGTCCAGACAGGCAAACTCATCGATTTTTTCATGTTTTAAGAGTCTAAAAAGTATCATAAAAAGAACGACTCTATATCTTGTATGTGTAATTTAAAGAGTCCAAACTAGACAACTTAGTGGTCTTTTCATATTTAGAGAGTTTGAAAACATCGTAAAGTGCAACTCCATGGTGGTCCCTTTGTCATAGTTGTTAACCGGGTGTGACAAAAGGTTAATAGTATACCCAGATCAGTTACTTTTTGGTTAATTAATCTATTGAACCCGGATAAAGAGAAACCTATTTTCAATAGAGGTCGACCTCATTTGTTACGAGTACGAGGTGATGGACTAAACTCATTTTTTGTCGTGAATTTTTAATGAATCACGCGATGAAAAACTCAATACCTTCATAAAAAAAATTTAATGAGTCAGATGAAGATAACTTAGGGTAGCTTTTTCAGTTTAGTGAGCGAGGAAAAGAGGGAAAAGAATGGCTCATCCCTTCTTCATAGTTTTAATGAGCTTGAAGGAGGGGAAAAACTTGGGGATTTTTCAATTTAGAAGCGAGAAACGGTCCCAAAAAAGAAAGTGCTCTTGCTACTGTTGTATATTTTTTACGAGCCCGGTAACAAAAACTCAAGATTTTTTAGTTTAACGAGCGAGAAAAGTACCTAAAAGAATGCTCGGGTCATCTTTATCAAGTTTAATGAGCAGAAAGACAAAGCTTGGGATTTTTTTAGTTTAAAGAGTGAGAAAAAAGCACCTAAAAAAATGCTCCTTTGGTCTTTTTCTGTTTAATGAGCTAGAAAAAGATCAAAAAAGAGTTGTTGAGAGCATCGTTGTATGGATTTAACGAGCGCAACAATGAAAACTCGGAGATGTTTCTATTTTTTAAAGAGGAATAAAATATCACCAAAAGTGCTCTATTGGGAATTGCATAAAATTTACACAGCACTTGCCTACTGCAATACTAGGCATAATACTTTTTCAAGTAGAGCCCATTTCAAGGCTCCTTAAGCGGGGCTCCTTCCCAGTGCTACAGTTCGTATGCCCCTGTGGGGAGGACTTTCTTTACGACATAGGGACCTAGCCAAATGGGTTGAAGCATGCATGCCTCCAAGAGGTCATCTTTTGGATGATAGAGAAACACAAGGTCACCCTCTTGGAAAGAACAAAACCTAACCTCTTTTGCAAATTGGGATTGTACCAACTGCTTGTGAGCTTCGAGTGCCAAATCAGCATCTCGACGGGTTTTATCCAGCTATCTAAGGTATAGTAAGCGTTCTTCTTCGGCAGTAGGGCGGGGCATGGTTTCAACGGCTATTTCCAGGGAAGTCATCTGACACTCAATAGGTTTTTCATCGTCATAAAGCTGGATCTCATGCATGACAATAGACAGACTAATGTCGAGTATTTCCTCGTGAGACCCATGGAATACATCGTGGGATTCCTTATGTGGAGCTCGCAATTTCCTCAGGATTGCTCTGCTCACATCTGGATGTTTTCCACGATGCCTGTCTTGACTGCAATATTGATGGGCAGTGATTTGGAAGTGTCACCCATGTTTCCTTCCACATCCAAAGTTTGGATGATCGCATAGGGTGAGGAAACAATTTCTGGTATGTCAAGGGATATGATTTGAAGAGACGGCATGTCTAAATCAAATATCGGGACATGATGGTGCCAATCCTCCTAATGTTTCTCTCGAAAACTCATGATTTCTCAAATGGCTTCATATGTAGGTAGGAGTTGATTGAATGGATCTAAAGGAGGAGCGGTTATGGGAAGGGCGATGGTACCATCGGCAGTAACCAACATGACTGGAGATGTGGATGCAGATTGAATGGCTTAGTAGGCCGATTCAGCTGGTGACAGCGGCGTCTGGTCTCCGAATGTGTCAAGGTCTAAAGGAGACAATAGGATCCATGGATCAGTCAGTTCATGAGGAATAGATGGAAGCATGTTGACCGATTGTGAAACCTTGGGCGGCTAAAGAGGAAAACAACCCATGAGGGAAGTGTTATGCTCCTATACCAATAGGTGTCATATTTCATGATTGACTGATGAAATGCCAAATATGTTCATCCTTTTCATGCTGCAAAGGTTCCATATTTTGAAAAAACCAAAAAATTAAAAAATGAAAAGAGGGTATGCCCTAAAAGAAATATCAAAGGGCAAAAAGAAGGAAATGGTCAAGAAAAAATAAAAGAAATGAACCCCAACTAGATAAGACCAAGAAAGTGTGCAAGTCCAAATGCCGCTGTTGTTCTATGTTCTGTGAATAAGAGTTTCAGGTGCAATTTGTTAGAATCTATACCGAAACTGATGAATAGTCAAAAATCTTAATCTTGGCTAGTTCATGTTTTAATTTCTTGTCTTAGAGATAGAGAATGAGGTCTGTCCAAACTGTTCAATCTTGGTAGACAAGTAGATAGATAGAGAAGCAAAGGAGCTCAACTTTTTAATATGAGCCCTTGGAAGAAATAAGGGTAGACTTAGATAGGATGACAGTTAAAAGAAAAAGAAGAGACCAAGGGTTTGCTAGTTTAAATGCACCCAAAGAAAAGGAAGAAAAATTGCTAGGGGCAGTAGGCTGGGTAGGTAGTTTTGGTGTTGCAGAAACAGATCTAAGAGTAACTTTGTCTTTCAAAGGAGATGCATCTTATTTCTATCATAGATACTATGGAAACTATGTGGTGACAAATTAAATGATGCATGTCTAACTTCCCCTCACTCTTCTCCCACAATCACTCACTAATTCCCCCCAAGGATATTGAGATCTGCTCAACATTCTTAAATGACTCCATTTCATGAAAAGATTTAAGTAAAACGACATTTCACTTGAAACGCAAAGCCACATTTCTTGTGTAAAATCCTTCTCCTTTCGACTCTCCCTATAGCCTAAGTTTTTACTCTACAACTTAGTGCTCATTGGCATATCATTTCAAAAAAAAATTCATATTAACATATTAACTGTATTAGATAATTCCCTATGGTTATTCCCCCTGCTCGTATTATATAAGCATATGAAAACCCCAAAAAATCTAATATCCCGCCTCGGATAACTATAGCATATATCTTGGTTTACAAAGGGAATTAATGGTTCATTCGGAACCATATAAATAACCCTCCCCGCGTAAATATTGAAAAATTAATTAACATTTGGTTAATTAATAAAGTTTAAACCCTCGGAAACCAATTAACACCGCTCCTATATGTGTTAGCCAATGTTTATTACCCGGCTCCCCACGCCATAATCTGCTGCCAACTCCATCAACCATTGAACGTCAGATCCGGGCTTTCCCATTGGACGACCCACAGCAATATCGGAACCCCTCCGATGCCTGAAGATTAGCATCCGGGGAATGGGCAGTATTGCCGCCGTACAGAAAACACGTGGTGCTCGCCCGATGTAATCGCTGCCCCTCCTCCTATACCACCCTAGCCAACCAAGCGGTGCGGGATAATACCACTTACCGCCCCGCTGACCCCCTCACCACGTCATCCACCACATCACCTCTGTACTCCACATCACGACAAAATCCCACGTCATGTTGACGTCATTAGAAAAAAGCGCCAAAAACCCGCAAAGCCAAATTTTTGTAAAAAAATCCATGAAAGTGTCATTTTCATGCATTTCTATTGGTTGCTTTCACGAGACCAGTGCATGCAAATTACGACGAAGCTGCTACCAGAGCTCTAGTCTGCCACTCGACCAGCATACTCCAGCATTCCACTCTGCAATTCGTCGTCTAAACCTGCAAATTACTCCTATGCGCATCCAAAAAACACAGGTATTTACCCGTTTCACCTCCCGAACCAGTGTTTTAATGTTTTCCACTGAAAATTATACCCAAAGAGCCGAATTTCAGACTGAATTCCGTCTATAGCTTTCATACAAGTACACCAAGACTGCTCTGTCACCCTTTCTTAACAAAAAAAACCTGCAAATTTCGTTTCTCTCCATAGATTTCACCCAGTGAGCTAAATTCAAATCGACTTTGGTCTGCAATTCCCGGAGAAAAACCCTAGAACTGTTGTTATGCCTATTTTTGCCACAAAAACCCAAATTCCAATTTGAAAATCACATAAAATTGAGCAATGGAAGCCCCTGTGGCCCTCAATGTTGCTCCCCTCAATGCACCACACAAGGAATTGGAGTGGTTACCCCTGGCTGACAGGGATTTCCAGATTAAAGATTTAATTGGTCACAAGCCTCACCTCCAAGATTTTTGTGAAATCAGGAATGCTTACCGTAGCAATAATGATGTCTATAGAATATGGGAATCCAATATGCCCATGTACTACCTCCCCTTAGTAAATGTGTTCCCTGATATTATCCATTTATGTTGTGCCAATTATGACCCCACCCAAAGAGCATTGATGGCTCCATCTGGGACTGTCCTATTTTTTATTACCCCTGAATCTATAAATGAAATGATACACTTCAAGCCCACTCAGCCTCTGCCTCCTCTTTCCATGGGATTCTTGCTTGACCAAGGTGCCAAATTTCCAAATTCAGAGATAACCAGAATAGCTCAATTGTTCATGAAGCCAAATTGCCAACCCTAGCAACCTCCTCCTTATCTAGACTCTTGGTTTACTGAAGCAGGAAAATTCCTTCTTGACATGATAGCCTACATCTTGGGATTCAAAACTAGTGAATTTGTTGACGAGACCTCTTTGGTTCTCTTATCAATATTTACTCCAGGACAGCCACCTGTTGTCAAATATGATTGTGCCACCTTTATAGCTGATAAGATGCATGAGCAATTCATAAGCCTGGACAGGGAAGGAGTTTTCAAATATACATCATACATATATCATCTGTTTCTTTACTATCAAATCGATAGCTTTCAATTTCCTATCAGAAAATTGGATTTTAAAGGAGAGCGAAGGTCTGTAATTTTCTGGGCCTCAGTCTTCCACTATATTCATGACTCCCCTTATACATATTGTGAATTCATTGACTTGTTTATACACCCATTCTCCTCTCCGCTGATGAGAACTTCTCCTGCTATACTGTCTGGTGAAATGCAGAAGATTATGCAGCTCTCTAAAAGCTATGGAATAGGTGATTGGTACTTTTACCAGAATCACATAGAACTCAGATTTTATGGGTGTGAGCTATGCCCTTTCAAATTGCCCAAGTATGTACCTATGAGGCTATTTGCCCTAGAGTATTTCAGACAGATGATCAGTACAGATTTGACACACTTTTGCAATGCCAAGAAAAAGGCTCAGCTGAAGATTAAAAATCAACTAGGCCCCTTTATTGTCCATAAGAGGGAAGCATAGGAGGAAGCTGAGGAAATTTTAGGGCACCAACTTAAGATGAAACAATGTTTCTATTGGGCACCATATGAGCCCAATCATTTCATAAGTTATAGAAAAATGAAAAACAAGCTATCAGCATACGTTCATCACAAGATCCCTGAAATTCAACAGTATGCTAATCAACAAGAATGGATAGAAGGCACATTAGTTGAAGAAATTACTAAGGAAGAGAAATTGGAAAAAGACATGAAAGATCTCGAAAGAACACTTGACCTGGACTCTTTTGGACATGTATTTTTCAAACTGCCTCAGCAAACCGAAGGGGGAACATCATCGGCTGGAACTTCACAGCAACCTGCCCAAGAAAGAACTACACCAGCTGCAGCAACTTCAAAGGGCAAGGAGGTAATAGATTCAAAGCAGAACACCATGGCAGACCAACCAACTACATCAAAGGAACAAAGCCAAGCTCAAGTTCCTCCAGTGCAAACTAAGGTACCAGAAGTCCCTGCACTACAAACTCCTCTGAATGAAGAAAGAGGCAAGAAAAGGGACAAAAAAGAAGACACACCAATTGGTGGTCTTGGAGAGCAAACAAGAGAGAAAAGACATAGATTAAACCCTTGGTCAGAGGAGGAACTCATTGAGGAAACCACTGACAGTATGAGGGGAGAAAGAATGGCCAGCCAAGATATATTCCCGGTCATAGAAACATCGGCCAGTTCACACAGGCAGGAGATGGAGAGACAGCATAGTGTGGAATTTTCATCCACCAGGCAACAAACCAAGCAAGGTTCTGACATCAAGAAAAGCTTCACTGAAATAAAGGCAAAGAATGATCCAATAAGAATTCAGTTGTATAATCACTTGCTGAGAGTGGCCCCCACAAATCAACAAAGATTAATGTCAGCATATGACATTCAATAAAGGAAAATGACTCTAAGTCACTTTAAGCCCAAAATGCAACAGCCACAGTCAGCTGCTGATTACATCAGGACCAATCTGGAAGTTTTCTCCAAAGACATCCATTCAATGGACCAGATTGAGTTGCACAAGAAAACGGGAGAAATGGTTTACTCCACATTGGCAGACAAAGCACTATTGGCTCATAAATTGCAGAATTCATTGAATAACACATCTGCCCAATTGGATTTAGAAAAAGCTTCCTCTCTAGCCAAGGTTAATAGGATCAAATCCTTGGAAGAGATTATCATTGAAATGGGAAATGATCCCAAGGATGCCAGGGGCATAAAAGCACTGATAAAAAAAGAAGGAAGAACACATTGCAGCTCTCAAGAAGCAACTCAAGCTACCGATTACCATGCATGCCCAAACTACAGAGATTGTTGAGCAGAAATCACAGGAAGATATGATGGACCTGCTAATGAAGATGAATGAGAGATTAACATAAACAGAGCAAGCATTAGAGAAGGCACTACAAGACAAGCAGGGAGAGTTGACCTCCCAGCCACCTGAAGTAGCTCCAACAATCACAACTGATCCTTCTACAATCACAACATCAGTGCCTCCCACAGTCCTGGTTTCAGCAGTAGCAGAGATCACCATAGGTGCTTCAGCAACAACACCAAGCAGCAGTACAGCCATGACCATAGAACAATTAATAAAAGCCATGGAGGAGTTAAAACTCCAAGTGTCAGAGCTAAAAGAGGCCAAAGAAAAATTGGCTAAACTAGAAGTGAGTTATGATAAATCCAAGATGACTGTGGAAGAAAAGACAAGAGAGTTCAAGACATTGGAAAGCAAAGTAAGATCCTTAGAAAAGGATCTCTCTCTGCATAAACCCCTGGCTGAAATCAGAACAATTTTGTGGAAAAGAATTGGCCAATCCCTTACGGATGTTTGGAAATCAATACAGGTAATTCATGAGCAGATTGATTTGATAACAACAGCTCAAGTGGAAATCGAAAAGGCCAGGGATTTACTGGGATATATGCCTGAACAGGCCAACAGGCTAATACATTTTTTGAACACCCACACCAGTGAAGAACTAGCAGCACTAGATACCAAAGACGGGACAGGCACCATTCTAACAGTCAAAAGAGTCCTGACCATGAAGGCCTTCATACAAAATCTGGAGAGGAAGTGCTAGGACATGCAAGTGGAGATAAATTCCTCCACAGAGGTTCATTGCTTTGCAGGAAAAGGGTCTGCCCAGTCTGCTAACCAATGACTACAGACTATTAAAACAGGCTAATTATGCTATCATGTTAAATTCATATGTGGCTGATCAAATTAGTGCATCCTCTAGTATTTCAGCAAAGAATACACTCCCATCCGGGCAAAGTATCTATGACAGTTCGGAAAATTTGTTTTATATTGAGCATGAAGTGAAGCATCTTTTCACTATCCAGCCCAATTTCTTCAGATACATGGATGCAGATGAAACTTTAAGGAAAATTAAAAGACATCAGTTACCAGGAGACGAATGGTGGCAAAGCATGTTAGAGATTCTATAAACATCTCTTTGATTTCTTTTTATAGCTTCACAAAATTAAAAAGTTTGTATCACATGCCATCAAGCGGAAAACATGGAGGGACGAGAATCACGCGAAGCAACAGTGTATTGGAGCAGAATCAAATATGGCCGAGAACACCAGG
Source organism: Pinus tabuliformis (assembly GCA_031772625.1). Lineage (NCBI taxonomy): Eukaryota > Viridiplantae > Streptophyta > Pinopsida > Pinales > Pinaceae > Pinus > Pinus tabuliformis. The sequence goes on from CM062806.1 coordinate 63,176,081, forward strand.
GCAGTAACACGAAATATTAACATATGACAGTTAGCAGCCGACTCACTAAGCTTAAAAGTCAACATATCTGACGAACTGAAGCAGCCAGCACAACAGCAATTACTTCTTCATTTATTTCTCCATGTTTCCAAGATCATTTATTTCCCCTTTTGAGTTGGTAGAATGAGTTATTGTTAGATATTATCTCATTCAGATATTTTGTAACAGTCTCTGTATAAATACCTCCCCAAGAGCAGTATTTGGGGTTGGTGATACATTTCTGAAGCTGCGCTGTAACTCTGAAAATATTTTGAATACAAAAGCTGTAGGGATTCATTGTTGCTGGACTGTCTGGATGTGGAATTGATGGCAGAGGACCATGTTACAGAATTCTTGAATCATTTCATGGATCAATAAGTCTTTCTAACTTATGTTTTACAGTTTCTGTGTTTTATATATCATATATGTTTCATAATCTAAATAACAGGGAAAAAGAATAACTCAGAACTTGCTTGACTGCACTCTGTGTTCAATCTCTGTTATTATTAATGTTTTCTTCAGAATTAGCATAAACAGGAATTCTTAATTGCTCCCGTTTCCCCTGGTTCTTACATCTTGAATATAGCTAAGGAATTCTTAACTGCTCCCTAGCAATAATCTTCCACTTTCCCTCTGTCAACATGATGAAGGATTCTTAATTTCCCTTCACCCACTGACTCCACCCCACCTGATTCCAGCTTATGAATTGTTCCATGATCGATTACCCTGCTCTGTAGTACCTCCTTCTGTCAAAGAAACCATATCCAGCAGTTTATCCTCATAGACTCCATTAGCCCAATGGACTGAACTTCTCAGATTTACACCCCTGTTCTATTGAAAATCACCATCCAAAAATCAAACAAACCCTTGTACTTCATAACTAGCCTAACATACTTTAAAAACAAAGCTAAATTTTAAAGAGAGAGCCCTCTCTGGATGCAGATTGGCTAGAATCTGTGTTCAAAAGATTGGTCTGTGGTTACCTCGGCCGTATTCCCTTTTCCACAACTTTTGGGGAACAACCTGAGTGATAACATCATTGGCGACTCCACTGGGGACCTGAATGATTGTTTGTTACTGCTGTCTATTTTCTAAAGCTACAGATGGAGCCTGAAGTTAGCCAGGTAGCCTTTGAAACTGTTTTTGCTATGCAATTACAGGAGTAAATAAAAGCTGCTTCAGTCTATCTCCAGCCTAGTTTTAGGCTTTGAACAGTTGTCTCAAAGACTTGATCAGTTTCCTTTTTTCAATATATCTTTAGGAAAATTCAAGATTCTCATTAAAACTTCCTAGAAACATATTGTTAAAAGTTGTATTCTTCAAATATTTCAAGAAAAAAACCAAAAATGTAGTTAGAATTTGGCTCCAAAGAAGAAGATCTGTTATACCAGATCAAATCCGGATCCAAATCCTCCACTTATCTTTGAAAATCCTAATTTGATCCCTAAGAACCTTAGAAGCCAAGATAATCAAGAAAATTCTGCTGATTTAAACCTTAACACACCTCAACAGAACCCTATCCAAACTGAGCTTACTACTGGAAAATCACAAGTCCTTTCTTCCATTACTGCTGCTTCTCCTAGTTCACCATTAGCAGTTCAAACCATCTTTTTCACTCCCCCATCCACTGCACAAATTTCAACTGTTACCCCTTTTCTTCAAGCTGTTACACTTATCTCTGCAAACATGGCAAATCAATATGCTCCCCTGCAATTACCTGCAAATCCAAGTGCTATGCCTCAAGATTATCAAAGCAAAGCTACCTATTTTGATGGTACTGGCACCTATACTGCTCAAAAACATACCAAGAAAATGACAGACTATTTTGAGAATTATGAGATTGAAGATAATGATATGAGAATGAAGATCTTTGTCCAAAGTTTAACTGGTGCTGTGAGGACCTAGTTTAGGGCACTCCCTGCAAATACCATTGCTGATCCAGAAGCCCTTTATCAAAATTTCTTGAACAGATGGGAAAAGAAGAAGGACCCATTACACATCCTATCAGAATATGAAAGCTTGAAAAGAGGCCCACAAGAAACTGTTCAAGATTACTGTGCCAGATTTAATAATGTGTACAATTCTATTCCTCAGAATCTTAGACCTCCACCAGACTTGGACTTGATCAAATTCCCTGATGGATTTGATTCTGACATGGCTTACCAGCTCGGGGAGAGAGCTCCTCCAAGCTTAGAAGACATGCAAAGTATAGCTGTGAGTGTAGAGGCAAATCTAATTCCTAAACGAGCTCGGGCTAGAGCTGAAAGGAGAACTCCTTTCAAAGAAGAACCTTCTGAATTTGAGAAAAAATTAGATGAAATCATTAAAGGAATGGATAGACTGGGTGATAGAGTGGAAATAATTGAGAGGAAATCCTCTTGGGATGGACAACCAAGTAACACCGGAAGAAATCCAGACTTCAGGAAAAATCAGAATCCTAATACTGGAAAGGCTGGTCCTGACCAAAACATTAGACCTCCATTCCAGGAAATATATGCTGAAGCTTCAACTTCTAGTTAGCCAACAGAGGACACTCAAATAAACTTAATGGGTCTAAACAGTGAACAACGAATCTTTTTGACCCAGGATGATCAAAAAGCTCACACCTTTAATCAATTTCAAACCAAATCGGGGGAATCATTTGATTTTAGAGAGGGATATGATGCAGCTGTCTACGAGGTCCACAAGCAATATAAGCTGAGAAGCAGAACGATAGATGTTCCTGAGCCCAACAAGTAGAAAGATGCCAAGCAGCCTAGAAAAGCAAAGGTTAATACCCCCCCTATACAACTCCCTGTTAGGACAAAATTCAACCTAAAAGAACCAACGGTTGAGGACATATTAGATAGCCCACCATCAAACAGTCAGCCTTCCACTTCCTTTCCTCCCAAAGAAAATGCAAAAGAACCTCCTAAAATTGATTTTGAGGCAGATTCAACTCATAACAGCACTCCTGATAAAGAAAAAAGCATCGAAAACACAACAGAAAAAGAAAACCTTGCTGCCCAAAATGCAAAAGTTCAGATAGAAAAACCTTTTAACCTTGAAACCGAAATAGGAAAATTGAAGATAGCCATTCCGCTGTCCGAATTGGCTAAACATGATGTCTATAGACAACAAATCAGCAGATCACTACAAATTTCAGAACACAAAGATGCAATAAATGTCCTAGATGACCAACCAGAATTAACTTTTGGCCCTGAAGTAAATGGCAAATCAGTAGATGGAGGTGTTCCTCCTTTTTATGTGAGTTTGAATATTCATGACAAAGTACTTCACAATGCAATGTTTGATTCTGGAGCTTCCCATAATTTAATGCCCAAATCAGTAATGGAAAAATTGGACCTAGATATCACCATGCCATACAAAGACTTGTTCTCCTTTGACTCTAGCCAGGTCAGATGTCTAGGGTTAATCAAATATTTATGTGTATCTCTAGTCCAATACCCTACCAAGACAATTTTAATGGATGTAGTGGTAGCTGATATCCCACCAAAATATGGAATGCTTTTATCCGGATCTTAGGGTGCAAAGCTCCAGGGGTCTTTACAGTTGGACATTTCCTATGCCACCATCTCAGTCTTTGGCTAGCCAAAGAGATTATATAGGGAAACTTTGATGAAATATGTGGTAAGCACCCAGGCAAAACCCTAGAATTTTCTCATCTATTCCATCCATTCTGATATGGACTCTTTCATCCTATATAACGATGAAATTTCCCCCCCAACTAATGACAAGGTTTTAATATCAGCACAAGGAAAAAGCATAAATTAAGAATCTATTGCTCAAACTCTAGAAATTGCTGAAATAATTGATATAACGGACACACAAGGGAAACCACATCAAACTGAAAATACAAATTTGTCTACAAAGCAAATCATTGAGGCCCCTAATACTGACTACAAACATGAAACCCTATGGTATTTAGAATTTGATGGATCTGTCAATAAACTAGGAGCAGGGGCGGGGATTTGGATACATAATATGGAAAATGACCATGCTGAAGGACATGCATACAGGCTGAATTTTAAGTGCACAAACAACATGGCTGAATATGAAGCCCTCCTGCTAGGACTCAAATTGACCAAAAGTCTAGGGGTAGTTAGGATATCAATTTTGGGAGACTCTGATTTGGTTATTCAACAAATGAAAGGAACCTTCCTCACAAATGATTTCAGGTTAAGAGCTTATAGAGGGGCAACAGTTGAAATACTCAATACCTTTCTAGAATCATAGCTTGCCAAAATTCCAAGGAAAAAAAAATTGCATGCTCACAGTTTAGCAACATTTGCCAGCACTTGTAAACTGCCATTTCAGCCTAATCATCATTTTACAGCAGAGATTAAACACAGGTCAACCGTAACTAACAATGTTAAAAATTGGCAAGTGTTTGACAATGACACTCAGATTAATAATTTCCTGACTTTAAAAGAAGAATTTTCCAGCACAAATATAGACACAAGCAACATTTGTGAAGATGATCAAATAGACAAAATTGAAACTCACATTTCAGTTGAAACTGTAAATCAAATTTACATCCAACAAAATTTACCAGTAAAGAATTACAAGAGCTGAAAGAAATAGACTTTGATGAAACTATTGAAGGAGAGTCTGAAGTGATTGATTTAAAGGACAATTTTTTACCCACAGGCTTGACTCCTTTGGAAGACATTTTTTATTCAAATGACATCCCAAGGAAGCCCAAAATGCAGCCTTTAAACGCAGAAATTGAGGAATGTAACATAGGAACTCAGCAAAATCAAAAACCTTTCAAGCAAAAGCTTAGAAGGGTCAATCCTGTACTCCTTCCTCTCATTGAAAAAGAAGTCAAAAGAATGTATGAAGCTGGGATAATTGCACCCATTAGATTTTCAGAATGGATCTCAAATCTAGTGCCCACTAGGAAGAAAACGGGAGAAATAAGACTGTGTGTTGTTTCGAGAAATTTGAACAAAGTCTCTTTGAAAGACCACTACCCCTTACCTAAAATGGACCATATTTTACAAAGGGTAGTGGGAACCTCTAGAATTTCACTGCTAGATGGATTCTCAGGTTTTAACCAAATTTTAGTTCACCCTGATGACCAAGATAAGACAACTTTTACAACACCTTGGGGAACTTTCAAATATGTAAAGATGCCATTCAGACTGAAAAACGCAGGGGCAACTTTTCAGCGGGCCATGGATATAGCCTTTGCAAAAGGGATTCATGATTTTCTGGTCATATATCTAGATGACCTTACTGCATTTTCCAAGTCAGATTAGCAGCATTTAGAACATTTAAGCAAGTGTTTTTAATCTGCAGAAAGTATGGTATATCACTAAACCCAAAGAAGTCATTATTTGGCCTAGAAGAGGGCAAACTGTTAGGTCACATAATCTCAAAAGAAGGCATTAGAATAGATCCGGACAGAATACAAGCCATTCTGCAAGTTCCTCACCCTAGAAATATCAAAGAACTTCAAGCTTTCCTAGGGAAAATTAATTTTCTAAGAAGATTCATACCCAACTTGGCTGAACTGATAAGATTGTTGAATAATATGCTAAAAAAGGATTCCAAGGCAAAATGGAAAATAGAAGCTAAACAAGCATTTGAAGAAATCAAAATAGCTTTAACTAAAACACCAGTCCTTACAAGCCCGAAATTTGACAAAGACTTTATAATCTTTTCCTTTGCATTAGAATATACTATTGCTACTGTCCTATTACAGAAAGATGACCAAGGGTGTGAAAAACCCATAGCTTTTTTCAGCAAAGCGCTTAGAGATGCACCACTTAAGTATCAAATCATGGATAAACAGGCTTATGCCCTGGTAAAAGCTATTAAGGACTTCAGAGTTTATATCTTATACTCTCATATAATAGCTTATGTTCCAAATACTATTGTCAAGGATATTCTAACTCAAGAAGGAATTGAGGGCAAAAGAGGCAAGTGGATAGCTAACATTCTGGAATATGACATAGAAATTAAACCAACAAAGCTGATAAAAGGACAAGGACTAGCTAAACTTATGACTGAAACCAATTTTCAGACCCTTGATATCAATGAACTGGATAATGAACATGAGATGGCGACTCCACAGATCAATCAAGCCTTTTTACAATCACCTTGGTATGCTGATATAATTTATGTGTTGTTAAACCTGCAGGCTCCTCCAGGGTTATCCAAAACTAAAAAGAGATTTCTGAAAATGAAAGCTTCAAAATGTTGTGTTTTAGATAATGTTTTATTTTGGAAAAATCATGAAGGCATCTTACTGAATTTCTTAATGCAGGATGAAACTAACAAAGTGCTGAAAGAATTTCATGCAGGGGATTGTGGTGGACATTTGTATTGGAAATCAACTGCTGATAAAATCCTAAGGGCTGGATTTTATTGGCCCAACCTATTTACTGATGTGAAAAAATTTGTAACTTCTTGCCATAAGTGTCAAATCTTTGAAGGCAAGAGGAAACTCCTGCCTCTACCTCTTAAACCCATATCCACTGAAAGACCATTTCAACAATGGGGTTTAGACTTCATTGGGGAAATCCACCCTCCATCCTCTGGCCAGCACAAGTGGATCCTTACTGCCACTGATTACTTCACCAAGTGGATAGAGGCCATTCCTTGTAAACAAGCCAATGACTCAGTCATCATGCAATTCCTAGAAACCAATATCATGTCCAGATTTGGCTGCCCTGAAAAGATTATAACAGATAATGATGCTGCCTTCAAATCCAAGAGAATGATCAATTTCTGTCACAAGTACCACATTACCTTAGGCCATTCCACGGCCTATTACCCTCAAGGTAATGGTTTAGCTGAATCATCCAATAAAAGCCTGATCAACATCATTAAGAAAGTATTGGAGGAAAACAAGAAAAACTGGCATAAAAAGCTTATCAATGAACTATGGGCAGACAGATTGACCACAAAGAGATCCATTGGAACAAGCCCCTATGAATTGATTTATGGCATGGAGGTTGTATTCCCCTCATCTTTGGGAGTCCTTGTGATAAAATTTCTGTAAGAAGTGCAGGCAGAACCCAATGACATTCAGAGAAGAATCAATCAAACTATTCATTTGCAGCAGACTAGAGAAGAGGTGTATCAAAGATCTCAGGTTCTACAAGAAAAACTTAAGAAGATATTTGACAAGAGGATTAAGGCAGAGGATTTTTTCATAGGAGACAAGGTACTAAAATGGGATTCCAAAAGGGAAGATAAAAGAAAGCATGGGAAGTTTGACTTCCTATGGAAGGGACCTTTTACTATTCAGGCTGCACAAGGAAACAACACCTACTTTTTGAAAAGCCTGGATGGCACGGAAGCAAAGGATGGGCAAATCAATGGTCAGATGCTGAAGCATTATTTTGATCCAGTTGGTTGAGATGTCAGGACTCTAACTTGTACATAAGAGTGTTTACTTTCTGCAGTTTATTACAACAATAAGATAGGAAGGAATATGTAGGAAATCGTGAGCAACAATCACGGAACTGTGCTACCTTTTTTGTGTTGTCTTCTTAGTTTATCAGAAGAATTGAAGAAGAAGACATGGAAGCTGAAGATATCAGAATAAACAGTCAGACAAACTATCCAAAACAGAGTTGCAATTGTTTGGATGAGCTCATGAGAAATGTATATATGTTGTAGAGGTACAATTTGTTTGCAGCAAAGGAAAAATTTCAGAATACAGCAAGAATTGTACATAAGGCCATCTGACCTGCTGTTCTTGACTTTTCACCAGGAAAAGCCATCCCCAAGTGGAGCCAGTGTTATGCTCCTATACCAATAGGTGTCATATTTCATGATTGAATCATGAAATGCCAAATATGTTCATCCTTTCCATGCTGCAAAGGTTCCATATTTTGAAAAAACCAAAAAATTAAAAAATGAAAAGAGGGTATGCCCTAAAAGAAAGATCAAAGGGCAAAAAGAAGGAAATGGTCAAGAAAAAATAAAAGAAATGAAACCCAACTAGATAAGACCAAGAAAGTGTGCAAGTCCAAATGCCATTGTTGTTCTATGTTCTGTGAATAAGAGTTTCAGGTGCAATTTGTTAGAATCCATACCGAAACTGATGAATAGTCAAAAAGCTTAATCTTGGCTAGTTCATGTTTTAATTTCTTGTTTTAGAGATAGAGAATGAGGTCTGTCCAAACTGTTCAATCTTGGTAGACAAGTAGATAGATAGAGAAGCAAAGGAGCTCAACTGTTTAATCTAAGCCCTTGGAAGAAATAAGGGTAGACTTAGATAGGATGACAGTTAAAAGAAAAAGAAGAGACCAAGGGTTTTCTAGTTTAAATGCACCCAAAGAAAAGGAAGAAAAATTGCTAGGGGCAGTAGGCTGGGTAGGCAATTTTGATGTTGCAGAAACAGATCTAAGAGTAACTTTGTCTTTCAAAGGAGGTTCATCTTATTTCTATCATAGATACTATGGCAACTATGTGGTGACAAATTAAATGATGCATGTCTAACTTCCCCTCACTCTTCTCCCACAACCACTCACTAATTCCCCCCAAGGATATTGAGATCTGCTCAACATTCTTAAATCACTCCATTTCATGAAAAGATTTAATTAAAATGACATTTCACATGAAACACAAAGCCACATTTCTTGTGTAAAATCCTTCTCCTTTCGACTCTCCCTATAGCCTAAGTTTTTACTCTACAACTTAGTGCTCATTGGCATATCATTTCAAAAAAAAATTCATATTAACATATTAACTGTATTAGATAATTCCCTATGGTTATTCCCCATGCCCATATTATATAAACATATAAAAACCCCAAAAAATCTAATATCCCACCCCGGCTAACTATAGCATATATCTTGGTTTACAAAGGGAATTAATGGTTCATTCGGAACCATATAAATAACCCTCCCTGCGCAAATATTGAAAAATTAATTAATGTTTGGTTAATTAATAAAGTTTAAATGCTCGGCAACCAATTAACACCACTCCGATATGTGTTAGCCAATGTTTATTACCCGGCTCTCTGCACCATAATCCGCCGCCAACTCCGTCAACCGTCAATCGTCAGATCCGGGCTTTCCCATCGAACGACCCACAGCAATATCGGAACCCCTCCGATGCCCAAAGATTAGCATTCGAGGAATGGGCGATATTTTTGTCGTACAGAAAACATGTGGCGCCCGCCCGGTGTAATCGCTGCCCCTCCTCCTATACCACCCTAGCCAATAAAGCAGTGCGGGATAATACAACTTACCGCCCCGCTGACCCCCTCGCCACGTCATCCGCCACGTCACCTCCGTACTCCACGTTGTGACAAAATCCCACGTCATGCTGATGTCATCAGAAAAAAGCGCCAAAAACCCACAAAGCCAAATGTTTGTCAAAAATCCGTGAAAGTGTCATTTTCATGCATTTCTATTGGTTGCTTTCACGAGACCAGTGCATGCAAATTATGACGAAGCTACTACTAGAGCTCCAGTCCACCACCCGACCAGCATACTTCGTCATTCCACTCTGCAATTCGTCGTCCAAACCTGCAAATTACTCCTGTGCACGTCCAAAAAACACAGGTATTTACCCGTTTTACCTCTCGAACCGGTGTTTTAAAGTTTTCTACTAAAAATTATACCCAAAGAGTCAAATTTCAGACTGAATTCTGTCTATAGATTTCATACAAGTATGCCAAGACTTCTCTGTCACCCATTTCTACCAAAAAAAACCTGCAATTTCGTTTCTCTCCATAGATTTCACCCAGTGAGCTAAATTCAAATCAACTTTGGTCTGCAATTCCCAGAGAAAAACCCCAGAACTGTTGCTTTGCCTATTTTTGCCACAAAAACCCAAATTCCAATTTGAAAATCACAGAAAATTGAGCAATAGGAGCCCCTGTGGCCCTCAATGTTGCTCCCCTCAATGCACCACACAAGGAATTGGAGTGGTTACCCCTGGCTGACAGGGATTTCCAGATTAAAGATTTAATTGGTCACAAGCCTCACCTCCAAGCTTTTTGTGAAATCAGGAATGCTTACTGCAACAATAATGATTTCTATAGAATATGGGAATCCAATATGCCCATGTACTACCTCCCCTTAGTAAATGTGTTCCCTGATATTATCCATTTATGCTGTGCCAATTATGACCCCACCCAAAGAGCAGTTATGGATCCATTTGGGACTATCCTATTTTTTATTACCCCTGAATCTATAAATGAAATGCTACACTTCAAGCCCACTCAGCCTCTGCCTCCTCTTTCCATGGGATTCTTTCTTGAACAAGGTGCCAAATTGCCAAATTCAGAGATAACCAGAATAGCTCAATTGTTCATGAAGCCAAATTTCCAACCCCAGCAACCTCCTCCTTATCTAGACTCTTGGTTTACTGAAGCAGGAAAATTCCTTCTTGACATGATAGCCTACATCTTTGGATTCAAAACTAGTGAATTTGTTGACGAGACCTCTTTGGTTCTCTTATCAATATTTACTCCAGGACAGCCACATGTTGTCAAATATTATTATGCCACCTTTATAGCTGATAAGATGCATGATCAATCCATAAGCCTGGATAGGGAAGGAGTTTTCAAATATACATCATACATATATCATCTGTTTCTTTACTATCAAACAGACAGCTTTCAATTTCCTATCAGAAAATTGGATTTTAAAGGAGAGCGAAGGTCTGTAATTTTCCGGGCCTCAGTATTTAACTATATTCATGACTCCCCTTATACATATTGTGAATTCATTGACTTGTTTATACACCTAGTCTCCTCTCTGCTGATGAGAACTCCTCCTGCTATATTGTCTGGTGAAATGCAGAATATTATGCAGCTCTCTAAAAGCTATGGAATAGGTGATTGGTACTTTTACCAGAATCACACAGAACTCAGATTTTATGGGTGTGAGCTATGCCCTTTCAAATTGCCCAAGTATGTACCTATGAGGCTATTTGCCCTAGAGTATTTCAGAAAAATGATCAGTACAGATTTGACACACTTTTGCAATGCCAAGAAAAAGGCTCAGCTGAAGATTAAAAATCAACTAGGCCCCTTTATTGTCCATAAGAGGGAAGCATGAGAGGAAGCTGAGCAAATTTTAGGGCACCAACTTAAGTTGAAACAAAGTTTCTATTGGGCACCATATGACCCCAATCATTTCATAAGTTATAGAAAAATGAAAAACAAGCTATCAACATATGTTCATCACAAGATCCCTGAAATTCAACAGTATGCTAATCAACAAGAATGGATAGAAGGCACATTAGTTGAAGTACTGAGCAAGAGAAATTGGAAAAAGACATGAAAGATCTCGAAAAAACACTTGACCTGGACTCTTTTGGACAGGTATTTTTCAAACTGCCTCAGCAAACCGAAGGGGGAAACATCATCGGCTAGAACTTCACAGCAACCTGCCCAAGAAAGCACTACACCAGCTGCAGCAACTTCAAAGGGAAAGGAGGTAATAGATTCAAAGCAGAACACCATGGCAGACCAACCAACTACATCGAAGGAACAAAGCCAAGCTCAAGATCCTCCAGTGCAAACTAAGGTACCAGAAGTCCCTGCACTACAAACTCCTCTGAATGAAGAAAGAGGCAAGAAAAGGGACAGACAAGAAGACACACCAATCGGTGGTCTTGGAGAGCAACCAGGAGAGAAATGACAGAGATTAAACCCTTGGTCAGAGGAGGAACTCATTGAGGAAACCACCGATAGTATGAGGGGAGAAAGAATGGCCAGCCAGGATACATCCCCGGCCATAGAAACATCAGCCAGTTCACACAGGCAGGAGATGGAGAGACAGCATAGTGTGGAATTTTCATCCACCAGGCAATAAACCAAGCAAGGCTCTGACATCAAGAAAACCTTCACTGAAATAAAGCCAAAGAATGATCCAATAAGAATTTAGTTGTATAATCACTTGCTGAGAGTGGCCCCCACAAATCAACAAAGATTAATGTCAGCATATGACATTCAAGAAGGTAAAATGATTCTAAGTCACTTTAGGCCCAAAATGCAGCAGCCACAATCAGCTGCTGATTACATCAGGACCAATATGGAAGTTTTCTCCAAAGACATCCATCCAATGGACCAGATTGAGTTGCACAAGCAAACGGGAGAAATGGTTTACTCCAAATTGGCAGACAAAGCATTATTGGCTCATAAATTGTAGAATTCATTGAATAACACTTCTGCCCAATTGGATTCAGAAAAAGCTTCCTCTCTAGCCAAGGATAATAGAATCAAATCCTTGGAAGAGATTATCATTGAACTGGGACATGATCCCAAGGATGCCAAGGGCATAAAAGCACTGATAAGAAAGAAGGAAGAAGAAATTGTAGCTCTCAAGAAGCAACTCAAGCTGCCAATTACCATGCATCCTCAAACTACATAGATTGTTGAGCAGAAACCACAGGAAGATATGATGGACCTGCTAATGAAGATGAATGAGAGATTAGCAGAAACATAGCAAGAATTAGAGAAGGCACTACAAGACAAGCAGGGAGAGTCGACCTCCCAGCCACCTGAAGTAGCTCCAACCATCACAATTGCTCCTTCTACAATCACAACATCAGTGCCTCCCACAGTCCCAGTTTCACCAACAGTAGAGATCACCACAGGTGCTTCAGCAACAGCACCAAGCAGTAGTACAGCCATGACCATAGAACAATTAATAAAAGCCATGGAGGAGTTAAAACTCCAAGTGTCAGAGCTAAAAGAGGCCAAAGAAAAATTGGCTAAACTAGAAGTGAGTTATGATAAATCCAAGATGACTGTGGCAGAAAAGACAAGAGAGGTCAAGACATTGGAAAGCAAAGTAAGATCCTTAGAAAAGGATCTCTCTCTACATAACCCCTGGCTGAAATCAAAACAATTTTGTAGACAAACATTGGCCAATCCCTTACGGATGTTTGGAAATCAATACAGGTAATTCATGAGCAGATTGATTTGATAACAACAGCTCAAGTGGAAATCCAAAAGGCCAGGGATTTACTGGGACATATGCCTGAACAGGCCAACAGGCTAATACATTTTTTGAACACCCACACCAGTGAAGAACTAGCAGCACTGGATATCAGAGACAGGACAGGAACCATTCTAACAGAAGAAAGAGTCTTGACCATGAATACCTTCATACAAAATCTGGAGAGGAAGTGTCAGGACATGCAAGTGGAGATAAATTCCTTCACAGAGAGGTTCACAGCTTTGCAGGAAAAGGATCCGCCCAGTCTACTAACCAATGACTACTGACTATTAAAAGAGGTTGATTATGTTCGCAGGTTAAATTCATATGTGGCTGATCAAATTAGTGCATCCTCTAGTACTTCAGCGGAGAATACACTCCCATCCAGGCAAAGTATCTATGACAGTTTGGAAAATTTGTTTTATATTGAGCATGAAGTGAAGCATCTTTTCACTATCCAGCCCAATTTCTTCAGATACACGGATGCAGATGAAACTTTAAGGAAATTGAAAAGACATTAGTTACCAGGAGACCAATGGTGGCAAAGCATGTTAGAGATTCTATAAACATGTCTTTGATTTCTTTTTATAGCTTCACAAAATTAAAAAGTTTGTATCACATGCCATCAAGCGGAAAACAGGGAGGGACGAGAATCATGCAAGGCAACAGCGTATTGGAGCAGAATCAAATACGGCCGAGAACACCGGGGCAGCAACACGGAATATTAACAGATTACAGCTACTAGCCAACTCACTGAGCTTAAAAGTCAACATATCTGACCAACTGAAGCAACTAGCTCAACATTAATTATTTCTTCATTTATTTCTCCCTGTTTCCAAGATCATTTATTTCCCCTTTTGAGTTGGTAGAATGAGTTATTGTTAGATATTATCTCATTCAGATATTTTGTAAAACTCTCTGTATAAATACCTCCCCAAGAGGATTATTCGGGGTTGATGATACATTTCTGAAGCTGCGCTGTAACTCTGAAAATCTTCTGAATACAAAAGTTGTTGGGATTCATTGTTGCTGGACTCTTTGGATGTGGAATTGATGGCAGAGGACTATGTTATAGAATTCTTGAATAATTTCATGGGTCAATAAGTCTTTCTAACTTATGTTTTATAGTCTCCGTGTCTTATATATCATATATGTTTCATATTCTAAATAACAGGGAAAAAGAATAACTCAAAATTTGCTTGACTGCACTCTGTGTTCAATCTCTACTATTATTAATGTTTTCTTCAGAATTAGCATAAGCAAGAATTCTTAATTGCTCTTGTTTCCCTTGGTTCTTACATCTTGAATATAGCTAAGGAATTCTTAACTGCTCCCTAGCAATAATCATCCACTTTCCCTCTGTCAACATGATGAAGGATTCTTAATTTCCCTTCACCCACTGACTCCACCCTACCTGATTCCAGCTTATGAATTGTTCCATGATTGATTACCCTGCTCTGTAGTACCTCCTTCTGTCAAAGAAACCATATCCAGCAATTTATCCTCATAGACTCCATTAGCCCAATGGACTGAACTTCTCAGATTTACACCCCTGTTCTATTGAAAATCACCATCCAAAAATCAAACAAACCCTTGTACTTCATAACTAGCCTAACATACTTTAAAAACAAAGATAATTTTAAAGAGAGAGCCCTCTTTGGATGCAGATTGGCTAGAATATGTGTTCAAAAGATTGGTCTGTGGTTACCTTGACCGTATTCCCTTTTCCACAACTTTTGGGGAACAACCTGAGTGATAACAGGAAGAAGCCTTCAGTAGACCGGTACCTAAACTGACATAGCAGTCAGTTCCACCTCCTACTAGGGGTACAGAGCCACTTGGTAATGGTGAATAATCAAGGGTGCAGAAAGACAACTGATCTACTGTAATAACCTTTCCATCCAATGGAAATAGGATGATGCGAAAGACAGTAGATACGATGACTGTCATGGCATATGTCCAACTACGACCCAACAAAAGATTATAGTCGAGTTTTTTGTCTACGACTTCTATGTCCACCGTTACGGTTTTCCCATACAAAGTAATGGGGAAACTAGCTAGGTATCCTTTTGGGATAAAGGTGTGGTCGTCGAAATCTTTTAGGGAATTTGACAATGGGGATAGGGTTGGAGAACCCAAGGTGAGCTAACATGAAGCCGACATGACGCAGGTAGAAGCACCTTCGTCGATGTCAGTTCTATGTATACCTTTACCTTTCAAAGTGATCTGCACCTGAAATGCAGGCTAGTGAGAAAGGGGAGGTTTACACTTGTCCATGTCAAAAATAGCAAGCATAGAATCCGTTGGGTCAATACCCCCAATAGCAGAAAGCAAAGCTTTCCATTGTGTTTGGTATGTTTGTAATACTTCGAGCGCTGACATAATCGATGACGCTTGCACCAAATCCTCTACAACGTTGTAGTGTTGGGAGGCACGTGCAGATGTATTGTGCATTGTGTGTCATAGTGCCCCTTTTGGGGGTCGAATTACAAAGTCCTCAACTAGCCTTTCGATATGCAAATCATTGGGCGGCGGTGGGTTTTGACATGATGATTGTTCTGTTGCAGCAGTGACAAGAGATCCATAAGATTTGGCTCTTGTGGTGAGTTCTACAGTTTCAAATGTGTAAACGGTAGAAGATCCTTCACCATCCGAAGGATGTGGTGAACCATCATTTCCCCCTTGCAAGGGTTGCGGTTGGTTTGCAATAAGATTTTGCTGCTATTGAGTGGGAAAAGGATTTCTAAGGACAGCGGGTGCCTTACCAGAATCCCTTTTGGCAAGGTATTCTGTGCATTCCTGAAGTCGCGAACAACGCCAATTCGTGTGGTCTTCAGCACAGAGTATGCATGGATATCTGGTGGGTTTATCCTTTTCCTCGTCAGTAGGCACAGTGGCCTTTTGTTTTGGGTTGGGCTACTTGGTTGACTGCTCCTCAAAAAGAGTGGTCTTTTTCTTATTCTTCTTATTCTTGCCACCAGATTTTTGCGTAGACTGCACAAAGTTTATTGTAGTGGCAGGAAGAGCAATCGTATTGGTAGAGGGGTCCATTGCCATCTTGGCAATGGAACCATTGAGTTGGTTTACAGTGGCCCTAGATGTTGTGCTGATAATCCCGTCGGCGTGCACTCCAGGATGCTGAGTGGCGGAAGCATTGGGGTTACCAGGAGCATTGGGGATTATGTCGTAAAGAGTGTCAAACTGTGAATATATCAGATCTAAGTGTTGGGCACGACATATGGATTGGTCTTCTGTGACCGACCACCTAGAGCGACATCTCTAGCGATTTGCGGGAGTAAGGACTTGTAGAACCAATCTGTTAAGAGAAAGTCTGGGATGGGAGCTTTGACTAACCTCCGACTACGTCTCCATTCATGAATATGATCGAAGATGTGGGTGGTGTTATCCTAATGAAATGAAGTGAGGAGCTCTGTCCCAGACTCACAGTGGATGGGTAGCTGGAAGTGCTTTAGGAATTCCATCGCTAAAGTGTCAAAGGTGTTTACTGACGTGCGTGGTAACTCAATATACCATTTCGTTGCGTTTCTAGTGAGGGTGCAGGGAAAAAGATGTAACCGGACACTATCATCCACCATAGAGTTTGAAACACACTAGAGATGGTAGGTGGTGATATGGGTGCCCGGATCCTCCCCTTGTTTTCCATCGAACTTTGGGATGTCCGTTGGTATCTTATGCGGGATCGGCAGCTATTGTAAGTTGTGATAGATGGGGTCATTTGTCAGCTTGTATAAGTCGGGTATATCCAACGTTGCCAAGAAAGGTAGAGAGTTAGGTGCCCCCGACTAGGATCGTTGTGATGACGGATGACTTGAGGAGCTTTACGCTCCTCCCATCATTTGGTTCACCATAGTGTACATGGGTTGTGTGGTGTAGTAGTTGCTTTGAGGTATGGTGTTGTAGAGTGGATTTCCATGAGGATTTTGATACCGGAGTATGAAATTGCCCCAAGTATAAGCAGTGCCCCCTTGACTCATTTGAGTATGTGAGTAGGTTTCCCCCATGTACTGGTTGGGAACCCCTTGAGGATTCCCGCTCGACACAGAACTAACCATTTGTCCTTGATTGATAGAGGGAAAGCTCATGTTAATTAGTGACTGACCATTCATGCCTAAGAATGGAGGGGGAATTGTTACGTTCCCTACCGACACGTGCATATTGGTAGACCCCCAGGTATATGAATCTGGGGGTTTGAACTGTACATTGGCGGCCGACCATATTGTTGGTAAACGGGAACCATGCCCATAGTGCCGCATTGAGTGTTATAGGGAGCACTGTATGTGGTACTTGTCGAAGGTATGCAGTTTGGCACCATAGGCGTGGAACCCAACATCTGCTAGGTTCCACTCATAGAGGGTGTCATGTGAGTGGTTGTACCTGGGACAAACAAGATACGGGATTCACCATTACCAGTGTTGTGATGACTGTCGACTGGGGAAGTGGTAAAGGACCAAAAGTGTCCCTAAAGTTCCACAACCCATGAGTCATCGACTGGATAGATGGAAATTTTCCAACTACCGAAGCAGGAAGTACAGGTACCATGAGAGCCAAGACAAGTTCCAACGGATTCATGAGTGTAGGGTTAAAGCGAGGAAGAAATCCTTCGATAAAGAAATCCTCCAGCAAACTTGAATCATCGGTTGTCCAAACAGATCCTGTGTGAGATCTAGGAGATTGATCCCTCGAAGATGAGGAATCTCGTTCAGTGGAACTTGGCAGATTTTCCACAATGAGTGGAGGAAGTCCTAACGATCATCTAGAGTGACGAAGAGGGCCGGATGTAGCCACGTTGACCGTTAATTTTTATTAATAAATTTTATCGTGATATTCTTTAAAGTCTCAAAATGATAGCACTCACGTACCTAAAAATATATATAAAAAAAATACACTAAATGGATCAATCAACAAACAGAGGGAAATTACCTCATCTGATAAGCACCGATCACCGGAGATGAAACCCAGTATCTCAATGAATAACAGAGAAGGATGGTTAGATGTACGGTTACGGTTACTCTAGAGCTTTGCCCAAACCTCAGATTGAGGGGCCAAGTACTCTCGTGAAGACGAGCACCCTCCCAAAAACTGAAGACAGAGTAGATCCGTCTATGTTAGGTACCACGACAGCCCGTCCCAATCACCTTCTGTAAGTCCCTATAAGTGTGACCACTAGAGATACCTCAGATCACAGACACTACTAGGGGGGACATAGTCGTAGACAGCACGCTGCGTGGGCAGGATACCTGAGTCCCCAACTTAGTTCCAAAATCCTCGAAGGGACCCCCAATACACAGAATGCCCAAAGGATTTGTAAGAGAAGGTGGGCTACCTTCAATTACAGTCCAATGTTGTCTCGTATTTCGCTCCGCTTTTACTGGAGTGGTCCCGGTAGTATGAATGCCGAAGGAATTTTTCGCTTGTTAATGACACTAGTTTTGGTTTTTGACCTTGGGCAGTTCACTCACATGCTTATCCCAAGATCCTAGCCTAGCTAATGTTGGATTTCTCAAAAGAGTAACTGATTGATTTTAATGTAAATTTTATGTGTACTTCATTATTGTCTTTGGTAGGGGTGTTGACGTATGAAATATGGTGAGACTCTTGACTCAATAAATCATGCAAAAACAATGCTCTAATTTTTTATTTTTTTTAATTTGATGCAAACAAGTTGTATTCTACATATTCATATTTTTCACATATTCATAGTTTCGTCTGTGCATCTATAGTCTTTCAACAATTGCATAACCAAAAGATTCTTTTCGAGTATTTCCTAACAACTACTAAAAACCAAAATGAAGTAGCTTATAACTATTTAAACAGAAGGATAAATACAAATTGTCAGTCTTTCTTTCAAAAAAATGTTTTTAAGAGAGAAAAGCCAAAACTTTTTTCCTAAAAATAAATTTCTAGGACACCAATTTTGCTGACATAATACAGTTACAGATCTTATTTCAGCCCATGAGAAGATTTTCCATCCCTTTTGGTCCACAGACACTGCTAAAAATCAAGGCAATGGGAGACTAACGCTCTGTAATAGTGGCTGCAGAGAGTTAGTAGGCCCACTAACGCTCCCTGTACACAGGCATAGTGCTTTATAAATCTCTATGTAGCCTCCTAACCTGCGTTAGTGTGGGAAATCTATCAAAAAGAGGGTTTCCAAGATCAATTTCTGGGATGAATGTATCCTAGTAGAATGCAGCAAGATTTTTGGTGGATCAAAAAAGGATTGCAGAAGAATAGGGAGCTCTTAGAAGGAAGAGAGAATCGAGAAGAGTCTGGGAAAACCGGGAACTAGATGTATAGTCCCCAGTGGAATCGCCAATTCTGCTATGGGGTAAAATGCACGGTGTATGGAGAATGAAAACTACCCTCAAAGGCCTTCCCGGGACCTTTGACAGACTGTAAGATTATCTGCAAAAGCGACCAAGTTATACACATGTTCATCTACAAATATCAATTAACAAAGTATGGAAAGAGGATTACCTTAAGTCTCCTTCTAGATTTGTTTGGAGATCGCAATGTAGCCAAGAAGAACTCCCTCAAAGCTGGATCCAAATCAATTCCTGCACAAAGGAAAGGCAAACACAATCACTGCACACAACCTTGAAAACCAATATATGAATACACAATGAACATCTATTTGCATACAACTAAACTACTCATCTAAACAAGTATCGAATGAACAACTCAATGAACAATGTTACCGACACTATGGAGTAGGGAACACAACTACAGTTTTGTATTAATAATGGAAGAGTGATTACAACCATCTGTTGTATCAGTCTTCCTTTGCCCCTTCTGCTTCTCTCTCTCTCTCTCTTCTAGCTCACTTCTTCAAATATGATTCAATGCTCAACAACTTAGTAGGCTATCCTTTCAAATGCTCTGACTCCTTTCACAATGACCCTCTCACTTCTTATGTAGCAATCAAGTTAGGGTTTCCAAGCTCCTCATAGAGTTCAGTAGGGAAAAAGCAATGAACTTGCCTTGCTTTTCATCTCTTTCCCATTTGCCTCCTTTTTCATATTGGAATTTTTCCAAATAGTTTGATTTTTGGATCTTTCCTTGCTTTTCTTGAGTAAATTTAGGGACAAATATCTAGATATTTGTGAGTCAATTCGTTGGTTTGACCATTGGAACTTCCCTTAGTTTCACTAACGCTACCCCTCGTCTAACAACTTGAGTTAGTAGGGTCACTAACACACCCTTAGGCTTGGTAACAAGCGTTATCAAGTAGGTTTCAGTGTGCAACCAACGTTAGTGTGGAGTCAAGGCTTTTCATTGTGGCCTTTGCTTCAGTCATGCTCTCTTTCACCTCTCAGTTCATGAGGAGGTCATTTTGTTGTATAACACCCTATGCCCAAAAGAGTGAAATTGAACGTATGGTTGCAGAAATGCTATAGGCTGGTATAATTCAACCTAGTCAAAGTTCTTTCTCTGCTCCATTAGTATTAGTTCACAAGAAGGATGGATCATGGCACATGTGTCCAGATTATAGGGAGCTCAACAAACTCACTATTAAAGATAAATTTCCCATCCCTGTCATTGATGAATTATTGGATGAATTGCATGGATCAATTTATTTCACCAAGTTGGATCTTCGTTCAGGATATCATCAAATAAGAATGAAGACTGAAGACATTCCAAAAACAACATTTAGAACTCATGAGGGTCATTATGAATTTTTGGTCATGCCTTTTGGCCTTACTAATGCACCTTCTACATTTCAAGGTTTGATGAATTCCATTTTCAAACCCTTCCTTAGAAAAGTTGTGTTAGTATTTTTTGATGATATACTAATCTACAACAAGTCTTGGAAGGATCATGTCCAACATGTTGACATGGTGCTCAAACTATTGGAGGATAAAGAATTATATGCAAAAATATCCAAATGTTTCTTTGGAGTACAAGAGGTGGAATATCTGGGTCATATTGTATCTCATGAAGGTGTTAAGGTAGACGCTAGCAAAATTAAAACCATTAAGGAATGGAAAATCCCCACGTCCATAAAGCATCTACGAGGATTTCTCGGGTTGACAGGGTATTATCGCAAGTTTGTTAAGCATTATGGTAGAATAGTAGCACCTCTAACAACATTATTGAATAAAGATGCATTTTCATGGACTCCAGAAGCAACATAGGCCTTTGAACATATTAAAGAGGCAATGTGCCAAGCTCCAGTCTTAGCTACACCGGCCTTCACAAAAACCTTTATTGTGGAATGTGATGCCTCAGGAAATGGAATAGGTGTTCTTTTAATGCTAGAAGAAAGACCCATTGCTTTCGAAAGTCATCCAATCAAAGGAAAGTATTTACACAAAGCTATTTATGAGAAGGAAATGTTGGCAATACTACATGAACTTAAGAAATGGTGACCCTACCTAATAGGAAGACACTTCAAAGTAAAAACAGATCATGCTAGTCTTAAATTTCTTTTAGATCAAATATTATCTTCAGAAGAGAACGAAAAATGGGTCAGAAAGATGTTGGGTTATGACTTTGAAATAATCCACAAAAAAGGGAAGCAAAATGTTGTGGCAGATGCACTCTCAAGAAAGGATGAGGATGTGGAAGCATTTCTTTGCGCCATTTCTATTATCCAACCAAATTGGATAAACGAAGCAAGGGATGAATGGAAGAATGACGAGGAAGTGTGGGAACTCATTCAAAATATACAACAAGATCCCAGTACATCTGATACATTTATCTGAAAATATGATTCGTTATGGTACAAGGATCATGTATACCTATGTAAGATTTCCCAATTCAAACAAAAGATTCTTAGGGAATTGCACACCTCTCACTTAGGAGGGCACTCAGGATTTCTAAAAACCTACCATAGGGTTAAGAAGGATTTTTTTGGGATGGCCTTAAATCGGATATTTTAAACGTTTGTGGCGGAATGTTTGGTTTGCCAACAAAATAAAGTTGAAACAATTAAGACTCCAGGACTATTACAACCTTTATCCATTCCAAGACAATTTTGGGAGGAGGTTTCAATGGATTTTATACAGGTTTACCCAAGTCCAAAGGAAAGAGTGTTATCATGGTGGTAGTGGACAGACATACCAAGTATGCACACTTTTGTGCAGTATCTCATCCATTTAAAGCAAGCACAATTTCTACTGCATTTATGGAAACAATTCAAAAGCTACATGGAAACCCAAAGATTATTGTAAGTGATAGAGATCCCATTTTCACAGGAAATTTTTGGACATAATTATTTTCTTGTCTTGGTACTCAATTAGCTCATAGCTCATCTTATCATCCTGAATCTGATGGGTAAACTAAGATAATAAACAAATGTTTGGAATAATATCTTCGTTGCTTTGTATTTGATAAACAGACACAATGGGTCAAATGGTTGCCTCTAGCTGAATGGTGGTATAACACTTCCTTCCATATTGCAACAAAAATGACCCCATTTATGGCACTTTATGGATATCATCCACCATCCATCACATCATATTTAAGAGAAAATTCTAAGGTTCAA
This sequence comes from Pinus tabuliformis, assembly GCA_031772625.1. Lineage (NCBI taxonomy): Eukaryota > Viridiplantae > Streptophyta > Pinopsida > Pinales > Pinaceae > Pinus > Pinus tabuliformis. Next base: position 63,198,527 of record CM062806.1, read on the forward strand.
GCAGTGGAAAATCACATCAAGCATCATCAACAAGTTCTCCAACTCTTAAAGGATAACCTCACCTTGGCACATAATAGAATGAAACAACAGGCAGATCAACATCGCAGCGAAAGACGTTTTGATGTCGGTGATTGGGTATTCCTACAGCTACAACCATATAAAAAAACGTCCCTCAAGCAAGCTAAGAAGTAAAACAAATTATCACCAAAGTATTATGGTCCGTAGAAGGTGTTGCAAAATATAAGTACTATGGCATACAAATTGGAGCTTCCTGCAGCTTCTCGAGTGCACCCAGTTTTCCATGTTTCATTCTTAAAGAAGGTTATCGGTGACAAGCTTCTAGTTCAGAAAATATTACCAGAACTTGATGAGGAAGGAAAATTCATATTGGAACCTGAAGTAGACAAAGAAACAAGAACTCGACAGCTACGAAATAGATAAATTTTAGAGTATCTCATCAAGTGGAAGAACTTACCCATTGAAGATTCCATATGGGAGGATGAGAATTTTATACAGAAGCATCCAGAACTACTCAAACATTGATGACAACACTTTTTTGAAGGAGAGAGGCATGTTAGGTCCCTATAATATTAGTGATCCCCCCATTACTATTGTCGTTGTATCCCTTATTGTTATTATTATGCCCATATTATCCCCATATTGTTATTATTGTGCCCCATATAATCCCTCTATTGTTATTTTTGTGCCTTTATATTATTATTGTTAGGTCGGCTTGGTTATATTGTGACCCCGTAGACTCCTATATATAGAAAGGAGGTTTTGTCATTTGAATCATCTAAGAATTGTTCATTTGTGTAATGTAAAGGAGGTTTCCCCCTCGAAGAGGCTTATTTCTAAGGCATTGATCTATCTTTTCTATCTTTTGTGAGCTGGTTTCATAACATGGTCTTTAATCTTTGCCCACCAGAAAGGCCATAACAAATAATCTTGTCGCCACAACGAATTTATCTGTCATAGAAAATGCAATAAAGAACAGAGATTCAGGCTGAGAACCAAAGAGGAATGTTGAATTTATCATGATTCCTATAGAAATCTGAGTTGGGAGTGTGTTAATCTGCCTTCTGACACAATCACCTGTCAAGAGGATGAGGAGAGGGAAAAGATTAAAGACCATGAACTAAGCCAATCATTGGCTTAGTGTATGGCCCTATCATGTTACTAAAAAGACCATATAGACTCATGTTATTAAAAATACCATATAGATTCATACATGACCTATCATGTTCTAGGTGTGGAGGTATATCTAGTCCTTGCCATCCCATCCAGTGACCTTGCTCATCCCAATTTGAGATTTTATTTAGTTTTCGAATACCATTATCCTGCACCCATTAAGCTAGATCCCTCAGAGAGTCCAACCATCCAAGAGGTCTCTGAGAAGAGTAGTTATCAATCCATCTGTTGATGCAAACCCCATTCCCTACACTCTCGTTGAGAATTTCAACAATGATTAAGGATGATTCTTTTCACAATGCCCGGATTTTGGATCTAGATCCTTCCCCTTTGATGTCTTTTATCCTCAATAACCTATTTTGTTTGAAGGATTTTCTGATAAAGGCGACCTTCCACCATTCCATTGAGTCTAAAATGAGCCTCCATATTATTTTTGCCCCAAGTGCCAGGATCATATAGAGCAGATCCCTGGTGGCCATTCCACCATTCGCTTTGGGTAATCGAACAATGTTCCACTTGACCAAGTTGAACTAATTTTCATTATTCCCCCCTTCCATTAAAATCTTCTAATAAGTATATGAATTTGCATTATAAGTGACTTAGGATCAAGAAATTTGGAGCAAAGATATAAAGGGATTAAGGACATGGTTGATTTTACAAGGATGACATATGAAAGATATGCACATATACAGGGTACGTCTCTATTGTAAAGGATTTGTTAGATAAAATCAACACATATATGAAAGTTGTGTATGTATAGAGGTTGTCGTATATGCATATTACGGAAGTTGAATGCTGCTTTTATGTATGCCAAACTTTTGTATATGTGCATATACTTAAGTTGCACATATATGGAAGATATGTGCATATATGGAAGTTGTTCAGAACTTCAACCTTTGTATAGATGTAACTTTCGTATATGCACATCTTCTATATATGTGCATATCTTTCATATATGCACATATTCTATATATGTGCATATCTTGCATATATGCACAAATGGATATGTACATATACGTAAGTTGCACATATACAACAATTGTGCATATATGAAAATTGTACATATATTGAGGTGGCATATATACAGTTGTTGAAGTTGCACATAAATTATCTATTTACACATATTCCATGTATGTGTAGCTTTTGTATATGTGCATCTATCGTACATGTGAAACTTTCATATGTGTGCATATACATAAGTTACACATATATAGAGTTTGTGCACAACTTTAACCTTCGTATATACATAGCCTCTGTATATACACATATATTTTGTATATGCACAAATTCTGTATATACATATATGAATGTTGTGCATATACAAAATATATGCAATGCAAAAGATGTGCACATATTTCGTAAATGCACATATTTTCTGTATATGATTTTATTTCAGATATGTGCATTTCTTATGTATATGTTCATTCTCGGAAGTTGGGCATATACAGTAGATGTGAATATATAGTAGATGTGCATATATGGAAGATATGCATATATACATAAGTTGTGCATATATGGAGACTGTCATATATAACACAAATTTCATTAAATTTGGAATTAAATGATGAATCTAGAATTTCAAAATAACCAAAAACCTCAATTCTATTGATGTCATTGTAATAAAAAAAATTCCAAATTTAATGAAATATGTGTTATATGCATGTTATGGAAGTTGTGCACTTCTGTATATGCACAACTTATGTGTATATGTATATACAAAAGTTGCGCATATACGGAAGATATGTGTATATACAAAAGTTGCACATATACAAAAGATATGTGCATATACATAATATATTCACATATACAGAATTTGTGCATATACAGAAGATATGCATATCTTCTGTATATGTGCAACTTCCCTATACTCCTAATTTCCATATATGTGCATATTTTATATATATGTGAAACTCTTGTATATGCGCATATATTCCTTATATGAGCAACTTCCATCAGTTGGAATTGCAAAAGGTATAAAATTAGTATTATAAAAATAGGATTTGTAAATTCTTGAACACTAGAAATCCTAGATGTGAAAACCTGGGGTTTGTAGATAAAACTTTAGATCTAATGTTTCCGTTGAAAGAATAAACCCTAGTTCATGCAAGGAAAGAATGACATCATGTTGATGATGAGGATGAGGAGGAGAAAAAGAACCCTAACTACTCGTGGTCCCTTGTATAATGTGATTTAACTACTCTATTTATTAGTTATGGCCCATTCTAACTAATTAGATGTGCCTCGGAAACTCGTTAAGAGAGCACACAATGTTTCATCCATGGTGCTCCCCAGAAGCTTCCATAGAACGAATCTAACCTTCTCAAGTAAAGCATTGGTGGGAGCACCAATGCTTAGGATACAAGCTACATTGACAAAAAAATTTCATATTCTCAAAAATATAAATTCAAGTGCAGATGAAATAGAAAAATCCACATTGTCTCAAGGGATCCTTGAAATCAATGAAAAATCATATTTATTCCTAACTTCATAAATGAATAGTAATCAATGCATTTAAAGGATGGTGCGGAGGATATCTATGAATGCATCTTCCTAGGCTTCAAATATTAATGGACCGGAGGAATGATCCTAAAGGCATAGTGGGATCCAAGCCTTTATCCGGCCTACGTCCAAGTGGAATTCTATGGAGAACAAGTGGCTTATGTTGCTCATTATTTATTTTCATTTCATATTAAATCTTTATGGAACTAAATTAATCCTCCCTCCTTTGGTGCAAGAAGATCCTTCATTTAAAAGCAAGGTCATTACAATTCTATTGTCTGGCATAGACATAAGGTCATTTTGCCTTTATCCTAGTTTGATTTTCACTGTGATGGTAGATCTTTTGCATCTCCAGGGATCACATTTCAACTACAGGTATAATTATATTTGCCTCTATGGTTTTTCATTGGCAAATCTATCACCATTTTCAAGTATATGTTGTAGGGGTAAGAATAGTGAGTGTTACAAGCTGTTGTGTCCATATCGTCTCTGTCTTCGACCCTTTTTGGGCTAGCCAGAGAAGGGTTTGTAGAGATCGTGGCATGGAGGATTTCGAATGTGGTCCTTGGTGAGAGTTCTTCGTGGTCTCAAATTCAGTTCATGTAAAATGGATATCAATTTATTTTTTGTATTGTAACCCTCAAAGATGATAACATGCAAGTTTTGTTTATTGCTAGGATCTTTTTGTAGAATATATGGACAACATATTTTTTTTTTGAATATGGTATCCATAGGTGACGGTAAACATTTTGTTTACTCATCCAATATCTCCCTCTCATAGATGATCCCATATGTAATATAAAATTACTACTAGTTTCATTTGAAATAAATGAATACACACACACACATACACTAACAAAACCCATATAAATATTAATAATCTATATTAGGTTACCAATTTTGAAAATAATAAATATAAAAATGCTCAATTTTTAAAATAATATACACGTATTTAGTAAATGTAAAACGTCACTTTTAGAAAAACCACATTGCCCCACTATCATTTCTACGGAAACACCTTTAAAAAATAATAGTTAGTTAACAATTAGCTTTGATAATTTAATAATATTTATTTTAACAAACTTAGAAAACTTGAAAACAACTAAGTCCCATAAAATAATGTATTAGTAAAAATAAAATGAACTTTTTTGTTTTGTTTTTAATCAAAATTAAGTTAAGAATATTTAATAACTAATATAGTTATATAAGTTACATATCACGTACAACATTGCATATTTTGTATGTGGAATATATTGATACAATCATACAAAATATGCTTATATTGTCAAGATGGCCCCAATTAACCATGTACTTATCAACATTTGTTTACAAAAGAATGATATTTTACTAAACACATTTTGTTATATTACTTTTCACTTAGAAAATTCATTATGTATTTTTTATTTATTTAAACAACAAATTATTATGAATGGAATTGTTAGTTTTTATAAATAAATATTATAATTTTACTACCACCATAAAAAATAACAATCTTTTTAAACAATTTTAAAATTTGTATAAAAATAAATGTTTTACATTTTTTAAAACTTATGAAATATATATATGTGTGTGTGTATGCTTACACTTTTAATATATATATATATAAAATAAAATTTTATTTTAGAATATATTATAATAATTTAATAATATATGAAAAAGACAAAATACTTTAGAGATACCTAACCGGTCACATCAATTCAAAATATCATTGTTTTGGCAATCATTTTAAATGAAAAATAATATTGGTTATCAAAACTCCTATCCCATCAAAATAAATGTGGATTTCACACATTTTATATCAAATTATAATAATATTCACACATATTATAATAGGTATAAAATTTCACGCAAATTTATGAGCAAGCTAAACTTCATCGTTTTGAATTTGAACCCCAACCCCCCCTCTCCCTCTCTCTCTATATATAATATTGATATAAAATATTTTTAATATCAATACATTTAAGTTATTTATAACTAAAAAAATTATTCTCATAGTTATTATATTTAAAACTAAAAAAATATCTTAATAAATCACTTTATTACTAACTATTTTATTTCTCATAAATAAACATCGATATTATTTAAAAATGACATCATTTTCTATTTAAATTTTCACTTTGATATGATAATATGTGTTTAATTTTTTTTCCAAAAGAAAAAATTGAACTTTTTATAACCAGGATAAAAAGTTACATAGTATATGCCGAAGCATTCATTTTGCTCTATAATTTGCGAATCATAGAGCTCACTGGATGAGAACATTCAACCCTGTCTAGCTAAACATGTAGGGAAGACCACTGAGCAAATACACGGCCTCCTCATATGAGGAATATTCGGGCCATTGCCTGTCAAGGTGGAGAGCTTAAAAAATAAAAACAAAAATTATGAGAAAGGACCACAGCGGGAACAAAAGAGAACATTGGGAGAAATCATGACTTCCTCCCCTTTTTCTTCTCGACTTTTCGCCATTCTCCTTGGGACGGAATTATGGGAACAAGTTGAAGTGGATTTTCTTCGCTGGGTCGAGGATTTTCCTTGTCTGAATCAGAGGTGTCTGATGAGTGCTGCCTTTTGGTTCCACTGATTTCCATTGAATTTGAGTTCTTTCCCGATTGTGATTCCATAGGCTCTTGTGGAGAAATCTTCTGAGTTTCTGTTTGGTTGCTTTCATTTGGGACGGGTTCTTCCTCCTCATTTTCTTCCTCCTCTTCTGGATCTGGATAGGAGAAGTTCCATCCCTTTTGATGGTTGCCTGTTTTCTTCTTTCTGCAACTGTTCTTTTTGTATTTTGGACATGCATTTTGCAGGTGTCTAGTTTGTCGACATATTCTGCACCTGAAAGTTGTATTTTCATAGTCTAATGACTGCAACCAGCTGCGATCTTTGTGTTTTAGTTTTATGCTTTCTGGTAATCCTTTACTAAGGTCTACTTCCACACATATGCGTGCGAAAGTAAAAATTCTTTCATCGATTCTTTGTGTATCCATTTTGATGAATCTGCCTATGGAGTTGCCTATGCATGCAAGTATCTTTTGGTCCCAGAAATGGATAGGGAGATTATGAAGACGTACCCATACAGGCATCCTAGAAACAACGAAGGTGTTTGCATCAAACTCTGGGAACCATGGAGTGATAAAGAGACCCGAAGATCCCCAGAACCATGGTCCTTCCTGAATCACGAGCTCTCTGACCTCTGGTGACTGAAATTTAACTATAAAAAACCCTTTTCAACAGAGGTGGATCTCACAGTCCAAAGACCATTTTGTGAGTATCCAATGAAATAGATCCAAGGGTTTGGGCCAAAAATGGTTAAAACGACAAATGATGGCCTTCTTTTCATAGCTGTCACATACCTTCTCTGCTTCTGCTATATCGATTGTTAGTTCTAGTGTATGCTGCAGTTGCTCCACTATATATGGACTTGGTTCTGTTCCGGCATGCTTTGGAGTTGTCGGAGGTGCTTTCGCACTTTGTAAAATATGCTTGTAAGGCGCTTCTTCACTTCTGTATTGTTGGTGCTCATCTAGGTTGTGATTTGATTTGGACCCACTGCCTCCTTCTATCGACTTTTTGGTCGTTGCACCTCCTCATAGTCTCATATTGAGAATGATTGTAGATCTTGGCTTGATGTTGTACTCCTTCAAGGTTTTGTAGTCATGTAGCGATCTGCCCCCTGTTACTAGGTGTTGCTTGCCAGCCGGGTAGCCAATCTGATTGGCTATGTTGTTTTTCAGATCTATTACATTATCTATAGCATAAGTCCAGATCAAGGTTGTATTCCTCGTGGGCATTCTGACGAAGATTTGAAAGCGATTGGGTATTTTCCCAGTGGAGCTAGGACTAGCGATCTAGTGCCGGGATTTGGTCTAGAGGTCTTCCCTTCCTACTAAATTGGCTTCGACTGCTTCTACCCCAATGGCCTTACAGAGATCGAGAATGATCTTTGCATTCGACAACCCCTGCTTCCCGGATACGCAGTCAGCCATCTTTGAGGGCTCAACCAGCCAGAGACGCTCCCGTCCATCTGTCAAAGCCCTGGCTGGCTTCTCCTGATCTGCATTGTTAGTCCCTTCGACTCTGAAAATTGTCTTCTCAATGAAATCCGTGTCTTTCCCATTTTCCAAATCCGGGCAAAACAAAACTATATCAGATCTGTGGAGAAAGACCTGGCCTCAGCTCCAAGCTTCCTTCCACCAGGGTGCGGGAATTAATGAAATGTCAAGGTTTGTCGCCGCCCCTTTGACTGTCGCTGGGCACTCGCTCATGGCCATCCAAGGCTCTCCCTCATACCTTGTTCTAATGCGGCCTATCTCTGTCTTGATCCAATGAGTGAAACTGTGGATCGGCCAGGACTTGAAAAACCTAGCCACGTCAGTCCTGTGGAGAGAACGATCTGCGGCAGATAAGACAAATCTTATTTTAGATCTAGACCATAGCATTGTCCATGGCCCGAGATCTATTCGCCCGACTGCATGAGGGCTTTGATCTAATCCTGGGAAGCTCCCTTCCTCGGTTTGCAGAGCGTCAGCAGCAGTAATCGCAGCAAGAACCCTAGCCATGGCGCCGATCCGATTCTCCCTCTCCAATAATATGTGTTTATATATATATATATATATATATATATATATATATATATATATATATATATATAAACTATTTTCAAAATCAATACATTTAAGTTATTTATGACTAAAAAAATTATTCTCATAATTTTTATATTAAAAAAATAAATAAAAATTCTTAATAAATTACTTTATTACTAACTATTTTATTTCTCATAAATAAACATCCATATTATTTAAAAATGACATCATTTTCTATTTAAATTTTCACACACACATATATAATATTCATATAAACTATTTTTAAAATCAATACATTTAAGTTATTTATAACTAAAAAAAATTCATAATTTTTATATTTAAAACTATAAAAATATCTTAATAAATCACTTTATTACTAACTATTTTATTTCCCATCAGTAAACATCCATATTATTTAAAAATGACATCATTTTCTATTTAAATTTTCACTTTGATATGATAATATATGTTTAATGATATTATGATTTTTAAACTTAATTCTCTGAAATTATTTATATAATATTCTATATAGCTTACATAAATTTGTTAGTGGTTTGAAATGATGCAAATTTGAGATGTTATAAAAAATATAGATAATTGCATCTTAAATTTTGAATTTACATTCATAATATTTGATTTTAAAACATAAAAACATCACTTACTTTCCAAGAACTTAATAAAAGTTTAGATTTTTTATTTTATTTTTTATTTATTTATTTTTTATTAAACATACAAATCATTTTGAACAACTTGGAATTTATTTTTCACTCAAAAAAGATAACAACTTGAAATATTTTAGTAACTAATGGCTACTTTGATTTTAACTATTTCGCTTAAAAGGATATCATTAAAACTTACCAAATTCCACTGAATCAAATTTGATGTTTTATTCTTTCTATATGAATTCTCTAGAAATTTCTTTTTCACTTAAAAAGAGATAACAACTAAGAAAAGATTGTTTTTTGTAACTAATAGATACTTCCATTTTAACCATTTTTCTAAAAAGAGTATGATTAAGATTACCTCTTTATAATTGTGGCCTAATTCTTTAACTTAGATATGAAAAAGATTTTTTCAGCAGAATCAACAATATAATTTCAAGCAAGAATGTGGTTTTTGGTTATTTAAAATACATTTTTGAATGCATAAATAGATTTAACACTCTAAAAAAACTCTTGGAACACTCAAATTCTACAAATTAAACAACTTAAATTCAAATTTAAAATCAATACAACTTAAACGCAGTTCTGTATAATCGATCTTGATTAAACTTACCTAAAAATAATGGTGAAAAAAATCATTTCGTATATATATTAAACTATATCCCTCTCTATATATAACAATATTATAAAAAATTTATTTCATATAACGACAATTTAATTACCTATTATATTTATATTAATAAATAAATATTATTTTAAGTTCTACCGTCTCTTAAACAACCTAAAATAAATTTTATGAACTAAAGTATTCGTAAATTGTGTAAGAATAAAGCATTGTAAATGCAATAGCTCCTTGCGATCTCCTAACAAATGATATGGTGTATGGCATCTCCTATGTTTTCTCTTAACCATCTTTATTTTCATTTTGTCCGCTTTAACAAAACATACCAAATATCATGCACCCCTTGTTACGCTAACATTGAAGTTTAGTGTAATGAGACAAACATTGTTGTTTATTTTTCTTTAAACTTCAGTTTGAGCACTAATTTTAGGGTAATGGCTAACATTGAAGTTTAGTGTAGTGAGACAAACATTGTTGTTTATTTTTTCTTTAAACATCAGTTTTAGCACTAATTTTAGTGTAATGATACGTAATACTCTCTGGTTTGGTTTACATGCATTATATGCACAGTTCAGTGAAAGGTGGTTTAGTCAAAGATATAATTAGTTTTATTCAGTCGTAATTATTAGTTGAATTCATTGTAATGAGGACTTAATAAGAAGTGAGAAAACAATTCAGAATGTTTTCAAAGGCATGCAAACAAACAAAAACCACTCATTTTCCAAATTTTGCAGTTGAAAGTGCTCCTGGTGGAAGCCATATGACAATAGCTAACTTTATGAAAAACGCCTCAATGCCTTAAAATAGGCACAGCACCCATTTTCTCTCTAATATATTCAAATTACTCCCTTGGAAGTGGCTTAGTGAAGATGTCTTCAATTTTTTCATTTGAAGCAACATGCTCCAACCTCGTAACTTTGTTGAGCACTTGTTCTCTTAGAAAATGAATTTGATTGGTATGTGCTTTGTCTTGGAATGAAGAAAAAGATTATTGGAGATTCTTATTGCACTTATGTTGTCTACCATGATAGGAAGAGTCCCTTCATACTCAATATGCATGCCTTGAAGAGTTTGCTTCATCCATAGTATGTGTTTATAACAAGAGGATGTCACTATATATTCAACCTCGGTAGTGGACAAAGAGATAGAACTTTCTTTCTTACTTTCCAAAGAGACCAAACAATCTCCCAAAATGTGAGCAGCTCCTGATGTACTTTTCCTAACATCAATACTACCAGCCCAATTAGCATCAATAAAAGTAATCAAATTGAATGTTTTACCTTTGGGATACGATAATCCATATTCAAGAGTTCCGTAAAGGTACTTGAAGATCATTTTTACAACATTAAGATATCTCCTTGGGATTAACTTGAAATATTGAGACCAATCCTACAATTTTCATAATATCAGGATTAGAAGTAGTTAGATACAATAAGATACTAATAAGGGAATGGTACATGGACTACTTTACCTCTAGTGATTCATCATCGTTACTCAATTCACAACCAGTTACCGTAGGAGTGCACAATGGTTTTCATCTTCCATGCCAAATTGCTTTAATTTCTCTCTAAGATACATTGATTGAGAAATAAAAATTCCTTTATCATCTTGAATAACTTGCAAACCAAGGAAGAAAATGAGCTCAACAAACATTTACATCTCAAGTTCCTTTTGAATTTATTGTGCAAATTTGTGGCCCATCTCCTCCAAATCACTCCCAAAGATAATATCATCTGCATACACATCAATTATTAGAAAATCATTACCTTCAAATTTGATATATAAATTGTTGTCCATGGATCCATTTTTGAAGGCTTGCTATTGTAGAGGTTTACCGAGCTTTTCATACCATGCCCTTAGATCTTGTTTCAAGCCATAAAGTACCTTTTTCAACCTACACACTTTATTCTCATCATCACCTAATAAAAAAACTTCAGGATGTTCTATATAAACTTCCTCTTCTAGATCACCATTAAAGAAAGTTGATTTAACATCCATTTGATAAACTTTAATTTTATTGAAGCATGAAAAAGCCAAAAACATTCTTATTGCATCTAATATAGCTAAATGTGCAAAAGTTTCATCAAAGTAAATAACTTCTACGTGGGCATATATTTTACACACAAATCTTGTTTTGTTCCTTACTACCTTATCTTATTCATTTAGCTTGTTCCCGAACACCCACTTGGTTCTAATGATGTTTTTGTCCTTTGGCCTTAGCACAAGTTCTCGTGTATTGTTCTTCTCAATGTGATCTAACTCTTCATTCATTTCCTTGACCTAGTTTTGATCTTCTCTAGCTTCATTTAAGTTTTTGGGCTCTATTTGAGACAATAATGCAAAATGTGCTTGATTGAAGCTATCTGACAACTTCCTCCTTGTTTTCACTCCAAGCTCTTTGTTCCCAAGAATTTGAATTTCCGAGTGTTTCTTTTGGATGTGACTTGGTGGATCCTTCTTTGTAGTGGAGGTCCTCCTTCCTTCTTCCTCTTCTTCATCCTTGTTAGAAATTTCTTAGTCCTCATATTTTATGAGATCATGATCAATGACAAAATATTTGGAATCATTAGATTTAGGTAAAGGTTCATCAACAACAATATTAATACCTTCGATTACCTTTTCGATTCTCCTATTGCAGAATTTTTATCCCTTTCTCTTGAAGAAATAGCCAAGGAATATGCCCTCATCAACTCTTGGTTTGAATTTGTCAAGCTTGTCTTCAATCCTCTTAATGTAGCACTTGCTCCCAAATACTTTGAACTGGTCAAATTTTGTTGGTATTCCTTTCCATAACTTATATGGAGTTTTGCCACTATTAGGCCTAAGGACTCTGTTTTCCAAATATATTGTTGTTTGTGTTTATTCTCCTCAAAAAGTATCTAAAACACCAACCTCATCTAACATAGCTTGTGCCATATCTTGGTTCAACCTATTTTTCCTCTCCACTACACAATCTTGTTGTAGTGTTCTAGATATGGAGTATTACCTCTTGATCCCATGCTCCTCACAAAAATCATCAAATTCCTTGGACATGTACTAACCTCCTCTATCAAATCTAAGAAACTTTATCTTCAAATCAACTTCATTTTCCACAAGTGCCTTAAAATACTTAAATTTGTTGAAAGCTTCAAATTTTTCCTTCATGAGCATAATCCAGGTGGCTCTAGTGAAGTCATCAACAAATAATATGAAATATCTCTCTCCTCTTGGACTTTTCTTCCTTGTAGGACCACATACATATGTATGCACTAGCTCCAATGGTCTAGTTGTAGAGAACTCCTTGGATTTGAACTACACTCCTATTTTTTTTCCCAAATTGGCATGACTTGCATATTATGTTATCTGGTTTATCCAACCTTGGTAATCCTCTAACTGCTCCAATATTGTTGATTTTTTTATATTATCAAAATTAACATGACCCAATCCTCTACGCCATAGCCAAGATCGTTCTATTTTTCTCATGCAGTAATTGTGCCTAGTGTCATAAAAAATATACATGTTGTTGTCACTTCTAATGGCCATTGCCACCAAATTTCTTGATTTTGCATTTTTGGTCTCACACTCTTTAGATATGAATGTCACCTCATTCCCATTAGCACACATTTGACTCACAGAGAGGAGATTGTGTTTTAATCCATTTGTTAGTGTGAAAATTCTTGAAGGGTGTACCAAACATACTTCACTTAAGTCACTAGGTGACAAGTGACCCTAACAACAAGTTAATGGTTGTTGTCGTATTATATCTAAAACACAAATAGAAAATTTGCAGTAAAAGAAGATATAATCCAAAACAGAAAGCATCAACATAAAGTATATAGTATAATAACCCAATTGGAAAAACATTTTTGAGTGAATAATTATTTTATTAATAGCACATGGTGAAGGGTATCTATAGATGTGTCTATAAGTCCCCCTCTATGGGATGGGTCCTTCGATATCCTTGATGCTTCAGAAAATGATTCTCTCTCTCAATATATGAAAACCCCAAACAAAAGTGAAGAACTCAAAATGGGAGCTCAAGAAAAATGACAATAATGTTGACGATGATAGTGATCATAATGAAGAATGAATGAAAAACCCTCCTTATATAGCAAATTATGGAGTTAATCTAGAAAATGGAGAATAATAAAATATTATTAACCAAATTCAGATCTAACTACTTGGAATACTTTATTATCTTTTTTGGAGAGGAAAAAATTATTTAAAATGGTTAAATAACTTTATTTAGAAATAATTAACAAATAAATTATTTATTAATTATGTCACGAGAAACAAAAAAGGCGTTAAATCAAAATAATTATTAGATAGTGATTTAATAATTATTCTAATAAAAAAATAATGAAATTTAAATAAATAATGATTTATTTAAATATTCCTAAGGGATTTAGTCAAATGCGACGAGGAATAATTATTTAAATAATGATTTAATAATTGTTTATAGAGAAAATTAAATAAATAATTATTTATCTATTTATTCTCAAGGGGTTTTTTTATTTAAATCAGAAAATAATTTAATAAAAGTGGTTTACTAAATTATTTTCCACAGTGAAAGTGATTTTACTATGGTAAAAATAAATCTACACGGTGAATTTCGATCCACCTAGTGAGACATGGCTAGGTGATCATTTTTTGGTGATAACACCATCAACATAAAGCACATTTTGAGCTTTGGTCTTCTTATCCGATCTAATTGTTCCATTGCCTTTGATGGGTGTTGTTATGTCATTTCCAAAACTGGCATTACCTTCCTTATACTCCTTTAGCTGCAAGAATTTTTTCTTGTCACCGGTCATGTGTTTGGAGCATTCACTATCAATTAGCCATTGCTCATGTTGATCATGAGCTATCGAAGCAATCTTACAATTTTCATAAATTTCATCCTTCTCCTAGCATCTTCTCTCAACTTCTGTTGATTAGATTTCTCTTGTGTTTGTTACATGGAGTTGGGAAAGATAGATCTGCACTCACTAGATTTGTGACCAAAGTTATTGCATCTGAAACACACAATCTTATTCATCAGTGGTGAAATAAATTATTTCCATTAGCATGTAAACTATTTTGTCCTTGAGCAACTCTTGATCTATCAACATTTCTTCTAGAAAACATCTTCAATCTACAATTTATGGTCTTGTGTCCAAAATTGTGACATGCAAAAAAAATAACCATAAAATAAAGTAGGATGCCTGAATTTTTGTTGCCATGAAGGAGGAGTGGAGTTTGAGGCTATTTCTTGCTTCACTTGCTGATTTTATCTTGATATGATTTTAGCTTCATTATCTTGCACACCCTTGTTGGTCACTGCAAAATGTGCTTGATTTTCCTTTCCTTTTAAGGAATCTACATAACTGGTACTTGGTTGGTCTTTGACATTTTGTAAAGGAGGCTTATAGCCCAAACCAGTTTTCTCTTCTAGTGACCTTTGCATGTTAAGAATATCTTGCAAGGTTTCATATCCCTTAATAAATTTCTGATTTAGATATGCTTTAGATTCTACTTTTGATAGATTACCGCTTAGTGCAACAATTTCTTCCTCAAGTTTGTGACAATTTTATTTCTATTATTCGAGCTAATTAACAAGAACATTTTCTCCATTTTTGCCTCTTCCAATTCTTTCTTTAGACAAATGATGTCCTCTTCATGGGTGCATGCAATTGGAGCTCCACCAATATTCTGCTTCAATGATTCATTTTCTCTTTCCAACTTAGCCATATTGTTTTGTTGAATCACAATTTGTTGCAGCAAATTTTCCTTGAATTTGTCAAGCTCATCCAATTGGGTCTTTAAAGAATTATTAGCCAAAGGAGGATTATTATCCTTTAGTTTGTGTATTTATTCCTTCAACAACTTGTTTATATTTCTAGCCTTGATTAGCTCATCAAGTGTAATAATAATCTCACCTTCATACTCAATCTCTTCATCCTTAAGGTCTTATTCATGTTTAGACTCAAAAGCCATCGGAACAAATTCATTGTGCCCTTCTTGTTCAGATGAATATTTCTCATTGCTTTCTTTTGAAGCACCACTTTCTGCTTTGGAATAATAACTTCTACTCTTTTGGGCTTTATCTTTTTGAAAATTTTGAGTTCTATCCTTGCTTTTCATCTCCTTCTTGTTCTCCTCCTTTTCACCTCTTTATGTGGACACTTTGCAACAAAATATCCAGTTTCTCCACATTCAAAACACTTGAAAGGAAGCTTGGGTTTATACTTTATTGAACCTCTCTTTAATTTTCTGACAAAATGTGAAAATTCTTCATCAAATTCACTACTAGAATAATCTTCCTCTTACTTTCTATTATTTAGAAGTTTCTTGATCTTCGTGGTGAGATACTTAACCTTTTTGGAGGCCTTGAATGCTGCTTCACTAGGCTCAATTTGTTTTTTTGCAATGGAAATCTCATACGCTATAAGAATTCTAAGTAATTTCTCCATAGTGAGAGTGCTCAAGTCATCCATCTCCGCAATAATAGTATCCTTAGGGTTGAATCTTGCTAGTAAAGACCTCAAGATTTTCTAAATAATGACTTCACCTTCAAATGTTTCATCTATGTTCTTGATTTGATTGGTCATTGTTTCAACCCTTCACAAATACTCTCTAATAGTTTTATCTTCCATCATTCTCAAACTCTCAAACCTCATCCTATAGTTTTGGAGCTTCACTTTCTTCACTTTATTATCACCTTCATAGCTATTCTCAAGTTTGTCCCAAAATTCTTTGGATGATTTACAATGCATGACTTTTATCAGCTCATTCTCACCAAGACCCGCCAAAATAACATTTATGGACTTAACATTGTTTTGAAAGATATTCTTTCCATCAGGGTTTGACGAAAGGACATTAGGAATAGCATACCTAGACACCATATTAGAATAAAAATGAACACCTAAACTCATGAGGTGCCCCTACATTCTCATTTTCCATAGATTGTAGTTCTCACCATAAAAAACTAGAAGCTTCACATCATGGCCAACCATTGTCACTTTTCAATCAATCCTTTCAACAATCAAGATGCAACAAATAATCTGATTCTGATACTAATTGTTAGACATAAGTAATACTTGTGTGTGGTTGAGGGGTGGGGGGTTGTGAATTAGTATTACGGAAATATTATAATTTTTTTTCAAATAAAAGTTATGTAGTAAATACTTTCAAAAAGATATAACAAGATCATTCACATGCACAAGAAAAACACATCCAATCATTACATGTAGACACTTATATTTTAGGTGGAAAAAACCCACTCTAGGGGCAAAAAACCACTAATTTGTTTGTTGCTTCTTCTTATTATCTATTTCTTCAAAATATTATCATTTACATTGCATCAGATAACCACCACTAGAAATGGAGAACCCACTCCTTCAATGAACTGAGAAATGTTGACCACAACCAACTTAGAGAACCCACACCTACATTATACTATCAACAAGTACTTATATTGAAGCTCCTATTAGAAGTACAAACAATTATGCAAACAAGACAATATGATTCAAAACTGAAAACACCGTTGCATGAAACAAAAATAACATCAAATGAGAACAATCCCTCAACCACAATTTCACACTCCAAATGCGAAAAAAAATCTCCATACACACTTCCTCCGAACTAATCTTCAATCTATGCACAGAACTCTAAAACAATGTTGATGATTAATTTCCAAAGCACACTACAATATTGAAGCTCTAAACTCTTTGCTACAATATTTGGTTTATGGACATTCTCTCCATGCACACTCACTCACTCACACTGCTAGAGAACCAACCAAAATGAGCAATTTTTCTCCTCATATTTGTAATTTACGAAGATGGTCAAGTCAATAAATTCTTCAGATGATGGAGCTCGCCCAAAAACTTTTTCACACACTTCAGATTGGATTGAGATAGGCTTCTTGACCTAATTAAGCCACTTAATCCACTAATCATTTGATGTTTTTATCTTTGATCACCTTCTATACGCCCCATAATATATTGCAACCTTTTTCTGGGAAATTATGATCATGATCATTGCCAAATAAAAAATAATACCAAATGTATGTGAAAAATACGAAAACAAATTTGTGTTTCCTTTCAACCCCAAGGACAAATCTATGAAAATTTGGTTGCAACATCACACAGAGAACTATCATAGAGTGGTCGAAGCCTTTCAACGCACGCGTAAGCCATCATCCATGTGGTTGGGGTAAAGCATGATGTAAAACAAAAAATATTTCCCTCAAACTTGCAACAAAGCTTCAAGGGGTTGATATGACCTGTAAAACATCCTTCGAATCCCATCTTGACATCATGAAACTATCTACATGACTCAACAATACTAAAAAAACAACATCGACTTGTCCTCTATCAAGGTTGTAGCTCAACTTCAAATGAGTCCTTGTTACATTTGACACCTCTTTTACAGACCTTTTGAGACTATAAAAACATTTTACACCATCATGAAATCCTTCAAAAAGTATACCAAAAACTCAAGATGATACACAGTGACTCATGAATACATGACATACAACAGGTGACATTATGGTAACACAAACATGCCAAAAAGAGATACGCAGTAGAAGTGTGTGGAGGGGGATTGTATGTGAATTTATGGAACACTCCAAGATAAAGTTTTTGTTCATTTCCCCACACACCCGTTCCACCACACAACACTTCTTCTTCTCACACAAACTTTAATAAGGAAAAAATGTCAATTAATTGATTAATATGTAGTGTGAATACACAACGTTGTGGAAGAAAGCAGTATTCGAGAACCATGAATACTAAGATTCGTCATTTTTCAATAGCTCTTTTGCATCTGGATATCAAATATAACGTACATGTAATCTAAACTTTTCAGGGAACAAAATTTAATAAGCCAAGACTGTTAATTAATTGATCAATATGCAAAGTTGTGTGGGAGGGAGATATGCAAAAGAGGTTTGTGGAGGGGGAATGTATACAGAATTACGAAACATTTCAAGAGAAAGTCTTTATTACTTTTTTTCCACACTCGTTTCCCCACACAATGATTCTTCCTCGCATGCATTAAAAAGAAACTTCAAGGTGAATACATGAAGATGGCTTACACTTTTAGGCCAAATGTGGCGATGAAATTTCACGTTTTTCCTCTTTTATCGAATTGCAACCCTTAGAAATCACATAAGAATTGTGAATTTTGATTCGGAGTAAAAACAAATATATGGAGAATTATGTTTTTGTCCCAATGATATGTTTTGCAAAAAAAATTAGTGTCGTATAATATCTCAATTTTCCATTAAATGCAATATATGCTGTTGCAAATTTTCGCACATCTTAATAGGTATGCACATGTTCATGCAACATAACATAGTATAAATGTGTAATTTAAAAAAATATATAGATATGAGCATGATCTACGAAGCGAGAACTAAGTTTTTCATATTAAAAATTTATTTTTTCATACAAAATTATCTTTTTTTTATTATTTTTCAAAGTTGGCGAAGTAATATTTCAATTGCATTTTGGAGACATGTGTTCACGAAAGAATTTTTAAACTCTTTAAATAAATTGAAAAACCAAGAGTACCCTTTTGAAGTGGTAGCATAGATGAAGATAGTGGTATATTTTGAAAATTTTTCATTTTTTATATTTTATTTTATTGATTTTTTATTCAACCCCTTTGAAATTGTTCAAAAAATTTCAAGCCTTATGTTTAAAAGAAATTAGATGAAAAATATCTTATGAATTAAAAAGTGTAAAATTCATATGCCATTGAATATAGGATTCTTTCACGAATCCAACATGATCAACTCTGCCACTAAAGGAAAAAAATTTCCCTAAATCCACTAGGGTACAAAATGGGGTTGCAGAGAAATCTGTAGAAGGGGTGCTGAAACTGTGATTCTTAGGACCTCAATAGCTTTATTGAGTGCTTAAAAAACTCATTGACATGCTTAAATTCAAAATTAAAATTGCTCGATTGAGCATTAAAGAAGTCCTTGACCGAGTCACATAGGTGGTTAACTAGTGGTTCGATTGAGCCTTAGGAATCTATTGAGCCATTAAAAGGCTAACCACTACCTACCAACTTTTATTAATGCTATTTATGTACGATGTTATGGCTTAAAGGATCGATTGAGCCTCTGTTATCAACCCATAGAAAATAAATTAGTTTGAATTCGAATGTAGAAAAAACAACAAACATTCATAGAGAAATATCAAAGTGTGAAAATTACACAAGGATTCTCAACAAACATGGGAAATTGGAGATTTGGATCTACAAAATGAAAAAGTTTTCCATCCACAGAGGAAATGCAAGAAAAATCTAGAGAAAGGATTAGAAAAAGACATCAAACATTGAGAAAACAAGAATATCATGAAATTCAAGAAATTCATGCAAATATGGGTAGTTAAAATTGTCTAACTTCTCATATTACTTGCTCCATATTGTATGCATTAAGAAATATGATTGAATCCAGAAAAAACGGAGAATGAAATAATAAAACTAAGATAAAATAAGCTTTGAGAGTAATACCACATAGTTAAAAATTGAGATGTGAAAACAACTAAAGAAAACCACTTGAAACCATGGAAATTATTGAAAACCACTTAGAACCATGCAAATTATTCAAAACCACTTGAAACCATGCAAATTATTGAAAACTACTTGAAACCATAGTTTATTGGAAATTATTGAAACCATTTAATATCATGCCAATTATGAACCACCTTCGAATTTTAATGATTTAGGATAACCCAAAAAAACTAAGGATGTGATTTAACCAAAGAAAACCATTGGAACATAATTTCCATATATTATTTATGAAATAAAATTCATGGCAATTTATTTACAAAAGGGATTAAAAAAATGGTTGTCACATAGGTGCTTCAAAACCTATAAACATTAGTTTTATTAATGCTTGATATCCTTGTAGGAGTTAAAATAGAGGAAATGTTTCAAGATTTAGGAGCAAGAATATCCCTCCTTCCAATGTGCACGCAATGAGAATACATTCTTTGTTAAACATATATGACAACATTAAATTTTCGTAACATTCATTATCATATATAACATTTAATTGTTCCTTAAATCCTAAATTATAATCTCGACCTATTAAAACCTCACAAGTTTCTTCTTTCAATTCTCACATGAAGGTTATGATAGTTTTTTAAAGAGGAAATAATTTTAAATAGATACAAAGTGTAGTGTAGATTAATGCTTGCACTAAAAGGAGTTTATTATTGCATATAACTATAATGCTTCGTGGAAGGTTCATGTGATTGTTGACAATTAAAATCATAAATAATAAATGAAAAATAAATAAATTAACATGTATTGATGATATGCTGGAAATGTTTACAATGTTAATATTCTTAGACTGTGGCAATTTGAGGTCGATCAAATTCATTTAATTGTTTCTCAACATGTAATCTTGAAATATATTGCAAAATATGGTTCAAAATTCAAAAATTGGAGTTCCTTATTTTAATCTTTGTGAAGATTTGATGAAAATAATTGAAAACATAAAAGGCATTGAATATTCGTCTTTTCACATGCATACAAAAGGTTCCTTGTAGAAACATATAGTTTTTTAAATCCTCTTACCCCTCCTTGTGCCCTACTTGATTGTTGTGCTAAAACTTCCATGTACATTCTCCAAAAAAACACTTAAATCATTTGTGCCCCTCTTCACCACAAATGATAACAATGTACACTGATTGTTGATAAGACCTTGAGGCATCTTCCTTGTTCTCTAAATCCACAAAAACCTCTTTCTCTTGATTTATTTTTATTTCCCTATCAACAATTTCATTAGCCTTCTCATATTTCTTATCCCACATTTCTTCCACTTATTTGTTTGGAATTGTGAAATACTTTGTAGTTATGATAAGTTATTCCTTTAATAAAGTTCTTCTTACTATTGGTTTATGGTAATTTTAGTTACATGTTTTAAAATTCTAAATGATATGGTGCTTCTAATGAAAAAAAAATTTCCCAACTAATTTTATTTTATATAATATACTTTCAAATAGTAACATACTTAAAAACTAGTTGAATAGGTTCCTTATTGTATCATGGAGTGTGTATTTATGTATTGTACGATATTTTAGTCACAATTAATCTTATATTTGTATAAATGTATAGATATAGATTTTGTTTTCTCTCATCAAATAAATATGACCCTTCAATTTGGTAACCACTAGCTTTATTTTTCAAGAATATCCCATTCTCTCAATTCAAAATATTTTCCATATCATTAAGTAGTAATTCCCTTTGAAATATGTATTTAGAAGTTCCCTATATAATAATTTAAAATTAATTTCTATTAGTCTTTAAATCAAAAACCTTGCAAATTATTATGCAATATATTCTTCATCATTATTACTAGATCTTCATCCTCTTCTCATTTTTGAGCTGATCGCTTTGGCTTCTTTAGTAAACTCTCCAAATATTCTAATTTTATTCCTAACACCTATTCTTTTATAATCACTTAAATCAAGTTGATTCTCATCTCACTTTCCCTTTTACTTGACATTGGATTTAAATAATTGTAATGTTTGGTAAATAAGATATATGAACAAAAATATAGTACCATCCTTGTTATAGTAGGGATCACTTTTATTTTGGGCTTTATATAGTCTTTTCAAGAAATGGAAAGTTGTTTCTAAGAAGAAGAAATTTTGGAAAAGGTATTGAAATGCTTCACTTAGTAAATGTGACTTGTTGTGAAACCAAAAAAAACTTCAAACCTAGATTCACTAGTAAAATTTTAGGGTTATATCTATCAATAGATCACCTTTATCACACACCCTTCAATCTTATGCCCAAATGGTTTTAAGTTTTTTCATTTCTTAAACATGTGTTTGGGGGAGAGTGAAGAGAGATTATTTCTTGTGGGACTAGATTACTTGGAAAGTAGGTATATATTGACAATTTACTCTCCAGTTTCTCTAATTTGATTCTTAACACCTACTCTTTTTTAATCATTTTTCTCTTTCCTTATGTTCTCACAATCTCTTTTAGTTAGAATTGGATTTTAATTCAAATATTTGGTGAATGAGATGGATGAACAAAAACATAACTTTGTCTTTGTTGTAAAATCACTTTTAGTTTAGGATTTATATAGTCTCTTCAAGAAAAGAAAATTTATTTCTAAGAAGAACTAATTTTGAAAAAGGTCAAATGTTTCACTTGTTAAATGGAGAATGGAGGTAGATATACTTAAAAATATATATATGTTTTTTTTATTTTTTATTTTTTTACATTATTATTTTTTTTTTTATTGTTAAAACTATGCTACGCTATTATTTACATTAAAACAGAAAACGGTTACAGCCATGAAGTCCTGTGCCAGAGGCCATGGATGGCACTCTGGACTTACATCGCTAAAAAAACCACCCGTTTAGGGTCCATAGAACTCGAATGACTACCCACACAGGGGCCTTGACATGAAAACTTTTCATCCACACAGTGGCAGCAGCCTTGAGACCAAGCGCCCACGCAGGGGCGCTTCCACAGAAATTGAAAGCCCACGCAGGGGCGCTACCACAGACTTTGAATGCCCACGCAGGGGCTATAAACCTTAGAACATCAGTGAGGGCAGAAGTGGACAAGTAAAAGAAAATTTTCATCAGACACCTTCGCAGGGGCGTGGAGACACCCTGAGCAGTATAATTCATATACAAAACAGAGACATTCAGAACTCCACCCTGAGTAGTAGAATTCACATACAGAACAGAGACATTCCAAACATACCAGCTGCCGTAGACAAAAACATAGAATCTAAGACAAGGAGGAGAGTGAGCGAGCGGTCGATTAATCGTCCGGCTCCTCGTCCGGCTCCTCCTCATATATCTAGCACAATCCTTCCGGGGGGGGCCCCAATGTGCCTTAGCTTTCTTTGACGCGGGCTTTGGCTGAGACGCTGGAGGGTCAGTGTCTGGTCTTGGGCAGTCCTCCGGCAGTCCTTCAGCAGCTCTGGAGCTCTCGGCCTGATGCGGCTGTGGGCGAGGCTGCTCCCCGACCTCCTCCACCGGTTCTTCCAGAAAAAGAACAGATACATGAGCATTGATGCGCGAATTGGCCTGGGGGCTGTTGATGGAGAAAACCGCAGTTCCAAACGCTGGGAGAGGATTGGAACCCGCTTCGGAGCTGCCAGCCTCCATGAATTGGCGCGATTGCAAGGGGTTGGCTTCCTCAACTCAGTGACATAAACAGCGGCAGCAGCGAGAAGAGACATTCTCCACAGATGGGCGCGATGTTCCGCCTCTTCCTGAGCCTCTATGGCTGATGAGGCGTTGTCTGATCTTGACCATGGTGGTCTTATATGCCAGATAGCGAAACGGAGCAGGGTGAACAGCCACACTCCCGTCGCCCACACCAATAGGCTTGCTCCCAAATCCAATTGCAACAGGGGCGTCTTGAGCCAGACCTCCGGAAATTGACACCCGAAATCCCAATTCCCTCCACTGTAAATGATCCACATCAAAACATTCCTTATCTGCATTGTATTTATGCTTCTCTGCCATGTCTCGGCCCTCTCCCTCCTTAACTGCACACAGCAACCAAGACTATGCTCTGGACCAGGCATTAATTTGCCGTCCCTTCCCTCCTCAGCACTCACGCTTGCAGACCCCGCCGGCTGCTCGCAGTGAATGCTCGCCTTATACCTGGTACCGCCCATGGTGACCAGGTGGCGGTCCCATGTCCTCTCCCGTGGCACCTGCATCCGGGGAAGCAGCCTCATTTTGGATTAGCCTGTCTAATTCCTGAGCCTTTGAAATGTCCGATATGATGGCTATGGTGCCTGTGAGAAGATATTGATCGTTGTCTGCACCTATGTTAGCTAGAAAGTCCGCAACCTTGTTTCCTTCTCTTTTTGTATGAGTGAAGGTGATAGCTATGTTGCTACGGAGATCTTGTTCAATGGCTTCTAGTCTGGCTGCAACTCTCCAGCTATTAGTGATTTTTCCTGCTTGAGAGCCATTTTGAAGTCTCCTGGCCATGTTTATAAGAATCTAGGAATCTCCTTCCATGATCAGGGGCTGCAGATTTAGGTTCCTGGCGAGGAGAATTCCTTGCCATAAACCTTCGATCTCCACCGAGTTGTTGGTATCCCATCCCAAAGAACCAAAGTATAGCTGTGAGGGTGTGCCTGCTTGATTCCTAATGATGCCTCCAAAGCCTACCTTTCCCGGGTTACCTTTGGAGGCTCCATCAAAGTTAAGCTTGTAGGAGTTCTCGGGGGGGGCCTTCCAAGTGCCTTCAATGGTGCTGCTGCTTGTAGAAGTACTGCTTTTCTGGGAGGTCTGTGGTAGAGATAAATTCCAATTACTTAGAATGCCTTTCTCGTTGTCTTGAGATGGGAGATCTTCCTGTGTCCAGGAGTGGAGAGCCAGCGTTTCATTGAGGTTCCCACATATTCTGGTCCATATGTCATCGACCCTAGAGCTCTGATTTTTGAATATCCTCTTATTCCGTTCCTTCCATATACCCCATAGAATGAGACCTGGTAGTAATTTCCATAGGCAATTGAGGAGCTCGCTCTTGTATGGATGCTGCGGCCAATGTCGAAGGGTGTCAGTTATGTCATTCATTTTTCTGCACCTTATTTGACATCTGAAACTAGCCTTTTCCCACAACTGATTGGCTAGGGGGCAGGAGTCCAACAGGTGAGGGAGCGTTTCCTCATTTTGCTGGCAGTTAGGACATATCGATGGTCCATGGAAATTCCTTCTTCGTAATTTGTCCCAGGTGAGGATTCTTTTGTGACTTACCAACCACAGGAAATAAGAGATTTTGGGCCATGAGTTGGGATCCCATACTGTGCGCCAGATTGGGTCCGGAGGGATATTGTGGTTGCATATAATCTTGTAGGCCTCTGAAGTTGAAAAGTTACCTTTTGGGCGGTATCCCCATCTTAGGATATCGTTGCCTTCATCATATCTGATTCTCCTTTTTTCCAGCTCCCTCTCCAATTCCCCTGTATCCTGAAGATTTGTGAGGTTGATTAACTGATTTCCCTGTATCCATTTCCTGAATCCGTGCTCCGTCTCCTGCGTCCAGTAGTGATTGATTTTTCCTTGCTGCTGCTCCTGCCTTATTTGGTCCAACGGTGTATGTATTATGTGGGTCAACTTTGGCATTTGGTTCCATGCATCTGTCCAAAATCTCGCCGTTTTGCCATTCCTGACCTCCCAGAAGCTGTGTTGCTGTATTAATTGGAAATGTTGTTTTGCCGCATTCCAGATTAGAGATCCTTTTTCCCTGGGGGTGAACCGAATGAGCTCCTCCTGGGGGCGGTTGTTGGCATATTTGGCCGTCCAGATTCTTGCCCAGGGCTTTCCTGGATTAGAGATCCAGTTCCACCATATTTTGGCACTCATAATAGAATTACTATGCTCCGGATCTCTTAACCCTATGCCTCCTTTTTCTTTTGGTTGACATACCACAGACCATTTAACAAGCGCCCATTTCCTGTTTGTAGCCGATCCACGCCATAGAAAACTGCGCTGGAGCTTCCTGATCCTTTTTAAGACCCATTTGGGAGCTGCAAGAACTGAGAAAAGGTATAATGGCATTGCCTGGAGAACTGACTTAATGAGCACAACCCGGCTGGCTAGGTTGAGAGATCTGTGCGTCCAAAGGTTGAGACGAGATTCAAGCTTCTCAAGGAGAGAGCGCCATGAGGAGTGCTTGATAGCAGAGGCAGTGAGAGGGGCACCCAGGTATTTGGAGGGGAGAGATGCTGAGGGGAAGCCAAGAATTCGGGTGACGGCTGACTTAATCTGGGGGGGCGTGTGGAAGAAAAAAATCTGCGATTTGGTACAGTTTACATCAGTGCCAGATGCTTCAGCGAAGTCATTGAGCAAGGATTTGAGGCAAGAGGCTTCCTGGGCTGAGGGATAACCAAACAGCATAGTGTCATCAACAAACTGCTGATGAGAGGTGGCAGGGGAGTTATGAACAGAAAGACCTTTGAGAAGGTGGGATTCGAGAGCTTGCTTTATGTGACGGCCAAGCCCTTCTGCCATGAGAACAAATAGGAAAGGGGATAGGGGATCCCCCTGCCTAATTCCTCTTGATGGCTTGAAGGGCCGAGAAGGGATGCCATTAACAAGGATGGAGAATTGAGTTGAACTTATTAAACTCATTATCCAGCGGATCCACATAGTATTGAAACCAAAAGCTTTTAGCATTTGCTGAATAAAGTTCCAGCTGAGTTTATCAAAAGCCTTTGAAAGATCAAGCTTAAGAATCATACCTGCTTGCTTTGATTGTTTGAGGGAGTGAATGATCTCGTGCGTAAGGAGAATGCCGTCCAGGATTTGTCTGCCCTCCACGTAACCTGACTGTTCCTGGGATATGAGCATCGGCAATAGGGGCTTCAACCGGTTAGCCACAACTTTAGAGATGACCTTGTAAATTACATTGCAGAGTGCAATCGGCCTGAATTTGTCGGGCTTGATAGAGTCCTCCTCTTTGGGAATGAGGGCGATGAAAGTGGTGTTGAGAGAAGGTAGAATCCAGTGGATTGCTCTCGATTCTTCAACAATTTGCCATACTTCCTGTTTTATCATCTCCCAAAAGGTATGAAAGAACGTAGTGGTGAAACCATCTGGTCCGGGGGCTTTTCCATCCTTGAGCTGGGCCATTGCCTCATCCACCTCCTGAAGCTGAATCGGACGGAGGAGAAGCTCATTGTGCTCCTCTGTAATGATTCTAGGCACATTGTTAGTGATTTTTCCAATTGCTTGGCTTCTATCTCCTTCCGGCTCTTGAAGGATCTGGTTGAAGTGATTGCACAACTCTTCCTCAATTTCCTCATGCGTTTCCACTCTTTCCCCTCCTAGCTTCTGGATGAACGGAATGCTGTTGCGCATTCTTCTTTGTATGGTGGTTCTGTGGAAGAATTTGGTGTTGCGTTCTCCTTCCTTCAACCATCTTATTCTGGACTTTTGTTTCCAGTAAATTTCCTCCTGCTTCTGCCTTTCCTCAATCTGCCTGTGGATGCGCCTTTCCTTTTCCAGTGTCCCTTCTGTGTGTCCTTCTGTGATAATTTTTTGATGGAGATCCGCTAGTTCCAGATTGAGATCATGCTGTGCTTTGAATATGTCTCCAAAGGTTTCTCTGTTCCATCGCTTTAGCTGGAATTTTAGGAATCAGAGCTTCTGTTGGAATTTGTACATCTTAGATCCTTCTGGAGGGGTGAAGGAGGTCCAAGTGGCTGTGACAAAGTCTTTGAACTCAGGGTGCGAGAGCCAAAAACTTTCGAAACGGAAGGGTCTCCGAGTCTGGTTTCCAGGTCTTTGCCATTGGAGAGCTATCGGCCAGTGGTCCGAACCAGTATGCGGGAGAATGGCGGCTGTGATGTCTCCTCCAAGATGAATCACATTATCAGATATGAGGAAACGATCGAGCTTGGAGGTGATTTGATGTTTGTCGGCTCTGCGATTACTCCAAGTGAAAGTACCATTGCAGAAAGGCATGTCTATTAGGGAGGCATTTTGGATGAAGTCCTTGAAATGGATATTTTCTTGCTCCAATCTGTTTCTTCCCCCAGTTTTTTCTTCTAGCTTAGTGATCATGTTAAAATCCCCTCCGATGATCCAGAGCGGGTGCCTCCTGTTGTTATTCAGTGCCTAAATGGTGTCTAGGAGTGCTATTTTGCTTCCTGTATCGTGCGGGAAGTAAACATTTGAGAGATTACCATGTACATTCGTGCCCAAAATATGGAAGGCTGCCTGTATAAGGTGATGAGAGGCATGGAACTCTGAAAGGTTTATTGCTTGGGTGTTCCATGCAATAGCCAGTCCTCCTGATGCTCCTGATGCATCAACTGCTACTGAGCGGCATCCTGGCCAAGCTTTGGTTAGGATGCTACCTAATGTAGTGCCGTTACATTTGGTTTCCTGGAAAAAGCAAATTTGTGGCTTTTCCGCTTTAATCATGTTCTTTAACATTCTGAGTTTACCTGGGCCGTTGAGCCCTCTTAAGTTCCATGAGACCAGCTTCATGGTTTAACCATTTGGAGAGGGTTTGTAGTACTTTGTCAATTTCGCATACCTGCCTGAGTCTACCAGGAGCTTCCCTACCTCGATCGTTCTTTGTAGATCTGTTTTTTGTCCCCTTTTTTTTGACTCCTTAGGTGGTTGGCTTCCATCCCACTGGCTTCCTGGTTGGATCCCGAGTTGTTGCTGCTGGTATGCTCTTGAGATAACCACTTCCAACTTGCTAAGTTGGGCTTCTGAGATGCTGTCATACGCCTTCGTCTTGCATGCCAGTTCCAGTTCTAGAATATCAAGGCCATGCAGGTCTACGCTTTCCGGTTCCTCTTCCATCGGTTGCACCTGAGTGCCTTCGTCCTCAATCAGGATTTCATTAGGAGGAGAATCTGACATTCCATCAAGATCCTTTTCCTTGTCGTTCTTTGCCTGATCCTTCTTGACCCCAGAGGGGTGATTAGGGAAGCAGGGGGGGGGAGTGGGGATTTGGGGAGGAGGAAGAAGGCGGAGGATGAGTGGAAGATGAGGGATGGGACGGGTTAGCTTCAGTGATCGGAGGGGAATCTTCGGAGGATTGAGCCAAGATTTCGAAGCTATTCTTAGATGCAGGGCCATTAGAGCTTTTTTGCAGGGGCTTTTGCCCATTTGAGGGTTTCCTGTGCGCGCGTCTTCGGCTTGGGGCTTTTGTAAAACCATCTTGGGCATCTGAGGCAGTAGGATCAGGTGAGGTGACTTTGTCATTCAAGGGACAGTCCCGGAAGAGATGACCTAGAGCATGGCATCTTCTGCAACGGAAGGGAACATGCTCGTAGTCCAAGGGTTGGATCCATTCTTCGTCCCTATGAGAGAGATATACCGATTCTGGAAGTGCTTCATTCAGCCTCATAAAAACGCAGATGCGAGCATAGGAGATGAATCTGTGCATTTTTGTTTCTTCTGCCGTTCTGATATATTCCCCTAATCCGTTTCCGATTTTCCTGAGAACGTCCTCGTCCCAATATTCGTCTGGAAGTCCATACATTCTGATCCAGACTGGTGCCCAGGTGAGGTCTTCCTTATCCGGGTTGAATCTTGGTATCCAATCTCTCATGTACAGGCCCGCTGCGTTGAAAAAATGAGGCCCTGTTCCCAGTACCCTGAGTTTGTCTTCAATACAGTAAAAGATGGTGGTAAAGAAGCCTTTTGGCCCTAACTGCAGGGTGACATCTCCTTTTGGCTTCCATTTTGCTGCAATCCACCCATATAGAGCTCTTTCTGTCAGCCAGAACCCTATAAATTTCCCAATAATGGCGTGGTCTCTCATGAACTCGATTCGAGCATCTATTTTGTGCCCAGGTAACTCGATTCTTGGCCTTTCTATGGCTACTGGCTTACAGGTCGTAGAGGAGACCTTTGGTGCTTCCTCCGGGTTTTCTCCCCTTTCCTGATTGCCGCTGTCATGGTCTTGTCGTCCCTCTGTTTTCTTGTGATCTTGCTGCTGTTTTTTTCCCTTGTTCAGGATCTCTCTATCAACCAATCCAAAATGGAGTGCTTGTTCCGAGTCGTTCTGATTTGGGGAGGGCCCTGACGCCCCCCCCTGAGGATATTCCATTGCTCCTGGCTATTGTCGTGCTTTTCTGCTACCCGCCCGAGGAAGCAGATGGTATGAGTGTAGTACTAGAGCAGCGCTGTCTGCGCCGTCGTCATTCCCTACAAAACCCTCTATTTTTTTACATTATTAAATGAATAAAGAAATTCCATTTTATTTAGAAGTATGGTACATTTTTTTGAAATAATTGATTAAATACAATAATTTTATATAAAGAAAATTTAAATTTAAATTAACAACTACTCAAGTCACATGACAAGATTAAATATTAGTTATTATATTCATTGTATGACATGAGAACGGTATCTATAAAGTTGTGTAAACAAATCATAAATGAGATTCCACAAGATATCATAAGTATTGTTAGTTATATTTGTGTTTTGCGTTATTGTAACTGTCTCATTATATTTTTATAACTTAGTTTTTATTGACACATGATATTTTGTTTCACTGAATTTTTTTGAAAGTCTTTTAATTATGTTGAGAGGCATCCATTTCATAGAGAAATATATTATGAATTTTGTCAGCAGTTTCTACTCAGGGTCAGAAGAAGGTATGGCAAACAAGCAAAAAATAGTAATTTATGATGCTACAAAAATAAATCTGTTGGATCAGAAAACAATGCCTCTAGTGGATAAATCTAGCAAAGGTAGACAAGTTACTTTTGAAGATGAGGAAGTTGAAACTGACACTGAAGAATATGTTTTCGTTACTGAGGATGACATTAAAACTGATGTTAGAAAGGAGAAGAGCCATAAAAGACCAAAAGTAACAATTCCCAAGAATGCCTCTGTTCTAGTTAATGATGAGAATGTTATGAGGAATAAAAGCAAAGTTTAACATTCTCAAGTAGTCATCACCAACAGTGAATATCCTAGTGAAACTTCAAAAGAAAGTAGAGAAATCATTACACGAGGAGCTGATTTAAAGGATGGCATTATTAAGACAAAACAAAATGACATTCGACAGAACTTGACAAAGAGAAACTTAATTGAGGGTGGTCATACATTTCAACTTAATGTGAGACAAATCTATAAGGCAAGTGAAGGACAATGTAAATATCAAATCATAAAGCCACACCACCTGCATGTTCACAATTTGAAGAAATTGATGAGGTATAATCCATATGCTCATGTGGTTAATTATGTGCTTTTTGTTGATCTAGTTCAAGTTCCCAACAAAGAAGCATTTTATAAGCCAAAATGTTTTGAATACAATTATATGTGCTTGGGGGGGACCATTCTATACAGGCTCAAAGGCAATTGCTGGAGGAATGTCCCAATAACCCACATTTTGAAACAATGAAATGTATCATTTATGTTGGTTTATCGGATACAGAAGCAAAGTTAGTGGCATGGGATGTTATGAAACCAGCTTAAGAAAAGATAGAAAAGATAGATCAACGCCTTAGAATTCAGCCTCTTCGAGGGGGAAGCCTCCTTTACATTACATAAATGAACAATTCTTGGATGATTCAAATGACAAAACCTCCTTTCTATATATAGGAGTCTAAGGAGTCACAATATAATCCAGCCGACCTAACAATAATAATATAAAGCCACAAAAGTAACAATATAGGGATTCTATGGGGCACAGTAATAACAATATGGGGGCAATAGGGGCACAACAATATTAATAAGGGGTATAACTACAGTAGTAATGGGGTAATCACTAGTATTATAGGGACCCAACATGCCCCTCTCCTTCAAAAAAATGTTGTCCTCAACGCTTGAGTAGTTCTGGATACTTCTGCATAAAATTCTCATCCTCCCATGTGGAATCTTTAGCAGATAAGTTCTTCCACTTGATAAGATACTCTGAAATTGATCGATTTCGTAGCTGTCGAGTTCTTATTTCTGTGACTGCTTTCGGTTCCAATATAATTTTTCCTTCCTCGGCAAGTTCTGGCAATATTGTTTGAACTGGGAGCTTGTCGCATATAACCTTATTTAAACATGAAACATGGAAAAATGGATGCAATTAAGAAGCTGAAGGAAGCTCCAATTTGTATGCCATAGTACCAATCTTTTGCAACACCTTGTACAGACCATAATACTTTGGTGATAATTTATTATTCTTCTTAGCTTGCTTGAGGGACATTTTCTTATATGGTTGTAGCTGTAGGAATACCCAATCACCTACATCAAAACTTCTTTCACTGCGATATTGATCTGCCTGTTGTTTCATTCTATTATGTGCCAACACAAGGTTATCCTTTAAGAGTTGGAGGACTTGTTGTTGATGTTCGATGTGATGTTCCACTACTTGAACCTTAGAATTTTCTCTTAAATATGATGTGATGGATGGTGGTTGATACCCATAAAGTGCCATAAATGGGGTCATTTTTGTTGTTGTATGGAAGGAAGTGTTATACCACCATTCAGCCAGAGGCAACCATTTGACCCATTGTGTCTGTTTATCAGATACAAAGCAACAAAGATATCCTTCCAAACATTTGTTTACTATCTCAGTTTGCCCATCAGATTGAGGATGATAAGATGAGCTATGAGCTAACTGAGTACCAAGACAAGAAAATAATTCTGTCCAAAAATTTCCCGTGAAAATGGGATCTCTGTCACTTACAATAATCTTTGGGTTTCCATGTAGCTTTTGAATTGTTTCCATAAATGCAGTAGAAACTGTACTTGCTTTAAATGGATGTGATAATGCACAAAAGTGTGCATACTTGGTAAGTCTGTCAACTACCACCATGATGACACTCTTTCCCTCAGACTTGGGTAAACCTATGATAAAATCCATTGAAACCTCCTCCCAACGTAGCTTGGAATGGATAAAGGTTGTAATAGACCCGGTGTCTTAATTGTTTCAACTTTATTTTGTTGGCAAACCAAACATTCCGCCACAAACTTTTGAATATCTGATTTAAGGCCATCCCAAAAAAATTCCTTCTTAACCCTGTGGTAAGTTTTTAAAAATCCTGAGTGCCCTCCTAAGGGAGAAGTGTGCAATTCCATAAGAATATTTTGTTTTAGCTGGGAATTCTTACAGAGGTATAAGCGATCTTTGTACCATAACGAATCATTTTGCCAACTAAATGTATCAGACGTACTGGAATCTTGTTGTAACTTTCGAATAAGTGCCCACACTTCTTCGTCATTCTTCTATTCCTCCCTTGCTTCATTTATCCAATCTGGTTGGATAATAGAAATGGCGCACAACAATGCTTCCACATCCTCATCCTTTCTTGAGAGTGCATCTGCCACCACATTTTGCTTCCCCTTTTTGTAGATGATTTCAAAGTCATAACCCAACATCTTTTTGACCCACTTTTGTTGCTCTTCAGAGGATAATCTTTGTTCTAAAAAGTATTTAAGGCTATCATGATCTGTTTTTACCTTGAAGTGTCTTCCCATTAGGTAGGGTCGCCATTTCTTAAGTGCATGTAGTATTGCCAACATTTCCTTCTCATAAATAGCTTTGCTTAAAAACTTTCCCTTGATTGGACGACTTTCAAAAGCAATGGGTCTTTCATCTTGCATTAGAACAGCACCAATTCCATTTCCTGAAGCATCACATTCCACAATAAAGGTTTTTGTGAAGTCCAGTGTAGCTAAGACCGGTGCTTGGCACATTGCCTCTTTAAGATGTTCAAAGGCCTTTGTTGCTTCCGGAGTCCATGAAAATGCATCTTTCTTCAATAATGTTGTTAGAGGTGCTGCTATTCTCCCATAATTCTTAACAAACTTGCGATAATACCCTGTCAACCCTAGAAATCCTCGCAGATGCTTTATGGATGTGGGGATTTTCCATTCCTTAATGGCTTTAATTTTGCTAGGGTCTACCTTAACTCCTTCATGAGATACAATATGACCCAGATATTCCACCTCCTGGACTCCAAAGAAACATTTGGATCTTTTTGCATATAATTGTTTCTCCTCCAATAGTTGTAGCACCCTGTCAACATGTTCAACATGATCCTTCCAAGACTTGTTGTAGATTAGTATATCATCAAAAAATACTAACACAAATTTTCTAAGGAATGGTTTGAAAATTGAATTCATCAAACCTTGAAATGTTGAAGGTGCATTGGTAAGGCCAAAAGGCATGACCAAAAATTCATAATGACCCTCATGAGTTCTAAATGTTGTTTTTGGAATGTCTTCAGTCTTCATTCTGATTTGATGATATCCTGAACGAAGATCCAACTTGGTGAAGTAAATTGATCCATGCAATTCATCCAGTAATTCATCAATGACAGGAATGGGGAACTTATCTTTAATAGTGATCTTGTTGAGCTCCCTATAATCCAGACACATGCGCCATGATCCATCCTTCTTGTGCACCAATACTACTAGAGCAGAGAAAGAACTTTGACTCGGTTGAATTATACCAGCCTCTAGCATTTCTGCAACCATACGTTCAATTTCACTCTTTTGGACATAGGGATATCTGTACGGCCTGATGTTTGGAGGAACACTTCCTGGAATTAGATGAATAGCATGATCATGATCACGCATAGGTGGGAGACCTTTGGGAGTCTCAAATACCTTGGAATGATTGTCTAGGACTTTTTGGAGATCTGGAGAAATAGATGATTCCGCTGTGGAAACATCTAGCGAACATAATTGTGCAATTACACCTCTTTGCTCCTTTTTTAGAAGCTTTGTCATACCATTAGAGCTGATTATCTTTCCTGGTTTCCCTGCAATACCCCTTAATTCAACTTCCTTTCCTTCCGTAGAAAATTTGATGAAAAGTTCTCGAAAATTAAAAGCTATTGTACCCAAGGATTGTAGCCATTGGACTCCTAGTACAACATCAGCACCTCCCATTGGAATGGAAAGCATTGTGCTAGTCAATACATATTCTCCCATGGATAGCTTGATATTATGGCACTTTCTAGAGGAATTTATTGTTCCTCCATTTGCAATCATCACTTGACACTCTAGTGCTGGATATAGGAAGCAATTCAATTCTTTTGCTACCTTACAATGAATAAAATTGTGGGTGCTTCCTGAATCAATCAACACTATTACCTTTTTCTTCTTGATTTGTCCTTCTATCTTGATGGTTTGAGGAGTGGTAATTCCCGCCAATGCATTACAAGATATGGTTGGATTTATTTGTTCTTCATCTAGGCTTTGTTCCTGGAGTATATCCTCTTCTTTTGACTTTTCTTGCTCCTTTTCTTCTTCCTCTTCACAATCTATGTAGAATAATTTCTTCTCAGCACACTTATGACCTTTAGTGTATTTTCTATCACAACTGTAACAAAGCCCTTTTGCTCTTTTTTCTTCCAATTGTTGTGGTGTCAACCTTATAGGTTGTGGAAGACTAGGGGCAACAACACTTTCGTCTTTATAGTTGTGAGTGGTATGCTTCCTGGTTGCCATAATTTTGCTTTCCATTTTTCTTGCTAACCTGAATGCCTTCTGTAATGAATCAGGTTCCCAAAGACGAACATCATGTTGGATATTATCCTTTAAAGCCCCTATGAACACATCAATCTTATGCTCCTCTGGAATATCTTTTACCCTTATGTTCAATTTTTGGAATTCCTCAATGTGCTCCATTATTGAACCCTTTTGTTTGAGACTTATCAATTGGCTAAAAAAAGTGTTGCTTTTTGTATCCTCATAATGTGCTATCAATTCTTCCGTAAAAATTGCCCAAGTGATCAATTATTTACAAGAGCAAAGCCATTGATACCATACAAACTGATTTGGTTCCAAATATAAAGTTGCCATACGTACCTTTTGTGTGTTTTGCACATTATTGAGATCGAAGAATTGCTCCATCTATAATATCCATGTGGCGGGATCCTTGCCATCAAACTTCCTCATATCGATTTTTGGAATATGGTGGGTCTTCGATCCAACATTAGAGTCTATGGAATCATGATTAACATTTCTTTTGTTCACATCATGAGTTTCCTTTACAACCTTTTCACCATTAGTGAGTAGTTCTTGTAGAAAATTTGTCAAATCTGCCATGTCTGTCTTCAAATCATCCATATTAGCTTCCATGCCCTTTATCTTAGATTCCACACCATTTATCTTAGATTCCACGCCATTTATCTTAGCTTCTGTTAGCTTTTGTGAGCGTGACATTTGTTGCACTTATTCTTGTAATTTTGATATATCATGGAGCATTTCTTCCTCTTCTTCATGAGTCATGCTAGAGCTTTCAGGTTCCTTACTAGGTGTTTGCATTTTCTTTCCTCGAGGCATTAGTTACCGATAATAATGCTTTACTATGCCCTTTGAATTCCTTCAAACCAAGCTTACGCAAAAATTTAAAAAAAACTACACACCTTTTTTCACTTTGTAGAAGCCTGATATTGAATCTGATGTATCTCTATAAATTCAGATCCTCCAGTTCTGAAATTGTGATCTGTAGTAGCCTTCTATGTCCTCTTTCCAATGCCACAAGTCTGACCCAAATTGGATTTTCCAAGGAAGAGTTATGCGAAATCTCCCACAGTGACTTGATTATAGACTAGTTTAGTAGAGTGAACTTGTACGACGTGCCACAAGTCACTGTTTTGACCTTTGGATCTGAAAAATGCATACAAGAAACTAAAGTCCGTCATCTTTGTGTACCGTCTTACAAATTTCAATCCGATCCTCAGAGAGAAAGTTATGATGATTTTCCCCAGGTCACCTGTTTGGAATGTAATTCAGGAGTTTGCAAAAAGACCAACTTCCTCAGATCATATCTCCGCAAATATACAGCAAAAAGTTCTGAAATTCGGACCCAAGGTTCAGCGCAATTTCTTCTCAAATGGGTTTTTTTTTCAACTTCTGAAACATTGCAGAAAAAAGGTTATAGCGAAAATTCCATGATAACCTGTTTGGAGCAGCGAAACCCTAGAATCCAAAGCTCTGATACCAAATGTTATGAAACCAGCTCAAGAAAAGATAGAAAAGATAGATCAACGCCTTAGAATTCAGCCTCTTCGAGGGGGAAACCTCCTTTACATTACATAAATGAACAACTCTTGGATGATTCAAATGACAAAACCTCCTTTCTATATATAGGAGTCTAAGGAGTCACAATATAATCCAGCCGACCTAACAATAATAATATAAAGCCACAAAAATAACAATAGAGGGATTCTATGGGGCACGGTAATAACAATATGGGGGCAATAGGGGCACAACAATATTAATAAGGGGTATAACTACAATAGTAATGGGGTAATCACTAGTATTATAGGGACCCAACATGGGATCATAATTCAAATAATGAATATAGGATGTCTATGACTTTCATCCAAAGGGTTAGATTTATTCATAGTGAATTTGAAGAGAAATGTGGTGGGGCTAAGATAAATGTTATTATAGATTTCTGAAAGGAATGTTGTATGGAAATAGGCTATCAAATTGAGGAGACAATCAATTCAAAAGGTTGCAGAGTAAATACTAATATATTCAGAGGTATTGATAACATTTTCCTGTTGGCATTTAGAACTAGAGAGACATGGGAATTGATTAATGAGATTTTTAGCATGTGGGAGAGCATTGACATTAAAAACCAGAAGGCTAAAAGGTCTAAACCATCGATATGTGGCAATAGTAAATCAAGTCCTGAAATGATGTAGGTTCCTAAAGATATGATTATCGTACCTTGGATAGCATTGCAAGGAGTGAAGGATGAAAAACTTGTCAAAACAATATTATCTCATATGAGACTAGGGAAATTATCATTGGAGGAAATGTCTAAGGAATTTCAAAAGTAAGTTGGTTGAATTATTCTTACTTATTTCTAGATTATAACTTTCTTTTAAATATAACATATTGTTCTTGGTAGTATTTGTTATACATATCATAATATTAACTTTTTTTACATTATCTATGCAGTTACAAAGTTTACATGAAAATAAAATAAAAAATGGTTAAATTGTTGAATGAAGATAGTTGGGATGATGTTGTATACAACTATCCAGATTCAAGTTCTACATCTACACTAAATTTTTTTATCTTGCATTTAAAAAGGTATGTTGATTTATACATTCATTTTTATTCATATCTATATTATTTTTATTCTATATATATATATATATATATATATATATATATATATATATATATATATATATTTATTTTATTAAAGATGAGGAAGGATGAAAATGGAGCACTAAATAGTTTCAGAACCTTTATTGAAAAAATTAAGATCGAAAGACTGAAGAAGCAGCGTCTTAGGAATGTTGAACTTGATCCAAATCTTACTCATTTCATTTGGAATGGGCTTGACACTATTCAATATCAAGTAATACAAGGCGACTGTGAAGACACTACTAAACTCATACCTAAAAGGGATTATGCCCTAGTTATTGCAGATATTCCCAATTGGTTTGAATATTACAAACATTGACTATGATAGTGACGCTTATACTTATCAAGCTCTTTGTAAAGTGGTTGCGGGATTTGTAGAAGTAACATCATCACCATTATGGAGGTTTGTTACATTTCATTTAGACACACAATTGGCAATGTTATTATCAAGCTTCAAGGGGAAAAAAACTCAAGGATGCAGCTTACATGGTAAGACGTTGAAAATGTATGTTTGATTAACATTAAAATAATCATTTATGTACAAGTTAATTGAATTTTTACTATTTCATGTTACAGGAAAAAGTACAATCTTCTTAACCGTGAAGATCAACCATTTATAAATGATTATGAGTTCATCCATATTGATAGTTGGCAAAAGATGATAGCTATAAGTCAATGCTTTTTAATCGGGTAGATGGAAAGAGTCATAGCCAAGTACTGGCTTTATGATGTTGTTGTGAAAAAACTAACATATGAAGAGAAAGAAGCAAAAGGAGAGATAGTTAAAATTTATCAAAAACCACAGTTATTGATTAACTATGTTATGGACATATGTTCAACTGAAGGAGATTGGGTTCTGGATTTATTTTCTGGCTCAAGTAAGTTTTATTATATGGAATTGAATTTCAATATATTCCTTCTTAATTTATATTTCATTATACTAATTTCATTATTTTTTTTGTGCTTGATAATTAGGCACAACACTAGCATGTTACCTACAAAAATGAAGAAATTGCATTGTCATTAAAACAGATCCAGTACAGTGCAATTTTATTCAACAAAGAATTAATGCTCTTCAATTTCTTCTAGATGAAATGCAAGAGATTGTGTTGAAGAAAGGGGATTTTAGTGAATCATGTGTCGCAAAAAATACAAAGGAACCTCAACCACCATTACATGGAATGATTGGAAAGACATACATTGGGAGATTCGCAGACATCAAAGATCCATTAGAAAAGGAAAATGAACAAAAAGAAACAGAAATTATTGTGGAAGAAAACGATGATGAAACTCTAGAGAATGAAGAGTTTGGATGGCGTAATATTGTTGATTCAATTTAAGTTATACTTGGAAATCAAACTCATTTTTTGTAACTATTAATTAGTTATACTTGTAATGTTTTGACTTTGACATTTTATGAGAAGAATGAGCATTCAATTAATGTTGTTATTTGTTCAATATTTGTATTATGTGATTTTCACTTTAATTTTGATGTGAATCATTATTTTTCGAAAAAAAACAATGATTATTATTATTTTTTGACATGAAATTCATAAAAAAAACTATTATTTAACCATTTTTTTCCTATAAAAATTGTGATTTTGACATGTCATTTCTAGCAAAAAATAATCGAAATGCGTAATTTTTTAGTTATATTTATGTTGAAAATGGTTATTTTTATGTCAACTGTTAAAAATTATTGTTTTTTAGAGACAATTATTTGATGTGCATTGAAAAATTAATTAACGATATATAAATATGTAAAATATTAAAACTTTAAAATATCAACCTTCTTCTTTGAATATCCAAAACAATAAAAACATCACTACAAAAAAAAAAAATAGAAACAAAAAAATATAAAGAAGAAGACCACTTCAAAAATTGTTGAATTTAAAAAATAATTATTCACATTTAATACATTAAAAAATTTGAAGTCAAAAAATAGGTCTTTTAAAAAAAGGGCCTCATGAAGAATCAACACTTTTTAAAATCAACATGCAAATACTAACATTCTAAAAACTGATATATATATAAAAAAATTGAAGTGTTAAAAACTATGCTAAAAAAAATATGTGTATTCTTCTTCACCACTTTCCAAAATTGGGTCACTTTTTTGCTACCTCTACAAAATGGGCAATTTTATCAGTTCCCGTTTCAAAGTTTACATTGTTAATTATAAGATTTAAATGAAATAGAGAAAATGGTTTTCGGTGGGGAGGGCTAGTTATGAAGTGGTTTAGGAAGGAGGGTGGGGGGAGGTGGAGTGAAAAAAGAGATGACATGTGTAAAAAGTGGTAAGGTAAAAACATCCTTTTCAGACTCCCCCCCTTGGTTAAATGTTAGAAGAGCTAGCGGGTCCGAAATATATTGATAATCCTTGGATTTAATGTGCCCATATCTCGAGGCATGGGAAAATAGGGGAGTTTAAATAGTTGAGTGTGGGGTGGGCCATAGGCTTTGACTTTTTAACTGGGTTTTACGTTTAGGCTTGACCTAAATAATGTAACTTTTTTTTTTGTAAACTTGGCAGGTCTCTATGTATTAGCTATTTTCAAAAAAAATTTACATCCATTTGCTCCAGGTAGTCACCTACCCGAAGGAAACCAGGTGACCACCGATCAGCTTTAAATCCAGTCCAAAATTTGAATAAGTTCATAACAATCCATCCACTGTTTCTATGTTGACTATCTCTACTGCTATCTCTAAAGATCAAAATAAACATGCTTGTTTTCTTCATCAAATTCAAAAATCAAAAATCAAAACATTCTGGTTCACTTGATTAATCCTCATCTGAGGATACTATCAAAGTTGGTGCCTTTTCATTGGATCCTGACATCTCGCATCTCTATTCTAGTTTCCACTTTATCGTTGTCAGGGTCTGTTCAATCCTTCCCAGGGCAAGATTGTTTCAGTAAGTCTGTATCTATATGGTTGCTATTTCCTTGAGAAGTTCAGCTCAGACAGGGTCCTTCTCCTTTCTATCTTCCTATTTGTCAAATACTTCTCCTTCCATGTGCTCGCGAAGGAGGGTCATGGCCCGTGCCACGAAATATTTCATGATACAGTACTGGTGCAAGGTCTTTTTGAATAGGGATTGTCTTCCATTCATTGTCTTTGGGTCTTTCACCATTCTTTCCCATTCCTCCATGGGTATGTCTCTGTATCTAAGATTGTCTCTTATATCTCGCTCCCAACTATTAATCTGGTCCCTAACTTCCTTTGGGTTTCCTTCCATGTAGGAATCAATTATCGTCTTTATGTGGTCTCTGTCTTGCTTCCTACCTCTTTTCTTTCCCTGACTACTTATTCCTTTGTCTTTCTTAACTATCCACTTGCTTCTTCTAGGAGCAATTCTGCTTTCAGCTTGGCGGTTGAAGCCTTTAAACTTTTGCTCCTTGACCTGTTCCACGTGCTTTCCCTGTTTTGTTGCTAGACCTATCACAGAATCAAAGCATATGTCAGCCATATTATATAGGTTTATATCATTTTCCTTGGGTTTTCCCCCCACCCTCCTTCTTGTGTTTCCCAACGTCTGGTTTCCTACCTAACTGAATTTAGCACCGACTTTTTTAATTCTCTGAATCATGGGGTAGCTGTTGTTATGTTTCTTTTCCCAACCCACGCAGGAATTCCACTCTTTCTTTTTTTGCCTCTTCTCTCCCGGGGCCTCGCCCTTGGTTAGATTTAGGCAAGAAAGGCTCCCCTTAACCCAGTTTTCTCAGGCTTGTCAGCAGGGCTTCTGCTATCTTTTTTCTCTACCCCCCCAAGATGCAACGCCATCTCCCAGGAGGTTTGGGTTTTCCTTTCCCAACTTACTTCTCTTGGGGTTGCAGGCATTCTGCCTTTCCCTCCAATGAGTCTTGCCAGGACCCATATTCTAAGGTGGGGATTGTTGAAATTTTGTTCAGGTATGCCCTCGTTCTTATTAGGTTCTCCACCTCTCCTCTCCTTCTCTCTGTCCAGAGCAGACAAGATCTCTTCGGGTTTGTTTTCTTTCATTCCACTAAGATTGCTATCGCAATTGAAATAATGATACCAGGTTTGCTTACCATACCACAATCCTAACCTACTTCTCAAACAATTTAAGCTTTCAGGATTTAGGGCTAGAGGTATTACATACCCGCTTACCAAGCTTCACCTTTCTTTCGCCTTCTACGTCTTCTCGCTGCCTCCTCTTCCTTTCTCGTCACCTTTCTTTGTTCTCGTCTGCATGCATAATGCCTCTTTCCACTTTTCCTTAAGCTTTATTTCTTTTTCATTCCCGGCTCTTGTCTTTACCACCAGCTGTCTTGTTTTTTCCTCGGCACGCATCCCTTCCCTCCTGCCTTGGGATGCTGCCCTCATGTCCTATCCACTGTTGTCCTGCATTAACTTCTTTCCTCTCTCGGCTGCTCTTGCTGTAGGATTTCTGACGCTACTTTGCCACTTGTCTTTATTCCACCGTCTTCGATTTCTTTGTCCTGCCCTCTCCTCTAACATTCCTTTCGGATCATCCCACATACTCTCGAGGTTTGTCCTTCCTTTGCCCTCTTCTGTCATCCTGCCGATCACCGGACTTCCCCTGTCCTGTTCCTCCCCTGTCCTTTACTGCGTTTGTCCTTTTCCCTTTCCACTCCGGTATTTTCCTTCCGAATTCTCTAGATGATTGCTCATACTGCTATCTTGTTCTACAAGTTGTATTAGTTGCGCCATTTCCTCCTTTTGGTTTAGCTCTGGTCCGCTTGCGTCTAGTTGCTGGTCTCCCTTCCTGCATCCCCAGTTCGCTAGGCAATCGGCAGGTGCATTCCCTTTTTATCTCACATGGGAAGGTAGTATGTAAGCTATCCTTCTCAACTATTAGCATATCTCTTTGATTATCCACGTGGTCCACCAGCTACGATTCAACTTCTCTACTGATGCTCCGTGTTGTAATTGTTTGAGTATGTTTATCACGAGCTCCGAATCTCTTCTATCTAGATTTTTTGATACCCCTCTCGGATGGCTATTTCTATCCCCCTGTTCAGCGCATGGAATTCTACCAATTATTTGATGAATTTCCACAGTCCATCTCATATACCATTAGTGTTCTTCCTCTGTCATCCCTGAATATTCCTCCTATGCCTGCCTCC
Organism: Pinus tabuliformis; assembly: GCA_031772625.1. Classification (NCBI taxonomy): domain Eukaryota; kingdom Viridiplantae; phylum Streptophyta; class Pinopsida; order Pinales; family Pinaceae; genus Pinus; species Pinus tabuliformis. The sequence continues at coordinate 63,241,754 of CM062806.1, forward strand.
ATTGGGTTTCCTTTTGACGCTTCGTCAAAATTCAATTTTTTGAATCCCTACTGCAAATTCCTATAGTGCTCATTTTCTCCTGCTTCTTTGGCCTTATATTTCCTTGCAGCCATGTCTGTGATGCTTATTTTTAGTTGCAAATAGTTCATAACTCGTGTCTCTGTTTGGTCTACTTTCCAGTCTTCATCATTCCACTTTTCTATGATTATAGTTTCTCTTATGTTCTGGATCATTTGGTTCCATATATCCTTCGTTGTTTTGCCTTCCTCCTTAAAAATCAACCGATTCCTTTCTTTCCATATGTTCCACAGGGTGAACCCTATGGAGAGGTTCCAGGCTCTATGCAGGACTACATTTTGGTACGGTTTACTCCTCCAGTTTTCTACTGCTAATTTTATATTGCTTATATCTTTGTTGCTAATATTGAAAAGCTGTTGGTGGTGTCGCCACACGTTATCGCTGACTTGACAGGAGTTAGACAAGAGTTCCATCGTTTCTTCTTATTCTTGGCAGAGAACGCAATGCGATGGACCTTGCGTCCCCTTCCTTCTTAGTTGGTCCCAGGTTAAAGCTCGCCCGTGGGACATTATCTAGGTAAATAATGCTATCTTTGGCCAAGTTTTCATTTTCCAGATTCTATCCCATTTTTTGGTTTCAAGATTGCTAGTGCTACCAGTCTTTATGTAGTATCCTTCTACTGTCGTAAACATCCCTTTAATTCGTTTTCCCCATCTTATGATGTCCATCCCTTCTTTAACTACTATTTTCCTTGTCTCCATCTCCTTTTTGTAGTTTTCCCATTGTTCTGTTTCTGGTGCTTCTTGCCAGTCTTCTTGCGTTTTCCATTTTCTCCAGTATCCTTCCCTTTCAAGGAGCCAGTAGTTCCGGACTGCGTCTTCCTCCATTTGGGTGGTAAACTGGTAAATTTCTTGGAGTTGAGGTTGACGGAGGTTTCCTCTCTGTTGCCATGCCTCATTCCAGAAGTTCGCTTTGTCGCCCTCCCTGATTTCCCAGAAACTATGTTCTCTTATCAGGTCCCTATTTGATCTCACCAGGTTCCAAATTGCAGAACCTTTCTTTTCTGATTGGCTTCTCAATTTTCCTTCAGGGGATCTGGCCATCTCATATTTCTTCTCCCACAACTTTTTCCACAAATCTTCTCCTCCTTGTATCCATCTCCACCACAATTTTTCCCCCATTACCTGGTTTAGGATATATGGATCTCGCAACCCTAATCCTCCTTCTGTTAATGTTTTGCTCAGCCATTTCCATGATAGCAACGCCCACTTTTTAGATTTGTTTGTCCCTTGCCATAGGAATTTTTTGAATATTTCCACCATTTTTTTGGTAGCTTGGCTGGTCATTTGATAAATTGGCATTGATTGGAGGACTGACTTGAGGAGAATGATGCGACTCGAGGTGTTTAGAGCCCTGAAAGTCCAGTTATCCATTCGTCTTTGTATCTTTCCCATCAAACCTCCCCAGTTAGCAATTCTATTTTTCTTATCACTTAGCTGGATGCCTAGATATTTTGTGGGGAACTTCCTTGTTCGAAAACCCACGGTTCTAGCTAGGAATGATTGAGAAGTCATTGGAGTGTTGAAGAAATATACTTCTATTTTGTCTTTATTTATCTCTATAGTTGTTGCTTTTGTAAAATCCTCAATGATTTGCATTAATTGATTTGCTTCTTTGAGATTGGCTTGTCCATACATCATGACGTCTTCTGCGAATTGTTGATGTGTTAGGGATAGTTCTTCTCCCCACAGTCTGAGGCCTTTTAGCTTCCCACTATTCACTCTTGCTTTTATTAGTCTTCCCACACGATCAGCAGTTATTATGAACAGGAATAGAGAGAGAGGGTCCCCTTGTCTGAGTCCTCTGGATGGGTTAAAGGTTTCAGTGGGTGTCCCATTCGACATTATGGACATAATTGGTGTGGTGATCATAGACATTATCCATTCTATCCATCTATCGTTGAACCCATAAGCTTTTAGGATTTTCTGGAGATATTCCCAGCTTAGCTTGTCATATGCTTTAGCTAGGTTGAGTTTTATCATCATTCCCTTGTGTCTTGAGTTCTTCAGTGAATGGATCACTTCTTGAGCAACTATGATTTCGTCCACTATTTGGCTCCCTTTCACGAACCCTTTCTGTTCCTCTGAAATCATTTTTGGAAGGATGGATTTTAGTCTATTTACCATTATAGTGGCTAGGATTTTGTAAATTACATTACATAATGCTATCGGTCCAAAACCTTAAGGTTCTTTAGCCTTTTCCATCTTTAGAATTTGGACGAGGAAGGTTTCATTCCAAGCTGGGTGCATTCTTTTCATGCATCTAGATTCTTCCACTACATTTACAATGTCTTGCCTCATGAAGCTCTACGTGGCCTGGAAGAATTCTGAGGTGTACCCATCCGGTCCTGGGGCTTTGTTTTTTTCCATTGTCTTCATTGTCTCTTCTACTTCTTTCTTAGTTATCACCCTTAGGAGTGCCATGTTCTGTTCTCGATACACACTTCTGGGTATATATTGACTTATTTTTGCTATATCTTCCTCTCTATTGCTTTGCGTCTCGGTCAAGATTCCTTTGAAGTGTTGTATCAGCAGACTCTCCATCTCCTCTTTCTGAGTTAACCTATTTCCTTGATTATCTTTTAGAGAGAATATTCTATTTTGCTGTCTATGCTATTGCAGGCCTTGTGGAAGAATTTCGTGTTTCTCTCCCCTCCTTTTAGCCATTGTATTCTTCACTTTTGTCTCCATATAATTTCCTCTTGTTTTCTTCTTTCCTCCAACCTGTTTAGTACCACTGCTTCTTCTTCTGCTAGTTCCTCTATTCTCCCGTCTTCTATGATTTTATGTTGTATTCTTTTCATTTCTGTCTGAAGCTTTTCTTGGTATTTTTGAATATGTCCAAATTCCTCTCTATTCCACTTCTTTATTTTGCATTTGAGATCTTAATCTTAGGTGTAGGGTATGCATCTTGTTTCTTCGTTTTATTTCAATCTCATTGTTCTTCCACCATTGCTCCATTTTTATATGAAGGTTGGATCTCGGAACGAGAAAGCCTCAAACCTGAAGGGTCTATTCTGATTTTGATGGTTCATGGTGATTTCTAGTTTTATAGGCAAATGGTCTGATCATTGACATGGTAGAATTGTTGCTTCATAGAAAATGTCTTTCCCTATGAAAGGTTCTATTGCTAGAAACCTGTCAATCCTGGAAGCTATTTTCTTGCTTCCTCCTTTGCTGTTGTTCCAAGTGAATTTTCCATTAATGGTATGTACGTCTATCATTTTTAGTTTTGATTGTATGTCCCTGAATCTTTCCATGTTTGGCTCTACTCTTTGCAATCCCCCTTTCTTTTCCTATTTTGAGGTTATCATATTAAAGTCGCTGGCTATCAACCACAACTTTTCTGTGTGCAGGTTTCCCAACTGTTGCAGTTGGAGGAGGAAGTTTCCTCTTTCCTCTGGTATATGAGGTCCATAAACTGTTGAGACCAAGAACCAGTCTCTATGGACTATAAGTCAAAATCTCACAGTAAGAATCCTTTTCATTCCTATCCAGTAGTTGACTGTAACTTCCATGAGGTTCCATAAAATTGCAATTTCCCCCACACTGCTTTTTGCATCAATTGTCATGCATTCATATGTAGGTTTGATTTTAGTTAATATCTCCTCCATTTCCCCCCTGTTATTTTTATTTTCTGTAACAACATAATTTGGGGTCTTTCTCTTTTTATCCTTTTTGTTAGATATCTCTGTCTACCTTTGTTGTTAAGTCCCTGTATATTCCAGAATGTAATTATCATTGGGTGGTTGGGTTTGTTTGGTGGAAAACTGTTGAAAGTGGTACTACTCTTCCAATGTTTACTAGCATTCCCCCCATGATCTGTATTGGTTCCTGGATATTCCTCCTGCCTCTTTTTTTCCTCCTTGCGCTTTACTTTTTTGGTCCTGTGTATTTTCTGATTGGATGCCTAGTTGCTCAGTCATTTCTGTCTTTCCCTAATCTTGTTTTTTCTTATATTTTTGAAAGGTTTCCCTGTATAATTTTTTATCCTCTTCTGGGATGAACCTTTCGTCCAAATGTCTCCATTCGTCTAGAATTTTCCTCTGGATTTCTTCTTCTAACGTTGGATCTTCCCCTTTACTGATATCAATTTCCATTACTTCACTTTCCCGATTCTCCCCCTTTTCCTTTCCTACCTTTTCCGTTGTTTCACTTTGTGTTTTCCTCTATATTTTTTGCGCCTTGGCTTGGGCTGCCCTCCTTTTCTTTTTCTTCCTGATAGTCCATTATTTGGATTTCTTTGTCCTCTTCTTCTACATGTAGAATTTCAAATCTGTTTACCTTATTTGTTTTGGTTGGTTGTTCCTTTCTGCCTTCCTTGGGGATTTCCTTTGTGGTTCTTTTCTTGTATTTTATCTCTTGAAACCCTTCATTATCTTCTTGACATTTCCTCTATTTCTTACTTCTCCGTTCTTCCTCTTCTGTATTAAGAGGACACTCCTTGAAGAGGTGCCCATATTCGTGACACTTTCTACATCTGAAAGGGATGTTCTCGTAGTCCATTGCTTGCTACCACACCTTCTCATGGTATTCTAGGTCAACTACCCCCAGAATCAAGTCGGCTATGTTCATATAGACATAGATTCTTACAGAAGAAGTGTATCTTCCCTTCTTTGTTGATTAGACTATTTTAACAAATCTTCCTATGGTATTTCCTATTCCCTCTAGAATCTTAGGATCCCAAAAGTCCATTGGTAATCCACACAATTTTACCCAAACCGGAGCTACTAGGAATTTCTCTTTATCGGGGTTGTATCACTCCTCCTAGTACCGCATGAATAAACCTGCATTATTATGAAAATATGGACTATTTTCAAACACTCTTTATTTATCTTGCAGGTTTGAGAAAATCACTGTAAAGAAGCCTCGTACACCTAGCTTCAGCTCTATGTGGCCTCGAGGTTGCCATTTTTGTTGTATCCATCTGGTTAGGTCCTTTTCTGATGACCATATGCCGATAAACTTGCATATTAATACGTGGTCGGTTTTTCCACTGCACACGGTAAGCATTTGCTTCTACTTCCTGCCTGCCATCTTGCTCCGAGGACAAGTCCTTGTGTCTTCGTTTCCTCATCCAGTTTGTTGTTGCTTGTTCCTTCTCCTGCCACTGCATCTCTATAGGAGGGGATCTCTCCCCTCCTGTCTTCCTCTGTCATTTCTGTAATCTCTTGGTTTCAGTGCCTCTTTCTGACTATATTCGTGGTTTTCCGCACTACCTACCTCATGGCTGCATGACCATTAGGGTTGCAAAGCTCCAAAAAAACCTAACTTCAAATAACATAACTTTTAACTTTAAATAGATATTTCCATAAAAATATACCATTATATTTTTATAAAAATACGATTATAATAAGTCATTCAAAAGCATAAATAAGCATATGCCTAAGCATTTATCCAAGAAGGAAATTGGCAATTTCTAAACAAAGAATTTGTAGATTTCTTTGCTAAAAGAATTTTCTACAACAAGTCATAGTAGAGATTTTGTGTTGTTTACTAGGTCTTGCCATTTTCTTCCTTCGGGGCATCAATTAATGATAATTTTCTTCATCGTGCCTTTTTAATTACTTCAAACTATTTTTTCAAACAAAACTTATGCAAATTTTTAAAAACCCTACACACCTTTTTTCTACTTTCTAGGAGCTTGATATTGAATTTGTTGTATTTCTGTAATTTCGGATCTCCAAGATCTGAAATTTCAACCTGTAGTATCCATATGCGTCCTCTTTCCAACCCCATAAATCTAATTGAGATTAGATTTTTGAATACATAGTTATGCCCAATATCCCACGATGACCTGATTATAGGATTATAGGCTAGTTCATTAGATCGAACTTGTAAGAAGTGCCACATGTCACTATTTTGACCTCTAGCTCTATAAATGATACCCAACAAACTTCAGTCTGTCCTCTTTCTGAAACATTTTACGAAATTTCAATCTAATACTCAAAGAGAAAGTTATGGCGATGTTTCCAATATCATCTGTTTGCGATCAAATTTTGGTGCCTGCAAAAATCCTAACTTCCTCAGATTATATGTTCGAAAATCTAGTGAGAAAATATTTGAAATTCGAACACAAGTTTCATCACGGTTTCATCTTAAATGGGTTTTTTTAGCTTCTGAAGCTTTTAAAAAAAACGTTATAGTGAAAATGCCATGATAACCTGTTTGAAGCAGCTAAACCATAGAATCTAAAGCTCTTATACCAAATGTTATGCAATCAACTCACAAAATAGAAGAAGAGAAAAATCAACGACTTCAAAATAAGCCTCTTCGAGGGGGAAACCTCCTTTACATTACACAAGTGTATAATTCTTGGATGATTCAAATGAAAAAACCTCATTTCTATATATAAGAGTCTAAGGGGTCACAATATAATCAGAGCCAAAATAACAATAATAATGTAAGGGCACAAAAATAACAACGGTGGGCTTCTATGAGGCACAACAATAACAATAAGGGGGCTACACTAATAACAATGAGGGAATACAGTAGTATTATAGGAACCTAACATTGATATATATTGTAGATACAAATTGATGAGTTTGGAAGGTTAGTTTGAATTTTACTGAAATAGATATGATATTTCTTTTTAGGGAGGGAAATGATTTATATATATTTTAATTTTTTATAATATTGTCTTTGTATCGTAATGTTGTATTGGTATGAATTTAATAAATGTTAAAAAATTAATATAGTTGTTTTAAAATCACAGTAATTTGGTTTAATTAAAGTTGTAGTATAATACTTTTTTTGAAACTAAGGATTTAATTTTAGCATATGAAAAAAGATAACCACAACTTCTTTTTTTAATGTCACAAAAGTGATCCAAATCTTTATTTCCAAAGAGTTTTGTAAAATGACCAACTTCCAATTTTAATATAAAATTTCAATACTCTAACAACAATATCATAATTATAATTATTTAAATAGGCTATTGAAAATTTATAAAGCATTTTTATATTTGTGTAATTTTCTTAGTAAATTTATAAATGTATATATTAGTTTAGTTTATTTCTAGAGATTTTAGTCCTAAATTTTATTATGAAATTAGTTAAATATTTAATAAGTTTGTCTATAAGTAATTAAGTCAATTCTAAAAAAAATCCAAATATTTTTAGAAAAATTCAAGAATGTTTTCCCATATTCACATATGGTATTTATAACAAAATTGTTGACATAGAGTATTTTATGGCATTGAACTTACTAAATATCCAATGCAATTGTAATCATAATTACAAATTGAATTAATTCCTTGAGTTTTAAAATATTTGAAAACATTTAATTTCATATTTAAATAAAAATGAGAATATTGACATTTTACTCATCTTAATTTATTTACATAAAATTTAATAATTAAAACATTTAATCTTATTATCCAATACTTAAAAGAAAAGAAAATTATTAATATTTTATAGTGTTTAATCAATATGAGAAATCCTATCACTTGCCTAGTATTTAATGATCAATAATCAATGGAAACCTAGCTAATAATTCACAATTGCACAAGGATATTCATAGAAGAGACTTGTTTTAAATGCAACGAAATCAAGTTACTTCAGTAATTAGACATTGGTCCTCAATTATTGGGCTTTCCCTTCCTCTCGAATCTATGAAGAACGCAACAGGTGCCTCATTTTCTTCCTTGTGCCATGAAATTTTATTTGGTAATGTTGGATTTTTGGCCCCAAGAACAAGATGTAAAAGTTGGCAAAGACAAGTTGTTTCCTCTTCCCAAGTTGTGCTTGGTGTCCTTCATCTTAGCACTCTAGTTCTCTATACATTTAACTTTCTATTTGTCCGTGCAACACTGCATTCTTCACACTGATGTGACCCGAAAACACAATGTCGTCCCTGAGACAAGCCCTCTTCAGAACCAAGAAAACCTATAGAGCCTAGGGACATTGAGATTCTTTGGTTATACAATTTTAATCCTAAATCTTGGTTTACCCCATCTTCTTCTACTTCAGATGCTACAAGTATTAGGACAAATCAACCCTTGGGTTGTCTTAGTTAGGCTAAGAGCCTGCAACTTGGCTTCTCTACACTTGTTGGGCCATTCAAGTCTATCACATCCCTCTTCTCATTCTGGTTGGTTGGCATGCCCCTACAAAGAGCCATAGTAAGGAAAGAAGAAAGATATTATCAAGAGAGAGGTTACTTTAGAGCTTAGACCCGATTTAAGAGCTCAACCGCTCACTATTGGAATTTGACCCCTTAACCAATTCAAGAATAGATCACTTAGGTGGAAAGGGAACTCTCCAATGAATGATGCAATCTTACAAACATCAAGGTGTTGACTAAGGTAGAAAATTGGGTTCTTGATGTTGGTCATATAAGGGGCAGTTATAATCAATACATGTACACATTTGACATCTATTAACACCTCAAGTTTATCTTGGGGAGAGTGCTCCTAGATTGAAATGAGATCAAACATACATGATTTTGTCTCTGAATCAAATGCAAGGAATTTTGATGCCAATGAACCACAAGCTTGCGAGAATTGAACAAGAATGGCACCTCCTCCTATCTAGGTTATTCTGCTTGCAACAACAAGCTATTGATTCATAGAAATAGGCATGCATGTTTATTTGCCTCTTTGCTTTTAATTTCCTTTTATATTTTCTTAGCATAGCTTCCAGGAGAAGAAAAACCTCTATGGCCAAATAACTAAATCTCATGTTTTGTTTATAGGAGCTAAAAACTCCAACACAAACTTCTTCAACTATACATAAAAACTTTTGAAAGCACTCCATACAAAATTTAACCCAAAAAAAACAAGCAACTTATCCTATTTTAATTAAAATTGAATGTTAATTCATTACTTATCTCACCTTCATTTTTGTAACCATCATAATTCTTCTCCTTAAAATCTCAATTAAATTTTACATATCATAAAATAATTTCAATGATCAGCAATTTCAATATAAATTATGGAAAAATACAATTTTTATACAAAACAAAACTTATCATACAACAAAACAAAACTTATCCTAGAAAATACAAACTACTCCCACTTACCTCATACAACATATCTTATAGCATTATATTAATCTTCCAATAAAATAATTAATATTTCCCCTAATCACAAACCAACACAAACTTCTTCTACTACAAACACACAATACCAACACAAAACACACAATACCAATACAAACCTGCAATAAAAAATATAACCAAAAAAAAACAAACAACTTGTTCTATTTTGTTTAAAATATCAAACACACAATACCAACACAAAACACACAATACCAATACAAACCTGCAATAAAAAATATAACCAAAAAAAAACAAACAACTTGTTCTATTTTGTTTAAAATATCAATCTAAAAATATTGTATTGATTTTTAATTTTTACAATTTTCATTTTACATTAAATTGCCGCAACTTTATATGATATATTACTTTGTATTTAATTTTTGAAAAATTCTATTTGTATTTCAGAATTTTATTTCGCAAGTTTTATCATTTTTCATTCTTTTCCTTTTTCAATTTCATTTGGTTTAAAGTTTGATTTTTACCTAAATAATTTAATCATCTACCATTTTATAATTCTCCATTAATCATAAATTACTAAAAAATAAATATTTTAATACAGATGGATTAACTATTCTATTTATATTAAAATTCTATTTATATTAAAATACTAAATTTATGATTAAAAAAAAAATTGAAATAACCAGTAAGCTGAAGATTAAATGCCATGTATACCAGCCCTAGAATATAACTCAATAGTCGTTGTTTTTTCCACTCTTCACAATATAGTTTAATCACTAGGTAGAGAGCTTTTCCAATCCAAACCATATAGTTTAATGATTTGGTGGAGAAGTTTGATCCTGTTAAATCCCGAACAAATCCAAAACAAGAACAAGACTATGTAACCTTGAGACAACTCCGAAGAGCTTATCTCGATTGCAGGTTGCAAAGACCTGTCTACCTGGCTCACTGGGTCCCTCCATCTCCGTTAACGTTTCCGTTTATAAACCCTCGGGATGTCGTGACTGAAATGTTTTAAAACGGTATTTAAATTTTTATGCCCATATATTACAATATTTTTTTACTGTGTTTTTATTTTTATTTTTTTTTGCAACAGAATGTCCCAAGTTAATTTTTTATTTAAAAAAAATAGTACTCTGAAAATTCCCTAAAATTAAGTGCCCTCATTGAAGCAATTGTAATATATATTTTTTTACGGTGTGGTTTTTACTCTTTTGCAACCAAATGCCCCGAATTAACTTTCCATTAAAAAAACAAATAGTTATGAGTGAAAAATCTCTGAAATAAAGTGTCTTAGCTCAAGCGATCATGGTGCCTTGATTGTAATATATTTTTTTACAGTGTAGCTTTTACAGAAACAGAATAAGTGATTTTGTTTGAGCAAGGTTTAGATATATCAGATGAAAACTAAATATACTATGATATTTAGTGATTATCTCTAGAATCTTGATTTTAGTAAAATTATTATTTTTGAGTGACATATGAAAGTATATTATTTTTATATTTTTATATATTTTTGCTATTTTAGTTTGTTTGGGTGGTCAAAGTGAGTTGGATCACTTCTTAATAAGGAAAATAGTTTTTGGTGATAAGTCATTTTTGATATTTGGTTTATTCTATTAGTACTGGTAACACTTTTTACAAAATAATAGATGAGTAATTAATAGTTTTGGATAGTGTTTATATTTTTTTTGAAATGGATGAAAGTTTTAATTTAGAATTTTTTATTTGTGATCATGAAGTGTTTTATTTTGATTTATAGTTTATTATTTAAAGTAGATTGGGATATTAAATTTGTTTTTTCATATTCTATTAAATTGGAAACTAGACTAATAATAGAGTTGTTGCATGTATGCGGTTTCTACCACACTTCTCTCAAAAGCAGCAAGGCTTCCTCTCTAAAAAAATTCCTTTGAGTTGTAGCTCTCCAAAGCATATCGGGTTCACCTCCTTATCATAGTATTTTTAAAACTTCAGAATAATAATGAATAGATTACTGTGAGGAGAATATAGCACAAATCTCCAATCATATTTTCCCCTATTTAGTAAATTTAGATAAACATGTAAAACACATTTAAATTTTTAAGTTTTAGCTTCTCTTGTTCAAACGCGGCACCAAACAATTAGAATATAGCGTAACCAGAAAGTGACCCGCAAATTTAGAAACACTCCTCATCACACTATTAAACTTGAGTTTTTAGATGAGAAAGTCATGTGTTTTGGAGTATTAAACATATCATATTGAATCTTAAAAAAATTATGTAGATTGAAAATTTTAAAAGATTTTTGAATTTCAAAGTTAAAAGAGGATGTGGTTACCGTGGATAATTTCTTTGTGGTTATGGTGTGGATAATTTCTTTGTTCGCTTCACATGATGTGGTTTCCGTGGATATTTAACTTTGAAATTCAAATTTCAGGCTATTTTCAATATGTAAATTTTAAAAATGTTAATATTTAAATAAAAATAGGAAAAATAAAATTATCGCTGAATATGACAATCAACATGATAAGTTATTCCATTTGATACCTATCTAGTATTTTAAGCACAAAACTCATTGACTTTTCCAATGGAACATATCATTTTTTTGCAAACTTATGAGAAACTAACTTGAGTTATATATCTTGTAGAGGTGTTCAAAATGGAAACAACTTCAAGCTCTTGAAGTGCAAGATCCACAAAAAGAAATATTTTCTTCTTTTGATTTGGATTGGAGTATGATTGGAGATAACAATTTGGCTTTGACCAAATCAAATAGATATAATGAGTTTGTTATTGGGGAGAGCAAAAAATTACTGTATCCAACAAGCTTTCGAAAAAAATTTAGCAGAAAGTAAAAAGAAGAAAATATTGGAAATCAAAAATATATAGTTGACTCGCCATTGGAATATATAATGTAAGAATTTTTCTACTAATTTTTTCTTCAAATAATTTTGTTTTAAATTCATTTTTTGATGTGTTAATATCTTGTTGTTTCTTGCAAGTTTTGGTGTTCATATGGGCCACAAGATTATCAAGATATTGATGCATTGTCTTATGATATATCAAAAGTGCCTGAAAAGGGGATAGGGAGTCGTCCAGGTCGTAAGCATCTAAGACGTGGTTGCACATGTCATTTTAGTGTTCACATATCTAAGAAAACACCAGAATGTGCCTTGATCACTTATGTTGAGATGAACCATATAGATATTATAGGTAAACCTTGCCATGGACATGAGGTTGATGATTTTGTACGCACAAGAGCATACCATGCACCCCGTGTTAGTAATGAACTACATCAATAGGTAGAAAAATGTTTTTTGTTGGGAATGTCAGCTGAATGTGTACATCACAAATATCGTGAATTAGTGCATGATAAATTAACATCATCTAGAGCTGAGTTTGATCGAAACGATTTTCTTACTCGTGATGACATTGGCAATATAGGGAGGAGATTGAAACATGCCTAATACATGTTTGATAATAATGATGCTCAAAGTGTGCATATATGGCAAGTAGCAAATCCTGATAAAGTATTTCACTATTCAGAGTTTGACAATGCCATAGATGATGAGGGACACACTCCATTCATTTTAGGCATTCAACAACCACTACAACTAGAATGGATGAGAAAATATGGTCATGATAGTATATTAGCAATGGATTCTACGTTTGGGACAAATCGCTTTAAGGTATATTTATATTGTTATATATTTTCTTATTATAATTTTCAATTTATAAGATAATCCAAGTATATAACTAATTTCTTATTTTACATTGCTATGTATTTTCTTATCATCATTTGTTATTTATAAGATAATCCAAGGATATACTAATTTTTTATTTATTTTTATGCAGTTTCAACTTTATACATTATTGGCATTTGATTCCCAACATAATGGTGTTCCAGTGGCATGGGTTCTCATGTCAAGATCTATGACTTCTGATATCACCAAGTGGATGGAGATGCTACTTCTTAAAGTTCGCATGGGTATGTTGGAGTGGAAGTTAAATGCATTCATGGTAGATGATGCAGCTGCTGAGATTGTTGCAATTAGGTATAGAGATATGAGTGTATTTTTTCTTCATTTCTCAAAATGAAATGTTATATACATAATTGTAGACTCACTATATAAATATATATATTTAACGTTGTATGACATTTATGTGTAATAGGGCGATATTTCAATGTGAAGTCTACTTATGCATTTCGCATGTTAGAAGGGCATGGCTAAAAAATCTTGTAATGAAAGTGAAAGATGATATTACAAGATGTGCCATGCTTAAGCGTCTAGGTGACATTATGCACAGCCACAAAAATGCAAATTCTAGACTTGAGGAGACCAACAAATTTCTAAATGACTTCTAAGAGGAAACCACCTTTGTTGACTACTTTCGAGCACGATGGTTGGACGTAATAGGTTTGATTTCTGTAGCTTTAATTTTCATATTTTTGGTATAATTGTATTGACTATTGACATAGTTTATTTTGTGTTAATAAAAAATGTGGGCAAAATGTTGCTGCCACTTAAAGCATGCCGGACAAGAAACAAATGGCACTATTGAGTCCTACCATTCACATTTGAAACAAGTTCTTTTGAAGTCAATACGAGCAGCTTCACATTGTCGAGTGGATTGGTTGGTGCATCAGTTGTGTTCAATGGTCCACATTTTTTATTGGTGGCGTCAATGTGCAAAGGAAAATGGTTTCCATAGAAACTATAAGGTGGAGAAAATAGAAGCTCATTCATGGGTAAGGGCACAATCTATTCCAGATTGTAATGTGACACTGCACCACTCAGATTCTTCAATAGCATGGGTGCAAAGCCAACATCATATAGATAAATCATATATGGTATGCCATTCAAGTTCAAGTTTTGCTATGTGTGATTGTGATTGGGCAAAAAATGGATATATTTGCAAATATGTCATCAAGGTTAGCATGATGACGGAAAAAATAAGGTTGGAACAAGAAAATCTAGAAGCAAGAATCAATGCAACAACCCAAAACCAGGTGATTTGAGTATTTCATTGAATATGTAGATCAGTAATAATAAATAATAGTCATTGTGATCTAATACCATACAATGTTTTGTTCACAGATACGTGAAAATGATGACTTTGAAAGTGTGGATAACTGGGATGTTGATGTTATGGTAATAATTTAATAACTCTCTAAATTTTATATTTGTTATCGCTCTTTTAATATTGTTACCAGTTGTTTTTTTCTTTGTAGGTAAATGATAATGTTAATGCTTCCATGGATTCTTATGTTGATGTCATGGTAATAATTTCATAACTTGGTTAATTTTATGTTTTTTATCACTCTTTTACTATTGTTATGACTATTTTTTGTTTTGTTTGTAGGTAAATGATAATGTTAATTATGTTTTTTATCACTCTTTTATTGTTGTTATGACTATTTGTTTTTTTCTTTGTAGGTAAATGATAATGTTAATTATTCCATGGATTCTTCCACTAATGTTGATCCAAGTCACAAACGAGAAAAGATCTCACAAAATATTAGGCATATTTTTGAGTCACTTATGAAATTACCTGGTGATGAGTCACATTTTCACTTCTTAGAAAAACGCATGGAAGATGTTGCAAGTGAATTCAAAACAGCATTGACATCAACCACGTTGGGGTTGGACCATCCAGCTGCTCCATCTTTCCAACAAGTGCAAGATGGATTTGGATATACACTTGGGTGTGAAAGAGATTTCTTGGAGAGTATGGTCACTTGTAAGCGCTCATATACATCATCTAGTTCTACACAATTTCCTCCTCCAACACAAGGTTCAAGAAGGAAAAAAACATTTGCTAATGAGCTTGATAGAGCTACTACAAGAGACAATGAAAGAAATACAAACATATGAAGGTGAGAATTATATATCTCAAATGTGAATGTTAGTTTGAAATGTTTTAATTTAGAACATGTATAATCTAAACTTGCAAAGAAATGCCAAGGAAGTTATTTATTATATGGTTGGTAATGTAGGATCTAAAAAGTTTTTTAAAATAGTTTCAAATGGAATAACTAAACTAAGAAGTTTGACTTATGTACCAACATGTATCATGTTCATCTTTTTGGTAAACTTACATCTATCGTGTTCATTTTTTTTGTAAACATGATGTTTTTCCTTGCATTTGTATTTTCTTTCTTTGTTGCAACTCTTTGTTTTAAGTGTGGTATGTTGACAAAGATATCATTAATTTACTTAGTATTTTAATTTCATTAATTTTCTTAGTGTTTTTATTTCTTTGCAGTGCCAGCATGGGAGAGATTAAAGCTATGGAAGATTGAGTGTTTTAACACCCTACTTTGCAATTTTGTTGGTTAAGTAATTATTTTGCTCAGTGGTTAGATTGATTTAGAGGCCCGAGTTATATTCCACACAATCTCCATCCAATGTAATCCAAAATTAAAAATAGACATGCTAGTTTGGAGATTCTCTTATAACTCTAAATTTGGCATGAGAGAATTATCTTATCTCAAGATAGCTTGTGTGAATTTGGTGGGCCTTGAATCTAAATGCAAACTTCTAAAAATTCTATTATATTAAAGTTAATTTGATTTTTGAATTATATGAATTAATTCGTTCAGATGTTTTTTTGTTGGGCATTATTTTTGGATTTTCATTTCAATAAAAGTAAGGGAATATATGTTTAAATTTCATCATAGGTGTAATTTTTTATCATGATATTTGATAATATCAATTATTTTTATTTATTTATATTAAATTATAAGTATATCAGTATTATTTAAATTCCAAATTTAGCAATTTTATATGTCATCAAAGGATTTGTTAAAAGTAATGATATTTAAGAACATATTTTATTTAAGTGTAACTTCAATTTAATTTAATTAACATTTCCCAGGATACTATAAAAGCTTGATTATCTTCAGCTGTGGAAATATCACAATAGTGATAAGGTCGGAATACCATAATATCATCTTTTATAGTGGAATAGGATAACTGATGGGTTTAATGTATTTTGTTTTAAAGAAAATTGTGAATTAGCTAGTCCTTAAATCGTCACAATTTTTTTTCTCTAACACGATTGTGGTTGCAACAACATTGAATTATGTTTGTATAGAGTATACATTATAATTAAACATATATGATAATTAATAATAAATTATTTATTATCAAACTCATATAATATATTATCATATTATAAGTTGAACGTTAAATGGGAAAATTATAATTGATGAGTTTATGTATACTAGGATTGTATTTTTATTTATTGTTAAATTAAGTTAGAGTATTTTATCTAAAAAATATGTGAATAATTTTTACTTGGCTAGAAATATTTTGATTAAAATGTTAACTTAGTTTGGTTTTATCCATTATAATAGTTTACAAAAATTAGTAAACGAAGTATTATAATGTTTAGAAGATATTTTATTTTGGATAAGAATTAGTACACCATCTTTCCAATCTTATATTAAAATACCTAACTTTAGGAATAAAGCTAATCATAATACCTAATTAATGAGATATATTATAAATAGATAATATTTATTAATAATTAAATTTTATGAAGTATTGACAAAAAAAACTGCACACATCTATATCATAAGTATACTCTACATAACATATGTAGGCCTTCCGATTTTTGGACCGCAAGGACCGAGAGCTGCGGAACGATGAACCCTAGCATCCTGATTGCCGCCTCCATTCCTTCGGCCGCCGCCTGGCCTCTGCTCGACCCGGCTGTTGACGGAGAAGAGCTTTACAGTCATGGAATGCGGGCTCTCCCCTTCATCGATATACTGCGGGACTTCCAATCTCTTCTGAACGACCCCCTCTCCCCTTTTTGTTTCGTTCAGATCTCTGGTGCTGCCTGTCTGTGGCACTATGTTTCTGCTTCTCACACCCGCCGGCCCCTTCAGATTGCAATCGCAATGGTCAAGGACGAACAGGCAAATTTTACTCGCGCTTCTCCTCAGATGGCGGTTACAGGGAAGACATTATATGATCGGGAAGGTTGCTCAACCATATTACTGCCTCCTCTGACCCCCAAAAACAGCCAATACTCTGTTTTTATTCTTCAGAACTCCCTCAGATCCCTGGATCTGCCTGGATGGGCCCTCTGGAAGCTTTACGGGGCGGAATGCAACGACAGTCTCATTAATGATGGGATTTTCCCATCATCTCCTCACATGCCCCTGCGGCAGGTTCAGAAAAAGAAGGCCCTGCAAAGCCCTTGCCCCCTCTCGTCTCAGATCTGCAGAGGAAGGAGAAACCCTGAACTTCCTGCCTCGTTTCAGATCCAAATCAAGCTCATCTCTGGCAAAACTCTGCTACAATGGGTGAGCTCTTCGGATCTAGTGCAGGACCTCAAGCATGCTCTGGAACTCAAGCTGGGGATACCCTCTGCAGCTCAACGACTTCTCAACGAAGGTAAACAACTTGAGGATCTCTACCCTCTTTCTTTTTACAGCATTAAGAGAAATGCCTCCATTATTTTTGCCCTTCGATTGAGAGGGGGAGCTGCAGGACAAACATCCTCATCCAAGGCATTTTCATACAAAGATGCTGTCCATGCACAGAGGCAGGAGAAGACAGCTCCACCAGTTCAGGCTCCCAAACCTTTTCTGGTGGATAAACTGGAGGATACCCCCTCCATTGAAATAGAGCACCCATCGCTGGATGAGCAATCCCAAAAGTTTGCGGAGCATGGCATTATTTGCAGATTCAATGGGCTATGGCCACGCACAGCAGACCTCTACCAGTGGATTCACTCTAACTGGACCAACAATTGTAAGGTCTTGCTATGCTCAAAGGGATTTTTCATTACAGTGTTTGCTTTTGAGGAGGACTACCAAAGAGCCTTAAAAGCAGGGCCATGGTTTTGGGGGTCAGCAGGTCTCTTCCTCACCCCCTGGTTCCCAGACTTCGATCCATCTACAGCAATCATCACCAAGCTCCCAATCTGGGTCAGACTTCCTAATCTCCCGGCGCATCTATGGCACTTTGCTGTATTCCAAGGGATCGGCAATACTCTAGGCCGCCTTCTAGACACAGACACTTCTAGAGGGGAAAAGGGCCTATACACCTTTGCCAGAATCTGTGCAGAAATAGACATGAGCAAAGGTCTCCCTGACAAGATCAATCTCAAAATTGGAGACTTCCATTGGACTCAGAACTTGGATTATGAGAACACAGCCTTCCGCTGCCGCAACTGCCATCACACAGGGCACCTTCAGAGCTCTTGTCCCTCGATGCCTGCCCAAAAGAAGAGAGCCAATCCTAAACAGAAATCCAAAAGCTGGAAGCCTCATGACCCTCCCCCCATGGACGACTTTGATTTCAGCTCGGATGAAGAGGAGGAGAATGAGGAAGACGTGGAAGCAAAGATGGCACAGGATCCGCCCTCGGTTGAGCCTGAGGATTTGTCTGTCCAGCCAAACTCTCAGAAAAGGAATCATGAATCCTCCACCTCGGATTCAGATAAGGAAACCTCTCAGTCAGCCCAGCTCAGTTTGCAAATCATTCCAGCTCAGCAGGGCCCTCCTGAATGGGTCAAAGTCAGTAAAAAGAAAGGGAAAAAATGCCGAATAGTTGATTCCTCCCATGTTGGGTAGAATCCTATGCTGTTTTTTTGCTCCCCGGTTCTTCTAGTTACTTCCTGCTCTCTTCTACTCTCTTCTCGTTTCTTCTAGGAGCCGAGGTGGATAGCCTATCCTTTCCGGCTGCCTGTGTTCTTGCTTCTCATGGCTGTAACTTCATTCTGTACTATACGTTCTCTTAATAGATTTAGTTTTTACCGAGAAAAAAAAAAAAAAAACATATGTAGGCCTTCTAGACTACTTAGTCATTACAAAAAAAAATAAAAAAATCATTATGGGTTTTGATGTCATATTATAAATTAAACCTTAATTTGTTACATTCATAGATTCTTTCTCTTCCTAATATTTTGGAGGTATCTTTTCTCTTGTAAAGTTATCTAATGTTCTCATTTTCTTAATAACAATTCATTTTAACATTTAATCTATAACAACTCATATCATGAGTGAAATTTCTCATATCATTGTGAAATGCGAAACAAAATAATGTAGACAAAGAATCATTCTATACTTATTTATTTCAATGAGTTTCCTTTCATATTCCTAATAATTGTAGATAATTTACCAAACATTTATTCTTGAAATGTCTCTCCCCTAATTTTTTAATATCATTAAAAGTTGACATTTTTATTCCAAGTCTTGTAAGCTAGTTTCCAACATTTATGTGTTTCTTCTTGCATCGAGTATTATATTTATATAAGTATCTATTTTTTTAGCCACCCTATACCCTAAAGATTCCATGGTACATTTTTGTTCTCAACAATAGGCTTAGTGTTTGTTAAGTTGGGCTTTCAATATTTTGAAATACTAATCCAAAACCTTAGTGTTTTAGTTACAACCCATTTTCTCTTAAAAATATCATTGGGTAGAATACTCCATGATTCTACTAACCCCTATTTAACTTTATTACAATTTTGTTAAATTTTGAAATAATCATGTCATTTGTTAGTTCACAATTGTACATAGAAAAATATGAATTTTAACAAAAAATTCAAACTATAATAATTTCCTTTAAAGAAAAATATATCAAATAAAAATTACTTGAATAAATTTGAAATCCTATTTTTTTAACACTATACAAGTAATTTTTCAATCAAAATTTCTTTGATCTTAAAAAATCCATATCTCGTTCTCTATATGTAAAAAAAAAACCAAGTCACTAAAATCTCACATCCATGGAAAATATACTTTTATCCTTGGAAAATATACTTTTAGTATAATTTACATTTTACAATGATCTAGAAAATCATAAATACATAATGTCATGATAATATTTCTTTAGCATTAATATATTTTTTTCTTTTTACTTTAATCAAAATCACAATAATAATTCCATTGAGTGACACATAAATTATTTCTCAAAACTATTGTTGCATTCTTTTTATTGAAAACAAATGAATTATTCATAATTAAAAAATATATCCCAACAAACATATCCAATCTTACAGAAATGGATGGAAGACATCACAAATGAGTTTAAAACAACATTGACATTAACAACTTTAAGGTTGGGCCATCCAATTGGTCCATCTTTCCAACAAATCCAATATGGATTTGGACATGCATTGGGGTATGAAAGGGATTTCTTGGAGATGATGGTCACTCATAAGCACTCATATACATCATCTACCTCTGCACACTTTTCTCCCTAACACAGGGTTCTAGAAGGAAAAAAACATTTGTTGATGAGATTAATAGAGTTGTTACTTGATACAATGAAAGAAATACAAACATGTGAAGGTGAGGAATATATACCTCAAACATGTAGGTTAAAATCAAATGATTTACTTAAAATATGTTTCATATAAACTTACAAAGCAATGCTAGAGAATTTGATAATTCTATGGTTGGTAATGGAGGATATAAAAAGCTTGTTAAAGATTACTTCAAGTGAAACAACTAAATTAAGAAGTTTGAATTATGTACCAACATCTATTAGGTTCATTTTTTTTTATAAACTCTCCCATCGAAGAGAAATTAAAAATGAACATGAAAGTTCACCTCCACAGGGTGTATGACTGTGTGGATAGGGAATTTCTCTCAATGATCCTGTATAAAAATGGTCTTTTACACAAGCATGTGAAGTGGATAATATCTTCCATAACATCAACGTCTATGGTTTTTCTCATCAACGGGCTGCCAACTCATTTCTTCAAAATCTATAGGGGGCTTCGCTAATGATGTGCACTATCTTTGCTTCTTTTCATTCTGATCATCGATGCCTTCAACAAGGGAGTTAAGGCAAGGTTTGAGGAAACATTGATATACGGATGCAAAATCTCCAAAGGTTGAAAAACTTCTCAGCTGATGCTTGTTTATGATGCATTGTGTGCTCATGAAACAATACTCTCTAAGTGGGTCGCTTTTCGTAGGATCTTCATGGGTTTCTGTAAATCTTTTGGGCTCTACATAAACAAAGACAAAATTTGAACTGATAGATGTGGTGGTGGATGACCTAGAAGTACTTGAAATAGTGTCCTTGTTTGGAATAAAAAATACTGTCTATGATAGATGGTTTTAAATACCTGGGATGTTTTCTAAAGCTTAGCAAGTACTTATTGAATGATTAGGAATGTCTTATTTCTAAAAAAAAAAAAAAAAAATTTTTTGGGACCAAAGATGGTTGACATTGGGTGGAAGAGTCATTATGACAAAGGTTTTCTTGACTGGCATCTTAATCTACTAGATGCATCTCTTTCATCTTCCCTAATATTTCATTAACAAGATAGACTCAATGGTGGCTAAGTTTGTTTGGTCTGGTTTTTGGTGCAGTAAAGAGGATCCATTTAATTGGGTTAATGTCCATTTCCAAGTCGATTGTATGTGGAGGCTGGGGCATTATTGACACACGATCCTTTAACCTAGCCATTTTCACAACAAATTTGTGGAGGTTATTTTGTGAGAAAGGGGTTTGATAGAGAATATGAATACAAATACTCTCTTCAATGCATAATCAAGGAATTGATTGTTGAGGGGGAACCTTCAACTGGCCGACATTCCAAGATTTGGAGCAGTATTAGAGTTGTCCTACCATGGCTAAGTAGTAACCTTCAATGGGTGGTTGGAAATGGACAAAGGATCCACATTGGTTTGGATCCCATCAAAGGTTTCAGTGGATACCACTCTCTTCAAATACAAATAATCAAATCTA
This sequence comes from Pinus tabuliformis, assembly GCA_031772625.1. Classification (NCBI taxonomy): domain Eukaryota; kingdom Viridiplantae; phylum Streptophyta; class Pinopsida; order Pinales; family Pinaceae; genus Pinus; species Pinus tabuliformis. The sequence goes on from CM062806.1 coordinate 63,263,534, forward strand.
TCTCCTATATGGCGATGAACACCCTTGCTGGCCCATGGGAGAGATATAGACTTGTCTGTGTTGCTCAGGATTGGTCACATGCATGGCAGATTGGTTTATAGGAGGACATGACAGCTGAGTGGGAAGACTATCACGGTAGTCTATGCATGGTCGATATCCACTTATCACTGAGTCTGGATAAGCTAGTGTGGGGGGTGGGGAGGTGGGCAAATGGTCAATGACAGAATCCCTCTCAAGGAGGCCTACGACCACATCACTTCAACCTCTCTGCCCCTACCATTCACAGAATTCGCCTTGCTCATTTGGAAATGGGATGCTCCCTTGAAGCTAAAATGCTTCTCTTGGCTCACCATCCATAATAGAGCATTGAACTAGGACAGTCTTCTTAAGAGAGTCTTTTCTGACCCTCGATGGTGCCTTCTTTGCAGGTTGGATTCAGAGAATGGACCACACCTATTCCTGCGCTATCATTTTGCCTCTAAATGTGGGCAGAGGTATCAATTTGTTTTGGAATCTCTACTATTAGTAATGTACTTTCCATCCATGATTGCGTACTCCTTTGGAACTACAGAATGAAGGCCTACGAGATTGTCCATCTCGATGTTCTATGTGGCATCTAGAGGGCTTGTAATGCCCTTATTTTTTAAGGAAAAGCTCTAGACATCAAACGAGGTACTATAGGTATAATGGAATTATTCCAAGAGATTGTCTCTTGGCAACCAAAAATCCCTCGTCGATCTATCTCTTATTCTGATGTGGAGAGAATTTATCCAATATGTTTCTTTGATGGGGCTTCCTCCAATGGTGACTATGAATGTGTGGTTGTTCTTCAATTTGACCTAGATGTTCACTTCCATTTCTCCTGGTATGGTGGTAGAGGACACAATGGTAGGGCTGAGTTATTAGCTCTTTGGGGCGCCCTGCAATGTGCTTCCTCACTTGGCATTGACAAAATCTTAATCATTGGAAATTCCTTATCTATGATTAACTGGGTGAAAGGAATCTCATCTCATGATGTCCCCGATCTCTACAATTGGTTGCTACAGATTAGGAATTTCCTACCTCTCATCCCGGAAATCAACTTCAGGCATGTCTATCGGGAACAAAATTTGGAGGTAGATTCTCTTTCCACTCTCGGCCTCTCCATCTGCCTTGGGTTCATGTTCTTTGAACTCTTTTATGGTGGGCAAAGCAATGACATGGTTTTTTTTAGATCTAGTTCCCTCCCCTATCTTTGGTTTTTTTTTTGTTTCCATTTTTGCATTGAACTAAATGGCTTTTTGTTGGTTTCCCATGTTTATTATTTCCTTTTTTGTTGTGGTCAGTGATGCATCTCTGCTCTCTTTTGATTGATGATTTGACACTATAATAGATTATGTCATGAGACAGATGTTGTTGGAACATACTTACTCTTGTCTGCAATCTATCTTCTAAAGAATCATGAATATGTAAAACTTTTTCTTTATTGAATGGAAGTTTTGTTTTTTCGTCTAAAAAAGGAGATCCTTTTGTGCTATAAATTATTTATTCTTGTAAAAAAAATTATTCATGATAATTACAATAAAATACTTGAGGATTGTATTCAAAATGGTAGATTGATTCAAAATCTCTAATACAACTCTTTCTTTTGACTCCCTCAATGTTTAATGACATTAGAAACACTTTGGCTAACTTTTTAAAGTATGATGTAAATGATTCATTATGAATTGTTCATGTATGCAAACAATTGTATCAATATTGACTTTTGTAATAGTCTTCCAAACTAAATGAAGCTGAAACATGAAAATTTTACATAAATTTAATACTTGGATCAGAAAACTATTTTTAATAATTAACAGAATCATTATCATTAAATAGGTCAGCACTTATAATAAATATATCTTAATGTTATAAATATTCTAGAGAAAAAGAAAATGAATAGTCTTTTAAACATAAAAATTGACAACCATAAGATTTTTATTTTTAGAATGTTGAAAAAGAAAATATTGGATTTTCCCCTTTAAAAATTGAAAAAGACAATAAAGAAATAATGATGACATGACATAAACAATATACACATCTGAAAAAAAAAAATGTGGAAATGTCCTCTTTATAAAATTTAATCCTCAATAATATTCCCACATACAAAAATAAAAATTCATATAATTGAAATGTATAATTTTAATAAGTTTCTTTTTAAGTATATAATAAACCATATTTTATATATCTATATTTATAGTAATAAAAAAAATTAATAAAAACAAAAAACACTTAAAATAATAACTAATAAAATAAAAATTGTTTAATATTTAGATATTTATAAATTATTTAATAATATTTTATGATGATGATGATGATGATGGTTAACGTCCACTAAGACCAAACATTGGTTTATCAGACCTAAAGAAGCAAATTATTTATTTTGATTTAGGATTTTATTCCTATGCTCAAAAAGCTTGGAGAAAAGCCTCCCGAGCTCACTATAATTTTGACATTGTAAAAGGCTAGGAAGGTCAGTATTGCAACAAAGATTGTGAAACTGAGATCTAATGTGGTTGTACGCGGGGCACTCTAAGAGGAAGTGGTTTTCATCCGCGATGTTCCTATTCTCACATATATGGCAGATCCTTTCCATCCATGGCGTTTTAGGAACTTCCCAACGACCTGTTTCACTATGGAGCTCATGATAATTCGTTCTAATCTTTGCTATATTAATTTTCTTCTTTGAGCTAGTTAAAATAGAGAGATACTTTTGATCTTCTAGGGTGGGGTTGATGACCTTCTTATAATAACTTAATTTTCTTTTAGCCGCTAAATCTTTCTCACACCACATTTTTTCTTTGAACTTAGAAGTAATAATATCTTTAATGTTATTTATGTTTTGCTATGCATCATTCTCGTTGATCTCCCAATATTTTAACCAGGCCCTTGTGTCTTTATGCCACCCCCGATTGAGCCTTAGGTGGTTTTGGCTGGAATTTAAAGCTAGCTTAGGAAGTCTATAATCGCCTATGTTATTGAGTTTGTGCTTGTACAACAGAATTCTAATCATAGCTAGGCTCTCAATAGGGGAATGACCTGCTTCTATAAGGAGAATAGGATAGGGTGTATTACTTTTATTTTTTAGGTTATAAGTTATAAAACACTTCTGGATTTGCTCAATCTTTCTCCATGATTCTTTGGATATGCTACAGCCCCAAACCTCACAGCCATATAAGATAACAGGAGTGACTAAAGTTTCAAAGAGGATCTTCTTTTTATCCCACCTTACGAGGTTTGTTGTTTTACAATTATTTTCAAGACCAAAATAAGCTTTCCACCCCCCATTAATCCTTTTCTCAATGCTATGGTTCCAGTTGAGCTTGTGATGAATATCAATTCCTAGGTACTTGTAAGAATACACTTCCTCCAAGTTTTATTGTCATACATAAAATTAGCGTAAGTGTCCTTCTTGGATTTGATAATCATAACTTTTATTTTGTCAGTGTTAATAGTCATACCCATGGTAGAGCAGAAATCCTCAAGAAGCCTGAGTTGCTTATCAAGATCAGATGGGCACCTTGCCAAAAGAACAATATCATCAGCATAGAGAAGAAGGATGACGACTATCCCAGCTAAGATCGTGCTATCACATCCTGCTTCCTCTAAATAACCTTCGAGCTTATCGATGTAAATGCCAAATAGGGTAGGGGAGAGGGGGCAACCTTGTTTAACTCCGATGTTACACTTAATATCTTTTGACCACCCCTCATTTCTCTTTAGCTTGGCAGTTACATTCTTGTATAACCTTATAGCGACAGTTCTTAACTCGAGAGGAACCTTTAGCTCTTTTAATCTATTCCAAAGGTTGTATCTAGGAACTGTATCGAAAGCCTTTCTAAAGTCCACAAAGCAACAAAATAAATTGGATTTATCATTACGAAATTCCTCTGCAATGATCCTAAGCATAACGAGGTGGTATGTTGTTGAGTGATGCCTTCTAAAATCTGCTTGGCCTTTAGCCCGCTTACCTTCACTTTCAAGCCATTTGCTTAACTTCTTTTCCAAAATACTACCATATAACTTGGCTAAGAGAGGGCTGATCATAATTGTCCGATAATTAGAGGGGTCATTTGTATCCCCACTTTTAAAAATAGGGATAATGAGGCTCTCAGTCCAAGGTTTAGGGAACCCTTGCTTGATTGATTGATTAAAAAGTTTGTGGATGTGGGGATGAGGATAGGACCTCCAATTTTTAAGATTTCCACCTAGTAACCTTCAATGTCCTTAGCTTTCCCATTAGCGAGGCAATTAACCCCAAACTTAATGTCTTCTAAAGAGAAAACTTATTTCGTTGTAAGTAGGGTTTCCAAATTATCCATGACATTAGGAGATTCATAAAGCTTTTAAAGATAAGAATTCCAATCGTGAAGAGCAATTTTCTTATTATCTTTAGTCTTCTTAGTCAGAATCTGCCTCCAAAATTTCTTAGGAGCTACCTTAGAGAGGTGTAAGAGATTCTCCTGTCTTTGACGAATGTACTGCCTCTTTTTCCTTTTAGTTAGGGCTTTGTATATTTTTATCTTGCCCATCTTAAGAGATTCATCAACAGCTTCCTTAATTGCTCTCCTCACACTTTTACAATCTTTGTCATACCATGGATTGGTTTTTCTATTTCTTTTATTATTTGAAACTTCAATTGAGAACTTGTTAATAGAATATGAGAGGGTTGTAGTAAAATTATGATAGAGGTCTTCTATGTTGTCTATACTAGATAAAGAAAGCAAATTAGTTTTTAATTCATTTAGAAAGATATCATTTTTATTTTTATCAAATATTAAGTTCTTTTGGCTGTAAGTATTATTTTTTGTGGGAACTCTATGCATGACAAAATTGAGAGTTATAAGTAAAGGCCTATGATCAGAGTCAAGTTCGTGGTCGTTTAAGATGTCAAAATTTATTATTTCGTTGTATAATGGGAGATTGGAAATAACGTAATTTACCACGCTGCTACCAAGTCCATGGATGCAGGTCATCTTGGTGGAATTGGGCCACTTCTTTAGACCGTTGCAAATTATGAGATCCTGAGCACTACAGAGCTTGACTAGCTCCAACCCAAACAAATTTTCCCCGAGGTCTTTAGAACTCCTTTTGTACCTATTAGCCAGAGTAGGGTCTTCGTCTAACCAAAGAAGATTAGGGTTGGAATGATTGCTTAGAATAATAGCTTGGTTGTTTGAAGTTCGAGCATTAAAGTCACCTATTAAAAGGATATTACAGTCATTCCTTAGGCTAGAAATATCATTCTCTAAACCATTGTAAGGGTTAGTTTTATCTAGATTCTTCTTCTTATAGAAGTAAGAATTGGTGGGGGGAAATAACATATTGCTATGTAGGACTTTTTATTATTAATGTCTCTGATCTCTATCCAACTATATTGGTTGTGAGGGTTGTTTTTATAAATCCTAGCATGGGGGGGAGATGTTCTTCTTAATGTAACAAGCTATTCCCCCAATGCCTCTACGGGAGGATCGCTTGTTCCAGGTAGACCATAGCGTAAAGCCATCTATGTTAGGGACCTTAGATTCTTTGTGCTCCAAAGTTTCAACAAGCAAAATAATATCAACATCATTTGAAATCCAACATAGCTTGGGGCCTTTGTTCCATGGGAAGCCCCGACAATTCCAAGAAAGGATCTGGAGCATGTTTAATTTCTATTGATTACTATCTTTTTGGTTTCTATCTCGAATAAAGGCTTTTCTATTTCTGACTATCACCCATTTTCCTTCCTTTCTAGCTTCTTTTACCTTTTGAACCTCCTTTCTTAATTATGTTTGATCTTCTGGAATGAGATTTTCATTTATGAATATTCCTGTTCCTTTTAGACTTGAGGTTTTACTAAGTATGTCGTACTTATGATCAGTGGAGCTCACCTTCATGCGGATTAGTCTTCCTTTATTCACAATTAATTTTCCCAACCTTGTTGCTTCTGTGAGACACATTGTTTCAATTTGTAATCTATTATGTAATTCTGTCTGGGCTAAGGCTAAAGTATCCTCATCTACTTCCTCTTTTAAACCGAAGATTATAAGGTTCAAGGCCCTTTTGTTACGTTCATGGTCTAATTCTATTAATTTTTTCATTTCATCTCTAATTGGTTTGATATCTAACTTATCCACCACATTATTTAGGGTGAGGTGGCTATTAACTTTTTCTTCTAGTTCTTTAATCATGTCTTTCATTTTAAGACTCTCTAAAGTATCAACATCTCCTTGCTGGGATGGTTGGTTAGTATGTTGGTTTTGTTTTTCTATAGTCTGTAATCTAGTTTCCATTGACTCCATTTTATTCTCCAGTGGTTCTATATTATTTTCTATTTGTTTTTGGATCGTCTCTTCAAGAGATGGAAATTTATTTTCTAGCATGGCTTCTAACTCTTTTTGTGCTTGGCTTTTCTTTCTTCTCTATGTTTCTCTAAAGACTCTATATACTCATAAAGGCCTTGTAGAGTAACTGTGCTAGGTCTGCCCTTGGTAATATTTGGTAACTGTGGTGAAATATTCATACTTGAAATTATATGAGCAAATATGTATTAGAAAAAAGAAAAGATAAGGAATGTGTGCATTGAATATCAGCAAACTTGCCCATGCCCACCGCAGCCCGCAGACCGAAGAATATATGCGAAGAATATATAGAGTACATTTTTAACTATTTCACCGAGCCTCAGAACTCTTTCACCGAAGAATATATGTGAAGAATATATAAAGTATGTGTTTAACTCTTTCACCGAGCTTCAGAACTCTTTCACCAAAATATATATAGAGTACGTGTTTAACTCTTTCACCGAGCCTCAAAACTCTGAGTATGTTTTTAACTCTTTCACCGAGCCTCAGAACTCTTTCACCAAAGAATATATGTGAAGAATATATAGAGGACGTGTTTAACTTTCACCGAAGAATATATAGAGTACGTTTTTAACTCTTTCACAGAGCCTCAGAACTTTTTCGCTGAAGAATATATGCAAAGAATATATAAAGTATGTGTTTAACTCTTTCACCGAGCCTGAGAGCACTTTCACCGAAATATATATAGAGTACGTGTTTAACTCTTTCACTGAGCCTCTGAAAAAATATGCGAAAAATATATATATTTATCAAAACTTATTATTAATATTTTTTAAAATGATATGTATAAACAAAAAAATATTTTTTAAAATACTATTATATTAATATTTTTTAAAATAAAAATTAAATTAATTCTCTTATAAACCAAGAAAATAAAATATGTTAGTTTAAAAGAAAAACTAATTCGGATTGTGCAGCGAAGGGGATCCGATTGCGTAGTTAAGGGGAGTCAGTTTCATTGACTTATAAAGTGAAGACCGGAAGAGCCTCAATCTCTCTCCACGTGAAGGCACGTGCATATCTTATATCTCGAGCTCCGCGATTAACTCTGAAGGACAATACAGTTGTAACACACATCAAGCGAAAGAGGCGGCGTTGAGAAAGCTTCCGGCAGCACTATTCTCCGGTGAAAATAATTTCGTAATCAATATTAACGTCTGTCAGTATAAATAGAGATAAAAGGATGGGTCCACACTTCCATGTCAACGGGTTTATTGAACCTGCAATCGGGATAAGGGTGGCCAACTAAGCTGGACTTCTTTAGTTGGAAAAAAAGTTAGCTGTCTTTTCCAATCACAAGGAAGTGACGGGAATCTTTTTATAAAGTCGCTACCTCCGGAATGAAGGAATTGAGTTGTCTTCTGCAATAATGGAAGAGCAAAAGGGTCACTTAGTGATCTTCGATCCATCGCTGGGAGGGATGGGGCACCTCATACCCTTCTGTGAATTGGCTAAGCTGTTGGCCTCTCGCCATGGTTTCACTATAACCTTCATCATGACTGCCAACTTACGGCCGGTGACCTCTGCTCAAGCTGCTTACACACAGTCTCTGGCGTTTTCAGGATTGGGCATTCGCTTCATTGAGCTCCCTGCGGATGTGCAGATGGATTTTGAAGAAAAAAACGCACATCCCATAGTCTCGATATTTAAGTTAGTGGACAAGTCCAGGGGCTTAGTCGAGCATACTCTCAGGACCCTTTTGAACGATTCCTCTAAACCTATAAGTGCTTTCATCACCGATCTATTCGGTACAGCCATGCTCGAGGTTAGCACTAGCCTGACCATACCCAGTTACGTTTTTTTCATTGTTTCTGCCTCTAATCTTTCTCTCATGCTCTACCATCCCACAATGGATGCCAAGATGAAGGAATCTTTGAAGGATTTGGACGGTTCTGTTAAGGTTCCTGGACTTCCAGAGATACCCACATCAGATTTCCCTGAGCCGATGCAGAACAAATCTGTTCCATTTTATCAGCTCTTCTTGCAGAATTCATATCGTCTTTTCAAAGCGGACGGGATTCTGATAAACTCATTTTAGGATCTGGAAAGCGGGAGCATCCAAGCTCTCATCAATGGTGAGCTTCTCCCAAGAGTCGATGGAATATTCAGAATGCCCAGGATATATACAGTGGGGCCGATCATTTCTACCTCGGAATCTGAGGATGGGGACAGGAATGCGTCCCTGCAGTGGCTGGATAACCAGCCGGTCTCTTCGGTTATCTTCGTTTCGTTCGGAAGCCTCGGTTTTCTGTCGGGGGAGCAGATCTGGGAGCTCGCACTCAGACTGGACGGCAGCGGGCAGCGTTTCCTATGGGTTCTGCGAAATCCTCCGAATGCTTCAGGTCCAGAGCTCCGCACGCCGCTGCCCCTGGGTTTCGAACAGCGAACCAAGGATCGTGGTCTCGTGGTAACCTCATGGGCTCCGCAGGTTGCTATCTTGGCTCACCCGTCAACCGGAGGTATTATTAGTCAATGTGGTTGGAACTCTGTACTGGAGAGCGTTTCACATGGTGTTCCTATCATCACTTGGCCACTCCATGCGGAGCAAAAGACCACCGCCTTCCTCCTTGTTAACGACATTCAAGTAGCCGTGGGAACGCGCAAGGGAGCCGATGGAATTGTAAGGAAAGAGGAAGTGGAGAAGGCAGCGAGAGAATTGATGGAAGGAGAGGTTGGGAAGAAGAGGAGGAAGAGAGCGAAAGAGTTGAAGCAGAGCGCCAAAGCAGCCGTGGCAGAAGGTGGAACTTCATTCCATGCTCTTCAAGCCTTAGTGGCTCTTTGGAAAGAAAACTCGTCTGCTCATTAAATTATTTACATGGGTATAAATGAAATACTCAAATGAAAATGAAATATAATATAATAGGATAGGATATTTTCTATGTTTAGGTTTTTTATCTTTCGTAAAAATTACATAAAAATTTTGGTCGATGAGTCTGATGAATCACACTTGTTAATTCGTCGGCCAAAAAATTTATACGGAAAATTTTTACTCTGCCAAACTAGAAATAGTATAATTTTGTAGGTCCACTGTTTGGTCCACAGATACGCTGTGCGACTGTTCTGATCCTCTCACGGTGTTCTACCCAGCGGTGTGCATGATATAGTTGTGGACTGTTGCCGTAAATATTAAGCAAAGTGCAGGAAGTTCATCATTGGTGTAAGTTTTGTAAGAGCATTGTGTATCTACATATAGTATATGGTACTGTTCTATTTCCTAGTTTTGTAAGTTCATTGTGTATTCACGGAAATTAGGTGGCATTGTTGGCACTGTTCTATTTCCTAGTTTTGTAAGTTCATTGTGTATTCTGGGAAATTATGTGGCATTGTTGTTTTTTTATTGGTCAAGTATTTTGCAGTTGGTGTTAAGTAATTTGTAGCCGGTGTTTAGTATTAAGTTAATTATTGATTTATTTTATTTGGGCAATTTATAGTGTATCCACACATATTTTTAAGAGGTTGTGTGTTGTTTAATTGTTATATGTTTTGAAGTGTTTGGTTAAAATTTATAGAATCTTTTTATGATTAAATTCTGATTTTTGTTGTTTTGGTTGTTTAAAATGGATTTTTGACTCTATTTATCAATTTAACAACTTGAAAAATTCTTGAGACATTTTTATTATAGAGTTCACTCAATTTATCAATTTAACAACTTGAAAAATTCTTGAGACATTTTTATTAGAGAGTTCACTCAATTTATCAATTTAACAACTTGAAAAATTCTTGAGACATTTTTATTCGAGAGTTCACTACTGAAACTTGTAGCTAGAAAAAATCTCTCCTAAATTCCAAACAAATTAAATCAGAGAATGTGTAATAAAACCCTCCAAAAACAAATAAACTGCCTCTAAAGAACTACATTGTGTACTATGTTGTTTGAGTATATTATAGTAGATCTCCGTTTTTCCTCCCTCTCTAACACCAATTTCAATATCATGAAAGTCGTTGTTGATCTCTCTAAGACCAATATTATAGAAAGCGATCGTATAATATATTTGGAATATCAAATAAATATTAAACAATTATTTCAATCATGTTCATTTGATAGATAATAATATAATTTTTAATAAATCAAACAAAAATTGATAGATATGTTTGAAAAATGGTGTTTTCATCCTTTGGATCCATGTATTATCTTCTTGTAAAATAATATAATAGTTAATAAATCAAAGAAATTTTGATAGATATGTTTAAAAAATGGTGCTTTCACCTCCCTTGGAACCATGTCTCATCTTCTTGTATTTCTAGGTGTTGGAGTGTGATACCAAAATATATTTATTGGGCGGTTTGGCTTGCAAGAAATTATGTAATTTTTAATGGAAGGGAGCCTATTGCCCTCTCTACAACGTGGAACGCCTCTTAGTTGGTATTTGACGTAGTGTCAGTGAAAGGATTCAACCCAAGTGATATGGATAGCTATTCAAAGGTAGAGAAAGAATGGGTTAAAGTTCAAATAAATATCAGTGACTTTAGGAGGCCCCGCTCAAGAACAAAGAAACATACCATATCACATCCGCATATCAGGGGATTAGTTTTAGAAATGGAGGAATGAGTTGGGTCATTTTAGTTATTCTTTGATGGAGCAATGAAAGGAAATCTGGAGGAGGCTAGAGAGAGAGGTTATTCTTAGCCCTGATGGAGAAATCAAAAAGAAGAAGAAGAAGAAGAAGAAGCTTGTTTGGGGTTTGGGAATGTCCGCAAATAATCAGGTAGAACAATATGGATTATGACAAGGGCTAAGGATGGAAGTAGATGAACGAATAACCCATCTAACAGTTTTTGGAGACTCCCAAATCACCATTGAAAATTGTATTAAGTGGCTTCAAAACAAGGACTTAGACCCAAATCCAACTATGCAAAGACTAATTTTAATGTTGTACAAGTTTGATTTCATAGAATTATTACATATGAAGAGGGAAAACAATGGGGAAGCGAATAAACAAGTGAATCAAGTTGTCATATTGAAGCAAGGCGAGCTAAGGGTGGATGAGGGCACACCCATTAAATGTCATATCCCATGAATTTGAATAAGTGGAAGGTCTCAAAATATTGGAAGAGCATTGAGAAAAGAGAAATGAATGACATGAATATTAAGTACCATAATTATTCCTTGGTACATCTGTTAAGAAATGGGAGTATCGACATAAGATGGAGCCATCAACCTACAAATAAATAATAATGAGAATTAAAGGAAGGATTAAGGACAACTGGGAGTTTGCAGGTTGTGATTTAAGGCAGAGAGGTAGTGAAGGAATGGTGAATTAACGTACAACATTGAACACGAAAGGCCCTTCTGTGTCACTAATTTGGCGTTGGTCTTAGCTATAGGAAGATGGATCTGGAGAGCTTATGCATTGTGGATTGATGCGCATTCCCTCTGGGCTGAAGATATGGATTCTATGCCAGGAAATGGTGCAAATGATTCTTTTGAGAATCCCTTTGGTGTGTTCAGGCATGAGGTGGAGGACATGATATCAAGGATTGGAGGGAAAATCCTTTCTGAAGCCTGGTCTCATTTCACCCTTGTTGCGATCCAATTGCGGGGTATAAGAAATGATGTGGAGAACGTCTAGGCAGCAACAAAGGTCATCATGTCGAAAATAGTGACCCTAGATAGAAAGGTAGAGATCTTGAATGAGAGGGTGGAGATTGTTGTGGTGTCTTATTTAAAGGAGGTATTCTGAATCAAGGAGGGTGGTGTTAATAAACCACTGCAAGGTATCTTAGCATTGATGTCAATGAACCACTTTAAGTATTGATGTTAAAAGTACCTTAGCATTCCATATCTTTACAAAACTCATTCAATCCTCATCCATCCTACGGGATGACGAAGCATGACAAATAGATTAGACGCAATTACAATGAATAATAACAAGGTTGCATAACTAGCGTTCTTGTCCCTTAGTTTAATTATTAAACTTCGAAAAGTATGAACCAATTCCCACATTTGAACAAAATGTATAAGCGCCTATATAATAAGTAAATGTGAAAGCGGATGTTCATATAAACAAGGAAAAGTGAGATTTTTCTAAGAACACTAGAAAAAATGATTCTCAAAGTTTAGGGTATTTAAATCATTGTATTATCTAACTAATTTTGTTGAATTGTAGGCATGAAATAATGTAAATTGTAAACTTTTATGATTTCCATAATAAATTTTATTTGGCTATATTAATTTTTTATAATTTTTTTATGAGGACACCAAGATTAAGATTTTAGTTGGATTAGAGTTAATGAATAATATTTTCTCTAAATGAGTATTAAATTGATTTAAAAAAATTATACATTTATTAAAATATTTAATTATTTTAAAATAATGGTTTACTAATTTAATTATATAAATGTGAGAAATAATTATAAAATCTATGTATTTATTAGAAAATTCAAAATAAAAATTTATTGATTTAATCATACACACCAAAAATAATTATATTATAATGATAATATTATCATTATATTATTTAGCTTGTTAAATATATGTAATGTAAATTGAAATATTTTTTAGTTACAGTATTTTTAAAAACATTACTCACATTAAATTAATATATACATATACCGGATCCATTATAATATTAATGAAAAGGTGGTTTAAAAAAAAAAAACTAAAAGATACTTTACCGTGATTATGACTTGTGATTATTGAGACTCTTTGTGATAATGACTTGCACTGGATATACAATGGATATACCGTAAAGTAAAAATCACCTCAAACTTCGACCTAAATAAATAGGATCTATTGCGATATGATGACATAACAATACCCCTACTCAATATTCATTTTCATCTCTAATATTTGTTATAATTATTTTTTCCAAATTGAATATACAAATTATATTTTATTTATTTATTAAAATTTTAAATAATATTAACTACATAGCGTATTATTTTTTTCCAAGTTTGGAAAAAGCCAAATTATGTCTTTTTTCATCTTCATGAAAATATAACTAGCAATGACCCTAAAATTGTAAAGATAAAAAGGCACGGTTCACTACATGAAATCCGTAATTAAAATATAAATTATAAATTATATGCTTGTGATATTTTTTTTGGTTAAAGTAAGATTAGTTACAATAAACATTATCCCATCCAATCTAATTTCAATCACTTTATAAAATTTGATTAGTTACAATAAACATTATCACATCAAATCTAATTTCAATCACTTTATAAAATTTAATTTTCTATATAGAAAATTAAAATTATTTATTAAATTATTATAATGAAAATTTAATAGTTTGATGTTTTTATAGTAATAATGTCACATTTACATGAATTCAAAATAGCAAAAAATAAAATTTTAAAAGAGTTTGTCTTTCGACTTAACTTCATCATAAAACTCCAATTTTTCATGGCATTAATTTACATATGTTCACTATAGTTGGCAGCTTGGTTCATAACAAGTGGTTTGGCATAGTTAATAATGCAGTTCTGTGGTAGTGATTAGTTGAATCACTTACGGACCAGGTACCCTCACTGAAATTCTTGCTGGCTTTATCTAATTGGCGTTACTGTTTGATGATGGGTGGCCCTCATTAACTATGGGGCACAACTCTAGATGCTTTGCATTTGTCAATGCCACTCCGCAACCATTCAATGGTGGTCCTTTCCCGAACTCATCTCACGGTTGTGATCAACCGAGGACGGATTAGGGTAATTACCCCACTGGGCAACTCCAAAACGAATTCATTTAGCACTTCACTTGCATTTTCAATGACTCTGCAACCCTTGATCTCCAGCAGTTTGTTACAGGTAGGAAGGGTATGGAATCCCAGTCGAATGGAAGTTACTAAACCTCCTCAGGGGACCCTAAGCTCTCTACTAGTTCATTTCGGCTCCACTGCTTCTTGTAGAGGAACCCAATCTTCACCTCTGACTCAGGTAATTTTTCTACTGTTAGTTCTCTTGTTGTTGTTCCTCTTTTCCCATTTCTGGTTTCCTTTACTAGTGAATGTTGTGATTATAAGCTACTTCCCAGGAGGGTCTTTTGACAGGTGGGAAGGCCATCCTCCGGGACTGCTGGCTCCTCCACGGATGTCTGAAACAATGGACATTTCTCCCCAGGTTGGTTCTTATGCATCCTTCTTTCTTCCTAAACCTCCCATCCTTAGCAGATTCAAATGGATGGAGAGGCTAAGGGTTGATCTGGTTGGTTAACATGATCGATTTGAACCCTCGACGGGCTTAGGTTGTTATTTCTGTTACATTACTACAATCAAATTATAAATGTATATACCGTGGTTACTCAGTTCTTATCTACCTATTATCGTTTGTTTCCTGTTGGATGTTAGTTTTTTCTATTTAATTCGGAGAGGGTTTGTCATATTCCTTCCGATAAGAAATCAGGGTTATGTGAATATGTGACCATACATAGAGGTCTACGCATATGCAACTGTTTTTTTTTGTTCTTTCATCTAATTAAGCATGGTTTGCATTCCTTTGTCTACAGTATTGCACTTTGCACTAATTCATGTGATAATTTTGATTGCCCATGAAAGCTTCTATTCATAACCCATGGTGTATTAAATGGGTTCTTTTACAAATGATTTTATTCCTTTGTTCAATATTGCTATGGTGATTCTACCTTTGTTTAACTGTTGACCAAGACCCTAGATAGTCTTTACCAGGGTTTGAAATTCCCTAGACTTGTTTGGTTATCTAATAATCTAACCGTGAATTGGGTTGTGGAAAGATACAGAGTCTCCAGATCATATTCTTCTCCGAATTGTGGCTTACTAAACAGACGCCAACCATTGGTCTCTAGTAACCTCCTGTTGCTATTCCGCGACCAATCTCTTTGTGTAGAAATAGATTCGGTGGATGGTGATATTTTTCTAGGATTTTAGCGTTAAAACTCCCCTACAGGTCTTATATGAGTATACACTTCCACTAGCAAACTAGTGACATTTTTCACAAAAAAATGAATAGGTTACACTTATTACTCCTTCCATAATTCTTTACTTCAATATGAATGTATTATTTTTGTTTTTCTTTCTAGTATTCTTTATTTCAATCTGAATGTATTATGTTTATAAATCTGAATTTGGGTTATTCCCGTAGATGAAATTAGTTGCTTACCTTTAGGTTAGGAAAATGTATTATGTTTATAAATTTGAATTTGGGTTATTCCCCGTACACGAAGTTAGTTGCTTACCTTTAGGTGAGGAGTAGACCCGTTTTTATTTTTCTTTTCTTTATTAAAAGAACATGCTCTTTCATTGGCATTTTAAAGGAAACAAAAGCTCACTATCTATAACTCATATTCTCAGAATTTCTTAAAAACTCACATGTAAATATTATTGTGATACACTAATGTACAGTTTCCTTCTTAGAAACTAGTTCTATTCTCAACAGAACATACAGTGTCGGTTATAGCTATTTCTTTTTACCTAACAAATAAAGTAAACAATTTGTGTTTCTTTCCTTTTCCCAGTTAATGTCACTAACTGTAAAATAGTAACACAACATCACAATAATGTAAATGGCAGTAACATAAATTGCATCATTTATACCAACAAGAACCCGGAAGTCTCTCCTCCCAACCTCGAGACTGGAAATGACGTCTAGTTTCCCCCTGAGCTTCCTCTCATCCAGACAGTGTAAGTTCCAATGCCAAGACACCTAGTCTCCAAACCTTAGGACCCTCGATCCCATTTAGAGTCCAACTTGCAAGGATTTACTGAGGATTCCACTGGCTCAAGTCCAACTTAGGAATTTCCTCAGAATAGTAGTATTCTGCTCACCTGCACGACGTCCTATGTCAGATATGTATATCCTTTCTCCCTCCTCTCCCTCTTTTTCCTTTGGCTCTCTCTCCTTTTCCCAGAAAAAAAGAAGAAGAAATACTCCAACCTTGGAACAATCCTTTTTCTAAGGAGGAGAAGAGACTCAACAGACCGAACTGTCTCGTGAGCTTCTTGATTCAGTTATACATGTAACCATTTTCTTTTATTACCTAAAAACTTTACAAAGCTCTAGTTTCTACATTTATTTGGTCTTTTATTTAGACTAAAATTAGTTCCAAGATTTGTAAACAAAGTAAGTAATTTCAAGGCTAAAACACAATTTCATGAATAACCTTATGGGTGTCACATTTTCCCCCCGTCGGACGAAATACCGTCCTCGATGTTTATTTCCAACTACTTAACCAAATTTGGATATGCCTGTCACATAAATTCTTTGTCCTCCTGGGTAGATTCATCTGGGCTGAAGTGCTTCCACTATACTTTAACTTTGGCGATAGCTCATCTCCGTAGCATTGTTTCTCTTTGCTCTAGAACTTGCAAAGGTTCTACCAACAACTCTTCGTTCATTTCAACCTACATTAAAAGATTGATAGTATTAGTATAATTTACCTTGGAAATGATTTAATTCAAAATTTATGATTTAATTCAAAATTTAATTCATAATATGAGTTACCTGCATATCCTGCCAACTAATCGCATGCCTAGGGTCCGAAACATATATTTTTAGTAACGATACATGGAACACATCATGAATATTGATGTGAGTAGGTAGGGCTAGTCGGTAGGCTATAGGTCCAATTTTCTCTAGAATTTGGAAGGGCCCAAAAAATTTGGGTGCCAATTTACCGCAATTTCCCCATTATAGTGTGCTTATTTTAGGCTTAATCTATAAATAGACATGGTCTCCGACCTAGAACTCCTAGTGGGTTCTCCTTCTCTCTGCGTAAACCTTTTTCCTGTCTTGGGCAACATTTATGTTCTAACACACTTTTTTAACTGTCTGCTCCATTTCGGCAAGCATGTCGGGTCCTAATATCAACTTATCCTCGATATTATTCCAATTGGTAGGCACTCTGCACTTTCTCCCATATAGTACCTCAAAGGGGCTTATTTTGAGAGATTCATGGTACCCATTATTATATGCAAACTCAACTAAGTGGAGGTACTCCTCCCACTTCGTTGGTTGTTGCATCACATACATTCGTAACATATCCTCCAGCACTTGATTCACTCGTTCAATCTGTCCATTGGTTTGGGGATGGTATGCAGTGCTAAACTGAATTTGAGTTCCCAAACCTGTGAACAGTTCCTTCCGAAAAGGAGAGGTAAATTTCACATCCTTGTCAGAGATCACCACTCACGGTATACCATGAAATCGAAATATCTCTTTCATAAAAATATCAGCAATTTTAATTGTTTTATACATGGATTTTATAGGTATAAATTTAGCTATTTTACTTAACTTATCCACCACGACCATGATGAAGTCATGCAATTTTATGGTTTTGGGCAATCCTATTATAAAATACCACCTAATAGTATCCCATTTCCATTCTAGAATGGGGAGAGGGTGGAGCAACCTCGCGGGGTGCTGGTGCTCTGCCTTAACTTGTTGGAATTCCAAGAATTTTTCCAAATATTCGATGATATCTCTCCTCATTCCAGGCCAAAATAAATTCATTTTAGTTGCAAAAAACAAATTTTGATATCTAGGATGGGTATAGTATGGTCTCCTTTGAAATTCATCTAACATAAATTGTTTAACATAAATCTAGTTAAGAATATATATTATGCCCTTAAAAGTTAGAAATCCTTCATTGTTTATACCATAATCAAATTGTTTTCCTAATTTTTGTGCTTGATTAGCTTGTTGCCAGAAAAACTTATATTCAAGGTCATTGTGGGAAACTTCTTTCATTTCTTTAAAAAAATTCTTTCCACCCCACTTTATTGGACTTCATATATACAATATAATTTCCTACTCAGTGCATCAGAAAATCGGTTCTTCTTGCCTTTAAGATGTTTAATATCAAAGTCGAATTCAATCAAGAAAGCAGTCCATCTTGCTTGATGAGCATTCAAATGCGGTGGGTAAAAAAAATCGTTAAACTACTATGATCTGTCATTAGAAGAAATTTCTTACCCAAAACATAGTTCCACCATACCCTCAAGTTATGCACTACAATAGTTAGTTATGAATCATAAGCGAATATTGTTGTTCATGGTCTTTTATTTTGCTGGATTCATAGGCCGACTTTCCCATCTTGTATCAACACCCTCCTGATACCTTCATGGCATGCGTATGTGCAAACAACGAACTCCTTTTCTTTGTATTCTACTTTTAGTACATGAGTAGAAGTCAATAACTGTTTCAGGTGTTCAAAACTTTGTTGACACTCTATCGTCCACTTAAAAACCTTTCCCTTCCTTCGCAGGGAGGGAATTGGGTAAGAAGTTTTGGAAAAGCCTGTAATAAATAGATGGTAATAT
The DNA here is from genome assembly GCA_031772625.1 of Pinus tabuliformis. NCBI lineage: Eukaryota > Viridiplantae > Streptophyta > Pinopsida > Pinales > Pinaceae > Pinus > Pinus tabuliformis. The sequence goes on from CM062806.1 coordinate 63,282,126, forward strand.
CTAGCTAACCCCATGAAGGATCGAATGTCGGAAACATTCTTGGGTACAAGCCATTGCATGATGGTTTTGATCTTTTCGGCATCAACCACATTTCCTTCTACTGAAATGACATGCCCTAGATAATGGATCCGATTTTGGTAGAAGTCACACTCATTGTATTTAGCATATAATTGATTATCTTGCAAAGTTTGGAGCACGATTCTCAAATTCGTTTCGTGGTCCTCCACATTTTTGGAGTATACGAGAATATTGTCAATGAAGATTAGGACAAACTTGTCTAAATACAAATGGAATATGTCATTTATCAAGCTCATAAATATGGCAGGGAATTAGTAAGTCCAAAGGGCAACACTACAAATTCATAGTGTCCATACCGAGTCCTGAAGGTTGTATAGCAAATATCTTCCTCCTTAATCCATATTTGATGATAGCTTGATCTTAAGTCAATTTTTGAAAACACCTTGGTCCCCTTAACTTGATCAAATAGGTCATCAATCCTTGGTAGCGAATATTTATTCTTAATAGTCAACTTATTTAGTTCTATAAAATCGATACACAACCGCAGTGTACCATCTTTTTTGCATACAAATAGTACAGGGGCTCCCCAAGGTGACACACATGGGTATATATACCATTTTTCAAGATGTTCTTGTAACTTCATTTTAAGTTTTGTTAACTCAGGCGCACTCATATGATATGGTGTTCTAGACACTGGGCTTGCACTCAGAATCAACACTATGACAAAATCAATGTTTCTCTTAGGCAGTATCCCAAGTATTTCCTCTGGAAATACATCAACAAATTCCTGAATTATGCGTATATTTTCGAGACTTGTTATTTTGTCTGTAGAATTCATGTAGCCTACCTACATTGAATATATTTGGCAACCCTTTTGGATGCACTTCCCTATTTTATTAGCAGTGATAGGTCATAATTTAAAAACCCTGTTAATTCCTTTAATTTCTTTCCTCTCACCTCCTTCTCCCAAGAAACTCACAATTTTCTCCTTGCACTCCACTATCAACAAATGTTTCTCTAGCCCGTCCATTCCAACCAGTATATCATAGGCACCCAAAGTCAGAATATTCAAATCAACTACGATTTTCTACTTTGCTGCCTCCAAGGAACAATTCACCACCTTAGCAGCAACCCTTCTCTTGGCCCCAGTAGCCAATTTCACCAACCAAGGGATTTTAAATTTTATTTTTGGTAAGTTACTTAATTCTACCAATTTTGGGTTAATGTAGCTCAATCTTGTGTTGGGATCATTTAAAATGGAAGAAGAATGTTTAGATAACTTACCTTCCAGTCTTATCATCATAAGTTGATATTCAACTTGTCATCGTCCAGGCTGCGTTAATCTGTGGAATATCTATGGCTACATCTCCAATCGCGGAGGCTTCGTGAATGTTAATGACCTCCTCCATACATGAAAGGTGCAGAATTTTTTGAAATAATGAGGTTCCCCACAACCCCAACATTGCAGAGGGGGTTTCGGTTGTTGACTAGCCTCTGGTCGGCTTACTATCTTTGATTGTTTGTTTTCACCCTGTTGCCCCATTCTCTACTGATTTCTCCCAGCCAATTTGATCTACATTTTCCAATTCATATTCGTGGCATTGGGGAGTCTCGTTCCTCGAAAGCTCTGCAAGTTCTTTTTCCCCTTTTTATTTAGTCCCCCCTTGTTACCTTCTCCCTTTTGTTTCATCTGTTGGTAACAAATTCAGGCCTTTTGTATGGCTTCGTCCATAGTTTTAGGGTAATCAAACTCTATTTTTTCCTTCATAAACATAGGCAAGCTGCTGAGAAAATGTTGTATCTTGGCTTTTTGCTCATTAAGGTATGGAATGTACCTTAGCAGGGACGTAGATTTAGTGATAAACTCATTGATGGTCAGCGGCCCCATCCTTAAATCATGAAACTCTCTTGCCTTCTCATTGTAGAAGCATTCAGTTAAATATTTGTTCTGGAAGCACTTCTAAAATTCATTCCATGTGACCTCCTTATTGCTGATTCCCCAGACAACTTTAACCTCCTCCCACCATAGGCTGGCCTTTCCTTGTAGTTGAAATATAGCCAATCAAGCTTTCATGTTATTATCGTATTCATATACTAGGAAATATTTATTCATGTTAATTAGCCAGGCCTCTCTGTCTTCCTCAACGTCTCCGCCATATTCAGGAGGTATTATCTTCTTAAATTCTCCTTGTAATTCAATTTTATGCTTCTTAGGACCTTTGCCAAATGAGGCATTATCTAACCTTCTTTCTTTATCATTATGTTATGAAACCATCTCACAAAAAGATAGAAAAGATAGATGAATGCCTTAGAAATAAGCCTCTTCGAGGGGGCAACCTCCTTTACATTACACAAATGAACAATTCTTGGATGATACAAATGACAAGGCATCCTTTCTCTATATAGGAGTGTAAGGGGTCATAATATAATCAGAGCTGACATAACAGTAATAATGTAAGAGCGCAATAATAACAATAGTGGGCTTCTATGGGGCACAATAATAACAATATGGGGACCACATGGGCACAAGAATATAACAAAGGGGTTGTACTAATAACAATAAGGGGTTACACTAGTAGTATAGGGACTTAACATGCCCCTCTCCTTCAAAAAGTGTTGTCCTCAACGCTTGAGTAGTTCTTGATGCTTCTATATAAATTCTTATGCTCCCATGTGGAATCTTAAGTGGGTAAGTTCTTCCACTTGATGAGATACTCTGAAAGTGATCTATTTCGTAATTTTCAATTTCTTGGTTCTGTGACTGCTTCAGGTTCCAATATGATTTTTCTTTCCTTGTCAAGTTCTCACAACACTGTTTGAACTAGGATCTTTTGCAACTTTTGAATGAGTTCCCACTCCTTTGGGCATATGTATATCTGTAAGGCCTGATGTTTGGAGGAACACTTCTTGGAATCAAATGAATAGCATGATCATGATCATGATCATGAATAGGTGGGAGGCCTTTGAGAGTCTCAAATACCTTAAAATGTTTGTCCAAAACATTTTGGAGATCTGAAGAAATACATGATTTCGATGTGGAATCCTCTAGTGCATATAATTGTGCAATTACGCACCATTGTTCTTTATTTAGAATCTTCGTCATGCTGTTAGAGTTGATTATCTTTCCCGATTTACCTTCGATACCCCTCAATTCAACTTCCTTTCCTTCCCAAAATTTTTTCAAGAAAAGTTCTTGAAAATTAAAAGTTATTGTACCCAAAGATTGTAGCCATTGGGCTCCTAGTAAAAAATCAACACCACCCATTGGAATGGAAAGCATTGGGCTATTCAATACATATTCTCCCATGGATAGCTTGATATCATGGCACTTTACAGAGCAATATATGGTTCCTCCACTTGAAACCATCACTTGACACTCTGGTGCTGGATATAGGAAGCAATTCAATTCCTTGGCTATCTTACAGTGAATAAAATTATGGGTATTTCCTGAATCAATCAACACTGTTACATTTTTCTTCTTCATATGTCCTTCTATCTTGATAGTTTGAGGAGTAGTAATTTATTCCAATGCATTACAAGATATGGTCAGATTCATTTCTTGATGCTCGATGTGATCTTTCACTTCTTGAACATTTTCTTCTTTATATGCCCTTCTATATTAATAGTTTGAGGAGTGGTAATTCCGTCCAATTCGTTACAAGATACGGTTGGATTCATTTTTCTTTCTCGATGTGATCTTTCACTTCTTGAACCTTTTTCTTCTTGATATTTCCTTCTATCTTGAGAGTTTGAGGAGTGGTAATTCTTGCAAATGCTTTATAAGATACAGTTGGATTCATTTCTTTTTTCTCTAGGGTTGGTTCCTAGTGTATATCCTCCTGTTTTGATGTTTCTTGATCCTTTTCTTCCTCCTCTTCATAATCAATGCAAAATAATTTCTCTTTAGCACACTTATGACCTTTAATGTGTTTTCTATCACAATTGTGACAAAGTCCTTTTGCTCTTTTGTCTTCCAATTGTTGTGGTGTCAACCTTGTAGGTTGTGGAAGGCTAGGAGCAACAATCCCATATTTATAGTTGTAAGGGGTAGAATTCCTTGTTGCCATAATTTTGCTTTCCACTTTTCTTGCCAACTTGAATGCCTTCTCCAATGAATCAGGTTCCCCAAGGCGAACCTCATGTTGAATGTTATCCTTTAAAGTCCCTATGGAGAGAGCAATCCTTTGCTTCTATGGAATATCATTTTCCCTTATATTCAATTTTTTTAAGTCCTCAATGTGCCCGACCATTGAACACATTTTTTTGAGATTTATCAATTGGCTAAAAAAGGTGTTTCTCTTTGTATCCTCGTAATGTGCTATCATTTCCTTGGTGAAAATTGACCACATAACAAGTGGTATTTATACCATAAAAATTGATTCAGTTCTAAATAATCAGATGCAATACGTACCTTTTGTAGTAGTGGTACACCATGTAGATCAAAATATTTCTCCAGTTGTAGTATCCAATTTACCGGATCCTTGCCATCAAACTTCCTCATCTCGCTTTTCCTTGATTTTAGGATCTTGATCGTGAAACGACTATAACTCTGTACTTTTGGATATTTAAGTTCTGAAATAGCCCTCTGAGTCCTCTTTCTAACTCCGCAAGTCTAATTGCAATTGGATTCTTGAAGAAAGATTTATTCCCAATCTCCTGCAATGACCTAATTATAGACTAGTTCAGTAGAGTGAACTCTTATGACATGCCACGGGTCACTATTTCAACCTTAGGTTCTAAAATTATACTCAAAGAAAATACAGTCCGTCCTCTTTCTGTAACATCTTACGAAATTTCAATCTGATGCTCAGAGAGAAAGTTATGACAAATTTTCCAAGGTCAGTTGTTTATGATGTAATTCGAGAGTCTCCAAAAACCTAACTTCCGTATATCATATATCCGAAAATATAGCGAGACAAGATATGAAATTTGGACCCAAGATTCAAATCTATCCCTTCGTAAATGGGTTTTGTGTTCAGGTTCTGAAACTGTTAGCTCTGCTACAGTTTGAGGAGCTGAGATGGACTCAGTTTTTGGTTTTGTTGAAAGGAGATCCTTGCTGGGCACTTTAACCTTTCCCCTCCACCTCATCTTCTCCCTTCCACCTCCATTTCCCAGGTCACTCGTTGAAATCCATATAGTTCTCTTAACCCCAAGAATGGAACTTAAACCATCATATAACCATATTCGTGTGACCACGCACATTAACCAACTTTTCCCCACCACCACAGCCTTTTTCCCGCATGCTAGACCCCGTTTATTTCCCCGCTGTCTGATCATTTGCCACGTGATCCGATGGCAGTCGCTTCCCCCACTGCCATAACCTAACCACTCGTTAACCTGTGGGAAAAGTGGTTTTACCTTGATCACATCTGCCACACGTCTTCCCCTTGTTGCATCGCTTCCCCGCGTACGAATTCCACCCGACCCCCATAAGCGGTGCGGGAAATACCATTTACCATCCATCCATCGTGTCCGCTCGTTAATCCTCGTTCATATCTTCCACCCGGTAGCCGTTGAATCTACCCACCTGTTGTGGTAAAAACACAACCCCTCCATTATTGATGTGTTCACTTCAAATAATGGGGACCCTTTCTATAAAATTTTGGCTAAACACCTTTTTGGATTTTTATTTTAGTTGATTGCCCTACGCTTTTGTTAATTTTTAGTTTTCTTTGGATTCTTGTTTTGATTGTTTTATTAGAATCAATTTTTTACCAGCTTCCTATTGACGTTTGTTTCGCCTCATTTGGTCAACTGGTTTGAAAATGGCACTCCTTTGAAGTCTCATCATTTATCTAGCCTGGGTTAAAAATGCATAAAATGTACAATATTGCATTTTGTAAATAAATTAGTTCAATAAGGCATTCATTTTAAATATTAACCTGTAGCGAGTTTTTACTAACATTTTTCATTTTTAGTTATGCGGCCAAATCATTAATTATCGAGATTTAAGAAATTTACTCCAATTTCCAAATCAAATCCTAATCTCAAAAATCTAAACATTCAAGTGGCTGCAGTGTATTTTTCATTTATTTTCCAAGTGGCTATAGTTTAGAAACTTATGTTCATAAAAATAAAACAAAAAATAAAAATTTAAGTTTAAAATTAAATTTTAAATTAATTAATATATTATATAATTAATTTAATTAAATTAAAATTTAATATATATATATATATATATATATATGTAAAATAAATAAAATAAATAAATAATCGCATCGTGAGTTCTATTCGCAACAAATTTTAAAAAACCCCGATAAACCCGTTAGCCATCCCCCGATGCGATATCGGGTCGGGAGTTCTATTCGCAACAAATTTTAAAGAACCCCGATAAGCCCATTAGTCACCCCCGATGCGATATATCGCATCGGGATTTCGCATTGTATTAAAAACCCGATCACCAAAATATAAGTCTGCCTTTATCGCATCGGAACTTTATATAAATCAAGTTACACACTCCTCCGCAGGCCGATGTCGATTCTCCGATCATTAATAAATATTAGCGTAACCTTTATTACGCTTTGGTTTTTTGTTTTGGATTTTTAAACTCACTCATACGTGAGTGGAATGAGTATGAGGTAAGTTAGGTTAGTTTGTTTTAATAATTTAAATAGTTTAAATATTTAATAATAAATTTTAAATTAATTAACATTAATTAATATATAAAATTTAATTAATTTAATTAAATTAAAATTTAATTTTGTGTATTAATTAGTTTATAAATAGATTATATTAATTAGTTATATTAAGATTAATTAATAATTAGTTTAGTTTATAATTAACAATTAATTTAGAATTAATTAGAATTCTAATTTAGGATTAAATGTTTAATTAAAATTCTGATTTTTAGCCCAGCAACAGAGTTTTCAGATTCATGCTAAATTTGACTCATCAACTTTGGAAGCTCATAGAACGAGTTTTACTTGGCCAAATGAAGCCCAGGACGGCTCATTGGAAAGAGAAAATCAAGGAGAACATTTTGGAGGAGGTTTCACTAACAGATTTAATCATTTATTGGGTCAAAAATCAGGCAGAAGATCAAGCTCCGAATTTTGAAAACAAAATCAATTTTCTGAGTTATTTTTTTCATTTTCATTTGTCCAAAACCTCTTCTAATTGCAGATCCATTGGTTAATCATATCTCTGGCCAATTAAACCATCCCAGGCATGAAGAGAAAGTTTATATTTTATTTTCAATTATTTATTTAAATAGAATTTGATTGGATTTGATTTAAATGTCAGCAATGCCATGATTGATTTTATTGTTGCATTTTAATTTATTTTAATTTCTTTTTGCAGAAAAACAGTGGAAGGAATATGGAGAAAAAGATATCAATCAATGAGAAGACTCCAACAATTGAAGATCAAGATTTTTGAGCAAATAAAATTGGATTGAACAGATTTCTCTTCAACAAACTCTTCTCTCAAGAATTCCTTCACAAATATTATAAATAATAGATTGCAGAATGGAATAAGGGGCTGCTCTCCTCTGCAATGCTAGACTTCTAAAAGCACTACTGTAATATGAATTTAGAGTTGTAGGAGAGAGGAGAGAAAATCTCAGATCTAGGGATTATTGAGGATTTTTCCTTTGTATCTTGAATTATGTATGAGGGGCAGAGTTTTCATTATTGTGGCTTTATTTTTGAAGGCAGAAGTTCAAGCAATGTAAAGGACTGTTGGAGACTAAGATCAGAGAAATGGATGCAATAAATTGGTATTTTTAATACTACTGTTTCAAATATCAGTTTCATTTTTATAGTAACAAGAATGTCTCATTTTATTCATGTTTGTGCACTATTGTCAATATGGGTAATTTGTATCAATCTTGTTATTAGGTATCTCTGTTCTTATAAATTAAAAGCTGATTTCTGAGTAACTATTTACTCAGAAATCTGTCTTATAAAACTGATTTATTGAATGATAATGTGTTGTGAACTATTTCCACATATCATTATTCAATTATTGGATTTACTGATTTGATAATTAATATCATTTTTATGAACTACTTCTTGAATGTTGTTGGTTTATTATTTCAGTTAAGAGGTTTCAATGGAATGTGTTTTGGCAACTATAATATCAGTTAATTGAACTACTTCATTAACTTGGTATTCATTATAAACAAGAGATATCTAAATCCCAATACTTTAATTATCTTGCTCTTAGTTGGGTTAGATCTATATCTGCCTAATTAAGATAGGATTTAGATTAGTTTCTTTTGCTTGCATCATAGAATAAGCTTGCATTTAGAATAAATTCTACATTCTTTCAAGTCCTCTCCTCAAAGAGGCAAAACTTTAGTTGTGGCTTGGCTGAACCCAAATCAGCTTAAGGGTCATTCTCTTGCCTGATCAGCAAGAAGAAGTGATCTGATGTCCCTGTTTATTGGTAGTTAAAGATACATTATAAACCAATAGCAATAGGGAGAAGGTAACTGGACCTAGTTGAACAGTCGGAGCCACCACACGAAACGGAAAAGGAGCTGCTTTTAAGGTCCGGACCGGGTGGTTATCCCCCAATGTTGTTGCAGCGATTTTCGAGGCATCAACACCACCCAGAATCCAACGGCTCAGAATTATCCATTCATGTTTTCTCCCGATATCCCCTCTAAGTCGATCTCCACCATCCATCTGCAAGATCTGACCGCTCGCAATCGTTTTGCCTCCACTTCTGCCTGATACTCCGTGCCAAGAGATCTCTACCATCTATTCCTGCAATCTACTCTCCGCTCGCTCGCACATCCGCCATACAGTCAACACACTCTGTACTTGCCGTGCACCTGAAGGACAATGGCGATCAACTACCTGTACCCGGTGCAATTACTCTTCCAACAACTGCATTCAAGAACACTATGGTCGAAGAACAAAAGGACATTCCTCGAGCAGATCACCACATTTATCAGTTATGGATCATTCTTTCATAGGACATTCTACATGTTCAGGAAGGACAACAAAATATCAAATAATATCAAGTTCATTCATTGAAGAAGCAGATCATAGTAGAGGCCCATTTTAGATAGTTAATGTGGTTGGTGGTCCATTATGACCCCTCCACGCTTAGAATAGCAGAGTATTTTTGTAATTAGACTCTATATATACCCAAAAACACAATGTGATGAGGGTTGATGGTTGTAGTTTTGATGTAAGGTTCAATTTCTGGAGATTGTAACTACTGTGATACTTGTAGCGTCTGGTCTTCATTTTCAGCTAATACAAGATTCTTTTGCTGTTAATTGCTCACTTTCAACTTCTATTTTGTTCTAAGCTATGCCTGTTATGCATTTTTCTTGAATTCTTGATGTTTGGCATTAGAGGGGCTGTCATACCACCTCTGTGTTAAAGTCTTGTTTATTTCAGTGAATGTATTATTCAGGTTTCTGTTTACTTAGAGGTAGAGAGTTGTCATCCTATCTGTGCATTAAGAAACAAATTTGCAGACCTTTTAACTGGTTGCAGTCGGCCATCACAGGGTCCTGTGCATCTACTGATGCACGGTCAGTATTCTCTATACTCATTTAATCCGCAAACTGTGAGTAATTGGTGGTCTAAGCCTTGTAGTCAAGGGGTGTTCACCCATGTCTGGAGTTAAGCATAGTAGGAGTGGTTATCTGGCTTGAATATGCATCAAACTTTCCATTCATCCATTTCCGACATTTTTTTGAGTTTGTAATGTTCCTGAGCATCTCCAAGATACAACCTAGGAGAGTTTCTTGGGGTGATAACATTAATTGGTGTCGTTGCTAGGGAGAGGAGATTGAAGTTCAGCTTCCCTGGGAAATGACACAGTTCCAAATTTTGATGATAGACAAAGTTTGGACACATTTCTGGTTGTAATCATCTATCTGGCGACTCTACTGGAGGACCTACCTAGTGGCGACTCTGCATTGCAGTTCTGGCTCAGTTTGTGAGGCATACTCGAAGAAATCCTCAGAAATCACCAGCTGATCCAGTGCCTGACCCTGAGAAGATTGTCAAATCAAAGAAAACTTCACAGAAAGGAGCATCAGGATCAGGTAAGCCTAAGAAATCCTATGTATCTCTGCAAGAAGAGGCTATAGTTGAGAAGGTATCATTTGAAAATATAGAGCCTAGTGTTGCTAGTGAAAAATCAGCTGCAGAGATTCATATAGCTCCTTGCTTGTTTAGTTCCCCTTTGGATCTCAGTCCAAAGATAGCCTCCCATACATTCTATCACTTTCCTGTGTCTCTGTCATCTGTTTCACTATTTCCCACTATTCAATCTTCCAGCAGCCTTCCACCTACCCCAGTCATGGCAGGTCAGCAAGCACCCATGAGGATAGAAAGAATTGTTGCTGCTAGATACGGACCATTGGTCTTGCATGTTCCTTTGAATCCCATGCCTATGGGAGAATACCAAAAATATATGCCTAAGTTCACTGGTACAGATGGGGTAACTGCTGAAGAACACCTTGAAGCTTTCTATAGTTATGTTGACAATTTAGACATTAGTGAAAATGATGTGTGGATGAGAGTTTTTGTCCAAAGCCTTGATGGAAAGGCTAGAAAGTGGTTTAGAGAACTAGCTCCTAGATCTATTGCTAATATTGAAGCTTTAGATGATGCATTTTTGAAGCACTAGGGAGATAAAATAGACTTGCTATATTACCATACTGAGTTTGGAAACCTGAAAAGAGAAAATGGGGAATCTTTGCCTGATTTTAATAAAATATTCAATCGTATGTATAGTAAAATACCACCTGAAGTAAAGCAACCCCCACCTTTGCCAAACTCACTTATGCCAATGCTTTTGACTCTGATTTCTGCTTATTGTTGAGAGAAAGAAGATGTGCCACTCTGGCTTATATGCAAGATGCAGCCTTAGAGGTAGAGTCTAATATTATGGCTGCATAGAAACTTAAAAGTCATACTAACAGAAGGAGGCAGAGAGGTGAAGCTTCTTCTTCCTCTGCATCATTATCAGAGCCTAAATTAGATAAAATGAATAAAATGATAGAGTCATTGACTGTTGAAATAGCTAAGCTGAAGGTTGAGTAGAACTCTAGAAATACAAGGCAACATAATACATTTGCTCCAAGAAACTCAAACCCATTTAGAAGAGCAAATGAACAGCTACAAATCATTCAGAGGGGTAAAGAGCCAATTGAAGAACAGAAAGTTAAAGCTCCTTTTCAAAATGTAGTCATGGAGGAGCAACAACTTGAAGATGAGGATGAAATACACTACATGGAAGATAAAGGCAGTGCTGCCTTTTTGCCATTGGCTGAATACGAAGAATCTTTGCTGCAGCAACAAGACAGTCAAGGGTGGGACAGAGAGGCTATTCTGCAGACTGATGAAAAGCAAAGATACAATCTGAGCTCACATGCAAACAATGCCAAGGAGAATCCTGCCCAAAGAGCTATTGTCCAAACAGAGCAACAAAATATTAGACAGAAGAGACCAGCAACTGATCCAATTATCCTCAAAGCACCAGTTCAAGAGGTAAGAGGTCCTGATAAGTCCCCTTCCCCTTTCAGTCTTGAAACATAATTTCAGAAGCTAAAAATATCTATGCATCTATTTGAACTTATAAAGAGTGAAGTGTTTAGAAAGCCTATCCTTGAGGCCCTTGAGCTGAAAGTCTCACAAAACTCCACTGACTCTATCAATTTGCAAGATGACAGACCTGCAGTTGTGCTAAGCCCAATGACTAAACCTGCTGACGATAATTCTCCATCTTTTTATGTCTCCTTGATCATTCATGACAAAATCCTCCACAATTGCTTGCTAGACACGGGATAGCCACAATCTGATGCCTAAAGCTGTCAAAGAAGAGTTAGGCCTTGATATCACCAGACCATATAATGTTTTATTCTCTTTTGATTCAAGGAAAGTGAGATGCCTTGGATTGATCAAAGACGTAGCCTTTACCCTGACTCAGCTGCCCATGAAGAGCATGGTGATGGACATTGTGGTATCAGATGTCCCTCCTAAGTTTGGCATGTTGTTGTCTAGAGGATGGATTAGGAGACTAGGTGGGACATTACAGAATGACCTATCTTATGCCATTGTTCCAGTTTTTGGAGGAGAAAGCAGGAGATTATATAGAAAGGAACAACTGGAATTTATTATCAGTGATGCGAATAATCCTTCCAATCATCCTATTTATGCTGTGGACACTGATTTTGGAGCATGTATTCTCCAAATAGAAGAATCTCAGAAGGCCTCAATGCAGCTTAGGAAACAAATAGTTCAGGGCGAAGAAGAGCAAGGAAGTCAATTTTGGGAGATGTTCTTTGATGGAGCATGTTCCAGGGAGACTGCAGGAATAGGGGTGGTGCTGATATCTCCACAACAAGAAAGCACACAGCTGTTTTTTAAGATGGCCTTCCAAGCCGCAAACAATATAGCAGAGTATGAGGCTCTGTTGTTAGGCTTGAACGCAGCTAAAGACGGAGGAATCAAGAACATAAATGTGTTTAGAGATGTTGATCTGATCATTCAACAGGTAAATAAAATGTTTCAGGCAAAGCACCCAAGGCTGAAAGCATACAGAGATGAGGTGTGGAGACTCAAAGACTCTTTTGATAGTTTTTGTATCTCATACATCCCTAGAGCCAAAAATCAGCTTGCTGATTCTCTTGCTATTTCTGCTAGCCTGTTTATCGCTCCCATGCCTCCCGGAGTAGTTTATGAAGTCCAAATGAAATATAGACCATCCTTGCCTGACAATGTCCACCATTGGAAAGTATTTGAAGATGATGATGAATTAAATAGGTTCCTGCAATTCATTGATGAATTTTCTGGAATGAAAATTGACCAACAAAATGAAGCCTTGGAAGATCTCCAATCCCAGCTTAGAAATAAAATTGGCAAAGATAGCATTGTCCAACTGCCCAGTAATCATATACCTAAGGGTTTAATTCCTCTAGAAAGACTGTTTGACCAGAATGATGTGCCTTACAAGGCTTCCCAAAAAGAAGATCAATCTGCAGTCTGTAAGCATGATATAAGGATTCCAGGTCAGCCAAGATACATAAATCTGTCTACCCATCTGTCTGCAGACCAAAGTTTTGAGTATTGCAATTTAATGAAGTAATTTGCTGATGTTTTTGCCTGGGAATAACATATGACAAGAAAATCATCCAGCATAAAATCCCTTTAGAGAAAGACACCATCCCTTTCAAGTAGAACCTGAGACCAATAAATCCTATGCTCCTCCCTCTGATTGAAAAAGAAATAAAAAAAGTTGTTGGCTACCAAGATCATAGTCCCTCTTAGATATTCAAAATGGGTAGCCAATTTAGTAGTGGTGAGGAAGAAAAGTGGATAAATCAGACTTTGTGTTGATTTCATAAACTTAAATAGATTCTCTAAGAAAGACAACTATCCATTACCCTAGATGGAGCATTTTCTGCAAAAGGTATCAGGGGCCAAAGTGATGTCTTTCCTGGATGGATTTTCAGGCTTTAATCATATTGTTGTACATCGAGATGACCAAGAGAAGACTGCATTCACCACTCCTTGGGTCACTTTTATGTATGCCAAGATGCCTTTTGGATTGATGAATACTGGAGCCACCTTTCAGAGAGCTATGGATATAGCATTTGTGGGAGAGAAGGATAAATTTGTCCTTATCTACCTTGATGATATAACAGTATACTCCAGCAGTCATCAAGACCACTTGCAGTATTTGAAGAAAGTGTTTTTGAAGTGCAGAAGGTTTGGGATTTCAGTCAATCCTAAGAAGTCACAATTTGCTTTAGAAGAAGGCAAGCTGTTAGGACATATTGTTTCTGTTGCAGGTGTTCGAATTGACCCAGAAAGAGTCAAAGCAATACAGACTTTGTTTGTCCCAAGATCAAAGAAGGATATCTAGTCCTTTCTGGGCAAGATCAATTTCGTAAGGAAGTTTATCCAAAATTTTGTAGAACTTGTGAAGCATATTACCTCCATGTTGAGGAAGGGTTTAGAGATCAAATGGACTGATGCAGCAAGAAAATCATTTGAGTCCATTAAGAAAGCTATTAAGGAAGCTCCTACTCTAAGCAGTCCAGATTACAACAAGTTGTTCCATATATTTTCATTTGCCTCTGAAGACACCCTTGTAGCAGTTTTATTGCAAGCAGATGAAGAAGGCTCAGAGCATCCAGTGGCATTTTTCAGCAAGACATTAAGGGATGCTAAGATGAGGTATGATATCATTGAGAAACATGCATATGCTCTTATCAAATCTTTGAAAGCATTCAGAATTTACTTTTTGCATTCTAAGATAATCGCATATGTGCCCTCTGCTGCAATAAAAGATGTCTTAACACAACCGGATGCAGATGGAAGAAGGGCTAGATGGATTGCAAAACTTATTGAATTTAATATAGAATTGAAGCGCACCAAACTTGTCAGAGGTCAGGGCCTTGCCAGGTTATTAGCTGAAGAAAATTGCAGAACATTGGACATAAATCTCATGGGCTTAATTGCAGAAAACGGTCAAATAGAAGAAGAGGAAGTAGCTGAACCAGAGAGAAAGCGGTCAATGGTAGAAAATCTAGTTTCTTATGAGTGGTATTGTGCAATAATTAAGTTCTTGTTGTATCTAGAAATTCCTCCCAGCTTTACTCAAAGTCAAGCCAGAACAATTAAGCTTAGAGCAGCTAAGTATTGTATTAATGAAAATATGCTCTATTAGAGGGATCCATCTGGGATTCTTTTGAGGTGTCTGGATAAAGAACAATCAATAGAAGTTATGCAGCAATTTCATTCTAGCATGTGTGGAGGACACCATTATTGGAAGACTACAACTCATATGATCCTCAGGGCTGGATATTATTTGCCCTCCTTATTTTCTGGTGTATTTTCATTTGTTAAATCTTGTGACAAATGCCAAATATTTGAAGGGAAACAACAGTTGAAATCCCTGCCCTTAAAACCAATACATGCAGAAGGACCTTTTCAGTAGTGGGGCTTGGATTTCATTGGTGAAATCAATCCACATTCTAGCGGCCAACACAGATGGATATTAGTAGCTACTAATTATTTTACTAAGTGGATTTAAGTAATTCCTACCAGGAAGGCTGATCATAAGGTGGTCATTAAGTTTTTAATTGAAAATATCTTTACCAGATTTGGTTGTCCACATAAATTAGTTACAGATAATACAACAACTTTTAGAGCAAAGGAGTTGGTGGACATATACAATTCAATGGGCATTAAATTGATTCATTCCACCTCATACTACCCTCAAGGTAATGGTCTAGCAGAATCTTCCAACAAAAGTTTAATAAGGTTAATTAAGAAGCTGTTGGATGACAACAAAAAGAATTGGGATTCTAAGCTCAAATATGCACTTTGGGCTGATAGAGTGACCATTAAGAGATCCACGGGAAATTCTCCATTCAAGCTAGTGTATGGCACAGAGGCAATATTTCCAATTCAGCTTATGCTCCCTGTGGAAAAGTTCCTACAACCGGAACAGGATAAGGAAGAAGTCATGGCACGAAGGCTCACCGATTTAACAGAGGTACATCAAATCAGAGAACAACTGGTTGAAAAAGCTGCAACACATCATAAAAAGATCAAGGATGCTTTTGACAGGAGGACAAAATCAGATAATTTTCAAGTTGGAGACTTGGTTCTGAAGTGGGATGCACTGAAAGAGAAGAAGGGCAACCATGGGAAGTTTGATGCTTTCTGGACAGGGCCTTTTATCATTTCTCAGATTCAAGGGAACAATACCTTCATACTGCAAAGTATGGGGGGAGAAGCAGTTTTTAATGGTCCAGTTAATGGGCGTTTTCTAAAAATTTATGCGATTTAAGGTCTTTTGGCCTTAAAATTGGAAATATTATGTTTTATCAGTTTAAGTATAGGATTAATCAGTCTCCATGCCTAATGGAATACTAGGAATTTTGTAATTTGTTTCCATCAGAAAGGCAATGGTCTGCAGGTTCTTGAGACTTCACAGGGAGGATCTCACCCCCAGAAGGAGCCAGTGTTAGCTTTGCTACAGTTTGAGGAGCTGAGGTGGACTCGGTTTTTGGTTTTGCTGAAAGGAGATCCTTGTTGGGCGCTTTAACCTTTCGCCTCCACCTCATCTTCTCCCTTCCACCTCCATTTCCCGGGTCACTCGTTGAAATCCATACAGTGATCTTAACCGCGAGAGCAGAACTTAAACCGTCATATAACTGTATTCGTGTGACCGCGCGCATTAACCAACTTTTCCCCGCCACCACAGCCTTCTTCCTATGCGCTAGACCCTGTTTATTTCCCCGTCGTCCAATCGTTTGCTGCGCGATCCGATGGCAGTCGCTTCCCCTGCTGCCATAACCTAACAACTCGTTAACCCGCGGGAAAAGTGGTTTTACCTCGGTCACATCCGCCACGCGTCTTCCCCTTGTTGCATCTCTTCTCCACGTACAAATTCTGCCCGACCCCCGTGAGCAGTGCGGGCAATACCATTTACCACCCATCTGTCGTGTTTGCTCATTAATCCTCGTTCATATCTTCCACCCAGCAGCCATTAGATCTACCCACCCAAAATCCAACGGCTCAAAATTTCTCGTTCATGTTTTCTCCTGATAGCCCCTCTAAGCCGATCTCCACTGTTCATCTGCAAGATTTGACCGCTCGCAATCGTTTTGCCTCCACTTCTACCTGATACTCCGTGTTAAGAGATCTATGCCATTTATTCCTGCAATCCAACGATTGATATCTACTCTTCGCTCGCTCGCACATTCGCCATACAGTCAACACACTCTGTACTTGTCGTGCACCTGAAGGACAATGGCTATCAACTACTTGTACCTGGCACAATTACTCTTCCAACAACTGCATTCAAGAACACTATGGCTGAAGAACAAAAGGACATTCCTCGAGCAGATCACAACATTTATCATTTATGGATCATTCTTTCATAGGACATTCTACCTGCTCAGGAAGGACAACAAAATATCAGAGAAGATCAAGTTCATTCATTGAAGGAGCCGATCGTAGCAGAGGCCCATTTTAGATAGTTAATGTGGTTGGTGGTCCAATATGACCCCTCCACCCATAGAATAGTAGAGTATTTTTGTAATCAGACTTTATATATACCCAAAAACACAATGTGATGAGGGTTGATGGTTGTAGTTTTGATGTAAGGTTCAACTTCTGGAGACTGTAACTACTGTGATACTTGCAGTGTATGGTCTTCATTTTTAGCTACTACAAGCTTGTTTTGCTGTTAATTGCTCACTTTCCACTTCTATTCTGTTCTAGGTTGTGCCTGTTATGCATTTTTCTTGAATTCTTGATGTTTGGCATTAGAGAGGTTGTCATCCCACCTCTGTGTTAAAGCATTGTTTATTTCAGTGAATGTATTATTCAGGTTTCTGTTTACTTAGTGGTAGAGAGCTGTCATCCTGTTTGTGCATTAAGAATAGATTTGCAGACCTTTTAACTAGTTGCGGCCGGCCATAAGAGGGTCCTGTGCATCTACTGATGTGGTCAGTATTCTCCATACTCGTTTAATCCTCAAACTGTGAGTAATTGGTGGTCTAAATCCTTGTAGTCAGGGGGTGTTCACCCATGTCTAGAGTTAAGCATAGTAGGAGTGGTTATCTGGCTTGAATATGCATCAAACCTTCCATTCATCCATTTTCAACATTTTGTTGAGTTTGTAATGTTCCCGAGCATCCCCGAGATACAACCTATGAGAGTTTCTTGGGGTGATAACAGAAACTTCGTAGCCAAAACATTATAGAGAAAATTCCACGATGACATGTTTTAGATGAAATTATGGAGCTTGCAAAAACCCTAACTTCATCAGATCATATATCCTAAAATATAGCGAGCCAAGATTTGAAATTCGGAGCTGAGGTTCATCGAGATTTCATCCCAAATGGGTTTTTTTTAGCTTTCGAAACAGTGCAGATAAAACTTTATAGCAAAAATTCCACGATGACCTGTTTGGAGTAGCGAAACCCTAGATCCAAAGCTCTCATACCAAATGTTAGGAATCGAGCTCAAAAAAATATAGAAAAGATAGATGAACACATTAGAAATAAGCCTCTTCGAGGGGGCAACCTCCTTTAAATTACATAAATGAACAATTCTTGGATGATACAAATGGCAAGACCTCCATTCTATATATAGGAGTCTAAGGGGTCATAATATAATCAAAGCCGACATAACAACAAGAATGTAAGAGCACAATAATAACAATATGGGGGCAACATGGGCACAAAAATATCATAAGGGGGTTGTACTAATAACAATAAGGGGTTACACTAGTAGTATAGTGATAAACTCATCATTGGTCAGTGGCCTCATTGTAGAAGCGTTCAGTTAAATATTTGTCATTGAAGTACTTCTGAAATTCATTTCATGTGATCTCTTGATTGCCGATTCCCCGGACAAGTTTAACCTCCTCCCACCACAGGCTACTCTTTCCCTGTAGCTAAAATATAGCGAATTTAGCTTTCATGTTATTTTCGTATTCATATACTTGGAAATATTTATTCATGTTAATTAGTGAGGCCTCTACGGCTTCTTTGACCTATCCGTCATATACAATAGGTATTATCTTCTTAAATTATCCTTGTAGTTCAATTCTCTGCTTCTTAGGACCTCTGCCATATGAAGCATTATCTGACCTTCTTTCTTTATCATTATGACCCCCTTCCAATTCCTCATGGTATTCCTCATGGCGATCTATCTCTGTGCGGTCCTCATTTCCTGCACTGGGTTGGGTACTCAGTGGTGACAGACTTTTAAAAAAAAAATCTTATTCGTGTCAGAGTCTTTCATTATCAACCTTGAGGTTGTTCATTTTCACTCAAAGTTGTTGCATTGTCCCTAACAATGTTGTGTTCGCCTTTTGATACTCCTCTCCCAGCTGTACCCACATTTCTAGGTTAGTTTCCATATATGGTGAATGGCCCCTTGCTCGTGGTTCAATGCCGCTCAACATTTTTCCTCTTTCCCTGTGCACAACAACAATATTAATAATTAGTTTACCCTACTCGACCACAATGTTGAACATTGGGCTTTAATACCACTTGTCACATCTACACGGACTCAAAACAACAAAAAATAAAATTTTAAAAGAGTTTGTCCTTCGACTTAACTCCATGATACAAGTCCAATTTTCCATGGCATTAGTTTAAATTTGTTCACTATAGCTAGCAGCTTGGTTCATAACATGCATTTTGGTATAGTTAATAATGTAGTTATGTGGTCATGATTAATTGAATCAATTACGGACCGGGTACCCTTACTAAAATTCTTTTTGACTTTTTCTAATTGAGATTATTAACTATGGGGAACACCTCTAGATGATTTTCATTTCGCGATGCCACTTCACAACCATTTGATGGTGGTCCTTTCCCGAACTCATCTCATGGTTGCGATCAACCGAAGATGGATTGCGGTAATTGCCCTGATGGGCAACTTCAGATCGAATTCATTTGGCACTTCACTTTCGTTTCTGATGGCTTTACAACCCTTAACCTCCAATAGTTTGTTACAGAAACGAAGGGTATGGAAATTCGGTCGAATGGAAGTTCCTCAACCTCCTCAGGGGACCCTGTTATAGATTTGATCCAGAAATATAAGAGAATACAAATAAACCCAATAAGTGACAAGATCTGAATATAGATAGAATTGCTTCTTTATTGATCAAACCCTTAAGGTAGGGCAACACCATACATTCACTCCTTAAGGAAGGAGAGCACTCCACAAACCATATGCCTGTTCATACAATAATTCCTTCACATCTCTCAATGGGGAGTCTCTAGCCTCTATATATGCCTCATACATACAATACCATGGGTTATTACCCTGGTTCCCTTGTTATACATGACATTTATAACAAGGACCAACAATCTAAGCAAGACCATTATAGTCATCAACAACTATCATACACCATATATGATCTGCACCATCAACATCAAGATCAATAGCATGTATATGTACGTCATTAAAAGAGTCATCTGAATCAAAACAACTATGTGGATCAAGAAATATAAGCATCTTGATGTACCAAGATATTCTAACATAATGACAACAATTCATTATTAGAAACATATGCTCCCCCTGAACCTGTGTAAACTGTTCATTGCCAGATCTGATCATTGCAAATATCAGTAAGAATCATCAAGGAATCACCATCAACCAATTATTCATCAAATTTTTAACATCTTATGAAGGCCAAAAATACTTCCACATATCATTGGTAGACGGTAACCATCATCAATCAGAACATAATAGATAATTGATAATTGATTGAACCATATCAGACCCCTTTCCCTGAGTTTGTCCCATTGCTTCTTCTTCAAAACACCACATACGCGACTGTGCAACTGCTAACTCACATATATATGAGATTTCCCTTCATAATAATTACGTATGAGAATTTGAATACTGAAGTTTTACACTTTCAGCTTTCTTTGGGTCTGTTAATTTTGTAAACTGAGCTATGCCACATCTTTCTGACAACAATTCTTCTTCTTCAATATTGTGGATTATGATAATGTTTTCTCTTTTTGGTATGGTGGCCGAAATTTTCTCTTGCATTCCTTTGCTTTATGTCCAAACATGTTACACGCATTGCATCTTACATGTTTCATATTCCTTCTATCGTAATCAATAGTTTTGTGACCAAACATATTGAAAGCTAAACAATATCCCTTAAAGTACCTGGAAATTGATGATCTTTCTGTCTGGCGGTCTTGAACCATTCTACTTCTGCATTTGGCTGCAACATGTCCAAAATTATGACATTTACAACATTCAACATTATTTGTTAGAGAAAATAAACAATTATCCCTTCCATAGTTAGGCGGAAATGTTTTTCTTTGAAGTCTTTCTTTCCTTGGTTGTTGATGGGGTTGACCTTTTATCTCCTTGTTGAGCATTTCAGATTTTGCATTGGGGTTCCTTACCTCATCTTGTGAACTAGAGTCAGCTTCATGAAAACCAAGACCAGTCTTTATAATAGGCAACTACTGAGCTTTTATGATTTCATCTAACATTTCTGATCCTTTAGAAAATATAAGATCCTGAGTCTTTGTCTTTTCAAGTTATTTTCGTAGACTTACTACTTCACATTCTAACAATTCATTGTGTTTTTCATTTTCAATGAGTTTATGTGCCACTGTGTTTATGACTGTACCCTTTTTTGCCAAATTGATTTTGAGTTGATTGATTTCTTTAAGGAAATTTTCCTTTTCTAAGGCATCATTTTCATATGCCATGAGTAGTTTAATTTCTTGATCATCTTCATCACTATTGGACAAGCCATCACTACCATTTATGAGTATAATAACTTTTATTATCTTCTGCATACATCTTTCCTTTGACATGAGGGCATTTAGCAGCGTAATGACCAACTCTACCACAATCAAAGAATTTGAATGGTAGCTTACATTTGAATCTTCTAGAACCTCGTTGAAGCTGCTTGAAAAAATTTACCACATCTTCTTCTTCTAAAATGTGTCTTGATTCATTGTGATCTTCCTTTTATTTTCCCTTTGCAGATGCTTTAAAAATGGCTTCTCTCATATCTGATGGACCTCCTTGTCTCATTTCAAAGGCGGTTAGGATTCCATGGAGTTGAGTCACAGTAATAGTTTGAAGATCATGTTTTTCTTCTATGGCAGACACTTTTGACTCAAATTTAGAAGACAAAGATCTCAAAATTTTCTCAACTAAAGTAGCTTCCTTTATCTCTTCGCCCAGATTTCTCATATTATTTACAATCCCATCTACTCGCAAGAAATAACTAGAAATGCTTTCATCACTATGCATCTTGAGAGTTTCATACTGGATTCTGAGAGTTTGTAGTTTAGCACGTTTTACCTGGGAGTCACCTTCGTAGCTCTGAATGATTCTGTCCCATATTTCCTTGGCTGTGTTGAGCTGCATGACTTTGACGAATTTTGATTCTGATAGACTTCCCAATAAGGCATTGACAACTTTGGCATTGATTTCATATGTTTTCCTTTCTACTGGATTCGTGGGGACTGTTACTGGATATTGATATCCTTTCTCCACAATTTCCCAAACATCAGCTCCAATTGACTGAAGATATGCTCTAGTTTGTGTTTTCAAATATACCAAGTTGTCCCCATTGAAGATTGGTGGTGTGATAAATCCCATGCCTTCGTGATTGTTCATTTTGAAAGATCTCCCTTCAAGCAATCAAGCTTTTTTTGAAGGACCCCCTCTGATACCAATTGTTGGAAATAATACTAAGAAGGGGTGGAGGGCGGGGGGTGAATTAGTATTAGTCAAATCAATAACTTTTTCTTTTCATACTCTGATTTATATACGCTACTTCAATGAAGGTAACTCGCATGTACACGCAACTGTATTTAAGGCAACCAACGTATATCCAACAAACTTATGATTCAGTTAATTCATCATATGTTGATCTTTAATCAGTGCATCAGTACTTCATTAACCATATAAATAGTAACCATGTGCAGTAATAACATTACAAACCATCACACATAAGAAACAAACATCAACACCAAGATTTAAGGTGGAAACCCAATGCAGGACAAAAACACCTACTGTTGTCTTCTTTTAATATAAGAAAAACCTGTTTACAATCTTGTACTGGTGCAGACTCATACCAGTATGCACGCACCCACTGTAGAAGGCTACAACCTTATCTTGTTCTCCAGCTTCTACTGGAAGGGAGCTACAACCCCCTAGCTCTTATACTAGTCGATCCGTTTACTAGTACACGAACCTACAGGAGGATCTAACCTTCACTCATTTTCCAGCTGCTACTGGAAGGGAGCTCCAAGCCCTTGGCTCTTGTACTGGCCGATGCGTTTACCAGTACGTAGGCGCCGACCTAGAGAAGGCTACGACCTTCTCACTTCCTCCAGGGAGCACGTTTCATAAATTTTCAGACTGGATACTCCTGGAACACATTACCACAATTTGAAGGCCTTGTTTCATAAAATTTTCATACTGGACCCATCAGCAACACTAAATTTCAAAACCAATCACCACTGCAATACAACCAATCACTAAAAATCCATCATCACTCAAGCAAATCAAAATCAATCAATCTGAAGATTCAGAACATTGTCACCAAAACACAGTCACTAGAACACAAAGCAGAACCCAAAACTCTGCAACAACAACCAAATCCTACTGCAACTTCAAATATCATATTTCATAATGTATACGCTACTTTTACATGACTGACCAACGTGTATATGTGCTTTTACGAAAGCGAACCAGCGTACAGACCTGCAAATGCTAACTTAAAACATCACAACTTATCCCAGACTTCAATCATACACAAATCAAAACATTTACAGTGTAAATCACGCGTTAGCATTCATATCTAGACTATCCATGACCACACCATATAATAATAATTCATTTTAGGTCTCATGATCCTAATCCATCATTATATCTAATCCCCCATCAACCGCTAAGGTTCACCCTTAGTTCAGATCAAGCAAAGCACCATAAACCCATAACATGCATATTCGCTTTTGGTATTACTCTTCATAAGATATTCGTTGCTTGCACACATGGCCTAATGATCTTCTACTCCTTATATGGTTTTAGGCCTTTCTCAATACCTTGGACCAAAACCACTTAGAACCAATACCTTGGACCAAATACCTAGGGTCAATACCTCAGACCAAATACTTTGCACCAATACCTTGCACCAAATACCTTGGACCAAAACATTGGTTTTCCAACACGTACATGCTTTTCCTCCTGTGGGAGTGCATATATACGTATACGTTCCTTTTGTTCTGTTAACCCGCATATATACGCTGCTTGGACAAAGTGACCAGTGTATACTTCTTAAACCACTCTCTTTCTTCAATCTTTGGAATCTGATCTATAAAGTGAACCTGTTGCACTGTGAACTGTCATTTGTGTGAGTTGCCATCAAGGACAACACCTGTATCATAATGCCAACAAGAGACTGGTGGTCAAGGCTTCAGAGTTGGTGAATTCACTTGCAATGCTTTGGCAACACAGTGATAATGTTTTGAAATGACAAAACAATATTTCATGTGTAAATTGTAGTCCAACTGATATTAAGTTGGAAACTCATATTGTAATACTTGATATTTTATATAATAAAATTTATATGGTTGAAATTATTTTTATTTGCACTTGTTATTATTTAGTGTCGTAATTAACATATATAACTTTGCATTATCATATTAGATAAACATGCACATTGTATGGCATTTTTTTAAAATTTAGTCATAAAATCATACTAATTAATTTATGTTGATTAATAATAAACACATAAAATCAATCTAAAACTACTAAATTAGTAGTTTATATTAATTAATGATGAACACGAATAAAATGAATATATGATTGAATTAGTCGTTTATAATGATTATGAATGAAATGAATAGAAACTAT
This sequence comes from Pinus tabuliformis, assembly GCA_031772625.1. Taxonomy (NCBI): domain Eukaryota; kingdom Viridiplantae; phylum Streptophyta; class Pinopsida; order Pinales; family Pinaceae; genus Pinus; species Pinus tabuliformis. Next base: position 63,306,503 of record CM062806.1, read on the forward strand.
TAAACCAATGATTTATATAATGAATATTAAAATGCCAAAAAAAGATAAATGACTATTGTAAATGATACATTTTTTATTAAAATGATCACTAATTTTTGCATATATACAACTATTAGTAGCTAATTTACAGTATCTTATAACACGACTAAAATTTAGTCATATATCTTTGGTCATAAATTGGATTTAAATGATTACTAAAATTTGCATATATATGACTATTAGTAGCTAATTTACAGTATCTTATAACACATCAACATTTTGGTCATATTTATTTGGTCATTAATTGGTTTTCTCAAGGATTCATATAGTAATATATTTTGTTGTATGTTTGGTCATTAACTGTGACAATTAATGACTAAACCAATGAGAAATTAATTACAAAATATACTACTAGATGGTAAAATTGAGGAAACTAATTAATGACTAAGCTAAACATGACTAAAATTTGGTTGCATTATATACTGTAAATTAGCTATTGTTGGTCACCGACTGAAAAATGGTCATTTATATGCAAATTTTAGTTGTTTTTTTAGTAACTAATTGGTCATTTTGTACTAGTGGACAAGTCTGAATATGCTCTCTCAGCAAAGAGTCTTCTCCATCCTCCCAACAGCAAGGAGTTGTAGCGGCTACAACCCCCTCAAAAATTTTGGACTATACCCAATTTTGGATCCTTCCTTGGTCCTTTTTATCATCATCGCAAACTTTAGAATTCATGCCATGTGTTTTCTTAGAATGGTGTGTTCCCTTTTGCAAGTTGGGAAAATTGTCGTCTTTTGGCATGTTGGTTGTCGCATCATGTATATAAGCCTATGCTAGTGGTTTCAAGAGGCCATCTTTGCGCAAATGATTTTTCCTAACCTTGTAAGCATCTGTCACACTCATTTCCAAAGTTTTGAGCATTGCCGCACAAGTGTCGTCACGGTCGTCGCAAAGTGTATCTTTAGTGTCACACCTATTGTATCTTGTTGTAAAGTTGCCGCACATATGGAAATTATTTGTTCATGTGTTGTGGATGATATATTGTGTTGAATCGTCAAAGAAAGATCGAGAAATCTAAGTCTTCGGTTCTTAGCAAGCTTTCTTCCTTTGAAGTCTTGTGGAAAGGTTCCTTTGCTACACCTTCTAAAGGGTTAGGCGAATTGACTCAATTTTTAGGAGCATATGCCTCTTCCGCAATAGATAAAGAAACAAAAGTCTAGGAATTGTTGAGATAAAAAGAAGAGAATATTACCTCATAGGAACAAGAACTTCATGCCGAGAAGTAGAGGATTATGAAGCAATTACAGAATTAGATAGAAGAGCTGCAAAATAAATTTGATACTTTGAAAGTACAACATGACAAAGAAATGTAGGAGCAATATGATCAACTTAAGGATATGTATAAGAGGATAAAATAATTGAGTTAATACTCAAATGACAAAAATTAAGAAGGAAGCCAAAAAGTTAAATAATTTGCTTAGAAATCAACAGAAGATCTTCTGCAACAAGCTCATGTTGATTCAAGATCAATGCAAGGTAGGAAACTCTCTAGTGGATCAATGAAATGATATGATGAATTATTTTGATGAAGTGAATGATCAACTAACTGATTTTTTGAGTTGGCAAGAAAGTAGAGAAGGTAGAGAAGCAAATTTGCCTAAAATCGATGCAGTACATAAGACTATAATTTTTTGAGAGTGGGAAATGAGAATGAAACAAGCTGAGGTTGCAATCAATTAGGCCTAAGAGCTTTCTAGTTCTATCATTGAATCTAGCAATTATACTCTGTTACAAGAAAACATGATTTACAACTATCCATAGGATTTGCTTCCGGATGTAAAGACATTAATGAAAATCTTGGATGGAAAAGAACAACACAATGGTGGGAAGAATCGAGCAGTTACCCAAAATTGACCTTGAGAATCATGAATACTTGGGTGGAAAAGAGCATCACAATGGTGGAAGGAATTGAGAAGTTAACCAAAACTAACCTTGAAAATCATTAACAATTTCTTGTTAAGACTCACAACCAATGGTTGGTGATTTGTTGTTTGTCCAATATTTCTACATTGATGATGCCACCATTGAAGTCATCCATTTTCACCAGTCATATGAGAATCAAGCCTAAATATATTTCAGAATTGACGAACATGTTGGACGTTTACACGTTGCGGCAACTTACTATTAGGCAGTCCTCGTCCTATATTCATAGGGTTTTGCAAAAAATTCATAGTTTATTTTACTATTTATTTCTATTGAGTGATTTAAGGAAGAGTTTGTTTTTATTTCTTTGTTTTAAGACTATAAATCCCCCTTTTCGAGATGGGGAAAGGGGTTTTTCATTTTGAACAAAAACGATTTGAAACTGCACTACTATATTTTAAGTTTTTCTCAATATAACTTGAACGACTTGCAGTTCAACGATGAGAAAATATACAATGTATTGGGTACTATTGTCCTACGTTTTGTGTCTTTGCTTTGAAAATAATTGTTTAATTATATTTTTCACATATATGTATGTTAGTTAGTCTTTCATGATCACTATTGACATGTTTGGTTGAAATTTTATTTATATCGTGAACAATGAGATCTATATCATATGTGATGTTATAATAAAATTTATTTAATTAATTTTCTTTAATCAAATTAATATAGTAATTGCATAATAATCTGCATCTATATTCCTCTGGTTTAGAATACATAGTGGTTCTCCTAGGAACTCTCCCTCTGGTTCCACCTATACAACATGCTAATCAATTACACGAGATGGATCCTGTACATACTTTTTTCAATAAAGAAACATGAAATACAATATGAATTTTAATGTTGGCTAGCAGGGCTAGCTAATAAGCTACAGGCCCAACTCTGGCTAACACCTCAAAAGGTCCACAATATCTGGGAATTAATTTAATAGAACTGCCAATTTTGAGTGTTCTCTTATTAGGATTGACTCTTAAATATACATGATATCACACATTATAAATCTCTTTCTGAGTTTTCTTCAAATCTACATAAATTTTCTGATGATCTTAGGTTATTTTCAAATTCTATTTAACTTGCTTGCATACTTCATCCATTTCGTTTAACATGCTTGGTGTTAACACTGATATCTCTTTAGGATGATCCCAACTTAGGGGTACCTTACATCCTGTTCCATAAATGACGTCGAAAGGGTTCATTTTTTTGGAGGTTCGAAAAATGATGAGCGGTGGAATAATATTGGCCATGATGAGTACCATGCAAGTTCTATTAGATTTCATGGTAAATGAGGAAATTGGTGTCGTGATGGAGCAGAAGTCTAGAGAAACATTTCTGTATCAAGTCCTTACTTTATTTTATTTACAGGACATCTATTTTAGATTGCAGAGAGAAGAATGATCTCCATGTTGATGGACTCTGTAGAAATGGCAGACCATGGGAAAACATCATTCATCGAGATATATGATCTTTGTAGTTTACCCAATGATGCAACTTTCTATCCAAATTGAATTGAATCGTCAGAACCAAGAAGATGACCCCTTTTGTGTTGTTGCTCCAATCGAAATAGTGATTACTAGGCACTCAACTATTTTTATTTCAAAATTTTACACGTGGGACTGGTAAGTTTGAAATTCATTTCAAAGATTTGCTGCCAACTGCAAAGTTTGAATTCCTCCGCATGGAGGTGACATTGAATATATGTCAGGATATGTCATGTCATGTCATTAATACATTAGAGAAGGGGAATTCTGAGCAGTGATCCATGCAGGAGCCTCTAAGGTGTAATCATCAGAAAATCCTCATGAGTCAATGGCATGTATGAATATATATGGTATTTTTAATAACATGATAGGGCCATAAATATGCCAATTATTGGCTTAGTGCATGGTCTGTTAGGTCCCTATAATATTAGTGATCCCCCCATTACTATTGTCGTTGTATCCCTTATTGTTATTATTGTGCCCCTATTGTCCCCATAATATTATTATTGTGCCCCATAGAATCCCTCTATTATTATTTGTGTGTCTTTATATTATTATTGTTAGGTCGGCTTGGTTATATTGTGACCCGTAGACTCCTATATATAGAAAGGAGGTTTTGTCATTTGAATCATCTAAGAATTGTTCATTTGTGTAATGTAAAGGAGGTTGCCCCCTTGAAGAGGCTTATTTCTAAGGCGTTGATCTATCTTTTCTATCTTTTTGTGAGCTGGTTTCATAAAAATTGGTATCAGAGCTTGATTCTAGAGTTTCGCTGCTCCAAATTGGTCATCATGCCATTTTCTCTATAACTTTTTTTCTGCGACATTTTAGAAGCTAAAAACAAAACCCATTTCACCTGAAATAGTTCTGAACTTCGGGTTCGAATTTCATAGCTTTTCTCACTATAGTTGCGGAGATATGATTTGAGGAAGTTAAAGTTTTTGCACTCCCGAATTACATTCCAAACAGGTGACCTGGGGAAAATCGTCATAACTTGTGTTTTGAGCATCAGATTAAAATCACGTACGAAGTTTCAGAAAGAGGACGAGCTCTAGTTTTCTATTTATTAGTTTCAAGTGCTAAGGTCGAAACAATGACACGTGGCAGGTCGTACTAATGAACTAGTCTATAATTAGGTCACCATGGGAGATTTGGCATAACTCTTCCTTGGGGAATCCAATTTTTATCAGACTGGTGGCATTGGAAAGAGGATGTAGAGGACTACTATAGGTCATGATTTCAGAACTGGGAGATCCAAAATTACAGAGCTAAATCAGATTCAATATCGAGCTCCTACAAGTGAAAAAAGGTGTGTATTTTTTAAATTTTTGCATAAGCTTGGTTTGAAAAATTAGCTTTAAGGAATTCAAAGGGCATAGTGAAGCATTATTATTAGTAATTGATGCCCCGAAGAAGGAAAATGGAAACACCTAGTAAGCAATCTAAAAGCTCTAGCACAACTCATGAACAAGAGGAAAAATGCAACATGATATATCAATATTACAAAACCAGGTGCAACAAATTTCACTCACACAAAAGGTAACATAAAATAAGATGGATGGTTTAAAGAAAGACATAGAAGCTAAGATGGATAGTTTAAAGAAAGGCGTAGAAGAGAAGATGAATGACTTGGAAGCTAAGATGGATGGCGTGGAAACTAATATGGATGGCGCAGAAACTATTTGGATGGCATGGACGCTAAGATGGAAGCCAAGATGAATGGCATGGACACTAAGATGAATGGCATGGACGATAAGATGGAAGAATTGAAGATAAATTTGAATAAGTTGCTACAAGAAATAGTCACTAATGGTGAAAGGGTAGCAAAGAAAACTCATGATGAAAACAAAATAAATGTTAATCATGATTTCATAGACTCTAATGTTGGATTGAACACCCACCATGTTCCAAAAATCGATATGAGGAAGTTTGATGGCAAGGATCCTGGAACATGGATACTACAGGTGGAGAAATTTTTTGATCTCCATAATGTGAAAAACACACAAAAGGTACGTATTGCAACTTTATATTTGGAACAAAATCAGTTTGTATTGTATCGATGGCTTTTCTCTCCTAAACAAATTGTCACTTGGGCAATTTTTATGGAATAAATGATAGCACATTATGAGGATACAAAATGAAACACCTTTTTTAGCCAATTGATAATTCTCAAGCAAAATGGTTTCATGATGGAGCACATTGAGGACTTCCAAAAATTGAACATAAGGGTAAAAGATATTCTAGAGGAGCATAGGATTGATGTGTTCATAGGGACTTTAAAGGATAATATCCAACATGAGGTTCGCCTTTGGGAACTTGATTCATTGGAAAAGGCATTCAGGTTAGCAATAAAAATGGAAAGAAAAATTATGGCAACTAGAAAGCCTACACTCACAACTATAAATATGGAAGTGTTGCTGCCCCTAGCCTTCCACAACCTACAAGGTTGACACCACAACAATTGGAAGAAAAAAGAGTAAAAGGGCTTTGTTATAGTTGTGATAGTAAATACACTAAAGGTCATAAGTGTGATGAGAAGAAATTATTCTACATAGATTGTGAAGATGAGGAAGAAAAGGAACAAGAAATGTCAAAAGAAGAGGATATACTCCAGGAAAAAACCCTAGATAAAGAAGAAATGAATATGACCATATCCTTTAATGCATTGGCTGGAATTACCACTCCTCAAACTATCAAGATAGAAGGACATATCAAGAAAAAAAAGGTAATAGTGTTGATTGATTTGGGAAGTACCCATAATTTTATTCATTGTAAGATAGCAAAGAAATTGAATTGCTTCCTATATCCAACACTAGAGTGTCAAGTGATAGTTGCAAGTGGAGGAACCATAAACTGCTCTTGAAAGTGCCATAATATCAAGTTATCCATGGGAGAATATGTATTGAATATCCCAATGCTTTCCATTCCAATGGGTGGTGCTGATGTTATACTAGGAGTCCAATGGCTATAATCCTTGGGTACAATAGCTTTTGATTTTCAAGAACTTTTCATGAAATTTTCTGCGGAAGGAAAGGAAGTTGAATTAAGGGGTATTGCAGGGAAACCGAGAAAGATAATCAGCTCGAACGGTATGACAAAGCTTCTAAACAAGGAACAACGAGGTGTATTTGCACAATTATGTTTGCTAGAGGTTCCAACATCAAAACCATCGATTTCTTCAGATCTCCAAAAAGTCTTGGACAATCATTCCAAGGTATTTGCGACTCCCAAAGGTCTCCCACCTATTCATGATCATGATCATGTTATTCATTTGATTCCAAGAAGTGTTCCTCCAAACATCAAGTCATACAGATATCCCTATGCTATGGGGTAAAATGCAATGTGTATGGAGAATGAAAACTGCCCTCAAAGGCCTTCCTAGAACCTTTGACAGACTGTAAGATTATCTGCAAAATCTACCAAGTTATACACATGTTCATCGACAAATATCAATTAACAAAGTATGGAAAGAGGATTACCTTAAGTCTCCTTCTAGATTTGTTTGGAGATCGCAATGCAGCCAAGAAGAACTCCCTCAAAGCCGGCTCCAAATCAATTCCTGCACAAAGGGAAGGCAAACACAATCACCGCACACAACCTTGAAAAACAATATATGAATACACAATGAACATCTATTTGCATACAACTAAACTACTCATCTAAACAAGTATCGAATGAACAACTCAATGAAAAATGTTATCGACATTATGGATTAGGGAGCACAACTGCAATTCTGCATTAATAACGGAAGAGTGATTACAACCATCCGTTATATCAGTCTTCCTTTGCCCCTTCTGCTTCTCTCTCTCTCTCTCTCTCTCTCTCTCTCTCTCTCTCCCACTTCCTCATATATGAGTCAATGCTCAACAACTTAGTAGGCTATCCTTTCAAATGCTTTGACTCCTTTCACAATGACCCTCTCACTGCTTAAATCGAGTTAGGGTTGCCAAGCTCCTCATAGAGTTCACTAGGGCAAAAGCAATGAACTTGCCCTGCTTTTTAGCTCTTTCCCATTTGCCTCCTTTTTCAGATTGGAATTTCTCCAAATAGTTTGATTTTTGGATGTTTCCTTGCTTTTCTTGAGTAAATTTAGGGACACATATCTATATATTTGTGAGTCAATTCGATAGTTTGACCCTTGGAACTTCCCTTAGTTTCACTAACGCTTCCCCTGGTGTAACAACTTGAGCTAGTAAGGTCACTAACGCACCCTTAGGCTTGGTAACAAGCTTTATAAAGCAGGTTTTCAATGTGCAACCAGCGTTAGTGTGGATTCAAGGCTTGCAATTTTGGTCTTTGCTTCAGTCAAGATGTCTTTCACCTCTCAGTTGATGAGGAGGTCTTTTTGTTGTATAACAGATGCCCCCGAAAGTATGAGATCAGAGGCAGAGACAATGGCCGAAATACTTTACTAAAACTGTAATTTTCTATCAAAATTTAGAGAGAGAGAAGCTTCAGGCGGCAAGGGAAACCTGATACAACACACACATATATATATATATATATATATATATATATATATATATATATATATATATATATATATATATATATGCTAAAATCATGTCTTGAGTCAGGCATTCCCATGCTCAGTAGCTATGTCAGAGTAATTTTCTCCAAAGAGATATAACAATGCTAGCCGCAGATAATCACAATGCGGATCCAGTGTTATAATAGAATCATCCTGAAACAACTATCTCCAAAAAACAATATCTGCAGCTTGGGAGAGGAAACAAGGCTAAATGATGCAAACCTCTACCCAAGGTCTTGATATCCACTTCACCGAACAACATAGATCGATACATGTGAAAATATGTGTTGATGTTGAACATGCACGAAATCATTTGATTACGACTCAATAATGGAGACCATTAACAGATGCGAGGAAGGCCACCGATAATGGTGATGGTCTCCAAGATGCACAGTACAAACTAGTGAATGTAAAATATGTCTTTATCGTCGAACACCCGTAGAATCGCTTAACTAGGAGCCAATAATGAGAACCCCTGATCAAACAAAAGGTAACCTGCCACTAATTTCTACAAGTAACAAGGCACTGAATGTGCTTCTGAGTTATCTTCCTAGATAGAGTGTTGAAGTCGATAGGAAGAAACATGTCGAAAGGTAGGAAATGATGTGTCCTACATCAATCGACACGAAATGGGACAAGAATGATTTTGTTTTTTGAGGAATCTTTTGAGCATTTGGGTCTACTCAACAGAGGGCATGATGAAAGGATATGTTTGATCGGTTGATGGAGGAAACAAATGGGTAACCCTTGAACAATAGAAGGCATGACAATCGTTTTAACCAGATAGCACTAGACTCATGAACACTACAGAGTGTTAGGATACAGAGATGCAATTACATCAGGCTACATAGGATAAAACTTATAGGATGGTAGGGTTCATATTGAAAGGCCATCAAAAGGAAGGTTTATCTGAGGGAGTGACATGTTCAAGGGAATGACTGCTGCCAAACCACGTTTCTAATACAGAATACAGTTGTATTGTCCACTTTCCCCATCTGATTAATTTAATGAGTCCAGACGGGTAAACTCATCGATCTTTTCATGTTTAAAGAGTCTGAAAAGGATCGCAAAAAGAACGACTCTTTGCCCTATCTGATTAGTTTAATGAGTCCAAACAGGCAAACTCGTCGATTTTTTCATGTTTTAAGAGTCTTAAAAGTATCATAAAAATAATGACTCTATATCTCGTCTCTTTAATTTAAAGAGTCTAGACTAGACAACTCAGTGGTCTTTTCATATTTAGAGAGTCTGAAAACATCGTAAAGTGCAACTCCATGGTGGTCCCTTTGTCATAGTTGTTAATCAGGTGCGACAAAAGGTTAATACTATACCTAGATTAGTTACTTTTCGGTTAATTAATATATTCAACCTGGCTAAAAAGAAACCTATTTTCAATAGAGGTCGACCTCACTTTGTTATGAGTATGATGCGACGGACTAAACTCGTTTTTTGTCATGAATGTTTAATGAATCATGCGACCACAAACTCAATACCTTCATCAAAAAAATTTAACGAGTCAGATGAAGAAAACTCAGGGTATCTTTTTCAGTTTAGTGTGCAAGAAAAAGAGGGAAAAGAATGGTTCATCCCTTCTTCATAGTTTTAATGAGCTCGAAGGAGGGGAAAAACTCGGGGATTTTTCAATTTAAGAGCAAGAAACGGTCCCAAAAAAGAAAGTGCTCTTGCTACTGCCGTATATTTTTAACGAGCCTGGTAACAAAAACTCGGGATTTTTCAGTTTAATGAGCGAGAAAAGTACCTAGAATTCTGGGGTCATCTTTATCAAGTTTAATGAGCAGAAAGACAAAGCTTGGGATTTTTTCGGTTTAAATAGGGAGAAAAAGGCACCTAAAAAAATGTTCATTTGGTCTTTTTCTGTTTAATGAGCTAGAAAAAGATCAAAAAAGAGTTTCTGAGAGCATCATTGTATGGATTTAACGAGCGCAATGATGAAAACTCAGAGATGTTTATATTTTTTAAAGAGCAATAAAATATCACCAAAAGTGCTCTATTGGGAATTGCATAACATTTACACAACACATGCCTAGTGAAATACTAGGCATAATACTTTTTCAAGTAGAGCCCATTTTAGGGATCCTTGAGTGGGACTCCTTCCCAGTGCTGCAGTTTGTATGCCCCCATGGGGAGGACTTTCTTTACGACATAGGGACCTAGCCAAATGGGTTGTAGTGTGCATGCCTCCAAGAGGTCATCTTTTGGATGATAGAGCAACACAAGGTCACCCTCTTGGAAAGAACAAAACCTAACCTCTTTCGCAAATTGGGATTGTACCCACTGCTTGTGGGCCTCGAGTGCCAAATCAGCATCTCGACGGGTTTTATCCAGCTGTCTAAGGTATAGTAAGCATTCTTCTTCAGCAGTACGGTGGGGCATGGTTTCAACGGCTATTTCCAGGGAAGGGACCTGACACTCAATAGGTTTTTCATCATCATAAAGCTGAATCTCATGCGCGACAATAGACATATTAATGTCAAGCATTTCCTCATGAGACCCATGGAATACATCGTGGGATTCCTTATATAGGCAGGTGGAGCTCGCAATTTCCTCAAGATAGGAATCTTCTCACATCTGGATGTTTTCCATGATGCTTGTCTTGACTGAAATATCGATGGGCAATGATTTGGAACTGTCGCCCATGTTTCCTTCCACATCCAAAGTTTGGATGATCACATAGGGTGAGGAAACGATTTCTTGTATGTCAGGGGACAGGATTTGAAGAGACAGCATGTCCGAATCAAATATCGGGACACGATGGTGCCAATCCTCCCAATGCTTCTCTCCAAAACTCATGATTTCTCGAACGGCTTCGTCTGTAGGTAATAGTTGATTGAATGGATCTAAAGGAGGAGCGGTTATGGGAAGGGTGGTGGTACCATCGGTAGTAACCAACATGACTGGAGATGTGGATGCAGATTGAATGGCTTGGTAGGCCGATTCAGCTGGTGACAACGACATTTGGTCTCTGAATGTGTCAAGGTTTGAAGGAGCCGATAGGATCCATGGATCAGTCAGTTCATGAGGAATAGATGGAAGCATGTTGACCGATTGTGAAACCTTGGGTGGCTGAAGAGGAAAAAAACCCATGAGGGAAGAAGCCTTCAGTAGACCGGTAACTAAACTGACATAACAGTCAGTTCCACCTCCTACTAGGGGTACGGAGCCACTTGGTAATGGTGAATAATTAGGGGTGCAGAAAGACAACTGATCTACTGTAATAACCTTTCCATCCAATGGAAATAGGATGATGTGAAAGATAGTAGATACGACGGCTGTCATGGCATATGTCCAACTGCGACCCAACAAAAGATTATAGTCGAGTTTTTTGTCTATGACTTCTATGTCCACTGTTACGGTTTTCCCATAAAAAGTGATGGGGAAACTAGCTAGGTATCCTTTTGGGATAAATGTTTGGCCGTTGAAAGCTTTTAGAGAGTTTGACAATGGGGATAGGGTTGGAGAACCCAGGGTGAGCTAACATGAAGCCGACATGACGCAGCTAGAAGCACCTTCATCGATGACAGTTCTATGTATACCTTTACCTTTCGAAGTGATCTGCACCTGAAATGAAAGCTGGTGAGAAAGGGGAGGTTTACACCATGTCAAAAATAGCAAGCATGGAATCTATTGGGTCAATACCCCCAATAGCCGAAAGCAAAGCTTTCCATTGTGTTGGGCATGTTTGTAATACTTTGAGCGCCGACATAACCGACGGCGCTTGCGCCGAATCATCTACAATGTTGTAGTGTTGGGCGGCACGTGCAGATGTATTGTGAATTGTGCATCAAAGTGCCCCTTTTTGGGGTCGAATTACAAAGTCCTCAACTGGCCTTTTGATATGCAAATCATTGGGCGGCAGTGGGTTTTGACCTGAGGATTGTTCTGCTGCAGCAGTGACAGGAGATCCATAAGATTTGGCTGTTGTGGCGAGTTCTACAGTTTCAAATGTGTAAATAGTAGAAGAGCCTTCATCATCCGATGGATGTGGTGAATCATCATTGCCCCCTTGCGGGGGTTGCGGTTGGTTTGCAATAAGATTTTGTTGCTATTGAGTGGGAAAAGGATTTCTAAGGACAGCGGGTGCCTTACCAGAATCCCTTTTGGCAAGGTATTTTGTGCATTCCTGAAGCTGCGAAAAACGACAATTCATGTGGTCTTCAGCACAGAGTATGCATGGATATCTGGAGGGTTTATCCTTTTCCTTGTCAGTAGGCACAATGGCCTTTTGTTTTGGGTTGGGCTGCTTGGTTGACTGCTCTTCAGAAAGAGCAGTATTTTTCTTATTCTTCTTGTTCTTGCCACCAGATTTTTGCGTAGACTACACAAAGTTTATCGTAGTGGCAGGAAGAGCAGTCGTATTGGTAGAGGGGTCCACTGCCATCTTGGCAATGGAACCATTGAGTTGTTTTACAGCGGCCCCAGATGTTGCGCTGATAATCCCGTCGGTGTGCACTCCGAGATGCTGAGTGGTGGAAGCATTGGGGTTACCAGGAGCGTTGGGGATTATGTCATAACTGGGGCATGATTGACACACGATCCTTTAACCTAGCCCTTTTCGCAACAAATTTGTGGAGGTTATTTTGTAAGAAAGGGCTCTGATAAAGCATATGAATACAAATACTCTCTTCAGTGCATAATCGAGGAATGGATTGTTGAGGGGGCACCTTCAGCTGGCCGACATTCCAAGATTTGGAGCAATATTAGAGTTGTCCTACCGTGGCTAAGTAGTAACCTTCGATGGGTGGTTGGAAATGGACAAAGGATCCACATTGGTTTGGATTCCATCAAGGGTTTCAGTGGATACCACTCTCTTCAAATACAAATAATCAAATCTGTCTCCTGTATGGCGATGAACACCCTTGTTCGCCCGTGGGAGAGATATAGACTTGTCCGTGTTGCTTAGGATTGGTCACATGCATGGCAGATTGGTTTATAGGAGGACATGATAGCTGAGTGGGAAGACTATCGCGGTAGTCTATGCATGGTCGATATCCACTTATCATTGAGTCTGGATAAGCTAGTATGGGGGAGTGGGGAGGTGGAAAAATGGTCAATGACAGAATCCCTCTCAAGGAGGCCTACGACCACATCACTTCAACCTCTCTTCCCCTACCATTCACAGAATTCACCTTGCTCATTTGGAAATGGGATGCTCCCTTGAAGCTAAAATGCTTCTCTTGGCTCGCCATCCATAATAGAGCATTGACCTAGGACAATCTTCTCAAGAGAGTCTTTTCTGACCCTCGATGGTGCCTTCTTTGTAGGTTGGATTCGGAGAATGGCCCACACCTATTCCTGCGCTATCATTTTGCCTCTAAAATGTGGGCAGAGGTATCAATTCGTTTTGGAATCCCTACTATTAGTAATGTACCTTCCATCCATGATTGCCTACTCCTTTGGAACTACGGAATGAAGGACTACAAGATTGTCCGTCTCGATGTTCTATGTGGCATTTGGAGGGCTGGTAATGCCCTTATTTTTTAAGGAAAAGCTTTGGACATCAAATGAGGTACTATAGGTGTAGTGGAATTATTCCAAGAGATTGTCTCTTGGCAACCGAAAATTCCTCGTCGACCTATCTCTTATTCTGATGTGGAGAGAATTTATCCAATATGTTTCTTTGATGGGGCTTCCTCTGGTGGTGACTATGAATGTGTGGTTGTTCTTCAATTTGACCTAGATGTTCACTTCCATTTCTCCTGGTATGGTGGTAGAGGACACAATGGTAGGGCTGAGTTATTAGCTCTTTGGGGCGCCTTGCAATGTGCTTCCTCGCTTGGCATTGACAAAATCTTAATCATTGGAAACTCCTTATCTACGATTAACTGGGTGAAAGGAATCTCATCTCATGATGTCCCCGATCTCTACAACTGGTTGCTACAGATTAGGAATTTCCTACCTCTCATCCCGGAAATCAACTTCAAGCATGTCTATTGGGAACAAAATTTAGAGGTAGATTCTCTTTCCACTCTCGGCTTCTCCATCTGCCTTGGGTTCATGTTCTTTGAACTCTTTTATGATGGGCAGAGCAATGACATGGCTTTTTTTAGATCTAGTTCCTTCCCTTATCTTTGGTTTCTTTTTTGTTTCCATTTTTGCATTGAACTAAATGGCTTTTTGTTGGTTTCGACTGTTTATTATTTCCTTTTTTATTGTGGTCAGTGACACATCTTTTCTCTCCTTTGATTGATGATTTGACTCTACAATAGATTATGTCATGAGACAGATGTTGGTGGAACATACTTATTCTTGTTTGCAATCTATCTTGTAAAGAATTATGAATATGTAAAACTTTTGCTTTATTGAATGGAAGTTTTGTTTTTTCGTCTAAAAAAGGAGATCCTTTTGTGCTATAAATTATTTATTCTTGTAAAAAAAATTTATTCATGATAATTACCATAAAGTATTTGAGGATTGTATTCAAAATGGTAGATTGATTCAAAATCTCTAATACAACTCTTTTTTTTGACTCCCTCAATGTTTAATGACATTAGAAACACTTTGGTGAACTTTTTAAAGTATGATGTAAATGATTCATTATGAATTGTTCATGTATGCAAACAATTGTATCAATATTGACTTTTGTAAAAGTCTTCCAAACTAAATGAAGCTGAAACATGAAAATTTTAAATAAATTTAATACTTGGATCAGAAAACTATTTTTAATAATTAACAGAATCATTATCATTAAATAGGTCAGCACTTATAAGAAATATATCTTAATGTTATAAATATTCTAGAGAAAAAGAAAATGAATAGTCTTTTAAACATAAAAATTGACAACCATAAGATTTTTATTTTTGGAATGTTGAAAAAGAAAATATTGGATTTTCCCCTTTTAAAATTGAAAAAGACAATAAAGAAATAATGATGACATGACATAAACAATATACACATTTGTAAAAAAATAAATGTGGAAATATCCTCTTTATAAAATTTAGTCCTCAATAATGTTCCCACATACAAAAATAAAAATTCATATAATTGAAATGTATAATTTTAATAAGTTTCTTTTTAAGTATATAATAAACCATATTTTATATATCTATATTTATAGTAATAAAAAAAATTAATAAAAACAAAAAACACTTAAAATAATAACTAATAAAATAAAAATGGTTTAATATTTAGATATTTATAAATTATTTAATAATATTTTATATATATTTATAAAAACTTATTATTAATATTTTTTTAATATTATTATTAATTTTTAAAATAAAAATAAATGATATGTATAAACAAAAAAAATAATATTTTTTAAAACACTGTTATATTAATATTTTTAAAATAAAAATTAAATTAATTTTCTTATAAACTAGGAAAATAGAATATGTTAGTTTAAAAGAAAAAATAATTCTGATTGAGCAGCTAAGAGTGTTTGATTGCTTAAAACTGCTTTTGGTTGGCTAAGAGCTTGTCTTCCTCAGACGTAAAGAAACAAGTTAACGGTCCATGACCCAGAAGCCTCTGGCAGGAGTGAGAGCCTGCGCCCATGTGGGGACCACTTGCGAGGTTATGTAAAAGGTGGCGTGGTTTTTCTTGATAACAGTGATGAGTCAGCCAACCATCGTGCATAACAGCCAGAGATGATTATCCTCATTGTTGATTTGACTAACTAAATTTAATAAATTTTTCCAGGGAACCAAAAAAGGGAAGAAAGAAGGTGGTATCCGATTGCGCAGTTAAGGGGAGTGAGTTTCATTAAATTATAAAGTGAAGACCGGAAGAGCCTCAATCTCTCTCCATATCTTATCTCTGGTGCTCCGCGATTAACGCTGAAGGACAATACAGTTGCAATACACTTCAAGCGAAAGAGGCGTCGTTGAGAAAGCTTCCGGCAGCACTATTCTCCGGTGAAAATAATTTCGTAATCAATATTAACGTCCGTCAGTATAAACGGAGATAAAAGGATGGGTCACAGTTCCATGTCAACGGGTTTATTGAACCTGCAATCGGGATAAGGGTGGCCAACTAAGCTGGACTTCTTTAGTTGGAAAAAAGGTTAGCTGTCACTTCCAATCACAAGGAAGTGACGGGAATCGTTTTATAAAGTCGCTACCTCCGGAATGAAGGAATTGAGTCGTCTACTGCAATAATGGAAGAGCAAAAGGGTCACTTGGTGATCTTCGATCCATCGCTGGGAGGGATGGGGCACCTCATACCCTTCTGTGAATTGGCTAAGCTGTTGGCCTCTCGCCATGGTTTCACTATAACCTTCATCATGACAGCCAACTTACGGCCGGTGACCTCTGCTCAGGCTGCTTACACACAGTCTCTGGCGTTTTCAGGATTGGGCATTCGCTTCATTGAGCTCCCTGCGGATGTGCAGATGGATTTTGAAGAAAGAAACGCACATCCCATAGTCTCGATATTTAAGTTAGTGGACAAGTCCAGGGGCTCAGTCGAGCATACTCTCAGGACCCTTTTGAACGATTCCTCTAAACCTATAAGTGCTTTCGTCACCGATCTATTCGGTACAGCCATGCTCGAGGTTAGCACTAGCCTGACCATTCCCAGTTACGTTTTTTTCATTGTTTCTGCCTCTAATCTTTCTGTCATGCTCTACCATCCCACAATGGATGCCGAGATGAAGGAATCTTTGAAGGATTTGGACGGTTCTGTTAAGGTTCCTGGACTTCCAGAGATACCCACATCAGATTTCCCTGAGCCGATGCAGAACAAATCTGTTCCATTTTATCAGCTCTTCCTGCAGAATTCATATCGTCTTTTCAAAGCGGACGGGATTCTGATAAACTCATTTCAGGATCTGGAAAGCGGGAGCATCCAAGCTCTCATCAATGGCGAGCTTCTCCCAAGAGTCGATGGAATATTCAGAATGCCCAGGATATATACAGTGGGGCCGATCATTTCTTCCTCGGAATCTGAGGATGGGGACAGGAATGCGTCCCTGCAGTGGCTGGATAACCAGCCGGTCTCTTCGGTTATCTTCGTTTCGTTCGGAAGCCTCGGTTTTCTGTCGGGGGAGCAGATCGGGGAGCTCGCACTCGGACTGGACGGCAGCGGGCAGCGTTTCCTATGGGTTCTGCGAAATCCTCCGAATGCTTCAGGTCCAGAGCTCCGCACGCTGCTGCCCCCGGGTTTCGAACAGCGAACCAAGGATCGTGGTCTCGTGGTAACCTCATGGGCTCCGCAGGTTGCTATCTTGGCTCACCCGTCAACCGGAGGTATTATTAGTCAATGTGGTTGGAACTCTGTACTGGAGAGCGTTTCACATGGTGTTCCTATCATCACTTGGCCACTCCATGCGGAGCAAAAGACCACCGCCTTCCTCCTTGTTAACGACATTCAAGTAGCCGTGGGAACGCGCAAGGGAGCCGATGGAATTGTAAGGAAAGAGGAAGTGGAGAAGGCAGCGAGAGAATTGATGGAAGGAGAGGTTGGGAAGAAGAGGAGGGAGAGAGCGAAAGAGTTGAAGCAGAGCGCCAAAGCAGCCGTGGCAGAAGGTGGAACTTCATTCCATGCTCTTCAAGCCTTAGTGGCTCTTTGGAAAGAAAACTCGTCCGTTCATTAAATTATTTACATGGGTATATATGAAATACTCAAATGAAAATGAAATTAATAGGATAGGATATTTTCTGTATTTAGGTTTTTGATCTTTCGTAAAAATTATATAAAAATTTTGGTCGATAAGTCTGATGAATCACACTTGTTAATTCGTCGGCCAAAAATTTATACGGAAAAACTAGAAATAGTATAATTTTGTAGGTCCACTGTTTGTTGGTCCACAGATACGCTGTACGACTGTTCTGCTCCTCTCCTCACGGTGTTGTACCCAGCGGTGTGCATGACATAGCTGTGCATGATATAGCGGTGTTGTACCCAGCGGTGTGCATGATATATACTGTTGCCGTAAATATTAAGCAAAGTGCAGGAAGTTCATCATTGGTGTAAGTTTTGTAAGAGCATTGTGTATCTACATATATTATATGGTACTGTTTTATTTCCTGGTTTAAATTTTAAGTTTATTGTGTATTCACGGAAATTATGTGGTATGGTTGGAAATTGAGATATTTTTATTGGAGAGTTCACAACTCAAACTTGTAGCTAGAAAAAATCTCTCTTAAATTCTAAACAAATTAAATCAGAAAATGGATAATAAAACCCTCCAAAAACAAATAAACTGCCTCTAAAGAATTACATTGTGTACTACGTTGTTTGAGTATATTATAGTAGGTCTCTGTTTTTTCTACCTCTCTAACACCAATATCATAGAAAGTAGTTGTTGATCTCTCTAAGACCAATATTATAGAGAGTGACAGTGTAATATATTTGGAATATCAAATAAATATTAAACAATTATTTCAATCATGTTCATTTGATAAGCATAAAGTAAATGAAAAATAAAAATAATATAATTTTTAATAAATCAAAGAAAAATGGATAGATATGTTTGAAAAATGGTGTTTTCATCCTTTGGATCCATGTCTTATCTTCTTGTAAAATAATATAATAGTTAATAAATCAAAGAAATTTTGATAGATATGTTTAAAAAATGGTGCTTTCACCCCCCTTGGAACCATGTCTCATCTTCTCGTATTTCTAGGTGTTGGAGTGTGATACCAAAATATATTTATTGGGCGGTTTGGCTTGCAAGAAATTATGTAATTTTTAATGGAAGGGAGCCTATTGCCCTATCTACAACGTGGAACGCCTCTTAGTTGGTATTTGACTTAGTGTCAGTGAAAGGATTCGACCCAAGTGATATGGATAGCTATTCAGAGGTAGAGAAAGAATGGGTTAAAGTTAAAATAAATATCAGTCACTTTAGGAGTCCCCGCTCAAGAACAAAGAAACATACCATATCACATCCGCATATCAGGGGATTAGTTTTAGAAATGGAGGAATTAGTTGGGTCATTTTAGTTATTCTTTGATGGAGCAACGAAAGGAAATCTGGAGGAGGCTGGAAAGAGAGGTTATTCTTAGCCCTGATGGAGAAATCAAAAAAGAAGAAGAAGAAGAAGAAGAAGAAGAAGAAGAAGTTTGTTTGGGGTTTGAGAATGTCCACAAATAATCAGGTAGAACAATATGGATTATGACAAGGGCTAAGGATGGAAGTAGATGAACAAATAACCCATCTAACAGTGTTTGGAGACTCCCAAATCACCATTGAAAATTGTATTAAGTGGCTTCAAAGCAAGGACTTAGACCCAAATCCAACTATGCAAAGACTAATTTTAATGTTGTACAAGTTTGATTTCATAGAATTATTACATATGAAGAGGGAAAACAATGGGTAAGCGAATAAACAAGCGAATCAAGTTTCCATATTGAAGCAAGGCGAGCAAAGGGTGGATGAGGGCGCACCCATTAAATGTCATACCCATGAATTTGAATAAGTGGAAGGTCTCAAAATATTGGAAGAGCATTGAGAAAAGAGAAATGAATGACATGAATATTAAGTACCATAATTATTCCTTGGTACATCTGTTAAGAAATGGGAGTATCGACATAAGTTGGAGCCATCAACCTACAGATAAATAATAATGAGAATTAAAGGAAGGATTAATGACAATTGGGAGTTTGCAGGTTGTGATTTAAGGCAGAGAGGTAGTGAAGGAATGGTGAATTAAAGTACAACATTGAACACGAAAGGCCCTTCTGTGTCACTAATTTGGCATTGGTATTAGCTATAGGAAGATGGATCTAGAGAGCTTATGCATTGTGGATTGATGCGCATTCCTTATGGGCTGAAGATATGGCTTCTACGCCAGGAAATGGTGCAAATGATTCTATTGAGAATCCCTTTGGTGTGTTGAGGCATGAGGTGGAGGACATGATATCAAGGATTGGAAGGAAAATCCTTTCTGAAGCTTGGTCTCATTTCACCCTTGTTGCGATCCAATTGCGGGGTATAAGAAATGATGTGGAGAACGTCTAGGCAGCAACAAAGGTCATCATGTTGAAAATAGTGACCCTAGATAGAAAGGTAGAGATCTTGAATGAGAGGGTGGAGATTGTTGTGGTCTCTGTTTTAAAGGAGGTATTATGAATCAAGGAGGGTGGTGTTAATAAAACACTGCAAGGTATCTTAGCATTGATGTCAATGAACCACTTTAAGTATTGATGTTAAAGGTACCTTAGCATTCCATATCTTTACAAAACTCATTCAATCCTCATCCATCCTACGGGATGACGAACCATGACAAGTAGATTAGGCGCAATTACAATGAATAATAACAAGGTTGCATAACTAGCATTCTTGTCCCTTAGTTTAATTATTAAACTTCGTAAAATATGAACCAATTGACACATTTGAACAAAATGTGTAAGGGCCTATGTAATAAGTAAATGTGAAAGCGGATGTTCATATAAACAAGGAAAAGTGAGATTTTTTCTAAGAACACTAGAAAAATGATTCTCAAAGTTTAGGGTATTTAAATCATTGTATTATCTAACTAATTTTGTTGAATTGTAGGCATTAAATAACGTAAATTGTAAACTTTTATAATTTCCATAATAAATTTTATTTGGCTATATTAATTTTTTATATTTTTTTATGAAGACACCAAGATTAGGATTTTAGTTGGATTAGAGTTAATGAATAATATTTTCTCTACATGAATATTATATTGATTTAAAAAAAAATTATACATTTATTAGAATATTTAAAATAATAGTTTACTAATTTAATTATATAAATGTGAGAAATAATTATAAAATCTATGTATTTATTAGAAAATTCAAAATAATATTTTATTAATTTAATCATACACCCAAAAATAATTATATTATAATGATAATATTATCATTATACTATTTAGCTTGTTAAATATATGTAATGTAATTTGAAATATTTTTTAGTTTCAGTATTTTTAAAAACATTACTCACATTAAATTAATATATACATATACCGGATCCGTTATAATATTAATGAAAAAGTGGTTAAAAAAAAAACTAAAGGTTTCGAAAGATACTTTACCGTGATTATGACTTGTGATTATTGAGACTCTTTGTGATAATGACTTGCACTGGATATACAATGGATATACCGTAAAGTAAAAATCACCTGAAACTTCGACCTAAATAGGATCTATTGCGATATGATCACATAACAATACCCCTACTCAAAATTCATTTTCATCTCTAATATTTGTTATAATTATTTTTTCCAAATTGAATAAACAAATTATATTTTATTTATTTATTAAAATTTTAAATAATATTAACTACATAGCGTATTATTTTTTTCCAAGTTTGGAAAAAGCCAAATTATGTCTTTTTTTCATCTTCATGAAAATATAACTAGCAATGACCCTAAAATTGTAAAGATAAAAAGGCACGGTTGACTATATGAAATCCGTAATTAAAATATAAATTATAAATTATATGCTTGTGATTTTTTTTGGGTTAAAGTAAGATTAGTTACAATAAACATTATCACATCAAATCTAATTTCAATCACTTTATAAAATATAATTTTTCTATATAGAAAATTAAAATTATTTATTAAATTATTATAATGAAAATTTAATAGTTTGATGTTTTTATAGTAATAATGTCACATTTACATGAATTCAAAATAGCAAAAAATAAAATTTTAAAAGAGTTTGTCTTTCGACTTAACTTCATCATAAAACTCCAATTTTTCATGGCATTAATTTACATATGTTCACTATAGTTGGCAGCTTGGTTCATAACAAGTGGTTTGGCATAGTTAATAATGCAGTTCTATGGTAGTGATTAGTTGAATCACTTACAGACCAGGTACCCTTACTGAAATTCTTGCTGGCTTTATTTAATTGGTGTTACTATTTAATGATGGGTGGCCCTCATTAACTATGGGGCACAGCTCTAGATGCTTTGCATTTGTCAATGCCACTCCACAACCATTCAATGGTGGTCCTTTCCCGAATTCATCTCACGGTTGTGATCAACCAAGGTCAGGTTAGGGTAATTACCCCACTGGGCAACTTCAAAATGAATTCATTTGGCACTTCACTTGCATTTTCAATGACTCTGCAACCCTTGATCTCCAGCAGTTTGTTACAGGTAGGAAGGGTATGGAATCCCAGTCGAATGGAAGTTACTAAACCTCCTCAGGGGACCCTAAGCTCTCTACTAGTTCATTTCGGCTCCATTGCTTCTTGTAGAGGAATCCAATCTTCACCTCTGACTCAGGTAATTTTTCTACTGTCAGTTCTCTTGTTGTTGTTCCTCTTTTCCCATTTCTGGTTTCCTTTAATAGTGAATGTTGTGATTATAAGCTACTTCCCAGGAGGGTCTTTTGACAAGTGGGAAGGCCATCCTCTGGGACTACTGGCCCCTCCACAGATATCTGAAACAATGGACATTTCTCCCCGGGTTGGTTCTTATGCATCCTTCTTTCTTCCTAAACCTCCCATCCTTAGCAGATTCAAATGGATGGAGAGGCTAAGGGTTGATCCGGTTGGTTAACATGATCGATTTGAACCCTCGACGGGCTTAGGTTGTTATTTCTGTTACATTACTACAATTAAATTATAAATGTATATACCGTGGTTACTCAGTTCTTATCTACCTATTATCGTTTGTTTCTTGTTGGATGTTAGTTTTTTCTATTTAATTCGCAGAGGGTTTGTCATATTCCTTCCAATAAGAAATCGGGGTTATGTGAAGATACATAGTCTCCAGATCATATTCTTCTCCCAATTGTGGCTTACTAAACAGACGCCAACCATTGGTCTCTAGAAACCTCCTGTTGTTATTCCACGATCAATCTCTTTGTGTAGAAATAGATTCGATGGATGGTGATATTTTTCTAGGATTTTAGCATTAAAACTCCCCTACAGGTCTTATATGAGTATACACTTCCACTAGCAGACTAGTGACATTTTTCACAAAAAATTGAATAGGTTACGCTTATTACTCCTTCCATAATTCTTTACTTCAATATGATGTATTATTTTTGTTTTTCTTTCTAGTATTCTTTATTTCAATCTGAATGTATTATGTTTATAAATCTGAATTTGGGTTATTCCCGTAGATGAAATTAGTTTCTTACCTTTAGGTTAGGAAAATGTATTATGTTTATAATTTTGAATTTGGGTTATTCCCCGTACACGAAGTTAGCTGCTTATCTTTAGTTGAGGAGTAGACCCGTTTTTATTTTTATTTTCTTTATTAAAAGAACATGCTCTTTCATTGGCATTTTTAAGGAAACAAGAGCTCACTATCTATAACTCATATTCTCAGAATTTCTTAAAAACTCACATGTAAATATTATTGTGATACACTAATTTACAGTTTCCTTCTTAGAAACTAGTACTATTCTCAACAGAACATACAGTGTCGGTTATGGCTATTTCTTTTTACCTAACAAATAAAGTAAACATTTTGTGTTTCTTTCCTTTTCCCAGTTAATGTCACTAACTGTAAAATAGTAACACAACATCACAATAATGTAAATGGCAGTAACATAATTTGCATCATTTATACCAACAAGAACCCGGAAGTCTCTCCTCCCAACCTTGAGACTGGAAATGACGTCCAGTTTCCCCTCGAGCTTCCTCTCATCCAGACAGTGTAAGTTCCAATGCCAAGACACCTAGTCTCCAAACCTTAGGACCCTCGACCTGTTTAGAGTCCAACTTGCAAGGATTTACTAAGGATTCCACTGGCTCAAGTCCAACTTAGGAATTTCCTCAGCTAGCAGTATTCTGCTCACCTGCACGACGTCCTATGTCAGATATGTATATCCTTTCTCCCTCCTCTCCCTCTTTTTCCTCTGGCTCTCTCTCCTTTTCCCAGAAAAAAGAAGAAGAAAGACTCCATCCTTGGAACAATCCTTTTTCTAAGGAGGAGAAGAGACTCAACAAACCGAATTGTCTTGAGAGCTTCTTGATTCAGTTATACATGTAACCGTTTTCTTTTATTACCCAAGAACTTTACGAAGCTCTAGTTTCTACATTTATTTGGTCTTCTATTTAGACTGAAATTAGTTCCAAGATTTGTAAACAAAGTAAGTAATGTCAAGATTAAAACACAATTTCATGAATAACCTTATGGGTGTCACATTTTCCCCCCGTTGGACGAAATACCGTCCTCGATGTTTATTTCCAACTACTTAATCAAATTTGGATATGCCTGTCGCATAAATTCTTTGTCTTCCTGGGTAGATTCATCTGGGATGAAGTGCTTCCACTATACTTTAACCTTGGCGATAGCTCACCTCCGTAGCATTGTTTCTCTCTGCTCTAGAACTTGCAGAGGTTCTACCAACAACTCTTCGTTCGTTTCAACCTACATTAAAAGATTGATAGTATTAGTATAATTTACCTTGGAAATGATTTAATTCATAATATGAGTTACCTGCATATCCTGCCAACTAATCGCATGCCTAGGGTCCTAAACATATATTTTTAGTAATGATACATGGAACACATCATGAATATTGATGTGAGTAGGTAGGGCTAGTCGGTAGGCTATAGGTCAAATTTTCTCTAGAATTTGGAAGGGCCCACAAAATTTGGGTGCCAATTTACCGCAATTTCCCGATTATAGTGTGCTTATTTTAGGCTTAATCTATAAATAGACATGGTCTCCGACTCGGAACTCCTGGTGGGTTCTCCTTCTCTCTGCGTAAACCTTTTTCCTGTCTTGGGCAACATTTAGGTTCTAACACACTTTTTTAACTGTCTGCTCCATTTCGGCAAGCATGTCGGGTCATAATATCAACTTATCCTTGATATTATTCCAATTGGTAGGCACTCTGCACTTTCTCCCATATAGTACCTCAAAGGGGCTCATTTTGAGAGATTCATGGTACCCATTATTATATGCAAACTCAACTAAGTGGAGGTACTCCTCCCACTTCGTTGGTTGTTGCATCACATACATTCGTAACATATCCTCCAGCACTTGATTCACTTGTTCAATCTGTCCATTGGTTTGGGGATGGTATGCAGTGCTAAACAGAATTTGAGTTCCCAAACCTGTGAACAATGCCTTCCGAAAAGGAGAGGTAAATTTCACATCCTTGTCAGAGATCACCACTCATGGTATACCATGAAATCGAAATATCTCTTTCATAAAAATATCAGCAATTTTAATTGTTTTATACGTGGATTTTACAGGTATAAATTTAGCTATTTTACTTAACTTATCCACCACGACCATGGTGAAGTCATGCAATTTTATGGTTTTGGGCAATCCTATTATAAAATCCCACGTAATAGTATCCCATTTCCATTCTAGAATGGGGAGAGGGTGGAGCTGTTGAGATTTTCTGTTTTGTATAAGATAGGCAAAATCTCAGTAGATGACAACAATAGGAATCAGTTCCTAGATTAGCTCCAGTTTGTTGGGAGGGAGTTAATGCATCCTAAATTTGAGTTGAGAGGATTTATGAGGCAGTTAGATTCTCTTTGCTATATAACAAGTATCCATACGGATTGTTTGGTATGAGGGTGAGAGAGTTTGTGAGGATTTGATTTATGTAATCTCCTGTTTGATTAATAAAGAATTGCCAATGCCTATGTTTGGTGGACGTAGCCTAGATTGGTTGGGTGAACCACGTTAAATTCCTGTGTCTCCTGTGCTTGATTTATTTGTTGTGTATATGTTTTATAATCTGCTGTGCCTCTGATCTCCAACAAGTGGTATCAGAGCAATTGGAGGTGGAGCGCGTACTGGAGGGGGAGGTTTGTTTTGCATTGGCGCTGCGTGGAGGTGCGTTGAATGGTGCTGTCTGGAAGGTGCTGAGATTACTTGTGGGAGGCGTGGTTGAACTGCTGTTCAACTGTGTGGCGTTGCGCTGGAGGTGCTTGGTGCCTGCTGCGTGAAGCAACGTACTGGAGCCTTACCTGCGTGGAGGTATTACGACCTGCGTGGAGCCTTGTTTTCTTACCTGCATGGAGCTGTATTGCTGGAGACATGGATCGTATTGCTGATGCGTGGAGAACATCCTTTTGCTGTGTGGAGACGTGTTGGAGGGTGCGTTTGATTGGAGGTATGCATACTTCATGTTTTCGGTGCTGTCATATATGCGGGTAGAGGAGCGCCCATGCGCCAACAGGTATAGATTTATATAAAATATTTTGTATGCTCTGCGCGTTGTCTTGACTGTGGTATTGCTAGAGGTATGCATGTGCTCTGCGCGTATGTATTCTCTGCGCGTTTTAAATAACAATTTCCGTAGCAGAACAACAGTAATGCAGTCGTTAAGTCTGTTTTTCCTATTAGAATGATTCAATATTTCTGTAGCCAAAGTTCGTTCTCTGCATTGTCATTTTGAAAACAATACTACCAATGGAGCAGAGTCATGAAATATATGCATGGGACAGCTATTGAATGTTGGTCTAGTTTTGAATTTATTAGCGCATATAATTCAAATTACGTGTTGCGTAGGGAGGCTCTTATAAAGCATCCGATTAATAATGTAAGTTCTGTAAAAATGTTTGGGATGCCATTAATAAAGCAAGCAAAGGCCGATTAATAGTGAAAAGCGTAGGGCGGCTCCAAACAGTTTCATTTGTTTAGTGCAAACCACATTCGGTGTTTGTTGTTTGAAAATTGGTCTTTTAAAAAGGAGCAAAATCATTTATAGCAAAGGCATATAAGGCATAGGCAGTTTTTTAATTGCTGGTATTTAAAGTTGGCTTTGGAGATTATTGTGTTTTTTGCTGATACAAAATGGCGAAACCTGAAAGTGCCCGGTTTGAAATTGAGAAGTTTAATGGCAAGAATAATTTCGAGATCTGGAAGGTGAAAATGTACGATTTGCTTGTCCAACATGGTGTGGCAAAGGCGTTGTTGGGAAAATCCAAACAGCCTTACAACATCACAGATAATGAGTGGGCCGAGATGGATGAAAGAGAGATAAGTGCTATTCGACTGTGTCTAGATGATGATGTCCTATTTAATATCGTGTCGGAAACAACAGCTGCTGGTTTGTGGACGAAACTGGAGAAACTGTACATGACCAAATCCTTAACCAATAGGATTCTCCTGAAGCGACAGTTGTACAGTTTGCGAATGAAGGAAGGTACATCGATTGTTGATCATTTAAATGCTTTTAATACTCTTCTTGTGCAATTACAAAGTATAGAAGTAAATATTCAATCCGAGGATAAAGCTATTACTTTATTGTGCTCGTTGCCCGAATCATGGGATCATTTTGTTACTTCTATAAGTCTTAGTTCATCAGAAACTATTGAGTTTGATGATGTAGTTGCATCCTTATTATCAGAAGAAACAAGGAGAATGTCGCATTCCGAAACCTCTACATCAGAAGCTATGATGGTTAGAGGTCGTTCAAAAGAAAGACACTCCAGGAGGCCGAGCGACTCACGTTCAAAGTCGAAAGGGAAGAAGAGTAAGCTAAAGTGTTGGTTTTGTGGCAAATCAGGGAATTTAAAGAAGGACTGTTGGAAGCGACAGCAGCAAACTTCAAAAGCAGATTCTTCGACAAAGAAGAAGGAGGCAAATACGACAGATACATGTTCGACATCTGGTTCAGGTATGAGTGATGAAGTATTATCAGTTAATGTGTCAAATCATGGTCAACATTGGTTGTTAGATTCCGGTGCATCAAACCACATGTGTATCCATAAAGAATGGTTTAAGACATATAAATCAATTAATGATGGAGTTGTGTACATGGGTAATGATGTAACATGTAATATTGTGGGGATTGGGAGCATACAACTACAAATGTTTGATGGAACAACTTGAATATTAACTGATGTGAGGCATGTACCAGATTTAAGGAAAAATTTGATTTCATTAGGAGCACTTGATTCAAATGGATATAAAACTGTAATTCAAGGTGGAGTAATGAAAATTTACAAGGGCATCTTACTAGTTATGAAAGCTAAGAAGGTTGGAAATCTATTTCAGTTAGAAGGAAGTACAGGGTCAGATTTTGTGTCTACGGTGTCTGAACATGACAGTAGTTCCATTCACTTATGGCATCAAAGATTAGGGAAAATGAGTGAAAGAGGGTTGAAAATTTTGGCTGATCGAAAGTTACTTCCAAATCTAAAGTCTGGAAAGTTAGATTTCTGTAAGCATTGTCTGTTTGGAAAACAAAGTAAACAAAAGTTTAAAATAGGCAAACATACTAGTAAAGGCATACTTGATTATATCCATTCAGATGTTTGGGGACCAGCCCCTACAACCTCATATGGTGGTTCGTCTTATTTTGTATCATTTATTGATGACTTTTCTAGGAAGGTGTGGGTCCACATGTTGAAAAGGAAGTCTGATGTTTTTTCAGTTTTCAAGCAGTTTAGAGCATTGGTAGAAAACATCACTGGTAGAACAATAAAATGTTTAAGAACTGACAATGGTGGTGAGTTTACTTCCAAGGAGTTTGACAGCTATTGCAAGGATGCAGGGATCGAGAGGCATAAGACCACGATTTATACTCCTCAGCAAAATGGAGTTGCTGAACGCATGAACAGGACTCTTCTAGAGAGAGCAAGGAGTATGTTGAGTAACGTCGGGTTGCAAAAGGAGTTGTGGACGGAAGTGGTGGCAACAACTTGTTATGTGATAAACCGATCTCCATCAACGGCGATAGGTTGCAAGATTCTGCAAGAGGTATGGAAAGGAAACCCTTGTGACTATTCTAAACTCAGAGTGTTTGGTTGTGATGCATATGCTCTAGTGCCTAAACATCAGCGAACTAAATTAGATCCAAAGTCGAAAAGGTATATCTTTGTTGGGTATGGTGTTGGAACAAAGGGATATAGATTGTGGGATCCTACTACCCACAAAATCATCATCAACAGAGATGTAAAGTTTAATGAATCCTCTCTTGTACAGTTAGATGTAGATAGTATATTGAAACAGGATGATGTATCTGATTTTCAACACATTCAGTTTGATAGCATTTGTAATGATAGTCATGATGACCATAGTTCAGATACTAGTCATGAACAGGTTTCAGAATCAGAACATGAACAAGGTTCAGGTTTAGATCATGAACAGGTCTCAGATACTGATCATCAAGAAGTTCCTACAGATGGTATTCAGCCAATCGAGGAAGCACCAAAAACATCCTTAAGGAGGTCGACAAGAATCAAACGGCCACCGAGAAGGTATGATGATTGTGTCACTTTTGTTGCATTTACTGCTAATGACGATGAACCTCTGTGCTATCAGGAAGAAATAGAAGGTTCGGAAAGTGACAAGTGGAAAGCAGCCATGAAGGACGAAATGATGGCCTTGGGTAAGAACGGCACATGGGATCTGGTTGAGCTTCCGAAAGACAGGAAAACTGTGGGGTGTAAATGGGTTTTCAAGCTGAAACGGGGTGTGAATGATACGGAAGACAGGTACAAAGCGCGGCTGGTTGCAAAAGGGTTTTCTCAGAAAGCCAGTATTGACTTTCATGAGATTTTTTCACCAGTGGTTAAAATTGTTTCAATTAGAATTGTGCTAGCATTAGTGGCTTTGCTTGATTTAGAGTTGCAGCAATTAGATGTTAAGACTGCATTTCTACATGGTGACTTAGATGAGGAAATTTATATGGAACAACCGGAAGGGTTTGTTCAGCATCGCAATGAGAAATTTGTTTGCAGGCTCAAGAAGTCATTATATGGCCTGAAGCAGTCGCCTCGGCAGTGGTATAAGAAGTTTGATTCTTTCATGTTGAGTCAGAAATATGTTAGAAGTGAATATGATCATTGTGTTTATTTTAAACTAATAAATAATGGCATATTCATTATCTTGGTATTGTATGTTGACGATATGCTTTTAGCAAGCAAAAGCATAGAAGAAATCAACAGGTTGAAGGCTCAGATGGCAAGGACATTTGATATGAAAGATCGAGGAGCAGCAAGACAGATTTTGGGCATGGAGATTTTCAGAGACAGGAGCAATGGTAAGCTATGACTATCACAACAGAAGTATATTGAGAAAATACTTTTGAGATTTGGTATGAATAATGTGAAGCCTGTGTCAGTCCCTCTCGCTTCCCATTTCAAGCTTTCTTCGAGTTTATGTCCTAATTCAGATGAAGAAAAGGATTATATGTCTCGAATTCCATATGCTAATGTAGTAGGGTGTTTAATGTATGCGATGGTGTGTACGCGACCAGATATTTCACATGCTGTTGGGGTTGTCAGCAGGTACATGGAAAATCCCGGTAAAGAACACTGGTCAGCAGTGAAATGGGTGCTTCGGTACTTGAGAGGCACAAGTAGTTATTGTATCACTTACAATAAGAGTAGTGAATTTGTTTGCGGATATGTTGATTCCGATTTTGCAGGTGATTTGGATTAGAGAAGGTCAACTTCAGGGTATGTCTTTACTCTTGCAGGTGGAGCTATCAGCTGGATGTCAAAGCTACAGAACATTGTTGCTTTATCCACTACTGAAGCAGAATACATTGCTGCTTCTCATGCTTGCAAAGAAGCGGTTTGGTTGAAAGGTTTGCTTGGTGAGTTTGGTAGGTTACAGGACAACATCAGGTTACTTTGTGATAGTCAAAGTGCAATACATTTGGCTAAGAATCCGGCCTATCATAGTAAATCAAAGCATATTCCAATTAAGTACCATTTTGTAAGACAGGTTATCACTGAAAGGGGAGTCTCTCTTGAAAAGGTGCATACAAAGGAGAATTGTGCAGACATGTTCACGAAACTAGTTTTGTTAGAGAAGCTACAGTGGTGTTTGGCTTCTCTTGGCTTGCAGAAAAGATAAAATAATAATAACAGGGCATCAGGCTAATTGTCGTCAAGGTGGAGATTGTTGAGATTTTCTGTTTTGTATAAGATAAGCAAAATCTCAGTAGATGACAACAATAGGAATCAGTTCCTAGATTAGCTCCAGTTTGTTGGGAGGGAGTTAATGCATCCTAAATTTGAGTTGAGAGGATTTATGAGGCAGTTAGATTCTCTTTGCTATATAACAGGTATCCATACGGATTGTTTGGTATGAGGGTGAGAGAGTTTGTGAGGATTTGATTTATGTAATCTCCTGTTTGATTAATAAAGAATTGTCGATGCCTATGTTTGGTGGACGTAGCCCAGATTGGTTGGGTGAACCACGTTAAATTCTTGTGTCTCCTGTGCTTGATTTATTTGCTGTGTATATGTTTTATAATCTACTGTGCATTTGATCTCCAACAGGAGCAACCTCGCGGGGTGTTGGTGCTTTGCCTTAACTTGTTGGAATTCCAAGAATTTTTCCAAATATTCGATGATATCTCTCCTCATTCCAGGCCAAAATAAATTCATTTTAGTTGCAAAAAAAAATTTTTGATATCTAGGATGGGTAGAGTATGGGCTCCTGTGAAATTCATCTAACATAAATTGTTTAACATTAATCTGGTTAAGAATATATATTATGCCCTTAAAAGTTAGAAATCCTTCATTGTTTAGACCATAATCAAATTGTTTTCCTAATTTTTGTGCTTGATTAGCTTGTTGCCATAAAAACTTATATTCAAGGTCATTGTGGGAAACTTATTTCATTTCTTTAAAAAAATTCTTTCCACCCTACTTTACTGGACTTCATATATACAATATAATTTCCTACTCAGTGCATCAGAAAATCGGTTCTTCTTGCCTTTAAGATGTTTAATATCAAAGTCGAATTCAATCAAGAAAGCAGTCCATCTTGCTTGATGAGCATTCAAATGCGGTGGGTAAAAAAAATCGTTAAACTACAATGATTCGTTATTAGAAGAAATTTCGTACCCAAAACATAGTTCCACCATACCCTCAAGGCATGCACTACAATAGTTAGTTATGAATCATAAGCGAATATTGTTGTTCATGGTCCTTTATTTTTCTGGATTCATAGGCCGACTTTCCCATCTTGCATCAACACCCTTTTGATACCTTCCTGGCATGCGTATGTGCAAACAACGAACTCCTTTTCTTTGTATTCTACTTTTAGTACAGGAGTAGAAGTCAATAACTGTTTCAGGGGTTCAAAACTCTGTTGACACTCTATCATCCACTTAAAAACCTTTCCCTTCCTTTGCAGGGAGGTAATTGGGTAAGAAGTTTTGGAAAACCCTGTAATAAATAGATGGTAATATCTAGCTAACCCCATGAAGGATCGAATGTCGGAAACATTCTTGGGTACAAGCCATTCCATGATGGTTTTGATCTTTTCGGGGTCAACCACATTTCCTTCTACTGAAATGACATGCCCTAGATAATGGATCCGATTTTGGTAGAAGTCACACTCATTGTATTTAGCATATAATTGATTATCTTGCAAAGTTTGGAGCACGATTCTCAAATTCATTTCGTGGTCCTCCACATTTTTGGAGTATATGAGAATATTGTCAATGAAGATTAGGACAAACTTGTCTAAATACAGATGGAATATGTCATTCATCAAGCTCATAAATATGTCAGGGAATTAGTAAGTCCAAAGGGAAACACTACAAATTCATAGTGTCCATATCGAGTCCTGAAGGTTATATAGCAAATATCTTCCTCCTTAATCCATATTTGATGATAGCTTGATCTTAAGTCAATTTTTGAAAACACCTTGGTCCCCTTAACTTGATTAAATAGGTCATCAATCCTTGGCAGCAGATATTTATTCTTAATAGTAAACTTATTTAGTTGTATAAAATCGATACACAACCGCAGTGTACCATCTTTTTTGCATACAAATAGTACAATGGCTCCCCAAGGTGACACACTTGGGCATATATACCATTTTTCAAGATGTTCTTGTAACTTCATTTTAAGTTTTGTTAACTCAGGTGCACTCATACGATATGGTGTTCTAGACACTGGGTTGCACTCAGAATCAACTCTATGACAAAATCAATGTTTCTCTTAGGCAGTAGCCCAAGTATTTCCTCTGGAAATACATCAACAAATTCCTAAATTATGGGTATATTTTCGAGACTTTTTATTTTGTTTGTAGAATTCATGTAGCCTACCTGCATTGAATAGATTTCGAAACCTTTTGGATGCACTTCCCTATTTTATTAGCAGTGATAGGTCATAATTTAAAAACCCTGTTAATTCCTTTAATTTCTTTCCTCTCACCTCCTCCTCCCAAGAAACTCACAATTTTCTCCTTGCACTCCACTATCAACAAATGTTTCTCTAGCCCGTCCATTCCAACCAGTATATCATAGGCACCCAAAGTTAGAATATTCAAATCAACTATGATTTTCTACCTTGCTGCCTCCAAGGAAAAATTAACCACCTTAGTAGCAACCCTTCTCTTGGCCCCAGTAGCCAATTTCACCAGCCAAGGGATTTTAAATTTTATTTTTGGTAAGTTACTTAATTCTACCAATTTTGGGTTAATGTAGCTCAAGCTTGTGTTGGGATCAATTAAAATGGAAGAAGAATGTTTAGATAACTTACCTTCCAGTCTTATCATCATACGTTGATATTCAACCTCTCATCGTCCAGGGCTGCGTTAATCTGTGGAATATTTATGGCTACATCTCCAATCGTGGAGGCTTCGTGAATGTTAGTGACCTCCTACATACATGAATAGTGCAGGCATTTTTTGAAATAATGAAGTTCCCCACAACCCCAACATTGCAGAGGGGGTTTTGGTTGTTGACTAGCCTCTAGTCGGCTTACTATTTTTGATTGTTTGTTTTCACCCTGCTGCCCCATTCTCTACTGATTTCTCCCAGCCAATTTTATCTACATTTTTCGATTCATATTCTTGGCATTGGGGAGTCTCGTTCCTCGAAAGTTCTGCGAGTTCTTATGCCCCTTTTTATTTAGTCCCCCCTTGTTACCTTCTCCCTTTTGTTTCATCTATTGGTAATAAATTCAGGCCTTTTGTATGGCTTCTTCCATAGTTTTAGGGTAATCAAACTCTATTTTTTCCTTCATAAACATAGGCAAGCTGCTGATAAAACGTTGTATCTTGGATTTTTCCTCCCTAAAGTATGGAATGTACCTTAGCAGGGACATAAATTTAGTGATAAACTCATTGATGGTCAGCGACCCCATCCTTAAATCATGAAACTCTCTTTCCTTCTCATTGTAGAAGCATTGAGTTAAATATTTGTTCTGGAAGCACTTCTAAAATTCATTCCATGTGACCTCCTGATTGCTGATTCCCCAGAAAACTTTAACCTCCTCCCACCATAGGCTGGCCTTTCCTTGTAGTTGAAATATAGCCAATCAAGCTTTCATGTTATTATCATATTCATATACTTGGAAATATTTATTCATGTTAATTAGCCAGGCCTCTCTGTCTTCCTCGACCTCTCCGCCATATTCAGGAGGTATTATCTTCTTAAATTCTCCTTGTAGTTCAATTTTATGCTTCTTAGGACCTCTGCCAAATGAGGCATTATCTAACCTTCTTTCTTTATCATTATGTTATGAAACCATCTCACAAAAAGATAGAAAAGATAGATGAATGCCTTAGAAATAAGCCTCTTCGAGGGGGCAACCTCCTTTACATTACACAAATGAACAATTCTTGGATGATACAAATGACAAGGCATCCTTTCTATATATAGGAGTGTAAGGGGTCATAATATAATCAGAGCTGACATAAAAGTAATAATGTAAGAGCACAATAATAACAATAGTGGGCTTCTATGGGGCACAATAATAACAATATGGGGACCACATGGGCACAAGAATATAAAAAGGGGGTTGTACTAATAACAATAAGGGGTTACACTAGTAGTATAGGGACTTAACATGCCCCTCTCCTTCAAAAAGTGTTGTCTTCAATGCTTGAGTAGTTCTTGATGCTTCTATATAAATTCTTGTGCTCCCATGTGGAATATTAAGTGGGTAAGTTCTTCCACTTGATGAGATACTCTGAAAGTGATCTATTTCGTAATTTTCAATTTCTTGGTTCTGTGACTGCTTTAGGTTCCAATATGATTTTTCCTTCCTCGTCAAGTTCTCACAACACTGTTTGAACTAGAATCTTTTGCAACTTTTGAATGAGTTCCCACTCCTTTGGGCATATGTATATCTGTAAGGCCTGATGTTTGGAGGAACACTTCATGGAATCAAATGAATAGCATGATCATGATCATGAATAGGTGGGAGGCCTTTGAGAGTTTCAAATACTTTAAAATGTTTGTCCAAAACATTTTGGAGATCTGAAGAAATACATGATTTCGATGTGGGATCCTCTAGTGCATATAATTGTGCAATTACGCACCATTGTTCTTTATTTAGAATCTTTGTCATGCTGTTAGAGTTGATTATCTTTCCCGATTTAACTTCGATACCCCTCAATTCAACTTCCTTTCTTTCCCAAATTTTTTTCAAGAAAAGTTCTTGAAAATTAAAAGTTATTGTACCCAAAGATTGTAGCCATTGGACTCCTAATAAAAAATCATCACCACCCATTGGAATGGAAAGCATTGGGCTATTCAATACATATTCTCCCATGGATATCTTGATATCATGGCACTTTACAGAGCAATATATGGTTCCTCCACTTGAAACCATCACTTGACACTCTAGTGTTGGATATAGGAAGCAATTCAATTCCTTGGCTATCTTACAATGAATAAAATTATGGGTATTGCCTGAATCAATCAACACTGTTACATTTTTCTTCTTGATATTTCCTTCTATCTTGATATTTTGAGGAGTAGTAATTTATTCCAATGCATTACAAGATATGGTCAGATTCATTTCTTGATGCTCGATGTTATCTTTCACTTCTTGAACATTTTCTTCTTTATGCCCTTCTATATTAATAGTTTGAGGAGTGGTAATTCCGGCCAATTCGTTACAAGATACGGTTGGATTCATTTCTTCTTTCTCGATGTGATCTTTCACTTCTTGAACCTTTTTCTTCTTGATATGTGCTTCTATCTTGAGAGTTTGAGGAGTGGTAATTCTTGCAAATGCTTTACAAGATACAATCGGATTCATTTCTTCTTTCTCTAGGGTTGGTTCCTAGTGTATATCCTCTTCTTTTGATGTTTCTTGATCCTTTTCTTCCTCCTCACAATCAATGCAAAATAATTTCTCCTTAGCACACTTATGACCTTTAATGTGTTT
This sequence comes from Pinus tabuliformis, assembly GCA_031772625.1. Classification (NCBI taxonomy): domain Eukaryota; kingdom Viridiplantae; phylum Streptophyta; class Pinopsida; order Pinales; family Pinaceae; genus Pinus; species Pinus tabuliformis. The sequence goes on from CM062806.1 coordinate 63,342,433, forward strand.
TCTATCACAATTGTGACAAAGTCCTTTTGCTCTTTTGTCTTCCAATTGTTGTGGTGTCAACCTTGTAGGTTGTGGAAGGCTAGGAGCAACAATCCCATATTTATAGTTGTGAGGGGTAGAATTCCTTGTTGCCATAATTTTGCTTTCCACTTTTCTTGCCAACCTGAATGCCTTCTCTAATGAATCAGGTTTCCCAAGACGAAACTCATGTTGAATGTTATCCTTTAAAGTTCCTATGGAGACATCAATCCTTTGCTTCTATGGAATATAATTTTCCCTTATATTCAATTTTTTAAAGTCCTCAATGTGCCCGACCATTGAACACTTTTTTTTGAGATTTATCAATTGGCTAAAAAAGGTTTTTCTATTTGTATCCTCATAATGTGCTATCATTTCCTCAGTGAAAATTGACCACATAACAAGTGGTATATGAGAACAAAGCCCTTTATACCATAAAAATTGATTCAGTTCTAAATAATCAGATGCAATACGTACCTTTTGTAGTAGTGGTACACCATGTAGATCAAAATATTTCTCCAGTTGTAGTATCCAATTTACCGGATCCTTGCCATCAAACTTCCTCATCTCGCTTTTCCTTGATTTTAGGAGTTTGATCGTGAAACGACTGTAACTCTGTACTTTTGGATCTTTAAGTTCTGAAATAACCCTATGAGTCCTCTTTCTAACTCTGCAAGTCTGATTGCAATTGAATTTCTGAAGAAAGATTTATTCCCAATCTCCCGCGATGACCTAAATATAGCAAGACAAGATCTGAAATTTGGACCCAAGATTCAAACCGATCCCTTCGTAAATGGATTTTGTGTTCAGGTTCTGAAACTGTTAGCTCTGCTACAGTTTGAGGAGCTGAAGTGGACTCAGTTTTTGGTTTTGTTGAAAGGAGATCCTTGCTGGGCGCTTTAACCTTTCCCCTCCACCTCATCTTCTCCCTTCCACCTCCATTTCCCAGGTCATTCGTTGAAATCCATATAGTTCTCTTAACCCCAAGAGCGGAACTTAAACCATCATATAACCGTATTCGTGTGACCACGCACATTAACCAACTTTTCCCCACCACCACAGCCTTTTTCTCGCATGCTAGACCCTGTTTATTTCCCCGTCGTCCGATCATTTGCCGCGTGATCTGACGACAGTCGCTTCCCCCACTGCCATAACCTAACCACTCGTTAACCCGTGGGAAAAGTGGTTTTACCTCGATCACATCTGCCATGTGTCTTCCCCTTGTTGCATCGCTTCCCCGTGTACGAATTCCACCTGACCCCCGTAAGTGGTGCGGGCGATACCATTTACCACCCATCCATCGTGTCCGCTCGTAAATCCTCGTTCATATCTTCCACCCGGCAGCCGTTGGATCTACCCACCCGAAATCCAACGGCTCAGAATTTTCCATTCATGTTTTCTCCTGATAGCCCCTCTAAGTCGATCTCCACCATCCATCTGCAAGATTTGACTGCTCGCAATCATTTTGCCTCCACTTCTGCCTGATACTCCGTGCCAAGAGATCTCTACCATCTATTCCTGCAATCTACTCTCCGTTCGCTTGCACATCCGCCATACAGTCAACACACTCTGTACTTTCCATGCACCTGAAGGACAATGGCGATCAACTACCTGTACCCGATGCAATTACTCTTCCAACAACTGCATTCAAGAACATTATGGCCAAAGAAAAAAAGGACATTCCTCGAGCAGATCACAACATTTATCAATTATGGATCATTCTTTCATAGGACATTCTACAAGTTCAGGAAGGACAACAAAATATCAAATAATATCAAGTTCATTCATTGAAGCAGCAAATCATAGCAGAGGCCAATTTTAGATAGTTAATGTGGTTGGTGGCCCATTATGACCCCTCCACACTTATAATAGCAGAGTATTTTTGTAATCAGACTCTATATATACCCAAAAACACAATGTGATGAGGGTTAATGGTTGTAGTTTTGATGTAAGGTTCAACTTCTGGAGACTGTAACTACTGTGATACTTGTAGCGTCTGGTCTTCATTTTCAGCTAATACAAGCTTCTTTTGCTGTTAATTGCTCACTTTCCACTTCTATTCTATTCTAGGCTATGCCAGTTATGCATTTTTCTTGAATTCTTGATGTTTGGCATTAGAGGGGCTGTCATCCCACCTCTGTGTTAAAGTCTTGTTTATTTCAGTGAATGTATTATTCAGGTTTCTGTTTACTTAGTGGCAGAGAGCTGTCATCCTATCTGTGCATTAAGAAACAGATTTGCAGACCTTTTAACTGGTTGCAGCCGACCATCACAGCGTCCTGTGCATCTACTGATGTGGTCAGTGTTCTCCATACTCATTTAATCCTCAAACTGTGAGTAATTGGTGGTCTAAAGCCTTGTAGTCAGGGGGTGTTCACCCATGTCTGGAGTTAAGCATAGTAGGAGTGGTTATCTGGCTTGAATATGCATCAAACCTTCCATTCATCCATTTCCGACATTTTCTTGAGTTTGTAATGTTCTCGAGAATCTCCGAGATACAACCTAGGAGAGTTTCTTTGGGTGATAACATTAATTGGCGTCGTTACTAGGGAGAGGAGATTGAAGCTCAGCTTCCCTGGGAAATGACGCAGTTCCAAATTTTGATGATAGACAAAGTTTGGACACATTTATGGTTGTAATAATCTATCTAGCGACTCTACTGGAGGACCTACCTGGTGGCGACTCTGCATTGCAGTTCTGGCTCATTTTGTGAGGCATACTCGAAGAAATCCTCAGAAATCACCAGCTGATCCAGTGCCTGACCCTGAGAAGATTGTCAAATCAAAGAAAACTTCACAGAAAGGAGCATCAGGATCAGGTAAGCCTAAGAAACCCTACGTATCTCTGCAAGAAGAGGCTATAGTTGAGAAGGTATCATTTGAAAATATAGAGCCTATTGTTGCTAGTGAAAAATCAGCTGCAGAGATTCATATAGCTCCTTGTTTGTTTAGTTCCCCTTTGGATCTCAGTCCAAAGATAGCCTCCCATACATTCCATCACTTTCCTGTGTCTCTGTCATCTATTTCACTATTTCCCACTATTCAATCTTCCAGTAGCCTTCCACCTACCCTAGTCATGGCAAGTCAGCAAGCACCCACGAGAATAGAAAGAATTGTTGCTGCTAGATACGGACCATTGGTCTTGCCTGTTCCTTTGAATCCCATGCCTGTGGGAGAATACCAAAAATATATGCCTAAGTTCACTGGTATAGATGGGGTAACTGCTGAAGAACACCTTGAAGCTTTCTATAGTTATGTTGACAATTTAGACATAAGTGAAAATGATGTGTAGATGAGAGTTTTTGTCCAAAGCCTTGATGGAGAGGCTAGAAAGTGGTTCAGAGAACTAGCTCCTAGATCTATTGCTGATATTGAAGCTTTAGATGATGCATTTTTGAAGCACTGGGGAGATAAAAAAGACTTGCTAGATTACCATACTGAGTTTGGAAACCTGAAAAGAGAAAATGGGGAATCTTTGCCTGATTTTAATAAAAGATTCAATCGTATGTATAGTAAAATACCAGCTGAAGTAAAGCAACCCCCACCTTTGCCAAACTCACTTATGCCAATGCTTTTGACTCTGATTTCTGCTTATTGTTGAGAGAAAGAAGGTGTGCCACTCTGGCTGATATGTAAGATGCAGCCTTAGAGGTAGAGTCTAATATTATGGCTGCATAGAAACTTAAAAGTCATACTAACAGAAGGAGGCAGAGAGGTGAGGCTTCTTCTACCTCTGCATCATTATCAGAGCCTAAATTACATAAAATGACTAAAATGATAGAGTCATTGACTGTTGAAATAGCTAAGTTGAAGGTTGAGTAGAACTCTGGAAAGACAAGGCAATAGAATACATTTGCTCCAATAAACTCAAACCCATTTAGAAGAGCAAATGAACATCTACAAATCATTAAGAGGGGTAAGAGCCAATTGAAGAATAGAAAGTTAAAGCTCGTTTTCAAAATGTAGTCATGGAGGAGCAACAACTTGAAGATGAGGATGAAATACACTACATGGAAGATAAAGGCAGTTTTTCCTTTTTGCCATTGGCTGAATACGAAAAATATTTGCTGCAGCAACAAGACAGTCAAGGGTGGGACAGAGAGGCTGTTCTGCAGACTGATGAAAAGAAAAGATACAATCTGAGGTCACATGCAAATAATGCCAAGGAGAATCCTACCCAAAGAGCTATTTTCCAAACAGAGCAATATAATATCAGACAGAAGAGACCAGCAACTGATCCAGTTATCCTCAAAGCACCAGTTCAAGAGGTAAGAGGTCCTGATAAGTCCCCTTCCCCTTTTAGTCTTGAAAAAGAATTTCAGAAGCTAAAAATATCTGTGCCTCTATTTGAACTTATAAAGAGTGAAGTGTTTAGAAAGCCTATCCTTGAGGCCCTTGAGCTGAAAGTCACACAAAAATCCACTGACTCTGTCAATTTGCAAGATGACAGACCTGCAGTTGTGCTAAGCCCAATGACTAAACCTGCTGATGGTAATTCTCCATATTTTTATGTCTCCTTGATCATTCATGACAAAATCCTCCACAATTGCTTGCTAGACACAGGGGATAGCCACAATCTGATGCCTAAAGCCGTCATGGAAGAGTTAGGCCTTGATATCACTAGACCATATCATGATTTATTCTCTTTTGATTCAAGGAAAGTGAGATGCCTTGGATTGATCAAAGACCTAGCGTTTACCCTGACTCAGCTGCCCATGAAGAGCATGGTGATGGACATTGTGGTATCAGATGTCCCTCCTAAGTTTGGCATGTTGTTGTCTAGAGGATGGATTAAGAGACTAGGTGGGACATTACAGAATGACCTATCTTATGCCACTGTCCTAGTTTTTGGAGGAGAAAGCAGAAGATTATATAGAGAGGCACAACTGGAATTCATCATCAATGATGAGAAGAATCCTTCCAATTATCCTATTTATGCTGTGGACATTGATTTTGGAGCATGTATTCTCCAAATAGAAGAATCTCAGAAGGCCTCAATGCAGCTCAAGAAACAAATAGTTCAAGCCGAAGAAGAGCAACAAAGTTAGTTTTGGGAGATGTTCTTTGATGGAGCATGTTCCATGGAGACTGCAGGAGCAGGGGTGGTGCTGATATCTCCACAACGAGAAAGCACACATCTGTTTTTTAAGCTGGCCTTCCAAGTCGCAAACAATATAGCAGAGTATGAGGCTCTGTTGTTAGGCTTGAACACAGATAAAGACAGAGGAATCAAGAACATAAAGGTGTTTATATATGTTGATGTGATCATTCAACAGGTAAATAAAATGTTTCAGGCAAAGCACCCAAGGCTGAAAGCATACAGAGATGAGGTATGGAGACTCAAAGACTCTTTTGATAGTTTTTTTATCTCATACATCCCTAGAGCCAAAAATCAGCTTGCTAATTCTCTTGTTGTTTCTGCTAGCCTGTTTATCCCTCCCATGCCTCCCAGACTAGTTTATGAAGTCCAAATGAAATATAGACCATCCTTGCCTAACAATGTCCACCATTGGAAAGTTTTTGAATATGATGATGAATTAAATAGGTTCCTGCAAGTCATTGATGAATTTTCTGGAATGGAAATTGACCAAGAAAATGAAGCCTTGGAAGATCTCCAATCCCAGCTTAGAAATAAAATTGGCAAAGATAGCATTGCCCAACTGCCCAGTAATCATATACCTAAGGGTTTAATTCCTCTAGAAAGATTGTTTGACCAGAATGATGTGCCTTACAAGGCTTCCCAAAAAGAAGATCAATCTGCAGTCTGTAAGCATGATATAGGGAGTCTAGGTCAGCCAAGATACATAAATCTGTCTACCCATTTGTCTGCTGACAAAAGTTTTGAGTATTGCAATTTAATGAAATAATTTGCTGATTTTTTTCCTTAGGAATATAGTGACTTGAAAACATATGATAAGAAAATCATCCAGCATAAAATCCCTTTAGAGAAAGACACCATCCCTTTCAAGCAGAACCTGAGACCAATAAATCCTATGCTCCTCCCTCTGATTGAAAAAGAAATAAAAAAAGTTGCTGGCTACCAAGATCATACTCCCTCTCAGATATTCAAAATGGGTAGCCAATTTAGTAGTGGTGAGGAAGAAAAGTGGAGAAATCAGACTTTGTGTTGATTTCAGAAACTTAAACAAATGCTCTAAGAAAGACAACTATCCATTACCCCAGATGGAGCATTTTTTGCAAAAGGCATCAGGGGCCAAAGTGATGTCTTTCCTCGATGGATTTTCAAGGTTTAATAATATTTATGTACATCCAGATGACCAAGAGAAGACTACATTCACCACTCCTTGGGTCACTTTTATGTATGCCAAGATGCGTTTTGGATTGATGAATGTTGGAGCCACCTTTCAGAGAGCTATGGATATAGCATTTGTGGGAGAGAAGGATAAATTTGTCCTTATATACCTTGATGATATAACAGTATACTCCAGCAGTCATCAAGACCACTTGCAGTATTTTAAGAAAGTGTTTTTGAAGTGCAGAAGGTTTGGGATTTCAATCAATCCTAAGAAATCACAATTTGCTTTAGAAGAAGGCAAGCTGTTAGGACATATTGTTTCTGTTGCAGGTGTTCGAATTGACCCAGAAAGAGTCAAATCAATACAAACTTTGTTTGTCCCGAGATCAAAGAAGGATATCCAGTTCTTTCTGGGCAAGATATATTTCGTAAGGAGGTTTATCCCAAATTTTGCAGAACTTTTGAAGCATATTACCTCCATGTTGAGGAAGGGGTCAAAGATCAAATGGACTGATGCAACAAGAAAATCATTTGAGTCCATTAAGAAAGCTATTATGGAAGCTCCTACTCTAAGTTGTCCAGATTACAACAAGTAGTTCCATATATTTTCATTTGCCTCTGAAGACACCCTTGCAGCAGTTTTATTGCAAGTAGATGAAGAAGGCTCAAAGCATCCAGTGGCATTTTTCAGCAAGATATTAAGGGATGCGGAGCTGAGGTATGATATCATTGAGAAACATGCATATGCTCTTATCAAGTCTTTGAAAGCATTCATAATTTACATTTTGCATTCTAAGATAATCGTATATGTGCCCTCTGCTGCAATAAAAGATGTCTTAACACAACCGGATGCAGATGGAAGAAGGGCTAGATGGATTGCAAAACTTATTGAATTTAATATAGAATTGAATCCCACCAAACTTGTCAGAGGTCAGGGCCTTGCCAGGTTATTAGCTGAAGAAAATTGCAGAACATTGGACATAAATATCATGGGCTCAATTGCAGAAAACGGTCAAACAGAAGAAGAGGAAGTAGCTGAACCAGAGAGAAAGCAGTCAATGGTAGAAAATCTAGTTTATTATGAGTGGTATAGTGCAATAATTAAGTTCTTGCTGAAGCTAGAAATTTCTCCCATCTTTACTCAAAGTCAAGCCAGAACAATTAAGCTTAGAGCAGCTAAGTATTGTATTAATGAAAATCTGCTCTATTGGAGGGATCCATCTGGGATTTTTTTGAGGTGTCTGGACAAAGAACAATCAATAGAAGTTATGCATCAATTTCATTCTAGCATGTGTGGAGGACACCATTATTGGAAGACTACAGCTTATAAGATCCTCAGGGCTCGATATTATTGGCCCTCCTTATTTTCTGATGTATTTTCATTTGTTAAATCTTGTGACAAACGCCAAAGATTTGAAGGGAAACAACAGTTGACATCCCTACCCTTAAAACCAATACATTCAAAAGGACCTTTTCAGCAGTGGGGTTTGGATTTCATTGGTGAAATCAATCCACATTCTAGCGGCCAACACAGATGGATATTAGTAGCCACTGATTATTTCACTAAGTGGATTAAAGTAATTCCTACTAGGAAGGCGGATCATAAGGTGGTCATTAAGTTCTTAATTGAAAATATCTTTACCAGATTTGGTTGTCCACATAAATTAGTTACAGATAATGCAACAAATTTCAGAGCAAAGGAGTTGGTGGACATATACAATTCAATGGGCATTAAATTGATTCATTCCACCTCATACTACCTCAAGGTAATGGTCTAGCAGAATCTTCCAACAAAAGTTTAATAAGGATAATTAAGAAGCTGTTGGATGACAACAAAAAGAATTGGGATTCTAAGTTCAAATATGCACTTTGGGCTGATAGAGTGACCATTAAGAGATCCACAGGAAATTCTCCATTCAAGCTAGTGTATGGCACAGAGGCAATATTTCCAATTCAGCTTATGCTCCCTGTGGCAAAGTTCCTACAACCGGAACAGGATGAGGAAGAAGTCATGGCACGAAGGGTCACCGATTTAGCAGAGGTACATCAAATCAGAGAACAGCTGGTTGAAAAAGCTGCAACACATCAGAAAAAGATCAAGGATGCTTTTGATAGGAGGACAAAATCAATGAATTTTCAAGTTGGAGACTTGGTTCTGAAGTGGGATGCACTGAAAGAGAAGAAGGGCAACCATGGGAAGTTTGATGCTTTCTGGATAGGGCCTTTTATCATTTCTCAGATTCAAGGGAACAATACCTTCATACTGCAAAGTATGGGGGGAGAAGCAGTTTTTGATGGTCCAGTTAATGGGCATTTTCTGAAAATTTATGTGATTTAAGGTCTTTTGGCCTTAAAATTGGAAATATTATGTTTTATCAGTTTTAGTGTAGGATTAATCAGTCTCCATGCCCAATGGAATACTAGGAATTTTGTAATTTGTTTCCATCAGAAAGGAAATGGTCTGCAGGTTCTTGAGACCTCACAGGGAGGATCTCACCCCCAGAAGGAGCCAGTGTTAACTTTGCTATAGTTTGAGGAGCTGAGGTGGACTCGGTTTTTGGTTTTGCTGAAAGGAGATCCTTATTGGGCGCTTTAACCTTTCCCCTCCACCTCATCTTCTCCCTTCCACCTCCATTTCTCGGGTCACTCGTTGAAATCCATACAGTGCTCTTAACCCCGAGAGCAGAACTTAAACCGTCATATAACCGTATTCGTGTGACCGCGTGCATTAACGAACTTTTCCCCGCCACCACAACCTTCTTCCCATGCGCTAGACCCTGTTTATTTCCCCGTCGTCCAATCGTTTGCTGCGCGATCCGGTGGCAGTCGCTTTCCCTACTGCCATAACCTAACCACTTGTTAACCTGCGGGAAAAGTGGTTTTACCTCGGTCACATCCGCCATGCGTCTTCCCCTTGTTGCATCTCTTCCCCGCGTACGAATTTCGCCCGACCCCCATAAGCAGTGCGGGCAATACCATTTACCACCCATCTGTCATGTCTGCTCATTAATCCTCATTCATATCATCCGCCCGGTAGCCAGTGGATCTACCCACCCGAAATCCAATGGCTCAGAATTGTTCGTTCATGTTTTCTCCTGATAGCCCCTCTAATCCGATCTCCACCGTCCATCTGCAAGATCTGACCGCTCGCAATCGTTTTGCCTCCACTTCCACCTGATACTCCGTGTTAAGAGATCTCCGCCGTCTATTCCTGCAATCCAACGGTTGATATCTAATCTCCACTCGCTCGCACATCCGCCATACAGTCAACACACTCTGTACTTGTCGTGCACCTGAAGGACAATGGCTATCAACTACTTGTACCTAGCACAATTACTCTTCCAACAACTGCATTCAAGAACACTATGGCCGAAGAACAAAAGGACATTCCTCGAGCAGATCACAACATTTATTAGTTATGGATCATTCTTTCATAGGCCATTCTACCTGCTCAGGAAGGACAACAAAATATCAGAGAAGATCAAGTTCATTCATTGAAGCAACCGATCATAGCAGAGGCCCATTTTAGATAGTTAATGTGGTTGGTGGTCCATTATGACCCCTCCACGCATAGAATAGTAGAGTATTTTTGTAATCAGACTATATATATACCCAAAAAAACAATGTGATGAGGGTTGATGGTTGTAGTTTTGATGTAAGGCTCAACTTCTGGAGACTGTAACTACTGTGATACTTGCAGCGTCTGGTCTTCATTTTCAGCTAATACAAACTTCTTTTGTTGTTAATTGCTCACTTTCCACTTCTATTCTGTTCTAGGTTGTGCCTGTTATGAATTTTTCTTGAATTCTTGATGTTTGGCATTAGAGGGGCTGTCATCCCACCTCTGTGTTAAAGTTTTGTTTATTTCAGTGAATGTATTATTCAGGTTTCTGTTTACTTAGTGGTAGAGAGATGTCATCCTGTTTGTGCATTAAGAACAGATTTGCAGACCTTTTAACTGGTTGCAGCCGGCCATCACAGGGTCCTGTGCATCTACTGATGTGGTCAGTATTCTCCATACTCATTTAATCCTCAAACTGTAAGTAATTGGTGGTCTAAAGCCTTGTAGTCAGGGGGTGTTCACCCATGTCTGGAGTTAAGCATAGTAGGAGTGGTTATCTGGCTTGAATATGCATCAAACCTTCCATTCATCCATTTCTGACATTTTGTTGAGTTTGTAATGTTCCCAAGCATCTCCGAGATACAACCTAGGAGAGTTTCTTGGGGTGATAACAGAAACTTCGTAGCCAAAACATTATAGAGAAAATTCCATGATGACATGTTTTAGATGAAATTATGGAGCTTGCAAAAACCCTAACTTCATCAAATCATATATCCTAAAATATAGCGAGCCAAGATTTGAAACTAAGAGCTGAGGTTCATCGAGATTTCATCCAAAATGGGTTTTTTCTTAGCTTCCGAAATGGTGCAAATAAAAAGTTATAGCAAAAATTCCACGATGACCTATTTGGAGCAGTGAAATCCTAGAATCCAAAGCTCTCATACCAAATGTTAGGAATCGAGCTCACAAAAAGATAGAAAAGATAGATGAACACCTTAGAAATAAGCCTCTTTGAGGGGGGAACCTCCTTTAAATTACATAAATGAACAATTATTGGATGATACAAATGACAAGACCTCCATTCTATATATAGGAGTCTAAGGGGTCATAATATAATCAGAGCCGACATAACAGTAAGAATGTAAGAGCACAATAATAACAATAGTGGGCTTCTATGGGGCACAATAATAACAATATGGGGGCAACATGGGCACAAAAATATAATAAGGGGGTTGTATTAATAACAATAAGGGGTTACACTAGTAGTATAGTGATAAACCCATCATTGGTTAGTGGCCTCATTGTAGAAGCGTTCAGTTAAATATTTGTCATTGAAGTACTTCTGAAATTCATTTCATGTGACCTCTTGATTGCCGATTCCTCGGACAACTTTAACCTCCTCCCATCACAGGCTAGCCTTTCCCTGTAGCTAAAATATAGCCAATTGAGCTTTCATGTTATTTTCGTATTCATATACTTGGAAATATTTATTCATGTTAATTAGTGAGGCCTCTACGGCTTCTTTGACCTATCCGTCATATACAAGAGGTATTATCTTCTTAAATTATCCTTGTAGTTCAATTCTCTGCTTCTTAGGACCTCTGCCATATGAGGCATTATCTGACCTTCTTTCTTTATCATTATGACCCCATTCCAATTCCTCATGGCGATCTATCTCTGTGCGGTCCTCATTTCCTGCACTGGGTTGGGTACTCAGTGGTTCTGTCGATCTGACAGAATTTAAAAAAAAAAATCTTATTCGTGTCAAAGTCTTTCATTATCAACCTTGAGGTTGTTCATTTTCACTCAAAGTTGTTGCATTGTCCCTAACAATGTTGTGTTCACCTTTTGAGACTCCTGTCCCAGCTATACCCACATTTCTAGGTTAGTTTCCATATATGGTGAATGGCCCCTCGCTCGTGGTTCAGTGCCGCTCAACATTTTTCCTCTTTCCCTGTGCACAACAACAATATTAATGATTAGTTTACCCTACTCGACCACAGTGTTGAACATTGGGCTTTAATACCACTTTTCACATCTACACGGACTCAAAACAACAAAAAATAAAATTTTAAAAGAGTTTGTCCTTCGACTTAACTCCATGATACAAGTCCAATTTTCCATGGCATTAGTTTAAATTTGTTCACTATAGCTAGCAGCTCGGTTCATAACATGCATTTTGGTATAGTTAATAATGTAGTTATGTGGTCGTGATTAATTGAATCAATTACGGACCAGGTACCCTTACTGAAATTCTTGTTGACTTTATCTAATTGAGATTATTAACTATGGGGCACACCTCTAGATGATTTTCATTTCGCGATGCCACTTCACAACCATTTGATGGTGGTCCTTTCCCGAACTCATCTCATGGTTACGATCAATCGAAGATGGATTGCGGTAATTACCCTGCTGGGCAACTTCAGATAGAATTCATTTGGAACTTCACTGTCGTTTCTGATGGCTTTACAACCCTTAACCTCCAATAGTTTGTTACAGAAACGAAGGGTATGGAATTTCGGTCGAATGGAAGTTCCTCAACCTCCTCAGGGGACCCTGTTATAGATTTGATCCAGAAATATAAGAGAATACAAATAAACCCAATAAATGACAAGATCTGAATATAGATAGAATTTCTTCTTTATTGATCAAACCCTTAAGGTAGGGCAACACCATACATTCACTCCTTAAGGAAGGAGAGCACTCCACAGGCCATATGCCTGTTCATACAATAATTCCTTCACATCTCTCAGTGGGGAGTCTCTAGCCTCTATATAGGCCTCATACATGCAATACCATGGGTTATTACCCTGGTTCCCTCAATACTATGGGCTTATTACATTATTGTTAACTACTTGTGATCCCATACATGATGCGGGTTAACCACCTTATTTATTACTATGGCCCATCCCATTATTACATTATTCTCTTGGGTACCTCCCTTTGTACCCCATATTATCCCCACTAAGTATACTACATTCCACCCCCCTTAACATGTTTCATCCTCGAAACATGGGAAGAACACAAATAATAAGATCTACTCAAAAGAGTAGTCCACTAGTACCATGCACTTGCATCTAGCCATCCAAGAGAAAGGTGAACTCTCGATCTCATTGGTGCCTCACTTGCTTGATATGGAACTTGATCCTTTTAGCTCTTCTGTGTGGATGTATAGTAGGTGGATCATTGCCGCTCTCTATATGCCATGCGGGGGTTGTTGTCTTTGTAGCTAATTTGTTGCCATCTTGTTGTTTGTTTTCTTGCTGGGTGATGTGGGTGATGATATGCTGAAGGTTTAACCAACAATGTATCTTTCTTTAATTACCACCTAATGGAACCTGACTGTTATCTAGTACATGTTGCAGTGCCTGCTATGGTTTCTTATCTTCCAATATTACTTCAACCACTGAATCCTCATTTGATGTAACATTATCTGTTGCAGTCTCCTTGGAATCTACCTGTTTTTCTGGTACTTGGTTTGACGTTTGTGTTTGGTTGTCGACCATCAATGGCTCATCATCTGATATGTCAGTCCCTGGAACATCTTCTGCTTTAGCCTCCGTGGACTCTACTTGTTTATTGATGGAAATATCCTGTAATGTAATTTTCTTCTTTTTATACTAGAGCTTCAGGAATTTCTTCTGCACATTAATATTTATAGTACCCACCGATTCCATCCACGGGTATCCTAAAACAACATCCTCATTAGCCATATCTGAAGCATAAAAATCAGAATGCAATACATACTTGTCCATAGAAATCTTCAAATCTTTATAAACTTGCACCTGCTCATTATTAACCTGTGTGTGCTCCATGTGTTTCGCTGGCACTTGTAATTTTTTTGCCAAGTTGACATTTATGAGATTTTGCTTGCAACTCGGATTTATAGACACAATGATTTTCTCCTTCTGAATCAATCCATGAACTTGCAATAAGGATATACCAGTAGGAAATAACCCCACATGTTTCTCCTTATCTTGTTTTCTAGCCTGAGACCATTTGTCTAAAAGGACTCTTTCAAATTCTTCATCTGAAAGTTTGAGCCACGGCTTGCGGTTAAGTGAGAACCACCATCTGGCAGCCTCATCTTTCATACCAAGCCCTAGGAAAAATCTCCAATTTTTTTTATATAATGACTTTTCTCTTGCTATGAATTCTTCAATAGTAGGGCCATTATCTTTTCATGTAAAAAAACATCTTGCTAGACGACACGAAAAAATCACTTACTTGATGAAAATTTAGAGTGGTTGCAGTTTAGTCAATATTGCTCAGAATCTTTATTATGACCTATTTTCGGAAATGGAATGACCATTTTTCATCTTCCCATGTCATAAAAATCTCAATCTAGGCACTGGAATTTTAGATCCGCGCTGCAACTCTCTTGCCGTCACCAAACATTCTAAAAAAAAGAGATGATTTTAAATCAGCGATATCTCCCTCATCCAGACTACCATTCAACTTATTTTTTTCTTTTGAATTTGGATATTTTTTCACAAGCAATCTAGATCTGCAATTAGATTTTGTAGATTTTGCACTAGAACGTACAGATCTGCTCCGCAAACTCGTCGCCCAAAACATGTCTGCAACAACACTGATTTTTAAATCAGCGAGATCTCCTTCATCCAGACTCCGATTCGGCTGATTTTTTTTCAACTTGGTATTTTTTCACAAACAATCCAGATCTGTAATTATATTTTGTAGATTTTGTACCAAAACATACATATCTGATTTGCAAACTCGTCGCCCCAAAAAATTCCTGCAAAAATAAAAATATATTCTCCACTTTGCCCAAGAAAGTGCTCTGATACCACGTGTTATAGATCTGATCCAGAAATATAAGAGAATAGAAATAAACCCAATAAATGACAAGATCTGAATATAAATAGAATTGCTTCTTTATTTATCAAACCCTTAAGGTAGGGCAACACCATACATTCACTCTTTAAGGAAGGAGAGCACTCCACAAGCCATATGCATGTTCAAACAATAATTCCTTCACATCTCTCAATGGGGAGTCTCTAGCCTCTATATAGGCCTCATACATACAATACCATGGGTTATTACCCTGTTTTCCTCAATACCATCTATCTAATACCATGGGCTTATTACATTATTGTTAACTACTTGTGGTCCCTTACATGATACGGGTTAACCACCTTATTTATTACTATGGTCCATCCCATTATTACATTATTCCCTCGGGTACCTCTCTTTGTACTTCATATTATCCCCCTAGGTATACTACATTTCACGATGCCACTTCACAACCATTTGATGGTGCTCCTTTCCCAAACTCATCTTACAGTTGCGATCAACCAAAGACAGATTGTGGTAATTACCCTGCTGGGCAACTTCAGATCGAATTCATTTGGCACTTCACTGTCGTTTATGATGGCTTTACAACCCTTAACCTCCAACAGTTAGTTACAAAAACGAAGGGTATGGAATCTCGGTCAAATGGAAGTTCCTCAACCTCCTTAAGGGGCCCTAAGCTCTCTACTGGTTCATTTAAGCTCCACTGCTTCTTGCAGAGGAAACCACTATTCCCCTCTTACTCATGTAATTCTTCTACTATAAGTTCTCTTGTTATTGTTCCTCTTGTCCAATTTTTTGTTTCCTTTACTAGTGAATGTTTTGATTATAAGATAATTCCCAAGGGGGTCTTTTGACAGGTGGGGAAGGCCATCCCTCGAGACTGTTGGCTCCTCCACACATATAAAAAATGATGGACATTTCTCCCCAGGTTGGTTCTTATGTGTCCTTCCTTCTTCCTAGACCTCACGTCCTTAGTAGATTTAGATGGATGGAGAGGCTAAGGGTTGATATGATTGGTTAACAGGATCGGTCTGAACCCTCGACGGCCACAGGGTGTTATCTTTGTTACATTACTACAGTTAAATTATATATGTATATATCGTGGTTACTCAGTTCTCGTCTACCTATTATCGTTTGTTTCCTATTGGATGTTAATTTTTCTATTCAATTCAAAGAGGGTTTGTCATATTCCTTCTAATAAGAAATCGGGGTTATGTGAATATGTGCCCATACATAGAGGTCTGTGCATATGTGACTGTTTCTCTTTTTTCTTTCATCTAATTAAGGATGGTTTGCATTCCTTTGTCTAAATTACTGCATTCTGCTCTAATTCATGTGATAATTGTGATTGCCCATGAAAGCTTCTATTCATAACCTGTTGTGTATTAAATGGTTTCAATTTAGAGTTGATTTTATTCCTTTGTTCAATATTTCTATGGTGATTCTACGCAGTCTTTACTAGGGTTTTAACTACCCTAGACCCTACGTAGTGTTTACTAGGGTTTGAACTGCCCTAGACTTGTTTGGTTATCCAACAACAAAACCGTGAATTGGGTTGTGGAAGATACAGAGTCTCGAAATCATATTCTTCCCCCAATTGGGGCTTACTATACAGACACCAACCACTGGTCTCTAGCAACCTCCTGTTGCTATTCCATGACCAATCTCTTTGTGTAGAAATAGATTCGGTGGATGATGATATTGTTCTAGGATTTTTTCATAAATAGTCACTTACAAGTTATATATGAATATACACTTGCACTAGTAGACTAGCGACAGTTTCACAAAAAAATGAATAGGTTACGCTCATTACTCCTTCCATCATTCTTTACTTCAATCCGAATCTATTATGTTTGTTATTATTTCCAGTATTCTTTATTTCAATCTGAATGTATTATCTTTATAAATCTAAATTTGGGTTATTCCCGTACATGAAATTAGTTGCTTACCTTTAGGTTAGGAAAACGTGTTATGTTTATAAATCTAAATTTGGGTTATTCCCATACATGAAATTAGTTGCTTACCTTTAGGTTAGGAGTAGACCCATTTTCTTTTTCTTTCATTAAAAGAACATGCTCCTTCATTGGCATTTTCAAGGAAACAAAAGCTCATTGTCTATAACTCATATTCTTTGAATTTCTTAAAAACTCACATGTAAATACTGTTTTGATACACTACTGTACAATTTCCTTCTTACAAACTAATTCTATTTTGAACAGAACATACATACATTGTTGGTTATGGTTATTTCTTTTTACTTAACAAATAAAGTAACATTTTGTGTTTCTTTCTTTTTCCCAATTAATGTCACTAACTGTAAAACAATGACACAACATCACATTAATGTAAATGGCAGTAACATAAATTGCATCATTTATACCAACCAGAACCCAGAGTCGAGTTTCCCCCGAGCTTCCTCTCGTCTAGACAATCTAATTTCCAATGGCAAGTCACCTGGTGTCCAAACCTCACAACCCCCGATCTAGATTAGAGTGCCACCTTCAAGGATTTACTAAGGATTCCACTTGCTCAACTCCAGCTCAAGAATTTCATCAGAATAACAGTATTTTGTTCACCTGCGCAACATCCTGTGCCAGGTCTATATATCCTTTCTCTCTCTTCTGTCTCTTGTTCCTCTGGCTCTCTCTCCTTTTCCTAGCAAGAAAAAGAAGAAAGTCTCCATTCTTGGAACCATCCTTTTTCTAAGGAGGAGA
Source organism: Pinus tabuliformis (assembly GCA_031772625.1). Taxonomy (NCBI): domain Eukaryota; kingdom Viridiplantae; phylum Streptophyta; class Pinopsida; order Pinales; family Pinaceae; genus Pinus; species Pinus tabuliformis. The sequence goes on from CM062806.1 coordinate 63,359,797, forward strand.
ACAGGCTCAACGGACCTAACCTTTTGAAGAGTTTCTTGATTCATTTATACATGTAACCATTTTTCTCTTATTACCCAAGAACTTTACTAAGCTCTAGTTTCTACATTTATTTGGTCTTCTATTAGACTGAAATTAGTTCCAAAGTTTGTTAACAAAGTAATTAATGTCAAGATTAAAATACATTCTCATGAATAATCGTATGGGTGTCACAGATAATTTTTTTTAAATAACATTTCTTTCAAATTTATTAAAATTATATAATTATGGCGCTGAGGCATCCTACAACCCAGTATGACCTCGATGTGTAAGTATATCTGTCCTCAAAGTTAAATTTTAGCTAATATCAACCAACATAAAAATAAAAAAAATAAAAATTTAAATAATTTTTATGTTCTCCAATAAATAATAATAATGAAAATAGAAATTTTTATGTTGGCCCGAAACAAAAATGAAAATAACTATATAGATAAAAAAAAAAAAATGCAATACAATCATCTCATGTGTTTAGATAAAAAAAATATTACAATACATTTATCTTATGGGTTTAATAGTTATTTTATCATATACGTTGAATTTGAATGGATCATAAATTTATCTTCAACAAAAAATTTTACCACACTAAAATTCCAAATTAGGTAAAATTTTAAACATCTTAACTCTTTATTAAGCCACTACCATTTCTTAAGTCAAAGTAAAAAGGTTCATTCAACATCAAGAATCCAAAATCTTGCTCTAAAATCTTTTAATATTTTTTAATTAATTATTTGTAAAATAAATCTTAAAGAGGAAAAACATATCCTATGGATATATTGAAATCTTTGTACACATAAATATTTCAACGTCCAAGTTGTAGTATTGGAAAAAAATATTCATTTGATGTAGTTTTATTATAAATTTTGTTATTATGCCATGTAAAAGGTATTATTAAATCTAATATTAGTATGAAAATGTTAATAATAATAATAATATTATTATTATTCAATTTAATCAATTTTAATTAATACAATATTAAATTTAATATAATATTAAATTTTTATATTATAGTAATATATATTAACTTTAGATATATATGGGAGGGGAGAACAAAGACATAATGTGATAGAGGTGGAGAGATAGAGGGAGTGAGAGAAATGAGGAGAGAGGGAGGGATACAGAGATGAAGTTGGAAAGAGAGAAAGGGAGGGAATAAGAAATACATAGAGAGAGAAAAGTGGAGAGAGAGAGGGAGTGACAAGAAAGAGATGGATATATAATGCTTATGTTTGCGGGTTTGAGAGAGACAAAGAAGGAGAAATGGAGAGAAAGGGAGGGATAGAAGGAGAGAGAAGGAGAGAGAGAGGGAGATAGTGACAGAGTTGGAGGGCAAAGAGAGAGAGAGAGAGAGAGAGAGAGAGAGAGAGAGAGAGTTGAGGGGGAGATATAGAGGAAGGTGGAAGAGAAAGGGAGAGAGAGGAAGGAAGAGAGCGAGGGTGTGAGAGAGAGAGAAGGAGAGAGGAAGGTAAGTAGAAAGACACATAGAGAGAAGGTGGAGAGAGTGAGGCGGAGTGATAACAGAGATGGAAAGAGAGGGAGAGAGGGAGAGAGGACAACAGGAGATAAGAAAGATAGATGGGGGGAGAGAGAATGAGAGAAGAAGGAGAGAGAGAGTGAGGGAGAGGAAGCAGGAGGGAGAGATAGATAGAGATGGATAAAAAGTATGTATGTTTTGGCGGTGATATAGAATGACAAAAGAGAGACAAAAAGAGATAGAGATATAGATGGAAGGTGAAGAGAGGGAAGAGAGAGATGTATAGACAGAGAGATAGATAAATATGGAGAGCGAGATCATGTGTGGTTGGGGGGGAGGGTGAGATAGAGAGACAAAGAAGGATAGATGGAGGGAGATATAGATATAGATGGAGGATGGAGAGAGGGAAGAATATTTATTGCACTAGATGCATTGATTTCAGTGTAGATTGTGATTTCTAATCCTATTTAATTTCTTGCACTAAAGGAAATACACTAAATTAGAGGGGAGAGGAGGAATGAAGAGAGAGATAAGGAAATGAGTGAGAGAGGGAGAGAAGGCTAAGAGTGTGACACCCCACGTTACATGAACAATTAATTTATTCTACTTCATTTACTTTTACTTTTGCTTTTAATTTACTCATGTGTTTTATCATCGTACGTTCGATGGAAACACCAAAGAATTGTGGCTGAGTTAAACCTCCTGAGACATTTAAGGTTGTTTCTCAACTTTTTCCTCAAAAGAATAATTCGAGGAAGCCCTAGGGGGCTGGAGAATTTGAGAGAGGAAAGTAATAGATTTGGTCAAAAGTAGAATGTTGCCACCAAAAACTCTTTGAGCTAGGTGAGATAAACCAGTGGGAGATCTGGAAAGAATCTATTAGGGTATGTGACTTGAGGTTGTATTGCTTGTCTTGACGCTTCAAGGTACCCAAATTGAATATATAGTTTATAAATATTGTCTGGAGGGGAAGAGCTCGGGGGAGGGTCTAGACGTCATTGCCAGACTCGAGGCTGGGTGGTGAGATCTTCCGGTAAGGATTAAGTGATTCAAAGTAAAAGAGATAAGTACCTAAATGTACCTTGTTGGTGATTTTGTTTAATTAAATATGTTAAACTTAAAAATGTGGTTTAATATACAGTTATACACGTACAATTTAGAGATTTTGTTCACTGTGAATTGTTTAATGAAAATAATGTTTGTTTCCTAAGACCTTGTCTATTATGAATAAGGTTTAAAAATAGTGTTCTAAGTTCAATCTACAGAATTTATTATTATGGAAAGTATTTCTATGAGCAAACAATTTTAGTATTCATTTAAGGACTTGAACGTTATAGGAAAAATGTGAAACAAACCACCGAAAACAATTAGATAGAGACTGGAATACGAACACTAGGTGAGATCGTTGCAAACTCGGAGCTTTTTCATGTGCCTCTCGGGCTATATATATATATATATATATATATATATATATATATATATATATATATATATATATATGTATGTATGTATGTATGTATATATGTATATATATAACCATGAAAGTAATTAGTATGGCCATTAATTGCAATAAAAGAAACAAGTAACAATTCACAAATTAAAAGCGATCCCATTAACACTGGTCATGAATCATAATTACTTTACCAAAAAAAAATATCATTTATGCAAGACGGGGTCTAGAATCCCATATTTTCATTTGATAGATATTCACACATCATATAGGAAACCCTTACAGAATTAATATATATAAACAAATTATCTAGAGAAGAATTCCAGTCAGTCTATAACATGTATTCATAGATAGAAAAATCAAGAGGAGACCCAATTACTTTTAAAAAATGATACAATACATTAAACACTGCTTCATAAAGGAGAAGAAAGTAGTATACTCTGTTTTGGACTCCGCATAGGAGTTTTCATTACCCACAGTGAATACAACCCCAAACCCGGACCAATCATTAGTTGGTGCCTTAAGGGTTTCAACCCATTTAACAGAAAAATAGCCCTATTCATGGTTGTGGAGCTCTACTATAACAATTTGAATAGTATCCAGTGCCGCATTAAGAAATTGTAGCTAGAAGAATATAACCTTATTAAAGAGTGAGGAAACCAAACCGGATACAGACTGGGCATTAGAGACAGTTAGCAGTAACCAAACACATGACAGTAGGAAGCAAGTCCAAGTAAAACCCCTACCTGTGAATTAACCAAAACAAAGAGGGGGTTGTAATGAAATAAGAAGGCATACTGAGATTGGTAGTAAATGAGGAATTACTTACCTTTGATGGCCCCTGAGACCTCGATGCCATGAGTGCCCAATTGCTACACTACCAAAGCAGAAATGAAAATTTTGCATAAAGAAACCCTTGCATTGATAAAGAAAAAAGAAAATGTGTCCCTGTAAGCCAAAGCGGTCAATACCTTACATGCTATGGTTGATAATACTCCAACGATGCGATAACCATGAGGAAAGAGAACCACCATCAAATGTTGCATCCAAACAATAGCTGGAATAATCAATTGATATCATGAGACTAGAAATAGTGTAGAGTTTTGGTGTAAGGTATAGCCATACCTGAAACTAATATCCTTACCTTCTCAGGAAACAATATGTTATTGGAGAGTGCCTTTCATGTGAAACTCACCATCCAAATGATTTTGAATGTAAAGTGCCTTCCATGTGAACCTCACCATCCAAATCATGTTGAATGCGGAGCTTCTAGAGAAATCAGTTACCTCAAACCCTTCATTGAACCCTGATCATTGGATTGGAAAGTTGTGATTAAATGATGGGAAATCCAAAAAGTGTCTATGGGAAATGGTTCCAAAAAAGCTTACGTAGGATTAACAATGAGTTCATTTAATTTATATTTATGACTCAATATTTTCTATGTAGGAAGTAATAAAAACATTGAATATCAAATCTTGATCTATATATATAGTCTATGAATGATGACGTGAGACTAATTTTTCAAACTAGGTGAAATTATTGTTATTATGTATTGAAGAAAAGGTTAATAGTTGGAAAGTAAGTAATATTTTTTTTACTTGTATATCTGTTACATATGCTATCAGAGCCCAACATTATGACACTGAGGCTTCTGGGATATATATATATATATATATATATATATATATATATATATATATATATATATATATATATAGATATAGATAGATAGATAGATATAGAAAAGAAAAAACTAAGTGGAACTAGGAGTGAACGATTGAACACATAGAAGAAAGGAAGGGAACTGAAAGGAAAAATTGCAAAGGGGATCCAGACCACCAAATCAGTCAGGTGCAACTAATGTAGGGGCCAATCCATAGATGTGGATACAATTTGGAGAAGAATATCATCAAGCCAATGCTACCCTATTCGAAACTGTTCAACAATTACATGTTGAGATGATTAACCATAGAATTGCTAATGAAAGATTACAATAAGAAAAAGAGAGAATTATGAAAACCATGTCTCATTGACAAAATCAACGTGGGCCAAACCCTAATGATGGTAATGGAGACAAAACCGTGATTGTACATCAAGGGGAAGAGAATGTTGAATTAGAGGAAGTACATGATGATGACAAAGGATGTTCCATTAATGTCTCTAATTAATGAAAGTCAAAAAGATAGAAAAATGAATTAATAGGGGAATTTAAAAAGATAAAACCCCCAACTTTTGAAGGTGAAACTGAGGAAGTGACAGAAGCTTGGTTATTATATATGAATAAATATTTCCAGATCTATGAATATAATGATAATTTGAAGGCTTAGGTGGCAGTTTATCAAATAAGAAATAAGGCCACCCTATGGTGGAAAGAAATGAAAACTATAATGAAAATTGACGAACAAGAGGTCACATGGAAAGAATTTCAGAAGCATTTTAAAGAAAAATATTTGACAGAGCACTATTATGATGAAAAAGTGAAGGAATTCCATGATTTAAGGTTGGGGGCCTTAACTATGGATGAATTTGTAAACCGATTTACCTCTTTACTACAATATGTACCGTATATGCAGGAAGAGAAAACCAAGAATCAACGTTTCATCAGTAGTCTACCTAATTTCATGAAGCGAAAGTTGGAATTTGTTTATCCAAAAACAATGGATGATGCTATGTGAAAAGTTTGCATCTGTTATCAGCAAATGAAACAGAAAAATGAAGTTTTGAAGGGAGGATTGAATCAGAGGGGAATAAATTTGCCCCTAGATAGACAAAAAATTTCAGTGGAAGGGATTCACGGAAACGAACCTTTAATAAATTTCCGGTAAAGAATCAACCAAAGGTTCCAGCACCTACTGAAAGTAGGTATATCGATGTAGTTAATAAGCCTGTTAATGACCAGCAATAAAAAAACCTCTGTAGTGCTACGGGTGTGGAGAACCCCATTATTACAAAGTTGTCTGCATAGAGAAAGAACGAAGCAGCTTTCGAACATGCAAGAAGCTTATATGGCTGGCGAGGTGGCAAGGAGCATGCCTCGGATTAATGATACACTAGATGACCATCAAGCATAATACCAACCCACCATGATTGAATGTGAAGGTATGATCGCTAATCAACCTGTCTCTATTTTGTTTGATCCAGGTGCTAGCTTAAGTTATGTTAGTCCCAATATTGTAGAGGAATGCCAATTACAAGTAGTAAATTTCAAAATCACTGGCTAGTTCAATTAGCTACAGGGTCAAAGTGAACGGTAGTTGCAAAAACAGAAAATTGTCCTATGGATATCTTGGGACAACATATTTATGTTAATTTAAGCGTACTTCCATTAGGACCATATGATGTACTAATAGGGATGGATTGGTTGGAAGGTCACTAGTCCTTGGTAGATTGTAAGGGAAAATATGTTAGTTACCTCACTGAATTGGGTCAGAGAAAGCAAATTCAAGGAATTAAGAAAAATATTAAGTCATGCCCTATTACTGCTAACCAGTTGGGAAAATGCATTAGAAACGTTTGTCAAATTTATGCTGCACAGGTGGGATATACAAATTCCAAGAAAACGATGACTTCTCAAAAAGATATTCCTATCTCCAAGACTTTGTTGATGTGTTTCCTGAATCCATACCTGGGCTACAACCCAAGTGAGATATTGACTTTACAATTGAGTTAGTTCTGAGTGCAACTCTTATTTCTAGAACTCCTTACCTTATGAGTATACCTGAATTAACTGAACTCAAAATTCAGCTATAGGAGCTTCTTGATAAAGGATATATTCACCCTAGTGTGTTTCCCTGGGGAGATCCTGTATTGTTTGTACAAAAAAAGGACAGAAATCTAAGATTATGTATTGATTATCATTAGTTGAATAAATTGACTATCAAAAATAAGTATCCCTTACCTTGAATTGACGATTTATTCGATCAAGTTCAGGATGCGAGCATGTTTTCCAAGATTGACTTATGATCCAGGTATCATAAAATAAGGATTGTGGAAGAATACATTTGTAAAACTGCTTTTCGAACTGATTATGGTCATTATGAGTTCGTAGTGCTGCCTTTCGGTCTTATGAATTCCCTTGTGACTTTTGTGAGTCTGATGAACAATATTTTTCAGCCATACTTAGATAAGTTTGTACAACAAGTGTGATTTTAAAAAAAGTCAAATTCAATATCTTGGTATTTTTATATCAGTAAAAGGTATAACATTAGAGTTGGAGAATATTAAGACCATTATGGAGTGGACTACCCCAAAGAATGTCACTAATATGAGGTCCTTCTCAGGCCTAGGTAGGTATTATCAACAGTTCATTAAAGGATTCTCAAAAGTTGCCTTTCCCATGACTTCGTTACAAAAAAATGGGGAAGGAATTTCTGGCAAACTGTTGAATGTCAATAAAGCTTTGAGCAATTGAAACATCTACTTACCACTACATTTGTATTAAAGGTTGCAGATCTAGAGAAATCATTTGTTGTATGCACAGATGCTAGTAAGGAAGGTGTTGGAGGAGTACTAACAAAAGAAGGAAATGTTATAGCCTATGAATCTCGAAAGTTGAAGGAATATGAACAACATTACTCTGCTTATGATCTTGAATTAAAAACAGTAGTAGACGCACTAAAAATGTGGTGACACTACCTACTAGGGAGGAAATTTCTATTGTTAACAAATCATAGTAGTCTTACAAATTTCTTTAACTAGTCCAGTTTAAATTCCCATCAAGCCAGGTGGACAACCATTTTAAGTGAATTTTACTTTGAAATAAAGCACCTTAACGGAAATGAAAACCGAGTTGTTGATGCATTAAGCAAGAAGCTGCATTGCATTTATGTAACACATTTTAGCCAAGTGAAGTCAAATTTCCCTGATATGATTAAAGAAGAATCTCTTAAGGATCCAGAATGTACCTTCCTTTGGTAACAAGCAATTAATTCTCATAATAAAGGAGAAAAATATGAATATGGAATAAATCTTGATTAATTGTTAACCTTTAGAAATCGAATTTATATCCCCAATCAGAATTCTATTAAACAATTTTTAATGGATGAATTTCATAGGAAACTGTATGTTGCCCACCTGGGATACCAAAAACTACTTTCAGCTATCAATAAAGGTTATTTCTGGTCAGACTTAATAAAACACATTACCGAATATTTGGCTAAATGTTTATAATGTTAACTGGTGAAGGCAAAACACCAACACCTAGCTAGATTACTTCAACCATTGCCTATCCCTGAGTGAAAATGGGAGGTGATTGCTTTGGATTTTATCACAAGTTTGCCCCGAACTAAGAAGCAACATGACTCAATTATGCTGGTGGTTGATAAGCTAAGTAAAAGTGCTCATTTTATACTGATAAAATCTACTCACAACACTATTGAAATTGCAAATATATTTATGAGAGACATATTTAGACTACACAGGATACCCAAAGTAGTGGTCTCAAATAGGGATGTAAACTTTACAACTGCATTATGTAAGAGCCTTTTCTCTTGATTGGGCACATAGATCCAATTCAATATTGTTATCATCCTCAGATGGATGGTCAAACTGAATGGGTTAATCAAGTTTTAGAGGATATGTTAAGAATGTTTGTGATGCAACAGCCACATAAGTTGGAAGATTAATACTACTTAGTGGAATTTTCTTATAATAATGGACACTGTGAGTCATTGGAATGAGTCCCTTCGAAGCATTGTATGGGAGAAGGTGTAGGGTGCCCATAGATTGGAATAGTCATGTCAAGAGATTAACATTGGATCTTGATATGCTATCAGAGATGGTGAAAACAATTAAAATATTCGTCAGAAATTAAAGGCCGCCCAAGACAGACAAAATGTTTATGCGGACAAAAGGAGAACCTATACAGAATTCCATGTAGGAGATCACATGTTTTTGTGAGTCAAGCTGAAGAAAAGTACCTTGCAATGGAGAGTTTGCACTAAATTAGCACCTCGATACCACTGTCCTTTTCAAGTGTTGGAATGAATTGGACCTGTAGCAGATAAGCTCACATTACCAAGTCATATCCAAGTTCATAATGTTTTCCATGTCTCCTTGTTAAAAAAATATGTGTACAATCCTCAACGTATAATTAGCTGGGAAAGTGTACAGGTAAATCAGTTAATGAAATAAATTAGTGTATAATTGTTTGATTTTAAGTTCAATTTCTGATGGTAGTCCATGATGATGGGCAGGTCAAATCGGAAGGATAATTTCTAACATAACCTCTTTGTATTCTCGAATAGAGAGAAACAACCTTGCAGAAATAAGCCATCGCCTAGGTTAAAGTGCAATGGGAGCACTTTGGCCTGGAAGAAGCCACTGGGAAGAAGAGGATTTCATGCGAAAATATTATCCTACACTATTTTCATAAATCAAAGAGAACAATGGGGCGATGTTCCTCGTAAGAGGGGGAATATGTGACACCCTATGTTACATGAACAATTGACTTATTCTAATGCTTTTACGTTTACTTTATTTTTATGTTTTTATCATCATATGCTCGAGGAAACACCAAAGAACTGTGGTTGAGCTGGCCAATTTTTTTTATGAATAATACATAATAATAATTAAAGTATTTTCAAGAACTAGAAACAGTTGTTAAACCCCTTGAGATAGTTAAGGTGGTTTATCACCTTTTTCCTCAAAAGAAGAATTTGAGGAAGGCCTAGGGGGCTAGAGAATTTGAGAGGAAAGTAATAGATTTGGTCAAAAGAAGAATGCTCCCACTAGAAACTCATTGAGTTGGGTGAGATAAACCAGTGGGATATCTGGAGAGAATCTATAAGGGTGTGTGGCTTGAGTCTGGACGGTTGGGCTTGATGCTTCAAGGTACCCAAATTGAATATAGAGTTTATAAATATTGTTTGGAGGGAAAGAGTTTAGGGTATAGTTTAGACATCGCTGCTACACTCAAGGTTGGGTGGTGAGATCTTTCGAGAAGGATGAAATGATTCAAAGTAAAATAAAAAAACAGATAATTACCTAAATATGTCCTTGTTGGTGATTTCATTTAAATAAATTTGTTTATCCTGGAAATGTGGTGTAATATATAGTTCTACATGTACAATATAGATATTTTGTTCAATGTGAATTGTTTTATGAAAATAATATATGTTTCTTAAGACTTTGTCTATTATGGAAAGTATTGCTACAAGCAAACAATTTTAGTAGTCATTTAAGGACTTGAACATTACAGGAAAAATGTGAAAGAAACCATAGAAAACAATTAGATAGAGATTGGAATACAAACACTAGGAAGAACTATTGCAAACTCGAAGGTTTTTCTTGTGCCTCTCAGGCTATATATATATATATATATATATATATATATATATATATATATATATATATATATATATATATATATATATATATATATATATATATATATATATATATATATATATATATATATATATATATATATATATATATATATATATATATATATATATATATATATATATATATATATATATATAACCATTAATGTAATTGGTATGGCCACTAATTGAAACAAAGGAAACAAGTAATAATTCACAAATTAAAAGCGAGCCCATTAACACTAGACATGAAACATAATTACTTTACCAAAAGAAAATATCATTTATGTGGGACAAGGTCTAGAATTTCATATTGTGATTTGAGATATATTCATGCATCACACAAGAAACCCTTACAGAATTAACAATGTAAACAAATTATCTAGAGCAGACTTCTAGTCATGCCGATAACATATATTCATAGACATAAAAATAAACAGGAGACCCCGTTTCTTTTAAAAAATGATACAATACATTAAACCATGCTTCGTAAAGGAGAAGAAAGCAGTATACTCTGTTATGGACTACGAAAGGGAGTTTTCATTACCCATAACGAATAAAACCCCAAACTCTCACCGAGTATTAGTTGGTGTCAACCCATTTAACATAACAATAAACTCATTCACAGCTGTGGAGATCTACTATAACCATTTGAACAATATCGAGTAATGCATGAAGAAATGGCAACTAGAAGAATATAACCTTATTAAATAGTGGGGAAACCAACCTAGAGATAGACTAGGCATCAAAGGAAGTTAGCAATAACCAAACACATGACAAAAGGAAGTAAGACCAAGTAAAACCCTTACCTGCGAATTAACCAAAGAAAGGGAGTGTTAGTTAGCGAACGGGGTCGTAATGAAATAAGAAGGCATGAAGAAACTGGTAGTAAAAGAGGAATTCCTTACCTTCGATGGCACCCTAAGGCCTCAACACCATGAGTTCCCAACTGTTGCACCAGTAAGAGCAGAAATGGTAAATTTTGCATAAAGAAACCCTTGCAGCAATAAATAAAAAATAAATTGTGTCCTTGTAAGCCAAAGCGATCACTAACTTAAATTTCATGGCTGATAATACTCCAACGATGAGGTAGCTAGAAGGAAAGAGTGCCACCATCAAATGCTACATCCAAACAATAGATGGAAAAATCAACTTATATCCTCAGACCAGAAATGGTGTAGAATTTTTGCATAAGGTATAGCCATACCAGTAACTAATCTCCTCACCTTCTCAGGAAACCCCGTGTTCTTGTAGAGAGCCTTCCATGTGAAACTCACCATCCAAATGATGTTGAATGCGGAGCTTCGGGAGAAATCGGTTACCTCAAGCCCTTCATTGAACCCTGATCAAATGACGGGAAATCGAATAGGTGTCTATGGGAAATGGTTCCAGCAAATCTTCCATAGGATTAATAATGAATTCGTTTAATTTGATGCCTGCTATAAAGTTTAGTTTGATACAATAGACCAATCTCCAAGAATGTTCATTGATATCATATTTATGATTAAATATTTTCTATGTACGAAGTAATAAAAACATTGAATATCCAACCTTGATCTATATATAGTCTATGAATGATGATGTGAGACCAATTTCTCAAACTCGGCGAAATTATTATTATGTATTGAAGAATAGGTTAATAGTTGGAAAGTAAGTAAAATTTTTTCTAGTTGTATATCTATTACAAAGAGAGAGAGAGGGAGACAAAAATATGGAGGGGGAGAGAGGAGGATAGAGAGAGAAGGAGAGAGGGACAAAGAAAGTGACAGGGTTGGAGGGCAGAGAGAGACAGAGAGAGAGAGAGTGATGTGGGGAGTGAAAGAGATAGAGAGGAAGGATGAAAGAGAGGATGAGAGAGGGAGGGAGAGAGAGGGGGAGAGAGGGAGGGACAAAGAGATGGATTTGGAAGGGGAGAGAGGGAGGAAAGAAAAAAGACATAGAGAGAGAGAAGTGGAGAGAGAGAGGGAATGATAAGGGTGAGATTGTGAGAGTGTGTGTATTTTTAGGGGTGAGACAGAGAGACAAAGAAGGAGAGATGAAGGGAGATATAGATATATATGGAGGGAAGAGGGAGGGAAGAATATTTCTTACACTAGATGCATTTATTTTAACATACATGGTGATTTCTAATACTATTTGATTGCTTGCACTAGATGCATTGATTTTAGTGTAGATTTTTTTTTTAATGATATTTGATTGCTTGCACTAGATGCATTGGTTTCAGTGTATGTTGATTTCTAATCCTATTTGATTGCTTGCATTAGATTCATTGATTTCAGTGTAGATGTTTTCTAATTCTATTTTATTGCTTTCACTAGATGCATTGATTTCAGTGTAGGTGATTATTTATAAGCCTATTTGATTGTGTGCACTAGATGCATTGATTTCCATGCAAAAGTGATTTCTAATCCTATTTGGTTGCTTGCATTAGATGCATTGATTTTAATGTAGATGTCTTATAATTCTATTTGATTGATTTCACTAGATGCATTTAGTTTAGTGTAGATGTTGATTTCAAATTATATCTTATTGTTTCTACTAGATGTATTGACTTCATTGTAGTTGTTGATTTTTTATTATATTTGATTGCTTGCGCTAGATGCAATGATTTTAGTGTAGAGATTGATTTCTAATCCTATTTGATTGCTTGCATTAGATGCATTGATTTAATTGTAGACCCTTTTTTTCTTATCATATTTTATTTCTTGCATTATATGCATTAATTTTAGTGTAGAGGTTGATTTTCTGATTTCATGTAATTGGATGTATGATGGTACTCTAATTTTAAAGTGATTAGATTAACTGTGTGATTGATTCTAGAGCAAGCACAAAAAAATATTGACAAGGTGCATTGATTTTTTTGTTATAGTAATTCAACTATTAATATTGGAGAGCAAGAGAGAAAAGATAATATGTTTGCTACAATAGCTTGAGTTAAAGATTTCAATGGTTTACAATTTCAACTGTACTTTTAATATAATCGATATGAAACTGCGACAAAACTAAGAGGGGTGACAATAAGAATAGTATTAGAAAATAGTTGAGAATGGTCACAATGAAGGCTATTTGTAATTAACTACATCCATATTATTCACATTTTTTTCCATTCAACACTATTACATTGTCACTTTGATTTGAAAAATTTTATTTCATCATTTCTCATAATGAAAGTTATTAACAATATCTATCATCTCAACAAATTTAGATAACTCAACAAATTTAAAATTAAAACTACTATTCAAGATATATTTAGTAATACGTAGAGGGACACTATTAAGAATTGATTAGTTGTAAAAAACTATGATACCTAAAATTAAACGAAATAGATGTGCAATATCAATTGTCCTACAAGTTATTGACAAGATTGTCTTCCTTCTTCATCACCGACTAATTACTAATAGACAATTACATACACATATAGAAATATAACAAAAAATTGTAACATTCACAAACATTACCATCCAAATCCAAACACATAAACACACAAACCACTCAAAGCATCCAAACATAGACACAAACAAATCACTCAAAACATCCAAACACATATGTACAAACCATTCAAGGAAAGCAACATAGATTAAATTAAAGAACATAATTATATTGTCATGCTAGGTAAAGAAAACATAATGTAAATTTCAAAGTATGAAGTTTATCTCAAACATACAGATAATAACGATAATATAAAAATATGGTATAGCTACCCTCAACTGGAACTAGCCTAGATCCATCTAACTCTAGATCTATCATGCACCTAGAGGGATCAAATCCCTCAAGATGAAAACCCTTCCTCAAATTCTACACTCCAAAAATAAGGTTTGCACCTTGAGGGATTTGATCCCTCTCGGTGCATGACAGATTTGAAGTTAGATGGATCTAGGCTGGTTTATCAATTTTACTCAACTTAACTACAAAAAAAAGTCAAATAACTTTATAAGTGTATTGTAGTCCTATTCCCACCTAGATATTTGAGATGGATCTAGGCTAGTTTATCAATTTTACTCAACTTAATTACAAAAAAAAAGTCAAATAACTTTATAAGTGTATTGTAGTCCTATTTCCACCTAGATATTTGATCTCATACAACCCATTATGGGAGAGATGTTGTCACATCTTTACTCGAGATGTTGTCACATCTTTACTATAGAAGTACCAAGCCATGAGAGGGATTAAATCTATTGTCATGAAATGGATCTATGGTAGTTAAAAATTAATTAAAATTTTGAATAAATAAATTATAAGTAAATTAATAAAGTAATTTTTTTGAACAATTAGATGAATGAAAAATGTGTTAATAAATTGACCATTTAATACCTGAGATAGATTAATAGATGAAAATTCATAAATTACTTTATTGCACAAGGTGCTCTACAACCCAGTATGGTGGTAGACCTCACATAAAAACGTAAACGTAAATGTAAACAAAAACAAAAATGTAAACAACCCCAGTATGGGGGTATATCTCACATAAAAAAGTAAAACGTAATTGTAAATGTAAGCATAATGTTTAACATTAAACATTTTTAATCTAATGTCGGCCTATTTAAAAATCAATCTAATTATTAGTATGTATAAACACAATATAAATTTAAAATATAATGAGGTTTACGAACACTAAAAAAAGATGTATGGTAAATGAATAAAAATATAAATAAACTAGAGGTATGGTAAATAAATAAAACTTTTTTTATATTTACTTGAGAGAGTAAATAAATAAAAATATAAATAAACTAGAGGTACCGTAAATAAATAAAACCTCATTTTATATTTATTCCATAAACCTTTTTATATTTAAGAAAAATAAAAAAAATATGTTTTATTTAGGTGAAGCCTATGAGCCAAATACCATGGGACAAATAATTATTAATACCATGGGCCAAATAGCATATTTATAAAAGAGGTATGGTAAATAAATAAATTTAAAAGAGACACAAAGAGGTATGATAAATAATTATAAATATATCAAATAGGATTAGATATCAACATCTAATTATATACCAAGCCTATGTGCCAAATACCATGGTAAATAAAAGAGATATGATAAATAAATATAAATATAGATAAACCAGAGTTATGGTGAATAAATAAAACCTCTTTAGACTTACTAACACTAAAAAAATTATGATTTATTTAGGTGACCCCTAAATTATTATTAATACCATACAAAAAAACATTATTAACCCTAATATTAATATTAAAAGGTTAATAATAATATTATTATTAAATATAATATTCATATTAATATTATTAAATTTTATTACTTGGGATTAATACAATATTAAATTTGTTATATTATAATATATATTAATAAATTATGATATATATTAACTCTAGATATATAGGGAAGGACAAATACATAGAGTCATAGATGTGGAGAGATAGGGGGAGTGAGTGACAAGGGAGAGATCAAGATAAACTTAATGATAGGGGAGAGGAGGAATGAAGAGAGAAAGAGGAAGATGAGTGAGAGATGTAGAGAAGGGTAAGAGAGTAAGAGGGAGACACAAAGATGGAGGGGGAGAAAGGAAGGAAGGAGGGAGGGAGATAGTGAGAGGATTGGAGGGCGGAGAGATAGAGAGATGGAGTAAGAGAGAGGAAGGTAGGAGAGGAAGGATGAGAGAGACGAATTGCAAGATAGGAGGATATAGAGAGTGAGAAGTGGAGAGAGAGGAAGTGACAAGGGAGAGATGGAGAGAGAGAGTATGTTTATGGATGAGATAAAGAGACAAAGAAAGAGAGATAAAAAGAATGGGGGGAGAGAAGGAGAGATGGAGGGATATAGTAACATAATTGGAGAGAGAGAGAGAGAGAGTGATGGGGTAAGACAGAGGATTGGAGGGAAAAGAGAGAGAGTGATGGGGGAAGAGAGAGGGAGGTAGGAGAAAAAGGGAGAGAGAGGAAGTACGAGAGAGTAGACTTGAGAGAGAGGAGGAGAGAGGGAGGGAAGGAGAAATACATAGAGGGTGAGAACTGGAGAGAGAGAGGGAGTGACAAGGGAGAGATCAAGAGAGAGTGTGTATGTTTGGGGGTGAGATAAGGAGACAAATAAGGAGAGATTTAGAGAATGGGGGAAAGAAGGAGAGAGGAGAGAGGGAAGGATATAGTAATAGAATTGGAGAGAGAGAGAGAGAGAGAGAGAGGGAGGGAAAGGACGAGGGGGAATAGATAGACAGATTGGAGAAAGAGAATGTATGATTTAGGGGTGATATAGAGAGCCAAGGGGAGATAGAGATATAGATGGAAAGTGAAGAGAGGGAAGAAGAGAGATATGGAGAGAGAGAGGGAGGGACAAAGAGATTGATAGATATGGAGTGAGAGAGCAAGTATGTTTTAGGGGTTGAGATAGAGAGTTAAAGATGGAGAGATGGAGGGAAATATATATATATATATATATATATATATATATATGATGATGATGATGATGATGATGATGATGATTGTTAACGTCCACTGAGACCAAATAATGATCTATCGGACCTAAAAAGACAAATTATTTATTTTTGATTTAAGATTTTATTCCGATGCTCAAAAAGCTTGGAGAGAAGCCTCCCGAGTTCACTATAATTTTGGCATTGTAAAAGGCTAGAAAGGTCAGTATTGTAGCAAAGGTTGTGAAATTGAGATCTAATGTGGTTGTATGCAGGGCACTCTAAGAGGAAGTGGTTTTCATCCTCGATGCTCTTATTCTCACAAATATGGCAGATCCTTTCCATCCATGGCGTTTTAGGAACTACCCAGCGGCCAGTCTCACTATGGAGCTCATGAGAATTCGTTCTAATCTTTGCTATATTAATTTTCTTTTTTGAGCTAGTTAGAATAGAGAGATACTTTTGATCTTCAAGGGTGGGGTTGATGACCTTCTTATAATAACTTAATTTTCTTTTAGACGCTAAATCTTTCTCACACCACAATTTTTCTTTGAACTTAGAAGTAACAATGTCTTTAATGTTATTTATGTTTTGCAAAGCATCATTCTCATTGATCTCCCAATAGTTTAACCAGACCCTTGTGTCCTTATGCCATCCTCGGTTAAGCCTTAAGTGATTTTGGCTGGAAGTTAAAGCTAGCTTAGGAAGTCTATGATTGTCTATGTTATTGAGCTTGTGCTTGTACATCAGAAACCTGAGCATAGCTAGGCTCTCAATAGAAGAAAGACCTGCTTCTATAAGGAGAATAGGATAGGGTGTATTACTTTTAATTTTCAGGTTATAAGTTATAAAACGCTTCTGGATTTGCTCAATCTTCCTCCATGATTCTCTGGAGATGCTGCAGCCCCAAACTTCACATCCATATAAGATAACAGGAGTGACTAAGGTTTCAAAGAGGAACTTCTTTTTATCCCACATTACGAGGTTTGCTGTTTTACAATTATTTTCAAGACCAAAATAAGCTTTCCATCCCCCATTGATCCTTTTCTCAATGCTATGGTTCCAGTTGAGCTTGTGATGGATATCAATTCCTAGGTACTTGTAAGAATACACTTCCTCCAAGTTATTATTATTATACGTAAAATTAGCGCAAGTGTCCTTTTTTGATTTGATAATCATAACTTTTGTTTTGTCTGTGTTAACAGTCATACCCATGGTAGAGCAGAAATCCTTAAGAAGCTTGAGTTGCTTATCAAGATCAGAAGGGCACCTTGCCAGAAGAACAATATCGTCAGCATAGAGAAGAAGGATAATGACTATCCCAGCTAAGATTGTGCCACCACATCCTGCTTCTTCTAAATAACCTTCGAGCTTATCGATGTAAATGCCAAATAGAGTAGGGGAGAGGGGGCAACCTTGTTTAACTCTGATGTTACACTTAATATCTTTTGACCACCCCTCATTGTTCTTTAGCTTGGCAATTACATTCTCGTATAGCCTTATAGCAGCAGCTCTTAACTCAAGAGGAACCTTTAGCTCTTCTAACCTATTCCAAAGGTTGTATCTAGGAACCGTATCGAAAGCCTTTCTAAAGTCTACAAAGCAGCAGAATAAATTGGATTTATCATTACGACATTCCTCCGCAATGATCCTTAGCGTAACAAGGTGGTCTATTGTTGAGTGATGCCTTCTGAAACCTGCTTGGCCTTTAGCCCGCTTATCTTCACTTTCAAGCCATATGCTTAACTTTTTTTCCAGAATACTACCATATAATTTGGCTAAGAGAGGGCTGATCATAATTGTTCGATAATTAGAGGGGTTATTTGTATCTCCACTTTTAAAAATAGGGATGATGAGGCTCTCAGTCCAAGGTTTAGGGAACCCTTGCTTAACAGCTTGATTGAAAAGCTTGTGGATGTGGGGGATGAGGACAGGGCCTCCAATTTTTAAGATTTCAGCCTGGTAACCTTCAATGTCCTTAGCTTTCCCATTCGCGAGGCGATTAACCCCAAACTTAATGTCTTCTAAAGATATATATATATATATATATATATATATATATATGGAGGGGGGAGAGGGAAGAATATTTATTGCACTAGATGCATTGATTTGAGTGTAAATGTTGATTTCTAATCGTATTTGATTGCATGCATTACATGAATTGATTTCAGTGTAAGTGTTGTTATCTGATCTTATTTGATTTCTTTCATTAAATGCATTGATTTTAGTGTAGATGTTGCTTTCTGATTTGATGTAATTGGATGTATGTTGGTACATTAATTTTATAGTGATTGGATTAATATTGTGCATTGATTTCAGTGTAAGCATAAACAAATATTGACAATGTACATTGATTTTTGTATTATAGTAATTCAACATATTAATATTAGAGAGAAAGAGAGACATGGTATGATGTTTACTACAATATCTTGACCTAAAGATTTAAATGGTTTATGATTTAACCCATCCTTTTCATATAATCGATATGAAAAGACGAAAAAAGTAACAAGGGTGACAATACAAATAGTAGAAGAAAATAGTTTGAGATTAATCATAATGAAAGAGTATTTGTAATTTTCTATATTCTTATTATTCATATTTTCTATCATTCAACACTATTACATTGCCAATTTACATTCAAATTGTTTATTTCACCATTTTTCATCATTAAAGTTATTCACAATATTTATCATCTCAACAAATTGAGGTAACTAGGAAAATTTAAAATTAAAATGACTAGATTAATCAAAGGCATATTTAGCATATTTAAAATGATTATATTTAATATTAAATGATTTTACATATTATTGATAAAATCAATCATTTGTTCGTTAGATTTTCTTTGGCCGCACATTACTGATTCCAGCCTAGATCCATCTTAGCTCCAGATTTATCAAGCACCGAGAGGGATCAAATCTCTCAAGGTGCAAACCTTTCCTCAAATTTTTCACTCAACAAAGATGTTTTCACATCAAGATATTTGATCCCTCTCTGCGCTTGATAGATCCGGAGTTAAGATGGATCTAGGCTGGTATATGAGAACACATGTATATAACAAATACAAAATGAAATAATTAAATAAACATGATGTACATATATATTATAAACCAAACTCATATCACATATATGTAATGCATTTTAATATAAGCCATGATATTTAAATCACAATAGATATTGTGCCTACATATGGGAAATATAAAATAGTTAAATACATGTAACATATGGGTGTATATATTAGCAATTATTATAAAATATTATATTGTAAATAAAAGTTTTATATTAAAACAACAAGTCAAAATGCATAAGCCTCAATGAATTAACTCCAACATCTAATCAACGAATATTTTAGAGGCTAATATTCATAGGTGGACTAATTTTTCTATATTTCTTCCAAAAAAATCGTTAACTTTCATTTTTTCTAAAAATAATTTGCCCCGATTTTATAGTACAAAATTATTTTACGTTAAAATCACCAATATCTAATATAATGTAATAAAAAATATTGATATTTTTACAAATATATCATCAAACATTTTATAATTTGTCTATTAGAGACTAATAAGATTCGTCAATGTTTCTAACCTTTAAGATAAACATCAATCCTTAAAAATTTTGCTGCACGTAATGCATATATCAAACAAACAACATATAAGCACCACCCTATAGACTATGCCCTCAACACATTCCTTGTTCAAAGTCTAAACTTGCCTCATATACAAAATTCAAATGTTTCTACCTCTCTTTCATTTGGAATAAAAATCACCACACAGCGCATAACAGTCCACCAAGGCTATCAAAACTCCATGTCCATAAAACTCACTTTCCACTTGGCATGAAATGAATTTAATAAGTATTGATTGAATATGGTGAGATCGTGCATAGTTTGGAAGTCAATTAAAAAATTATTACGGTTTTTCTAGTGTTTGTAGGTACTCTGTGATCGAATTGGAATGAGATTTAGCATGGAGCCACAGATGCATCCAATTTTTAGACATCACAACACCACACACAAACATCAAAATACCAACTAACAACATGACACAATGAGATCGAATTGGAATGAGATTTAGCATGGAGCCACAGATGTTAGTGTTTGCAAGTACTTTGTGATCGAATTGGAATGAGATTTAGCGTGGAGCCACAGATGCGCCCAATTTTTAGGCATCACAACACCACACACATACATCAAAATACCAACTAACAACATGACACAATGTTGAATTTCCGGTGAAAGTGCACTGAATCCCACGAGTTCATGAATATGCAAGAGAACACATACAAGAACAGTGGTTGAAATCACATCAAAGAAAATCTTATCCTGGTCATCATGGCGCTAGAAGGAAAACGTAAATTTCTACATGGAGGAGAATTGATTGGTTAGATCCAATCCTGGCAACGAAGAATTGGAAAAAGCAGGTGCTAGCTTCCTCGACATGTCATATTAAGTATGAATCAATCAATAACACATTAGATGGTGGAATAATTTCTACCAATTATGATTTCATTGTCACAAGATCTTAGCAATGTAGATCATCTTGAAGCTAGGGAGATTCAAACTTTTAGTGAAATATAAAAAGGCAAAATTACACCCAATGCAACAGGAGGGATTAGAATCCATAGTAGAGAAAGGAGCAAATATTTTTTTTTTTGAAGCACATCTTGCTTGCAGGGAAAGTTGGGATTTTTTCTTGCACTTTCGTAATGAGGTTTTTAACCTTCTCTGTAGTGAGGAAATCAATAATAATTGCACTATTGCATTTTTTCTTTTACAAGAATCTGATTTAATTTTCTTGATATTTTAATGGAAAATGTTTTATTTTTGTAACCAACAGTAAAGCATTATTGCTTACTCTATTTATCTATAATAAAATTTTCAGTTTCCATTTCACCTTAGTGTATAGGTATGATTGGTAAATTTTCAACAACGCTATTGTTGAATGTTAGGAGTCTATGCTCGTTTTGTAATTTTTCAAGCTATTTTGCAGGGTTAACTAGAGATGAAAGTGAAGCTAAAGGTTGTTTATTAACATATACCTATTTCATTAAATTGTTAGCTACATATCAACTGAAATTAATAAGTGTCCTCCATTATATATGTCAGATTATTGGAAATATTTTAGTGATATGACATGATAGCATTTTTTTTTAATGCAAATAGTTCCATGTAAATTTAGAAATGTTTACAAGTTGATGTTCGTTAACTATTTATTATATATTCACTTGTACACATTTACTTGAACAAGGAATAGGCCTTGGAATTATTTCCTTGGCCTATTTCCTTTATCTCATTCTAAATTTCAAACTATTATGTTCCTTCTCCTTTTTTTCATTTCACTCTTAATTAGGACAATATCTATCCCTCTACAATATTTGATTGATCCAAGCTCCAAACATATCTTTGTCTTTTGGATCATTACTTTGAAAAACTATTAAAAATTCTACTTTTGTCATTCTACAAGCCCTCTGATGGAAGATATCAGATGGTACAAAACTTCTAGTAGGGAAATGTCCATGGATAGGAAGTGATGACCCTCATATCATTTATGATCAACTCATACAAGTCTTGCATACTCATGGCATTTTTTGTTGGAATTTCTAAGTTTAACCATTAGAAATTTTTCTTGTACTATTTGATTTATTTCTTTCCACTTGTTCAATTACTTAAAAAGTTACTTACCATGTAAATACTGAAAATAAATACAAGTACAGTATCAACACATACAGATCATCAACTAAAAGTAAACAAACACACAAGTGACACCATTGTTTTTGGAATAATGTCCCCGGAAAAACCCAATGCAGGAAAACCAGTGCATCTATTCAGAGGGTTTTATTATTATGCAGTTTTAGAATACAACCTAGGTGCCAGAAATGGCTCACCCAACAAAGAATTCCCTCGACAGTAGTACCTCTCAGTCAGAGACAGATATTCTGGCTAAATCACTAGATGAACAATCCCACAACAACAATGCATCTTCTACTGCTCTCGGTTACCATATTAGGCTCTTCAAGTTCTCAGTCTATCCCATGTAATCCTCTAGCGCTACCTCTAGGCCCTGCGTCAGCCTATCTGGCCTTTGCGTCAACTTTTGGAGCCTTTGCGTCAACTTCTGGAGCCTTTGCACCAGCCCCTCGACCCTCTATGTCTCACATGCTGCCCTCTTTGGCTCTGCACGGCTCTTGGCTGTGTCTACGTGGCCTCTAGTTGCCTCTGTGTCAATCTCTCCTGGATATGTGTTGATCCTCCTTGTACTGACTCTGCCTCTGTGCTATGTATTCACTGCCCTTCAGCTGCAACTTAGATCACTCACTTGATTTCCTTAGCAAACCCTGCCCTAGAAAATCGAATTCTTGATCTCTCTTGGTGTGTTCTCCAACTGACTCTCACGCCTCCTCTTATAATTTTCACGTTGGTCCATCAACAGTCGAGATTAAATCTCTAATCAATGGCTAAGATTATATTTGGCCTGATCCATGACTTTTGGACCCTTCTAACCCAATTTTATATTAATACATATCAATATTTTATCTTTTATAAGTTTAGACTTAGGAACTCCATTAAAAATATTAATTATTTTAATAAATCCCAAACCAGTTAGAATCTTCCCAAACCATTTCCGGGTCTTGGAGATCTCATGTGCTTTAGCCTCTCCACCAATTTTCATGACAAGATTACATCCGATGCTACCCCAAATCAACACTCCCTCTTAGCGAGGATTGTGCTCTAGTAATACTCCTCACAGAGTATCACCTTGATCATCCAGCATCGATATTTATGCTAATGCTAGGCCTCCCTGCCCAACATCCTCTACATTGTTGCATCATGTAATGGTACCCATGGCCCTGCCACTACCACTGCTACATCCATACGACAACTCCCTCTGCATCCGTGTTGTTGTCCATGGCTTTGCTACTACCACTGCTGCGTCTGCATTGCATCCCCTTCTCCTCATGCTGCATCGTGCTACCCATAGCGCTGCCACTGCTAACTGTTTCACTGCAACTCAATTACCAAGAAGTAAGTAACTGATCCACCCAACTCTAACCTCCCTGTCAAGCTAGATACTCTCTCGATGTTGAAGCTAGACCTGCTGCTAACAAGTGCTCCCTCTACTGACATCTACGCTACTACAAAAACTCCATGCATCTCGCTCTGTTGCACACCTCTATGTGTCATCCTGTACTAGTGCAATACTCCTGTGCTTCTTACACAGTTGCGTACTACTAGCCTCTACGATGTCCCGAGACTCGTACACTGTAGCACTCTCTATCACTCCATCCACATCTGTATCTACTGACATCTGCCAATCCTGCTACTCCTCTTCATGGCTCTTGTATAAGGTATAATCCAAGAGGTTGGGTACCTCAAGGATGCTTCCCCTCATCGCCTGTGTCCATCTGACTATAGCTCAATGTCACCCCACTTCCTCCCAAGTGGTGCATGAGCACTCGTGGCACAATCGTCATCAGTCTCAACTTCTTTCTCTGCCTTTGCTGGTGATGCCTTGGAGTCAAAAGCCTCTCTTTTACTCTTCTTCCCTGAACACTAGTTCGCATAGTCACCTAGTTCCCCACAATGGAAGCACTCGACCTTGGAGAGGTCCTTCTTCTCTCTCTTCTCATTCTTTCCTGTAGATGTGAGAGTTGCATCTTCTTCTTCCTCCTTCTTGATTTTGACCCCTTTTCTACTACTCCCCGCCTTGGTCACTCGTCTAATCTCTTCTTGACAAAGAGCTGCTTATATTTCTGTGGAAGGCTTGAAAAATTGGGTCTACAACAAGGGGGATAACTACCCAGTCTAGACCTTGAAAGCAGCTCCTTTTCCGTTTGGAATAGTGGCTCTGACTAGGGATGATGGGACCAGTTTCCCAATCTGTTTATGATGGGTATACTAACGGGATGATGCTTTTCTTTTTTGGGTTCTATGAGGTGAATGCTTATTCTAAATCTAATCTATCTTTTACTTATTATATGCAATTTATTCTAATGAAATAAAACATCTAACTTTAAACTATCCCTGGAGTACTGTTTCACTTATGCGATCGAAAATAATTTCTAACAGTAATTGATAATATAAATCATTCAATCATTACGAGAAAAGAATCAATTAAAATTGATTGTTTCATATAAAAATTTAGCCGAAACAATTATGAGAAGCATATCAAATAAGACTTATTCATATACTCAGCATAAAAGGAAGTTATCACCATACATAAGTACAATAATGAAAACTGAACATTCAAACTTTCATATATCAATAACTGAAAATAATTTATCACTTAGCACATCAATAAAAAGAATTAAGAGATAAAAATACCATTGATAATAGGTTCTACTCATGAGCTACATCAATGTAGATTTATCTTCAAATAACTCAACATCCACTAAGAGTACAAAAGTGCGTTGCAATAGCAGACACCAAACTCATATAAATATAAATCTCGTTCCATTCATTTTATCAAAACCTCATCAGTGGGGGAAAATTGCACGTTCTGAAGAATTGTTTTTGATAAAATTCTAGAACCCTCTCCAATGCAATGAGAGGGGTTAAAATACTACTATGTGAAGTCTAAAAATAAATATTACAAAAATAGATGAGGAGGTTTAAATGAACCGCGTCATTTTAAGCAAAAATGAACCAATCAATAAAATTAAACTCTATCTATGCTAAATCATGCATATGTTCTTTTAAGTTGCAAATATCCAGCATTAGTTTCAAGAGCGTCGGTTGGCCGACTTCAGCTTTTAATTGTCATGCAAATACGAAATTGGCAAGAACTGCCACTTTCTTCTCGGCATAGGTTATGAGGCATTTCAGGGTCATCCATTGGCTATGTGGCTTTACAAGGTACTGCCAATATGTGTCCCACTTTAACCTGTTTACCTGTTTAATTGCCTTTTCCTTTTCCTCTATTGTTTCTTTCCACTTTGTTTGAAGCTGTTGTGCCTTTGGGAGGAATCCTAGGGTGGTCTCTAATATCAAATTTTCCTTGTGCACATTTTTGTTGATGCACTCGATAACATTATTTGTTGTTGTCATTGCTTCCTCCATCACCTACTCTTCTTCTTTAAGTTGTGAATCCCATTTTGCAAATAACATTTCTTCATGAGATTCATCGATTCTGGACAATCCCGCTCTTTTTCCTTCCTCTAATCTCTACCAACTCAAATAGTCAGAAACTTTCTTAAAAATTAAATCATAATCAAGTCGTAAATCTACGACTTGATTTGTAATGTTATTGCTCTTTTCACAATGGGAATTCCATTGCGAGATATTTTGGCAGAGTGTTTCTTCCTATTGCAAGAGTTGGGTATTAAGAGCGAGTGCTTTCGTGATAAATTCTTCAATCTTAGGATTGTCCTTATGAATTTCTATCATGGTCTGTAATTGTTCTTCTTTATTGGCGACACTGCTTTGACAATCCAATAGCATTTGCTGGAAGTCCTGCTCGAGTTTTGCCAATTATATCTCTACTTCTTGACTGATGCTAGCCTGCTATAGTTGTTGTTCCAAAAACAAAATCTTATCCTCCTTTTCTTTTGATAGCATTCGAACCTCTATTGCTTTATCAATTATTGCAGAAGCATATGCCCATGCGATCGGAGCGAGCCTAGTTAGGTTTTCCGATGGGTCTATAGTTGGGTCTTCCAAAGAACATCCAGAGGTTCATCCATTGGGCGAGCACGACATCTTTTTTTCTTTTCTTCCTTTGCCTCCTGATGACAACCTTATGTTGCGGGCTATAAAATACATCCAAAGGAGGAATAACCTCTATTTTCAGTACAATTTCAGATGATGGAGCAACAGGAATGTGCTCTGTCTCTTGAGTGTTAATAGCCCCTTCTACTATCATTTCTGTGGCTGTCTCCCTTGGGTTTGTCAGTGGCTCTACACTCTATTCCTCAGTGTTGATTACCTTATTAAAATTATCTCATTCGCCTTCCAGATCTACTATAAGTGGCTTTGTTGGCTTTGCGAGGGGAGCAGGAGTCTCAACTTGTTTCAGGGACAAAACCTGCTGGTCAAGCTTTTATTTAGATTGAGTTGTGACTTTAATTGACCCTTCACTTCTGTTTTGTTCACTCTTGGACTACTCACCAGTTTTTTCAGCTAATTCCTTTTCATAATTTGATTTATACTTCCCTTCTTCTGAACTCCCACTTATGCTAACATTGGGAGTGGGATCCCTTATTGGTTCAATGCATAATTTGTCCAATGGGACCTTTGTCAACCTCTATTCTCTATAATCGTTAAACTTTTTAAGTTCTTCTTGGTCAAACTGAATTTGTGCCATATGTAGAACCATTCTGTAATTACACCCTCCATACATAATCATAATAATTGGGATACATTTCAACATCAACATTTAACAAAATTTGGAGATGACTGATCTACAACAACTTTAATCAATGACCTCTCCAATTTCAAAGCTGAACTAAGAGAACCAATTAAGGATTTCAATTCTCACTTCAATAAACTACTAAATAAAATACCAGCAGTGTCGAAGCCTAGCAACAAAGTCCAAATTGAATGGTACATTTCTCCTTTGCCTTCAAATTCAACCATCTTTGTAGATAGGGTTGCTAAACCGACACTAGCTGAAAATATGAAAGAGGCGATAGCTGTAGAGAAACGTATCCTAGGCATAGAAAAGAAAAATGCTATAGATGAAAGAAAATCTAAAAAGGTCGCTTTGAGAGATGATCTTAAGAAAAATCAATCAAAGGACCCATTTGGTCTAGAAGGGTTACATAAAGTTTTGAAAACCATGTCCAATGAAATGGTTGATATTAATAAACATGTAGCAGAAACCTCTTTCAAGAAACCTTTTAAACCCTTCAGGAGGAACCCTTCAACTGATTCGAAACCTCCAAACGCTATAACAAATGCAGAGTCAAAAGGGGAAGAAGAGGAAGTTCCAAACAAGGAACAAACTGATGATGACAAAGTTGTCAAACTACAAGGAATGTGGGACTTCATTCTTCCAGAAGAACAAGATAAAGAGGTATTTCTTGTTGCTACAGGAAGTAGAAATCAACTTGATCCTCCGTAATCTAGTTCTAAACAGAAAAATTCAAGCCCCACTCCTAAGGATAAGATCATAGGTAAGAAATCCTCACCAAAAGCTACTCAAACAAACCCAGTCCAATCTGATTCAACAACTCCATCTAAAACGCTTATCATATCTGATGGGATGGAGTATAACATTGTTAAAGACATGAAGAAAACTAGGGCTAATATTACTTTTCATGAGCTCAAGAAATTAAAGCACCAACAGAAATTGCTCTTGAAAGAGCTAAATGCAGTACCAATTGTGCCTTTACCTGCTGCTGTAATTTCACAAGCTACTCATGAAATGGGAAGACCTCCAATTGGCATGTCAAATAAAGTTGACCCAAATTACATTGCCTTGATTGGAGGAAGGTCGAAATCCCATACTCCGCCATTTCTCCTTACTTTTTAGATTTTCAATAAAAATTTGCATAACTGTCTGGTAGATTCTAGTGCTTCATCTAATATCTTGCCTAGGATAGTTTGTGCAAAGTTAAATGTTCAACCTCCGAAATCTGCAGATACATTGATCTTGAAATGTATCCCAGTTATCCCCGCCTTGGTCACCCGTCTAATCTCTTCTTGAAGAAGAGCTGCCCAGAGTTCCTCGCAATCTAGAATGCTCAACCTGCCCAATATTCTCTCTAAAACTACCTCCCAATCCTCTGAGACTGCATTCAATGTGGTCCTCACCATCAACTCCTGATCCGGCATGGCCCCTATGGAAGTTAGCCAGTCACAGATCTCCTTCAATCCACCGAGGAAGACATTTATCTTATCTCCCTTATTTATTCGATATGACCACAACTGATTTTCAAGTAACATCTTCTTCTGCATGGAAGTATGCTGGTACAATTTCTTCAGGACCTCACACATCTCATTTGTCGTGTCCTTCTTGGCAATATGCGGCACCACATCATCCTTGACCCCATAAAGGATGATGCACTTCACCCTAGCCATTGCCTCCTCGTACTTCTCATTTTTAGCTGGGTCAATTGGGATCATTATTGTTTTGAAGGAAAAGTCCTTGATGTGATATCTGTCTAGAATAGGAAAGATCATGGCCTTCCATACCACAAAGTTAGACGCTTCGTCCAACCTATTCTGATCTCTCAGCCCAATCACTACCATCTCGCTGCACTTCTTTTGACTCCTACGAGTCTCTCAATCTCGCATCTGGAAGTTCTTGGTTTGACTCCTTCTGAGTCTCCATTTCCGTTTAGGAAATCCCTCTGCTGATGTCGAGTTTCCCCACTCTGATCATTTGAGCAAATGCACCACTGATCCAGATTCCTTGGCTAGAAATCTGCCCCAGAAACAACTCCTTCCTCCTTGGTCTTGCCCTGTTAGGTATTGTTTTGACCACAATACCCCACTAGCATCACTCTGCAAGTTACCCACAGCCTCTTATGCCCCAGCAACTAAAGAATTGAGCCTCTAGGCTCTGCACAATCCTGGACCCAGAAAAATCTGCACTTCCTGGCCACATCGTCAATCCTTCCTGACTGAGAAAGATGACTGGGCACTGAATAGGTCATGTATGCTCCTCTCTACCACTGTGTTGATCCTCCTCCTGGCTCGAACTAATGACATAGGCCCTCCTCGTCATCCCTTCCTTGCTACTTTCTTCTAGTAATAACTTCTATCACTTTGCACAACTATTTTTTGTTGCTACTGCTCTGCTCGGATGATGCCTTTAGTTATCCTATGATCTATAACCACACTCTGATACCATGTAAGAATTTATAAGTTTAACCCGTTAGAAATTCTTCTTGTACTATCTGGTTTATTTCTTCCTACTTGTTCAATTACTTAACACGTTATTTACCATGTAAATACTGAAAATAAATACAAGTACAGTATCAACACATACAGATCATCAACTAAAAGCAAACAAACGCACAAGTGACACCATTGTTTTTGAACTAATGTCCCCAGAAAAACTGAATGTGGGAAAACAGGTGTAGCTATTCAGAGGGTTTTATTATTATGTAGTTTCAGAATAAAACTTGGGTTCCAGAAATGGCTCACCCAACATAGAATTCCCTTGGCAATAGTACCTCTCATTCAGAGATAGATGTTTCGGCTAAGTCACTGGATGAACGATCCCACAACAACAATGAAACCTCTGCTGCTCTGCGTCACCCTATCAAGCTCTTCCAGCTCCCAGTCTGTCCCACGAAATCCTCCGGCGCTGCCTCTAGGCCCCCTTGTCAGCCTCTTTGGCCTTTGTGTCAAATTTTGTAGCCTTTGTGTCAGCCCCTAGACCCTCTGCGTCTCACATGTTGTCCTCTCTGGCTCTGCATAGATCCTAGTTGCCTTGGTGTGGCCTCTAGTTGGCTCTGCGTCAACCTCTCCTGGCTTTGCACGGATCCTCCTGGTACTGACTCTTCCTCTTTGCTATGTATTCACTAGCCCTCAGCTGCAACTCAGATCACTCACTCTATTTCCTCATCAAACCCTAACCCAGAAAATCGAATTCTTGATCTCTCTTGGTGTGTTCTCCAACTGACCCTTCAGCCTCCTCTTGTACTTTTCTTGTTGTTCCATCAACGACCAAGTCTAATCAATGGCTAAGATTAGATTTGGCTTGATCCATGACTTTTGGACCCTTCTAACCCAATTTTATATTAATACCCATTAATATTTCTTTTTTCCCAAGTTTAGACTTAGGAACTCCATTAGAAATATTAATTATTTTAATATATCCCAAACCGGTTAGAATCTGCCCAAATGATTTCTAGGTCTTGGAGATCTCATATGATTTATCCTCTCCACGAATTTTCATGGCTAGAGCACATCGGATGCTACCCCAAATCAACATCTTCTTCTTACGTTGGGTGTCTATTCAGAGGGGATTGATGGGCCCACAAGTTTGGAAGAGGGCAACAAACTTACTCCTAGAGGTAGCCCTGATCGATGAATGGAATAGGTATCTTGAAGCCCTTTTTCCTAAACTTGTATCTCTCTCGCCTATCAAGGACACTTTGGTTTGGTCTTATGTCCCTTAGGAATCTACAATCCAAAGTTTGGTTTCTCACCTTGGCTCGACAGCTAAATGTCCACCCTCCACCTTAGTGGGTAACAAAAACTATGGAAACATATTTGTCTGCAAAAATCTAAACTATTTATGTGGGTTCTCTTAAAAAACAAAGCACCAACATTGGATATCATACAAAAATGGTGTTTTTGGGGCCTAACATATGCTCCCCATGCCTAGAAAATGATAAAGACATCCCACATATATTCATAAATCATCCCTTAACTATTAGTGTTTAGGAAGAGGTTCATAATTCTATTGGAAGCATACATACATGGTGTGGGGTCTTAATGGATGAATGCCTTAAATATTGGTTGGGAAGGAAACCACCAAAAAAAAAATTAGAGCTCTCCCTTTAGTTGTTTGTTGAGGCATCTAGATGGAGAGAAATAACTCCATATTTGAGAAACATGATCATTCTTGAACCGAAGTGTCTATCAATAGTCTATCCTTACTATCTTCCATTCTGTAATTCCACCTTCCATACATAATCATAATAGAAATGAAGTGGAAATTTTGAAAGGCAAACCATGGGCATTTTCTGATGGGGCTTTAGAAAAAAATCCTTCTAATGGAGGCACAGAAGGCACCATCCACATGATCTACTCGCAATATTTCTCATTATCTTGCAACATTGGACATGCAAAAAACAATTATGAAAAGTTGTTTCATCTCAAATTATTATTGTAGCTTGCTTGTTATCTACTTCTCATTGAAGTTTATATATATGTGGAGATTCTTTGGTTGTTATCAAATGGATGTAAAGAACTTCCAGGCTAAAAATTTACACACTCCTTCCACTTTATCAAAATGTCATTCAAAAAACAAGGTCTTTTTCTCACATATCATTCACTCACATCTACATAGAATGGAACCAAACGACTGATTAGCTTTTAGAGAAAGGATTGGCACTGGATCAAAGACAATGGGAAATCCAAAAAGCAATGAAAGCACCATTCATCTCCACCAACTATACCCCTAGCCATAATTAGGAAATTATTCTTTCTATAAAACTCCCAAATGTAATAATAATATCAATTTTGAGAGCATATATTCGCCTTGTCACTTTTTTTTTTGTATAGCTACTATATTTTTAATAGTTTCTATAAGACATACAATTCTCTGCTCCATTCTTCATCTATTTCAACACGGTATAATACACCATATTTCTTAGGGATTTTAGAAACACTTCATAGATCTTTTTATTCATGGTGAGCCCCGATCATTGTTTTGTTTAACCTAACTAGACTTAAAAGATAAGATTTTTTTTTAGAAAAATAGTTTTTGAAATTAATACATATGATGTATATACATATTTTTGAGATATTTTGACTAGACTCTTTCGAAGGCCAATGTGCCATTCAAATGCTAATAGTATATTTTATTTTGATTAAAAATAAAATAAATATTTTCTTTCCTCGAAAAAAGCAACAAAAAAACCCTTATGATGTAAGATTCTTTGTATTTATGTAAGATATTTTGATGTAAGTGATGCAGGGTTTCCCCTGCGCATACCCACAGTATGCATAAATATGCATAATCCATCGTCCCAAGAATTTAAAACCATCAATGCAGTCAAATCTACATTCATAAATAGTGGTTAAGGCCCTCTCTATCTACCATTCCTTTCAATCGGAACCAATCACCCCGCCTGAATCACCTTTCGAGACTATATCTATTCACACAACCTTCATATGGGACTTTTATTAAAGCCTTCCTCCTTTATCCTCTTATCGGGAATTTAGAACCCTTTCATTGACCCTTCAATGCATGTTTATATACGTTCAACATATAAACCCTCCTATCGGCCCTCTTTAACTTTATAAGCCATTAGAAATGAAAAACCCATTACACAGGAAATTCTCCCAAAATATGCCTTCCGCCCTTCGTACGACCTCTACACATTAATCGAGGATACTTCATTGATCGGCTTTCTCACAATTCACCACATCCATATTTACATCACCCGTTTGACTCCGATCTCCTGACTATCGGAATCGCTACCTCCATAGTTTAGCCTTAAAGGACTTGTTGCCAACTCTTAACATAATACAAAGGAATACATGTAAAATCCGCTCCAAACCACATACGCGGAACTCAAATATTATATACCTGTATTCATATATGTCGTCGGGTCCACTCATCGCTGGACTTTCCGCCACGTTGATTTTTGATGGTCGATTTAATCACGACCGTCGATCAGGATTGTGATCCGATAGTCGACGATTAATTGCTTGATCGCCGATATACCGCAAACATCGATCGCTGATAATCGCTATCAACAATATCACAAAACTCATAAACCACTGACCCTTGGTACCTCCGATCGCCGATATGTGATTAAATCATGATCGTTGATCTGGCCATGATCCAACAGTCCACGATTAATCGTGCATGTCCATTGCACTTCTACAACCCTAGATTTTGATATAAACTCAACCGTGTATCTTCCAGATTCAAGAGTTGTTAAGCGTTAATACTTTCTTTCCTCTGTCCGCCTATTTACTTTGAATTTACACTATTTTCTTCAGTTCTTATGGATTCCAGGTTTTCGATAATGGTTCTCGTTCCTTACTGTTTGATCCTTCTGCTGCGCAATTAAGTCTCAATTGACATTGTCTCTATGAATTCTCTATCACAATCATCCCATAACACCACTTGGTTCTCCAAATGGGATCTCGCCGCTTCTCTTCTTCTTCGTGCATTCACTACACTTTTCCCTGCATAAATATACACACGTAGTTCTCTGGTAACTCAATCTATTATTCAACACTCAATCACGCATTATACAACTTGGAATTAAATCGAAGCGCATATATATAAATCCACACATAATTACAAAATGGGATTTTGTCTCTCGACCTGATTTCTCTTTATAGTGGCCTTTGGTTTACAAATTCGCATGTAGGCTTCAAAACCACACTCTATTATCTAACCTCCCAAAACATCTACCTATCCAGCCTATCTAACCTCTGTCTCTGCCTTTTAGGCTTACATTTATACCCAGGGATTCTAAAACCAATTCTGGTTTAGATCCATGAATTCCTCAACAAAATTCCTAAATCTCCTCATTGTTCCTAAAACTCCTCTCTAATCGCTAAATCCATGAATTGACTCCTAATCTAGGATTTACAATTAATTTTCAAATCCCTCAATCTCTCAACTATCCTAAATCTCTCATGTTCTCCTATATTCGAGAACATTTACAAATATGCCTCACAATATTCAATTAATTCCCTATTTTAGCTTCTCTCATTAAAATTACTCAAAACATTAATAATTACATTTAATTTACACTTAGGAAACCAAGTTCCTTGAAAACACAATACCCCTATGTCTATTGGATTACAATGAGTTTTCGTGGGTTGAATGCATTATAGATTTATAAATCATAAATTGAATATCACAAACATTTATTTGATTTATTTAACTAAATGCATTGATTTTAGTGTAGATGGTGATTTCTAATCTTATTTTATTTCTTACAGTAGATGCATTGATTTCAATGTAGAAGTTGATTTCTAACAATATTTGGTTGCATGCACTAGATGCATTTATTTCAATGTAGATGATTTCTAATCCTATTTTATTGCTTTCACTAAATGCATTAATTTTTGTGTAGATGGTGATTTCTAATCCTATTTGATTGCTTGCATTAGATGCATTGATTTCTGTTTAGATGTTGATTTATAATCCTAGTTTCTTACTTGCACTAAATGCATTGATTTTAGTTTATATGTTGGTTTATAAACCTATTTTCTCACTTGCACTAGATGCATTGATTTGAGTGTAAATGTTGATTTCTAATCGTATTTGATTGCTTGCATTAGATGAATTGATTTCAGTGTAAGTGTTGGTATCTAATCTTATTTGATTTCTTGCATTAAATGCACTGATTTTAGTGTAGATGTTTCTTTCTGATTTGATGTAATTGGATGTATGATGGTACATTAATTTTATAGTTATTGGATTAATATTGTGCATTGATTTTAGTGTAAGCATAAAAAAATATTGACAATGTACATTGACTTTCGTGTTATACTAATTCAACCTATTAATATTAGAGAGAAATAGAGACACGATATGATGTTTACTACAATATCTTGAGCTAAAGATTTAAATGGTTTATGATTTAACTCGTCCTTTTCTTTTAATCAATATGAAAAGACGAAAAAAGTAATAACAGTGACAATACAAATAATAGAAGAAAATAGTTTGAGATTAATCACAATGAAATAGTATTTGTAATTTACTATATTCTTATTATTCATATTTTCTATCATTCAACACTATTACATTGTCACTTTACATTCAAAATTTTTATTTCACCATTTTTCATCATTAAAGTTATTCACAATATTTATCATCTCAACAAATTGAGGTAACTAGGAAAATTTAAAATTAAAATGACTAGATTAATCAAAGACATATTTAGCATATTTAAAATGATTATATTTAATATTAAATGATTTTACATATTATTGATAAAATCAATCATCTGTTCGTTAGATTTTCTTTGGCTGTGCATTACTGAAACCACCCTAGATCCATCTTAGCTCCAAATTTATCATGCACCGAGAGGGATCAAATCTCTCGAGGTGCAAACTTTTCCTCAAATTTTGCACTCAAAAAAGATGCTTTCACATCAAGATATTTGATCCCTCTTTGCGCTTGATAGATTCAGAGTTAAGATGGATCTAGGCTTGTATATGAGAACACATGTATATAACAAATACAAAATGAAATAATTAAATAAACATGATATATATATGTATACTATAAACCAAACTCATATCACATATATGTAATGCATTTTAATATAAGCCATGATATTTAAATCACAATAGATATTGTGCATAGATACGGGAAATATAAAATAGTTAAATACATGTAACATATGGGTGTATATATTAGCAATTATTATAAAATATTATATTGTAAATAAAAGTTTTATATTAAAACAACAAGTCAAAATGCATAAACCTCAATGAATTAACTCCAACATCTAATCAACGAATATTTTAGAGGCTAATATTCACAAGTGGACTAATTTTCTATATTTCTTCCAAAAAAAATCGTTAATTTTTATTTTTTCTAAAAATAATTCGCCCCAATTTTATAGTACAAAATTATTTTACGTTAAAATCACCAAGATCTAATATAATGTAATAAAAAATATTGATATTTTTACAAATATATCATCAAACATTTTATAATTTGTCTATTAGAGACTAGTAAGATTCGTCAATGTTTCTAAACTTTAAGATAAGCATCAATCCTTAAAAATTTTGCTGCACCTAATTCATATGTCAAACAAACAACATATAACCACCACCCTATAAACTATGCCCTCAACACATTGCTTGTTCAAACTCTAAACTTGCCTCATATACAAAATTCAAATGTTTCTACCTCTCTTTCATTTGGAATAATTCCAATTAAGAGAAAAAAAAAATCAGCACACGACACATAATAGTCCGCCAAGGCTATCGAAACTCCATGCCCATAAAACTCACTTTCCACTTGGCATGCAATGAATTTAATAAGTATTGATTGAATATGGTGAGATCATGCATATTTTGGAAGTCAATTAAAAAATTATTACGGTTTTTCTAGTGTTTGTAGGTACTCTGTGTTCGAATTGGAATGAGATTTAGCGTGGAGCCACAGATGCGCCGAATTTTTAGGCATCACAACACCACACACATACATCAAAATACCAACTAACTAACATGACACAATGTTGAATTGCCGGTGAAAGTGCACTGAATCCCACGAGTGCATGAATATGCAAGAGAACACATACAAGAACAGTGGTTGAAATCACACCAAAGAAAATCATATCCTGGTCATCATGGTGTTAGAAGGAAAACATAAATTTTTACATGGAGGAGAATTGATTGGTTAGATCCAATCCTGGCAATGAAGAATTGGAAAAAGTAGTTGCTAGCTTCCTGACATATCATATTAAGTATGAATCAACCAATAACACATTAGATGATGGAATAATTTCTACCAATTATGATTTCATTGTCACAAGATCTTAGCAATGTAGATCATATTGAAGCTAGGGAGATTTAAATTTTTACATGGAGGAGAATTGATTGGTTAGATCCAATCCTAGAAATGAAGAATTGGAAAAAGTAATTGCTAGCTTCCTCGGCATATCATATTAAGTATGAATCAATTAATAACACATTAGATGATGGAATAATTTCTACCAATTATGATTTCATTGTCACAAGATCTTAGCAATGTAGATCATATTGAAGCTAGGGAGATTCAAACTTTCAATGAAATATAAAATGGCAAAATTACACCCAATGCAACGGGAGGGATTAGAATCCATAGTAGAGGAAGGAGCAGATAGATTTTTTTTGGAAGCACAACTTGCTCGCAGGGAAAGTTGGGATTTTATTTTTGCACTTTTGTAATGAGGTTTCTAACCTTCTCTGTAGTGAGGAAATCAATAATAATTATGCTATTGCATTTTTTTCTTTTACCAGAATCTGATTTAATTTTCTTGATCTTTTAATGGAAAATGTTTTATTTTTGTAACCAACAATAAAGCATTATTGCTTACTCTGTTTATTTGTAATAAAATTTTCAGTTTCAGTTTCACCTCAGTGTATAGGTATGATTGGTAAATTTCCATCACTATTGTTGAATGTCAGGAGTCTATGCTCGTTTTGTAATTTTTCAAGCTATTTTGTAGGGTTAACTAGTGATGAAATTGAAGCTAAAGGTTGTTTATGAACATATACTTGTTTCATTAAATTGTTAGCTACATATCAACTGAAAGTAATAAGTGTCCTCCATTATATATGTCAGATTATTGGAAATATTTCAGTGATATGACATGACATCTGTTTTTTCTAATGCAAATGGTTCCATCTGAATTTAGAAATGTTTACAAGTTGATGTTCGTTAACTATTTATTATATATTTGCTTGTACACATTTACTTGAACAAGGAATAGGCCTTGGAATTATTTCCTTGGCCTATTTCCATTATCTCATTCTAAATTTCAAACTATTATGTTCCTTCTCCTTTTTTTCATTTCACTCTTAATTAGGACTGTATCTATCCCTCTACAATATTTGATTGTATCCAAACTCCAAAAATATCTTTGTCTTTTGGATCATTACTTTGAAAAACAATTAAAAATTCTACCTTTGTCATTCTACAAGCCCTCTGATGGAAGATATGACATGGTACAAAACTTCTAGTAGGGAAATTTCCATGGATAGGAAGTGATGACTCTCATATCATTTATGATCAACTCATACAATTCTTGCATACTCATGGCATTTTCTGTTGGACTTTCTAAGTTTAACTCGTTAGAAATTCTTCTTGTACTATTTGATTTATTTCTTTCCACTTGTTCAATTACTTAACAAGTTACTTACCATGTAAATACTAAAAATAAATACAAGTACAGTATCAACACATACAAATCATCAACTAAAAGTAAACAAGCACACAAGTGACACCATTGTTTTTGGACTAATGTCCCCTGAAAAACCCAATGTGGGAAAACCAGTGCATCTATTCAGAGGGTTTTATTATTATGCAGATTTATAATACAACCTGGGTGCCAAAAATGGCTCACCCAATAGAGAATGCCCTTGGCAGTAGTACCTCTCAGTTGGAAACAGATATTCTGGCTAAATCACCAGATGAACGATCCCACAACAACAATGCATCTTCTGTTGCTCCCAGTCACCCTATTCGGCTCTTCTAGCTCCCAGTCTATCCCATGTAATCCTCTAGTGCCACCTCTAGGCCTTGCGTCAGCCTATCTCACCTCTACATCAACTTTTGGAGCCTTTGTGTCAACTTCTGAAGCCTTTGCGCTAGCTCCTAAACCCTTTGCCTCTCACACGTTGGCCTCTTTAGCTCTGTGCAACTCCTGGCTGCCTGTACGTGGCCTCTAGCTGGCTCTGCGTCAACCTCTCCTGGATCTATGATGATCCTCCTCATACTGACTCTGCCTCTCTGCTATGTATTCACTGCCCCTCAGCTGCAACTCAGATCACTGACTCGATTTCCTCATCAAACCTAGCCCCAGAAAATTGAATTCTTGATCTCTCTTAGTGTGTTCTCCAACTGACCCTCAAGCATCCTCTTATACTTTTCACGTTGGTCTATCAATGGTTGAGATTAAATCTCTAATCAATGGCTAAGATTAGATTTGGCCTAATCCATGACTTCTGGACCCTTCTAACCCAATTTTATATTAATACACATTAATATTTTATCTTTTCTAATTTTAGACTTAGGAACTCCATTAAAAATATTAATTATTTTAATATATCCCAAACTAGTTAGAATCTTCCCAAACCATTTCCGGGTCTTGAAGATCTCATGTGCTTTAGCCTCTCCACCAATTTTCATGACAAGATTACATCCAATGCTACCCCAAATCAACACTCCCTCTTAGCGAGGACTGTGCTCTAGTAATACTCCTCACTGAGTATCACCTTGATCATCCAGCATCGGTCTTTGTGCTAATGCTAGGCCTCCCTGCCCAACATCCTCTACACTGTTGCATCATGTAATGATACCCATGGCCGTGCCACTACCACTGCTACATCCATACAACAACTCCCTCTACATCCATGCTGTTGTCCATGGCTCTGCTACTACCATTGTTGCATCGGCATTGCATCCCCTTCTCCTCACGCTGCATCGTGCTACCCATAGCACTGCCACTGCTAACTTTTGCATTGCAACTCAGTTACCAAGAATTAAGTAACTTATCCACCCAACTTTAACCTCCCTATCAAGATAGATACTCTCTCGATGTTGAAGCTAGCCTTGTCACTAACAAGTGCTCCCTCTACTAACATTTGTGCTATTGCAAAAACTCCATGCATCTCGCTCTGTTGCACACCTCTATGTGCCATCCTGTACTAGTGCAATACTCCCGTGCTTCTTTCACAGTTGTATCCTGCTAACCTCTGCGATGTCCTGAGACTCCTACACTATAGCACTCTTTGTCAATCTATCCGCATCTATATCTATTGAAATCTGCCAATCCTACTACTCCTCTTCGGGGCTCTTGTAGTAAGGTATAATTCAAGAGGTTGGGTACCTCAAGGATCCTTCCCCTCATCGCCTGTGTCCATTTGACTATAGTTCAATGTCACCCCACTTCATCCCAAGTGGTGAATTAGAACTCATGGCACAATCATCATCAGTCTTGACTTCTTTCTCTGCCTTTTCTGGTGCTGCCTTAGAGTCGAAAGCCTCTCTTTTACTCTTCTTCCCTAAACACTAGTTCTCATAGTCACCTAGTTCCCCACAATGGAAGCACTTGACCTTAGAGAGGTCCTTCTTCTCTCTCTTCTCATGCTTTCCTGCAGATGCGAGAGTTGCATCTTCTTCTTCCTCCTTCTTGATTCTGATCCCTTTTCTGCTACTCCCCGCCTTGGTCACCCGTCTAATCTCTTCTTGATGAAAAGCTACCTAGAATTCTATTGAAGGCTCGAAAAATCGGGTCTACAACAAGGGGGATAACCACCCGGTCCGGACCTTGAAAGTAGCTCCTTTTTCGTTTGGAATATTGGCTCTGATTGGGGATGATGGGACCAGTTTCCCAATCTATATATGATGAATATACTAACGGGATGATGCTCTTCTTTTTTGGGGTCTATGAGGTGAATTCTTATTCTAAATCTTATCTATCTTTTACTTATTATATGAAATTTATTCTAATGAAAGAAAACATCTAACTTTAAATTATCCTGGGAGTATTGTTTTACCTATGCGATCTAAAATAATTTCTAACAGTAATTGATAATATAAATCATTCAATCACTACGAGAAAAGAATCCATTAAAAATGATTTCTTTGTATAAAAATTTAGCCGAAAAAATTATGAGAAGCATATAGCATAAGAATTATTCTTATACTTAGCATAAAAGTAAGTTATCACCATACAGAAGTGCAATAATGAAAACTGAACGTTCAAACTTTCATATATCAATAACTAAAAATAGTTTATCACTTAGCACATCAGTAAAAAGTATTAAGAGATAAAAATACCATTGATAATAGGTTCTACTCATGAGATACATATATATATATATATATATATATATATATATATATATATATATATATATATATCTATATATATATATATATATATATATATATATATATATATATATATATATATATATATATATATATCTATATATATATATATATATATATATAATATATATCTTCAAATAACTCAACATCCACTAAGAGTACAAAAGTGCATTTCAGTAGCAGACACCAAACTCATATAAATATAAATCTCGTTCCATTCATTTTATCAAAACCTCCTCAGTGGGGGGCAAACTGCACATTCTGAAGAATTGTTTTTGATAAAATTCTGGACCCCTCTCCAATGCAATGAGAGGGGTTAAAATACTACTATGTGAAGTCTAAAAATAAATATTACAAAAATAGATAAGGAGGTTTAAACAAACCGCGTCATTTTAAGCAAAAATGAACTGATCAATAAAACTAAACTGTATCTATGCTAAATCATGCATCTGTCCTTCTAATTTGCAAATATCCAGCATCGGTTTCAAGAGCACTGGTTGGCCGACTTCAAATTTTAATTGTCCTGCAAATACAAAATTGGCAAGAGTTGGCACTATATTCTCGGCGGAGGTTATGAGGCATTTCAGGGTCATCCATTAGCTATGTGGCTTTACAAGGTACTACCAATATGCATCCCAGTTTAACTTGTTTACCTGTTTAATTGCCTCTACCTTTTCCTCTGCTGTTTGTTTCCAATTTGTTTGAAGCTGTTGTGCCTTTGGGAGGAACCCTAGGGTGGTCTTTGATATCAAATTTGCCTTGTGGAGATTTTCATTGATGCACTCGATAACAATGTTTGTTGTTGTCGCTGCTTCCTCCAGCGCCTGCTCTGCTTCTTTAAGCTGTGAATCCCATTTCGCAAATAACATTTGTTTATGAGATTCATCGATTCTGGGCAATCCATCTCTTTTTCCTTCCTCTAATCTCTACCAGCTCAAATAGTCAGAAACCTTCTTAAAAATTAAATCATAATCAAGTCGTAAATCTACGACTTGATTTGTAATGTTATCGCTCTTTTCACAATGGGAATTCCATTGCGAGATCTTTTGGCAGAGTGTTTCTTCCTGTTGCAAGAGTTGGGTATTAAGAGCGAGTTCTTCCATGATAAATTATTCAATCTTAGGATTGTCCCTATGCAGTTCTATCATGGCCTGTAACTGTTCTTCTTTATTGGCCAGACTGCTTTGACAATCCAATTGCATCTGCTGGAAGTCCTGCTCGAGTTTTTCCAATTGTATCTCTGCTTCTTGATTGATGCTAGCCTACTATAGTTGTTGTTCCAAAAACAAAATCTTATCCTCCTTTTCTTTTAATAGCATTTGAACCTCTATTGCTTTATCAACTGTTGCAGAAGCATATGCCCCTGCGATCTGAGAGAGCCTAGTT
This sequence comes from Pinus tabuliformis, assembly GCA_031772625.1. Classification (NCBI taxonomy): domain Eukaryota; kingdom Viridiplantae; phylum Streptophyta; class Pinopsida; order Pinales; family Pinaceae; genus Pinus; species Pinus tabuliformis. The sequence goes on from CM062806.1 coordinate 63,402,027, forward strand.
AGGTTTTTCGATGGGTTCGTAGTTGGGTCCTTCCAAAGAACATCTAGAGTTTCATCCTCTGGGGTGAGCACAACATCTATTTTTCTTTTCTTCCTTTGCCTCTTGACAATAACCTTATGTTGTGAGCTACAAAATACATCCAGAGGAGGAATCACCTGTATTTTCAATACAATTTCGAATGATGGAGCAACATGAATATGCTCTGTCTCTTCAATATTAATAGCCCCTTATACTATCATATATGTGGTTGTCTCCCTTGGGTTTGTCAGTGGCTTTGAACTATGTTCCTCAGTGTTGAATAACTTATTAAAATTCTTTCATTCCCCTTCCAGATCTACTATAAGTGGCTTTGTTGGCTTTGCGAGGGGAGAAGGATTCTCAGCTTGTTTCGGGGACAAAACCTGATGGTCAAGCTTTTATTTAGATTGAGTTGTGTCTTTAATTGACCCTTCACTTCTATTGTGTTCACTCTTGGACTACTCACCAAATTTTTTAGTTGATTCCTTTTCAGAATTTTATTTAGACTTCTCTTCTTCTGAACTCCCACTTATGCTAACACTAGGAGTGGGCTCCCTTATTGGTTCAATGCGCAATTTGTCCAACGGGACCTTTGTCAACCTTTGTTCTATGTAATCGTTAAACTTTTGAAGTTTTTCTTAGTCAAACTAAATTTGTGCCATATGTAGAACCATTCTGTAATTACACCCTCCATACATAATCATAATAATTGGGATACATTTCAAGATCAATTTTTAACAAAATTTGGAGATGACTGATCTACAACAACTTTAATCAATGGCCTCTCCAATTTGAAAGTTGAACCAAGAGAACCAATTAAGGATTTCAATTCTCTCTTCAATAAACTACTAAATAAAATACCAGCAGCGTCAAAGCCTAGCAACGAAGTCCAAAATGAATGGTACATTTCCACTTTGCCTTCAAATTCAGCCATCTTTGTAGATAGGGCTGCTAAACTGATGCTAGCTGAAAATATGAAAGAGGCGATAGCTGTAGAGAAACGTATCCTAGCCGTAGAAAATAAAAATGTTGTAGAGGAAAGAAAATCTAAAAAGGTCACTTTTAGAGATGATCCTAAGAAAAAGCAATCAAAGGACCCATTCGATCTAGAAGGGTTACAAAAAGTTTTCAAAACCATGTCCAATGAAATGGTTGATATTAAGAAACATGCAGCATAAACCTCTTCCAAGAAACCTTTTAAACCCTTCAGGAGGAACCCTTCAACTGATTCGAAACCTCCAAACGCTATAACAAATGCAGAGTCAGAAGGGGAAGAAGAGGAAGTTTCAAACGAGGAACAAATTGATGATGGCAAAGTCGTCGAACTACAAGGAATGTGGGACTTCATTCTTCCAGAAGAATAAGATCAAGAGGTATTGCCTGTTGCTACAAGAAGTAGAAATCAACTTGATCCTCCACAATCTAGTTCTAAACAAAAAAATCCAAGCCCCACTCCTAAGGATAAGATCACAGGTAAGAAATCCTCACCAAAAGCAACTCAGACAAACCCAATCCAATCTGATTCAACAACTCCATCTAAAATGCTTATCATATCTGATTGGATGGAGTATAACATTGTCAAAGACATGAAGAAAACTAGGGCTAATATTACTTTTCATGAGCTCAGCAAATTGAAGCACCAACGGAAATTGCTCTTGAAAGAGCTAAATGCAGTACCAATTGCGCCTTTACGTAATGCTGTAATTTCACAAGCTACTCATGAAATGGGAAGACCTCCAACTTGTATGTCAAATAAAGTTGACCCAAATTACATTGCCTTGATTGGAGGAAGGTCGAAGTCCCATACTCCACCATTTCTCCTTACTTTTGATATTTTCAATAAAAATTTGCATAACTGTCTGGTAGATTCTGGTGCTTCATCTAATATTTTGCCTAGGACAGTTTGTGCAAAGTTAAGTGTTCAACCTCAGAAATCTGCAGATACATTGATCTTGAAATGTATCCCAGTTATCCCTGCCTTGGTCACCCATCTAATCTCTACTTGATGAAGAGCTGCCTAGAGTTCCTCCCAATCTGGAAGGCTCGACCTACCCAATATTCTCTCGAAAAATACCTCCCAATCCTCTGAGACTGTGTTCAATGCGATCTTCACCATCAGTTCCTGATCCAGCATGGGCCCTATGGAAGTTAGCTAGTCACAGATCTCCTTCAATCCACCAAGGAAGACATTTATCTTATCTCCCTTAGTTATCCGATATGACCACAACTGGTTTTCAAGTAACATCTTCCTCTGCACAGAAGTATGCTGGTACAATTTCTTCAAGACCTCCCACATCTCATTTGCCGTGTTCTTCTTGGCAATATGCGACACCACATGATCCTTGACCCCATCAGGGATGATGCACTTCACCTTAGCCATTGCCTCCTCGTACTTCTCATTTTCAGTTGGGTCAACTGATATCGTTATTGTTTTCAAGGCAAATTCCTTGATGCGATATCTGTCTAGAATAGACAAGATCATGGCCTTCCATACCACAAAGTTGGACGCTCCGTCCAACCTATTCTGATCTCTCAGCCCATTCACTACCATCTCCCTATGCTTCTTTCGACTCCTACGAGTCCCTTAACCTCCCATCTGGAAGTTCTCGGTTCGAATCCTTCTGAGTCTCGATTTCTGTTCAGGAAATCCCTCTGTTGATGTCGAGTTGCCCCACTCCGGATCGAGATTCCTTGGCTAGAAATATGCCTTGGAAACAACTCCTTCCTCCTTGGTCTTGCCCTGTTAGGTATTGTTTTGACAACAATACCCCACTAGTGTCACTTCGAAAGTTACCCACAACCTCCAATGCCCCAACAACTGAAGAACTGAGCCTCTAGGCTCTGTGCAATCCCGGACCCAGAAAAATCTGCACTTCTTGGCCACATCATTAATCCTTCTTGACTGAGAAAGATGACTGGGCGCTGCATAGATCAGGTCTGCTCCTCTCTGCCACCATGCTGATCCTCCTCCTGGCTCAAGCTAATGACGTAGGCCCTCTCCGTCACCCCTTCCTTGCTACTTTCTTCTAGTAACGACTTCTGTCACTCTGCACAACTATTTTCAATTGCTACTGCTCTGCTTGGCTGATGCCTTTAGTTATCCTATGATCTGCAACCACACTCTAATACCATGTTGGAATTTATAAGTTTAACCTATTAGAAATTCTTCTTGTATTATCTGATTTATTTCTTCCTACTTGTTCAATTACTTAACAAGTTATTTACCATGTAAATACTGAAAATAAATACAAGTACAGTATCAACACATATAGATCATCAACTAAAATTAAACAAGCACACAAGTGACACCATTGTTTTCGGACTAATGTACCCAGAAAAATTGAATGTGGGAAAACCAGTGAAACTATTCAGAGGGTTTTATTATTATGCAGTTTCAGAATAAAACCTGGGTTCCAGAAATGGCTCACCCAACACAGGATTCCCTCAGCAGTAGTACCTCTCATTCGAAGACAAATATTTAAGCTAAATCACTAGATGAACGATCCCACAGCTACAATGCAGCCTCTGCTGCTTTGCGTCACCCTATCCAGCTCTTCCAGCTCCTAGTCTATCCCACGAAATCCTCCGGCGCTGCCTCTAGTCCCCGCGTCAACCTCTCTGGCCTTTGCGTCAAATTCTGGAGCCTTTTTGTCAGCCCCTAGACCCTCTACGTCTCACATGCTGGCCTCTCTGGCTTTGCGTAGCTCTTGGCTGCCTTGGTGTGGCCTCTAGCTAGCTATGCGTCAACCTCTCCTGGATTTGCACGGATCCTCCTGGTACTAACTCTTCCTCTCTGCTATGTATTCACTGGCCCTTAGCTGCAACTTAGATCATTCACTCGATTTCCTCTGCAAACCCTGCTCTAGAAAATTGAATTCTTGATCTCTCTTGGTGTGTTCTCCAACTGACCCTCGAGCCTCCTCTTATACTTTTCTTGTTGGTCCATTAACGACTAAGTCTAATCAGTGGCTAAGATTAGATTTGGCTTGATCCATGACTTTTGGACCCTTCTAATCCAATTTTATTTTGATACCCATTAATATTTTATTTTTCCTAAGTTTAGACTTAGGAATTTCATTAGAAATATTAATTATTTTAATATCTCCCAAACCAGTTAGGATCTGCCCAAACCATTTCTAGGTCTTGGAGATCTCTTATGATTTAGCCTCTCCACGAATTTTCATGGCTAGAGTACACCGGATGCTACCCCAAATCAACATGTTCTTCTTACGTCGGGTGTCTATTCAGAGGGGATTGATGGGCCCACAATTTTGGAAGAGTGCAACAAACTTACTCCTAGAGGTAGCCCTGATCGATGAATGGAATAGATATCTTGAAGCCCTTTTTCCTTAACCATGTATCTCTCTCACCTATCAAGGACACTTTGGTTTGGCCTTATGTCCCTTAGGAATCTACAATCCAAAGTTTGGTTTCACACCTTGGCTCGACAGCTAAATGTCCACCCTCCTCATTAGTGGGTTAAAAAAAATATGGAAACATATTTGTCTGCAAAAATCTAAACTATTTATGTGGGTTCTCTTAAAAAGCAAAGCACCAACATTGGATATCCTACAAAAATGGTGTTTTTGGGGCCTAACATATGCTCCCCATGCCTAGAAAATGATAAAGACATCCCACATATATTCATAAATTGTCCCTTAACTATTAGTGTTTGGGAAGAGGTTCATAATTCTATTGGAAGCATACATACATGGTGTGGGGTCTTAATGGATGAATGCCTTAAATATTGGTTGGGAAGGAAACCACCAAAAAAAATTAGAGCTCTCCCTCTGGTTGTTTGTTGGGGCATCTGGATGGAGAGAAATAACTCCATATTTGAGAAACATGGTCATTCTTCTACCAAAGTGTCTATCAATAGTGTATCCTTACTATCTTCCATTCTGTAATTCCACCTTCCATACATAATCATAATAGAAATGAAGTGGAAATTTTGAAAGGCAAACCATGGGCATTTTTTGATGGGGCATGACAACAAAATCCTTCTAATGGAGGCACAGAAGGCACCATCCACATGATCTACTCACAATATTTCTCATTATCTTGCAACATTGGACATGCAACAAAAAATTATGAAAAGTTGTTTCATCTCAAATTATTATTGTAGCTTGCTTTTTATCTACTTCTCATTGAAGTTTATATATATATATATATATATATATATATATATATATATATATATATATATATATGGCGATTCTTTGGTTGTTATCAAATGGATGCAAAGAACTTCCAGGCTAAAACATTACACGCTCCTTCCACTTTATCAAAATGTCATTCAAAAAACAAGGACTTTTTCTCACATGTCTTTCACTCACATCTACATAGAATGGAACCAAACGAATGATTAGCTTTCAGAGAAAGAATTGGCACTAGATCAAAGACAATGGGAAATCCAAAAAAGTAATGAAAGCACCATCCATCTCCACCAACTATACCCCTAGCCATACTTAGGCAATTATTCTTTCTACACAACTCTCAAATGTAAAAATAATATCGATTTAGAGAGCATATATTCGACCTGTCATTTTTTTTTTTTGCATAGCTACTATTACTATATTTTTAATAGTTTCTATAAGACATACAATTCTATGCTCCATTCTTGATCTATTTCAACAGGGTATAATACACCATATTTCTTAGGGATTTTTAGAAACACTTCATAGATCTTTTTGTTCATGGTGAGTCTCGATCCACTTTTTGTTTAACCTAACTAGACTTAGAAGATAAGATTTTTTTATTTTTTTTAGCAAAATAGTTTTTGAATTTAATACATATGATGTATATACATATTTTTGAGATGTTTTGACTAGACTCTGTTAGCACCTAAATCCGCCTTAGGCTGAAAGAAGGCAAAATTCAGGGTAACCACAAACCACGCTCAGTCTGGTAGCTAGCCCTACCAGAACAGGAGAGGGCTCTCTCCAAGTCACACTTTGTGAATAGATAAACGAAAAGGCCGAAGATGACTTATAGTGAACTATTTATCTTAGGCTAGTAAATGAATATGGAAAGAAGAAGTGATTTTTATGAATGACTGTGTTTCTGGGATGGTATGGGACTAATGGACATCAATGAACAGAGAACTTAATACAAAGGCACGGATTACTTCGTCAGTCAAGATAAGCGGAAAGCCTAGCAATTTAATTTAAGATAGTGCGGAATGGAGAGATTGATTAAGAGGGTGAAAAGGGCATGGACAACATGAATCCTTTTCAACAGAAGAATGAACACTGAACATGAAATTTTCCGACAGGCAGAGCAATAAAATTGAATTCTACCTTAGCTAACTTAGAAAACTTCACTGGAAATGAATATGAAATGAACTATGAAACATAACAAGATACATATGAAACATAAGAGACACATTTTCTACACTCACAACCACATGAATCTCATGAAACAAAGATCATGAAACAGAGCCACTACCTTTTATTATTCCTCTGTAAAAAATATACAATGCAGAAACAGAGTTTCTTTCCCACAGTCTCCCAGAAGTTACAAGCCAACAAACCCTTTGCAAATGGTTTGCATACAATATATAGAATGTGCTGTGAAGAGATAGAATGCCCAAGAGTTGGGGAGTTACTCAAATCATCACAAAATGAAGGTGGAGAGCCAAACATCAGCTACAGGTGTAGCGCCACAAACATGACAAATGGCTTGGGTGGCCCTTTGCCTTCCTTTACCACTTGGATAACTGCCCATCTGGAGTGAAAATACTTTTAAAACCACCTTAGGTGCCGAAAAAATGAAGTGTAGATGAGGGGGCCCACTTATGAAAAGTCGGGAAGCGAAATTTCACGAAACAAAGGCATTTTGGGCCTTTTTTTTCTATATGCGCCGCGCCCTTTTCTGTATGCGTCGCGCCACTTTGAGGCCAGTTTGGAGGCACTTGTAGGAGTCTAAAATGTGCCCAAGTGTGCTTGTTGGAAAGCTTGTCCTGTCTACTTTCCAACCCAAGTGTAATTTTTGAATTTGGAGCTCATTTTTCCCTCCAAATCTTCATTCTCCAAAGACTGCTTCCTGTGTGTCAAAATAGGGGGCAGTGAGGCCATTTTTGGGTGTTTTTGACCTCCTGGAGACTCAAATCATGCCCAAATTTCTTGCCCGAGTGCCAGTAGTCGTGATTTTTCCTACTGAATCCAAAAATGCAAATCATTTCTCATTTGGAGCTCCCAATCCTACGCGTCGCACCGGTGGCGCAGAGCGTATAGAGAAAAAACCTGTGTTTGTGCCAAAAAATTTCCATGCGACCAAAATTGTCCCAAATTTCTTGAAATTTGGGCTGGAGGTTCTCTAAGAGGCACTATGTTGGGCCACAAAAGCTTCAGCCAAGACTCAAAGCCGATCTTGCTCTTTTGCCTCTTTTGTTGCTCTACTCAGTTTGGCCTTCAAGCTCCTTATTCGGGCCTTTGCGCTCATGTTCCGTGCCCTGTAATGACAAGCCATCCTCCTCAATATGGTTTTGTCCCTGTTGGCCTTCTCCAACAGTCTCTCCAAGTGTAGATTGACCCGATCTAACCAAGACTCACGGTCGTTGTTGATCTCTTCCTCCAAGGTAGTGAGCTCGATCCTCCTCTGCTGGGCAGCTTGTCGATTTTCACGGATGCTTTGCAGCTCCATGATCTCCTGCTGGTCCTCAAGTTGTTTGTTCCTCTGCTCCAGATACTTGATGACCCATCTGGCCCTCTCCATATTGAGTATCAAGTCTTGGATCTCCGAGTCCTGCTCCTGAATGGTCATCCTAAGTTTGGCATTTTCTGCCTCTGCCTCATCATCCAGAATGAGGATGACATCGGTCTCCTACACACCTGATGGCCCCTCATCATGCACGGGCTTCTTGCCCTTGTCCAATACCTGTGTAGTCGATGCCAGAAGCGAGGCCCCTTCCATGATTGTTCTGTTCATCCTTTCTGACACACCATTTTCTTGTGGTGTTCTTGGAACTGTCTTCTCTCTGCGAATTCCATGCTCTGAACAGTACCTATCAAACTCTTTGCTGCAATATTCACCTCCATTGTCTGATCTAAGACACTTCAATTTCTTTCCTGTCTCAATCTCAACCAAAGCTTTCCATTTCTTGAAAGTATCAAATACATCAGATTTATTCTTAATACAATAAATCCAAGTTTTTCTAGTTGCATCATCAATAAAGGTAACATAATAACGAGAGCCACCGAGAGATGATACCTGAGCAGGTCCCCATACGTCTGTATGCACAAGCTCTAATTTTTCGTTCTTCTTTTCTTTCCCAACTCTAAGAAATCTGACTCTCTTCTGTTTTCCATAAATGCAGTTCTCACAGAAATCCAAATCAACATTCTTCAAACCTGGCAACAAATTCCTTGAGTGAAGAATCTTCATCCCTTTTTCACTCATGTGTCCGAGCCTATGATGCCATAATGCTGCATCTGCTCCTTTGGAAGTCAAAGCATTAACAGAGTTAGAAATACCATTGCATAAATACAATGTACCAACCTTTTCACCTTTTGCTATTACCAGGGCTCCTTTTGTGACCTTCCAAGCTTTATCTGTGAAAGTTGTCACACAACCTTCACCGCCTAACTGCCCTGTTGAAATCAGATTTTTCTTTAGATCTGGAAGATGCCTTACCTCCTTTAATAGCCATTGGTTTCCATTCTGCTGTTTTACAAGAACCTTACCCATTCCAACGATTTTACAGGGTTTATCATCACCTAGACGAACTTGTCCAAAATCTCCTTGAACATAGTCATGAAAGTATTTCTTATCAGGTGTGGCATGGAATGAAGCCCCTGAATCTACCACCCAGGAATCAGTAATATTTTCGAAAGAAAGAATCAAAGCATCTTGTAACACCTCACCTGTCACATTTGCTTCATGATTGTTTTCTTGCTGTGCATCTCCTTCTTTTCCCTTCTGAGATCTATAGTCTTTCTTTAGGTGTCCTTTCTTTCCACATTTCCAGCACACTATCCCCGATCTGGACTTGGATCTGCCTTTCCTTGATTTACTGCGATATCCTGAGCTCTTTCCTCTTTCCATTTTTCTTCCTCTAGACTCTGCACTCAAAGCATTTCCCGATGTCTCACCGGAGCTTTTCGGTCGCATTTCCTCGCTAAGGATAGCACCGACAACATCATCAAACTTTAAAGTACTAGATCCAGAAACGGAGTTACTAATGGCCATTACCAAACCATTCCAACTTTCTGGTAATGAGCACAAGAATAACAGAGCTCTAACTTCATCATCAAAGTTTACCCCTACAGAACTTAACTGACTTGTAACTGTATTAAAATCATTTAAATGGTTTGCAACAGATCCACCTTCCGACATATTCATATTAAATAACCGCTTCATAAGAAATACCTTGTTTGAGGCCGAGGGTTTTTCATATAGTTTCGACAACGTCTGCATCAAACCCTCTGTCGTGGTTTCCTTCGAAATGTTGAAGGCGACTGACGCAGCAAGGCACAACCGTATTGTTCCGAGTGCCTTTCTATCGAGAAGGTTCCATTCTAGGTCTTTCATACCCGTCGGCATCTTTGTTTTTCTGCCCAATGGTAGGTATAGATCTTTCTGATATAGATAATCTTCCATCTGCATCTTCCAGAGCGAGAAGTTTTGGCCGTTAAATTTCTCGACCCTAAACTTACCATCTTTCGCCATTGCTCCCACTCGAACCAGGAACCCTTCTTTCCTGCGAGTTTATCAGCCAAATAGACCTTCGGCTCTGATACCAGTTGTTAGAAAATTATATATTACGGAGCAATGGAACGCATAAAATATTGCAGAAATATAAACACAGAAAACGCACAAAACAAGAGAGACACAGATATACGTGGTTCACCCAGTTTGGGCTACGTCCACCCCGAACAACCAATCCTTCCTTTCTATTATCCAGCAAAATGAAGAGATACAACCTACAGCAAATCCGCTGTAATATCCTCTGTTTTCTCTCACAGTCTCACCTCTATGTTTCTCGCTCACCGAATACACATCTATCTCAGCCTCAAATACAATGCCCTCATATAAAGGGAGGGGTTGCCTTCTAGGGCAAAAAACCCTAAACTAAACATAAGTTCTACCGTCAGATCATCCGCCTAATGAACGTCCCAGATTGACTAGAAATTACCATACTTTTACAAGGCAATTTTATAGCTGTTTTTAGCTTCGAGGGCGCTGCCCCCGAAACCCCCTGCTAGGGGGGGGCTCCCAAAAGTCGCTGCCGCCCCCCTGGACCCCCCACGGCAGCGATTATTTTACGGGCGGCGTTGCCACCCCATTTTGAACTGGGGTCCAATATGCCGGTACTATAGAAGATAATCAGGCTCCACACCCAACAAGGGATATGGGAGGAGTTTGAGTATTTTGATGGGGTAGGGTTTGGGGTTTTGTGTTGACCAAATAGTGGAGAGATAGGGGAGAGGGTTTGGTAGTAGTTTAGGGTAGGGATTTTAGGAAAAATGAGAGAGGGAGGATGGGAAAAGTGATGGGTGAGGGGAAAAGGTGAGTGGAGTGAAATCTTGGCACTAACAAGACATTTAAACAACCCTAGCCATCAATTTCTTGGCGATTTCTTATGGTCGATTTTATACATTTTGGTGGCATTGAAACATCTCTATAAACACCCTATCATTGACAAAATTTGATGAGCAAGTTATTTTAAAGAGCCTACCTCTCAATTTGATAGGCTTCACCAAAATTTGGGAGCATTTGGGCACTTGTTTTGGCCCTTGTCTGTATGCGCCGCGCACAAAGTCCAGTGTGTTGCGCCCTGGGTATGCATCGCGCCCTTTGAAAAATTGCACTTTGGGTAGGCTGCGTGTGTGTCGCACTCTCAGTGTGCACCGCGCTCCTGGGTATATGCGCCGCGCCCTCTAAAGCCGTCTCCAACTCACTCAAACGCTCACCAATGCACACTCACGCCTTCACAATGCTTCTCCAAGGCTTGTAATAGCACAATGCCTTTGGTTTTGACAAAAATTTGTATATATAGCCTTGGAAGAGATGGGTTTAATTTTTGCCTCTTCAAAAACCCATATTTCTAATGTTTGAGTTTTGCACTTTTTCACTGACTTTAAAACACACTGATTTTCACTTTCCCTTTGAAATTTTAGCTCAAATCATGAAATTTTTGGTACTCTTTGTAGGGATTTCATAACAGGACATTTGGCCACAGAAACCATGACTGCATCTAAAAAAATCAACTAGCGACTTTTTTGAAAATTTTGTCATAAATGACACTGTTTGACTTTTCTTCAAAACAGAGTTTTGAAGAAGAGACGAAGTCTATCCGCATGATGATGAAGCTCTCTGAACCATTACTGTATAAGGGCCTCACTCTGGCCTGCATGGCTTTATTGGACATGTTCAAAGACCAAATTGATGAATTCCTAGACCTAGACCTCGAAATGACCTTTGTCCTTTAAAGGACCAGACCTTGACTGTCATGGACTTTGATGATTATTGACAAAAGACCTGAGCCAACAGGAGCCAGACATGAAGGGGAGTGACTATCATGACCTTCTCCATTAGATTATGGCATGCCCCTAGCGAAATGCATCTGGGAGAATGGAGCGGAACACCTAAACATGAAATGCATAAAGAGTTTTGATCTCTGACGAAGGACTGACCAACCGACTCTAACAGACTCTTTCGAAGGCGAATGTGCCATTCAAATGGTAATAATATATTTTATTTTGATTAAAAATAAAATATATATTTTCTTTCCTCGAAAAAAGCAACAAAAAACCCTTATGATGTAAAATTCTTTGTATTTATGTAAGATATTTTGATGTAAGTGACGCAGGGTTTCCCCTACGCATACCCACAATATGCATAAATATGCATAATCCATTGTCCCAGGAATTTAAAACCATCAATGCAGTTAATCTGCATTCATAAATAGTGGTTAAGGCCCTCTCTATCTACCGTTCCTTTCAATCGAAACCAATCACCCCACCTGAATCACCTTTCGGGACTATATCTATTCACACAACCTTCATATGGGACTTTTATTAAAGCCTTCCTCCTTTATCTTCCTATCGAGAATTTAGAACCCTTTCATTGACCCTTTAATGCATGTTTATATACGTTCAACATATAGACCCTCCTATCGGCGCTCTTTCACTTTATAAGCCATTAGAAATGAAAAACCCATTACACAGGAAATGCTCCCAAAATATGCCTTTCGCCCTTCGTACGACCTCTGCACATTAATCGAGGATACTTCATTGCAATCGCTATCGGCTCTCTTGCAATTCAACACATCCATATTTACATCACCCCTCCGACTCTGATCTCCTCACTATCGTAATCGCTACCTCCACGGTTTAGCCTTAAAAGACTTGTCGCCACCTCTTAACATAATACAAAGGAATACATGTAAAATCCGCTTCGGACCACATATGCGGAACTCAAATATTATATAGTTTTTTTCATATATATCGTCGGGTCCACTCATCGCTGGACTTTCCACCGCGTCGATTTGCAATGGTAGATTTAATCGCAACTGTTGATCAGGATCATGATCCGACGATCGACGATTAATTGCCTGATCGTCGATATAATGCAAACATCGATCGCTGATAATCGCTATCAACAATATCGCAAAACTAATAAACTGCTGACCCTTGGTACCTCTGATCACTGATATCTGATTAAATCATGATCGTTGATCTAGCCATGATCCAACGGTCCACGATTAATCGCACCTGTCCATTGCACTTCTCCAAGCCTAGATAGTGATTTAAACTCAACCGTGGATCTCGCAGATTCGACTGTTGTTGAGCGTTAATACTTGATTTCCTCTATCTGCCTATTTACTTTGAATTTAAATTATTTTCTTCAGTTCTTATGGATTCCAGGTTTTCGATAATGGTTCCCGTTCCTTATTGCTTCATCCTTTTGCCGCGCAATTAAGTCTCGATTGACATTGTCTCTGTGAATTCTCTAGCAAAGTCATCCCATAACACCACTTGGTTCTCCAAAGGGGATCTTGCCGCTTCTCTTCCTCTCTATGCATTCATTGCGCTTTTCCTTGCATAAATATACATACATAGTTCTTTGGTAACTTAATCTATTATTCAACACTCAATCACGCATTATACAACTTGGAATTAAATCTAAGCGCATATATATAAATCCACACATAATTACAAAATAGGATTCTGTCTCTCAGCCTGATTTCTCTTTATAGTGGCCTTTGGTTTACAAATTTGCCCGTAGGCTTCAAAACCACACTCTATTATCTAACCTCTCAAAATATCTACCTATGCAACCTATCTAACTTCTGTCTCTAAGCTTACATTTATACCGAGGGATTCTAAAACCAATTCTGGTTTAGATCCATGAATTCCTTAACAAAATTTCCTAAATCTCCTCATTGTTCCTAAAACTCCTCTCTAATCCCTAAATCCATGAACTTGCTCCTAATCTAGGATTTACAATTAATTTTCAAATCCCTCAATCTCTCAACTATCCTAAATCTCTCATGTTCTTCTATATTCGAGAACATTTACAAATATGTCTCACAATATTCAATTAATTCCCTATTTTAGCTTCTCTCATTAAAATCACTCAAAACATTAATAATTACATTTAATTTACACTTAGGAAACCAAGTTCCTTAAAAACAAAATACCCCTATGTCTACTAACAACAGAATAAAACCCATGACCTTCCCTTTTACCATATTACTTGCTCTGCCTGTACTTTTCTTTTCCGGTCACTGCCTTTCCTGTTCTGTATTACCGCCCCTATCTTTCCTACCATGAGTTTTCTTGGGCTGAATGCATTATAGATTTATAAGTCATAAATTAAATATTACAAACATTTATGGGAAAAAAAATATTGGAAAGTGTGGTTGGATTGCCTTTTGGTTGAGTGCAACTCTTACACATTCGCATCGTTTGTCTTCTTTCATTACATGCTCACTCTATGTTTGGTATCGATCAATTTGCTTTTCCAATTTCGATATGACTTTTATTTTATAAAAGTGGGAAACGATGAGGATGCATGTGTTTGGTATTGATCAATTTTCTTTTTCAATTTCGATGAGACATTTATTTTATAAAAATGTGAAAGGATAAGGATGCATGCATATGGCATTGTTGAATTTATGATTTTTCCAATCTCTTTATATTTATTTAAGACTTTGTGGTTGGATTTGTGCAATTTGAAAGCAAAATCTTATATTATAATATATTTAAAATATTTCAATTTACAGGTCTTAATTATTAATTTCTTAAAAGTACCCCAAGTTCCTTATAAAAATTTAGGTAAACGCAACTTTTAAATTCAATCCTTGCTTGTCGTTTGTGGATTGGCATATTTGTATGTACCTTACATTCAACATTGTCGTTTGTGGTGCCGGCTTATTATTTTGGTTTGAAAGGTTAATATTTTATCATTTTGATTGAGTGAGGGGGGGGTGCTTGGAAGGATGGGGGCCGACTACGACCAGTCTTGTCAAATTCCATATCCTCCTTGATTGCGTAACTATATTTTAAATAATTTAAAATTTTATAAATAAATATAAATTAATAAATTATTTTTCAATAAAATAATATAAGACAATATTTTATAATTAAAAAATATAATCATATTATAAAATTATAAAAATATATTCATATTATAAGTGGAAAGAAATGGTTATCTCTAAATTTTTTATTAAGAATCGATGAAATACATTCAATTTTGATGAATGAATCATTAGTGTATGTAAGATAACTTTCCTGAAACATTTACCAAACTTGTATAGTTTTGTAGTATGTCGTATGCAGCTGAACCTTTTGTTTTAGAGTGTAAATCATGCCATGGCTGCCTTCGCCCATGTGCATAAACATTGGTCGAAAAAGTAGGATTATAATAATATTCTTTACAGAGAGTCTCAAGATCCTTGAACAAATGTGGGCACCATCACAACAACCATCACAAAGATCAACCCCACCAATAAATGTAGTTATTTTTCTGTAGTTTCCATTAGCTTGTGAGTTCACGATCACACTTTTCTGATGATGACGAGTATACAAGTTATCCACAACTTGTTTTTTGAACCAACTAAATTTACTACTTGCATAACATAGAGCTAGCACGCATTGAACCGATAAGTGTTTGATTATTGTTATTGTTATTGTTGTTGTTGTTGTTATTATTATTATTATTATTTATTTTTATTTTTATTTTATTTTATTTTATTTTTATTTTTTATTTTTTTCTGCATCCTGTGTTTGTTTTCATAAATATTTTTGTTTTAAGAAGCATATTGTGGTACAAAGTTTTGTCATTCAAGACTAATAGAATAAGAAAAACACCTTTTTGAGATTTAAATTTTAGAAGGTCCCTTAATTTCAGGTCTTGGAAGTGGCCTTATGGGTTCCCTCACAATATGTTCTTTACTTTATGATATACTAATCATCTAGTAATGTAGACTAAATGATGGGCTTCAAGTATAGAATGACATATATCTTCCTAGCATTTTCCATGTTCAAACACCCTTCTTCCTTGAAATAGAATCTTAGGGAATAAGACATCAATGACACGAGCACCATGATTAACGAAAACCATCTCATATTTACGAGAGGAATATACATATTGGGAACTCCACCACCATAAGTTCGCAAGGCTTCAATTTCTGTTGGACGAAACTGAATTGATAACCTCAACGTGTTGGGTATATGACCAAAGTTCCACATTGACTAGAAGTGGGGAGGATCATGGGTATATAAGGATGGACAAATTATTTTATTTCTATAACTTGATTCTATTATTATTACTATTATTATGATTATTATTAACAAAATTCTATTATTATTTTCTTTTCCTTCTTATTTGTTTATTATAAGGAATGGTCCCTTATTTCCTTTAAAAATATTCTTTAATTCTTCATTTATATATTTATAAATAATTTATTCTTCTTTATTTAGATATCTATATATTTATTACCTACTAATGACACCATTTATTTTTATTTTTCATTAAATAAATAATTTATACTATTATTAGTTTATATTTTTTCATTTAATCATTTATTTAGTAGATTAATAATTTATTTATTATTATTTTTCTTCATTTATATATTTATATATTTAGTTAATAAATAAATAATTTGTTTATTTTATCTTACACCTAATATAATTAATTTTATATATCTATATGTAAAATTTATTTATTTATTATTATATTATAATTTATTTATTATTTATAATTTTGTAATTAAATAATTTATTATTATTCTATAATTCTTTATCTATCTTACACCTAATATAACTAAAAATGATACCATTTAATTTTATTTTTTCATTAAATAAAATATTTTATACTTTTATATTCATTAATATATAATTTATTATTAATTTATATTTCTTCATTGATTTATTTATAAATAATTTATTATTATTTTATAATTCTTCATATGTTTATAGTTTTATCTCACACCGAATATAACTAATTTTATACATTTATATATAAATTTATATATATTGATTTATTTATTATTATATTTAATTTAATTTTTATCTATTTTTTACCTAATATAACTGAATTGGACCTTGCTCCCTTAGTTAGGTAACCGTTGGTGTCTCTGCTCTAGCTATTTAAACAGGCGAAGCTGGATCTGTTTTTCAACTTGTCCTGACGATGAACCACACTAGTTGGTTCGAAACGCGTCGACAAAAGATTGATTATGTGATTTTGCCAAAGATTTTCTAAACAATGTTATGGATCACAGAAGTCTAAATTCCTTAAGAATCAACTTCCTAAGATTTTTGAGATCACCATCCCTATTTTGGTACAAACCCTGCCACTTCGTATACTTCTAATCCACAACATGGTACTTGAGGGTCAATTTATTTCCCATAGCTTCAAGATGACTCACTTCAATTCCCTCCTAAGGCCTAGAATTCCTGGCGCAAACCTCCCCACTTCTCTTCTTTGCTTCCATGGCTCCAAACAAACACTAAAACAGAGGCAAGGAATGTCGGAAAGTAGAAAAAATGAAGTTACAAAGACATCAAAAAGTTAAAACTGACAGAACTTCTTCCCATCAAACCACAATTCGAACCTTGGGGATGGCATGCGACCAACATAATGCAATATTTTTTTTGCTTAAATGTAACGGAAACTTCGTCCGAATGGAACAAAATTAGTGTCAATGGATAGCCTTGTTGTCACTTTTAACTACACCAACAACATGAGTGTTGCGGGAGACATAGAAAACTTCCTAGAGACAGCCTCTGGCTTGATTGTAGATCAGTGCCTAGGACATCTTAAATAGAGGAGTGCATGGAATATTATGAGTGGGGTTTCTGTTGCACTCCAATTGTCACATAAGTAAAAGGAGAATAAATGGGGGCTTGGTTCAACATCCTATCATGCAGGTAAACTCAATTCGATACATGGATCCAAATGCTCAAGGGGTAAATCGGGTCAACCTCAAAGAGAAATGTCTAGTTCTGGTGGCTGACACACAACAACAAGAATATTTATATTGAAGCTATAGTAAAGTAAAGAGGAGGAAAGGAAGGAGGGAATTCAATGTAGAGGGTTGTAAACATGATAGAATCCTAAGCATCAATGTTTCCTATGAAGGGTATAATTTGATACATAGGGCTGTAAACAATACATAACCCTAAGCAATGATATTCCGACAAAAATATGGAAGAGAGAAGAGGTGGAAAGGTAGAAACAATGGAGTTCTTATTGAGGTTTCATACTAGGTATAACATGGGTACCTTTATCACCAAACAATGTGAGTAAATCTGTGGTCATACAGGTATTATGGGTTAATCTAATAACACAAGTAAGTCTGTAATTACTACAGGTACTATAGGTTGTTAAATAACACAAGTAAATTTATAATATACACAGATACTGTTCTCTATTTAACAACCAAGATAAATCCATGAATTAGGGAGAAACCGATAGTCTCATTACACTATTTCAGAGAAGGAAAACATATATGAAATGAGATTACAGAATGGAAAACATATTGAGAGTTGATGATGGGAGGAAGTATCCCTTTGTTCTTCCTGTGAAGGTATCTGATCAATCCACATCTCTACCATGATGTGTTGGCCAGTTCACCTATCGCTTTCAATCTTAACTGTTTGGCTTGCTCGTTCTTTGGAGTTGGGATTGTGCAACTATGTTTGTGTGTCACTGAGCATAAACAGAGTTAGTCCGAAGAGTGCTTCATTTCTTATCTGAGTGGAGTTTCATGCTAAGGCATTAATCTTCCTGATTCCCCCCATATTGATTTTCTACCTCTACCATGTTTTCATTAAATACTTCATCTCCCAACCCATCTGCCCTCAAAAACCTGTACCATGCTGTTGGGCTTTATGACAGTGAGATTTTTACTCTTTAAGGTGCTGCAAAATGACAGGTTTCGATGCTCCTTGGCCCCATTTGGTTTAGCCCTCTCTACATTTCTTCTGGTATAACCCGGGGGCTATGAGAAGGTGCTTAGTTCTCAGGCACTAGGGACTTTGGCGGGAGAGAGTGTGAGGATGAGTGCTTTTTGGAGGGGGTCATGAGTGGTAAGTGGTAAGTGGGGGGGGGTGTGAAATGATATGAGAGGGACACGTAGTGGCAAGGCCCAGCGAGGAAACCGCTTTTTCGGACCTCCCTGTCACCGATAAAGGGAAACAAGGAAGGGGACCGAAAAGGCCTGGGAGTCGCTGATCAAGGCGGAGTCAAATTAGGCTATTCAGAGATAGGGGAAATTAATTATTATGTGGCCTTTGAAAAGGGGCGGACCCAACGACCCTTTAAATATAATGTATAAAATATCGCATTTGGGGAGTTCCCGCATAACGCAATCGCAAGCCTTGTAACTGGAGTTGCGACCTTTTACCTTCAATGGTCGCTGATTTGTGGGATTGATGATGTCATTAGTGCCACGTGGCACCTCCTGAGTGGAGACATGTGTCACCTGGATATGCCCCCATAGGACCTTGAAAATGCGAGATCAACATGCCACGTTTCCTTCGTACTGCCACGTCATGATGACATCAATTGCCACGTTATTTTATCGGGGCCAATAGTATTCCACCATGTGCCCTGTCGAAGGCGAGACAAAAGGTCTGCATGCCTCCTGTTTTTGCATTAATTTCCTTTGTAAATCGACCCTTCCATCCTTGGATTTAACATTGGAGGCATGAATCTCAGTGATTTCAAGGTTATCGGCATTTTGCGGTTTGATGATATTTGTATTTTTTTGCACCCCTTGACCCTTGCGATCATTGATATGTGATATGAAGGTTCTGCTTCGTGAAATGCCGATATACGATGCGCCATGGGCCTTCAATTGTCTGTTGCGATTTGCGGTGCGCTCCCGGACTGTGATTGTCAATAGTTGATTAACCCAATCGATCTTTCTTGACTACTAGGACCTCCTATATATGATTTATGATATCGGTGATCATTGATCTTAGTGCCCTCCTCTATGGCTGCTAGAAACCCTGACCTCTAATAACGATGAGCTTCCTTGGTCTTTTCTCTTTGTTTTCTAGCTTTCAAAGGGCAGTGTAAATCTGCTCTAACTTCTGATAAAAAAATCCATTTTTGGACTTCCATATCCCATTGAAAAGCTTATTCCGAGAAGTACACAATGGAGAGGGTCCGATTAATCTTAGGAAGTTTCGGTGACTTGGAAAATGGATTCAAAATTCACTACTTTTTCTCATCATTTTCACAATTGAAAACACATTTAGCAGTTAGTGACAACATTGGCTCTAACTGGGGACAGTGCCTTGTTGGCAAGGTGCTGAGAACCTGCAGACCAATATCCTTCACCATTGGGAATGGAGTGAGAAATATATTGAATCAATTCAACCAGAAAACCTCCATGGGACTTTATTTGTTGAGGGTATTTCCTCATCAAACTAAAATGTAGAAAAAAAAATTCTAACAACTGGAAAGGGAATGTTCAGCTAGTGAGCTTATTTATATACATTCCCACTTATGCACGGGGCTTAATGCACCTATGTGAGTTCAACCCTCCAATGGAGCCAAGCCAACATTTGGGTGCTGGAACTAATTCCTTCATGCTACTAATATTTGAAACTTAAAATAAGCATGCACCATAAAAAATCTTGAAACAAAGAACTTGATGCATACTCCAGGAATAACCTCTGTTGCCAACTTAAGAATGTCGTCATGTAGTCAGCTACAAGGTCATAAAACTGACTAGGAAAGTTTGCAGCTGCCTATTTTTCAAAAATAGTCTGCTGACTAATGTCTTCTTGGTCAGCGCATCCACAAACACTATTTAGCTCCTCAACCTTAGATTTTTCAAGAAAAACTTGTTGTTGATCTGTTGCTACCCATTTTTCAAAGGGCCAACCTTCATTGGAATTTGCAATGGAATCTTCATCTTTTGAACTGTAAGAGTCATATACTGGAGGGACCACTGAGAATTCCTAGTAGGAACATTTTTGTAATAAATAATCATAGACACTACTTGGTCCCTCAACTTTGTGCTCTTCTCAAGAAATTTGTTGCTGAAAGCCTACTCCCCACTTGTCGGTAAACAACTCCCTTTGAACCTTTTCAACCATATTATCCTCCTCTGAATAATATGAATCATAAATCAGAGGAGCTTCTTGATCATTTTCTCTAGGTGAAGGATGTGCATCATGGACTGAATCCTCTTTGCTGACCTCCTGGTGGGCCTCCTCTTCTTGTACAACTTTCCATGACTGGGATTGCGGTGGCTATGCATTACTTGAATCTCCATCAAAGTCATATACATCATAAGAAGAAGAAACATCAAACTCGACTTAATAAGATCTTTGAGAGTTTATTGTAGTTCAATGATATTTCCTTCTTCTCTTTTTTTCTCATTGGGTGATGCTTCTTGATGCGAGTAGATGTTTTCTTCAAGTGGAGCTCCACAAACATCTTCAGCAGGGTCATCGACCTCAACAATGTCTTCATTGTTAAAATGTGTGCAAAAATCTTCAAATAAAGCATTAAGTGGATATATTCTTTTGCAACAGTGACTGAAGAAACATCAAACTCGACTTAATAAGATCTTTTAGAGTTTATTGTAGTTCAATGATATTTCCTTCTTCTTTTTTTTTCTCATTGGGTGATGCTTCTTGATGCGAGTAGATGTTTTCTTCAAGTGGAGCTCCACAAACATCTTCAGCAGGGTCATCGACCTCAACAATGTCTTCATTGTTAAAATGTGTGCAAAAATCTTCAAATAAAGCATTAAGTGGATATATTCTTTTGCAACAGTGACTGAATGCTATATGAAAAATTCTTCAGGAGGATATGTTGCCACGAGGTATTGTTTTGTACCAAGCTCTATCATCCTCACTTAAAGAATACATGAACAATTTCATCTATTCATCTTCAGGAAAAATATCTGTCCATTCATGAGAATACTTGAGGTGTTGGTCAGGCCCTCTCTCTGTGTTCCTATTGAATCTAGGCAAATAGGTAATCGATTCGTGAAACGAAGGGACCTGATTTGGATAACCAATAATAGAAGAAAAATCTAGTGGAGAAAATTTGTTGGCCAGGAATTCAGGAATGGCCATTTCGAAAACCTTCCTAGATGAGTAATTTCTAGTTCAAAGGTAGGGAAAGCTTTCAACTTCTCTAGCATCAAAGAGATTATGAGGCTGCATGAAAGCTAGGATGATCGAATAAAGAAATGAACAATTGAGTCGCTAGGATGTTTACCATAAAATTGAGATAGTGGAGTCGCCAACGTGAGAGATCTTCAACCCAAACTTCCCTTGCTTGCCTAACAAGGGAAATGTAAAAGTTTATCATATTCTAGGGGAAAAATCATTCAATAAGTTCCTCGGCAATGATGCCCGAAATATGTTGTTGCTTTTAACGGCACCAACAACACAAGTGTTGCGGGAGACACAGAAAGCTTCCTAGAGACAACCAAATGGTTGATTGAGACAAGTCCATAGGACATCTTCAATAGGGGAGTGCATGGAAGATTATGAGTGGGGTTTCTGTTGCACTCCAATTTTCATGTAAGTAAAAAGAGAACAAAGGGGGGGCTTGGTTCAACAGTCTTTCATTAAGGTAAACTCAAGCTGATACATAAATCCAAACGCTCAGGGGGTAAATCAAGCCAACCACAAAGAGAAATGTCTAGTTCTGGTGGCTGACACACAACAACAGGCAAATTTATATTGAAGTTGTAGTAAAGTGAAGAGGGAGAAAGGAAGGAGGGAATTTGATGCAGTGAGATGTAAACAAGACAAAATCCTAAGAAACAATGTTTTGGTTGAAGGGCGGAATTCGATACATAGGGTTGTAAACAATACAGAATCCTGAGCAATGATGTTCCAGTACAAATATGGAAGAGAGAGGAGGTGGAAAGGTAGAAATAACGAAGTCCTTATTGAGGTTTCATACCAGGTATACCATGGGTATCTCTACCACCAAACAATGTGAGTAAATTTGTGCTCATACAGGTACTGCGGGATAATCTAATAACATAAGTAAATCTGTAATTACTACAAATACTGTAGGCTATTGAATAAGAAAAGTAAATCTATAATATACACAGGTACTATTCTTTATTTAGGAGCCCAGAAAAATCCATGAATCAGGGAGAAACTGACAGTCTCATTACATTATTTCGGAGAAGGAAAACATATATGAAATGAGATTACAGAAGGGAAAACACATTACGCATTGATCTGCTTGCTATCACCAGGGAGTTTCATTAATACTTGAAGGGTCCAAATTCCAGTCCATTACATTTATCCATCTATCCTTCAAGTCCCTCATGAACAAGCAACTTAGAACCAAGATTGACATCTCAAAATTTGACCACTACAGGTGCATAATTCTGGAACCTTTACTAAGAGTTTCTTCCCCCTATTTATAAGAAAAGGGGGAGCTTGGGTTATAGTTACAAGAATATCTTTGCTATAGTATCTAGTTGTCTGCTAGACTAGATGTCTCGGCGTGCAAGGCTCTTCTGCTCAAAATGATTACAATCGGAATTTGATCCCTTCTTAGAAATAAACAGAAATTACATTATAATCAGAAATAAAGAAAATTGAAAGATGATGGGAGGAAGTATCCCTCTGTTGTTCCTGTGAAGGCCTCTAATCAAGCCACATCTTTGCCATGATGTGTCAGCTAGTTCACCTGTCATTTTCGGTCTTAACTGTTTGGCTTGCTTGTCCTTTGGAGTTGTGATTGGGCAACTGTGTTTGCGTGTCATTGAGCATAAACAGAGTTAGTCTGTACAATGCTTCATTTCGTATCTGAGTGGAGCACCATGCTGAGCCATTAATCCTCCTAAGTCCCTCCATATTGATTTTCCCCCTATGCCATGATTTCATTAAATACTTCAGTTGCTGACCTATCCACCTTGAAAACCTTGTACCATACTATCAGGGCTTTACTCCAGTGGGACTTCTACTCTTAAAGGCATTGTAGAGTGATGAGTTCCAATGTTCCTTGGCCCCCTTTGGTTTAGCCCTTGTCTACATTTCTTCTTGTATAACTCGGGGGTTGTGACCATGTGCTTAGTTCTTAGGCTCTAAGGCCTTTGGCGTGAGAGAGTGTGAGGATGAGTGGTTTTTAGAGGGGGTCGTGAGCGGTAAGTGGTAAGTTGGGGGAGGGGGTGCGAAATAATGAGTGGGAAACGTAGTGGCGGGGCCCTATGGGGAAACCACTTTTTCAACCCCCCCCACCGATAAAGGGAAACAGGGGGGGGGGGTGAAAAGGCATGGGAGCTGTTGATCAAGGCAGAGTCAATCTGCATCATTCATAGATGGGTGTGCTTAGTTATTATGCGGCCTTTAAAAAGGGGCGGACCTGACAGCCCTTTAAATCCAATGTATAAAATATCGCATCCAGGGAGTTCCCACATATCGTATTCACAAGCCCTGTAATTGGAGTTGCAATTTTTAACCTTCGTTGATCACCGATCTGCGGGATTGATGACATCATTAGTGCCACGTAGCACTTCCTGAGTGGTGATATGCGTCACCTGGATATGGCCCCATAGGACCTTGAAAATACAATATTAGCATGCCACGTGTCCTCTGTACTACCAAGCCATCTCCTTACTGCCATGTCATGATGACATCACCTACCACGATAGTTTATTGGGACCAATAATATTATGCCATGTGGCCTATCGGAGGAGAGAGAAAAGGCCCACCTGCCTCCTGTTTTTGCATTAATTTCCTTTTTAAATCACTCTACCCTCCCTGACATTTTAACACTAGAGGCCTAAATCTTGACGATTTCAAGGTTATCGGCATTCGGTTGTTTGACGAAATTTTATTTGTTTGTGCCCTTTGACCCTTGCGATCGCCAATATGCGATATTGGGGTTCTGCTTCATGAAATGTCGATATACTATGTGCCATGGGCCTTCAACTACCGATTGCAATTTGAGATGCACTCTCGGAGTGTGATCGTCGATCAACAATATACCCCTTCGATATGTGATTTGCGATATCTGTGATCGCTGATCACCGATCTCATTTCCCTCCCTTACTGCTGCTGGAAACCCCATCCTCCGATTGCGATGAGCCTCCCTTGGTCTTTTCTCTTTGTTTTCTAGCTTTCAAAGGGCACTTTAAATCTGCTCTAACTTTTGGTCCAAAAGTCCATTTTTGGACTTCCATATAGTGTTGGAAAAATTATTATGGGAACTACGCATTGGAGAGGGTCTGATTAAGCTTAGAGAGATTCTGTGGCTTTGAAAATGGCTTCAAATTTCACTTCTTTGTGTCATCCTTTTCACATCTGAAAACACATTTAGTAGTGAGTCACAACAAGCCCTAGCGATGCAGAACGTGAATTTGGTGTCGATCCGCGCCCCTTACGCTCGTATTTTCTGTTCACAAACTTCACAATAAAAATTTCGGAAGCTGGAAGCATGGTATATAACCCCATCCCTCAATTTTTTTCACAACAAACAAATGTATGATGCCTAACATGGAAAAGAAGACATGTCGATGGTGAAAGAAAAAAGACATATTAAAGTTACCAGCAGGTTTAATGCTAAAATATGGAGGTGAGAAAAAAAGTGAATTCTGTGACGTCCTTGCAATGACATGTGTTAGTTTTTTATTTGGCAGTAAGACGACGAAAATGCAGCGCGTGATTAGCTGTCATGAACAATGTTTACCTAGGAAAACCCTACAAAGATAACACCTTCGGTGTAATTAGATTTGAAAAGTTTACACTTTTCATCATTGTAGGCCAACACCACATGTCATAATAAGCATGGTGGGGTCATTTACATGGGATAAACATTTAAATGTTATTCCCTAGGCGTTTGTCACCATATCCTTCTAGTAGCCTGACTTGCGGAACTTGCGACTCTTTCACTCTTTCACATCTTAGCATGCAAAAATACAATATTTTGTTAAATTATTATTATTAAATTAATAATAATATATTATTAATTTTACAAAAGTCAAAATATTTATTAACTTAATTATATAATTATAATAAAATTAAAAAAAATCAAAACATACATAGTAACTAATCCTTGTTGTAGCTCAATTAAAATAAAAGTTAAAATAAAAGATAATAAAAAGTAAAATTTGTTCAATGTACATTGCGTTCTAGAAAATATTTATTTTTTAATAAATTTATGTATAAATTAAAGTAAATAGGTATGTAATAATTAAATTTAATTAAATAAGATTTATGATTTACGAGGAGATTAGATTATTAGTTTAATCGTTTTATAAATTTCACAAATATTTTACATTCGATTAAAAAAAAATTCTATTGTATTTTTTCATTACCCTCCATCAAAAGTAATCTGGTAAAAAATGATATTGTCAATCACTAATCTTGCATTAAAATAATATTAAAAATCAATTGTAAGTTGTATAGATAGTGATATAAATGCAATTAAAATCAAATATCGAAATTTATGTCAGGTTACGTTATGAACCATCAACATTTAGAAAATACATGATTGATTATGATGATGATGGTTAACGTCCACTAAGACCAAATATATAATTCTTACAAAATTTTCATATGTAGACTCGGAATACTCGATATTATCTATTGGTGCCCTTTAGATTTAGGGAAGAGACTGCCAAATTAAAACAGGTCCACTCATATTACGAATTAATCGGATGGACTTAGTTCCTCCTCAGAAAAGCTAATATAAACATATATTACGAATTGACACGATGGACTTAGTCCCTCCTCGCAAGACCCAATATCAATATATATACATTTACTCTATATTCAAATAGAATAGTTTTTTTTTTTTTTTTGTCTTTGTTAATTTTATATTTAATCTTTATCTTGAAATAGAATAGTTTGACTATCTTGTTAATTTTAATTTGAGCATGGGAAAAGTTATCAGGGATTTTTTGTCATGGTCTTTGGATTTTGCAGCATAAATAGTAGTAGGTTATAATTGTTTTATTACTATTTTGACAATTAAATAATAATAGGTTTTTTTTATTAAATACATAAAATAAAATATATTTTCTTGATTTCAAGTATTAAAGTTTTTTTATTCTAATAAAAAATTAATTAATTAATTTTTCTTTTCACTTGTTTAAACACTTGAATTTTATTGGAATTCAACCACTTATAAGTAAAGCATTTGTTCATCCATTCTTCTATTTTTTTGGATAATTATAATGAAAACCAAAACCAATTTTTCTTCCATTTTTCTATTTGATCTTTCTCTCTCACTGTGTTTCAACTAGTGCTTTGAAATCTTGAAAGTGCGCAAAAACTTCAGATTTGTTCCTGAGAAGATAGACCCAAGTATACCGTGAGAAATCATCAATAAATGTAAGCACATACCTTGCTTTTTTGATGAAAGGATGAGGAAAATGCCTGATGAGATCACCATGGATCAGATCTAGAGGAGAGGATGCTCTGTGAGTCTTGTCGGTGTCAAAATTTTCTCTAGAATGTTTGCCAAGGACACACCCTTCACAAACTCCTTTGGAGAAACTGATATTTGGCAAGCCTTCCACCATCTCATGCTTGCTTAGCTGCTGCATATACCTGTAATTTAAGTGACCAAACCTCTCGTGCCAAAGCCTACTACTATCATCAGCATGTGTAAGCAATAAGGAGGATTCAGATTCAATAAATTCAGAAAATGTATACATTCTAGCTCCATTGTTTACCTCACTGGTTGCAATTTTGGAGCTGCTATGTAGTTCATATATGTTCACTGCATTTGGAGTGAATTCCACTCTCTTTCCGGTGCCGGAATGAGTGATCTAATAAAATGAAAGCAGGTTTACCGAAAGTTTTAGAACATGAAGCACATCTTCAAAGCTTCCGTGTAAAAGTTCCACTCTACATTTTCCGGTGACCTCAATAGGTGAGTCATCTCCCATGAGGATGGGAGGTCCTTTGCATGCATCCAAAGAGGAATAGACTTCCTTTGTAGTAGCCATATGATGTGATGCACCAGAATCTATAATTCATGCATTAGGGGAAGAATTAATTGCAACTAAAGCATGGAAATTGTTACCTTTCCCATGTGGCGGATCCTCAGTTTTCTTCTTGGCGCCCTGAGGGATGTGGTCACCAAGGTTGTGCTTTTGAAGGATCAATTTGTTTCTTCATGCAGGAGGATTCTGGATGGAATCCTCAGTGACAATAGGTGTATTTATCTCCTTTCTTCCCTTTCTCATTTCTGGAGCTAGAGGAGTCATTGAAGGGCTTGGTGTACCCTTCCTTCTTTGGATGGGAATGCGCTTTTCCCTTGTCTCTTGTTTCTGATTTTTCTGATTTGAATCAGATCTGTGATTTTTATTGTGGCTTCCATCATGCATAGCAAGTGCATGTGCTTTTGGAGGTTTGATTTTCCCCATGCCAATTAGTTTATCTTGCTCAAAAGTAAGGGACTCCATGAACTCTTTGAGAGAAGGCATAGTGTAGGATTTACCTGTTGCGAGCCTTACTGAATGAAATGCAGACAAAAAGAAAGAGTATTCTGGTCCGAGCTTTGACATAATAGAGAGAACTTAGCGACTCTCCTCCTTGGATTTGTCAATTCCACAAACCTTGAGTTGCAGGAATAAATCATTATAGTTGGTGAAGAAGTCTTGAATTTTTTCATAGTTTCGTGGATCCAATGACAGCAGCTCCACTTCGAGAAGATGTCCTTTTGTCTCATCCTATTTCCCGTAGAGTTCTTCATCCCTTTTCCAAATCTCATTGGGAGTATTGTAGGCAGATAGATGAAACTGCAACTCTGGGGAGATGCACATGCACATGGATCTGTGGGCCTCATCCATGTGATTGAGGTACTTGGATTTCTCTATGGCTGAAGTGGGTTCCACTTCTGCAGCCATGGTAATCCTGTACAACCCTTTCTGATGAAGGTATCGAGCCATTTGGTCCTTCTATTCATGATAGTTGTACGGTGTTAGGATCGATGCTTTGGGAAACTCCATTTTTCTATTGATCTTCGATCTCCAAACTGTAATACCTGCAAAATAAAGTACTAGTGCGCCTTTTATCTAGGAACCTGAGGGCTCTGATACCATGTAAATGTGTTAGAAAACCTACACAGATGAATCTAGGTAGTAAAGGTTGAACACAAAGCTTTGTAGATCAAAAACACTAAAAGAAAATCGAAAGAACAAAAAGAATGATTCATTAGAAAATATGTTACAATGCTCATGATATAGCATTACTGGGTGAAGATCCCAAGGTAATGCACCATAGTGGTGATCAATGAGAGGATTCAACATCTACAACAAGTTCTAGAGAGGACTAGCTAGTTGCGGAGTGAAAGGAGGAGCAAATCATGGAGTAAATCATGCAAAAGAACTAGCCAGTTGCGGAGTTAAAGAAGGAGCAAATTAGGGAGTAAATCATGTAGAAGAACTCGCCAGTTGCGGAGTTAAAGAAGGAGAAAATCAGGGAGTAAATCATGCATAAGAACTAGCTAGTTGCGGAGTTAAAAAATGAGCAAATCAGGGAGTAAATCATGTAGAAAGGATCTTGCTTGTAGTCCCATGCTCCAACTAAGTGTCCGCATGTGCCAGTAATGAAGGTCGTAGGTGTGTAGGACCTCCAACAAAGCTAATAAAGAGTTTGGTGTAATGGTGCATGTGTTGGTTGATATGAGATTTCAGAAACAACTATATGTAGTCCTCCTCAAGTGAATAAGCCATTAAATGTTCAAAGCATTAAAGCTTAATGGCTTTCTTTTATCTTTGCATACATAGTGAAAAAATAAGAGACGTACTTATTACACAGTCTAATGCATTCAAAATTTGAAATGTTGTATGACTAATATTAGTTGTAATAGTTAAAATTATCCTTATAAGTATAGATATAGTTTTTGGTTTCATTAGAGGATTCTATGTGGCCCCGGTATGGTAACATCAGTTACTTTAATTCAAAACTTAACATCACTGTCAAATTCATAAGGGCTAAGCGTAATAGTGCATATGATTGCTAATCTAGTAGAAATTTCACAAAGAATTGCATATAGTAGTCGAATGAAGGAAGGAGAAACCATTGCAGGTTAAAAGTACACCAAGATCATGCAAACATCATGAAAACATGAAAGGCCACTGCTACATGGTCATGTCATTGATTTATCAAAAGTTTGTGTAGTAAAAATTTGGAATGTTGTATGACACTAGTCATCAGACGTACCTTGTTTATACAATTTCATTTAATGTTATCAGCCCAAGATCATCCCAACTTTGTACTTTTGGCTCGTAATCTATTTAAGGAGAAATAACATGTTTGATTTGTTAGCCAATTAAGTTGGACAAAAATAAATTAAAATATTGTCAAAAAATACTCAAATTCAATGCGCAATGTTAAACTATAAACTATGGAAACTTCGCTATTTTTTTGGTCAAACCCAAACCAATATGGGTTTGACCAAAACCTCAATGTAGTATCCTATGAAATGATAATAATGATATTTAATGGAAATTGTTTTATTTATAGATTATATAAAATGGTGGATCATACAAGAAGAGGAAGGGGATTACGTATAATAAATTAAGTATTATTCTTTTTATTTAGAGATGAAGTTGTGTTATGATTAAACTATAACTAGTGCAATTATATAAATTAAATGATTGGTAAATATCAATAGATATCATTGTATAATATACAACAAAACAAACCCATGATACATCTCACATGACATAAATTAAAAAATCATAAAAATTAAATAAATTATAACTTTGTTGTCATTAATAATAAAATCAATTAATATGAGTTAACACATATACATTTTTAACAACATGTAACAATATTCTTGATTTGGACTTATGCAGGAATGGAACATAATACAGATATGTAACATAAACACAGAGATGTAGTTGGAATAAATCTTCATTTCATTAAATATCAAAGAATTGAAAGATGCTTACATACAAAATGGAAATAGACTAGCCCCGATGATAATAGCTTATCTCTAAGAAGAGATGTGGCGGCTACATGCCTCTTAACTATGTTACAATGAGGATTGAAGACCTATTTATTATTGAGAAACAATGGAAAACCTTACACATCCAAAAATCTAAAGCTAGAAGATGAAGTGCCAAAGGTGGGGCGCGTTGGGGTAAATTGGTACATCAACTTCCTATGGTCGTAAAATTGGCATACGATTTCTGTTTGATGCACATGATATGTCATTAGAAATATCTATTAGAGGAATACAAATTTTAACTAAAAACCCAAAAAAGTCATTTATGGCCTCAAAACAACTCTAGAAGTTCAAGACGCAAAAAACTCCCAAAAATAGTAAACTGTGGTATAATTAAAGAAAATGAAAAACTGAAAGAAAAGATGGTGGGAGTCCCTGTGGAATAGGTGGGTGGCCACCGATATCCACCTAGATCAATCCTCCCCCTTTAAGAAGAAATAGTCCCCATTGTGTTGAGTGTCTCCATGAGATGGTGAAACTTTTGCTGAACTTGGTCTTGGGGAGCCACTTGCCTTGGTGTAGGAGTAAGCTAGCTTTAATAACATAATACAGATGGATCTTGTACTGATGAGTGTTCTTGATATGTGTATTCATGATCCTATCAGTCGTGGCCTATTCGATACATATTTTGTTGAGCTCTGTTGGTGTTAGTTATGTTATTATCTTATAATTATAGTAGTCAGAAAATGAGTTTTGTCTTTCAAATTGTTTTGGCAAATGTACATAGGTCTTGCTATGATCTTGTCAAGATCTAACTATTGGTCTTAGTATAGAATAAACAAATTCATCATTCAATATAATTATGTCAAAGAGTGTGAAGGATCATCAAAGTATTCATTAATATCCTAAGAGGTCGAGTTAAATGAGTCTATAGTCATGCTTCACCAAAAAATCATGAGTAAAGTCATGATGTCATGTCTTTTAATGATTGGCACATATTTTTAGGGTCACTTGGGTCAGCTAGAATGTTAAGTCACAAATTTCCATGAAATCACATTGGTACAATGGTTGGGAGGATAGCGCTGCGCTTCTGACAGCTGTTTTGTTTTATGATTGAGGATCAAAGATTATCATCATCATTCTTGAAATTTGAATTCAGTCACTTTGGGAGTTCAAATGCTTGGTAAAATTCCAAATGCACCATAGATCCATCCTTTTTTGCATTGAGAGGTTGTTGAGGATCCCTTAAGTTTCACTGCGCAAAGAAGGTAGGGGAGGGGTTGCGCTTGCAGACAAGTGTTGTGTTTACAGACAAGTGATGCGTTCATAGACAGGTGCTACATTTTTCCACGTAAATGGTCGAATTTCTTATCTAGGTGCCAATTCTTTGTTTTATTGAATACCTTTGTTTTGGATGTCATTGAAGTTACTCCCATGTGCTAAGGAAATGTGTTGAAACCCTATAAACTTCTAAATTGTTAGCTCATTGTGTTTCCTGGAGAATACACTGTGCTTTGCATTTGCGTTGCGTTTTCTTGTTCTTACCCTCACCAATCACCCAAATTTTTTTTCCACCTTGATATTGAAAGCGTGACTTATTATTCAAGTGATTTCAAACTACATACCTGGTTGTTGCTTTCCTCATAATTCAAGATTCATTTTTTCTCGTGTGTGTTGTGCTTTTGGCATTGTTCCTGTGCTTTCGATTATGCCATTTTGACCAAGAAAACACTATTTTTTGTTTTGGTTTTGGGAGATTAACTGTGATGTTTGATTTTTCCATACAGTGTTTTAGTTCTGAATTGTTATAAAACTTAATATAAGATCCATTTCATTGGTTCTACCTCATTTGTTGTGCTTAATTGATATACAAGACCGAGTTTCATTCAAGGAACCTTGGAAGTTCATCTTTGTTGTGAAAATCATGACAATCTGAGATAGGAAGAAGCAGAAGGGAGGTGATATTGTGAGATTTGAACCTCAAGGCCTCGCTTTGATAAACTCACACCTATTAATCAGAGTTTCCTTTGAACTAGTTGGTTGCATTAGATTTTGTGAGAAGATCTAGGGGTATAATGTACAACTTACCAAATAATTTTCCTTGAGTTTTAGTGGATTAGATGTTAAGGTTGGAGGGCTCACTTTTTCAATATCAAATGTCACTATCTCAGCTGCCACAAGGATTTCTCTATATGGAGAGTAGTGGTTCAAGGGTATGCCTCTTGACATAGCCAATTATAAAGATTTCTTGAAATCCAAATACATAAATGAAGGGTATGGATCCATTGTACCTAGAGAATACTTGCTTGAACCCTACATTATTATTTTGAAGGCCATCTAGCTTTACCTGTGAGGGAAGATTTGGGAGGATCTATCAATATCATTTCAATATTTTGATGCACTTCACAGGAGTGAGTCCTTTCAACTTGCCCTTCTATTTGTTTATAATCCTTAGCATAATGGCATAAAAGTGTAAGGAAAACAAAGCCAAGTGGAACCTAATGTTTTTCACTTTTCTTTGACTAAATTGTCGACGTTGGAGGAACTAAATAGGAGAAATAAATGATGCAATTCATTCATAGATTCTTCAAAGTTGGTAGTTGACTTACCCACCAGTTCTTTGAGTAAGAAGGAGACACCATAATTTGTGAGGATAGGCATACAATCACCAACTGGAAGTTCAATAAAAATACCATCAGTTGTTGTAGATCCATAAAAAAGGAAGAAAGGTAAGAAGTTGCATTTTTCTCCTGAAGTAGTGAAGGTTCCCAAAAGGCCTCTCATTCGATCCACTACAAAGAAACTTCCCTTGGAACAAATACTTCAGCAGCCATCTGAACCTTTAGAGGCTATACTAGAAGAAATTTTTTCGAGTGATAAAGACAAAGATATTTTGGAATTGCAAGAACAGTTAAAGCAAACACACTCGGTTATTGCTGAATTGCAGCATGATAATAGGGAATTGAAGAAGGTTTATTTAGAAAAGACAATTAAATCTAATGAAGAAGAACCAGTGACAAAGGCCACACCATATGTCACTAAGTATAAAGGAAAATAGAATATAGTGAGAGAATATATTCAAGAGGTAGAAGCTCCATTAGCTAGAGTCACTAGATCTTTAACTTGAAAATTACAGATATAGGAAGAAAAGTCATTGCAATAAGAAAAGAAAACAAAGATAGATGAGGAGTGGCACAATTTTAAAAATTTGAGGGTGACCCACAGTGAGATTGCTAAACTTAAGGAGCAGGATGAAAGGGATAGGAAAAAGATGTATGATATTTTGAACATGCATAAGCCAACAATGGAAAATACCAAGTATATGTTGAAAAGGTCTCTCCCATTACATAGGCAACTGAAAAACATATGTAGGAATAACCTTACCACGAGGAAGGATTTGAGAGCTACCAAGAAGTAATTGAAGGAGATACAGGAGAAAGACAAAGGTAAGCTATATTTTTTGGCTGAAGGAGCCAAAGTTTGAATGTTGGAACATGTAAATCAAAACAATTTTGGCCTTTTTTTATTTTATGTCCAAGAATGATGTTTGAATGAGGTTGTATAAGGGGGTCATGTGTTGTTTAAAGTTTTATTTTGAGTACAATCAATAAAAATCAAGAAACCATGAAAATTTGTTTAAAGAAAATCTTAAACAACAATTTTTGTATTCTGGCTAAGCATTATTGTTAGGGTTTTGATGGAAATCAAGAATTTTGTGATCTTTTTGGTGAGTGGAGGTTTGAAAAGGGGTATCAAGAATGTTGACATAATTAGTAGGTTTTACATCTCGTTCATAGACCTCAGTGTTAGTCAAGACCCATGGAGGACAGGTTTCACAAGCGTTGCACTTTTGGTACAGGAGGAATTTTGGAAGTTTGAGCTTTGCATCATGAAAAAAGGTTTATAAAAGGGAATATGATGTTTTCCAGGTCATTTAACATGTGTGCCATTCATAAAGAAAATCAGGGAGTGATCGAAGCTACATCAACCACTAACTCATTGCGCTTTTATGTTGCGTTTTTGCTAAACTAGGAGGCTTCGCAGCACCGATGTTGTGTGTTGGGAGCGGGATCCCCCAAGGGCAGTTTTGGGGCTAAAAGCCCATGTTAAGTTAATTTTTGCAATATAATTGTAAAGAATCCACATTTTGTGGTCATGGAGTGCGAAGGTTTTAGGTGTCAAAAAGGGTAGTCCACCCTCAGTTTTGTAAAGTAAATTCAGCTGTAAGAGACCTACCCGTGGTCTGCGGACCATGGGATTGTATAAAAAGAGCTAAAATCTAAGTAGTTTATTAATGAATGAATCAATAGAATGGAAGATCAATGAATCAATAGAATGGAAGGTCATGTAATATAGTGATAGCTCTGAGAAAGAAGTCTAAGTCTTGGGTCGTAGTGTAGATAGAAGCACTATAGCTGAGTGCGTAGAGGCCTAGGGTAGAAGTCCACAACTGAGTGTGGACCCGTGCAGTTGTGTGTGTAGGGTGGACAGAGTTTGTAACACTTGGAGATATTAATACAAGGAGTTTTTCTGCAATTTTTGTGTCTTTGTTCTGTTGATGGGTTTGGATATATTATGCATGAATTTCCTTTATTATGCTTATATGATGCACAAATGAATGCAATTACATTGAATAATTGAAAACAATCACGAATATATGCTTACGTGGTGATACCTTTAAGTATTTGACAACATAAGAAAATCACTTAGGATAATTGAGGAATCTGCATGGCACGCTGCCATAGAAACGTGAAAATACCCGAGCCACAAGATAGGGTTGCATGAAGGTCGATCATATATTTTCGCGAAGGTATTGAGCGCTAGAATAGAGGATTTTTCTTGCAAGCCCTAGAGCAAAAACACATACGCTAAGGTAGGGATAGAAGAAATCAAATGACATCACAACCATCTCAGGGTGTGGAAACTTGGTTCCAACATCCCCCCATACTGCCTCAGGTGAGACTTCGGTCCACGCTCTGCTGGCTGATGCCGAAAGGGCCAGTAGTGTAGGGATTTGTTTGGCTAATTAACGTTGAACTTGGGTTAGGCCCCCTCAAGCCAACAAATGGTTCTGTTGGCGGGACTCAAACCCAAGTCTCTCGGGTGAGTGTCGAGTATCCTAACCAGCTAGACTACAATGGAACAATGGTTGGAAAGATACTTGTATATAGAGATCCACAAGATCTTTTTCTGCTCCTTCCCTATTGATCTATACGAGGGGATCACAAAGTTAGCAGATAGCCAAGGAAGGTGGAAACTTGATGGTCCTATTGCATGGACCTTATATCTAGTGCGAAGGTTGGAGGCCTCGGAGGATAAGATTGCCCGCACTGTCGATCATTGGCTTAATCGCATCATAGGAGGATTTGTGACTGAATTCGTGGTTGACACCACAGTCAGCTACAACGAGGTGGAGAAACGCTTTTTCAAAGGACCGCGAGGTAAGTATGTAAGATATTTGAATACTTGGATTAAAATTCTATTGTGTGAAAAAAGGGTTATGCAACTACCTTGATGTTTGGGACTACGTGAAGAAGAAAAACTTATAAGAATGAAGGAAGAAAGGGTCCGGAATATAGTCCCTTGATTTCACCTCCATGAGGTGACGAAGAAGGGATAGTGAAGGTTTCTCCGTGAAGTGCTATTCACTTAATAAGACAAGGATTCCTGTGAATACCACCTCCACCACACCACCTCTGACTTCACCACCCTCACCTCCAACTTCACCCATAGCACCTCCACCTCCACTGCAGTTTAGTATGGAAAATATAGTCAAGTTGCCTTTGTTCAAAGGCTTTGGAAATGAGGACCTGGACCAATTCTAGTTCATTGTGAGGGCTGTATGGGAAGCTCATGGTGCTACAGATGATCATATAAAGAAGGCGACACTGGTTAGTGCTATGCAAGATCGCGTCTTAACCTCGTATATTAAGTACTCTAATGATAACCCAGATGCTGGAGTAGCAGACATCTAGGCAAAACTTAATAGAGAATTTAGTAGGCATAAATCTAAGGTGTAGTCAATTGTGGGATTCAAAGAGATCGCGATGCAACCAGGCGAGATGCCTTGGGAACTAGATCAAAGGCTGAAACAATCCATGAAGCCAACATGAATTTGAGAGATGGACAACATCGCGAGTGTTTTGTGGCTTTGCTACTACCACACTTAAGGAGTGCAATGTCGCAACAGAAGATAACAACTCAAGGAGAGGCCTTGGAGATTGTCATGAGACTACATGAAACTCCGATGCAAGATCCTAATCTGGGATTTCAGTAGATCCATGCATAGTAGAAGAATCTGTGCCTTGAGATGCAAAGTTTGAAGCAAGATAGGACGGTTCGACTAGAGTTACACGAGGAGGTATGGTGCTTGAAATGAAAGATTAAGGGTCAAGACAAAGACCATTTATCGGTCTTTGCAAACTATATTGCAAGAGGAGTACTGAGGCCTTTAATGCCAAAAACTCAAGAAGGACCTAGAGTATGGCCTGCATTATGGTGCGCTATCTATCAGATAGACGGAAAACATGCCACAGATAACTGTCACTTGCTACAGAAGTTTGTACAAACACCGCAATAGTTGTTTTCCAACTTTTATAGGTCGGTAGGGCACGATGAGCGTACTTGTAGGAGCTATGAAGTAATTATGGATAGAACTCCCACATATAGGGTTCATGCTGAAACGCGGCCCCTTGACCAGAGGGCAACAATGGCACGGAAAAAAATTCAGGGGCGCAAAAGAGGCTGAGGTGGAGGAGGACCTCATAGAGGTTGAGGATAGTTGATTTGCTAAAATTGCGGAGGACCAGGACACTATTCCTATGATTGCACTAATACGACACATCCATCGTGCAAGTATTGCACATTATTTGATCATGAAATGAAAGACTTGTAGGTTTTAACCCTATATAGAAATTACCTGCATACGAATTCTAAAACACAAAAATAAACAATGCGAGCGCATAACACATAAAACACATATACACAGAGATTTTCCCCTGGATCCCAAAACCAGGACTATCAGGTTGATTTTTCATTATGTTCCTTTCAATGTTACAATAGATATTTATACATGCCAAAGCATCCAATACCATGGACTGAAAATCCATCATGTCCAAAACCATGGACCGAAAATCATTGGTAAGTTCGCCCAACCTAATATAGGGTCCAAAAAAAATTTCGTGGAAAGAATATAACACAACCCAACATTCTCCCACTTGTTGTTTTCTTTCCATAGGGGGCCACAGGATAGCTTAGTCATTTTTCCAGCCCTGAAATGCCCATTGTTTCTCTACACTAGGAGAACTTCTCAGAGCTCATAGATTTTGTCAATGCATCTGCAATATTCTTCAAAGCGTCCACCTTTACCAGCAACACCTTTTTGTCTTCTATCATATCCCTCACAAAGTGATACTGAACATCAGTTTGCTTTGTCTTTGAATCATAAGCAGGGTTCTTTGCCAAGAAAATTGTACTTTGGCTGTCACAGTCTATCCTTATAGTTCCCTGTACTAACCCCATACTTGAACACAATCTCTGCAACCAAAATGCTTCCTTGCTTGCATGAGTGGCTGCCATGTATTCTAGCTCTGTAGTTGATAGTGCCACTACATATTGTTTCTTACTCATCTAACTGATTGCACCTCCAAATAGGTTAAACACATACCCACTTGTAGATCTTCTCTGATCCAAATCTCCAACCCAGTCTGCATCAACAAAGCCATAAACATATGCATCACATCCAAATACCCTTAGATGTGAAAGAGAGGGTTTCTTACCAGTCCATATCTCTTGTGGAGTCTTATCCTCCAACGCTGATGAAGGTGATCTGTTGACCAGGTGACATGTTGTCTCCACCGCCTCTACCCAGAATTCCTGTCCTAACCCGACAACTCCATTTTGCTGAGGTGTATATGTAGTAGTCTTCTGTCATGATATACCACACTTACAAAATTCTTCAAATTCCTTACTGCAAAACTCTCCACCGTTATCTGTCCTCAACACCTTTATCTTCTTCTTTGTTTGGTTTTCCACCAGAGACTTAAATTCTTTAAACTTGTCAAAGACTTCAGATTTCTTCTTAAGGAAATATATCCATGTATTCCTTGAGAAGTCATCTATAAATTCTACATAGTACACAGACTTAGGCAGTGATGGAACCTTCACAGGTCCAAACACATCATTGTGCACAAGTTCTAATATTTGTTTCGCCCTCTTACCGCTAGAGGGGAAACACACCTGATTTTGCTTCCCATATACAATTTTCACAGAAATCAAAATCTAGAGAGCTATTACTCATACCTTCTACCATACCTTAACCATGAAGTATTCGAAGGCCCTTCTCTCCTATATGTCCAAGCCTTTGATGCCACAACATGGTCTTCTCTCCAGAGGCCACTATATTTTCTGCTCCACTTT
Source organism: Pinus tabuliformis (assembly GCA_031772625.1). Taxonomy (NCBI): domain Eukaryota; kingdom Viridiplantae; phylum Streptophyta; class Pinopsida; order Pinales; family Pinaceae; genus Pinus; species Pinus tabuliformis. The sequence goes on from CM062806.1 coordinate 63,440,820, forward strand.
CAGGAACCACAAAACTGTTGCACCCATCAAAAATAGTGCTACCTTGCAACTTGTACAAAGTTCTAGTCCAAACTCCCTGCATCAATACCAGTGCTCCCTGAACCATCTTGTAGGTATCCTTCTCGAACACTATTTTTACACGTGCATCATCCATCTTTCTTACAGAATTTAGATTTCTTGCTAATGCAAGAATATGCAGAACACGAGGAAGTGTTCTAAGCCTTCCACCTTGCAACTTCAACTTTACTTCTCCACGGCCAATGATTTTAGCTTTCGTATCATCCCCTAAGAAGACATCACCACCATCGTATTTATCATACTTGGAGAACCACTCTCTATGGGGAGTGAAGTGAAAGGATGCACCTGAGTCAATCAACCATGCCTCATGATCTACATGTGTACTTGAAGAAGCCAAGTACACATCCCCACCTTCTTATGAGGTGGTTTTCGCCTCCCCAGAAGAAGCATCATCAGATCCCTTTCCTTTGTCAGGGGCTTTAGATTTACAGTCCCTTTTGTAATACCCTTCCTTTCCACATTTCCAGGACACCACCTTTATAGGTTTTCCTGGAGATTTAGATCTCCCTCTAGATTTAGATCTCCCACTCGATGACTTATTTTTGTTTTTGTTCTGGAACCGTCCTCTTACAGACAAGGCATCACCATTCTAGCTCTCCATATTTTTCCATCTCATCTCCTCCATTAGCAAGGATGAGTCTATTTCATCAAACTGCAAGGTAGTTGCACTGCTACCTATTGCAATAACCAGACTACCCCACGAATCTGGTAGAGAACACAACACACTGATGCACTTATCTTCATATGAAATTTTAATATCAATAGATGCTAACTGACTTACCATAGTACTAAATGCATTCAAATGCTCTATCACCAAGTCTCCATCTTTCATCCTCAGGTTATACGGCTTTTTTCATAGGAATAGTTTATTCACCAGAGACTTAGATTGGACAAAGTCACTAACTTGTCCCACAAAGCCTTTGTAGTAGCTTCCCCTGATACATTCAACAATACTGAATCTGAGACACACAATCGTATTGTGCTCTTTGCCTTCTGATCCAACTTCTTCCATTCTTCATCAAACACTCTCGTTGGTTTAGTACCTGGATCTACCGTGATCCACTGATCTTTATCCACCAACAAATCCTCCATATTGAGTTTCCACAACTAAAAACTTTGACCATTAAATTTCTCGATCTCTATCCTTCCACTGCTCGCCATATTCTTTCACCACCAGAATCGATCTCACAGATCTCCCACTGAACAGGGTCTACCACAGGCCCGAGCGAAACCCCTCAGCAACAAAGGTGTCCCCTTGAAGCAAAAACAACTCTGATACCAAATGTAGGTTTTAACCCTATACAGAAATTATTTGCATACGAATTCTAAAACACAGAAAAATAAACAATTCGAGCACATAACACATAAAACATCATATACACAGAGATTTTCCCCTGGATCCCAAAACTAGGACTACCAGCTTGATTTTTCATTATGTTCCTTTCAATGTTACAATACATATTTATACATGTCGAAGCATCCAATACCATGGACCGAAAAATCATCGCGTCGAAAACCATGGACCGAAAACCATAGGTAGGTTCGCCCAACCTAATATAGGGTCAAAAAAAATATAACACAACCCAACAAGACTGTCCTATGTTGATAGCTAGGATACATGATAAAGGGGCACTACCACCTTTGCTAACTCGTAACCTGCAGATGATGAGGTCTGAGCCACACGAGGAAGATCCAATTGTAAATATAGTGCTCAGAAGTGGAATTGCGACACCACAAGGGGAAAGAACCCGAAGACAGTACATGGTTTCGCAAAGCCCTGATAAAGGAGGCTGAGTTAGATTTGGAGTGCGCACGTGAAACCTTCATGGATGCTAAGCAGTGCTTCACTGAGGCCTCCACCTCAGGAAGCAAGGATAAGCCTAAGCAGGAGATGGACTCCTCTATGCTCACAACTTTCCTGGAAACCTGTATGAAGTTACTACGTGACAGTAAGACTATGAAAGGGTTACAAGAACTCATCAATAGATGCGTTGGAGCCACACTAGGCAAGCCGCGTGTAATATGAAAGTTTGGCAAGCATAAAATAAGGACGAGATGAGAGATGAGACTGACCACATAGATAGGAGAATATGAAATGGATCAGGTCATTTTGGATATGGGATCAAATGCAAATGTCCTAACAAAGTAGACTTGGAAGCGAATTGCATGAAAAAATTTAGGGGCGAATGTTTGCCCTTTGGTGAAATTAAGGGGTTTTAAATTTTTAGTGGGCGAATATTTTGTATCATAGTACATTTTTACAAATCACCTCAAATAGCCCACCTTATTTTAAGGGAGAGGGTAAAAAAGGTAAATTTAGCCGTTGAAATTAGGAGTTACAACCTTCCATTCGCCATAATTTTCAAGAATAGGTTTTATTTAAGTAAATCCTATGGGCCAAATACCATATTTATAAAAGAGGTATGGTAAATTAATAAAAATATAAATAAATGAGAGGTATGGTAAATAAATAAAACATTTTTTATATTTACTCCATAAGTCACCTTATATACATGCAAGGGTGTAAACAAATAAAAATATAAGTAAAGTGGAGGTATGGTAAATAAATAAAACGTCTTTTTATACTTTCTCAAAAGGTATGGTAAATAAATAAAAATATAAATAAACTAGATGTATGGTAAATTAATAAAACCTTTTTTATATTTAGTCTATAACTCTCGTTCTATTTATGAATGCTCAAAAAAGAGGTCCTATTTAAGTGAATCCTATGGGCCAAATACCATATTTGTAAAAGAGGTATGGTAAATTAATAAAAATATAAATAAACTAGAGGTATGGTAAACAAATAAAACATTTTTTATATTTACTACATAAGTCACCTTATATTTACAAACACTCAAAAAATGTGTTATATTTATGTGAAACCTATGGGCAAAAATACTATGGGACAAATACCATGGGCTAGATTAATATTAATACCATGCAAAAAAACATTATTAACCCTAATATTAGTATTAATAAAAATAAAAATGGCATGTGGTATTGACCCATGGTATTCACCAAAACAACACATGGTATTGACCCATGGTATTCACCTGGAATGTAGCCTATTTAAATGGGGGAATTAAACCAACATAGATCCATATTTACTCTGGATCTACTAACCCCCGAAAGGTATCAAATATCGTGATATGCAAACTAGCATAGAGTAAAAAAAATATTTGATCCCTCTCGGGGCTTGGTGGATCAAGAGTAAAAATGGATATTGTAATATACCGTATGTTAAACATTTTAGCTTGGTTAAAATAAAAATCAACTATTAATTTTATTAATTTTCATAAATTACTAATAGTAATTTTAAGCTCCAAGTTTATTATAACCCATGGTATTGACCCATGGTATTCATGTGAACATAGACTTTTAAAGGGGAAATTCTATCATCTTAGATCCATCTTAATTATGGAGATGGATCTACCAAGTGCTGAGAGGGATATATAGATTTCATCCCCCTAAGAGTGGTAGATGTGGAGTTAAGATGGATATAGGTTGGTTTTTATGATAATGAAGATATTAAATAGACTTAGGAAATTATATTGTAAAAACATCTTAAGGTGAATGGTTAAAGCATAGACATTGGACAAGTATATTTGTATACTTCTGTTTTAAACTGAAACAAATCCAGGGCTAAAAGGAATGGATTGATTGCACTATTCATCCTTCTATAACTTTCCAACATAGGCTGGTGTAAACGGATTGATTGCACTAGTCATCCTTTTATAACTTTCCAACATATGTTGGAGTAAATAGATTATAATTTGGGTAGTTTTTCTAACTGCAAATAGGAACATACTTGTTTATTGGCAGGGTGGTTACAAGGTCCCTAGAAGTGATGAATTTGAATTTTTCTTGGTTTTATATATAGTATTAGGTTTTTTCTCATGCTTTCTGTGAATGACACGGGTGAATTTTATCCTGAACCCACTAGGTTATCGATATGTAATTTCGGTAATTTTGATTTCAAAAGATATTTTAAAGAAATGCAATGATTTCATTTGTGTATTCAATAAACACAATATTCTAATGGAATTCCACATTTGTGGTTTACCTATACAGATTCCATGGAGAAGTATTAGTGGTCTGACATCCATTGTCCTCAAGCAAAGGCTTTAGTTTTACTCTTTTTTGGAAGCAAATACTTTCTTCCAACATTTTTGAGTTCCATGAAAAATTTGAAAGTCCTAATAGTATTCAATTATGGTTCAAGAGAGACATATTATTCAATTATGGGTTAAAGAGATCCACACTGAATGATCTATCAGCCTTATCTTCACTTAATTTAAGACTACTCACTTGGAGAGGCTACATGTGCCCCCACTTCAAGAGCATAGTAAAGTCATGTAGAACTTAGAGAAGCTATCTTTAAGCTTTTAGTGAAGATTGGAAAAATGTCTGGGTTCAATAACACCCAGTCGAGCATTAAGTTTCCAATAATGCTAGATTTTAACCTGGAGCACTTTTGTGATTTAGAGGAGATGCCCCCTCATATTTGTGAAACATATTCAGTTGTGAATTGGACTATTACTAACTGTCAATTCCTTCGAAAGTTACTTGATGACTTGGGGAACCTCAACTCTTTAAGAATGTTAAGGAAGGAAAGAAAGTACATTATGCTAAGTTCTCTTATGCTTTTCAAGTTTTTCTTGGATATCTACAACGTTTCAGGTAGGAAAGTACATTCTGTTAATGATAATTTGTCTTGATAGAAAGGCCCAATTTCAAATTCTAATGCTTTCAAAAAAACATTGTATCACTGTAATGTTTCTAAAAGGAAAGCATATTTTTTCAATTTAAGGATCATGATCCCATATTCCAACTTATTTTTCAGTAACCCATTAGGCTTTGTAGCTTTGAATAAATCCATGTCTTTTGATAAGATCCTATTCCAAATTAGAATGTAGTTTCCTTTTGGCAATAACCACATACAATGTCTTGATTTTGTTATTGAGAAAATAGAGGTTGTGAAACAAGCCTGTGCCATACAAGGACTTGATTCATTGATTATGTATCAATTATGGTTCTTGATGTAACAATGTCTTGATTTTGTTGCTTGAAAATAGAGGTTATGCTTTACTATTTCACAGAATTTCTTACAATCCTTCCGTAAGTATGATTTGTAATCTCAATCACTGAGGGATGATAGTAATGACAAAGGTAATATTCCATGGTTTGAAGTTCCCCTCTTACTAAATATTTAAATATATCACCACAATTTAATTGTTAGTTAAAGGAATTGTATTTGATTTGTAAACAATTCATTGCTTGATTTATAGATTTTGATTTTTTCCCTTTTTATTTTTTTCTCAGATTTGGTATGAGATATCTTCCAAGATTTGGGTTCCCTAGTTTCCACACCATAGCTACGAGGTTCAGATGCTATCATTAAATATAGATAGGGATACTTTGGAGGACAACCTTAGTGAGAATTAGTCTCCCTGCTAGATTTAGTGCTCTGTTTGTCCATTTGTTGATCTTATCTTTTAGCTTATTAAGAACATGCTCCCAGATATCCTTGTGAAGCAGTTTGTTAGTGAGAGGAACACCCAGGTACTTCATAGGCAGTGACTCCCTTTGAAAGCCCACAATTCTGGAAATATTTCTTTGAATTGAAATATCTGTATTGAAAAATAAGATCTTTGATTTAGTGAGACTTACCTTTGTGCCTGTTGCCCTAGCAAACTCACTCAGAATCTATTTGAATGCTTTGGCTTCCTTGACAGTGGGTGTGCCTTGAAGCATAGTGTCATCCACAAATTGCTGATGTGTCACCGTGTCCCCGCCTTGAGTGATTCTCAGACCCTGAATTCTCCCTTCCTCCTTAGCAGCACTGATAGCTCTTCCTAACCCTTCCATCATTAGAATGAAAAGGAAAGGAGAAAGAGGATCTCCTTGCCTGAGACCTCTAGAAGGCTTGAAGGTTTTGGAAGGAGCGTCATTGAGAAGAATTGAACAGCTGGCTATGGTAACTAGTGCGATAACCCATTTAATCCAATTGTAATCAAATCCATAGGCTTTCAAAATTGCTCTTATGTACGACTAGCTAAGTTTGTCATAGGCATTTTCTATGTCCAGTTGCATTATCATTCCTGCCTGCTTGTTGGTAATGAGTGAATGAACCGTTTCATGTGCTTGAATTATATTATCTAGAATTTGTCTTCATTCCACGTAGCCTGTTTGTTCCTCTGACATTAGGGTTGGGAGGAGAGGTTTGAGACGGTTGGCAATGACTTTGGATATAATTTTGTATATCAAATTGCATAATGCTATAGGTCGAAATCTGTCTGGAGAGGTGGCCTTCTCCTGTTTCGGGATTAAGGCTATGAAAGATTCATTGAGCGCCCTTAAGACTTTCTTAAATCTTTGAGAGTCTTCCATTACCTCCAGGATGTCTTGTTTCACTATCCTCCAACAAGCTTTGAAAAATTCCACATTAAAGCCATCCAGGCCTAGTACTTTCCCATTTTGCATCTCTTTCACGGCTTCCTCAATTTCTTCCTCTGTTATTGGTCTATTGAGATTGAAATTATCTTCTCTGGTAACCAATTTAGGAATTTACTGGGTGACTTTTTCCATAAAATGGTATCTAGCTTCCGAGGTTTCATCAGTAATTTTCTGAAAATGCTGGAATATAACCTTCTCCATCTCTTCATGAGTGTTTCTCTCTATTCCATGCTGATCTGTAAGTTTCACAATTATGTTGTTGTTCGGTGAGCTATAGTGGATCTGTGAAAGAATTTGGTGTTTCTCTCCCCTTCTTTAATCCATTGTACTCTGAATTTCTGTCTCCAGAGTATTTCCTCTTGAAGGCATATGTTGTCACACTCCTGCTGGAGTGACTCTACCATCTCTCTCCTTTCATCTGTATATCCTTCTGTGATAAGAATCTGGTTTATTTCCTTTATTTTCTTTTCCACCTCTCCTTTAGCTTTGAAGATGTTACCAAATTCCTTTTTATTCCACTCTTTGAGTATGCCTTTAATGTGTTTGAGCCTGCAATGAAGAAGGAACAACTTTGTACCTTGAAGGTGAAGCTCTTCCTTCCACCATTTTTCAATGTTTGTGAGGAAATCTGAATGTGTGAGCTAAGCATTCTCAAACCTGAAGGGGGTGTTCCTTGGTTTACCAAAAAGGGAAGCTTCCAATTGGACAGGCCAGTGATCTGAATCCCCAAAAGGTAGAATGAGTCCAATAATGCTGCTTCCCCTGAGAAGAAGTTCCTCTGAAACCATAAATCTGTCCAATTTTGAGGCCACTTGGGTTGGGCCCCCTCTTTTTTTATTCCAAGTGAAGATTCCATCACTTGTTTCCATATCAACCAATTTCATATTGGTGATGAAGTTCTAGAAGGCAATTGAGTCTCTACCAAGTATTCTAGTTCCTCCTTTCTTCCCCATGAGTGATTTTGTTATGTTAAAATCACCTCCAAGAATCGAGGGTAGAGCTGGGTATATCTTTTTCATATCCTCCAATGTTGTGAGGAGTCGAAGTTTGTCCTCCATTGGTTGCAAACCATAGACATTGGTGATCATGTAACATTGTCTGTCACCCACCGGTTGGAAAATCAGAGAAAGGTGATGTCTGGATGCCTCCGCATCTATCACACCAAATTTCTATGGATCCTAGAGAGTGAGAATACCACCAACAGATTTATTTTCCTTAACTTCAAGGTATTCATATCTATTTACCCATTTGCTACGTTTTTCGCGGATCCTCTCCATTGAGCATTTTGTTTCCTGTATGATTACTATGTCAGGTTTTTCCTCTTTGATCCTTTTTACCTAGATTTCTCTGTTTTCTTCTGCTCCCAAGTCCTCTAATGTTCCAGGTTGTGATTTTCAGTGAGGTGGGGTTATAAAGGAGTAACTAGAAAGGTCTTTCATCCTTCCTGAATCAATCATGAGTTTGCCACACTCCAGTAGTAGTTCTTTCTATCTTTTTCTTCCCCTCCTCTTGCCTGTATTCTTTGTTAGTTTTCTTGTTATTAATCCTATTGAGGAAGTCCCTTTGTTCTCCTGGTTGTCATGTCATCTTTTGAATCCTGCAGTTGTTTGATGTGCCTTGTTAAGGAATATCTGTTGGACCTTGTCCATGTCCTCCTGAGGGATGGAGTTTATTCCCAGGTTGCCTCCCTATTCTAGAAACTTTTCCGGCTCTAGGTTCTCCCTTTCCCAGATCTCCTGTAAATCTTGATCCTCTGTACCACTTTCACTTTGAGTCATTTCCTGGTCCTTTTCTATTTCCATGGTATTCAAAGGATCTATCGTGTGCTCGTTCTATTCTTGAATGTACTCCATGCTGGTCTCTTTTTCTTTCCCCCTTGCTGTCTGATTCTTTGTGCTCTCTTTATCGTCATAGACTTCTAGAATGACCTCATCTGGAAGGGATCCTAATAGGTCCATCTCCACACATATACATGCATAGGATGTATAATTTCCCCTTAGAGTTGCCTCTGAAATTTTTAAGAAATGACCTAATTTATTGCCTATAGCTTTTAAAGACTTTGGCATCCAGTAATCTAAAGGTAAGGAGTATAGTCGAATCCATACCGGTACCGAAGTGAAGGTTTCTCTTTTTGGCACAAATTTCATCGTTCGTGGTCGCATATAAAGTCCAACAGTTGCAAAGAAGTATTTCCCTCCTTCAAAAATTATGTGTCTGTCTTCCATGTTCGTAAACACCACAGTGAAAAAACCTTTGTATCCAAGATGTATATTTAACTCCCCCTTTGCTTTCCAGTTGTATTTTATCTAGGTGTACAATGCTTTCTCTGATGGCCAGATTCCCATAAATTTTCATATGATGGCATTATTAGACATGTGATCCCTGTGCGCTTGCAGAACTGGATCGTTCAGAATAACCCGAGGTTTAGTTATGGTCTTGGGTTTACAAGGCCCAATCTTAGCTTTGTTCTCTCATCCTTGACCTCTATCTTCCTCTTTCTCCTCCAGACAATCTTCTTCATGGGCCCCTTGATCCACATTGGTTTTGTTGCCTTCCGCCTTCGAGTTTATGTGTTTTTTGCTTTCATATCCAAGGGCTGTCGAGGTTTGTTTTTTTTCCCTCCTCTTCCTCTGTTTGCTACCATATTACTGTAGGAGGGAGTGGAGCTCCCTCCTCTCTGTGTCTCCATGGATTCTTGTTACCCTTTGTCACTTGTTTCGTTAAACCCTAGAACCAGAGCTGCCGCCTTCTCAAAATTTGGTTAATCCAACCCCAAAAAAGCCATAATACACTAAAAAGATCGCATCTGTTATCAACAAATGAAACAAAAAAATGAAGGTTCGAAAGGAGGATTGAATCAGAGGGGAATAAATTTTCCCCCAAATAGAAAGACAAAAATTTCCAGTGGAAGGAATCCACAACAAAGAACCTTTAATAAATTTCTGGTAAATAATCAACCAAAGGTTCTAGCACTTGGTGAAAGTAGGCAAACCGAGGGAATTAATAAGCTTGTTAATAACCAACAACAAAAAGATCCTCTGGAATGCTGGGGGTGTGGAGAACCCCATTATTACAAAATTTTCTGCATATAGCAAGAACATAGTAGCTTTTTAACTTGCAAGAAGCTTCTATAGTTGGGGAGGTGGCAAGGAGCATGCCCAGGATTAATGCTACAATAGACGACCATCAAGCATAATACCAGCCCACCATGATTGAACTGAAGGTATGATCGCTAATCAACATGTCTCTATTTTGTTTGAACCAAATGCTAGCTTAATCTATGTTAGTCCCAAGATGGTAGAGGAATTCCAATTGTAAAGCAGTAAATTTCAAAAACCATGGATAGTTCAATTAGCTACAAGGGCGAAGTGAAGGGTGGTTGCAAAAACAGAAAATTGTCTTGTGGATATCTCGGGACAATAGATTTATGTTAATTTAAATGTACTTCGATTGGGATCATATGATGTACTAATAGGGATGGATTGGTTGGAAGGTCACTCGTCCTTGGTAGATTGTAAGGGAAAGTCTGTTAGTTACCTCATTGAATTGGGATAGAGAGGAAACTCAAGGAATTAAGAAAAATATTAATCTATGCCCTATTACTACTAACCAACTGGAAAAATTCATTAGAAAAGGTTGTGAAATTTATGTTGTACAGTTGGGATATACAAATTCCAAGAACATGATGACTTCTTTAGAAGATATTCCTGTCATCCAAGACTTTGTTGATGTGTTTCCTGAATCCATACCCGGGCTACCACCCAAGCGAGATATTGATTTTACAATTGAGTCATTTTCGAGTGCAACTCCTATTTCCAGAAGTCCTTACCATATGAGTATACCTAAATTAACTGAACTCGAAATGCAGCTGCAAGATCTGCTTGATAAAGGATATATCTGCCCCAGTGTGTCTCCTTGGGGAACTCTTGTATTGTTTGTACGAAAAAGGGATGAAACTCTAAGATTATGTATTTATTATCATCAGTTGAATAAACTAACTATAAAAAATAAATATCCTTTACCTCGAATTGACGATTTATTCGATCAAGTTCGGGGAGAAAGCGTGTTCTCCAAGATTGACTTAAGATCTAGATATAATTAAATAAGGATTAAGGAAGAAGACATTTGTAAAAATGCTTTTCAAACTTGTTATGGTCATTATGAATTCGTAGTGCTACCTTTCGATCTTACGAATGCCCATGTGACTTTTATGTGTCTGATGAACAATATTTTTCAGCCATACTAAGATAAGTTTGTGCTGATTTTCATTGATGACATATTAATTTACTCTAAGAATTAAGAGGAGAACAAAAGGCATCTGAGAATTTTATTGCAAACCTTATAGGAAAATCAACTATACGCTAAGTACAAGTGTTATTTTTACAAAATTCAAATACAATATCTTGGTCATGTTATATCAGCAGAAGGTATATCTATAGACCCAGAGGAGATTAAGACCATTATGGAGTGGACTATCCCAAAGAATGTCGTTGATATTAGGTCCTTCTTGGGCCTATCTGGGTATTATCATTAGTTCATTGAAGGATTTTCAAAAATCGCCTTTCGCATGAATTCTTTATTACAAAAATTGGGAAGGAATTTCCGGTGGACTGCTGAATGTCAACAAAGCTTTGAGAAATTGAAACATCTACTTACCACTTCACCTGTATTAAAGGTTGCATATCCAAAGAAATCGTTTGTTGTATGCATAGATGATAGTAAGGAAGGTTTTTGAGGAGTACTAACAAAAGAAGGAAATATTATATCCTATGAATTCTGCAAGTTGAAGGAATATGAACAATGTTACTATGCTTATGATCTTGACTTAACAACATTAGTACACACACTAAAAATGTGGCGACACTACCTTCTAGGGAAGCAATTTCTATTGTTAATAGATCATGGTAGTCTTACAAATTTATTTAACCTGTCTAGTTTAAATGCTCGTCAAGCCAGGTGGACAACCTTTTTAAGCGAATTTGACTTTGAAATAAAGCACCTTAAGGGAAAGGAAAATCGATTTGTTGATGCATTAAGCAGGAAGCTGCATTACATTTATGAAATACATTTCAGACAAGTGAAGTCAAATCTCCCTGATATGATTAAAGAAGCATCTCTTAAGGATCTAGAATATACCTTCCTTTGGAAGAAAGAAATTAATGCTCAGAATAAAGGAGAAAAATTTGAATATGGGATAAATATTGATAAATTGTTAACCTTTAGAAATTGAATTTATATCCCTAATCATAATTCTATTAAACAATTTTTAATGGATGAATTCTACAAGAAACCTTATGTTCCCCACCCGGGATACCAGACACTACTTTCAGCTATCAAGAAAGGATATTTCTGGTCAAGATTAAGAAATATATTATTGAATATTTGGCTAAGTGTTTACAATGTCCGCTGGTGAAGGCGTAACACCAACACCCCACTGGACTACTTAAACCATTGCCTATCCCTGAGTGGAAATGGGACGTGATCACTTTGGATTTTATCACAAGTCTGCCCCAAACTAAGAAGCATCATGACTCAATTATGGTGGTGGTTGATAATCTATGTAAAACCGCTCATTTATATTGGTAAAATCCACTTACAAGACTGTTGAAATTGCATATATCTTTATGAGAGAGATATTTAGACTACATGGGATGCCCAAAGTAGTGATCAAAGATAGGGATGTAAAATTTGCATCCACATTCTGGAAGACCCTTTTCTATGGATTGGGCATTATGGAAGAAGTTGGTCTCTTCTCTAAAAGAGATCAAGGAGCTATCAGAAGAAAATATCAAGAAAAAGGAGCAGTTGCATGAGTATGAGCTTGAGAATGAGAAGTTGAGAAAAACAATAGTTCATCTAAATGCTCAACAAGAAGAGGCTAGCATATTGAATGGGAGGCTAACTGTTCACCTAGATGAAAGAGAATATCACCATGAGAGACTACAAGTTGAAGTAGTCTCATTGAGACATGATCTAGAAAAGAAAGATAAAAATTGTCTCTACATCAAAAGCTTCGGGAGAGAAAGAAACTCTTGGATGAGATGCTTGCCAAGAAAATATCCCATCTCATCATGTTTGGATTGGGTTTCAAAGAATAACCACGCCTAAGGAGGAAAATCCTAAAGGTTCAACCACCCATGTAAAAAAAGGTTGGATTTTCCAACAATAAAGATGGAAAAGAAGTTGTTGGACAACAATAACACCAAGAAAAGAAGATGAGGTAGGAAAACTCTAAGAAACAATGACGAGGAAAGAAATAGATGAAATCTAGGAAGATGCAAGGAAGAATTCAAGACAAAATTTTAGACAATGATGGAAGGTATATGAAGAACCAACAGAGGTCCTTTCCCAATCAAGGACAAAGCTCTCAATGTAAAGGTTTCTTCAGTTCTCAAAATCCCTTTTATGGGTATTGTTTTTCTTGCAGTAATTTTGGAAATAAAGTCATGGAATGTAGATGGCCTGCAAGAAAACCATATATGTTGGGTTGCAACAACATGAAACTACACAAAGTGGCATAGAAAAGGTATGTTGGCAATAATAGATGTTTTAACAAGATTACTAGAAGATATGGCAACTCCTTTTCCCCATTTTTAATCCATATTTAATGTTACAATTGTGGCAACTTTAGGCAAAAGGAAAAAGGTTGTAGACATGAGAAGTCGAAGCATGTATCCCAGATGATATGGTAAAGAGTAATGGAAGCCAAGTATGTCTTCAGTGCTCTATGTAAAGAGAGCATGCTGAAAAATGGAAGGAGAAATCATCAAGGTGTTGAGTTGTCTCTGAAGAAAAATCAGAAAAAATTTAAGAGGGATGATTCTCATATTCCTATGAGAAAACCCTTTCTAAGTGCCAACTGTAATGAGCATGGGCTTATGGAAGGAAAGAGAAGCAATAACCTAGTAATTTATTCTTGCAAACAAAGCAAAAAGGAAGCAAGAGGATTTGGGTCAAGAAAAAGAAACAAAAGGTGGAGTTCCCTCCTGCCATGTGCAACCAAGAGAATGTCCAAACATGGGAAAAGAAGAATCTAGAAAGTAATTCTCCCATAAAGACTCGACCAAAGATCATTTGGAAGAAGAACGAGGATGATCCGCTCATTGGGAATAGATCCTTTGTTTCTCTTCATTAAAAGAAGAAGAATGGTCTCATGGGAGGCCAAATAAGTCAGACACAGGCATACAATCTCATACAAATGAGATGCATATGAAAAATAAAGGTATGAATGATCCCCTTACTGATTACAGTAGTGTATTTATTTATTTCAAAAATATTAGCATTGAAATAAAGAGGAGTGTAACCAACTAGGATTTAGGAGGAGTAGACGAAAACATTTTATGTTGTGAAAATAATATGAGCGGCAACAGAGGTGTGTAATGTCAAAATTTCTATAGCCAAGTCAGGTCCACAGGATCTATCCTCATGCAGATGCAATGGATTAGATGTAGGAGATCATAGAGCATTGAATGCTTTATTAAGAAGTAGTAGGCAACAATTGTTAGCCCCAGGAAGAAAGATTAATCAGGAAATAAAATTTGGTATTATTTAAGAATCAATCCTTATTGTAGAAGTATGATCTCAAGGGGATAAGGGTTTAAAAGATGCTCAAGAGAAGTAAGAGCAGTCTCGACAGCAGGAGAATCAATGGAGAGAAAGCTCAATACATCACTAATCGGTGGTAATTTCAGCAAAAAAAATACCATGAGAAATTTTGATTGGTATTGATCCCTTTTTAATTGGTGCAAAAGATGCATTAGCAGAGAGAGTATTTAGTCTGTGGCCATACGGTGTTAAAAATTGAAACCATTCAAAGCAGAGGAAGTATATGTTCAGGGGGCGCATATCACATATGTCATGGTTATAGAGGAGCAACGACTATTAGTTTTTCAAGAAGAGTCTATAAATCAGAATGCACAACAACAACTAGGCCCTCATCATCTACAATTAGTGATTGTGTGAGGGAGAAGAAGAAACATGTATCCCTTTGCCATTGATGTCAAAGGGGGAGAGACTATTATTGGAGAACAAGTTGTGATGGCCCAAGCAGAGAAACTAAAGCCATTGTTGGCTCATGCAAGGAGATGTATGGAAGAAGCATGAGGATGGGCAATCAATGTCGAGAAGTGAAGAGGTGTTTCCATCAATGTCAAAGGGGGAGATTGTTGGACAGTTGGCATTATATGTCTAGTTAGTGGCAGTAAGTGTGTTGGCATTGATGTCAATAATCATGCCGGGAGATCAAGTTAGGTAGTTGGCATTTCCCGACAGTTAGCGAGTGTGTTGGCATTGATGTCAACCACATTAGCATGGATGTATGTGCTAGCATGATGTTAGGAAAGACGACATTAATGTCCCATAGGTTAGTTGTGATAGCAATAGATGCTAGAAATGATGTGATTGATATGTCAATATTAGAGGTAGTCCTATGGCTGCTACAATCTCTCGTAGAGAATCACCATAGTAGAAAGCTTATTGGAGAAGCCATAAAATGATGAGTATAGTGGTTGGGAGTCTTATGGTTGCTGAAGTCTCTTGTAGATAATCACCATATAGTAGTAGGATTATTGGAGAGTCCATAAAATGGTGGCTATGGTTGTTAGGATTCCTATGGTTTCTGAAGTCTCTTGTATAGAATCATCACAATAGAAGACTTATTGGAGAAGCCATAAAATGATGGCTATGATGGTTTGGAATCCCAAAATTTGAAGGCAATTATGCCTCAAGAGATTAGCTCAGATACTCTTAGAGTTAGCACAACTGGTTAGTTCTCAGAAAGATCTTTCCAATAGAATGTAGAAGTCCATAAATGGATCTTGAGATCAAAAGTTATTGATAGCCAAAGTAAGGACCTTGAAGTCATTAGGAGCAGGCGAAATTTTGGAACCAGGGAAGTAAGCCAAATTTTAGGGTCTTAGTCAATCATAAGTACGCTAAATTTCTGATCCAAAATTTCGGAACTTAAAGACCTTAGAGAGCCAGAGGATAAAACATTGGAATATCGGAGTGAACAAAGTATCAGAGTGGGAAGAATATCAAGGAGCAGGCAGAACGTAGGAGCCCCAAATTTCGGAAGGTCGACATATGAGAACCTTTGTGGTTTAGAAATCTAGGTTTTCGGAACCATGTAACTTCTTATAAAGTGATTTATTTGAAAAGAGTCGAGGGTTGTGTGGAGTAAGGTTTATGAAGGAAATCATTTGCAAAACCAAGGACCAAGGGACCCTTTCTCTATCCTCGGAAAGGAAACATAGCAACTGTTGATTGGCCCTCAAGAGTTGATGGTGGTAGGTGATTTCATCATGACATGGCCATACAGAGGACACGTGGCGGTCAAATTCACCATATTGAGTGGCCTAATGGGGAAATCCTAGTGATACGTGTCACTACTAAGGAGACACCATGAGGGGTTGATGACAAGAGAATGACATCATCCTAGAAGTATATATTGGAGGTTGCAGATTTCATAACTCCTTCATAATTTCTTTATGAGAAAAGTTATGATAAAGGTAGTTTTGATGTTGTTGGCATTTTATCTAAGGAGCACAAAGAACCAAGTGCGTAGAGAAAGGCTTCACACATAAGTGTTATGGAGATGCCATGCGAGAAGTGTATTTCAGAGGTCAAATATTTCAGAACTCTTTCGTAATTGAATTTTGTGAAAGTTTAGTTACCGGGGAGCTTTGATGTTAATTGGCATTTGGTCATGGAGCCCAAAGAACCAAGGGTAAAGAAAAAGAACATAAGGTGATAGGCCCTGACAGGATCTTCAAGGGCTTAGCACCTAAGTGTTATGCCGCCAGTCATAACACCTGGTCCTATGGTGGAAATGTGATAAAGGGTGAAGCAAAAGGGGCTAAAGGCCTATATAAAAATATCACGATTTCGTAATGTCCAACCTTAATAAAATTACGATATGTGGGGCTTCGAAATCCCAATACATAGGTGCATGAAGCCGCTGGTCACATCAGCTAGTCATATGGTGTAAAAACATAAGAGGCTAAAGGCCAAGATCAAAATCTCACGATTTTGCAACATCTCCTTAATAAAGTTACAAAATGATTGGGCTCTGAAATTGAGCAGAGAGGTGTATGGCAGGGGATGAGTCAATAACTAAGAAAATGTGCTTAGTAAGGTTGTTTTGGTAGGAGTAATGACGACTACATAGATTGTGGAGTGAAGGCAGCAATGACCACAGTTGCACAAGATGAAATAATCGAGTCTTCCAGTGAGTTGAGACAATCCATCCTTGAGCTCGCTTGTGTGCTATGAGGAAATGAATGAAGATCAGAGTCTTAGGGTCAGGAGGTCTGATCACATTTTAGAGAAGCCCGTGCTCCGTGTTTAATATGATCATAGTAGCAAGAAGTCAGACACTACAACAATATGGAGAGCCATTCATAGAGTACACACTTAGGTTACGTGTATAGTAGGTTGATGGTTGTTAGGGACTGTATCATTCACTGTGTGGCATGGGAACAAGAGTAATGATTACATAAGAGAAACAGTGGGGGGATGCAACACTTTTACTAGAGAGCTATGTGGAAAGCTCTATTGGTGTGTGTCAATTGCTGAGGAGAGGCCAAGTCCACCTATGCTACAGTGGAAGGCTGAGAGTGCCTATTCAGAGGAAAGAGACTGCAAGAGAGCCCATGCTACTGTGTAAGAGGCTGAGAGAGCCTATGGAATAGAAGGGGATGAGTGTTGAATGTATGTTGTTGATATTAGAGGGCTAAGAGAACTATGATGTTGTGGTGTGGATAGAGTGTTGAGAGAGATGTGATGAGTGACCATTGTTGAGAAGGATAATGGGCTATTATAGAGTAATGAGAGGATAGAGTGTTGTGTCGGCCAAAAGGCTACAAGGAGAACATAGTTGATATCAGGTAGAGTAGTTTCCATCTTTAGAGAAAACTAGTTCCTTATTGAGTGTGGCTGGATCTTTCATACATGAAGTTGGTGCTTCCATCTCTAGTGGGTTTCTAAAGAAAACTTGGGGGTTGGTGCCTCTTGAAAGTTGGTGCTTACATAGATCCAAGGAGCTGCAAGTTGGTGCTTACATAGTTCCAAGGAGCTACAAGAGTGTGCTTGCAACAAATATATGAAGTTTTTGCTTCAAATGGTGTTTCTCGTAGGCTAACCAGGTGTCTGCAAAGGGAGGGAGTTGGTGCTTCCTGCTAGTAGGTGCTAACAAACAATCAAATGGAGTTGGTTCTTCCTATGAGTGGTGGTTCAAAAACAGATTGATGTAATAGAGTAGGGGCTCTTATTTTTACATCAATAAAAATAACAAACTTTGGTGTTTTTTTCCCAGAAGGGTTTCCACGTTAAACCTTTATGTCTCATGTGTTTG
This sequence comes from Pinus tabuliformis, assembly GCA_031772625.1. NCBI lineage: Eukaryota > Viridiplantae > Streptophyta > Pinopsida > Pinales > Pinaceae > Pinus > Pinus tabuliformis. The sequence continues at coordinate 63,458,710 of CM062806.1, forward strand.
TTGCTCATGATATGTATGCTTGTATTGGTTGATATGACTGCTGTTATGGTTTGTTAATGGTTGCTATCACATAATAGATGCAAAATTTGAATGAGTAAATATAAATTGGCATAAAAGTTAAAATTATCCTTAATATTGATTCACCTCCCCCTTAGTATTAACATTGTTTCCAACAAAGACAATGTGCCAAGAACCGTTCTTAGCTATGCCATACTTCAAAAAATCCTTTATTGTGGAATGTGATGCCTCAGGAAATGGAATTGGTGTTGTTTTAATGCAAGAATTAAGACCCATTACTTCTGAAAGTCATACAATCAAAGGAAAGTATTTACGCAAAAAAAATTATGAGAAGGAAATGTTTGGAATATTACATGCACTAAAGAAATGATGACCTTACCTAATGGGAAGACGCTTCAAGGTAAAAACAAATCATGATAGTATTAAATAATTTTTGGAACAAAGATTATCTTCAGAAGAGTTGTAAAAATGGATCACAAAGATGTTGGGTTATGAATTTGAAATCATCTACAAAAAATGGAAGAAAATTGTTGTTACAGATGAACTCTCAAGAAAGGATGATGATGTGGAAGCATTTTTTTGTGTAATTTTTATTATCCAAACTGGTTGGATAACCGAAGAAAGGGATGAATGGAAGAATGACGAAGAGGTGTACACACTCATTCAAAATTTGCAACAAGATCCCAGTACATCTGATATATTTACCTAGAAAAATGATTCATTATGGTACAAATATCACTTATATCTTTGTAAGAATTCGCAACTCAAATAAAAGATTCATTTGGAATTACACACCTCCTCGTTAGGAGGGGACTTAGGATTTTTAAAAACTTACCATAGGGTCAAGATGGAAGTTTTTTGGGATGGCCTTAAATCTGATATTCATAAGTTTGTGGCAGAATATTTAGTTTTCCAACAAAATAAAGTTGAGACCATTAATACCTTAGGTCTGTTACAACCTTTAGCCTTTCCAATCATTGTTGGAGGACATCTCAATTTATTTTATCAAAGGTTTATCCAAGTCTGAAGGAAAGAGTGTCATCATGGTGGTAGTTGATAGACTTACCAAGTATGCACAATTTTGCGCATTATCTCATCCTTTTAAAGCCAGTGCAGTTGATATTGCATTTATGGAAACAATTCAAAAGCTACATGAAAACCCAAAGATTATTGTAAGTGACATAGGTCCCATTTTCACTGGAAATTTTTGGATGGAATTACTTTCTTTCCTTGGTACCCAATTAGCTCATATCTCATCTTATCATCCTCAATTTGACAGCCAAACTGAGATAGTGAACAAATATTTGGAAGGATATATTTGTTTCTTTGTATCTAGTAAAAAACACAATGGGTCAAGTAGTTACCTCTAGATGAATGGTGGTATAACAATTCCTTCCATACTATAGAAAAAATGACCCCATTTATTGAACTTTATGGATATCATCCACCATCCATGACATCATAGTTAAGAGAAAATTCTAAGGTTCAGGTAGTGGAAGATCACATTGAGCATCAACAAGTTCTCCAACTCCTAAAGGATAACCTCACTCTAGCATAGAATGGAAGGGAACAACAGGAAAATTAGAAACAATGTAAACTTTGAAACGGGAACTGATACGATCTTTTTCAATGGAAATGTAATTTCTTCATTTTTGTAGGAAGATGCTAGTGTTGTACCTACTTATCAAGCACAAAATAAATAATGAAGTAAATTAGTATAATGACATATAAATTAAGAAAGAAGATATTTAAATTCAATTCTATATAATAAAACTTACCTGAGCCAGAAAATAAATCCAAAACCCAATCTCCTTCATTTGAACATAAGTATATAAGATAGTTAAACAATAACTGTGGTTTTTGATAAATGTTAACTATCTCTCCTTTTTCTTTTTTATCTTAATATGTTAGTTCTTTCACAACAACATCATAAAATAGTACTTGGCTATGACTCTTTCCATCTATCCGATTAAAAAGCATAGACATATAACTATCATCTTTTGACCAACTATAGTATATGGATGAACTCATAATCATTTATAATTGGTTGATTTTCATGGTTAAGAAGATTTAACTTTTTCCTGTAACATGAAATAGTAAAAGGTCAATTAACTTGTACATAAATGAATTTTTTAACATTAATCAAGCATACATTTTGAACGTCTTACCTTGTAATCTACATCCTTGAGATTTTTTCCCCTTGAAGCTTGACAATAACATTACCAATTGTGTGTTTGAATGAAATGTCACAGATCTCCATAATGGTGATGATGTGACTTCTACAAATCCTGCAACCACTTTACTAATAGCTTGATAAGTATAAGGGTCATTATCATAGTCAATGTTTGGGATATTGAAACCATGGTGAATATCTGCAATAACTATGGAATAATCCCGTTTAGGTATGTGTTTAGCAATGTCTTCACAATCACCTTGTATTACTTGATATTGAATAGTGTCAAGCCCATTCCAAATTAAATAAGTAAGAGTTAGATCAAGTTCAACATTCCTAAGACGTTGCTTTCTCAGTTTTTCAATCTTTTCAATAAAGGTTCTGAAACTATATGGAGCTCAATTTTCATCCTTCTTCATCTTTAATAAAATAAAAAAATATATGTATAAGTTATAAAATAAAAATAATATACAGATGAATAAAAATGAATGTAAAAATCAACATACCTTTTCAAATGCAAGATAAAAATCTTTTAGTGTTGATGTAGAACTTGAATCTGGATAGTTGCTTACAACATCATCCCAACTATCTTCATTCAACAATTTAACGATTTGTTCTTGTATTTTCATGTAAACTTTGTGACTGAATATATAAAGTAAAAAAAGTTAATATAATGATATGTATAACAAATACTTCCAAGAACTATATGTCATATTTAAAAGAAAATTATAATATAGAAATAAGTAAAAATAATACAACAAACTTACTTTTGAAATTCCTCAGACATTTCCTCCAATGATAATTTCCTTGACTTCAAGCGAGATAATATTGCTTTGAAAAGTTTTTCATCCTTCACTCCTTGCAATGCTCTCCAAGGTGTGATAGTCATATCTTCTAGAAGTTGTTTCATTTCAGGACCTGATTTACTGTTGCTACATGTCAATGGTTTAGACCTTTTGACCTTCTGGTTTTTAATGTCAATGTTTTCCCACATGCTAAAAATCTCATTCGCATATCTCTCCAGTTCTAAATTCCAACTGGAAAATGTTATGAATACCTCTGAATATATCAGTGTTTACTCTGCCCCCTTTTGAACTGATTTTCTCCTCAATTTGATAGCCTATTTCCATACAACATTCCTTTCGGAATTCTATAGTAACATTTATCTTATCCCCACCACATTTTTCTTCTAATTCATTATGAATAAATCTAACCCTTTGGATGAAATTCATAGGCATCCTATATTCATTATCTGAATTATGATTCCATGCCAATAACTTTGCTTCTGTATCTGATAAACCAACATAAATGATACATTTCATTGTTTCAAAACATGGGTTATTGGAATATTCATCCATCAATTTTCTTTAAGATTCTACAAAATGGTTTCCCCTAAGCAGATAATAATTCTATTCAAAAAAATTTAATTTATCAAATGCTTCTTTGTTGGGAACTTCAACTAGATCAATAAGAAGCACATAATTAACCACATCATCATATGGATTGTACCTTATCAATGTCTTCAAGTTGTGAACATGCAGGTGGTGTGGCTTTCTGATTTGATATTTAAATTGTCCTTCACTTGGCTTATAGATTTGTCTCACATTAAGCTGAAATGTACGACTACACTCAATTAAGTTTGTCTTCGTCAAGTTTTGTTGAATGACATTTTGTTTTGTTTTAATAATGCCATCCTCTAAATCAACTCCTAGTGTAATGATTTTCCTGCTTTATTTTGAATTTTCACTATGAACTTCATTGTTGGCAACGACTACTTGAGAATGTTCAACTTTTATTTTCTTCCTCCTAACATTCTCATCATTAACTAGAACAGAGACATTCATGGGCATTGTTACTTTTGGTCTTTTATGTCTCTTCTCCTTTCTAACATCAGTTCTAATGCCATCCTCAGTAATGGCAACATATTCTTTAGTGTCAGTTTCAACTTCCTCATCTTCAAAAGTAACATGTCTACCTTTGCTAGATTTATTCACTAAAGACATTTTTTTTTGATCCATTGGATGTAGTTTTGTAGCATCATGAATTACTACTTTTTTCTTGTTTTCCATATCTTCTTTGACCCTGAGTAGAAACTACTCACAACATTCATAATATCTTGCTTTATGAAATGAATGCCTCCCAACAACACAATTAAAATATTTTCAATAAAATTTTGTCAAATAAAATATCATATGTCAATAAAAACTAAGTTATAAAAATATAATGAGATAGTTACAATAACGCAAAACACAAATATAAATAGCAATACTTACCATATCTTTTGAAATGTTATTTATAATTTGTTTACACAACTTTGTAGATTGCTCTGTCGTGTCATACAATGACAATGATAATTGATATTTAAGCTTGTCATATGACTAGGGTGGCTTTTCAAGTACATAAACAACTTCAGTTTCCAGTATCAAACAAAAGTATATGATTTTTCCCAACACCTCATAAATTCCACTATAGTTAGGGATATCATCATATATATATATATATATATATATATATATATATATCCACCTCTTCACCTTCTCTATCTTTCTCATACCATACATTTTCTGAAAGCTTTACTTCTTTTGATTTCTTCTAGTATGAAATCATTTTTTAATCGTTTGAGACACTTGATATATTTGTAGTTATTAGCTCAGGTTTAGTTCACTCAACAATGTTTTTTGAGGATCCACCTTTAATTTTTGCAGTGTTTGGTCAAGAAAGATTCATAGAAATCTTCTTTGATGCCTTTTTCTTGCAAAAAAATACACATATATATAAATCAGTGAATTACAAAAAAATAGCTTAAATAAACAAATAAAATGAAAAATGATACATAATTTTGTAAAACATAACATTTAAAAAAAATAAAAAATAAAAATAAGAAATTAAAAAAATGCAACCCCCTCCCGCCCTTCTTTTTCCCTTGGTAGCACCTTTGCCCCAGTGAGAATTGGGCCTCCGCCCACCAGTGGCCTTGTTGGGCATGGAATCCCCCCAAAGCATGTTTTGGGGCTCAAAGCCCAAGTTTTGAGTTGATATTATTGTAAAGCTCCATGAATTGCAGGCACAAAATGTATGTTAGAGTCATAGGGCTGTCCGCCCTAAGTTTGAATGTAATGTCAAACTACCAATGGTCCGTGGACCATGGGATTGTATAAATAGAGCGAGGCTCTAAGTTGTTAAAAAAAAAAAAAAACTAATAGAGAATAGGCATGAAGGGTATTAGAGATTAATTGGAAGTGCGAAGAGTGTCTTGTGTCATAGAATAGGAAAAGGCTCTGCAATTGAGTGCGCAGAGGCCTAGTAGAGTCCGCAGCTCAGTGCATGGACCCCTGCAGCTAAGTGCGCAGGGCAGAATAGAGTCTGTAACCGAGGGAAGAGAATAATAGAGAGAAGTTTTATCCAAATTCCGTGTATCTGTTCTTGAGTTATTACATGTTTGATATCGATTGTTAATGTACTATTTATTTACTGCGTGCACTTGTATGAATGATTTATATTTCTAAGTATACTTTACACATGCAAGTAAGTTATGTTAATCAACTAATATTAGGTTACTAGTAAAGTCTTGGGTAATAAGATTGTTCGGCCCCCGAGTAGGGCTGTGTGAAGGAAGTATCTTAGGCTGCGAGGTACAGGAAAGTGTGCGTAGCAAGGTTGAACCACCAACCACTTCAAACTCATCAAGCATCTCTAGTGTGTGGAAACCTGGTTCTAGCACCCACCCACAAGGAATTTAGTAGGCCAAAATCGGAGACACAATCGATTATCGGACTTAAGGAAATCACGATGCTTCCAAGCGAGACTCCCTGGGAACTAGATCATAGACTGCAGAGTATGATTCGTGAATCCAACATGAGCTTGATAGATGGGCAACACCACACATGGTTTGTAGCGCCACTAATGCTGCATCTGAGGATGGCATTGTCACAGCAGAAGTTATCCACCCAGGTCGAAGCCTTGGAGATTGCAATGAGACTACACAAGACTCCAATACAAGATCTTGGCCTGGGAGTACAACAAATCCATGCACAACTGAAAAATTTGTGTCTAGAAATGTAGAGTTGAAACAAGACAGGACAACTTGCCCAGAAGCACGCAAGGAGGTATGGTGCATAAAATGCAAAGGCTATGGGCATGACAAGGACCATTGTCCAGTCTTCGTGAACTACCTAGCGGCAGGAGGGACAATGCCATTAAGACCATAGGCATAAGAAGGATTGAACGTGGTGCCTGCATTATGGTGTGCGATTTCACAGATAGGAGGAAAACACATTACAGATAACTGTCACCTAGTATAGAAGTATACGCAGACATCCTAGCAATTGTTCTATAATTTCTACAGGTCGGTAGGCCATGATGAGCACACCTACCGAAGTTATGAACTGATGATGGATTGAAATCCCACATATAGAGTGTAGATCGAAACACGAGCCCTTGATCCAAATGTAGGGATGGCGCGCGTTGGATTTCAGGGGCATAGACGAGGTCGAGGTGGAATGGGGCCAGGAAGGGGTAAATCATGTTTATGCCTGTGATTGTACAAATCTGATGAGACAATCATGTTTATATTGTACCCAGTTTCATCATGAGACGGAGGAATACCCTACACTAATAGCAAGGTTGCGCGATAACGGGATACTTCAGCCTCCCCCGACTTAGAACCTACAAATGATGATGTCTGAGCCACGCAAAGAGGACCCGAATATAAACATTGTTCTTCGAAGTGGTATCATGACAAGGGATGAAAAAGGTAAGCAGCCTGAAGAAAGTGTGTGGGTTTTCAAGGCTCCTACAAAGGAACCTGAATTTGATTTGGAGCGCGTAGGAGAGATTCATGGAAGCTAAGAAGAGCTTCATGGAGGCCTCCAATTCAGGTAGTAAGGATCAACTAGAACTAGAGATGGATCCTTTAATGCTCACTACCTTTCTGGAGACATGCATGAAGGTGCTCCGTGATAGCAAGGTTGTGAAGGGATTGCAGGAACTTATCACTAGGTGTGTTGGGTCAGGAGAAGTGTGAGTAGTTTGAAAGCTTGGAAAGCACACATCACGAACAGGAAGGGAAATGAGATTGACTGAGCAAATCAAAGAATATAAAATGGATCAAGTGACTCTAGATCTAGGATCAGACGTGAATGTACTGCCAAAATAGACATGGGAATGCATGGGTAGGACCGCGTTGCAATGGTCTCCTATCTAATTGTAAATGGTGAACCAACAGAAGATCCTACCAATAGGAAGATTGTAGGGGTTAATGGTAGACATCGAACGTGCGAGCGCGCTTGCAGATTTCGAAGTGATAGAGATTGTTGATGACAACAATCACTATCCCGTGCTAATAGGAATAGATTGGGCCACTCATATTAATGGAGTGATAAATCTAAAGAAGCACAAAATGATTTTTGAGAAAAATTCACTATGCATAGTGGTAACTTTAGACCCTATGGAAGGATAGCGCTAGACAGAGCCAGTGTGCGACGACAAGAATGATGATGAGCTAGACTGTATCTACAAGATAAGTGCTTGGGAACATGATTAGCTAAATCCTATAGCCGATCGCAGGATTTCATGGGAGCGTGAAAGATCCTGCACATCAGATTCAGAAGAGGAAATAGAACGATGGCAAAATCGGTTACACGAGGTAACCACGCTACATTGTAACATGATGGTAAGATCACTGCGCTACATGAAAACATAGGTAAGGGATCTGCCTATGTAAGATTGGTTGACAGCGGTGGATGAATTCCTGAACAAATTTGAAAGAGAAGTGAAAGAAAAACTCCAGTTTGATGCTCTAAAATGGGCACTGCGTGCTACACCTGCAAAGTGGTGGGGCATGCACCAGCAGAATTTCAGGGGTTGGCACGAATGCAAAAAGATGATGCACTTATGATTTTTGAAGCCTCAGATGTGGATGGAAGTTTGGCATCATGAATGAAACAACTTTCATGCCCACCTTTCTAGATGGGTACACGCGTATGGTACGCAGCCCGCACGAATGCACACCGTTCTCATGGTAGAAAACAAGAACAACAAGTAGAAGCAGGAAGGACAAGTGCACGAACGATGAAGTACGATAAAACCTAGTGTGCCAAAAACCATACACGGGGAAGCATTTGACAAGATGTGCGAAGTGTTGAACAGGGTCCACTATGTGAGACGCATCGACTAGGATCTGCGCGTGCCAGCGATTGTATGGGCTTATAGGACCATGTGAAAAACTCTAACTGCGCAAGCACTTCCGAAGCTGAAGTATGAAGCAAGGGCTGTATTCAATGTGGAGCATGCGAAGCCGATTCCATGCATAACAACACCCTTAGATACGACACTCTGTGTAGTCCGGAACAAATAAATCACACAGCTACGAGAAACAAAACATATAAGACTTGAGGAAGAAATCTGACAAGGAAACTTTAGACTTCGCGAACTTGAAAAAGACTGGGTAGGGCTAAGGGAGAAAATCATTTTAATGGACGCAGAGGTTAAGAAGCTGGAAAATGAAATAAAGGAAGCATTTCTCGTAGAAAAACTGATGATGGCAAGGCAAGGTGCGTACGATCGTATTGATGAATTGGAGGACTATCGTTGTAAATTGGTTAGTCTACTCCCGTGGCTTGAACCACATATCACCAAACGAAGTGACCAGGGTAGCACGTTGCAAGTAGTAAAGTGTGTGGTGCTGATCACCACAATGACAGATGAGGATTCTCTGTGAACCATGGTCGATGTCACGCCCCTACACCTGCGGTAGTCTTTCAACCGCTTGTAGCAAGGTGCGGCACCACCGAACGCCTTCTTTTCACCAATACTAACATTCGTGGACTACGCCTACTTTCATATTAACATACTTACCTTGTGTTTCGTAACTAAGTAAAAGCAATTATCCTTTATACTTAATGAAGCCCATACTCATTCATTATCATCATGCAATTAACCAAGAACATCAACAATTGCAACAAGTATAAAGGGGAGGGGCAACTCCCTGTAATGTGAGTCTGCCCGACAATATATTATATCAGTTTTTCAATAAAACAATCATCAAGTATACTTGGAAAACCTCCAAGTCTATACTTAGAATATTTTACAACCAAGGCATAAAACAACCTTTTACAATCATGTGCACCCTTGCACAAAGAGAAGTGCTCACCCGAGCCACTTATACCTCTCTACCAAGTCCTGCACAAATCCGCATCCAAACTGAACCCCGACACACTTGCCTTCACCTCACCCGGCATAAGAATTCACCAAAACCGCACTTAGGTAGAGCGCATGAGCTATGCGCAGCTCCTCTTACTCCTTGTGCAGTTTTACCCCTTGCTAGTGCGTAGAAGTGATGATCCAATTTGTTGTGTTGAAATGAACCTTAAACTCCATTAATATATACCATACTCAACGTATGCTTTAAGGGGGTGTGCAGCCCCATGGCCGACCCCATAAGTTAGCACATACGCCCACATGTAACTCTATTACAAGTCGGCTTTACTTCTTTTAACCATCGCATATATGTATATGCTTAACACTTAGTCGAATTAAGTGTTTTTCCTTATCGTCGCATTTAACGTCGCATATTGTTGTAAGATTGTCGTATTTCCTCCGCACAAGACTTTGTCCGCGCGCCCGCGCGCCCGCCCGCGCGCCCACTCTCGTGCATGAGTCCCCGGTGCCTGTCGCACTTCGCTCACGAAGGCCTTACATCCTCCTCCACCTGAAATCGTTGTCGTCCTCAACAACATATCATCCTGGTAGCCATCCACCAAGATCATCACTCATCTGTGATGTGAACTCCTCTTTGCAAGGCAAACATCCTTGCAACATATGTAGAGACTCTTCTCCACTATGTCCCGGCTCAATGACCAGCTGCCACCAAGCTCACCATACCAAGGCATGTACCTCTACGGTATGCTCTCCATAAGATGTCATCTTGATCCATATGTCATCATGTGAACCTCGTCATGATACTCCAGCATAATGCCAACACATCTCTGTACACTACGCGTCCCCATGTCTGAACTAGTTGGGTGATCAGTCCAACCATACGCCCAATCCATGAGAGTGAACATCCTCATGTCATCATCAGCTGTTCCTCAAACATCTGCCACATCCTTGACTCATCAAGAATCTATCTCCATAATCCATGCTCAGGTCCATGGAAACTCCATCCATCCCATCTGCAACATGTCATGATGCTTGATGCCAAGCCATCCCTGCACCATCAGTCATACCTGCTCAAACATGTTTAAGGACTCACTGCCATGAGCAGCTAACAATGAGCCCCATCTTCTTCATCCATCTAAGAAGATGTAGAGGGAGTAGAGCCTGAAGGCTCTCCCTCACTAATCAATTCGATCCACCTATCAGGATCCTCAATCTCCATCCTTTGTAGATAAGCAACCCGGTCTTCCTTCTGGACATCCGGCCTCACATATACCTCCTCCTCATCATCATCATCCTCCACCAACTCTAGCCTTCTTGTCAAATCCAAGATGCTATCTGAAAGTGTCTTGATGACCAATGATTGCTCGACAAGCTTTGTCTCAACACTAGACAACCGCTTGTTCATCTTCTCCTTATCCTCCATTTGCATCACTCCTAATTTACAATCAGGCCTTGTCACACCAATGGTTGGCACACCAATGGGTACATCTTCCCTTCCATCATAAATGTAGAGCTTCTTCAAATGTGGAATGATCATAGCATCGAATTGTTTCATGAATTCCATCCCCAATACAGCTTCATAGTCATCAATCCGCACTATAGTGAAGTCCACCTTCCCGGTCCATTCACCAAGTGTAGTGTCCACTCTCTCAGATATACCAAGAATCTCAATAGGAGGAGAATTCACTGTCTTCATTTATGCCTTTGCCGGTACAAAATTCAACCCAATTCTTCTCGCAGTATCTTCGCTCATGAAGTTGTGAGAAGCCCCACTATCCACCATAGTGAGTATATCAGCACCTCCAACCTTCATCTGAACATACTCCAATCTGTTCCTCTAAGGATCCCTCCTAGAGGCCACTTCCGTAGTAGCAGAAGCACCAAGTATCTGCATCATCCCTACAGAAGCATCTTCATTCTTTCCATCAGACTCAACCTTCTTCTTCAAGGCCTTGAGATGCCTTACCTCAAGGGCTAGGAAATCCCACTTCTTCTGATTCAATTCATGTCTTATCTCTAGTTCCTTGAATTCTGCTTCAAGCAAGTCCATTTCCTTTGCAAGTTGAGAGGCTTCCTCCTCATTCTAGTCAGGAACCCCTTCTTTAGCCAAGGCATGAAGAGCACTCCTTGTTTCAAACAACCTTTTGCCATATTCCGCAAACCCTTGTCTTATTTCTTCTGACTCTTCAAGTAGACTTCCTTCAAACTCTTCAAAGGTTGCAAAACCCAATCTCTGCCAGATAGACATCTTTACCAAGTCACCTGCAACCTGAACCAACCCTTGTTCCACTTCGTGTGAAACGGTTTCCTTCACCTGCAAGTACCTGTCACGAGCAACCCTGCTCACCAGCTTCAAACCGAAGTCTTGTTCTCACCTGTTAAGTGTACACAAGCTTCAATGCTTCAACACCTGAACCTATTCACAAGCTTCAATCTTCACGAGAAAACCTTGCTTTGATACCAACTATCACGCCCCTACACCTGCGGTAGTATTTCAATCGCTTGTAGCAAGGTGCGGCACCACCAAAGACATTCTTTTCACCAATACTAACATTCGTGGACTACGCCTACTTTCACATTAACATACTTACCTTGTCTTTCGCAACTAAGTAAAAGCAATTATCCTTTATACTTAATGAAGCCCATACTCATTCATTATCATCATGCAATTAACCAAGAACATCAACAATTGCAACAAGTATAAAGGGGAGGGGCAACTCCCCGTAATGTGAGTCTGCCCGATAATATATTATAACAGATTTTCAATAATACAATCATCAAGTATACTTGGCAAAACTCCAAGTCTATACTCAGAATATTTTACAACCAAGGCATAGAACAACCTTTTACAATCATGTGCACCCTTGCACAAAGAGAAGTGCTCACCCGAGCCACTTATACCTCTCTACCAAGTCCTGCACAAATCCGCATCCAAACTGAACCCCGACACGCTTGCCTTCACCTCACCCGGCACAAGAATTCACCAAAACCGCACTTAGGTAGAGCGCATGAGCTATGCGCAGCTCCTCTTACCCCTTGCGCAGTTTTACCCCTTGCTAGTGCGTAGAAGTGATGATCCAATTCGTTGTGTTGAAATGAACCTTAAACTCCATTAATATATACCATACTCAATGTATGCTTTAAGGGGGTGTGCAGCCCCATGGCTGACCCCATAAGTTAGCACATACGCCCACATGTAACTCTATTACAAGTCGGCTTTACTTCTTTTAACCATCGCATATATGTATATGCTCAACACTTAGTCGAATTAAGTGTTTTTCCTTATCGTCGCATTTAACGTCGCATATTGTCGTAAGATTGTCGCATTTCCTCCGCACAAGTGTCACACCCGTCGCACACTTTGTCCGCGCGCCCGTGCGCCCGCTCTCGTGCACGAGTCGCCGGTGCCCGTCGCACTTCGCTCACGAAGGCCTTACAGTGGAGGACGAGATGGAGCCCCGCACGAGTTGTACGACCACCTGACTAGCCGTCAGAAGAACAGCCTTAACTCTCTAGGTAGATGAAATGGAGTGCAGGACTATAAAATATTATTTTTTGTAGCTGTGTGATATTGGAGATGCGCACAAAATCAAAACATCATAGGGTTGCGACTGCGCATGGAGGGTTGTGTTGCCACACGGATTCGCTGGCAAGTGACCATTGGTGTCACTATTCACGATGAGATGTTCGATTTGAGGCTAAATGGAGGGGGCAATGGGCATTTAGGACGCGAGTTATGGGCAATATTTGTGAAAATTTCCACCAAGAAAGCATTAATGGCTCAAAATTGGGGGGAACGGTCAAATTCGAATTCGAAAGGAATTATAAAATTCAAAGGGCTGGCCAGTGAGTAACACTTGGTCATTTTAGAATTGAGCGCTTGAGCAGAGCACAGAACATTGAAAGTTGAGTGATAATTGAGCCCCTAAGTACACGAGAGGCAGAATACAACCTAGATATGATGATGACCACTAAGGATGGGTTGGGAATTAAAGAGGTAACCACCGACGAGGCCACGTAGACCGAGATAGTGGAGGATGTTCCAGAAGGCGCTGGGGTAGTAATAGAAATCCACAAATCACCACGAACACAGAGGCTCAAGAAGGATAAATAGGCAATGTGTCTAGTATGCATGTCCCCGAGGAATCTGCGGCACAAAAAACTATCCATGGTAGAGAAGGGGAAACCAATCACAATAGAAACATATGAGGAGGAAGAAGATTTGCAGGCCCTGATCGCTGCAACAACAGAAGAAGAAGACATGGAGGAGGACATCCAACCATTGCGCTCTGCAACAAAACTACCCATGTATGTCCCTCCACGGAAAGGAAAAACCAAAGTGCCGAAGGACCTGGACGAAATGAAGAATTCACTCCAGACCCCGCTCCTCCCTGATGGCATTGTATTTGAGGGCACGCACCTAGGCTTCATGCCAACCATGAAATTTGAAGACTCAGACCTCGCTGACCGCGAGAAGTTCCCTCATCTAATGAAGCAAAAACTGAGGGGGCGGTGATAACGTTAGAGCTGCGAAATGGCTGCGCAGTGTGGAAAAGGCTGGATTGCTGCACTTATTATGGATACACATTTCCCCCGTGCACCCATCACCATTTTCGTCATCAGGCAGCTGCTCTTCCTGGTGCATGATGGGTATCTATTGATGGAGGAGCCTATTCCCATCATAGCAGACCTCATTCACTGTATCTCTCAGCTCCCTTATAAAGGAAAGGACCCCACGACCATAGCTGGAAAAGGTAGCGATTTGGCTCTTGCAGAAGCCATGAAGAAAAAATATAAGTTGGAGAAGAAGAAGAGGGGCTATTCCATCTCCATCATTAAGGAAAAAGGAGTGCGCGTAGCAACCCAACTCCCGGCTGACAAAATTATGAGAAAATGTTGTGTCGATGAGGTACCAGTGCAACAAATGTGACTGATAGATTTTCGGTTAGCATGTTGAAAGGACTTGGCCTTAATTTGGTTGCTCTTCCGCGAGAACACTGTATCAACTATAGGATGGGATAACGGTAGAGTTGCACGCTAGGGAGAGCCGCGTGATCCAAGTCCTTGGCGAGAAGAAAATAAACATAAAACAACTCAGCTTGCAACATGACGAGTTGGTGTCGCAAAATCAACAATTGGTGCAGATGGTAGATGACACTTGCCAACGCGTCCCGAAGTTGACCATCGCAGCAAATCTACTGGTAGAAGTGCGGATCGACAGTTTGGCAACCAGAGTCGGTGAGGCTAGGGAAGAGACGATAGAGGTGCAGTTGGAGCTGAATCTCTAGATCGCTAAGCTACGATTGAAGGTGCAGCCTTCCACTCCCCCAGAAATCAGAGAACAGTGTGCTAGTGCTATTGAAGTAGGGTTGGAAGAAATTGGAGGTGTAGTGAGCGATTGTACCGACATATTGGAACAGGTACCTGAGGTCCTCACGACTTTGTAGGAGGGCCCCAACATCTAGTAGCTAGAGATAGAGGTGTGCGAACTCCAACAACAGTATGATAGTGTCAGAGGAACTACGCAGACAATAGTCCCCACTCAGTGACTTGCGAGAATGCAGAAAGTGAAGGCATTAAAGGAACATGTGGATGTGGCACGCCATAAAGAAATAATTCTCAAAGCATGCGTTCAACCATGGATTGATGAGGCCTTCACAATCACGGCAAAAATCGAAGGTAAGCTTGCACACATCCAAGGGATGCACGCACAGATGCAAGAAAGCACGCTGGCCACAGAGGTCTCAGAAGAACGATGCAACAGGTTCAACAAGCAGCAGCTTAGTGCACTGCAGACATTAGTACTATTCGAGAGCAGTTGGAGGGACTCCGAGCCGACAGAGTGACTTGAGGGAAAGTCACGACATTTGTGCTGAGGGCCTGTTGGGCATGGAATCCCCCCACAACATGTTTTGGGGCTCAAAGCCAAAGTTTTAAGTTGATATTATTGTAAAGCTCCACAAATTGTGGGTGTGAAATGTATGTTAGAGTCCTGGAGTTGTCCGCCCTAAGTTTGAATGTAATGTCGGCCTATCCATGGTCCGCGAACCATGGGATTGTATAAATAGAGCGAAGCTCTAAATTGTAAAAAAAAGAATGTAATAGAGAATAGGCATGAAGGGTCTTAGAGATTAACTGGAAGTGCGTAATGTGTCTTGTGTCTTAGAATAGGAAAAGGCTTTGTAGTTGAGTGCACAAAGGCCTAATAGAGTTCGCAACTGAGTGCGTGGACCCCTGCAGCTGAGTGCACAGGGTGAAATAGAGTCTATAACCGAGGGAAGAGAATAATAAAGAGGAGTTTTATCTAAATCCTATGTATCTGTTCTTGAGTTATTACATTTTTGATATCAATTGTTAATGTACTGTTTATTTACTGCACACACTTGTATGAATGATTTATATTGCTAAGTATACTTTACACATGCAAGTAAGATACGTTAATCAACTAATATCGGGTTACTAGTAAAGTCTTGGGTAATAACATTGTTTGACGCCCGAGTAGGGCTGCGCGAAGGCAGTATCTCAGGCTGTGAGGTATAGAAAAATGCGTGTAGTAGGGTCAAACCGCGGACCACTTGAACTCATCAGACATCTCCAGGGTGCGGAAACTTGGTTCTAGCACCCTCCCATACTACTTCGAGTGAGGCCTGAGTCCACGCTCGACAGACTGTTGCCGAAAGGGCCATTAGTACCGGGATTTGTTGGCTAAATCACCTCCGAACCTGGATCAAGCCCCAACAAGCCAACAGGCCCTACGGGTCTATGGGGGTGAAGGCCCGATTCTCAGAAGCGGGCCTCCACCCCCATGGGTGTGTTAGGCCGCAGTGGTGGGTGCTGCCAACGAGCATGATCAGCCCCACCGTGCCCACTGTGGATGTAGTGGCCTTCTTCCTACCATGAGGCTGTCGGGTAAACTTGGCTCATTTAAATTTTTATTTAAATAAAAATCTAAATTTCAATAAACCTATTGAATTTTAAAACTTGCACACAACAAAAGGGAAAATAACATTTGAAATGTGATAATCTCCTGTTGAATATGTTGTCAATAACAATGTAGTTGCTCCACAAATTCACTCCAAGTCTTTTAATGTACCTCAAAAAGCCTTGATGTGATGTAAGTAATAGAGATAATACAATTTATGATATAATGGAAATTACGTAATTGCTTTTACTACACAGTTAATGTGGGATTTAAATGTTTTAATAAAAGCTTTAACATATAAAGATTTTTATGGCGATATAGCAAATTTTGATATCACGAACATTATGGAATTTTTTTACCGCATGGTGAATGTGGTATTAATTTGTTTTTATAAATACTTTAACATATAAATCTTGCTATGACGATATAGTAAATTATGATAAAGCAAATATTGCATAATTGTTTTACTGCATGGTGAATGTGGTATTCTTTCTTTTTTATGAAAAATTAACATATAAATCATGTTATGACGATATAGCAATTTAATATAAATGTGTGATAGAAAATATAGTAAAAATTAAAATAAACATTCAATTGTCTAGTAAATGCTATATAGTTTAAGTAAAAAATTAATTTAGGTAAAAGATTTATTTTACAATTTTAATTAAAATATTAATTTCATAAGAAAGGTTTAGTTAAAAATTTTCAATAAATTTTAGAAGAGAATTATGGAAGAAAATACATGAAACAAAATTTTTGGAGGGAAACATTTTGGCGAAAGATTTTAGAGGGAAACTTTGGAGGGAAATTTTCATTCTTTAAGATATATATTATGATTAGGAGAGAGTGTTTTTGTATCGTTCAACCTTTTCTCTTTGAAAGGCATGTATTCTTATGATAGTTAAGTTTCACTTTGTGAAGCATCAACATCTTCGTCGCATAACAAATCTATTCATATTGATGAATATAACGAAAATTCTTCCACTATGAATAGAGAGTCAAATATTCCACTTAGTCCCAATCCTAAGGACTATGAGATCAACATTAAAGGCAAGATGAAGAATTTCAAATAAATAAAGAGCCATGGTTTTCACTTAGTCCTAATTCTATGGACTATGAGAGTAGTAGTGATGAAGAGAATGATGAAGATTTTCAAATAAATAAAGAGTCTCAGTTTCCACTTAGTCCTAATCATATGGACTATAAGGGTAGTAGAGATGAAGGGCATGATGAAGAATTTCAAATGAATAGAGTGTCACGTTGTCCACTTATTCCTAATCCTATGGACTATGAGAGCAGCAATGATGAAGAGCACGGTGAAGAATTTCAAATGAATAGAGTGTCACAGTGTCCAATTAGTCCTAATCCGATGGACTACGAGAGCAGCAGTGATGAAGAGCATGATGAAGAATTTCAAATTAATAGAGTTTCATGGTGTCCACTTAGTCCTAATCCTATGCACTATGTGAGAATCAATGATGAAGAGAATGATGAAGAATTTCAAATGAATAGAGAGTCATGGTTTCCACTTAGTCCTAATCCCATGGACTATGAAAGTAGTAGTGATGAAGGTCAAGATGAAGAATTTCCAATAAATCGAGAGTCACATTTTCCTCCTAGTCCTAATCTTAAGGAATATGAGAGAGGTAGTGACGAATCACAACATGAAACACTTAGTCCTAATCCTAAGGACTATGAGAGTAGCAGTGATGAAGGGCGGGATGAAGAATTTTTAGTAATTAAAGAGTCAAATTTACGATGTATTCCTAATCCTATGGACTATGAGAGCAACACTAACAATGCACATTATGAAAAATATCCAATAAACATCGAGCAAAATTTTCCACATAGTCCTAATTCTAAGGACTATGAGCATAGCAGTGAAGAAGGGCAAGATGAAGAATATCCTCCAAGTCAGTATTTCAAAAGCACATATGATCATAGTGAGGATAACATTCCTCATAATGATGATGAAAATGCTTATACAAATGATGATCCAATGTTGGAGATGTTGCCAGGAAATATTGTATCGAAGAGTAGAAGTAGACATTTTTGTATCAATCCAAGATTTTCTAGATATACAAGGGTTAGAGAAGAATATCTGACGAGAAGAATTTCTATCAATGCTCTAATTTCAAGTGAATGCTGTAAAAAATATTGCTTGACACATATGGATTTCAGGTTTACATTAGAGAAAAGGAAGATATATTTGTCAATGAACAAAAGCATGCAAAATTTATATTTAGTGGCGTGCATGCAATCTATATTGTCAGGATATGATTATTGTATTGGGTCTTTATTTATCTATAGAAAGGCTTTCAAAATGTTCCATTCAATGGGTAATTTTCATCTGTTAAGAATCCAAGAAAATTTGGAAAAGGATCCCACATTTTATTCAGAAGTACGTCATAAACGCCAGTTTGGGCCATTATCAAATACTACAATGTCATGGAAGAAAGATTTCTTTTCAAAGCATGGAGAGTGTATGCCAAATAGAGAGACAATAAATATTCCAGATAATTTCTTAGGACGAGAAATCTACAACTTATACAAAGAATATGCAGAAGGAACTGAAGAACATGATTGATTTATTACATATCAATATTTTGTGAAGATATGGAAGTTAGAATTCAACAATATCCATATTCATTATAAGGCAAGGATGGTGATTTGCAGTACATGTGCTTCTCTTAAATAAAAAATGGATACATGTGAAGGGTTAGAAAGAGGTAAGCATTCATAACTTTAACTTTTAAAATTGTATAGTCATCAACTATTAAAACATAATTCTTAATGGCTTTCTTTTATCTTGTCTAGATTCCATTGCCAAAGCACTTCAAGAGCATTGCAAACGAAAAACAAGTGAAAGTAAAAAGTTGTACAAGAATCGAAAGAAGCTTTATGATGATCCAAAAAATATTTGGGTTTGATAATTGCTTGTTTGGACCAAAAGAAAACACTTCTACCACATTTTGTTCGCACGCACAAAAATTTACAAGAGGAAAATTTTATTCAGTATCACTTGGTCGGTTGTATGGTATTCAATGGGAAAATGTTGCCAAGGCTATACTTCACAGCTCCAAATATTCATAATGATGCAAATATGACAACAACCATAATTCCTGATGTGATTTTACATTGATCTGGTAATCTTCCGGAAGTTTTGTATCTACAATTGGACAACAATTGTCATGAAAACAAAAATCAGATTGTTTTTGGATATCTAGACATGCTTGTTGAATTGAGAATCTTTCAAAAAGTAAAGGTTGGTTTCCTTATTGTTGGGCACACTCATGACCATATTGATCAGATGTTCAGTTATTTTTCTGTCACATTGAGGAAGAAGGAAGTTGGGAGCTTGCTATCATCAATTGAATGTATTAAGAAAACATACATGCCAGAGCATACTTTTGATGTGTTGGAAGAAACTATTAACATGCAAAGGTTTATTCTGGGATCACATGATGAAGAGAAATACATTGAACAACTTAATGAAATTAGCTTCCAACATCAAATTCATATCAAAAAAATTGATGGGAAAACACTAATATGGGGCAAGAAATATTCAACTATTGCAGAATGGGCATCGTCATCAGGTTTGGCATTTTTGAAGTTCATTCCAGATCATCTAATATTTGCGTCAAATATATTGTTATTACAATCAGTTGTTGAAGTTCATAATGCACAGACACAGAATAGAGATATAAAGTATTTTAATTGCCTACAAGAAATTAAATTTTTTTTATTAGATATACATATGAGTACTTTGATATTGTTGATTCAGTTTGGTGGGAGTATTTTTCAATAATCAAAGTGATATCATTTGAAGAACAACAAATGAAGATATACCTTTGAAAAATCCATTTATTTTGCCACAAAATGTGTCAAATGAACATGAGGAAAGAAACATTTTTGAACAACAACAATCTCAAGGTATTATTAATTCTTCACAGGCAGAGGAAAGAGAAATGTATATTGGTTCCAGAAGATCGTGTGCACAACGTGAAGCCATGGAAGACCCTTTACATGGGTTTAGTATAGGATATTAAGGAGGGTTGCATGATTAGAGTGCTAGCATATGGAGATCCTAATGGCTATCCATTTTGGTTTGCTAAGGTTATAAAGGTAATTATAGAAAATGAAGATGTTGTAGGTATTGAAGTACATTGGTATGCCACAATTACACACCCATTTAATGGTGTGTATATAAGTCAGAGATTGTAGTTGATAAAAAAATTGGCAGAAAGAGAAAAAGAAAGGGTACAAATGTAAATCGTCGCCACACAAACCTCTTAAAATTGGAGGATGTTGACATACTTGTTTATGACTTCAATTTAACAAAGAGAGGAACTCTTTGGTTCAAGACGATAGATATTATGAAGAGGTTGCTACCAAAAGGAACAATGTTGAGATGGGAGTCCGTTGAAACCAGTCGTAGATCTAGAAGAATTTTGAAACTTGAAATGGTGGGCATGCATGTGGACTCAGATGGGGCACTAGTTAATGAAAGAGAAGAATATGGAACATCTTCATCTACATTGAGTCATTCATCTGAAGATGTGAATTCTGATGGTGTGCAAGAAAATATGAGTGATTTTGAATAGTTGTTTAAGACAATTTATATAACTGATGTTTGCATCGTATCTTGAAATAATTTTTTTGATTCCCATATGATGTTAAATGAAGTTATGAGTCATTTTTATGTTTTTTGGATTATATGAGTTCATTATGACGGTTTTTATTGTTTAGAATATCTACAATGCAAAAATATCTTAGAGATTTAATTTATGTTTCATACATTCTACAAGTATTGACATTTTGATTAATTTATTCATGAAATTTGTTCATAATGTGCTGAAAACTTAGAGTTTTTTAATTCTATGGTTGAAAATTTTCCAATTATTATATATATATCCTTGATGTTATGGTTGAAAACAATTAGAATTTTAGCAATCTTTAATGCCATGTTATTATATGTTTAACATCATGGATGAAAACTAATGGAATTTTAATGTGTTTCAAATCCCATTATTTTATTTTTATCATCATTACTAAAAAATGTTGAAATTATATGTGTAAAAGAAAACCATTATTCTACCAAAAACATTAGTGTGCTTTTTTCCTAAAAAACAATTGCTTTTTGCATAAAAAAATTTGGTTTTACTGCCAATTTTTAAAAATGTTGAAACTTGACACTAAAAAAAACATTGTTCCAGTATACACACTTTTTGTTTTTAGCACTGTTTTTCATGTTTTTTTTGGGGTTTTTTTCCTACAGTTCCCATTTTGCGTTTATAATTTTCATTTCAAAGTTTACATTGTTTAGCATTGCAGCGAAAAAAGTTTTCATGTAGACGAATGGGCATTTTTATGCCTACAACCATACAAACAAATGTCCCTCAAGCAAGCTAAGAAGGATAATAAATTATCACTCAAGTACTGTGGTCCTTACAAGGTGTTGCAAAATATTGGTACTATGGAATAAAAATTGGATTAGTGTTCATCTTCCCAACGACACCAAGTTTTCAATGTTTCATGCTTAAAGAAGGTTATCAGTGAGAATCTCCCAATTCAAACAGTGTTGCTAGAACTTGATGAAGAAGGAAAAATGATATTTGAGCCTGAAGCAGTCATAGAAACAAGAACCCAACAGCTACGAAGTTGATTAATTTCAGAGTATCTCATTAATTAGAAGATCTTACCCACTGAAGATTCCACATGGGAGGATGAGAATTTTATATAGAAGCATCCATAATTACTAAAGCATTGAGGAAGAAGGTTTTTTTAAAGGAGAGGGGCATGTTAGGTCCCTATAATACAGTTTATCCCCATTATTGTTATTGTTAGTGTATCCCCCTATTGTTATTGTTGTGCCCATGTATCCCCCATATTGTTAATTTTTTTTAATCCCACTATTGTTATTCTTGTGTGCTTACATTATTATTGTTATATAGGCTTTGATTATATTGTGACCCCTTAGACTCCTATATATACCAAGGAGGTCTTATTATTTGTATCATCCAAGAATTGTTCATTTATGTAATGTAAAGGAGGTTTCCCCCTTGAAGAGGATAATTTTTAAGTCATTGTCCTATATTTTCTTTTGTTTTGTGAGTTGGTTGCATAACAACTAGGCACACATTTTAGCCTCAGATCTTCATAGAGAAGTTAAGAAATATCAAAAGTCCCCACCTAGACAATGTCTGAGTTCCTTTATGCTTTCATATCATGTAAAATTTGCTTGTTCTATAACCCATTTTCTAGTCATGATGGCGAATTGGGAATTTGCAGATGAACTCATTCATATGTATTATTCTAAAGTTTAGGATACAAAGGAAAAATATCATTTATATGACATATGTAATTACTTCATTCAATTGTGTTTTATACTAAAAAACTAATTTCCTCTTAGCATCACCCAGGATGTAATGAATTCTTTCAAAGATATTGGTGATTGGTAATATAGATGAGGAATATTCCTATATTTTTTCTATGGGTGTGATGATGTGCCTCATCTATTGCACAAATCTATATCTAAAATATTGCTCGTCAAGGAAATAACATACTAAACTATTTCTATTGGTATTATTTCTTCCTTGAAAAAGAGTCAAAAGAGAATTTTGCCTTATTTTCCAATCGCAGTTGGAATTTGTATAGTAGGAAATCCTCATCATGTTGCACTTGAGGTTAAAAGGATTGAAGACATTCATTTGATCTAAGTGCACCATTTAAAATAATATGTTGCAATTAAAGCTACTGCATATAGTCATTATCATTGTCCTTTTAATATTCCATTTCAAGGAGCTCGAATGTTGAGTAAGTGTTACAAATATTTTAGGAGATTCAAGATCCCAAAAAAATAGCTAAGTTCACTATTTTCCAAGTAAATATGAGATATTCATTTTTAAGAGAAAAATAAAAACTACTATAGATTGATCCAAGGTCTAGTATTTGCGAGACAAATTAAGATAAAAAATCAAAGGCACTATTTCTCTAATTAAGAAGATAATAATTTTTGATATTGAGGAATTGGAAATTGAAGAAAAATAAGCACAACTAAAGTGGAAAATACAGAATTTGAAAAACAAACCAGAGTTACAAAGAGAAGAAAAAGAGGTGAGAAGAAGGAAAGATGAGTATAAGATATAGTGGAAGAGAAAGAAGTGTGTGGGGAAAGAGAGTGAAGAGGAAGAAGAGGAATAATGAAAAGAAATGAAAAAAAAAAAAAAAGCATAAGAGAAAGAATAATGATGGAAGAGAATAAAAGAAAGTAAAAGAAGAATCTGTATTTGTGGAAAAGGAGGAAGGAGAATTTGGGGAAATCAAACAAGAATGAATATAAATCACACTAAAAAGGAAACAAAATAAAGTATATAATATAATATATGAGACGGAAGAAAATATTTTGGAGAAAACTAAAAATAAGAAAAATTTTATTTTTATTTTTGATGTAATGGGACAATTGAAATCTTTAATAACTGCATATTCTCTCCGCAAGTAGGAATTCTCCACTACCACCAACATGATCATGATTTTCCATAAAACATTATGCTTAATGATAAATTGTATACCATGTGGCTATGGTCAACAAAGAAATCATGACAACGATGTTTCATTAAAAAATTATGTTTAATGTTTAATTGTGTTCTTTTCATCAAACGTTCCCTACAATAACATAACATGACATGATGTCTATTATAGTAGCATTGAAAAGTATCAAACTTATGTTGTTTTCAATTCTCTTCCTTTTATTCAAAAGTTTTCCTATTTACATATTTAAGTTGAAGAGGCGATGATTATTTGATAATGTTGATAATAATTAGACATGTGAGAGCCTCAACAAATCTTACATACATATATAATTATTTTTATGGGTTTTAGCCACTTATAGATTAGGAAGCATATTCTCTTTGCCTTATACGCTAGATTACAGTTAAAACTCTTATTCCTAATCATTGAATGTATAAATGATCTCTAATTTATAATTGTTATATATTTTATATAAATTATTAAAACTCCAATTATATTTTTTTTTACATAAAATCTAATATAAGTTTTCACTTACTATTTATATTAATATATATATATTTTTCTTATTTGTAATAAAACTTTGAAGTAAGTTTATCTAAACTAATATAAATTTGAAACATTTAATTTATATATATTAGTAATTGATATAATAAATTAATGTTATGTAAATCAATATATGATGATGATGGTGGTGGTAAATGTCTATTGAGACCAAATTTTGGTTTATCAGACCTAAAGAAAACGGAATATTTAGTTTGATTTAAGATTTTATTCCTGTGCTCCAAAAGCTTGGAGAGAAGCCTCCCAAGCTCACTATAATTTTGGCATTGAAGAAGGCTAAGAAGGTCAGTATTGCAACAAAGATTATGAAACTGAGATCTAATGTGGTTGTATGAGGGGCACTCTAAGAGGAAGTGATTTTCATCCTCAACGTTCATATTCTCACAGAGACGCCAGATCCTTTCCATCCATGGTGTTTTAGGAACTACCCAATGACCTGTTTCACTATGGAGCTCATGAGAGTTCGTTCTAATCTTGGCTATATTAATTTTCTTCTTTGTGCTAGTTAAAACCGAGAGATACTTTTGATCTTCTAGGGTGGGGTTGATGACCTCCTTATAATATCTTAATTTTCTTTTAGTTTCTAAATCTTTCTCACACCACATTTTTTCTTTGAACTTATAAGTAACAATATTTTTAATGTTATTAATGTTTTGCAATGCAACATTCTCGTCGATCTCCCAATGGTTCAACCAGGCCCTGGTGTCTTTATACTAACCTCGTTTGAGCCTTAGGTGGTTTTTGTTGGAATTTAAGGCTAGCTTAGGAAGTCTATGGTCTCCTATGTTATTGAGTTTGTGCTTGTACAACAGAAGCCTAGTCATAGCTAGGCTCTCGATAGGGGAAAGACCCACTTCTATAAGGAGACTAGGATAGGGTGTATTGTATTGGATTTGCTCAATCTTTCTCTAGGATTCTCCAGAGATGCTGCAACCCCAAACCTTGCATCCATATAAGATAACAGGAGTGACTAAAGTTTGAAAGAGTAACTTCTTTCTATCCCACATTACGAGGTTTGTTGTTTTACAATTATTTTCAAGACCAAAATAAGATTTCTACCCTCCAATAATCATTTTCTCAATGCTATAGTTCCAGTTGAGCTTGTGATGAATATCAATTCCTAGGTACTTGTAAGAAGACACTTCCTCCAAATTACTATTGTCATACATAAAATTAGTGTAAGTGTCCTTCTTGGATAATCATAACTTTTGTTTTGTCGGTGTTAACAGTCATACCCATGGTAGAGAAAAAATCCTTAAGAAGTCTAAGTTTCTTATCAAGATTAGATGGGCACCTTGTGAGAAGAACAATATTGTCAGCATAGAGAAGAAGGATGATGACTATCCCAGCTAAGATCATGCCAACACAATCTACTTCCTCTAAACAACCTTCTAGCTTGTCGATGTAAATGTCAAATAGGGTAGGGGAGGGGGCAACCTTGTTTAACTCCGATATTACACTTAACCTTATAGCGGCAGCTCTCAACACAAAAGGAACCTTTAGCTCTTCTAATCTATTACATAGGTTGTTTCTAGGTTGTTAGTAGTTGATATTAATTGACAATAAATTTATGTAATTTAAATTATTTATTAAATAATGATTTTCAAAGTTGAAATTATAATTTTATATAAATCATTTTATTAGACAACAACTTTTATATAAATTATTAAAAGCTATAATTGTAATTTAAAGAAGAAAAATATTTTTAATTATTTGAATTATAATAAAATTCAACATTAAAATAATTCGAAATATTATACATAATTTATTTTGTTTCAAGATTTAATTTAAAATAGTATATGCGACTTACTTTATTTTAGCACAAAGATTTATTGGGGAGCAATACCCTACCACGTGCATTCATATTGAGGGATATATATTGACGGAAAAATGACATAATATATTGAGCATATAATAGGGGGTAAAGGAATTTTATATTGGCATGTATAAAAAATGGAGTTCAAAGTTAATGCAAAATATAAAGGGGTATAAAAAATGTTAATGAAAAAATTGGATACCTTCAATATCTAGTGAATGTAGGAATTTTTTAAATTGTGAAGGTATATTGGGTTCGTATTGGTAGGGGGTTAGACAATGTGATTTTTAGAGGAATTTTCAAATATATAGTCAAATTAAAGGTATTGTCTAGTATGCCACGAACACACCTGATATGTTAGAGGGTTATTGAGTGAAGCCCCCGTGTATTTTAGAATGTTTAAACATTATGATTTTTCTTGGTGAAATAATTTTATATGATTTGTGGTGATATTTTGAGAAAGTTGTAATTTAATTTTAACACAAATTCACTCAAATTATATAAATATAAATGTAGATCCATCTTAACTCTGATTTGACTTGCACCTTGATAGATTTGATCCCTCTTGGTACTTGATAAATTGAGAGTTAAGATGGATCTACGCAAGTTATGATATGTTTATGCATGTGTTTGTACTAACATTTATTGTTTATATGGAAAAAGGATATTTCTAAATATGAAAATGGATTCACAAATTCATTTGTCAAGGCACAGGTGTAATATAAAATTATAACTTAATATTTTAACCTATTATTGGTCCCTTCCAAGGCATGACTCTAGCAACTGATTTGCTTGTTGACCACTATTAGTTTAGTTTAGCATTGACCAATACAACTTATAATGTTTGACTTTGAAAAACATATATTTATTTTTCAATATTCTTGTAAACAATTGATTGGACCATAAACTTGAAGTCCTTATTGTATTATTTCCATTGTGGATAATTGCAACTTACATAAATTTTTGATAGAGTTGCAATATTTATATGATGAATCTTATATATTTGTGAAATGATTTTTCATTGTTAATCTTAGGGAAACCAACCAAAATTAAAATCTTTCAAAATTTAAGAAAGTGTTTGTATAAAAAATGTATAGCAACAATATATAAATAAATATACTTACTAGGAGTTACTACACACCATTATTTATGTGTTATTTAGCACTTTAATAAGTGGGGGTGAAAATGTAAATGTGTAGACTTACTGGTGGTTATTGTGCACCAAAATTTATGCAACTCCTTTCCCCTTAGTTGGAAATTAATTTTTCCATTTCGTATACCGATTTGCAATTTTTATGAAAGCATAATTGCCACTTAAGTGACACGGACTAAGCTTCCCTAACAATATGATGCATTTCTCTCGATCAAAAGAGAAACTATTTTTTCCTTGAGCACGTTCTACTCGTTATCCCATAACTGACCTAAGTACACACGAAGCAATTTTTATGAAAGAATCATTGCCACTTAAGTGACATAGACTAAGCTTCCCTGACAATATGATGCATTTCTCTCGATCAAGAGAGAAACAATTTTTCCCTGGGCATGTTCTACTCGCTATCCCATAATTGACCTAAGTACATAGGAATAACTGCAGTTTAGAGTACAATTTTTTTAGCCATTAGGAAGAGAACATGCATGTTGAGCATTTCTTTTAGGTTAGATAATATAACACATATAAAGAGTAGAATACTAGATTTTATTTTGTAGTGGAACACTTGATTTTGTTTTGCGAGATTTTATGAAGAATTACAAATACATATAGTTTACATTCATAACCTTTATATTATTTATCTTAAATATGTCTCATCTCCTAATTTATTCGATGATGAAATGTGTAACTGCATCGACATGTATCCAAAACACATGGAATATGGAAGGAGTAGTAGGTGGAAGCTTGGAAGACCATTGTCCGTGTCGTACATGAGAAAGGAGGCATTTCATTCAATCAACTTTGGCATAAACAAAGGGTTTCCCATATGTATTGCTACCTGTAAATTCCTTCCATGTGCCATATGTGTATTAGATTCTAGTTGTGTATTTACAAATTCCTTCTATATTGACAATTTATATTGGAATAAAATCAACCTCGATCCCTCTCAACTCTAGATCTATCAAGTGCTGAGAGGGATCCAATCTCTCGAGAACCTATTTTCTTGCAAAACTTGAAGAATGGTTTGCACCTCCAGAGATTTGGTCCCTCTCACACCTTCATAGATCTATAGTTAACATGGATCTAGGCTAGTCTAATTATTAAATTTATTTTTTAGTTTAATTTTTATTTTTATGTAATTCAATAACAAAATCTCTTCCATACTGGGATGGAGCATGTCTCTGGGCCCAAAAATGTAATGTAATGAAATTATATATATATATATATATATATATATATATATATATATATATATATATATATATATATATATATATATATATATGTGAAATGAGAGGTGGTTTTCCCGCATGTGGTATTGATGAGCTATGGTATTGGTCCATAGTAAGATATGTTTAATAATATTCATGGTAAAGAGGAGGTGAATATCCATGGTTAAACATCTTGTTATATTGTGAGTATTAAGTTTAAAATTATTATTTTAATTTATATGGTAAAATGAACCTTAATTTACAACTGAAATATATATATATATATATATATATATATATATATATATATATATATATATATATATATATATATGTGACGGAGGTGTAGATATATCTCATAAGTAATTATAATAATTTTATTTTATTTTAGATTTAATAAAAAAGACTACAAAATTAAATTCAAATTAAATATTTATAAAATACTTTGATTGTGAAGTGAGAGATAGTTTTCACGCATGTTGTATAGATAAGCCATGGTTAAACATATTGTTATATTGTAACTTTATTATAAGTATTAAATTTTTAATGTACTTATTAGTTAATTCTTAACTTATTGGTGCTATATATATATTTTATATATTTTAATGAAATATGTATATTATGATTTTATTTTATCTAAAAAGTTATTCGTAATTTTATTAATAAAAACAAAAATCCTTCATGGATTATCAATTGGACATATTAATATAAAGTCAACATATCAAGCCATGATGTGAAATTGTTTACAAACTTTCGTACCCCTATTTTATATTAAAAATTAATTTTATTGATTAGTATCGAAACCATTTCATTCTTTCAAAGGAAACCATTTTATTTATTAATTACATTAAAATAATATTACTATTTTGAGATGGCTCTTCATAAACAATCACACCATCAAAAATTGATGGTGTGATTATTCTGGAAGAACTATCTCAAAACAATATCAATCACATTATCTCTTAGAGGAAACCTGACTACGGGAAAACCTCTAACGTAACCTCTAACCTCTTTGAGGTTGAAAGATGACCCTTCAACTCGGAAATGGATCTTTCCCTAAAACTCAACTACTCAAGCTGACCCTTCTACTCGTACATAGATCTCTCCCTAAAGCTCAACTACTTTAGGTCATTGTAGTAGTAGGTTTCACAATTGAGTTATGTGGCTAGATTTATCAAAAAATTAAGTTTGGTCAGGATATGTGAAAAATACTACCATTGGGCATGGAGTCTGATACAAAGACACTAGCTAGAGGCCATACAAATCAGTCTAACATAAGCAAGATAGTTGCAGGTTTCTTACACAAATCATTAATAAGACACTAGCTAGAGGCCATACAAATCATTCTAATAGAAGAAAGATAGTTGCATGTTTCTTAGACAAATCATTAATAAGAAATGGGATGATAGAATCTGTTAAATTTGCGATACTAAGAGAGTTGAAGATGAAAGCCACTTCCTTTTAGACTACTAAGCTGGTTGCAGGTTTCTTAGACAAATCATTAATAAGAGATGAGAGAATAGAATCTGTCAGATTTGCGATACTAAGAGAGTGGAAGATGAAAGCCACTTCCTTTTAGACTACCCCACTCTTACTCAGATCCACTCTCAATTCCCTAACATCTGCGAGACTTCCAATCTTCCTAACTTATTAAGTCATCCCAACTATAGAGATTTTGGAGTGCTTATTTCCGTTCTTTTTTATCATATTAGTGGACGTTAACCATCATCATCATTAAAGAAGAATACCATGGGTTATCAAAACCATGAGAAAAACCATGGATTGTGAAAAGTTTGATGAGTTTAACTTATTTAACTTTATAATTATATAGTTAAAATTATAATTATTAAATAATTTACCGTAAAAAAAATACCATGGAAAAAATAAGAGTCCCATAATTTAATTTATTTAATTTTATAATTATACAGTTAAGATTATAATTATATAGCCTTTTCATAAAGGTTGTAGATTTGATCATCTTGATGTGGTTCCGCTCAAAGTTTCATGAATTTTCATTTGAATTAATGGTCATAGTTTGGCTTCTGCAAATGCAAATTATACTAAAAGAAGAATACTATGGGAGAAACGATAGGTTGTCAAAACTCTAAGAAAAGCCATGGGTTGTGAAAACTTGGATTTCTATTTTTAATTTATTTAAATAAATAAAATTATAATTATTAAATAAGTTACATTAAAGAAAAATATTATGGGAAAATAGTAGTCTTATAATTTAATTTATTGAAATTTTATGCCTCTAAATAAGTTATATTAAAGAAGAATGTCATGGGAAAAACTATGGGTTATCAAAACCATCCATAGGTTGTAAAAACTTGGAGTCCAATAGTAAAAAAAGAAAACCATGGATTGTCAAAACCATAGAAAAGCCATAAGTTATGAAAAGTTAGATTTCTATATTTTAATTTAATTAACTTTATGATTATATAGTTAAATTTATAATTATTAAATAAACTACATTCAAATACTATGCAAAAAGTTAGATTTCTATATTTTAATTTAATTAACTTTATGATTATATAGTTAAATTTATAATTATTAAATAAACTACATTCAAATACTATGAAAAAAAAATTGAAAGTGCAATAATTTAATTTATTTAAACTTCTAATTATATGATTAAAATTATAATTTATAATTTTAGGTTTATTTTAATAATTTAAGTTTGATCATGAAACATTGTTTACAATAGAGGACAGGAAGGGCACCTTTCGATACAACCAAACCAATAATCTATATGGCTTATTATATTTAACTAATATATAAATATGATTGACTTTTTTATTAGAATTCTTGATTATATAATATAATTATGAACCATTATCACAGTGATCTATATGATTTATTTGTATTCAAATAATATAAGTATGGAACCATTATGTGTAGCTGCATTGAAAATAACTTATTATATTTTTCTAGGTATGGTATTATACCTTTTAAATTCTTCTTGATTGAATATTATTTTATTTTTAATCTAAAAAATTTGTAACTTTAATTTATTTTAACATTATGAATTGAATTTTATTATTTTTTATTATTATTTAAATTTATTTATCCACACTATAATCTATTCGTTTCTTATTTCACTATCTCTAATTTTTTTTACAATAATAATTTCTCGTGTCATTGTAATAATCATGGCATAAGTTTTAGAAATTGATATAGTTGTAATATTATTTCTGGTGCTATTGTAATAATTATAGCATAATTTCTAGAAATTGATATAGTTGCAATATTATTTCAGGTGTAATTGTAATAATCATGGCATAATTTCTAGAAATTGATATAGTTGCAATGGAAGACCAGACGTGTCCTTGCTGGCATGTATCCCCTGAGGATTTTTGTGCCTCTAAATATGGTGTCTTTTTCTAGGGACAATGTGAACGTTGCGTTGTCCTTCACATTCATATAGCCATTAACTATGCCACTCTCACTGCTCACCACCATCACCGACTTTTGCCACGTTGGCTTCATTCTTCACCTTGACTGTGCGTCCATCCCAATTAATGACCCACTATTAGCGATTTGTTATTTTGGGAATAGCCACGACTATTCCAACTGCTCCTGTCATACCCCTACACTGGCGGTACTCTTCCAACCGCACTATAGGAGGTGTGGCACCACTGACCACTTTCTTTTTAACAATACTTGTGATCGTGGACTATGCCTACTTTCTATACTTAGTTTATTTTTCAACTTTCCTAAGTATACTTTCATTAACACAATGGAAAATTTCTTACAAAACAGATAATAAACTGGGAGGGGCAACTCCCTGAAATATGAGTTTGCCCGATAATATCAATACTTCACAAAATATTAAGTTTTACAGTCTTTGTAGGAAACCCCAAGTTTCCTTGGTACAATATCTGTCAAATCGTGTAAGTCGGCCTACACCGTTCGCACTGCCCGAACCACCATTTGGAGTGCCCAAGGATACTTCCACTCGTCGCACCTCGTTCACTGTCACACTATTCAGCACGTCGTTCACCCTCGACTCATTCAGCCGAATGCCCTCAATTCGTTCAGGAAGAAGCCCTTGCACGCCCCCGCCCGTTCGGTCGTTCAGCCCGGTGCCCTTGCACACCCTCACCTATTCACTCGTTCGTCCCGGTGCCCTCGTACACCCTCGCCCATTCGCACTTGTTTAGCCCGACGCCCTTACACGTCCTCGCCCGAACGCCTTCGAATGACTTCGCCCGAACGACTTCACCTGAACGTTCAACCTTTTGGTCATTCACACAAACGCCCAAGCCCGAACGCCTTCGCATGACCTCGCCTGGTCGTTCAATCAAACGCCCTCGGATGCCCTCGCCTGGTCATTCGGCTCGATGCCCTCGCACACCCTTGCACAGTTGTTCGGCCCGACACCATTACATGGTCATTTGGCCTGATGCCCTCACACACCTTCGCACAACCTGCGGCTCCATTTTCTACGTTTGCCCCAACTCATTGTTTCGGCCTAAGAGTTTGCCTACACTTTACCAAATTTCAGTCCTCTCCAAGCTAGCTCGCCTTCCAGCTCACATGAACACTTGGAAACTTCACTTGATTGATTTTTCCACCATTCCAAAACTTTACTTATATGGCGGTTGGCCCATTGTTTGGGGCGTCGACTCACCAAGCTGACCCACAGTTTCGTCCAACTCACCCCAACTTTGCATCGACCCATGGTGTGGGATCGCCCCCACATATAAACTTTCCACCGCCCAAAACTTAGTCATTTTCACAAGATGACTTCGCATCACACGTTTCCTATGTTCGGTTGGCTCGTCGCACCATTCGCACGTGCACTCAACTGGTTGTTCAACTGCCCAGCTTGTCACTCGCCTTGTCAGTTAAACGCGCCCGCCCGACATGCCTAACTTGTGGGCTTGAAATACTCCCCCACTCTAAATGGTTGTCACCCTCGACAACACCATCCTACGACATCGCAAAGTGTCGCTAGCTCCAACATCGAAAGATGCCCATGCTGCCTGCCTCTGCTTTGCCATCGCATAAACCATAAAGGCTTATGTCTCCATGAATTGGAAAAGTCTCTTCAATCCATGATCATCAACCACATTCATCGCAATCCCCACATGCTGCTCTCACTGTGGAAGGTTGGTCCCTCCAACTCAAGATACATGCTTACTGCAACATATCGTGTCAACCTCATCATGTACCGCCATCGTGTGAATTGCTGCCATGATACTCCAACATAATGTTAACATATTTCTGTACACTTTCGGACCCCATGATTTGAACTAGTGGGGTAGCTAGTCCAACTGTCATGCTCAAAACCATGAGAATGGACATCCTCATGCCATCATCAGTCATTTCTCAGACTCCTGTCACAACATCAATTTGATCAAGAATCCATCTCCATCTAAGTAAGCCATGCCCAGGTCCATGAAGTAAACTCCATCTCGTCTGCAACATGTTGTCCATGATGTTTGGTGTCAATGCACAACATGAAATTAGTCGCATCTATCCCAACATCATCATCCATATGTGTAAAATCCATCTCCTCAAAATGAAGAGATCCTCTCATCAAAACCCGACTCTCGATGTGTCACATCTAGGTCCATGAAGCAACCTCCATCATATCTGTAATGTGCCATCCCTCAAGTCTGCCAAAGAAGCAAGTATACACCTGTCTCATCATCCATGTGCTGCCCATGATCATAGACCAATCAACTCCCATGTATCAAATGTGGTCAAGTCTCGGCTCAACCCATGCCCAAGTGTTGCCACGAGGGCATCATCAGCATTGCAACTCCATCACTCCAAAGTGTTTCATATCGATCATCCTCATCAGGTCACTCTCTCAAGCACACCCATACATGTACTCAAAAGTATGCACCCCATACTCCATCAAAGTCCCTGACCTCAACTTCTCAATGCATCAGATCCTCTAAGTCCATCATAATATGAAGTCCCCAAAAGTCACAACCTCATGTCATCATGAGCTCCATGAGCCATCTCCAACCAACATCCCAGAAAACATACATGTCTCGGCCCAAAGGTCCTTGCAAGATGCCTCAGCTTTCCATGTAGTAGGAATGCTCCATAGTCTGTGCACAAATCCAACGAAGTCCATGGCCTTGTTGTACAAGAGTGCACAACATCCCCATCGGCTCATAAGTAAAAAATCTCCATGTCACATCAAAAAATCCACCTGCATAACATCCTTGCTTTGGCACTCCTCATTGGATGCCCATAAGTGACACCTCTACAAGTGCTCCTACATAATGTCCTTGCATAAGACTACCATGCTCCATGTCTCCAACTCGATGTCCATGACTCAAGTTGCCCATGTTGTCTAGCTAAGTGGACCCATCACAACAATTGGTCATCCTCATCCAAGTCTGCAATGCGGCCTAGTGAACTCAGTCACCCAAACCATATCATCATCACATGAGTCTCTTCCACCATGGCTCCCCCATTGAAGGTTCCACCAAGACTTCCTCTTGGTCTTTTCCATGAGAATTCCACCCAAGTATCATCATACCTCAAGTGTGTGCCCTTCTCCAATCTGTCCATGTGTCATGCCGGGCACTTAGCCAATTTCTCCATATGGCTAAAGCATGACCCATTCCTCCACAATGATCATCATGTTCCTCCCTTGCCAAGGGCATTTGCACCTTCTGCCATAAGGTCACAAACAACTGCAACAAGCTCTATAACAGTCAATGGTCCTTGCCTCTCCATACAAGGTCTCATCGTAGACATCCATGATAAGATCCTCCATAGCATCAACAAAATGATTTTGCCCTTCCCTGCATATGGTTCATCTACCAAAAGCTCCAATGAAACACAAGTATTAGTAGTACTTACTTCATCGTGAGGCTCCTCCATGTGAGTATCTTCATTCACCAATGTCTGCATAATGTACGATCTTGGTCCAACTTGAAAAATTTCAAGTTCATTCTTCATCGTTGTCATATCTGCAACATCCTCAAACATCACTACTTCCTCTTCTTCGTCATCGCAATCTATAGCTGCAACCTACTCCATTGCCCAACCAAGTCGAACAAGTTCGTCTTCAACATTCCTTTCCATGACTTCAAGTTCATCTCGAATCTGTGGGTTCTCTTCTTTCATCCGCTTCAACCTATATAAGGTCAGCAAGAGCCTCCCTCGACATTCTTCCAAACCTGCCATGTCTTTTCATTCAGCTTGGCCCAAGCACGAAGATTCACCCCTACTAAACCTGTCACGAAGTATTACACTTCCTTCGGTAAGCCTGGTTCGACTGAATCAAGCTCTGATACCACCTTTCACGAAGTGCAGTGGGACCAGCTTTTCTAGAAATCCGATTCTTTGAATTAGGGCTCTGATGCCAACTGTCACGCGCCTACACTAGCTGTACTCTTCCAACCACACTATAGGAGGTGCGGCACCACCGACCACTTTCTTTTTAATAATACTTGCGATCATGGACTACACCTACTTTCTATACTTTGTTTATTTTTCAACTTTCCTAAGTATACTTTCATTAACACAGCGGAAACTTTCTTACATCATTCATCATTATTATATTTTACACATATATGCACAACAAGTAATAAACCGGGAGGGGAAACTCCCTAAAATATGAGTTTGCGGATAATATTAATACTTCACAAAATATTCAGTTTTACAGTCTTTGTAGGAAACCCCATGTTTCCTTGGTACAATATCTGTCAAATCATGCAAGTCGTCCTACATCGTTCGCGCTGCCCGAACCACCGTTCGGAGTGCCCAAGGATATTTCTGCCAGTTGCACCTTGTTCACTGTCGCACTGTTCAGCACGTCGTTCACGCTCGGTTCATTCAGCCAAATGCCCTCAACTTGTTCAGGCTGACACCCTCGCACACCCTCGCCCGTTCGGTTGTTCGGCCCGATGCCCTTGCACGCCCTCACCCGTTCACTCGTTTGGCCCGGTGCCCTCACACACCCTCGCCCGAACGCCTTCGAATGACTTCACTCGAACGTTCAAACTTTCGGTCATTCACACAAACTCCCTCGCCCGAACGCCTTCGCACGACCTTGCCCGGTCGTTCAGTCAAACGCCCTTGGATGCCCTCGCCCGGTCGTTCGGCCCGACGCCCTCACACGCCCTCGCACAGTCGTTCGGCTCGACGGCCTCTCACAACTTCGCACGACCTGCGCTTCGTTTTCTGCGTTTGCCCCGGCTTAGTGTTTCGGCCCAAGAGTCCACCTACACTTTGCCAAATTTCAGTCCTCTCCAAGTTAGCTCGCCCTCCAGCTCACATGAACACTTGGAAACTTCACTTGATTGATTTTGCCACCATTCCAACGCTTTACTTATATGGTGGTTGGCCCATCGTTTGGGGCGTCGACTCACCAAGCCGACCCACTGCTTCGTCAAACTCGCCCCAACTTCGCGTCGGCCCATGGTGTGGGCACCCATGTGCGGGACCGCCCCCACATATAAACTTTCCACCGCCCAACACTTAGTCATTTTCACAAGATGAGTTTGCGTCGCACATTTTCTGCGTCCGGTTGGCTCGTCGCACTTTTTGCACGTGCCCTCAACTTGCCATTCAACTGCCCAACTCGTCGCTCACCTCGTCGGTTAAATGCCCCTGCCCGACACGTCGACTCGTGGGCTTGACAGCCCAAGGAGATAACGCCTCATTAATCATAATCAATCACTCCCTCAACCTAGCCAGCTAAGGTTATGAAATTAAAAATTTGAAAAAGACAAAGAAAAATCCAACTCCAGTTAATTAAAAAAAGGGTTAAAATGCATATATTGAGTTGAAGGATTAAACATGATATCATCCTCTTTGTAGAGTCATGGCACATGTGTGTTTGAACATGGGGTTCCCTTATTTCTAATAACTTTAGGTCCGCCGAATGTGTGACTTTAGCTACGACTTTAACCATCCAGTGGCATGCATAATCTGCTGGTTTCCTTCCTTTTCCGACTGCACTTATCATTTAATGATTCTCATGTGATTAAATTTCTTTTTAAAATAATTTAAAATCTCACATATTTTATATGATTAATTTTCCTTTTACAATAATCAAGGAAAATAATATAAAATATCACATCTTTTACATCATATTTTATTTTAATTGAAAATTACAATATTTAATTTATTTTAATGAATATCACGTATTTTAACTTGATAATTATGCGTGCCAATATGTCTGGTTTAATATTGTTGCTTCTATGATGACATGTACACTCTTTAATTTTTTAAACGATTTTTTTTTGTGTGCCGTGCAATATTCTGGTAGACACCATTCATCAGGTCTACTCAGCTACTTTGTTGACCGAAACGCTACATCGAGGGTGGGTGTATTAGCATCACTAACCAATCTTGACCCTCTGCTTTTGCCAAAGTTTTGAAATTTTTCCAAATTTCATTTTAGGGTTGTTTTTAATGGTTTAACAAGTTGAGATGAGAAGGAAAGAAAATTTTGAAGTTCAGTAAATTTTATAAAAAATAATTGATTTTTTATATATATTTATTTTAAGAGGAATCTTATAAAAATAAGTTTTAAATATTTAACTTTTTATTAACTATAAAAAGTTTTTAAATAAAATTAGAAACTAAAAAAATATATTTTTGAGTTTTGTATATTTAATTTTTAAATATATATATATATATATATATATATATATATACAAAAGATTTTAGATTGAATTTCAGTTAAGACGTAGTTTTTAATTATTAAAGGACTTTAGACATCACAGAGAGATCTAATTTAGAATTTTGAAAAATATTAAATGTTTTGAAGATAACATATAAGTGTGGTTGTAGTTATTAAATGGTAGTTTTAAAACTATTTGTATTAATTACAATTATTTAAATTTCAAAATGAATGAGAAGAAAATGAACACAAGGTATCCATTATATATATATATATATATATATATATATATATATATATATATCGAAATTGGTAACTATGGCTTGAATTGGTTTTTCACTGTATATATGGATTCAACACGCTCAAAAACCCTTGGGACACTTTAATCGTGAAAATTTCACCCAACAAACTTGTCATTTTAGAAAATCCCTACCAAATTATAGAAAAATTAGATCAGAAAATAAACTTAATTTTTTAAAAAAATAACACTTAATGACTAATAATATAGTTAAAAGGGAATTTGAGTTGAATGTGCTTTTGTTGACCCATCACTATCTCGTCTAGCATATTGGTAACCTGATATAGATTTATAACAACCAAACAGAAAGGAAGTAAAAGCCACATCACAGACAATAGTTAAAGCAAGAGAAAGGCTAACCACCATAATTATCTAAAAATCATTAATTAGAGGGGAGAATTCTTTATAAGAATTTCTACCGATGGAGACTATTATATCACCACCAACTAAAAACTCTAAATTTTTCACACCACCCATCTTCACGATGTTGAATTTTTTTTTTTTAAAGAGAGGGAGGTTTGTTATATGAGTATAGATCAATTTTAAGTATGGATATTTCATTTGTTGGATCTTTTAAAGAGAGGGAGGTTTAATATATCAATATAGATTCATCTTAAGTACGGATCTAATATGAACTGAGAGGGATCAAATTTTTCTATGTGCAGATTTCTTTAGAGTGAAAAACATAGTGTTATTTTTCATTGGTTAAATTATATTTGTGAATGCTAAATAAAGTATATATATGACCAAATAAACTTTATAATCATAAAAACTTATTTTTTCATCATATATAAATAATTATTTTAAAATGATACATAATTGACATTAAAATATTTTAATAACATGTACATCGAGACATTTTATCATGCAAATTAAAATGGTTTTTTATTATTAATATATTTTTAAGTATATGTGAATATTAATTCATGTTAAAATATTTTATTGATAGCCCACATTGAATACTTTTTTATATACAACATTGACATATTTTATTTTAACATTTTTTTTCTATATATAGATATATATGAAGTTCATATCGACATAAATTAGTTAACATAGATTTTCAAATAGTTTATTTAAATTTCTTGTTGAAATATTTTTTAAAAAGTATAAGATTTAAACATCTTACTCACACATTTTTTTTACTTACAATTACTTTAGAACATATTCATTTTTTATTTACTATAGCCAACATTATTTTTATTTGGAAGAGGAATTAATGGACAAGGGAAAAACTTACACATCTTTATACATCCCTCATATTGAGTTGTAGAATAAGCCTCTAGGCTCAACAATATTTTCATTTAACTTCAGATTCTACAAGCTACAACTTCAAAGTGTACAAGCAAAGGATTCAAGTATGGAACCCAGTAGGCCTTTCTTCCTAATGTCATTGCAGGCCTTATATTAACTTTTGTAAAGTTATATCTGAAAAGGTTTTGTTTTGGTTGTCATTGAATGTCGTCCAACATTGGACTTTCACAAGAATGGACAGAATATAATACAAGATAACTGGCTTTTTATATGATACTCTTTCCATGTGAAATGATCTCTCTTTTCTTGTTCATTTCTTTCAAATTGTGTAATTCAATAATGATGGAACGTTGCCCATATGTTTGTTTTTCTATTTTATGTGCTCTTTGGGTGACAAAGAAATGGTTGAAAACACAGTTGATTTAAGTTCATATTGATTTCAATTTACCACTCCTCTTTAATCACAACTACCACCATTAACAATTCCCAAACCGTCTTTCAGATGGATAAAATTTTCACATGCTAATGGCTTTGTGAAGATGTCTATGAACTGTTCTTGTGATCTGTCGTGTTGCAAAACAATTTCCCCATTATTAATTAGTTCTCTGATGAAATGATATTTAGTGTCAATATGTTTTCTCCTATTGTGAAAAACAGAATTCTTGAATAGTGCAGTTGCATAATTGTTGTCGCAATAAATAGTTGTTGTTCCATTTTTTTTCATGGGATAAATCCCTCAACATTCTTCTCATACAAACTGCTTGACACGCTATTTTTGTTGTTTTTTGCTGCGACATATTCATCTTCTGTTGTCAACAGTGACACTATCGATTTCTTATTAGAGGCTCATGAAATGGCTCCCAAACCCAAATGAAAAAAATATATTGACATGCTCTTTCTATCATCAACACTTCCTACCAAGTCATTGTCAGTGTAGCCAACCAACCTAAAATCACTTGCAGTAGTGTATAAAATACCATATTCCTTTGTCCCATTAACATACCTTAAAAACTTTTTGGCTGCTTGCTAATGCATCTCCTTTGGTGTCTCCATGAACCTTAACACCAAGCTCAATGCATACATTATATCAGACCTAGTTATTGTCAAATACATCAAGCTACCAACCATAGTTTTGTATAATGTTGGATTGACATCACTGTCTCAATCTTCTTTGGTCATTTTCAACCCCATGACAGTTGGAGTTGGTGCGGGCTTTCTATTCTCCATATTAAACCACTCCAAAATGTCTGCTACATGCTTTTCTTGAGAAAAAAAATACTTTTTTTTTGTTTGCTTCACTTATATGCCCAAAAAATACCTTAACATACCCAAGTCTATCATTTCAAACTCACTTTTCATGACTTCCTTGAAATCAACAATAAGGAGATCATCACTCCATGTAAAAATCAAATCATCTACGTATAAAAAAAGAATACGAATCTAAACACCACTTTCTTCGATGTAGAGAGTAGGCTCATTGTCATATTTCTCAAAGCCATTGTCCATCAAGTAAGCATCTATTCTACTACACCATGCATGCGATGTTTGCTTCAACCCATAAAAAAATTCTTCAACCTATACACCTTGTCTTTTTGGCCTTACCTTATGACCAGGTGGTTGCACAACATATACTTCCTCTTTGAGCACTCCATTCAAGAATGCTAATTTCACGTCCATTTGATACAATTTCCATCTATGTTGTGCAGAAATTGACAACACTGTGCGAACTGTCTCCATTCTCACAACTAGTGCAAATGTCTTCGTATAATCTTTTTCATGTTGTTTCTTATATCCTTTGACAAATAACCTTGCTT
This sequence comes from Pinus tabuliformis, assembly GCA_031772625.1. Lineage (NCBI taxonomy): Eukaryota > Viridiplantae > Streptophyta > Pinopsida > Pinales > Pinaceae > Pinus > Pinus tabuliformis. Next base: position 63,500,219 of record CM062806.1, read on the forward strand.
TATTACTTTCAATCTTTCCTTCAACATTGCTCTTGGTATTATAGACCCACTTCACTCCAATGACTTCTTTTCCTTGCGGAAGGTCCACTAACTCCCATGTATTATTCTTTTCTATTGCTCTTATTTCTCCATCCATTGTCGCTACCCATTTTTCTTCTTTGATTGCATCCTAAAAATGGATTGGGTCATCTACATGACAAACTAATGCAAATAAGAAATTCATACCCATGTACTATCAACTTCATTTTGCTCATAAATTTCACTTAAATTTCTGAATTTTTGTCTTTTTATGCTTACAGAAGATGGACTTGACATGCCCCTTGATGTTGCGCTTGAATTAGATGACACTACAAGTCTTTGCAATGTACTTGGAGTAGTATTTCCTTGACTGCGCAACATTGTCTTATTATTTTTTGACGATTTCATACGTTGACTTCTTTGTTTAGCTTGAATAGGAGTAGGAGCAGTCACCATTGAGGAATTACTTGTTGCGTTCAATTCCTCTTTGTCTTCCTATGGTATACATGTTTTCACATTGATTGTGTTCTCCAATATTTCATCCCATGCTTCCTATTGTATAAAATGCACATATCTACTGATTATGACCTTCTTGGTTAATGGATTGTAGAGCTTGTATGCCTTGGATTCATCACTATATCCAAAAAATATGCAATTCTCACCCTTGTTGTCCAACTTATTCCTTAACTCATCCGGTACATGTGCATAAGCCACACATCCAATCACTCTCATATGAGTGACATTATGCTTTCTTCCACTCCATGGCTCTTCAGGAACCATATTTTTGACACTTATGGTTGGACACCTATTAATGATATATGTTGCACATGTGAGAACTTCAGCCTAATAGTCATTTGGAAATTTATTTTCCTTCAACATACTCCTTGTCATTTCCATAATGGTCTTATTTTTCGTTTCTGTGATACCATTTTGCTGAGGTGTATACCTTGTTGTAATTTTTTTGTGAATTCCATTATCCCTACAAAAACGAAGGAAGTCATTTGAGATGTATTCTCCATCTCTATCGGTCCTCAAAACTTTGATGTGATGTCTACTTTTCTTTTTAGAAAGAGATTTGTATTGGCAAAATCAAAACACTTCACCTTTATGTTTTAGGAAGTAGACCAATGTATTCCTCATATAGTCATCTTTGAAAGTCAAGAAATAATAGTTTCCACAAATTGATGGTGTCTGCATTGATCCACATACATTTCAATGGAAAATCTCCAAGGATTTCTTTGTCCTTATTGGTTTTCCTATTGGAAATTATTCTCAATGTTTCTTTCCAAGATGCATCTTTCACATAGGTTGTACGATTTTTCTATGAGTCGAAATCCCTACGCCATGCCTTTCCTATGCAACAAATTCAGATCTCCAAAGTTAAGATGACGAAATCTTAGATGTCATAACCAATTTTCATCCTTGACCTCTACTTGAAGGTTTATTTGTGTGACAACTGCAATTTTTCTTTCATCCTCGTGAATTAATTGACAATTGTGCTTGCACACCTTCTTCATTCAAATCTAGTTTTATCTTGAGAGGAAAAATTCTATGGCTTTCCATCTGAACTTTTGTAATCATTTGCTCCCTTGGAGACTTATCCAAAACTGTGCACTCTCCATTTTTGAAAAGCAAATTGTAGCCCCCTTTGCATGAGCTATCCAATGTTTATGAGGTTATGCTTTGGACTAGGGAAAAAATAAACATCTGAATTGTACTTCTTCTCCCTCTTCTTTGTTAGAATGTTGACTTTCTCTTTTCCCATGACAGAGACTTTGTTATTGGTCCCTAGTGTCACATCAAATTTCACACTTTCATTTATATTGGAAAACATGCCTATTTTACATGTCATGTGGTTGCTACATTCTAAATCTAGAAACCATACATATCTTTGTTTTTCTTGTGCTACATTACAAGATAAAAACATGTTATCTTCGTTCTGATTTTCCTTTATGAAATTAGCATTTGGTTTGTTATTTATATCATGTTGTTTCTTTTTACATGCATTTGTATAATTACCATACTTCTTACAATAATGACATTGAACTTGAGATTCATCATAACTCTGACGTTATGCTTGCTATTAGTTTGGAACTTGACTTGAATTTCGATTGTTGCCCCTTCAACTTAAACTTGAAGGGTTGCCTCTTCCACCTCTATGTGGGCTTGTGCCTCTTCCTCTGCCTCTACCTTGACCAATTGAAACTTTTGTCTTGAAGGCATGCTCCAGTGAGGAGTTTTTTTTCTCTATACAATCTATGTTCATGAGAAACTAGTGATGCATGATGTTGATCTACTGAAAATTGTGAGAGATCCTTTGTCTTTTCTATAGTCGCAACAGTAGGGTCAAATCTTTCTTGCAGACTTCTCACAATTTTCTTAACTATTCTCCTTTCTTCAAGTGTCTCACCATGAGACCTGATTTGAGTAACACGTCCAATTACTTGTGTGAAAAATGAGTTAATATTCTCAAACTCTTTCATACAACCCGTCTCAAAATCCGTTCTTAGCATTTAAGTTTTACTTCCTCCAAAAAAAATGCCTTCAAAATAGCGTTTAACACTTGTGAATTCCTTGCGATAAAAATCTACTTTGTTACTCCTTATTGAACTTGCTTTGATAGTGCATCTAAATTTAGGCAGAGGAGTCTCCTAAAAAATGTCTCCTCAAAAACAAAGTCGTGGATATTATTTCACACAATTGACTTGCACAACTAAAATAGAGCTAAAAACTCAAGAAAATTTATGCACATTGAGAACACAGTGGACATTGAGAAAAGAGCAATAACAGAGTGGTTTCATGACAAAAACTTAGACGTAAAATTTATAGGAAGATATCCCAACAAAATATACTTTTGAGTATGCTTTTCACAATACAAGAAAATATGTCAGTTTGGGGTAGCTCAATTGGAAATGAAGTTAGAGTATGCTTTTCACAATAGAAGAAAATATGTCCACTTGGGGTAGCTCAATTGGAAATGAAGTCTCACCCAAATTGGAATTCTTGCACTACTACATACAGGAGGGTTTTAAGACAATATTTGAGACAATTTTTGGGTAAATTGTCTTAACTTAAGAGAAGAAAAATTGTGTATTGTCTTAAATATTGTCTCTAAGCGGGTGTCTCAAAAATTATTATCTTAAATATTGTTGTCTTAAAGATTATTGTCTTAAAACATATTGTCTTAAAGAATATTGTTTTAAAGATTATTGTCTTAAAAAATATTGTCTCTATGAAGAGAGTATATAACACAACCATTATTGTCTCTTAAGAGACAATTTCATTTTTGTCTCTCTAAAGAAAACACTCGATTAGAGACAATATGTCTTTAATACTAGCTATTGTCTCTCTACAGACGATAATTTTTTTATTTAAAGATCACTTTTGTCTCTTTAGAGACAATATAAAACAATGAATCCAGAAATATCTCACCATTGAAATAAATCGATATAAAATACATTTAATTAAAAATGAACTACAAAATCACTGATTAATTCATGTTAGTGCACAATGGAATCGAACCACCAACCTCATGCTTGTAAAGCAGACGCTCTTCCATTGAGCTAGCACACTTTAAAAAATTGTGTGAAGAGTTATGGCAATCCTTAAAATTACATTTATAGTCATTGATTTTAAATTAAAGAAAAAAGAAAAAAGATAGAAATTAGAAACTATGAACAAACCCAAAGACCAAACCAAGTGAAGAGTTATGGAAATCCTTAAAATTACATTTATAGTCATTGATTTTAAATTAAAGAAAAAGGATAAAACATAAAAATTAAAAACCACAAACAAATCCAAACAGCTAATGGAAGCTCTGAAATTTGTGACCAAGGCACTGGTGTCTTTGCACACCCTTTTGTTTATGCACAAGGATCTCAGGTGGGATAACGTGATGAAGAAAATTGAATCACATGAGTGGTTTATAATAGAATTTGAGGATGCCATTGGTGCAGCTCAGATTGACCCTCATAATCTTAGTGGCTTGAATCATGCTCCTGAGATGTCTAGGGGTGTAGATGGGGTTAAAGTTGATGTGTGGAGTATTGGACACCTTATCAAAACAAGTGGGTTGAATTTGTCTGAGTTGTGAGGAATTTACAGAATAGATGCTTGGATCAAGACCCGTATCAGAGGCCTTTTGCTGCAGATTGTTATCATCACCTTCTCTAATTGGTGTCTTCCTTGCCTAATTACTGAGATTAGACATTGCCAACCATGGTCAATCCTCAGTCCTATGTATCCCATTATTACTATTCATAGGATCCAAAATCACATGATTACTGAATGTTGTATTATTAGAAAATTTGATATATCTAACGAAGAACTTGTTTTAGATTGTACACAAGGAAGACACCCCTTCCGAGAATGCCATTAGTTCACAATGGCGATCTCATGTAAACAAGCTGCACTGTTCATAACATTAAGCTACATTTCATAGCCTTAAGACTCGATTCTAATGGAAATAAGCATATTTCCATGTTGTTCCTTAATAGGGGGATTTTTTAAAATGGGTGTTCTGATTTGTAGCTTCGATATAATTTGATTTTTAATTCAATGAACTACATGCTTATTTTCTTAAAATAGAAACGATGTGTTTCATAGTTTGGTGTATGCCACGCTAGAGAAATTGAAACAATAGCTCTCTCCCTTTTTTTCATTCAAAGAAAGCTTTATTTTTTTATGGTTTATGGTGAAGGGTAGATGATATTTAATGCTCAATGTATCAAACAGTAATGAATGTTAAAGACCCTGTAGTGAAAGGCAAAGCACAAAAAATAATTGAGGACTCAATTTTCCATAATACCCAAGTGCAATTTACCCATGTAGAAGGCCCCACACAGTTGGACATCATATAATAACTAAAAATAATAATAATCTGAATGACCTGAATACAAACATCCCATGTAAGACTAGTGATAGAACAACCCAGAGTGCACTAGGACATTTTCAATTCACTTGGAGACCGATTTATGCAGTCTCATGAAAGAAAAAAAGTTTTGCAGTTGGCCCCCATTTCTAAAATTCAACACAACTGGAGAGGAATAGCCAAAACAGAGCAGCTCAATGCACCCTTTAAAATTTCACTTTGTTTTCCATTTTTCTGCATTATATCATATAGACATGTTATGCTCAATTGAAAAAATGATTCACCACGACCACCACAGCAAAATCTCATTGTTTCAATCCACTCCAAACTTATTTCACCAACTACATAGGTTTACACACGCATTCATATTATGATAGAAGAGAAAAAGGCTTTGCTAGGTACTGGAAACTTTAGATTCAATCTCAGAGGGCAAAAGTAGAAGGAAAAAATAAATCCAGATCTGCAACATCGCTATATAACTGGGGAAAGGGAAAACAAAAGTGATACAATGAATCTAGTTCTTACCTCAATGCGAATGAAACTATGAAATTACAAATACGTAATGTAGGAATACTTTGCTTGTCATCCAGAATCCAAATTAAACTCTATCCACTAATTCCTCCAAGAAAGCTTTCCAGCAACTAAAAATAAAAAAAATGTAAGAATAAGCCAACTATCAACAACCATATAGGTAAGGAAAGTCTACCCGTCCCTAAGGGCAGGTGCCGAATAGAATTGCGAGATTTTTCCATTAAGTCTAGCAACCTTGTTAGATCCTTTGGGGGCAGTGACTAGGCCGAGAGTACCCCAGGTGACCAGGCCAATATGACGTTATCATAAACATGCAAAGTGTAATTGAGACCAAAAGGGATTTAGGAGTGCGACATACTACATTGAGAGAGCCTCAGGTCACAAAGTCATTATGAACTTAATCGTAAACAGGCAGACTGTAACTGATCAAGAAATGTCGCACAAAATACTACATTTGTTGAAGCCCGAACTTTACTGACTCACACCCAAACAATAAATGGATATGACAAAAAAAATGAAATAACTAATTTGAGGATGTTCTAGTTTCAATTTTTCCTTGAAACAATTTCCCCGGCACTATTGGGAAAACAACATATGTAAACCAATCAAAATGTCCATATCCAAAAGACTGAAAGAATATGAAGATGAAGTGTGGGTTTACTGAAAAACCACTCTTTTCCTGAAACCCTCTCTTACGGGCTGTAACAAATCATTCTCAAGCAGCCCACGGATAAGAAAAAATTCACAAATGCACTAATAAATAAAATAAATAATACATAGAGAAAGGAGTGGGAAAAAGGTTTTCAAAAAAGATAAGAAAAAAATAATTAAAAAATAAATAAATAAAATAAAATAATCCCAAAAAGCAATTTTCAGAGTGCATGAGAACTTACCCTCTCAAGGTCATCCTGGATTTCCTGTAGCTTTTCAATGGAGAGAACATGCTCACCGTCTATGTGCTCTTCCTCTTATCCTTTTGATCTCTTGGACTTGTCCATCCTGCCTAGTCCTTCTGACCCAAAAGTCCTAAAAATCCAATAGAGTTGAAGGCACAGGCAGATTCGTGGAGAGGGAATGGTCCTAACATTCATTATTAACTCTAGAAACATTGCACACTGCATCATGCCATCCTCAATGAAGAAAACTTCCAAAGCTTAAAATTCAGATCCTAGCATTCATTATTACCTCCAGAAATTTTGCACACTCCATCCTGCCATCCTCAGTGAAGAAAACTTCAAATGAAACATTATCATTAAAATACCAAACAAGTTGTTGATTATTTTTTACTTCCAGCTACAGAAGAGCATTTTCCAGTCCAGGAGATATGTTTTGAAACAATACCATTGGCAGCAGTGCGTGTGCTGAGCTACCAGGCTGCAATGGTGGCACCTAATTTACCAGGACCGAAACTTAGAAAAAGAACTCAAAATAGATGTGCATCTAAATCCTATTAAACTAGCAATATTTATAGTAATAGAACTAATATCTCAACCATTTTCACATTTTATGAACTGCACCTATAGAGGTCCAACAACTGCAAGACCAAAAGAGTTATTCTAAAACTTCAAGCTGTACAAAATTTTACCATCGTGCCATATAAGTTGCCCATTGATCTGAAGGCCTTGACATACTGATGATGCAAGTAAAACAAGCAATGGAGGCCTGCACAAAGCATTAACCAAATATCACAAGTTGCTTTAATCAGGTTGACGCTTATCATAATAAATACAATTCACATCTAACAACCATAAAGCCAATTTTTTCCATTTGTTCTTTACCAAATAAAATGGAATTGACTATCTAATACCCACCCAGAGTCTACTGCTCACTAATCTCTAGGGACAAGTGCATTGCCTAAACCTATCAAATAACTAAGAAGATCTAGGACAAGAGGTGGAGTTGCTGCTATGGGTACTGCTTTTGGTTGAACATTGGGACCTTTGGCAGGTGAAAGATTGATTTCTGTCTCAGTGGCTGATCATTATTCATATGGAAGGTAATAGTTTACTTGAAATTTTGGAGGTAACAAGGTACAAGGCACATATGGAAACACATATGGGAGGTAACCTGTACAAGCATAAAAAGTTCTTATAAGAATATGTGTGCTCTGACTTCTCAGCAACAAAAATAAATTATTTAATGATCTCTATACCTATTACTTACCACTTCAGATAGAAGTGTTGAGTGTGACAACTACCAAAAAAACATATTATTATTAGACATTTTAGAAGAAAACTCCTTGAACTAAGCATAAAATATAATACTTATACTAGAAAAACATATACAAATGCAAACATCTCAAACAGTGACAGATGAAATTAAGCCTTTTCATTGAAATAACTTACCACTTCTCTGGTATCCATTTTAGAATCCAAACTAAATCCCAAAACTTTAAAGACTTGTCATTCTTTAACTTCTTTCCTTCTCATTCTCCAGCTCAAAATGGTGAGCCCCATGCTTGTGATCAGAGGGCATAATAGAAATGGCAGCCAACAATCCAGATGATGCCATCAACTGCAAATCCTCCTATGCTAAATATTTATTGTATCTTTTCTGGAGGATATAGAGCTTGTACCATGCATAAGCATGATACAAATGACTTTCTAATATCCAAAATATCTTTGTTAACTTTGAATAGCAGATTTTCGTCATTTGAGGTTTAGGAATCTTCTTGACCATACACAAGGCCATGAATATCTTCTATAGAGTGAAAAGCTTCCTACATATCATATGCCATCTGTCATAAGAAATAGTATAAGGTAAAAATATATTAAAAATAAAAATAATTTAGCTCACAGATTCTACAGAAGGTTCATGAAATTTCATTCAATCCAAAGCTTCCTCTGCAATAGGGTATTTTCCAATAATTAATTCCTACAAGATCAAACTATATCAACCTTCCCATCTAGACAAATATAATCCTATATCTAATTCAATGGATAAAATTTTAGATTTCTAGCCCCCATTCGATGATGATACCTTCTTAAAGGTGTGCCAAAAATATACTCAACGTGACAGTATTACTATTTACATCATGGGCAATATGGGTAAACTCCCAACCAAAGATAAATGGTTTCTAGAATATGATTTTGCTACACATTTCCCTCATCCCATTTCACAATGGCAGCCAACAATCTAGATGATGCCATCAGCTGTAAATCCTTCTATGCTAAGTATTTATTGTAGCTTTCCTAGGGGATATAGAGCTTGTACCAACATGATAAAAATGACTTTCTAATATCCAAAATATCTTTGTTAATTTTGAATAGCAAATTGTCGTCATTTGAGGTTTAGGAATCTTCTTGACCATACACAAGGCCATGAATATCTTCTATAGAGTGAAAAGCTTCCTACATATCATATGCCATCCATCATAAGAAATAGTATAAGGAAAAAATATATTAAAAATAAAAAAAATTAGCTCACAGATTCTACAGTAGGTTCATGAAACTTCATTCAACCCAAAGCTTCATCTATGATAGGGTATTCCCCAATAATTAATTCCTGCAAGCTCAAACTATATCAACCTTCTCATCTAGACAAATATAATCCTATATCTAATTCAATGGATAATATTTTAGATTTCTGGCCCCCATTCGATAATGATACCTTCTTAAAGGTGTGCCAAAAATCTACTCAACATGACATTAATAACTATCTACATCACGGGCAATATGGATGAACTCCCGACCAAAGATAAATGTGTCGTCCCTTTTTCCCAGAAGCATTTATTAGCATACCCTTTTTAGTTGAGATAAGATCCTTTGGATAGTGGGATACAATCTTTAGTTCTTGCGAGGGCATCAAAAATCCCTTGGACAATTGACTGCTAGCATATTTACAATAGTTTTTGCTCACTGACTTGATATTTGTCTCAGGGGAGTTTTCCTTGAGGGTCTTTTGTGCAACACTTTTCCTTAAGGTAAAAGTGTGTATACATTGTTGTATGTAATCTTGATCTTCCATATCATCACTACAAGAAGATACAGATCCACCCGTTGAATATGCAATAAATGTGAAATCAGACAGCTCAAACTGTTCACATTTTGTGTTTTCATCGAAGTTGGCTGATGTTGCTTGTTCTTCATCAGAATTTATCCATATTTGTCCATACTGCTGTATTTTATTTTTCTATAGTACAACATTCATCCACACTGCCCCCTGAATGAGATTTGTCCTCATTGATTTCTTCAACCTTATCCTCATTATACATCATACTTGATAATCATCATTCTAGTACAGAACAACCTTTGGATATTATTGGTGAATAATTATCGTTAGTGGGTTCTCATGTAACGATTCCCAATACCAATGGAAAAACGTATAATTTGAATCACTCAAGTAATGAATCTCAATTTAACAACATTATAATATAATTACATTCTACCATAAATACACATAAAAAATGCTCTTCCTTGTAGATTTCAGCTTCCATGTATTTGATGGATTTATGGGAATGAAGGGAAATTAGAAAGCTAATGATATCCTACAGTTATGTATGGCCTTGTCTAGTACCTATGGCCTCTTAGAAAACCAATATCGAGTTCAAACTCGACCCAACAAATGAAAATAATGCTTAGGGGAGAGGGAAACAACTCCAGTAAGTAGAAATCCAGCTAAGAACACTCCAGGTAAGGAGAGAGAAATTCTTGACAGTTGTACAGAAGCCAAATTAGCAACTCCTTGAGGAAATGCAACAGCTCCAGAACCATCGCAGTTGATCTCTAACTCAGCAAGAAAGTGGATTATGAGTATCTCAGAGCTGATGTATTTCATAGAGCATCAATCAATAAAGAGTTTCTGAATGATGCTAATAAAAATTCAATGGAGAATTATTTATTTTAGCCATGAGCACAAAGAAAGGGAGCACATATATTATAACTAAGGACTAAGGATGATGATAACTCCTACACCATAAGTTTATTATATCTTAGCAACATACATTAGATGAGAGCCTAGCACATTGCCTTCATTGTCAAAAGAGAGATGTCCATGTGCAAATTAACCCTTGATCCATGTAAGACTATTGCATCATAGATGCTATAGGAAAATGAAGGAATTGGTCATGGAAGTTAAACACTGAATTGAGCTAGTTTCGGTGTTGTCCAATTATGGCTATTGCATCTTGTCACAGGCAAAGATTGCAGGACATTTCAGCATTACAAAGGCAACAATCCAAACACAGTCACTCTTTTTTTAGTTAAGCCAAAGCTCATGGAGAAAAATATCTAGGCGTTTTAGCCTATATTCAACCTCTTTTTGGTAGCACCCAAGAAAGTGAAAAAGCTTGAAGTTTGTAATCCAACAGGAGAAGAAAAACCAAGGATAAAAAGAAGTCTACAACACTTGAAGAAACCGAAGTTTGTGACTAAGCCGAATCTCAATCTAAAGCTATCTATTCGCAGCAAGATCTGGATATCTGTGGTAAAGAGTCAAGGGTTTGTTGTAGTAGCCGAAGATCAGTAATAGAAGGCAAAAAGTATATAATTGGAAGTCAACGTATTATAATAAGAGACTTAACCTGCAATAAGGACAAAAATTTGGAAGCTGCTTCTGACTTTGACTAGGCAGAGATTCAACTATTGACCTTGACATAAAGAGGAGGGTTGACTCGGAGGGAGTCTTTGGTCTTGTGTTGGATATCTCATTTTGAATAAATTCAACAAGAGGAGGATTGTCGAGTTTTCCCCTGTTGAGAGGTTTTTCCCTAGCTTGAAAGCCTAAATCTCTGTGTCTCGTACTTCTTTGTGTTCTTGGAAGAACAGTTTGTGCAATTACTTGATGAAAAAGAAATATTAACTAACAAAGAAAATAATACTTATATAGGAATTTACTTCCAACTATGAAGGAATACAATGAGGACAAAAAATTTGTAAATCTTAAACCTGGCTAGGCCATTGGACCTCCAAAAATGTGACTCATTAAGCCATAAACTAGAAACCTTCTGTCGAACTCCGAAAACAAATGAATCATAATGAATAATCAAAATGAATAGAGAGAGACAAGACTTCTAGAATCAAGGGCCTTTACACTTTACATTTGACAATCTTTTGTAGCATGAATATTGAGGTCACAAATATTCATTTATATTGCATTGTTGTAAGAAAGGATGATCATATTTTATATATTTTTTCTAGTAAGGCCTGTACTTTGTCATTTCTAGCTCAAACCAAGGTTTCATGTTCCGATTGTAATGAACAACAGCTACATTGTCAATCTCTGAACGGTCCACCCTAGAATTATATCCTAAACCAAGCACATGCCAAGACTTGTCCAAAGGATGGGTCAAGCCATAAAACGTGATCAATCTAGGGGGTAGTGCTCCAAGCTTCCACAACAATCTATCCTCATTCTGACATACAATAAAAGAAAAACTTAGAAATCGAACAAAGAAAAACCCATTAAGTTTTCTAGCTTTACTTCAGATTTGCTTCAAATACTTTAAAGTAAGCATCATAGGAATTAACATAAATAAACCACACTACATACTTACCATGTTTTGCCACTTCTGATATATTCTAGTTATATATTTTTTCTTCCATTATTTAAGATCAAATACATTCTCCCATATGCCCAACCACAATCATTAGGATCAAAGTGCCTGGCTATGTGTAGATTGGAAAAATTAAGATATTTGTCAAATCAGTGAAATCTTTCTCCACAAGTTCCACTAAACCATTAACCTTTCCATGAAGATCTACTGACCAAAAGGGCGTCAAATCTTTCTGCACCACAATATCATCATCCAAGAAAAGGATCTTGTCCATTTTGGGATAAACTTGTGGAAGATAGAAACGAAGATGATTTAGCATGGATAAATATTTTGGATTTATATATTTCAAATTGGAGCAACGTGCTAAGAGTGTAGTTAGGTGATTTGCCTTGAAATAATACTCTTTCATAGTTGGATATTCAAGTTGGCGAAGCACAGGACAATAGGAGGAATTGAGCTATTTAAAATCATCAACATTTTCTACATGTATCGCAACTTTCCATGGGGGATTAAGTAAAAACCACATTTTCAGGGCCCCAAAATTTAACTTGTCTATGACGAGATGAAATACATGTTTATGAGATTCCTACAAACACAAGTAAATCACCTAGAATGAGATCCAAATATTAAATATAAAATGTAGCAAAACTGTTGGACTTCCAAACTTTAGAGTATTTTAAATTAATAACACTTCACCTTAGCATTCATGACAGTTGAATTCACAACCACAGATGCAGCCAATACATTGTCAGAAAATAATGCATAGTAATAAAGCGTCGGATCCTCCAACTTTTCCTTTTTAGGAAATTCTCGCTTTTTAAGAGGAAGCAAGTAATAATCTATGGTCAATCGCATGGACAGATAGTGCACACCCTTGGGAATAGTCTTTGGTGCCAGCTAACTTAAAAATGTACTTTTCTTTTTCAGGGTCCTTACTTGCTCATCTACAGACTGAAGCATGGCTTGCAACCTCTTTTTTACTGTCGCCTAGTCATAAAATTGTTCTCTAGCCTTGGATAGGGCATGACCCATAGCCTTGATCTTCTCGGGTGCACTGGAACATTCATATCAATTATCGGCCATGAAAAAGAGAATGAAAAGCAGAAATATTGACACATAGACTGCAACTATAAAAGAAACAAAGGATATGAACACCAAATGCAAATGGAAGCACTTATTACTCTTGATTTAGAAGCAGCCAATGTGAAAAACTATTACCTTTGAGGTAGATAAGAATCTGCATTAGCCTCACCCAATGTACGTTGAAATTCTTTAATACGAAGCATTAATTCGTGGTATAAATCAAGATTATTCCTAGCCTCGGAAATGCTTAAATACACCCTAGCCATGATCAGTTGGTCTTGCATCAACTAACGGTGGAGTCAAAATTCTCGGTGGAGTCAGAATTCTCATTCTCATTCTCCCACCTCCAAATGTTGTATTTTCCTAGGACATCAGAATCTACCTCCTTGGAACATTTAATTGCTGCGTTTTCAAGCTCAACTTGTTTTTCTTCATCTTGTTGGATAAGCTCTGTTGACCTTTTCTCCCTCCTCTTTTGTCTCAATTGCTGTAAGCATTAAACTACTATAAATCAAAGCATAATATGCTAGAATCTAAGAAATATAAAATTTTTTTATTGGAGAAGTAACATTCAAAAAGGATTTTGGAAAAGAATATAACAATTCCATTTTCCATGAGAACAAAAAGTAGCGATCTAGTGCAGCAAAGAATTTTACCCTCCTCAAAACTTTTGTTGGACTTTCTTCAAGCTGTAAAATGGTTTGCATTACAACAACCATTTTCCTGAGAGTTTGACTAGACATTACCTTATAGTAGGCTACCAACAACACAGATCAATTAACCAGGGAAAATCAAAACTTACCATCAAGAGTATTCTCTTTGACGTCTTGATGTTCACTTCTTGTGTCATCCTCTTGAAAGCTCATAAGAAGTTCTTTGTCATTGGAAGTTTTTTTCTGCACCTCGTCATTCATTTTACCCCCCTCGGGATTTTCCTCACCTTCTTCATTGAAGATCACACCATCTTGTTGCGAATGAAACTTTTCTAAGCTGTCTCCAGAAGTCATTTGCCTCTGCTTGATGTACACTGTTAGAAACAGAGAAGCACCCCTGCCAATGTCATTTTTCACTTCCTGCTTAATACAACCCTACTCAACTACATGGATCATCATGACATAGGTTTCCTTACATGTTCAACAGAGAAAACAACCAAAATATTCACCAATAGTACCTCATAGTTAGTAATATCCCTTTGGTTTACTTCGAAGGGATCTTCTAATACCCATGAAGAAGATAAATCATTCCGTCCAACAATATTTAAGTTTAGATTTCCCGAGTCCTCTGTGTTCGCCGTTATGACTTCAATCACCTACCTAGTAAATAAATTTTATTTTCAATTCTCTGCTTAATAGGGGAGAAAGAAAATTTAAGATATCCAAAAGCAGCAGGTTTCTTACACTTGGCTCCTTTGGGAAGAGAGAGTCAATTCTATCTGTTAAACTCTGCTTTCTCTAGTTGTCTACCTGTTCCTGTGAACCCCACAGTTAAATAGATAAGAGTGATTTTAAGCATATGACAGAGCTCCAGTATCCTCAATAATTTCTCTTTATTTCAATCCACTCAGGTCGATTAAATTTCAGATTAGGGACACTATTTATTTTCTGGGATTAGACTAACGTAAGTGTAAGTGCATTGCCTAGATCCTGAAAAAGAACAAAATGACCATAGAAAAATAGAATTCATTTTCAAAATGTGGAAAGAGAATACCATTCTAGCAGATCCATCTCCTCAGAAGTTGTGCCCTGCTATTTTAAATGACAAAAAGCGCATAAAAGGTTAGGTAGCAAGACTTGACGGAGAATAATATCTATAAAAACACTGAAACGCTAAAAGGCGGTTGCTTTGCTATCATGCATATGCTAAGATTGAGATTTCATTACACATCAATAATAAAAGGGTGTGTATAATATCTATCGTTTGTTTTGGCCAATGTGCTATGAACACTGTGGGAATAGTATGAAAATGATATGTATAGCAGAAAGTAGCTGGTGAACAAGATTGTTGTTGTGAATTGGGTCTAGGTTGGGTGGATCAGAACTAGTTTTAGCTTGACTCATGAGAAGTGGATTTAGCTTTATGGATGGAAAGTGTGTCTGGATTGGATAATGAGTGACCGTGAAGAATGATTGTTACCCTTCCCACCCAGATTAAATTCCCATAAGAATAAATTCCCATGAGTAAGATGATGAACTGAACTCTTAACAAATATATTTTTATAATACCCATCCAACTTATGAAGAATCTACTGCACTCTTAGTACAATCCTCCTTGGAACGAGGAGTGCCCAGTGAATTCAATGAGTAGTTGCCCAGCGAATTTACCAGTCATATGCATTTCCCTTTGTTAAAAAAGGGAAAGAACATTGTTATTTCTTGCTATCGGGATCAATGGTTTCATTATCTTTGGCAAGGGAAATTACCCCAGGGGTAGTTGGTAAAACCTTTACTCTTACATGAGAGAGGTACAAACTTTGAATCTTTCTCCTGGTAGGTATTGTACCGTGTTAATGCAAAGATGGAGTTCATAGCTTCACACAGATCAAATGAAAGGAAATCTAGGAAGAAACCTCACAAAATGTTTCGAAAAATGCTAGAGGTGCTAAACTTTTGACAATAAGTGAGAAACGTAAGTTTGATAACATCCGCCCCTTCAGATCTTGCGAAAAAGCTAAGAGGAAAATCAAATTCCAAAGCAGTTCCATGGGGTTTTGGTTCAATGGTTAACTGGGGGTGGTGAAGGAAAATCAAATTTTGAAGCAGGTCCATGGGGTCTTGGTTCAATGGTTAACTGCGGGTGGTGATAATTCCCCACCAAGGCTCAAATCACATAATACATTGTTCAGCGGGTCCTCAATGAAAGGGATCTTTCTGAAATAGTATAAGACAACTACAATTCATTGTAATGGAGATCTTACATGGATGTTGTAAGAAGTCTACAAATCATTGTAATACTACGAGATTAAGAAAGGGCATGATTGCCAATAAAGATAAATTAAATGCTAACCCACCCAAAAAAAAGAGACAGAAGCAACCTGACGAGGGATGAGGGCAGGAAGAAGCTTACCAGCGAGGGAGGAGGGTAGGAAGAAGCTTATCAGTTGTAGATGTAGATGCAGATTGATGAGACCTAGCTGTCAGATAAACCAATGGAACGATCACAAAGATAACAAGGAAGCCCACCATATCTATTTGATGATGAAAACCCCAACCTCCCCATCGTCCATTTCTACCACGCTGGCAGCCCTGCCACCCTCCATTCCACACAACTACTCTTTTCACAGGCATCTTTAGCTCTCAACCCTAACACCAATTTTCTCCTTCTCCTCCTCCTAAATAGATATCGACCAATGCAACCCTTACTCAATCATAATCATCTGCATCAAACCCATATCATGGTTAGCAAAAATATATGAAGTCAGAAATAACCAAAAAAACCCTCAAGTCTCATATATATTTCAGAGCATTTGATAGAAAATTTTACCAAAGGCATTACGAAATGGATAGATCAACTGATTTCATGCAGTTTTGAGAAAGAAAGGGACACTGACATGGTAAAAATCTAGATGAAAATGGGCAGAGGGGCCAGAAGTAGACATATCTAAGGGTCTCTATCTTTGTTATCCTTTTTTGTTAAAAAACCAAAACATATAAGTAAGGGAAACATGTCATTATGATTCAGATGCCAACATAGATGTTCTTATTAATGGGGATCCTCATGAGTTTGGCTGACTGTTCATCCACTATGACATAGGTAGAGGAAGAACAGGCAAGCAGCGTTGTGTATATATGATGCCCCTCAACTTACTAATTTAACTAAGTAGGTACCAAATTTTCATGCCTTGCATTGAGGCATGTAAAGGTAAAGGGAATGCTAGGGGGTAATTTGATGCAAAGCAAGGGTGAATTATGCCTCCATGAATGCACACCATGAGACTATGTTTAAGATTCGTGATTCTGAAGCTGTGAGAAGACGAGAGTGTAAGCACAAGACAAAAGCTAAACATATTGTGGGTTGAGAAGAGGGCCAAGAAGGCCCTTTCTAGTTCTTACTCTTTTAGATTGGAGAGACAAGATGTAAGAGTGTTTATAAGGTAGCAATAAAGATGAGATGGATTTTCAAGAATAGGTTGGCAGGGGTGTTGTTGGACTGTCACAGTGGAAAAAAATGATCTAATGGATAAAATGAATGCCTGCTTCCAAAGAAAATTTCAATTTTGAGGAGAAACTTGGGAGGGGTAGCTAATGGTTCCCTAATCTAGGCCAAGTGTTTGCAATGGATTAAAGATCAACTTCTACTGCAAAGTCTAATGAGTAATATGATTATGCAATAAATGGACATGAAAAATTGGAAGTCCAAGTTTAGGGCTCATTACAAAGAAGTGGTTCAAACAATCACCACTAAGTTTTGAATGGGATCTAAAATTTGACTTTCTCAAAATTGAATGAAGTTGGAACCACTTTGAAACAACCCGAAACAATTAATGTTAATATTAAAAATTTAAGTAAAATTTGACATTATCCTTATCTTTTCTTTTCAAAAAGGAAAGATAAGGAGAATGTGAACTTTTACTTTAACTTTAAAAATTAAATATTACCATTAATTACTAGGGTTAAGTTTTATAGGGCCCTAGGGTTAAGATACTTTTTTCCTTTCCAGTATTTTTTATTAAAAAAATAATATTTGGTGGTCATTAGCTATGTTGCACTACATTCTTCAGAGTTGGTGTCTCGGGCTTGCACTGTTAACTATAGGCATTAAACTCTTTGTAGAATGTCATAAGGTTTGGGTGGTACTGACCTAGCACAGGCCCAACAGGGGGCACAATTCTGGCTTGCCCCGCCAGAATGGTATCAGAGCTAAGATGAGGGCAACATATCAGAGCTAAGGTGAGGTCAAGCCCAAGCAAGGAAGAAAGAAATCACAAGAAGCTTTCTGACAATTCTAACATCCTTCCTCTTCAAATATCAGTCATCGTGAAGCACTGAAACTCCTACTACAAAATTATAGGTTGAAGATTCGAGAAAGGGAATGAGATTAAGGCCTCATCAATCAATTATCTCTAGGACAGAGCTTTCTGTCAAATTGGTGGTCAAATGATCTATATCTAAGGCCTTTTGTCATGACTACAACCATGAAGCTTTGGTTTCTTTAGGTTCAAGTCTTCTATTATGAAATCTCCCTTGAATTGAATTTGTTTTGGAGATAGTGTCTCACTCGAAATTCCTTCTTTGTTGCAGGTTTATATAAAATTAGATATGAAGCTATAAAGTTCCTAGCATCTAAGCTCATATATATAATACTATTCTTGAGCTCATTGACATTCCTTCGACCTTGTATTAGGCTTTTTCGGTCTCACAGAGAAGTATTAAAGGCTACAAAAGGTGAAGTCTCCTCATCCCTTGTGACATCAATCAAGAGGGTTTGAAAAAGAGTAGTGTTCAGGGTTTTCCATTGGGAAGATGCTTATTGAAGGTAAAGGATCAACCTTTGTGTGTCTATGATATTCTGGTATCAAAGGAAAGGGGGTTAATGACAACTAAAGATCATTTCAAGGACCTTGTAATCTGAAACACAACATTCTAAAATCTCATTGAAATAGGTATGATTGTTATTGGTATCTAAGCCAAATGCATCTCAACATTTCTTCTCATATCAACTCATTGAGACAATTAGGACACACGCATGGGTTTAGCTTAGAGCCATCACTTTTTATATAATTTTTCCATCTTGGGTTTAAAAAGCATTTATATAATCTAATTAGTAATTTCTAGTACCCATGCTCGGTGCATGCTACACATTATTTTTCATAGCTGCCAAATTTTCATTCCATCAGTTAAAGCTAGGATAGAATTAGTCTTAGTCAAAGAAGTCTATTTTATTTGATGGATTCAAATTGAATTTAATTTACTTTGGTTTTTCCTTTCCCTTAATAGAATGGCTTTGATTGGTAATGTGTTGAGTGAATAGCAAAAGGAAAGGCCTCTGAATCCTATCCATATTCTTCTTATCTACCTCCAAACAACATTGCTTGAGCAGCAACCCATGGCTGCATCCCTACTGGTATAGAGGGATCCTCTAGTAGTTGTGACTCCTCACATTGAAATATATGATTTTTATTTTCTCTACCAATCTAGATCCATGTTATCCCTAGATCTATCAAGCACCAGAAGGATCAAATCCATCAGATGCAAACTTTTCCTGTAGTTTTTTCACTGCCAAAAAAAATTGATTTGATGATCTTTTTTAATAATAATACATCAACCTTATAATTATTATTATGTTAAGTAACATCTTTGGCTAACATATGCCACATCAATGTTACAAACACACATGGAAAACATGTTGCCAATATTCATTATGAAGCACATTAATGTTTGTCTTCCCTGAGAAATACCAAATTGACTACAGGTACAACCTCGACAATACATTTTATATAGAGAAGATCCACTCGAATCCATTATGGCTACACTGCATTCTGAATCAAATGGAAAGGCACAAGTGTAATCTGTAGAAGCTCTTTTGATTTTGGGACGACACCATATCTTGATATAAACCTATTAGAAGCTTGGCTGCTTACAAAAGTTGGCTTTGAACATGATTTTATAGATTATTTAATGGAAAAATAGGAGTCTTTAGAAAATAATGTGAAGAGATAGATATGCTCATGACATATTAGTGTTATTTGATAACAAAACATTAATTCGTAAGTTATTTCTTTAGTAGTTAATTGGATCTAGCTCAGGTGGTTGGGAGGAATGTTGTTAACCTCCCCACCTCGATTCAATTCCCACAAGTGACATGATGACTTCTTAACAGACATATTGTTCTAATGGCTTCAAGCCTTGTGCCCCGAAGATTCTAGGGTTTACCTCGAGTAACACCCATAAAATGAGGAGAGGTACTCAAGCGTTTTCCCAAGCAATGTAACCTACCAGTACATTCACACAAAAATGTCCCTTAGTTCAACATCAATTTCATTTTGAATAAATTGATGGCTTTTGATATTGATAAAAATGTTTGTTTTTGCAATAACTTTGTGTTATCGATCAACATAGAGTTATAAATCATTCTAGGTTGCACAATTGGGACATAATAAATACAAATTTCAAGTTTCAACATGTTTCCTCAATAGCCCAATTTAAATTAATCATCGATCAGCTGCACTTTTCTATTAAATAGCTTAACTTTGTTGACTAATTTTTGTTTCTAACATTTAAAATGGTGACTTGTTGATTGATTTCTCATTCAGAATGAAGAGAAAAAATTTTATGATTGGGGGAGAGAAATGATGAGTGTTCTATTGAGTAAAGGAAATACATCATTTTGAGGCCATGGATAGATCTTAATGGTCTGGGATGCCAGTGCTAGTAAAACCTTACTTAAATGCCTTATGGCTGCCACATGGATAAGTGTTACACTTACATTATTGATGCACTAACTATATGGAGTTGGTATAATATTCATGGTTATGGGTGCTTACACAAGTGGGTTTTCATATACCAATGAAGTGAAAGGGAAGCAAGTACCCTTTCTTTAAGACGGGAGTAAGGTTGTAAGCTTTAAGCCAGCCAACAGAGAAAAATTGTGTTAAAGAATACATTTTACATATCCTGTGTCCATTAGTATGAACCGGTTTATAAACATAGTACTGGATTAATGTCATAGCACTTCTAGAAGTTGTTTTGATTTTGAGAAAACATGTTGTATGTTACCATCTGCTTCGAATTTTGCACAAGAAATAGTTGGTCCTTTAACAAGACTTGAGTGTGCCAACGTGGACTAAAGAAGAGATTATTAGCATTGCAAACCCTCTTCTCAGATCAATATGTCAATTTTAAATTTAGCAGAAATTGGCAATAAAACATATGATGTTCTAGAAGCTAAAAGAGAGACAACACATGAATCTATAACTTCTTACCTCTATTGTTGTCATGTTTAGCTTGCCCCACCAGAATGTTATCAGAGCTAAGGTGAGGGAAAGGTATCAGAGCTAAGGTGATGGCAAGCCCAAGCAAGGAAGAAAGAAATCACAAGAAGTTTTCTGACAATACTGACCTCCTTCCTCTTCAAATAACAACCATTGTGAAGCACTGAAACTCCTACTGCAAAATTCTAGGTTGCAGATCCTAGAAAGGAAATGAGATCAAGGCCTCATCAATCAAGCATCTCTAGGATAGAGCTCTCTGTCAAATTGTTGGTCAAATGATCTATATCTAAGGCCTTTTTTCATGACTACATCCAAGAAGATTTGGTTGCTTTAGGTTTAAATCTTCTATTATTAAATCAACCTTGAATTGAATTTGGTTTGGAGATAGTGTCTCACTCGGAATTCCTTCTTTGTTACAGGTTTATATAAAATCATATCTGAATCTATAAAGTTCCTAGCATCTAAGCTCATATATATAATATTATTCTTGAGCTCATTGACACGCCTTCGGTCTTGTATTAGGGCTTTGTCTGTCTCACAGAGAAGTATAAAAGGCTAGAAAAGGTGAAGTCTCTTTGGCCCTTGTGACATCAATCAAGAGGGTTTGAAAAATAGTGTTCATGGTTTTCCATTGGGTAGATGCTTATTGAAGGTAAAGGATCTACCTTTGTGCATCTCTGAGATTCTGGTATCAAAGGAAAGGGGGTTCATGACAACTAAAGATCATTCCAAGGATCTTGAAATCTGAATCACAACATTCTAAAATCTCATTTAAATAGGTATGACTGTTATTGGTGTCTAAGCCAAATGCATCTCAAAATTTCTTCTCATATCAACTCATTGAGGCAATTAGGACACACATGTGGGTTTAGCCTAGAGCCATCACTTTTTATATGATTTTTACATCTTGGGTTTAAAAAACCTTTATATGTTCTAATTAGTAATTTCTAGTACCCGTGCTCAGTACATGCTGCACATTATTTTTCATAGCTGCCAAATTTGCATTCCATCAGTTAAAGTGAGGATAGAATTAGTCTTAGTCAAAGTTTTATTTGATGGATTCAAATAGAATTTAATTTACTATGGTTTTTCCTTTCCTTTAATTTACTCTGGTTTCAATAACCATCAAATCTTCCAAAGACAGAAATTCGAGAATAGAACTGGAGTCAAATAGAGACTTATCGCTGGGAGAAATGGATATAGTCGAAAGTTATTTCCCAAGGCTTGGTGGGTCGACAGGCTCCATGAATTTTTTTCCCTCTTTCCCAGATTTATCAACGACCTTTGCTGCAACAGCCTCAGAGGGGTTTTTACTGCCCGTGCTAGGGAAAATGTATGATTCCTAAGGGGATGTCCAACAACCAAAGCTTTATCATTAGCTACTTGAGTCCAGAATTTCTGGAATAGGTCTATCAACCTCTTTCACTGCCTTGGAGGAGAAGGCGACAACCTATAAAGAGAGGGACAGTTTTTGGGTGATGGTGGAAAGGAAAATCCATGTTTGAACCTTATGTGGGTCTGGGGTTCCATAGCGAAATCAAGGAGCTGCATAAGTTCCAGTTAGGTGTCCCATTCCCTACACAAAACCCCAACAATCCCCTGCCTCTGTCAAACTAGAAGGGAAAAATAGGATACTCGTAGCAAAACGTTGGTCTCCATTGTTGAAACCTCCTCCAGAATTCAAAAATTCATGGTTTGAACAAAATTGTATAAACCTCCACAATTAAAAACTCTAGGGTATAAATAAAATTGTGTCGCCCATTGTTCTTCTTCCATTCTTAAAAGCTCCTTGAGGGTTTAAAAAAAAATGGCATCGCCCACCTCGAAAGTTTATTTGGTGACTGGTACGTGGGAGATAAAATGTCTTACAAAAATGTATTAAATTGCCATGGTATGTTCTAACAGGTTGATATGAAAAAAAAAATATATATATATATATATATATCTTCTAATGCTTCTCAATGTCTTCTATGGGGATGCATAGGTCTTAAATTTCCATTGTATGTACTAAAAAGCTAATATGAAAAAATAAAAAGTAATTTCTTCTAATTCCTCTCTATGTCTTCCATGGGGATCCATAGGCCTTAAATTGCCATTGTATGTATTAACAAGCCAATATGAAAAAATAAAAATTACTTTCTTCTAATTCCTCTCTATCTCTTCCATGGAGATGCATATGCCCTTGATTCATGTAGGTTTCATTGATATTAATGTCAATATATTTGAATGAATGGTTTATAATAGATATCGCCAATAGCTTCATCAATGTTATTAGTCCCACCACATATATTTTTATACATTATGGATATTTTTTTTAGAAATTTTCATCAAATTTGTATATATTTTTAATTCTTAAATAAATAATATTTTTGGTATATATTTTTTATTCTTAAATAAATAATGTTTTTGGTGTGATACTAAAAATTAAATTTTATATGATTTGATTATGATAAATTTAATAAATAAAATGAAAATTTAAAATGAAATTAAATAAATGTCCTAAAAATCTATTCATGTAGTAGTCATTCAATGGAATAGAATCATTTTTAATGCTTTGGAAAATAAAATTAAGGATGTTTCCAGACATTTTTCTTTTCTAGATAGTTTCACCTTTGTTAAAGGGGGAAGAGGCTATAGTCTCTTGTAGTAGTGATTCAATAAATGGAATCATCCTTAAATGTTTTGGAAACCTTTTTCCATGATGTTTTTAGACATTAACCCTGTTTCTAAATTTTTTTACCACTTTCAAAGGGGGAAGAGGCGACAGTCTCTTGTTGCTATTTCACAAAAGGTGTTATGTCACTCCTTGTCAAAGGGACTAGAGTGACACACTTCAAAATGTCACATTTTGCCATGGTTCGATTCTAGATTTTAAGCCAGTGAGGTGGAAGGGTCTCTAAGCTTGTTTAGGTGTATAGTTAAAAATGAACAATTCACTGTCATTCTCATCTTCAGATAAAAGCTCATGGGAAAGCTCAGTCTTCTCTTTTTATCAATCTGATAAATAGTTTACATATGGAAGAAGGTATATCTTGGCTACAAACATGAGCTATAAGGGTTGGGGTGGCATGGGACAAAAATAAAATGGTCTGTTGACAAATGTAGATCCTCTCAATCTCCCCCCAGGAACAGGCCTCATTGCAAAATGGCTACATGAACTTCAAAGGAAATGTAGGATGAATATTGTGCTCACAAGCTGAAGTTTCATGAAAAAGAGATGGGAAAGGATATTGTTGCGACTTTTAAGAAGAATATAAAGCAATATACATAAGCTCAGAAACCCCAAGGAGAAACCCAAGATAAACATATGAGCTCTAACCCTCATCCTGAGTCATCCAATGTTACTTCTTAACAACAAGTCTATTATTGGTTTTGGTGGATAAAGAAAAAAAGGAGAGGGGTGCTAATGATAGGGAAGGGAGAGTGAAGATGAGATAGATGAGATCGACCTTTCCCCTAGACAACTCCATTTCCACTATACCCCAAAGTATGTTTCCTATTCTTAATGAAAGGAATATTACATTAAATATATAAATAATTATAAGCCATTCATTTTGATGCCCTTGCACATTCTTTTTTATTAATGAAAAATCTTCAACTTACAAAAAAAAAAACAGTATACTCACACACAATGCAATAAGAAAGCCCCCATCGATGTTATGCGCTACTTTAAATGGGATTAGTAGCCTTGGATGGCTCTAACAATCATAGCTGAATGTATATGATGTTAACTAATTTAACCAACAAAACATGCCTTTGACAATGGTAACTAGACTTACACTCCATTTACTGCATTAAACAATCAAGTGAGGATTTAAT
Organism: Pinus tabuliformis; assembly: GCA_031772625.1. NCBI lineage: Eukaryota > Viridiplantae > Streptophyta > Pinopsida > Pinales > Pinaceae > Pinus > Pinus tabuliformis. Next base: position 63,524,960 of record CM062806.1, read on the forward strand.
AATTGTAACCAAACATACAAGTCGTTGAACAGGTTAACCAACCTAACACAACATTAATAGTGATAACAAAAATGTACATGTTACTAATCAATTGACCATTGTGTCATGCCTCTAACATGTGCAATTGAACACAAATGTTGTTGATGGGGTTGACCTATCTAACATATCTCCCATAATTGTAGTCAAACATGCATGTTGATTCGGTTAATCTCCTAGATAATGTTAATAAAAAACACATGTTAATATCCAACCTAACATGTCACTAATAGTGACAATGGAATGTGCATGTCAATGACTAAGCTAATTGACCTTATATGTTGTTCACTGAGATGATTAAAACATAGCTCACTAAGCTATCCAAGTTGACAAACCATTGGTTTTGTCATTGAACTAACATGCATTTAATAGACACAACTAAATGTACATGATGTTAAACTAGTAAACCATCATGACATGCCTTTAACAGTAGTAACAAAGTGTGCAAGTTATAGATTGGAAAAACCAAACTAATATACCTATGATAATAATAATTGACCATACATGTTTGTTGTGATCAACCCTTCAAGTTTTCCCTTGCTTCTATACAAAACTAAGCATTCCATGCAACTCTTAAAGTAACTTTGATACATATACAAATTAATTTTGTATTTACTTGTTCGATTTGTATTAAAGTTTTTCCTCTTTAAAGGTCATAGGATTCGATCCAAAGGAAATTAAGTTATGTACACGTCCATAGATTAAATAGTTAAATCATTGAATTGAGGGCATCCCTTGTCTCACAAACGAGGGGGTATCATATATCAACTTGAAAGCTACCTGCATTATAACTTAATATTAAATAATATTCTTATTTTTCAATTAATATGAATGCTTATAATATTTAATATATTGTTAAGGAGATTACCCCTTGACTAATTATTGAAGTATTTAATATTGGATGAGAGAGTTGTAAGGCTGAAATTTTGGCTACCACGGGTTAAATTTGGTGTTTGTATTATGTCAATGCAAAATTAGATTTCACACCTCTCCACGAATCAATCAAAATCATTTACACATACCAATCAAAGGCATTCAATAGATGGTTAAAGAAGTGGTTGGGAGGAGTTCATTGTCATATCCTTCCAAGGGTTTCCAAACTAGAGAAACAAGGGCATGTGTTTGATTTATGGGCTAATGTTTGAAAGATTGCTACGAGGAGAGGAGTTGGTGGGAGTCCTACCTATGAAAAGGCCCTACACCTCTTCCTTTATTTCTTAAAGTAGGCTTGAAATAAGTGATTATAGATATATGATACATATAATATGCAAGCCACTCACAACACAACAATATTCATCATTTGCATGAGACATAACTTAATTTATTTTCAATATATTTTTTCTTTAAAAAAGGCAAGATATGCTACCATGATGCAATACAATGATTCACCAACATTGGGCACCAAACAAATGACTTGGACCATGGATATTATGTACGATGACAATCATCCACTATAAGGTATGACTATTAGCCACTCTGATACTCCTCATTTATGGTCACTCATTGAACATGCTCATGAAATTTGAGATCATTGGACATGGTTAACCGTCTTTGGTTAACACAATCTAGTAGCGTGTAAGGGTCTTGCCTACAATGCAAACTTTCTAACACCCTTTACAACAACATTGCTTCACAAAAGGCATTTGACATTGGTTCATAATTTTCCTCTGTATATGAGAAAGAAACTAAATGTTACTTCTCCCTTATCCAAGATAATTCTCTTGATTACAAATTGAATAATGTATCATGACATGGTCATTCTCTCTTTGTGTGAACTTGCTCAATTAGCATCTAAATACCTTGTGAGACAAAACTCAATGTATGTATTGTATTTGGTATTATGTCAATTATTCAATTTTTATGTCCTGATATTGTGTTAATGGCATTCCAATGCATGGTCAGTCTTGAATTAAAATTTTGACATGGAAAATCTCAATTTTAGAATTTTGGCAATTAGAGGCACAGTGTTGGGACAATGTGTATCCACCTTGGTGGACAGTGGGGCAACCAAAACTTTTATTGATGCAAAGTTGGTGGAGTGTAGAGGCATTCATAGATTGATATATATCTTGAACAACGTGGGTGAGAGAGAATTCCCATGCTTCACCTCAGTTGTCTTCTTGATTGTTGGTTCGATAATATGTTGAGGATATGGTTGATGGGAAAAATGTTGAGGATATGGTTGATGGTTTGATATTGAATTCAAAATCCTTCCTTAAACCTTTAGCCAAAGAGGTGTCTCCTAAATTATCTCCAATAATATCCTATGGAGAGTCATAACATTTAACTTGGAATTATGGTCCACCGTGATCATCTAATAATTAATTGAAATAGAACTAAACCCTGTTAGCACCTAAATCTGCCTTAGGCTGAAGGAAGGAAAAAATTAGGGTAACCAAAAACCACGCTCAGTCTGGTAGCTAGCCCTACCAGAGAAGGAGAGGGCTCTCTCCGAGTCACGCTCAGTGAATAGATAATCAAAAACGGTTTGAGATGAATTACAATGCAATATTTACCTTAGGCTAGTAAGTGAATAGGGATTCGGGAAACAATTTTCATGAATGACCGAGCTTCTGGGATGTTATGGGACCAACGCTCAGCAAAGAATAGAGAATTTAATACAAAGGCACAGATTATTCCGTGAGGCAAGGTAGGCGGAAAATGTAACAATTTAGTTTGAGGTACCGCGGCATGAATAGATTGCCAAAGAAAGTGAAAAGGGCATAGTGACATGAATCCTTTTCAATAGAAGAATAACACTGAACATGAAATTTTCCCACAGGCAGAGCAATAAAATTGAATTCTACCTAATCTCACTCAGAAAATTTCACTGGAAATGAACATGAATTGAATTATGAAACATAACGAAATACATATGAAAACATAAGAGACACATTTGCTACACTCACAACCACAAGAATCTCATGAAACAGAGCCGCTGCCTTTCATTAATTCTCTGTCAAAAATACACAGTGAAGAAACAAAGTTTCTTTCCCACAGTCTCCCGGAAGTTACAAGCCAACCAACCCTTTGCAAATAACTTGCATACAATATATATAATTTGTGAGGAAGAGATAGAACGCCAAGGGGTTGGGAAGTTACTTGAATCATTACAAAATGGAGATGGAGAGCCAACCATCAGCTACAGGTTCAGCGCTGCAAACATGACATTTGGCATTGGGTGACCGTTTGCCTTCCTTTTCCACTTGGATAGAAGCCAATCTGGAGAAAAGACTCTTTAAATTCCGCCTTTGGTGCCAAAAAACCAAAGTGTAGATGACCGGGCCCACTTGGAGAAGTCGCGAACCGAAATTTCACGAAACGGAAGAAAATTGGCAGTTTTTCCTCTGTGTGCTACACCATTTTCTCTGTCATCGCACTACTTTGGAGCCTGTTTTGGGGAACTTGCAGGTGTCCAAAAACATGTTCCAAAGTAGCGTGGCACACAGAGAAAATGGCACGGCGCACAGAGGAAAAATTGCCAATTTTCTTCCGTTTCGCGACTTCTCCAAGTGGGCCCGGTCATCTACACTTCGGTTTTTTGGCACCAAAGGCGGCATTTAAAGAGTTTTTTCTCCAGATTGGCTTCTATCCAAGTGGAGAAGGAAGGAAAATAGTCACCCAATGCCAAATGTCATGTTTGTAGCGCTGCACCTCTAGCTGATGGTTGGCTCTCAATCTCCATTTTGTAATGATTCGAGTAACTTCCCAACCGCTGGGCATTCTATCTCTTCCTTACACATTCTATATATCGTATGCAAGTTATTTACAAAGGGTTGGTTGGCTTGTAACTTCTGGGAGACTGTGGGAAAGAAACTTTGTTTCTTCACTGTGTATTTTTGACAGAGAATTAATGAAAGGCAGCGGCTCTGTTTCATGAGATTCTTGTGGTTGTGAGTGTAGCAAATGTGTCTCTTATGTTTTCATATGTATTTCGTTATGTTTCATAATTCAATTCATGTTCATTTCCAGTGAAATTTTCTGAGTGAGATTAGGTAGAATTCAATTTTATTGCTCTGCCTGTGGGAAAATTTCATGTTCAGTGTTATTCTTCTGTTGAAAAGGATTCATGTCACTATGCCCTTTTCACTTTCTTCAGCAATCTATTCATGCCGCGGTACCTCAAACTAAATTGTTACATTTTCCGCCTACCTTGCCTCACGGAATAATCTGTGCCTTTGTATTAAATTCTCTGTTCTTTTTTGAGCGCCAGTCCCATAACATCCCAGAAGCTCGGTCATTCATGAAAATTGTTTCTCGAATCCCTATTCACTTACTAGCCTAAGGTAAATATTGCATTGTAAGTCATCTCAGACTGTTTTCGATTATCTATTCACTGAGCGTGACTCGGAGAGAGCCCTCTCCTGCTCTGGTAGGGCTAGCTACCAAACTGAACTTGATTTGTGGTTACCCTAATTTTTTCCTTCCTTCAGCCTAAGGCAGATTTAGGTGCTAACATAGTGGCGACTCCACTGGGGATCTAGTTGAAATCAAATCCCCTTGTTTCATAAAAATGCTAAGCTTCCGAATGATGAGCTTAGGATTGGAAAGGATGAGTAAGTTGGTTGTGTCTTGTGATTTTCCTCAATAGCACGCTGGCTTCAAGACGATATACCAGAGCAAATCCAGACCCGGATCCTCCTCATATTTATGAAAACCCCAATTTGATCCCAAGACTCCTTCGTCAAGAAAGCACCATAACTCCCGTGTTCAAATCCCATTCATGTCCCGACATTTTTGAGTATCTTGAAGAGCTTGAGTTTGACGAACGATTTGAGATATCACTGTTTGAGTCTAAATCCGAAAGGGTTGTTGATTATACTGTCCCCAATCCGCAATTTCTTGTAGACCTTGAAACAGAAAGAGCTAATAGATTAATTGATAACTACATTGCAACACAGCCCCAAACTCTAGTTGCAAGCCCCTTGCAAACTGTGCACACTCCTCCAACACCTCCAAGACCAAATCCACCAAGAATGATGGCTACCTGTTTCGCACCCCTTGTTCTACCCCAAGTTCTAGATGACATGCCAATGGATTATTAAAGTAAAATCCCGTTTTTTGATGGCACTCCTAACAGCATTACTGCTCAGCAACATGTAGACAAAATGGCAGACTTCTATGAACTTCATGAGATCGATGTGGAGAACGTGGCAATGAGGCTCTTTGTACAAAAATTTGTAGGTGATGTGAGGAAATAGTTCAGAGGTTTGACGGCTGCAAGTATCACTACCTTGGCTGAACTACAAAGACAATTTTTGAACCGGTAGGAAGTGAAAAAGAATCCCCTTCAAATTCTGGCCGAGTATGAACAAATCAAACGGAATGCTGGTGAATCAGTCCAAGATTATTGTGTTAGATTTAATGCAGTCTACAATGAAATTCTAGATCATCTAAAGCCACCTGTGGGACTAGCAATGATGAAGTTTCCAAATGGTTTTGATGCTGACATGGCGTACCAATTAATAGAGAGAGAATCGGTTACAATGGAAGACATGCAGAAAATTGCGGTCAGCGTTGAGGCAAATCTACTGTCCAAAAGAGCTAGAGCGAAAGCATAAAAGAAAACCACTGTGAAAGAAGAATCTTCTTCAATGGATCAGCTTCTCAAAAAGGTAGAGTAGATGCTGGAAAGGGTAAAACTTGACAAGCCAGAGCCACAAGTTAGGAATTCTAACTTTCGTGGCCAGCAGCAGCCACAATATAGAATAAGACAGAGAGATCAGCGAACTCAAGAGCAGACAACACAACAGCCAGTACAAACACCTTTGCAACAGAATTTTGTGCATGGATCGGAGTCAGATGAGGACGGGAATGTAATAGGTGAAGAAAACCATCTCTTTACTCCAGATGAGCTGCCTACTTACATTACCGAAGAGGAAGAATGTGCAATGAATTCAGCTGCACACCAAGACACTGATTTTATTCTAGCTAGGGACACCGTGTTGGAAGAAGAGTCAGAAGAATATCAAAGGGGTTATATGAATGCTTTGTTCGCACAACAACAACGATATTCTCTTAGAAACAGAGATGTGCGGGCAAAACCAATTCAGAAAAAGGAGGGTGAAACAACAAAAAATGATCCATCGGCTACACAAAGAAAGGGAAAGGAGGCGGTTGTTCCAGAGAGCAGCAAATCAAAATTAGCAGAACAATCACAGCAACCAGCCACATCAAAAGAAAAGGAAAGGAAAGAGATCCCAGTCAAAGAGGTAGAAAAAACTCTCACTTTTTATCTTAGAGAACGATATTTCTAAGTTAAAGGTATCCATCCCCTTGACTGAAATAATGAAGAACAACAGTTATAGAGGAAAAATTTCTAAAATGTTGAATTTGGACCCAATGTCTGACATGGTAAATGTAGAAGATGATCAGCCTAAAATGATTTTTGGACCAGCAATGAATGGTGAGTCTCCTGATAGCGATGTGCCGCCCTTCTATATCAGTTTACGATTGCATGATTTTGTGTTACACAATGCCATGTTCGATTCCAGAGCTTCTCACAATCTCATGCCCAAGGCTGTCATGGATAAGATTGGCTTGGACATCACCTGGAAATATCATGATCTCTATTCATTCGATTCCAGCAGAGTAAGGTGTATAGGACTCATCAAAGACTTAGTTGTGAGTTTGGATCAACTTCCTATGAAAAATGTTTTGATGGATGTGGTGGTAGCAGATATTCCTCCAAGGTTTGGCATGCTTCTTTCCAGGTCCTGGGTAGCGAAATTGAAAGGGACACTACAGCTGGATTTCTCCTATGCAACAATCCCGATGTTTGGAGAAATGAGGAAGTTATATCGGGAACAAAAAATGAAATATATGATCACAAGCAAGGAGAAACCTATAAATCATCCTATTAATTATGTACATACAGATTTAGAGTCTTTTGTTTTGTTTTCAGATAGTTTAAATGAGATAGATAGTCAGATAGTAGAAGCAGACGACATACCGGAAATAGCAGAAAATTTCAGAGAAATTTTGAAGAAAGAAGGACAAGAAAAGCAGGAAAATGTTGGGCAATCAGCTGAAAGTACTGGACAGCAAGCAGACAAGGCACGACAAACAGATTTCCAGCACTTACAAGAGGAGGAAGAAGGCTTGTGGACCATGGATTTCGATGGAGCAGTAGGGAATGATGGCGCTGGAATTGGAATTTGGGTACGCAGTCCTTTCTCCGCCCCAAACAAAGTGCCTAGCAGCGTGAGAGTTTGCTCTTACAAGCTGGCCTTTGAATGTTCAAATAATGAAGCTGAGTATGAAGCTCTGATTGCTGGCCTAAAGATTCTTAGAAAGCTGAATGCAAAGAGGATTTCGGTATATGGCGACTCTGAGTTGGTAATAAAACAGGCCAAAGTGAGTATCAAGAAAAAAATCCTAGGATGCGGGCCTATCGTAATGCAGTTTTAGACATCTTGAAGTTATTTTCAGAATACACCTTGACATGTGTGCCTCGTATACAAAATAGTATTGTTGATGCTCTTGCCAAGGCAGCGAGCAGCTTGAAGATCCCCATGAACTCTAGCAATAAATTTGAAATTCATGTCAAGCATCGTCCAACCATTCCAGACAATCAGCGATATTGGCAAGTGTTTCAAGATGATGAGGAGATCAAGGATTTTCTGCTCAACAAAGGCAAGTTCAAAGAAACCTCAATTGATGTAGAAAACGATGAAGGCAAAGGGAATGGTACAGATGAAGTGCAGATCAATCAAATGGATGTATTGCAGCTAATGAATAACATCATTCCTAAAGGCTTGATACCCCTAGAGGAACTTTTTGATCAGGATGATGTAGCCCGCAAGCCATCATTGCAGCTAACAGAGAAGGGTGTAGAAGAAGTCAACATCGGTACAACGGCCAATCCAAAGTTGGTGAAATCGTCCAAAGCATTACCGCCAAAGATCAAGGACAAATACATCAGTTTGATGGCTTCATTTGTAGATGTGTTTACTTGGGATTATTCTGATTTAAAGACCTATGATACAAATATTATTCAGCACACAATACCCATCAAGCCCAATCAAAAACCATTTAGACAAAAGTTGAGAAGGATAAATCCAAAGTTGCTGCCATCTATCGAAAAGGAGGTAAACAGGTTGTACAAGTCAGGTATCATTGTGCCCATCAGATTTTCAGATTGGATATCTAACTTAGTGCATGTACGCAAGAAGACCGGTGAGATCTGCCTATGCATTGATTTCAGAAATCTAAATAAGGTCTCATTGAAGGACAACTATCCACTGCCCAAGATGGACCATATACTTCAGTGAGTAGTGGGGGCATCTCGTATGTCACTGCTTGATGGTTATTCCGGATATAACCAAATTTCCATCCATGAAGATGATAGAGACAAAACTGCATTCACCACTCCATGGGGAACCTTTCACTATGCCAAAATGCCCTTCGGTTTAAAGAATGCAGGTGCCACATTTCAGCGGGCAATGAACTTGGCTTTTGCAAATGAGAAAGATGTGTTTTTGGTGGTGTACTTGGATGATTTGACGGTATTTTCCAAATTTGATGAAGAGCACATGCATCACCTAAAAATTGTCTTTCAAAAGTGCAGAAAATATGGTCTATCGCTGAATCCTAAGAAGAGCTTGTTCGCCATGGAGGAAGGCAAATTACTTGGGCACATCATTTCAAAGGATGGCATTCACAAAGACCCAGCATGTGTGCAAGCAATTCAGCAAATCGATCTGCCCAGGAACAAAAAGGAAATACATACATTCAATGGTAAAATGAATTTTCTGCATCGTTTTGTGCCTAATCTTGTAGAACACTTAAGAGAAATGACCAACATGCTTAAGAAGGACAACCAGGTGAAATGGACAGAGGAGGTTGTAAAATCTTTCAACTTGGTCAAATTGGCCCTTTCTTCAGCTCCAGTTCTAGTCAGCCCGGACTACACTCAGGATTTCATATTGTTTTCATTTGCTTCTGAGCACACTATGGCAGCGGTATTATTGCAGAAGAGAGATGATCATAAAAGACCCATTGCATTCTTCAGTAGGGCTATAAGGGATGAAACTTTAAAGTACAACATCATTGAGAAGCAAGCCCTGGCATTGGTGAAGGCATTGAAGGATTTCCGGGTATATATCCTACATTCTCACATTTTGGCTTATGTTCCTAATACTGCTGTAAAAGATGTTTTAGTGCAGACCGATCCGGAAGGGAGAAGAGGCAAATGGATTGTACCCTTGCTGGAATATGATGTGGAGATAAAGCCTACAAAGCTGGTCAAAGGACAGGGGTTGGCGAAGCTAATGGCTGAATCAAACTTGCATGCCTTGGACATAAATTTGATCGCTGCCATGTCTGATGAGAATGAGGAAGGAACGTCAATTCAAGTATCCGAAATGTTTGCTTTGTCCGCATGGTATTCGGAGATAATATATGTGCTGAAAAATCTATCACCACCGCCCGGCATGACTAGAAACAAAGCGAGAACACTCAAATTGAAGGCTGCCAAGTTTTGTATTTTGAATTCTGCACTGTATTGGAAAGATCCAGGTGGAATTTTGTTAAATTGTCTGGTGGAAGAGGAGGCAAAGAAAGCCATGGAGGATTTCCACGGAGGAGAGTTTGGTGGTCATCTTTTTTGGAAATCAACAGTGAACAAAATTTTGAGACCAGGGTACTACTGGCCTACTTTGTTTGCTGATGTGCATAAGATGGTCAAGCGCTGTCATAAATGTAAGATTTTCAAAGGAAAACATAAATTACAATCTTTGCCACTTAAGCCTATTGAAGTGAGTGCTCCCTTCCAGTAGTGGGGGTTGGATTTCATTGGGGAAATTCATCCCGCCTCTTTCGGACAACATAGATGGATCCTTATAGCGACGAACTATTTCACAAAATGGATTGAGGCAGCCCCTACCAGACAAGCCACGGACACGGTAATCATTTCATTTCTCGAAAATAACATCTTGTCTCGCTTTGGTTGTCCAAACAAATTAATCACTGATAATGCAGCAGCTTTCAAATCGAAAAGGATGGTAGAATTGTGTCATAAATATCACATAATTTTGGGTCATTCAACTACCTATCATCTGCAAGGCAATGGATTGGCGGAATATTCGAATAAATATTTGGTCAACATCATCAAGAAGTTGCTGGAAATAAATAAGAAGAGCTGGAACAAGAGGTTGGTCCATGCGCTTTGGGCAGATCGGATTAGTCAGCAAAAGTCTGTTGGTATGTCACCGTTTGAGCTTGTTTATGGAGTTGACATAGTATTCCCTGCCTCTCTTGCTGCCCCAGTGGTCAGACTTCTTCAGGAGACCGACAGTGAAGAAGATCCCATGTAGAGAAGGCTGAATCAAATGATCCACTTGCAGCAAACAAGAGAAGAAGTTTTCAAGAACACATCCAAGTTGTAGGAGAAGATAAAGAAAATATATGACAGAAAAGCAAAAGCAGATAAATTTTAGTTGCATGATGTGGTGCTGAAGTGGGATGCAAGGAATGAAGAGAAAGGCAAGCACAAAAAGTTCAAAAATCTTTGGAAAGGTCCTTTCAAGATTGCAGCATATAGGGGTCAGAATGCCTTTCTTCTGAAGGAAATGAATGGGGAAGATTGTCCTGGAGGGCCGATCAATGGTCGGCTACTCAAGTGATATCACTACTGATCTATTAACGCTGCTTCCACTGTCATTGTAAATACCATTTTTATTTTTAGTTTGGTTTCAGTCTGTAAAGTTAGTTTTTGAGTTATTTCAATGTCAAGTAGAGCCAATTTCTTGGTCATTTCAATTTTATAAATAAGTCAGAGTCCTGTGTTGTTTATCGAAATGATGACTCCATAACCCAATGGACAAAAGGCACTGTCTACCTCCTCCAGAGATGTGCTGTTCTTAGCACCTCCAAGGAGCTACCATCCCCCATTGGGGCCAATGTTAGAGTTGATCTAGTTAGCCCTTTGTCAGGGATCAAAAATCTTTGTGCATCTCAATTTTAGGTGTCCCGCTCCATTCACTCAGCTGCATTCCACTAGGGACATGCCATGATCTGACGGAGAAAGTTATGCTAATCATTTTCCCTCATGTATGGCTCCTGCTGGCTCAGGTCTTTGTCCATAATCACCAAAGCTCATGACAGTCAAGGTCTGGTCCTTTACAAGACAAAGTCATTTTTATGTTTGGGTCTAGGAATTCATCAATTTGGTCTTTGAAAACATGTCCAGAACAAGCCATGCAAGCCAGAGGGAGGCCTTACACAGCTATGGTTCAGAAAGCTTCATCATCACCTGAAGAGACTTCGACTCTTCTTCAAAACTCTGTTTTGGAGAAAAGTCAAATAAGGTCAATTATGAAATTTTTTTCCAAAAAATCACCAGTTGACTTTTCAGATGCAATTATGATTTACATGTCCAAATGCTCTGTCGTACAGTCCCTGCAAAGAGGTGCCAAAAATTTCATCATTTGAGCCAAAATGTCAAAGGGAAAGTGAAAATCAGTGTGTTTAAAGGTCAATGAAAAAGTGCAAAACTCAACATTAGAAAAGGGGTTTTCAAAGAGACAAAAATCAAACCCATCTCCTCCAAGGCTATAAATACATGTTTTGACCCAAATCAAAAGCATTGTGCTCTTGCAAGACTTGGAGAAAGCATTTCAAAGGTGTGAGGGTGAGATTGGAGAGTTTGAGTGATTGGAGGCAGGTTTTGGGAGCGCGTGGTGCATATAACCAGGGGCGCGGCGCACTCACCGGGCACGGCACACACGCATCCAGCCCGCCGTTGAAATATTGCACAGGTGCGGTGCATACAAGGCGCGTGGCGCACTGGGAATTGCGTGTGGCGCACACAGTCCAGCGGCCAAGAAACGGTGCCAAACCACTGCAAACCTTGGGGAAGGCTATCAAATTGAGAGGTAAGCCTTATAACATCACTTGCTCATCAAATTGTGTCAAGGATATGGTGTTTGTGAAGAGGTTATAATGTCACCCAAAACGCATAATGTCACCCATGAGAAAACCAACAAGAAAACGAAGGCTGAGGTTATAAATTTGTGTTGATATTGCCAAGGTTTCACTCCACCCACTTATTCCCCTCACCTATCATTTTTTCCCATCCTCCCTTGTCATTTTTCCTAAACCCCTGCCCTAAGTCACTACCATACCCTCCCCCTATTCCTCCACTATTTGGTTAATGCAAAATCACCATAGGACCAGCTTATTGGGCAAGCAAAGCCGTGGGAGAGGGGTGTGTGGCCGAAGAATCAGAAAGTCAAACTATAAGGAGTGGCTTAAGGTGTTTTCATAGCGTGTGGTGCACACACCAAAGAGCGCGGTGCACTCATGGTGCGTGGCGCACACAGGGCCCGCCCACTGTGTAAACATAACACTGGCGCGGCGCATACCCGGCACACGGTGCACTGGGTAGAGCGCGTGGCGCATAGAAATACAAGGCCCAGAAACTATCCAATCTGCATAAAAAATTTTGGATGCTCACCAATTTTGAAGGGTAGGCCACCTACATCCATCCTTGCACCAAAATTGAAAGGGATAGCATGATTGTAGGGGTAGAAATCAAACGCAAATTTTTTTTGTAAAGCAAACAAAAGGGGAACAAAGAAATCATTGATCCTAGGGTTTATGCTACAGTGACAAGGCTGCCAATATGTTTCAAACCCTACCCCATCAACCCTATACCCAAACTACTCCTAAATCTTTGATAAATCTCTCCCTTTAAACCCCTATTCCCATTTCATCATTCCCCTCCTAATACTCCCTGTTTTATTGTCCCCTTGGTGGCAGATTTTCAGAGCAACTACCAGCTTCATTGGAATTCAAGGGCAACATAAAACTCAGGGTACAAACAACAGTAATGGCATCCGAAGTATCATCAGAGTATGAGGAGGAGACCCACAGTGACACAGCTTCGGGAGAAAGGGCCCAAAGGAGACATCACCGGAGTGGCAGACATCTTAGAGACGAGCCAAACACCCTCACCGAGTTGCAGGCATGCCCTCTTGCTATGTCTTGCTTCCAGCACTTAGCATGTTTCAAATTTTGTCAGAGGGTGGCAAATGTCAGAGTTCATCATGAGTTGGCTCGACTTTTTTCACTTCACCTACATGGAGGACAGTCCATCTTGGCTGGGGTCACTTTCACATTGACACCCGAGACCATATCAGTGGCAACAGGTATACCAAACATTGGAGAGCAGTGGCATAAGAAAAAGAAGGTAGAGAGGCATCATTATGAGCCTTACATCAAAGACAACTATTTGAGCCACCTCACGAGAGTTTTTCCATTTAGATTTCTGAAATATGAGTATGCCCCGCTCATGAAATTGATCATGAAGTACTTCAGTTGTGAGGGGAGGTTTTCTCGCCTTTATGCCTATCACATCAGGTTGCTCATGCACTTTACTAGGGTGCGGATGATGAACCTCCCATTTTTCATCTGCAGGAACATAGAGAGGATGAGAAATTTCATGCAGCACAAGACCCCTCGACAGCAGCTCAACAGTGTGTATCACTTTGCCCTTATCCGGATTTTGGTAGACCATCAGTTGGGATTGTAGGGTATTGCTTGGGAGGACTTCATCTCCCGTGACTTCTTCAGCGCTCCACATGTGGTTTCAGAGGCAGATCATGAGGTAGGGGGGCCATCTCATCAGTATGAGTGACATGAGACTACCACTATGCCAGTGTACATCACCTATTAGAAAGGTAGTAGACCTTTATTTGCAGCAGCAAAGCGAGTGTTATTTCCACGCGGGTGGAAGGGGCCTCGCTTCCGACATCAGCATCACAGGAGCAAGGTAAGGGCAAGGAGCCAGTGTAGGAGTAAGGGCCATCAGGTGAGCGAGAGACCGAGTTTTTCCTCCTCCAGGATGATGAGACAGATGCAGAACCAAGAAATGAGGAGCTCACAGAGATCATCCAGGAGTAGCAGTCAGTGATTGAATCCTTGTTCCTTGACTTGGAGAGGGCCAAATGGAACATGAACTACTCGGAGCAAAGGAACAAATAGCTTGAGGACAAACAGATGATCATGGAGCTGCAGAACATCTGTGAGCATCAGCGAGCTGCTCAAAGAAGAAGGGTTGCGCTCACATCTTTGGAGCAAGCAATCAATGAGGATGAGGAGGCAAAAATTGAGAGGGTCAACATGCATTTGGAGAGGCTTCTGGACAAATCCGACCATGACCTTTGCTCTATTGAGACATATGGCTTTCCGTTATAGGGTGCGAAACATGAGTGCACAGGCTCGGATAAGGAGTTTAAAAGAAAAATTGAGGAAAGCAACAAGAAGGGAAAAATGGGCAAAGGAGCAAGATAGGCTTAGAATCTTGGCTGAGGCTTCCTTGGCTTAGCATGGCACCCCATAGAGAACTTCCAGCCCAAATTTCAAAAAATTTGGGCAACTTTTGGTCACAGGGAAATTTTTTGGGCAAAAACTAGAGATTTTATCAATTCTAGGGCTCCAATTGAGAAATGGCTTGCAGATTTGGATTCAGCATCAAAAATTATGACTACTGGTGTCCGGGCAAGAGATTTGGGCAAGATCTGGGTCTCCTAAAGGTCAAAAAACACCCAAAAATGGCCTCTCTACCACTTTTTTGACACACAGAAAGCAGTCTTGGGAGAATGAAGATTTGGAGGGGCAAATGAGCACAAAATTCAAAAATTCTAGTGGGGTTGGAAAGTAGATAGGACAGGATTTCCAACAAGCCCACTTGGGCACATTTTGGACACCTGCAAGTGCCCCAAAACAGGCTCCAAAGTAGCGCGACGCACAGAGGAAAAATTGCCAATTTTCTTCCGTTTCGCGAAATTTCAATTCGCGACTTCTCCAAGTGGGCCCAGTCATCTACACTTCGGTTTTTTGGCACCAAAGGTGGAATTTAAAGAGTTTTTTCTCTAGATTGGCTTCTATCCAAGTGGCGAAGGAAGGCAAATGGTCATCGAATGCCAAATGTCATGTTTGCAGCGCTGCACCTCTAGCTGATGGTTGGCTCTCCATCTCCATTTTGTAATGATTCGAGTAACTTCCCAACCCCTGGGCATTCTATCTCTTCCTCACACATTCTATATATTGTATGCAAGTTATTTGCAAAGGGTTGGTTGGCTTGTAACTTCTGGGAGACTGTGGGAAAGAAACTTTGTTTCTTCACTGTGTATTTTTGACAGAGAATTAATGAAAGGCAACGACTCTATTTCATGAGATTCTTGTGGTTGTGAGTGTAGCAAATGTGTCTCTTATGTTTTCATATGTATTTCGTTATGTTTCATAATTCAATTCATGTTCATTTCCAGTGAAATTTTCTGAGTGAGATTAGGTAGAATTCAATTTTATTGCTCTGCCTGTGGGAAAATTTCATGTTCAGTGTTATTCTTCTGTTGAAAAGGATTCATGTCACTATGCCCTTTTCACCTTCTTCAACAATCTATTCATGCTGCGGTACCTCAAACTAAATTGTTACATTTTCTGCCTACCTTGCCTCACAGAATAATATGTGCCTTTGTATTAAATTCTCTGTTCTTTGCTGAGCGCCGGTCCCATAACATCCCAGAAGCTCGGTCATTCATGAAAATTGTTTCCCAAATCCCTCTTCACTTACTAGCCTAAGGTAAATATTGCATTGTAATTCATCTCTGACCGTTTTCGATTATCTATTCACTGAGCATGACTCAGAGAGAGCCTTCTCCTACTCTGGTAGGGCTAGCTACCAGACTGAGCGTGGTTTGTGGTTAACCTAATTTTTTCCTTCCTTCAGCCTAAGGCAGATTTAGGTGCTAACAAACCCCAATTTATGGATTGGGTGAATCATATGGTGGGACTATGCTAGTGGGAACCCTAAATAAATTACTTGAAAACACCTTGATTTTCTACCTTGATGTCATTCATCTCCCAAATTTCTTGTTTGCTACACAAGTCCTAGAAAACATAACAAGGAAGATGAGAGGGAGTTGACAAGGACATTAGGTTGTCTTAGAACATCAAAAAGTGCATCCACATTGATGAACATGGAATGGGAATTAAGGTCATAAAGTAGACTAGAGTGTTAGACAAATAGGGCGCATCAAAATATTTTTGGAGTGTCCCAAAGGGAAATATACAATTCTTATCTCCTCTAAAATACAATATACATTTATTGTGGTGATAGTGACCACAAGATTCTTAGAACTAGTGGTGCAGTGTTTGGTCATGAATGAATACGTGGAAAAGAAATCTAAAGCTTTCGACTCACTAGCATAAAATAGATCATGGGGTCGAATCAAAATTTCAAGGGACACGTCAAGGATTCTAGTAAGATGGGGTTAGTAGCCAAAGGATACCTTCCAAATAATTTAAGGAGAGTAGGGAATATTTAAAGGAGGCCAACTCAAGAAACCATAAGCAAGAAAAGGGGGAAGTATCTAACAAATATGGTTAGAGTAGGCATCAAAATCCCCATCCTTGAATGAGATGGTGGTTTACACAGGGCTCATTTTTTCTCAATTTAATCAAGGAAAAATCAAATTGAGAATTTCTTGCTACATTTTTCAAGACTCCCTCTCTACAGGAAAGGGATTATCAACCACCCCTATCCTACACCTACGGAATTTGAACTTCCCTCTTGAAAAAGCTTTTGTCAAAATGTCAACATCTTACTCCTCTATCAAAATGGAGTGTAGCAACATCATCTACCTCTAGATACAGTCTCGTAAATGGTGATATTGTATATCTATATGCTTGGATTGATCATGAAATATAGGATTCTCAGAGAGATTGATGCAACTCTGATTATCACAATTGGATCCATTATCTCACCAAATAGTCCAATAAGTATCTTTCTCATCCATATTGCCTCACATGTTTCTTGACTTGCAGCCATCTATTATGCTTTTGTCTAGCTAAGCACCATAGATCTTTGCTTCCTATTGTACCAAGGAACAACTACAGACCCAACACTAAAAATTACACTTTATGTACTCTCTCGTTCTAATGGACTTCGTGCCCAATCTGCATCTGTGAAGCCGCACAACTTTACTCCCTCTGCTCATCTATACCATAGTCTAAACTGGGTAGTGCCTATGAGGTACCGTAAAACATGCTTAGTTTCCTTCCAAAATAGTTTGGTTGACCTAACCATAGCATGTCTTAGCTTGTTGATTGCACATCACATATCTAATCATGTGTTCACAAGATACATGAGTGGACCCACTAGCTGTCGATAAATGGTAGCATCCACTTCACCTGAAGTGGCATCGTCCTTCCTCTAGTTGTTCGTTAGAGGTGTTTCCATGGGTTTAAAACTCTCCATGTAGAATCTCTGCAGTATCTCATTTTCATACTTGCCTTGAGAGACAAATAATTCCCCATCACCTTGTCGTACTTCCAACCCAAGAAAGTAGTGCATGAGACCCATGTCCTTCATTTGAAATTCCCTTGCAAGGTCCTCCTTGCAAGATATGATCAACGTCTCATCACTAGTTAAAATAAAATTATCAACATAGAACACAATAATAAGAAATTTACCTTCTATCCATATGTGATGAGGTTTACATCTACTTCACTTATGGTGAAGTCCAAACTAGTGAGATAATTATCGATCTTGGTGTACCAAGCACGAGGTGCTTGTTTAAGATCATATAGTGCTCACTTGAGTTTGCACACATGAGATTATTGATCAGATGTCTTAAAACCTTTTTTTTTACTTTGTGTACACCTCCTCCTTAATAACCCCATTCAGAAATGTTATTTTCACACCCATTTGGTGGATATTCCACCCCATTTGTGTAGCGAGACCAATAATTTATCCAATGGATGAGTACCTTACTACAAGAGAAAATATCTCCTCATAGTTAATTCCCTCAACTTGAGAGTACCCTTGGCCACAAATCTGGCCTTATACTTCCATATTCTTCCATTTGTTGCTTGCTTCACCTTGAAGATCCATCTCAAACCCACTATTGATTTATATGTTGTTCTTGGGATTTTTTCCCAAACACGGTTCTTTGTAATGGATTCATATTCCTCCACCATTGCATCAACCCATATAGGTTTCTCTATTTCTTCCTCTAAATAGGATGGCTCAAACTCTATAAGCTGAGTCACAAGAGCCATGTAGCCAATGTACGTACGTCTTAGGTGACCTCCTTTGCTTACAAAAATTTGAAGGACATCCCACATTCTTCCTCGCATCCTACGCAAGTCTATCAACTTCCTTAGTTCTTTTTCTACCTTCTCTAGAGGTTTTTCTTTGGTGAATGTCTCCACTCTCTGCTCCACAATTTGTGGTTTCTCTACAACTTCCTGAGGTTCCTCTTTTTGAGCTAAAATCTCATCTTTTGGTGGCATCTAAAGCTCCCTATCAAGAGAGCACCACATATATTTCTCCTAATAAAAATTTACATCCCTTCACACAACTATCATTATGAGTGATGGCAAGTACACATGTTAGTTGTGGGGATTTTTTGTGTAACCCACAAATACCCCAAATTTTGTGGTCGACTAAAGCTTATTCCTTGATTCTTTGGAGACATGGTAGTAAATAGAGGCTCCAAAAATCTTGAAGTGCGACACATCCGTATTTCTTCCCGAGAAAGCCTCCTCCAGTGTAATCATGCCAAGAATTTGATGAGAACTTCAGTTCTGCAAACAAACTGTTGTATTGCATGCCTCAACCCACAAATGCAGAGGTAGGCCTTGGTCAGTCAACATCACCCTTGTTTCTCCCAAAATTCTATGGATATTTCTCTCAACCACCCCATTCTGATGTGGGTTGTGGGGTGTTGTCAACTCTCGTCGAATGCCTTCTTTCACACAGAGATTTTTGAATTCATTCAACAAAGACTCACCTCCATTATTGCTCCTAAAAGCCTTCACCTTCTTGCTGGTTTCCTTCTCAAACAGTGCCTTGAATTCTACGAACTTGGAGAATGTCTCATCTTTCTTCTGCATGAAGAGATCTAACACTTATGTGAGAAGTCATCAATAAAAAGGAAAAAATATTTGTGTCAGGCAGTGAAGGCTATAAAGAAAGGTCCACAGGCATAAAGTGGATCCTTTCTTGGACTTCATGTGCTTTGCTGTCCCAATCATCAAATGCACATTGCTCAAGTACTCCTTTAGGGAGGCTAGTGGATATTTGTTGTATAATATTCGAGGTGCCATGATGAAAATGGCCAAGGCTTATGTGCTAAAGTTCACCTGCATCATGGCCCTGCACTTTCTCTTCCTTAGTTTTTAATGCCACACAATCTTCCACATCTAACTTATATAGATTATTCACACAAACCTTGATCTTCTTCACGTGTCTCATGGCTATGTGTCTCAAGAATGTTTTCCTTTTTTGAAGATCACGTCATAACCACGACTTCCGAAACTGCAACAGAGATGAGATTTTTCTTTAGGCCTAGAACAAACATGACATCGTTGAGCCTGAGAGGGGAGCCTGACTCCCTCTGAAAGGTGACTGTACCAATACTGGTCATGTTGTACCTTCCGTCGTCCCCTAGCTTGATGTGCATATGAAGATCTTTCTCCTCCAAGTCATTGAAAAAGTCTCTACAACCTGTCATGTGGAACAATGCACCTGAGTCCTAGTACCACACACTCCCCATCACTATGTTGGACTTGCATGCGATAAGGGTGAATTCAAGGTCGAACTGTGAATCCAAGGCTTCACCCACTCCTCCTCCTAAGGTCTTCCCACTTTCCTTTTTCTGTGGGCACTTCGTGGCATAGTGCTTGTATTCATGACAATGGAAGCATTTAATTTTTGACAAATATTTCTTCTTTCTCCCTTGGTTGGATTCTGGTTTGGTTTGAGATTTCTTCCCCTTTTCCCTTCTTTCCCTTTCCAACCAATGCAAATTTTTCTTCATCCTTGCCCTTGGATGAGGCCCCTTCTCTAGTATTCTGCCTTAATTTCATCTTGTACCAAATCGTACCATAAGTGTTCCCAATTCGATAGTTTATCCCTCCCAGTCACTTAATCTTGATAGATATGCCAACTCTTGGGAAGGCCCAGAAGGGATATTCTTACCAAGTCATCCTTTGAAAGAGTAACACCAACTCTTGCAAGCTCATCACAAACTGGTGTGAACCTCCTAAGATATTTCAGGGTAAAGTCATTCTTCTACATCTTGATATTTCAAAGTTTATCCTTGAGCACCAAGTTTTTGTGGTCACTACTATTCTAGAACATATTTGTGAATGCCTACCACATTGCATAAGGATTTTCTCTCCCATGGAGATTGCTGACAATGTGGTCTCGTACTCCCTCCAATATTATTACCCACACCTTGGCTACAACATTCTTCCACTGAACAAGGTTTTGGGCATCAGATCCTGCTGGTTTTGTAACATCTCTCTTGATGTATTCTAGCAATCCATTTTCATCGAGTACCTCCTCCATGCGATCCTTCCAGTCAATGAAATTAGAGTTTCCTTCAAAGGAATACTCCAGCCTCAGCCCATTGAAGGTCATATTTTCAGTTCTTAAGAGATCTTGCTACACTGAACTGCAAATTCGAACCTCCTGAGAGACAACTTCGAAATTCCAGCTCTAATGTGAATCTTGCTATGATATGATGTAGAAATTATGGTGTCAATTTGTGACCCATCATGATTTTTTTTTTAAATCATAAGACACAAACTTACTCTACTACTCTACGAAAGTTAATTCACAATTTAGAACAAAAAATTCAGACATGCAATAAGAAATAAAATACATGCAAACAATATTTTTCGTGGAGAAAGCAATCTTCTAATAAATCCAATTCCTTCTTGCATCAATATTATGAATATAGATGTATTACAATTTATTTACTCAACTGTGCACAACCCATAAGTGAATAACCTATCTCTCTGCTTACTAAGAAGCTCAAACCCAAACTTTGTCAATTTTTGCCTCTGCTTGAGCCCCTATTTCCTTGTGCAATTCCTTGAGAAATTAGGCCCCTGTTATTTAGGATTTTTTCCAAAATGGATTGCACAATTCCTAAGGTTGATCATGTGACTGCATGCAACACCTGTACGCTCAAGACTAGTCTACAACTAATATTACACTGCCTTGGAATCTCCACCATAGCTGTGGAACTCGAATTGTTTTCATGCACTAGTAATTTTGGGATGACTAATCACTTAACTAGATGATCACTACATTTTACTAAAGTCCCACTACACAACTAGCCTTCCACTAGTTCCTCCAATAGTTAGACCTAGTTTAACTGAAAACAACTTGAGATAATTGATTTTGATTGCTACAAATTAGAAATCACACATGCTTAACTAAACTCTAACTCCTCCAACTTGAATTTATTGAGTAAAATGGGCAAGACAAACCATGTCATACAAGCTAATTGCATCCAAGTTGTCTGCTGATGTGGAAATTCAAATTTTCTCAATTTAATCAAGGCAAAATCAAATTGAGAATTTCTTGTTGCATTTTTCAACAATCCTTCAGGTGAATCTAATCCATGTTGCCAATCTAGCACAACAATGTGATAATAACAACAACCAATGGATATAAGCAGTGTTCAAAATAAATAAAACAGTCAAAAAACACATATTAAAACACAATCGATGGAGACCTCGAAAAGTACTCCAACTATGTTACCACCTATTAACGTTCTTTGAAAGTGCCTCCATCGCTCCTCTCATGACACACACCTCTATTTTTGGCCTCCATCGCCCTAAATCCCATTAGTTGTTGTCAACCTCCATCGCTCTCCTTTCGGAAGAAAACATCAATAGCATAAAGACGAACCCCTAATCCTTTACCTTTTTTTACTAGCGCATCATATTGAAAATTTTAAGACAAGTTTTATTTTGTCTTAAAAAATTGTTTTAAAATTCCCCTCCATGTAGTAGTCTTGAATGCAACAACATACAAGTTGTCTTTAATCGTATCAACAGAGATTGAAGGGACAAAAGAGTAATTAATGTTTGGGAAATCTTGCCAGGGAAAGTTTTCATGTTCTTCAGAGTCCGCTACCACGACAAAACAAAGAGCCCAACAATTCATTGTCTTTATATAAGATAACATGAATGGAAAGTGAAATAGCGGCATTGATATAGGCATGATACAATAGTATCCCACAATGTGGCGAACTTAGGGTGCAATGTGAGAGTCAATTTGGTAGTTGTTAGATAATATTTTCTTAAATTGATATGTTTTTGTCTTAATTATTAATTGTCCTAAATGAGTTTCGTCTTAAGTGGCCATTGTCTTAAATATAAAGTTGCCTTAAAATACTTTTGTCTCAATCTGTTTTTGTCTTAAATATAAAGTTTTCTCTTAAAATAATTGTCTTAAACTATTTTTGTTTTAAAATAAAGTTTTGTCTTAAAATATTTTTGTCTCAAATTGTTTTTGTCTTAAAATATTTTGTCTCAAACTGTTTTTGTCTTAAAATATTTTTGTCTCAAACTATTTTGTCTTAGAATATTTTTGTTTTGTCTTAAATATAAAGTTTTCTCTTAAAATACTTTTTGTCTTAAATTGTTTTTGTCTTAAATTTAAAATTATGTCTTAAAATATATTTATCTTAAGTTGTTTTTGTCTCAAATTGCTTTTGTCTTAAATTTTATATTTAAGACAATTCAATTGATATTAAATTCTAATTTAAAATAATTAAAATAAAAAGTGACCTTTGAAGACAAAAGATTTCTTTTGTCTTAAAAAAATGTCTTAAAAGTGCCCTTGGTGTAGTAATGTTGGGTTCAAATCTTATGCTATCCGAGTGATTAGGGTAAGAAGTTGGACATGATGAAGGTGAGAAGTTGGATCCCTGATTAAGGTGAGAAATTGGACTTGATTAAGGTGAGAAATTGGACACGATGAAGATGCATTCCAACGATGCAAATCTTACAAAGATTATTCACACTTTGCAAATTTACCATGCAACAAACAACTACAATTCTTAAATGCAACAAGCAACTCCTTTACCGAGAAGCAATCTTACGGAGATTTACACTTCACTTGTCGTTGGAAATTAACTCTTACGAAAGAATTCAATTCTTAAGAAGATTTACACTTCACTTGTTGTTGCAGATTTATGATTCAATTCTTAAGAAGATTTACACTTCACTTCTTGTTGCAGATTTATGATGTTTACACTTCACGAGAACCAAGAAACAATTCTTATGGAGAATTACACTTCATTTGTTGTAATGATGTAACTCCTTTACCCAGAAACAATTCTTACGAAGATTTACACTTACACTTCACTTGTTGCTACAAATTTACATTTCACTTGTTGTAGTAGAGTACTGTAAAACTAGTAACTAAATTGTTTTACTCACCCACCACAAATTGTCCTTGATTTTCTCTCCTTACCTTTCACTCTACATAGGTGTTATTCAAACATACATTTTTTATACTTTAATTCATAACAAATCAAAATATTAAATACTAAAAAAATATACAATCTACAGTAAAAATCTACTTGCTTGATTTACTTATGTACCACAATTATGACTATTTCCGGTTTACTAATGGTTGTGGTTGAAGTAATTTTCCAACGCATCGAACTTCCACAAAAATGGACAAAATGGAATACAAGATAACTGTCTTTTCCCAGGAAACTATTGTCACGTGAAATGATCTCTCTTTTCTTTGTGGGTTGCTTTCAAATTATCTAATTCAATAATGATGGAACACTTCTATGTGTTTGTTTCTTGTTTTATGTGCTTTTAAAGTGACAAAGAAATGGTTGAAAACATACAAGATAACATTAAAGCATATGATGGGGGCTTATACTAAAAAAATTTTACAACCTATCATAAAATTCTACTTGTGTGATTTACTTATGTACCACAATTATGACTATTTTCTTTGTGGGTTGCTTTCAAATTATCTAATTCAATAATGATGGAACACTTCTATGTGTTTGTTTTTTGTTTTTTGTGTTTTTAAAGTGACAAAGAAATGGTTGAAAACATACAAGATAACATTAAAGCATATGATGGGGGCTTATACTAAAAAAATTTACAACCTATCATAAAATTCTACTTGTGTGATTTACTTCAATTATGACTATTTTCAGTTTAATAATTGTTGTGGTTGGGAGTAATTTTCCAACGCATCGAACTTTCACAAAAATAGACAGAATAGAATACAAGACAACTCTCTTTTCCTAGGAAACAATTGTCACGTGGAATGATCTCTTTTCTTGTGCGTTGCTTTCAAATTATCTAATTCAACAACTCTCCTTTCCTACGAAACTATTGTCACGTGAAATGATCTCTTTTTCTTGTGCGTTGCTTTCAAATTATCTAATTCAATAATGTTGGAACACTTCCCAGGTGTTTGTTTTTTGTTTTATGTGCTCTTAAAGTGACAGAGAAATGGTTGAAAACATACCTGATTTAGGTTTAATAAGTTTATATAGATTTCAATCTTTTACACTCCTATACATTTTAGAGCCTGATAAAATTTTGTCTACTATATATATAAAACAACAGCCATAGAATTCAGCCTTAGGAAGTTGTAGGTGGCTGGAAACTATAGCTCTAAATAGCGCACATGTTTTTGCAACAATGACAGTAAAAAAAACTAAGCAGTGGCAACCCACCAGCTGTACGATGCCCTCATTTTTATCTCTTTATTTTCTGGTGAAAAAACTAGAGCTATGAAGAATATAATGAACGTCCCCACGAACTGGATCATGCCAAACGTTGAGAATAACTAGTAATATGGACAGAGGTGACTTTTATGGCGACACCAATTATCAAATAATAAACGTATATAAACATGATACCTACTAACTTATATCAAATACATATTTATATACATATTTATATACATATATAATTACAGAATTAATTTCGTGATCTTCATGGCCATCAATGGATGTCCATATACTTTTCACCTCATTACGGCTTTGCATTATTGAGTTTTGATGGTCCGTTGCACTGAAATTGTTTTTGAGAGGTGGGAAACCTGTTTTAATAGTTCTTGAGCTGGAGTGTTGGTATTGTATGGGAATGTTACTTTTTGAGCGAAGGCTGGGAAAGTTTCAGGAGTTTTGAAGATTTTTTTTTAGAGTTCCCTTGTTCCCTCGGGTTGGGGAATACAAAGCATGTAAAGAAATATGATAAGGCATCCTTAACACCTATGTCCTTAATTGAGAAATTGGAGCAATCTCTTGATGGGTTAAGGAATCGTGTGCACCTCGACATAATTGCAATATCTGGGATGTCATACTCATGAGTATGTCTTTTGTTGTTTATGTATATATTTCACATAAATTATGTGTGCATATTGTATGTGGCAGTGAATGCTTAAACATTAGAGTTGATTTATTTTTTTCTCTTAAGAATAATTAGAGAAACATATGTAAAATTGTTCCTTTGTATTTCTAAGTCAGATTGTTTCAAAGACTAGTCATGTGTAGCCCACTCATAATGAACTTGACATTTTATATATAAAAAAGAGAGAGACACAATGGTCATATGTAGAGCACTGATAATGAACTTGACATTTTATATATCCAAAAAAGAAACTCAATCAAAAAAACACACAGAAAATATATTTATATATAAGAAAAATTATATATTTAAATTAATTTGAATATTTTGATTCAATATTAATATATATATTATAATTAAAAAAATATCTTTATATTTTACAATTTTTTATTATATAATATAATAATTTTAAATTTTATTATTTTCATATAAATTTTGGGGAAATCTTGAGCCGCTCCAGACACCCATATCCAAATTATAAATTTTGAAAAAACTTCTGGCAATTCAAGACACTTGTACCTAAATTCCCAACTTTAGTTCCAAAAACTCATTCAATATAATTCTCATGTCATTGTAACGGTGCGAAGGTCGATATCGGATAAGAAGGAATAGTGAAAAACTCCCTGAAATTTATATCGCACAACTGCCAAACAAGGGTACACCAGTTGAAATCATCTGGCTGTGTGAGTGCAGGTCACCAATGTTAGTATGATGGACCCGTAGGCTATTTGAATTTCGACTTCGCAACCTCTAACCTAGTTTGACTAGGTGGCATAGGTTGAATATAAGGGAGGGAGTGTATATTTTGTATCCATTTTAACGAACTATTTTATAAAATTAGGATAAAGATATATTATCTGATATTTGATGAGAAATAAATATTTATTAACATGGGATAGATATTTCTAAATTAGGTTTCAGAGGTTTTTTTGTTTTGTTTTTTGTTTTTTCCAATTATAATACAACATTTCGAACCATCAGATATTCATTAATAAAGAAATTAAATAATATTTAAATAATTAAATTTTTTAATATAAATAATTAAAAAATATATTTAAATTATTAAATAATAGAAATTAAAAAATAATATGATATTATCATTACTCTTTAATTTAAATTTTATATTTCATTTTAAAAATAATCCTTTTTATTAATTAAATTAAAATTACTTTATTAAAATTTAGCTAACAAATTAACATTATTTTTATGAGATAATATATTATAAATGTGAATAACATTATAAAATTTTACAAAATTAAACTTATGTTAATGTACACCCAACCCGGATGCGGGTAGCATTCAATGACATTAATGAGAAGCCGCACAGAGCAGGCAGCTGGCCTTGCACCTGGCTGGCGGACGACCCTCATTACATGCGACTCGGGGTGGCAGACACCTTCAAAAGCACGCGAATTGACTCTGCTGCAGAACGGTATGATGGTCTCACAGTTTGGCATTTATGAGCGTCTGGTTCAAGAGCATTCAGGCAAGATTTTATGTATGGCTCCGTTTTTAATTCACGCCATTGTTACTGGTTTATTTCACCTCCACGCGGAATTCTTCCCACATCCTTGCCTGGTTCATCGTATTTGGAAGCTTGCCTGGTCTTTTGATGTTATTGGGCTCCTCTGTGCTCAAATTCTCACCCGTCTGCTCCGCCTCAACCCATTTCTCAGTCAGCCTGTTATCCTAAGCATGCCTCGCCGTCGAGGAATCCCGCGCAGAGGAAGCAACAATGGAAATAGAGGCAGAACCTCTAGTCCTGCTCCACAAAACGTCATTCCCATTGCCTCAGCCTCCCCTTCTTCTCCTCCCTCGGGTCAAGCTGGGTCTATTCCACACAATTCTTTTCAGACTACTAGGTTCACATTCCATAGTAGGCTCAACAGGCCGGTATTGACGGTAAGAATCACAATTATTCTCGCTGAGGAAGAGAATAATCCTATCAGCTCGACTCAAGCCACTTCCTCTCAATCTCAGGAAGACAACGTTCTTCAAGGGGAAATGGCCGGGGTGGTGTCTAACGCGGACAATATGCAGGAGGACACCCCTGTTTCTGAAGAGCCTCAGCATCCGGTCGACCCAACTCAGAACGAGATTCTGGCCTGTGGGCCGTCTCAGCGTGCAGGCTGCATTCTCAATCTGGTGACTACTCCTGAAGGCGACATTGAAGGAAATGATGACAATGGCTTCGTCACCTGGGTAGCTTCTTCCAGCCAGGTGGATAGGGACACGCCTGACTCTCCGCAACATGCAGACTAAAGCCGGCTCTTCACCGACGGGTGGCATTCTTGCCTCTGCTCTGTGTAATTTTGACTACGTGTCTTCGTTTCCAAGTCTATGGTCCTATGTCTGGTTTATGTTCTTGTTCAAGCTCGTGGCGCTAGCCAACCTGCTCTCTGTTTACTGTTGCAACTGTGGGTTTGATGGGTACCTTTTTGTCTTTTTGATTAATGGCGGGCATGATAGTATGCGTCTCAGTAAAATTTCTCAGGGGGTCATGGTCCAAACAAAATCTTTTGAAGTCTGCAATGTGAAATCAGCAGAAAGCATGAAATGTAATATCTCTGAATATCTGGCTGAGGGATGGCATCGGCCTCCTCTGAGGTCTTGACCTCATTGTACATAAATTTTCTCTTTTTTAATAGAATTAGTATTTACGCAGAAAAAAAAAAAAAAAAAATGTACACCCAAAGCTTATATAAAGAAATATTTATGTTTTAGAAGTATAAAGAGGTATTTATCTATTTAAGATATTAATATAGTAAACATAATTTTCATTTACAAAGGGTAGGTTTGTTTATTATTTGGGTTAAAAATGTAATTGGAAAATGTTTTAGAATACTATGTTTGATTTCAATAATCTAGAAAATTGGAATGCTTATTTTTTTTTTCCGGATGTTAAATTCAATCTTATATTAAAAAGAAATATTATCATTACATTTCAATAATAATAAAAAAAAACATAAAAAACAATTAGATTAGGTCTTTTAAAATTCCAAACTTTCCAAAAATGTTTTAGTTATATCTGCCTCTTATAATGGATTTCATGGAAGTTTGCTCTCGTTCTTGCAATATGTAATTCTTTCCTAAAATTTCTGCGAGTGAAGGGATCATTTTGAACTTCTTAAGATTCATCATTTATACTTATACTTGTCAATTAATATCGATTTTCTCTTTTAATTAACCAACTTGTTCTTATTCTCAAATTATTTGTAATTTAATTTTTTTTTAAATAAAACTAAATTGTATTAAACTATATCACATTATAATAGTTTTAATTAATTTGAATAATTTTTTCCCTTTATTTATAATCATTTTTATAATAATAATTTTAATTAATTTAAAATATTAATTAAAAATCACATCATAATTGTTTGTCTATATGTTTAGAACTATCTAGTGCGGTTCATTGAGGATAAGATGAAGATCTTGGTATCATTAAATAAAGAGAGCCTCGATATAGACAATCAATTCTAAAATTTAAAATGTAATGGCCAAATTTGAATAAGGAAATATTATTTACTAACAATTGCACCACATGTTAGCAAAAGAAATAATGTAAAGCTATAACATGGTTTGGAGAATTTCGTTAGCCAAAAACTTGAATTGATTTCAAAGAATTATTTTTTTCCAAATTTATTATCTAAACTTTAAATGTCTTAAATGCTTTAAATTTTTTAAATGCTTGCTCACAATTATAACGAAAAAAACACTCATAATTGGAAAAGGAGGTAATAAACAAAGGCATCCTATGGAAATATTTTGATAGTGCGTATGAGAGGATTCCTCATAAAAGTAGAACATGAGGAATATTATATGTTTGTTGAAATTATATTTATTTCATTTAAAGATAAATTCTTCAATTATCTACACGAAGGGACCAAATTAAAAATAAAAATAAATGAATTTGTTAGAAATGAAACTAAATCTCACCAAAATTTTAGCACACAGTGAGTGGGAAAACCTTGTCTCTATGAATTTTTGCTAATTTTAAAATTAAATCTATCCACAGGTTTAGAAAATTATAAATTTTAGATATATAAGAAATTTTATCATAAGTTTGAGATAAATAAATTACTATATTTACACTGAATTAATATATCTTATTCTGGTAGTATAGATATTATTTACCATTAAACCACTAATTTTAAATAATTGGTTGAGGCATGTTGAATTCTTACAAAAGAAAATTTGTTGAAACTTTCAATATATTATTTTTGGTTGCATATTATTTATCATTAAACCACTAGTTCTGAATAGTTACAGGTTGGCCACCTATTCTGACAAAAGAGAAGATTGCTACAATATGAACATGCTCCCCCATACTGATGCGATGCAACCAAAGAATTAGGTCCTCCTCGTTGAGCGAAATGTTTCCGAGTTTAGTGTCAAGACGAATATCATTCACCCAACGTAATCCATAGCTCTTTCCACACCACTTAAGACTTGCAAAACAGTTTTTGTCACCTTAGTTAGCCTGTTGATAATATTGACGTTTGCATTATATATTACATCATAGTAATATTTAAGGCTACATTTCTGTCACTTTTTTTTTCTTCAGATTGCCCTACTTTATGGGGGACTTTTCTCCATCCACCATTGCTATGAATTTGAAAGTATTCCACCAACACGATCATATATTCCTTGACATTCCACGACCCCCAATTGAACCTTTCTTTTCTGCAGCACAAAGATCTACACATCATGGATATTTCTTTTATGTAAGTGTGTAAAGACTAAGACAACATCCAATCTCTTCGCTCGAAACAAACACAGTACTAGCTTCTCGCTAATGTCTCCGAGGGCAAAATCAACTAATGAGTATATATATATATATATATATATATAACACAACAATGCCATGAAAACTGCGTACAATATGATCTCCATCTTTGATAAAAATGGAAATGTTTGTATTAAAAGAAATAAAACCCACTAGTTATCTCTAGAAAAGAGAGTTTGAACGAGGACAGTCTAGCTTTGCAGAACGCTCTACATTGTTCATGCACATTACACATTAAATAGAAAAAATGGTTTTAGGGAAGTTAGAACAACATCATAAGAAATAGAAACTAATTCCTATCTTGAGGTTACGCGAACCAACTCAATCTATTCTAGGATATTCTCCATTATATTCAACACTCCCCCTTAATGGAGAATGGGTTCACATATATGCCTAACATATCCTTAAACATTTGAAACTTAACTTTTCCAAGAGGCTTAGTGAAAATGTTTGCAACATTATCACATGTATTACAATATTCCAAATGGATTTCTTTAGATTGCACTTTCTCCCTGACAAAGTGGAATTGTGTATCAATATGTGTAGTGTTTTTTCTGAAACACTGGATTGTTGGCCAGTTTGATTGAACTCTGATTGTCGCATCTCATTGTTGTTGCGACTGTCTGTTCTTTCCCAACATCCTGGAGAAGTCCCCGCAACCAAATTGCCTCACACGTTGCTGCACACATGGCTTGATACTCTGCTTCCGCGAGGACAAGGAGACTATGTTCTGCTTCTTGCTACTCCATGTGCTCACTCTGGATCCAAGATTAATTGCATAACCTGTTATAGATCTGTGATCATCTACATTTCCAGCCCAATCTGAATCTGCATATCCTGCCAATCTAACATAAGAAGAGTCAGTGTAAATAATACCGTAATCTACAGTACCTTGTAGAGACCTGAAAACATGCTTCGCTGCATTCGAGTGGCTTGCAAGTGGCTTAGACATAAATTTACTTAGCACACTGACTGCATAAGCCAAATCAGGTCTAGTGGTGGTTAGGTATATTAGACTCCCAACCAGCTGTCTGTAAAGGATTTCATCCGCTGATTTTGAGCCATCCTCATACTGCAGTTTGATGTTCTGCTACAATGGTACCACTGCAGGCTTAAACTGATCCATTCTAAACTTTTCTAACAGGCTTTTAACATACTTTTCTTGGGACATAAGTCTTTGACTTGAATCTCTCAAGATCTCAAGACCCAAACAGTATCTGAGTTCACCGAGGTGCTTCATTTCAAACACCTGTGACATCTGTTGCTTGATTTCGTCAATTAGATATGTAGCATCACCTATAATTATCAAATCATCTACATATAATGAAATCAAAACTACGCGCCCTTGTTCATCTTTCATGGTGTAAATATTAGGGTCATTCTTACTTCTATTATAGCCAGCTTGCAGAAAAAATGAATCAATCTTTTCATACCACGACTTGGGAGTTTGTTTTAGTCCATAAAGTGCTTTCTTCAATCTATAGAATAATTGTTCTTTTCCTTTCTAGACAAACCCTTCTAGTTTCTCTAGATAAACCTCTTCTTTTAGTTCTCCATTCAAAAATGCAGACTTTACATCTAGTTGGTGCATCATCCAATGTTTCTTAGTAGCTAAAGCGATTAACATTCTGATAGTGTTCAATTTAGCTACAGGGACGAAGGTTTGTTCATAGTCTATCCCTTCTTTTTGTGAGTACCCCTTTGCTACCAACCTATCTTTTAGTTTTTCTATGGTTCTATTTGCATTAATCTTTGGTTTATAGAACCATTTACAACCTATGGTTTGTTTTCCTCTAGGAATTTCAACCAATTCGCAAGTGTTATTTATGATTATTGAATCATATTCTTGTTCCATGGTTGTTTTCCATTCACTACATTCATTTGCTTCTTTATAACTAGACGGTTCAACCACATTCATCATACTAGTTATAAAATCATTTTCCCTATATCTTGCACGCATTTGAGCTTTCCTACCTGATCTCCTGAGTGGTGGGGTGGTGGTTTCAAACCTTATTTGATCTTCATTTATTTCTTCCTACTGTTGCTGCTGTTATTGTTGCTACTACTGCTGTTGCTGTTTATCCTCTGCCTTTGTCTGCTACTAACCCTGATTGTTCTCTACTTCTTCTTCCACAAAGTACGGAATGTCCCATTCCTCATAGTTCTCATTAGGTTCTTCATGATCCTGCTCATGGAATTTAACATCTCTACTAACAAAAATCTTGTGAGTAGATGGATTAAATAATCTGTATGCTTTATATGATGAATAATACCCTATAAAAGTACATCTGATGGCTTTTGAATCTAATTTTCTTCTATCTTCCTTTGGAATGTGGGCAAATGCTTTAGATCCAAATATTCTTAAGTGTTTTACTGCAGGCTTATATCCATATAATGCTTCAAAAGGAGTTTTAGACTCAAGACATTTTGTAGGACTCCTATTTTTTAAATAAATAGCAGTATTCACTACTTCAGCCCAAAAACCATTCAAAGGATTCTTCCCTCTCAGCATACTTCTAGCACATTCCACCAGTGTTTTGTTCTCTCTTTCTGTTACTCCATTCTGCTGTGGAGTATGGGGTACTGTGAACTGCTACAAAATTCCATGACGTTTACAATATCTGATAAGCTCATCCTTCCTATATTCTCTGCCTTGATCAGAACATAGAATTTTATCTGTTTCCCTATTTGTCTTTCAATCATATTTTTAAACTGCTTAAAGTATTCAAATGTATGACTCTTCTTACTTAAGAAATACACCCAAGAAAACTTCGTATAGTCATCAATAAACAATAGGAAATACAGTGCACCTCTTAATGATTTTGTCTTCATGGGTCCACAAAGATCTGTGTGCACTAATTCAAGTATATCCCTCTATTTCTTTTCTACTCAAACATGGAATTATTCTCTAAGCATTTTTCCTAATGTACATGAATCACAATCATTATGTACTTGCTTTAGCATAGGAAGATATCTTACCATTTCCTTCTTTTGTAGTAACAACAAATCATTGTATTTGATGTGGCCAAATCTCTGATGCCAAAGCTCTTCTGTAGTCAGGCTCATTACTATTAATACTCAAACTGGTGCAGGTCTCACATCCAACTTGTACATGCCTCTTGTTCGGATTCATGTAGCAATTGTCTTCATGCCATCTAGTAGATCTTTAATATAACAGTTAGATTTAAAGAATTCAACTTTCAAATATTGATCTGTGATCATTGATATAAAATTCAAGTTCTTTGTTATACCAGGAACATACATAACATTATAAATCTGTTTGATATTACCATTAGGTAGAATGACAGAAACTTTCCCACATCCTTTGATTTGATGACTTCTGTCATCACCTAGGTAAATTTTCACACCTTCGTTTATTTATTTAAAATCTGTCATCACCTAGGTAAATTTGCATGCCTTCATTTATTTATTTAAAATATTCAAGCCAGTGCTTATTCCCTCTCATGTGTGTTGACGCTCCTGAGTCTACCCACCAGATGTCTGCATCAATATTTTCATCACAATTTGCCATGAACAATTTGAAATTATGCACCTGATCTCCATTTGCGAGATGACCTACATGTCTTTTCGACTTCTATTAGTCTTCATGATATTTCTTTTTCCTACACTCCCTGGCAATATGACCCAATTTTCTGCAATAAAAATATTTAGTTTCAGTGTAGTTTCTATTGGGATGCATACCTTGGGGCTGATTTGGTCTTTTGTGTGAGTTTGCTCCATTTTTCTGTTGTGGACTTCCTTTCCCTTTGAAGAAGTTTTTCTTTGCCATCAATGCAAGATCGACACTCTAGGGCTTCAGAGTCCATCTTCTTTCTTCTTCCTGCTTCAATATTCCTGTCAGCGCTTCAAATTTCGGGATCTTCTCTCTAACATCTATCCCAATGATGAACATATGGTAATCATCAATAACACCATTCATTGTAATGGTTACAAGATCTATATCATCAACTGTATGACCAATATTTGCTAATTTGTTCTTTAGATCCTTGATCCTTGCTATGAATGAAGCAATTGTTTCATTCTCCTCCATCTTCAGGTATAGGATCTTACTCTTGAGGAACAGAAGATGATTTGAATTCCTAATCTCATAAAATTCCTTCAGAATTCCCCAGATCTCGTTAGTTGTCTTACATTCTCTAATGTGAGGTATGATGCAATCTTTCATTGACATCTTCAATAGTGTCCTTGCTCTACCTTCTCACTTCTCCCAATCTAGGATCGATGTTGATCTAGTTGCGGGCCTCGGATCATCCCCATTCGCACTTGTCCAAGCACTCTGCACTTCTAGCAGATTCTGAATCTTGAATTTCCAATTTTCATAATTGGAACCATCGATCTTGTTATGCTCATTCAAGCATGCTTCAAACATATTGTTATTCATGTTGTCAATTTAGAAAAAACAATTTTGACAAGTAAAAGATGTTAAATTTACCCCCGATCTGTGACAGAGACAAATCACTGACCTTCAATATTGTTTGATCTCGCAGAATGCCCACTGATCACCATGGCTTCCTTCATAGCCTCCAGACTACCTTCTTGTCAGTCTTTGCAGCCTTCTCCAAGATGCAGCCTTCTCTCGGAGCCTTTTTGTTGTTTACACAATCGTCGCACATATACACCCAATATCCGAGACTGTCACAAATATACATCAATTTTTTGAGACTTCATCACAGATGTACACCTAATATCCGAGACTTTCATAGATATACACCAATTTTCTGAAACTGTCGCAGATGTACACTGAAAACCTACGATGGTTGAAAAATAAAATTTTTGGGAAGTGTAGTAGTGCTATCGTCGCGCTTATCCACTCAAAACCTACGAAAATCTTGGTTTAGTCACACCCACCAGACAACATATAGGTTCTTCAACCCTGACGCTCTGATACCATGATAACAATGGCAATGTTTGTATTAAAAGAAATAAAACCCACTGATCAGCTCTACGAAAGAGAGTCTGAACCAGGAGAGTCTGGCTCTACAAAATGCTCTACATTGTTCGTGCACATTACACATTAAATAGAAAACATGGTTTTAGGGAAGTTAGAACAACATCCTAAGAAATAGAAACTAATTCCTATCCTGAGGTTACGTGAACCAACTCAACCTATTCTAGGATATTCTCTATTATCTTCAACAATCTCCAGGAAAAAAAAATCCTGACTGTATATTAGGCCCATGTTTTCTTCCTCGCAAACCATATTATAACTATAGAATGTGCAATATGCCTTGTTCATGTACAAGAACATGTGGAAAAGGATTTTTTGCTACATTTGCAAAACCCCAAGAGATTGAACCCGTTAACTCAGTGTTCAAAAACTATTTTTCACAAATAATTAGAGGTGAACTCAACATCACATAAGTTTTCATTATCAACATGTCAAAATAGATTTCTCTACCCAATAAATATATTGGGAAACTGATAATCTTAATTCTACTGAAGAGAATACTTACCTTACTTCATTCATCAATCTCTTTAACCCAGACATGGAGTCGTTAGCCCTGGTTATCACATGCAAACTTCCCATGTCTGGTTGCATCCTCACTATTTTTTCTATTAACATGGCACATGTAATGAAACAACACTCATATGCTTCGCAAGATTTTCCAATGATGGTTGACGCCATTGGGAAAAAATTGTAACTGACAATCAGATTGAATTGATACATTTTTTCAATATGATGGCATACACTATTTCAATCGTCAAACACCAAAATCAATGGCCTACGATCACATAAGTGGCATGGGAGGGGAGTTATTTTTAGAGAGAACACATTAGAACGTAATTACTGAAGTGTAAACTTCTTTATCTAAAATATCAAACCCATATCTAATCGATAGCTCTTTCCATGGCAAATGATAAATATCATAGAATGCGAAGGCACAACGGAGCAAGATTGTCTACAAAATATCTCAACTAACATCAAGTGGATCAATTGCACACAAAGGAACTACGTCCATGAGTTAGGATTCCAAATTAGAAGATGCATCCAAATTGCAAGATGTCATAACTAGTCTCTAATAGTTCCAATAAATAAAAACTACAACATCACCATAAGAAATTTGAACTACTGTAGCAAACATGATTCGAAATTACATGGTCTATACTGGAAAATTTTCATATTTGTCAGCGAACTAACCATAATAAATTTGAACTACTTCAGCAAACATGATTCCAAATTACATGGTCTATACTGGAAAATTGTCATATTTGTCAGTGAACTTCAAGAACTCTACCCTTGGAGAAACTTCATGCAATCGGTCACTCCATACATAGGTATGTGATTCTCCTGCAAGATCTCCTCCTTGCACAAACAAAAGGAGGACAACAAACAATTCCTCGTTCACTGATCTCATCACAAATCTTTCTCTGAAGTATGAAGCAACACTTCATTTCCATTTAGCAAATGCTATGTCATCGCCATTTAACAAATGCTCCATTTCTGGAGACAAGTGCTTAGTTTCTGGACAAATGCTTAGTTTATTACTACAATTCAAGAGGGATTCAGAATGGATCTGGTTACTACATCACCATAAATTTCTGAAAGAGTGGAATACCTTATTCAAACCAGGATGCTCACAAATTTGCTTAAATAAAACAAAAATCCTCGGTATGGGATTATGAGAGCAACCTTTACAACTCATTCAAATTATGATCCTTCATTTCTCTACTCAACCAGGCGCTGGCAGAGGTCTCGAGTTGGACTCTCGACTGCTACCGAGGTTCTGCTGCTGGATTCATTCATAGTTTCTCCACCCCAGGGATAGTCGGGCGATGATTTGTGAGATATTCGATTGACTGTAAATTTTTTAATTGCTGCAACCAATCGCTCATTGTTCTCTTGTTTGGTTAACACTATGTCAAATCCATGGTTCTCCTTCGACCTTCCTCCTCTTATGGTTTTTGAAACATTGACTTGCGGCGGGTAGGGGCCACATGCTTTTTGTATGTCGCCTTTGTTAACAAGTTCCAGCTTCTCTTATGCGCAGATTCTGCAAACTGATTTACAAACTTCAACGAACACTCTTTACATTGTGTGGGGACCAAACAAGCTTGGCTATGGTAGCTCAAAATCGTACATCAGGCTTGTATTTTTTATATCAACACAACACATGTAAAGAAACAACACGTGTATGCCCCGAAAGCTTTTCAAACGATGGTGGAAGGCCATCGGGAATGAATTGTCACTGGCTATCGTATTGAATTTTAACTAATTGATCTCTATTTTCAATATGATGGCATACACTGTTTCAATTATCTAACACCAAAATCAATGGCCCACGACCACATAGGTAGCATGAGAGGGGAGTTGTTCTCAGAGAGAACACCATACAGCTTAATTAAAAATAATATTACAGAATGATATATTTAAAAATAAAAATAAATAAATAAATTTAAAATAGAAACAAATTTAAAATTATTTAATAATTTATTAGCTATATGTTAAACCATCCATTTTCATGGAAACAAAGAAAAAAAAAGAATATGGGAAAACGATTGTATATAAAAATAAGTTAATAGTTATTAAGGTGGATTCTATTAACCATAAAATATGTAGTTTGTAAACCTTTGAATTTAATATCTTAAAATTTGTTAAGGTAAGTTTTATTAATCATATATATGGTTTGTACTTAGTAAATCTTCAAATATAAAAGGGTAAAAATAATTTATATAATTAAAATTGTGTTAGAAATTATAGAGTGAGAGAGTGATTAAACACAAAATGCTAAACATACTGTGATATTTTTATTGATCACAACAATCACATATATATAGTACATATATCTCTGATTTCCACACATCTAGATCATAACTGTGACTCATGTATAGGAAACAAAAAATTCTAGATTGACATTTGGAAACTCTCAATGATAACACATGGAAGCATTACTTCCAATACTCTTCCTTAATAATTTCATGGAAAGCATTGAAAACGCATATTACTACAACAAGGATAATCTTTGTATGATTGGTCTTCATCAACGCTCACATCCACTCTAGAATCTCACAAACACCACTCTTTCACCACCACATTTTCAAGCTGTCACTTGGCCTCCATTTAAAATGTAACTGTGTCTAACCATCGTTGATGAACTTTACAAGATCAACAATACTGACACCTCCACTTGTTGAGGCTTTCGCGATAAGAGTCATCAAGTAATGAACCCTCCTATGGACCAACCACCATATGTCGGATATTTCACTTTCCGCTATCTGTTAGTTGCTAGGATGGAGGTCTATATACTCAATATGTTTAAAATTTCATCAAAAAACATGAACTTACTAACACACAAGAATTGATGTTTTAGACATTGGGGCTTCCAGTTGAAGAACCACCAACCCTTTTTATAACTAATAAAAACACAAACACTCACATAATCTCTAACATTTTTTTGTTGTTTAATAATTACGTAACAAAATAAACAACCTTAATAACCTATACAAAAATGGTTGATTTAAAACCATGGAAATAAAGTTAAACATGGTCTCTTCTCTCCTTCCCTAGCGTTGACTCCATCATCACTACTCTATGCAATGAATAATCTTCATGGGTGAATGATCTATTGAATATCAACCTTTCTCCTCATATTAATCAGATTCTCCACGAGCATAGACCTCCATCATGAGGTGGACCAAATCTTTTTAGCCGTAGGAATCCTTCATCCATTTTATGAGATTTTAATATTTCGGTTCTTCTCAACGGGTCTGGCCCAAATCTTTCCTTAATTCGCTAAAATGGTTTATCTTTAAGCAGCAACATGCAAGTGCCATAATCAAGTGCGATAATCTTTGTTAGTGTAGACCACCACGAATTTTCTCCAGTCGTAGTGTTCAACTAACGTTGCATCCACGTTAACTTGGAAAACGTAGCTATGACTCAAATGGATGAAATATGGGTGAAAATGGGCAAAAAAACAATAATCTCGACTGCAATTAAGATATAGCACTAGACAAAAAATAAAAAATAAAATATCTTCTTCTATGTTGCCAATCAAATAGATCTGTAGTGTAACTAGGGCGTATAATATGGGGTACAAAGGGAGGTACCCAAGGGAATAATGTAATAATGGGATGGGCCATAGCAATAAATAAGGTGGTTAACCTGTATCATGTAAGGGACCACAAGTAATTAGTAATAATGTAATGGGCCCATGGTATTAGATAGATGGTATTGAGGGAACCATGGTAATGACCCATGGTATTGTATGTATGAGGCCTATATAGAGGTTAGAGACTCCCCATTGAGAGATGCCAAGGATTATTGTATGAACAGGTATATAGAAATGCTTCTTTATTGATCAAAACCCTTAAGGTAAGGCAACACCATACATTCACTCCTTAAGGAAGGAGAGCACTCCACAAGCCATATGCCTGTTCATACAATAATCTTTGACATCTCTCAATTGGGAGTCTCTAACCTCTATATAGGCCTCATACATACAATATCATGGGTCATTACGATGGTTCCCTCAATACCATCTATCTAATACCATGGGCCTATTACATTATTACTAACTACTTGTGGTCCCTTACATGATACGGGTTAACCACCTTATTTATTACTATGACCCATCCCATTATTACATTATTCCCTTAGGTACCTCCCTTTGTACCCCATAATATTCCCCCTGGGTACACTACAAGATCACAGTACCTCAATGCCATGAAACTATTTAGATCTACACAAAGGTTCATAAAAAAAATCTCCCACACTAAAAATAAACTCTTACACATCTATATTAATATGTATAGAAACAATAACACTCAAGATCCCTCGCATCTTCCTCGCCCTCCATTGAGGGAATCAATACTCTGATACTATGTTAGAAGATAAATACGACACCAAATACACTATGATATTTTTCTTTATCACAAGAATTACACATATATGAGACATAATTTTTTTACTTCCACACATCTAGATCATAATTACAACTCACACATAGAAAACAACAACATATATATTGAAGCTTGAAAGCTCTCCATAACAAGTCATAACAACGTATGAAAACATTACTTCCAATAAAATATTATTCTAACATTCAAATTCAATTAAAAGAGAAAAATAAATAAATAATAATTAAAAATAAAATACAAAAAATACACATATAACGTAACAAACTATTTTACATTAAGTCTTTCTTTATTTTTTTCAAACATCAATTTAATTTTTCAATGAATCAAACTTTGAGGAAAATCAAACTTCATTTAGAAATGTAAATTGTTTGTTTCTGCATGTTGAATAGTATATACTTGTGAGTGAATTTGTAACCCACCAGTATTTGTAATTTTATTTATTTCTTGCTCTCTATTATAATTAACATATTTTTTTTTTTTTTTAATTTACATGTTAGAATTTTTAAGTTAAAATAGGTTTGATTTAGTTTTTATAATGTAGAAGTATTTTTTTTTTTAATTTTATTAAAATTTTTGTATTTACATAAAACTGTTAAGTTTAATATAATTTTTTATTCTTAAACTGAATATTGAATTAATACATATATTTTTTTGGCTAATCGTTTTTTAAATATATGTTCTATTTTAAATAGTGAAACAATTATACTTAATATTTGATTTTTTTTTATAATATTTTTCTTAAAGTGAATATTGATTTTTTTTTTAATTGCTGATAGTTTTTTTAAATATCTGCTCTATTTTAAAGAGTGAAACAATTACACTTAATATTTGAATTATTTTTTTGTTGCTGATAGTTTTTTAAATATCTGTTCTTTTTTAAATAGTGAAACAATTACACTTAATATTTACTTCTAATTTTATTTTTTTATTTAATATATTAATATAAAAAAATTTAAATTCAAATTTAATTTTTATATAATTTTATAAAGAATAAGAAATTTTAAATTAAGATATAATAAAAAGGTTAAAATGCTAAAAAAAATTATAAGTTGTTTTTAGTGAGATTTTTTGGAAGCTTTTCGGGTGGGTTTTTCCCGTCTAATTTCGTCTAATTTCTCTAAAATCGAGAAGGTATTTATTGTGGGCTTTTCGGGTCTATTGAAATCACAAACTTGATGAGTAACCCCTGCACAATTGAAGTGTCCTAGGGTTTTTCAGGGTGAATCCATATATAGAGTCAAAAAACAAGTTTAAATAACACAAATCAAGATTTCACCACATTTTTTCCATGCAAATACTTTCTTAAATTATGGTGGGAAATAACTAATAGTAAATATCTTTTTTACATGAATATAAGCTATTTTCAATTATTTTAATTTTATGTGTTTTACCTGTGAAACTTCCCTACACAAATATCTAAAAATCATGGCATAAATGTTGCTAAGAAATTATGGTAGAAAGATCTTAGGGAGTTATCCACATATCATTCTATAATGCAAAGAAGTCCATAATACCTTGAAGTTATTAAGCAATCAAAAGTTTGAAAAATAAATTTTTCAATAATATAAAAAATATGTATATATATTTGTTCTCCAAAGTTAAACATTATAACTTGCATTGGTAGAGATTAAAGCTACTATTATAAGTGTTATATACTAGTCGCTACTAGATTAGTTTAAATATAGCTAAATTAAAGTAACAATACTAAACTCAAGTTAGTGTTAAATTATTTTCAATATGATTGGTTGTACTCTTATTGTATAATGATTACACGTAAAGGTGTTGTTACTAGATTAGTTTCAATATAGCTAAATTAAAGTAAAAACGCTAAACACAAGTTAGTGTTAATTTATTTCAATATGATTGGTTGTACTCTTATTGTATAATGATTACATGTAAAGGTATTATTGTAGTCTTTTCACAATGCAATGTCATATGGATAACTACTTCCAATTTTTATGCCATAATTTTTTGAAGAAGTTACAATATTTATGGCATGATTTTTAGATATTAGTACTATTTTCTATTAAGCTTGAAAGGAAAAACTCCTAAAATTATGATTATGCTCACATAAATAACATATTTATCATTAGTTGCTTCCTAGCATAATTGAAGCATGTATTTTCATATTTATGAATTAGGAATTACATATTCAACAATTTGGCAAACCAATTTTGACTATTCAAATTACTTTATTTTATGTCTGACATTTCTAACATATTTAAAATAATTAGATACACTAATAATTGCACTAGAAAATTCACATGCTCATGGGCCATCATAGTAATGGTCATACCACTCATATTATTATCAATTCATTGTCATCATGGAGACAAATGTTTTATTTGAATTTAGCTATATAAACTAAGCAACAAGGAGTAGCTACTATATAATATTTCATATTGTTTTTCCATGTTTGTTCTCCACTTGGTTTTGGTTGACTTGTATATGAGAAAGTCATGGTTTTGAAAACATTAGAAAATAATTCTTAGAGATCTGTTATTGCTTTCATTGTATCTCATAAATTAATAATTTCACAGATAAAAGCTCATATAATAGCGTCATTGTTTCTTTTGTAGAGGTATTTTGAAAATATGTGAAAGTAATAATGTCGACTTTCTTACTTGTTGTGTTGTACTGTCATGCTAGTACTATTTCATACTATTTCATTGAAAATACAATTTTTCTTTTTTGTTGCATATATCCCATCTTGCAAGAAGACAATTGCATTTACGCAATAAATTGCAATAGAAACTCTCACAAAAATAACTATACAAAGATGATTGAAATAATTGATGTTGAAAAATACCAATGGAAGGAACAACAAAATAATGATGCTCGAATTCATGATGTATTGAGCAGAAAAAACCTTTTTAGGCTTCAATTATTTGCATATACTCCAAGTGATTTCCTTTTCAATGCAATTAAATTTCTTTTTCATTTTCAGTATTCGTCTATCGAATTTAAAAATGGCACATATTTATGTAGAATGTGTTTTTTTTCTTCAAATGGTCCTCGCAAAAATGAAAGAAGGTTATGGGGTGATACATTTTTCTTATGCTAGTTGGCCACATGGTTGAATGTGCCAATAGGAATCTGGTCAACCAAAAATAAAACAAGGTATTTTCTCTTCAATAAAAATGAAATAAAAATTCCATTCCATATATCGTTTCATGATGAAAACCCTCATAATGGACACTATGAGTCATTACTCTACAAACAAAAGACCTTGATCTATTGTAACATGCAACTAATACTTATCACCCTTTTGCAAGGAATTGAAAAATGCACATGATATAATGGAAATGCATGGATTTCATAAAGGAACAAACACTATATTCACTTGGAGAGATAGCATATTTATTGCACTTTGTCATTTGATGGAACCTGCCTTTGATGTGAAGTATTTAAGACTTTACATTGTGCAATTGTTTTGCAATGTGATCATGTGTAGTGCCCAAGATGCATTGTATTGTTTAGAAAAACATTTATCAAATGATATAAAAAAAATTCGAATAATGGTTGCAAATTCGCAAGTACATCTTATTAATATGGCAATGCCATATGAAAAAATTAAGTTTGAAGGTGGGTAATTTTGTCTGCAATGGGAAACAATCATATTCAAAGTAAACATACAAGAATGTTTTTTGTGAGTAAGAAAATTGTCATTTTTTTCTCATGAAATGTTATATCAAGTCAAACATATAATATAGTGTCATTTGAAATAGGCCCTTCGCACATCCATTATTCACCTTTTTCAATGGATGGAGTTAAAAATGAAGGAAATGTACATTGTAATATTGTTTTGTTAAAAAAAATTAGAAAATTGAAATTTTCATGAAAACAACTATACAAAGATGGTTGAAATAATTGACGTTGAGAAACACCAATGGAAAGAAGAACACAATAGTGATGCTACCATTGATGATGTATTGAGCACTAACAACCTTTTTAGGCTTCAATAATTTGCATATATTCTAGGTGATTGTCATTTCAATGCAATTGGAGTTCCTTTGTATTTTCATTATTCGTTAATCAAATTTTAAAATGGCACAATAAACCATTTCCTGATGTCCCTACACCAAGGTGACATAGAGGCAATAAAATCATTTGAATATGAGCTAGCACCTGATTTTGTATATCAAATTCATGGCATTCATGACGTTGAAACATATTTCTATAGAATATTTTGTTATGCTTCAAATAGTCCTTGCAAAAACAAAAGAGGGCTATGCTAGGATACATTTTGCATACGCTGGTTGGATGAATGGTTGAATGTGCCAATAAGAATATCGTCAACCACAAAGAAAACAAGGTATTTTCTCTTTATTTCAAATGAAATAATAGATCCATTGCATATATTTTTTCATGTTGCAAATCCTCTTAATAGATACTATGAACCATTATTGTACAAAAAGTACTTCGATCCATTGAAATACACAATGAATATTTGTCACCCTTTTGTAAAGAACTAAAAAACTATTGGCAATCCATACATGATAAAATGGAAACATGGAATGCATAAAGGAACAAATAGCATATCCACTTGTGATGATAACATGTTTATTGCACTTTGTCATTTGATATCACCTCGCCTTGAGGTAGTGTCTTTAAGATTTTACATTATGCAATA
The DNA here is from genome assembly GCA_031772625.1 of Pinus tabuliformis. Classification (NCBI taxonomy): domain Eukaryota; kingdom Viridiplantae; phylum Streptophyta; class Pinopsida; order Pinales; family Pinaceae; genus Pinus; species Pinus tabuliformis. The sequence goes on from CM062806.1 coordinate 63,569,494, forward strand.
CTTTTGCAATGCGATCATGTGTAGTGCCCAAGATGCATTGCATTGTTTGCAAAAACATTCATCAAATGATGTCATGAAATGTCAAATAATGGTTGCAAATTGGCAAGGATATCTTATTAACATGGCAATGCCATATGAAAAAGGTAAAGTTAAAGGTGGGTCATTTTGTCTACAATGGGCAACAATCATATTCAAAGTAAACATGTAAGAATGCTTTTCTATAAGTAAGAAAGTTGTCAATTTTTTCTCATGCAATTCTAATCCAAATCAAAGATATAAGATAGTGTCATTTGAAATAGACTCATTGCACATCTATTATGCACTCTTTTCAATGGATGCAGATAGAAACGAAGGAAATGTATATTGTAATATGGTTCCATTAGAAAAAATCTCCTTACACATTGATTATGGATATTTGTTAATAAATGCATATAGCTATGATAACAATATGCATTATAATATGGTGGCAATGAGAAAGGGTAAAAAAATAGAATCAATTTCCATAAATTAAAACAAGTATTGTGTTCAGAAACAAAAAACAATAAGAAAAATGCAAAAAGAAGAAGAAAATGCATCGTTGTAACTTAGCCAAGAAGAATCCAGTAAAATTATACCAAGACAAGATTCAAGACACACCTAGGAACAAAAGTCCAATACATAAGCAATTGAAATTTTAAAGGAATATGGCAAGCATTGGACAAGACTTAGAACAAATATATGCAAACTTATATGTAAAATGTAGAAGTCTACCCAACAAAGTAATATTCAAAGATTGCAAAAGAGCACTTCAAAATGGAAAGTTACCAAATTTTTCTTTTCCTAAGCAAATTAGACACAACAAGCCATTACCAATTGTACTCACACTCTCAAAACTTGAAGAATGCCTTGTAGCACTAAGATCTACTTTTGCACAAGTAAGACAGTGGAGGCACAAACAATCACAAATGGGTTTAATATGATCAATTATCAATTTTACTATTCAGACATAAATTGTTCAAACCGTATTGCCACAATCTATGGAAAAGACAACAACAATTGCAGTTGTGTTGAAAATATGATTGGAATACAAAAATGCATTTCAAATAGGAAAAGTTTGTGTGCACAATGTCATGAGAGAATTGAAAGAACTATGTTCTAGACATATTTATAAAGCTGAAAACATGTGCATAAATAGATATTGGGGTAGCATCTTGCAGTCAGCTACATTGAATACTCCAATTTAAAATTTTGATATTGAACCAAAAAGTGAAACAAGTAGTGATTCAGAAAATGAAGTGTCAATTGAAACATTGGTGCATGGATTCATTGGATCCCAACACATTCATTATTTGCAATATACACTTATTTAATATGCTTCAACTGAAGTTCAATAACCCCTTGGAATTTTCACCTATAAATATGCTGAGGAAAAGAATTTCCAAACTCTTTTCTTTGGATATACACGTGATAATGACATTTTATAAATATTTCGCTACCACAAAATAGTGTAGTGAGAATTAATGCACTATAGTGGTGATTTTATTGCCATACAAATAATTTTTACTTCAAAACATTGTGAATAATAATTGAAACAGTCCTTTCTTGCATTTCATTAAAAATCAAAAAAGAAAAGTTAAAAGGAAGGAATTTATTGGCAAAAGATGTTAAATACAAACCAAACATAGAAAAACAACTTAAACTAACATTGGTTACATATATTTGAAGCACATAACGATTACTCCTAATTTCCTACAACAAATGAAGAAAAATATATTCACCATGCTACGTCAACAAGGCCCCCCAACTTTCTTCATCATTGTTGGCTTGTGGGGGCCTGACCCAGGTTCAGAGTTATTTAGCCAAACAAATCCCTACAATACTGGCCCTTTCAGCATCAGCCTGCGGAGCGTCGAGTGAAGTCTCACCTGAAGCAGTATGGGGCAATGATGGAACTAAGTTTCTGCACCCTTGAGATGGCCGTGATGTCGGTTTAGTCCAACTATACCTGCCTTCGCACAAGTTGCTTCGCGCTTTGTTCTAACCTTCAGTAGCTTCATGATCTATTACAATCGGCTTTCACGCAGCCATAACTAGGGGCTGAGATGCTTTCACACTGATAAGGAATCGAACTGTGCTATCTCCTAAACTATTCCAAGTATCTTACATATTTTAGTGACATATCCAAATTATCTTCGCGTAAGAAGATATTCTAACTTGCCTTCAGTTAACCAATAAAATTATACACATTCGCGCATCATATAAGCATTAGAAGTGAAATTTATACCCAACATAATAGATGCATAAAACAGGAAATAAAGATGCAGAATTGATAGAAACTTCTCTTTATTAATACTTCTAGATAATTACAGACTCGACTCTCCCTGCACACTTAGTTGTACACTACTAGGCATTTGCGCACTCAGCTGTAGAGCCTCTTCCTACGCTACGACCCAAAACTAGAATTTACACTTCAAATATGACTCAGTTCTTTATCTATGAATTATCTTCTTAACTACTTCGAGCTTCACTCTATTTATACAATCCCATGGTCTGCAGACCATGGGTAGGTCTTCTACAACCGAAATTACATTATCAAAATAATGGTGGACAACCCTATGAATCTTTAATAACTACGTGCTTCGTGCCCACAAGATGTGGAGTCTTTACATTGGAATTACAAAACTGGGACCAAAATCTGGGCTCTAAGCCCCAAAATTACCCTTGGGGGATCCCACGCCCAACAGGCCCCCAACACAGAGATCGTGACTCGCCCTTGAGTCACTCTGTACATGTGATATCGTTGCATGAAGACCTCCCAACTCCAATTGGATCACTACAAGTTCAACAATGCACTAAGCGGTTGCTTGTTGAACTTCCCCTACATGTTGTTCGGTGACTGCTGTCATTGAACTGCTACCCTAAATCCTTTCCTGAGTTTCTTTCAGTTGCACGAGCTTTGTGTCAATGGATGTTGTAATGGCATAAGCCTCGTCGATCCATGGCTGTAGGCATGCTTTCAAAACTACCTCTTTATGTCGAGCGACATCTACCTGCTCCTTGAGCGCCTTTGCCTGCTGCATCCTTGTAAGCCTCCGTGTAAGAGAAAATTTCTCCGCAGTCCCTTTTACCTCATAGCATCTCTGCTACAGCTCACACGCCCCTGTCTCTAGGTGCTCTATGTTCAGGTCCTCCTACAGGGTGCTGAGGACCTCGAATGATTGCTCGAACAACTTTGTGTAGTATGTCATTGCACTGTCAATCGCCGCCATTACTGTTGTGACCGTGGTGGTACGCTGCTTTCTGAACTATGGTGGAGTTGAAGGTTGAGCCTTCAATTGTAATTCTGTTATCTGAAGGTTCAGCTCCAACTGAACCCTGGCCATTTCTGCTCTTACATCGCACACCCCTACTTCTAACTTACGTAAACGCGCCTTCGCTGGTTCCTCTTCTTGGATGGTCAACTCTGGGACCATCTGGTAGGCTTCCTCCACAACCTACACTATCTATCTATTCTTCTCCATGACCTCATTGTGCTGTAGGCTCAACTACTCAATGTTGATGCGTTGCTCACTCATTACTTGTATAGCGCGACTCTCCTTAGCCCAAAGTTCTGCAGTGACTCCATCCTGTAAAAGATAGATCATCTCCCGAGGGAGCACAACCATGTTTAACCTGACCCCTTTTAAGCTGCTGACCATAGGCTTGTTGGCCTCATTCTCTGTCATGAGTTCTCCATTTGGTAGAACTATTGTGTTGGTCACCTTGGCGTGCAACATTTCCTCGGCAGCTAAAGTGTTGACTGCGAGGTTGTTGGACATTGTGCCAACCTGTGGAATGTGCACCTGCAACTCTTGTATCTATGTCCGGAGAGCCCCCAATACCAACTGTTGTTGCTCCTCAAACTTCTGGAGGGCCTCTGTGGTGACATCCCTCACCATTTCACCAATGTAGTGCAAGTCTCCTTTAGTAAGGGTGATATGTTCGAAAGATTTTTTTGAGGCCTTTGTATTCTTTCACGGCCCTACCTACTCTCGTGGTCACGGACGTTTTAGCTAGTTGGATTTTGTCTGCGGGTCTACGCCACCTTGTTCTGTATCAATATTTGTTTCAGGCAAAGGTGACTTCTATCCTTCGTGCTCTTCTTCTACTATCGTCTGCTGTTCTTTGGCTAGCTTCATGGTGTCGCGCACTACTTGGGCCTTAACTGCTGCTTCTTCCTTCCTACACTTTTCTGCCAGCTGCACCATCTGTAGTTTCATCTCTTCCTTCTTCCGTTGCATGACGAACTTCTCTGATTCCACTGCGGAGCTAGATGGAGCACGCCACTCCGGCGACCAAGACTCAAGGACCAAAAATATTACATCGTTGGTTGCCAAATATGGCAACTCATGCCACGTCTTCGTAGGGTCCTTCCATGCCCTAATGAAGACATGGTGAAAGTTTGCTTTGAACTCCGCAAAGCTCTATAGACTGTTGTAGACAGTGAGTGATAACCGCGGCTTACGATTAATCCCCATCCTAATGTTCATCTCCATGAGCACCCAAAATATCTTTCTCTCCCTTATCCTCTGTGCGTCCCTGGTTGCCCACAGTGAAGCATACTTCGCTGTCTCTAGAAGGTCCTGCGCGATTGACGAGCACTGGCTATCCTCGGGCAACTATGATGCCACTAGTACTATTGGCAACAGGAGCCATGCATAATGAAATGTTTTGCCTTGCTACTGTGCCTCGCGGCATTTCTCAAGGAACTCACTGCATAGATAGTTTTCCTAGTTGAACTGGACCGCTTCTGCACATTGCGTTGCTAGTGCAACCACTAGCATGGGCACCTCATCCGCGCGGCACTTCCGCATCACTTGTCCTGCCAATATCTATGTCGTGACCTTGACTACAGGGTTATTGATGCTAGAGATGGCATACCCTCACTTCTTCTTCTCCAACTTAATTTTTTTTTCATGGCCTCCGCGATGGCCAAGTCATCACTTTTTTCCTCTGAAATGTTTGTTGGGTCCTCGCTTGTGTAAGGTAGCCATGTGATCCGATGAATCAGATGATCTGTGATGGGGATGGGCTCCTCCAGCCACTATCACCCATCATGTACCAAGAAGAGCAACTGCATAATGACGAAAATGGTCACTGGGGCATGGTTGTAATTCAACACCTAGAGCAGGTTTAGCAACCCTCCTTTCTCAACACCTCTGAGTCATTTCCATTGCTCCAACTCAGTCGGTGAGGTCCCAATCTTCAAATTTCAATATGGGAACCCGTCCAAAGTGCGTTCCCTCAAATGCAATATCATCTGGGAGGAGTGAGGTTTGTAGAGAGCTCTTGCCCTCATCTATATCCTTGGGCACCATGGCTTTACCCTTCCATGGAGGAACATATACAGGCAGCCTGGTGAGAGGGTCTGCACCGTCGGTTTCAACTTCCATCTCTACATCCTCTTCCTTCACCAGGATATCTTCAAACTCTTCCTCCTCATTGGCTTCCAAATTAATGGCCTTCCCATTTTCCTCCATTATGAGCTTGGTCCTCAATAGATTTATAGGCAATACATGCACCGATATCATGTCCTACTTGTCCTTCATAGGTCTCGGCGTGCATGGTGATTTATAGATCTCAACTATTATTCTGGCACTCTCTGGAGCTTCTATTTCCACAATTGCCACGCAGCTTCCTCAACTGTCATTGCTCCGATATCCATGAATTCTTTGGGTGCTGCCATAGTGCAATTCCACGGTTCTCTTAGTGTCTCTGGTAATTGCTCAAGCAATGAATTTTATTTCATAATATTAGTCTCGGTTCATGAATATATGACCATGTAACAACTTAGTTCTCAAATTGCCAAGTGTTGTTTGCTGGACAACCATTTGTAATTTATAGCACCTTTTGAATTTGAATTCGATCGCTTCCCCCACATTTAGTCCATTAATTCTAAATTGGTGGTAGATTTTCAAGAATCTAGCCCATAAATTTTGCCTTAAATGCCTGTCACTTGCTCCATTTGGCCTCAAACCAAGCATCACATCATGAATAGCGACTTTAACAGTCACTTTCCGGTCAACGCACACGACAACACATCTACCCTCATGCTGTCGCGGACCCTGTGACACTTCACTACTGCTCGCAGTCTTGACATCACGTAGTTCTCAAGCAGCGTAGTTTATAGTCCGCGCCTCCTTTCAACTTCTTGGAGCATTAAGACTATGCTTCTGTTAGCTAGTCAGATGGCGAGGCCAGCTGTGTATGCCTTCAAATAACTACCATTCACTTTTCCTGGGAAGGGTTCTCCATTTAACTTTACCAACTGCACCGCCCACCATCGGTAATCTCCTTAATAACATACAACCCCAGCCAATGCATTCTGAGTTTTCTAAGGAATTTATAAAAATTATTATCATACAACAACACCAAATCATTCACCTTAAAGGTGTGCATCTTAATATGTCGATCATGCCATGCATTTTTGCATTGCTTTTGGACGTGCTGGTGAAATCCAACCAAAAATCGTTCTTCTTCAAGCTCCTCCAGCTGCGCAAGCCTCTCCTCCAGGGCTCCGCGATCTGTCATGCCTATCAGCACTGCTATGCGCAGACTAGGCAAGATGTATTCCATAGGCATTACGGCTTCCACTCGATAGACAAGCCTAAAAGGTGTCTGTCCCATAAGCTTCTTACATGTCGGTCGATATGCCCATAATACTACAGGGATGCACAGGTCCCAGTCACTTCACTGTGCATTGCATACCTTGGTGAGCATGATTTCCAGTACTTTGTTGAAGGCTTATGCGTGTAGAATCTTCTGCACGATTTCTCTTCCTACATAATGTCTTCCCAACATTAGTAGCCATCTGCAAGGTCACCCCCCAACACATGCTTCTTGACCATGTATTTTAGCGTGAATTACAAGTGCATCTGTGTAGGTTGGGGTTCTTCTCCATAGGTCTATGTCCACTTGGCCAGATGCATGCGTGGATCATCCTACTCATCATACTTGTCTTCCAATCACATCATAGGCTTCCCAAAGTGCACTCTCATCTTTCTCCTACATTCGTGCCAACCATCAAAACTTCCCTTGTGCGTACCCCACCATCTTGCAGGCATAGCGCGTGTTAGTGTCAGTATCTTCACACTTCCATCAGTGATCAAATTATTGTTTTGCACGCATATTAGGTGTCTCATTCGATCAACTGCATTCCATTAGGTCATGGATCATCTGATGGTAGTGGTCTCATGTCAATTTCCTTCATGACATTCACCTGTTGACCTGTTCACACATTTTTTTTTAGTCATTTACTGTCATCCTGTTTCATTTCATTTATAAAAATCAGTTTTAGGGTTTAGTCTCACTAGGTCTTAGGGTTTGTCATCATGGTCATCAAATTTAAATAAAAAGGGAAGCAAAGGATGCATGAGGAGGGCCCTACTGAAGGGAAAGATAAGGATTTTATTTTGATTGAGGAGGATGTCACTGATTTGGGCTCTCAAAGCTCAAGACTCAAAGACATGATTATCAAAGAGAAGGAGGTTGAAATACAAGCCTTATCACTTGATCTTGAGAGGGCCAAATGGATCATCAACTTTCTTGAGTAGGAAAACAAGCAACTGACAGATAAACAAGCTATTATGGAGCTGCAAATGATTAGGGAAAATAGGCAAATGGCAAAGAAGAGAAAGATCAAGATGACCTCCCTTGAGCAAGAAATTGAGGATGACTGAGAATCATGGTTGGAGAGGGCGAACATTCACCTGGAGAAGATGCTTGAGAAAGCCAACAAAGAGAATAAAATGTTGCACCATATGGCCTATCACTACCGAACCCGGAACACAATTTGCAAAACAAGGGTGAAGAGGTTCAAGGCTAAGCTAAAAAGAGCTTTGAGGAGCAAAAAAGAGAACGATAAACTCAAGATCTTGGCTGAAGCATGATTGGCTCATAAAAGCACTTAACAAGGGTCAATCATGCCAAATTTCAAGAAATTTGGAGAAATTTTTGTCAATTTTGAATTTTTAATGTAAAAAACTGGTTTTTTCAGCGGCGGCGTTGCGCTTTTGTTGGGGGCATCCATTGGAATTTTTTTTTATATTTTTGGAATCAGCATAAAAAATATGGAAGATCAGAAATGGCTTAGAATTTTGGACAAGTTATAGGTCTCCAAAAGGGAAAAAAACACCCAAAAAGTGCCCTCTCTGCCACTTTTTTGTCACATAGGAAACAGTCTTGGGAGAATCAATTTTTGGAGGGAAAAATGGATTTAAAATTCCGAAATTAAAGTTGTTCCAAAACGTAGACTCATCAAGCTTTCCAACGAGCTATCTTGCACCTGATTTGGACTCCGGGAAGCCTTCCAAAATTGGCCTAGAAAAAGCACTATGCATAGGAGGAATTTTGCCAGTTTTGCTTGATTTTCCAGATTTCGCCTAGTTTTCTCTACAGTTGAATTTTTCTTCTTCTCTTGGTGAAATTAGTATGGTAAATGATGTAATTTGATGTAATTATGGATTTAAAACACTTAAAATGGTAGATACATCAAGTCAAATGTGGTTTTGAACTGAATGAATTGGTTTCCTTGGTTTTAGAGGCAAGCTGTTCCATTGCCTATATTCCTGTTCTTAGTTTAGATATGGTTGAAACCACCCATTTTCTCATGGATTCAACCCTAATATCTAGCTTGAGTAGTTTCCTTGCATATATCATGTACTTTTTGATTCATTTGTAATGGTTGGACTTTGGCAGAAGTGTTGGACTCACTGAACATTTTGTATCAGCAGTTGGCAAGGAATAAAATCATGTTTCACAGCTATTTTTGTGGGATTCTTGTGACAGTGAGTTTATGTATTGTTTCTTCTTTGTAATGATTTTTTCTAATGTTTTATATGTATCAACATCTCTCTCTTTCTTCTAAACTAAATGAATCACGGTGAATAGACAAAATGCACTAGATTTACAGTGCTTTGTCTTGGGATTGCATTTAGTTTTCAATGTTTTCACTGTTTGAAGAGGACTCATAGCTTCTTATGCCCTCCTCAACTCCTCAGCTGTCTTAGTCTACCATCTCAATCCTTTGCTAATACATAAGCTCTTGTCTACCCTTCCCCACAGGACATGACTGTATCCTTGAGTTGATTTCTCGGATCCAATCTGCCTTCTCCAATTGATCCAGCAACCAAAACTTAAAATCAAACCAAAAACCATAATCTCCTATACCTAGCCTAAAATCAACATTCATTTCAGTCACCTCAAGCCCTACTTGCCATATTTTAATTGAGATTGACAAGGAGAGAGCCCTCTCCCGACCTGGAGGGCTAGCTACCAGGTTAAGGGTGGTTTAATGTTACCCTAGACCTGCCTTCATTCAGCCTAAGGTAGATTTAAGCATCAACAACGCGCAGTACTTGGTCTAAGGCCTGGAAGCATTTTTTTCAGGCACCTCCCTTTCAAATGCATGAAAGAAGGTATCTACCTCATCTAGACCATCATAAATAGGCATATCTCTTACTTCTGTTGACACGCAATGCAGTGACCTGGTCATCATATTGCAATGTAGCGTAGTTACCTCATGGAACTGATTCTTCCATCGTTCTATCTCCCCATTAGAATTCAAAGTATAGGAGCTCTCGCGCTCCCACGTAATCCACCCATCCATAGTGGGATTCACCCAGTATTGGTCTCACGTTGTTATCTTATAGATGCAGTCCAGATCATCATCACTCTCATACTTGCGAACCGGTTCCATATAACGTGATCCTTCAGTAAGGTCTAGGGGTATTATTACCTGTAGTGACTTCTTCTCAAAAATAAATTTTTTCTTCTTCAGGTTAATTACCCCTTTCAAATTAGTGGCCCAATCAATTCCCTAGAGCATGGGGTAGGGATTGCTGTCATCAACAATCTCTATCATTTCAAAATCTGCCAGTGCGCTCGTTCCCTCAATATCCAGATTTATTTCCTACAATCGCCCCATGGGTATTATTTTCTGTTGTTTCACCATCCTTAGCTGAATTGGAGACCATTGCAACACAGGTCTTCACTCCCATGTATGTTTCGGTAGAACATTTGCATCCGATCCTAAATCCAGGATGAATTAATCCATTTCATATTCTATGATTTGTGCTGTTAGTCTAATTTCTCATCCCATTCGTGTCTTGTGTTTTCCAATCTTTCGAACTACGTGTGGTTCTCGTAGCGTGGTCCCAGCACAACTATTGATGAGTTCCTGTAACTCCTTTACATCGTTACTGTTGTGCACTAACTTCATACAGGTTTCTAGGAATGTTGTGAGCATAGATGGGTCCATTTCTGGCTTCGGTTTATCTTTGCTTCCTAAAGTGGAGGCATTAACAAAGCTCTTCTTAGCTTCCATGAAGGTTTAAAGTGCAGCTCAAACCTCATCATCTGCAAGTTCTCAGTTGGGGGAGGCAATAGCGCTCCTTTGTCACGTATCCTAGCTATCAACATAGGACAATATTATGTCTCATGATCAAACAATGTGTAATACTTGCACGATGGGCGCATTGGATTCATGCAATCATGGGTATAGTGTCCTCACCCTCTGCAATTGTAGAAAATCAACTGCCTGCGACCTCTGCCAGGTCCTCCTCCGCTTCAGCCTCATCCGCACCCCTGAAATCCTATTCGCGCCATTCCTACCTTCAGGTCAAGGGGCCATGTTTCAGCCGGAACCATGTAGGTGGGTGTTCTATGCATCAACAATTCATAACTCCTACACATACGCTCGTCATGTCCCACCGACCTACAAAAGTTGCTAAACAACTGTTGTGAATCTTGTGTATACTTCTATAATAGGTGACAATTTTCTATGGCATGTTTCCCAGCTATTTGATAGATAGCGCACCACAAAGCATGCATCGCGCTAGGTCCTGCTTGAGCTTCTGACCTTAAAGGAATCAGTACTCCTCCTGCGAGGTCATTCGTAAAGACTAGGTAGCGGTCTTTGTCATGACCTTGACCCTTGCATTTTACACACCATGCTTCTTCACCCACTTCTGGTCGAACTGTCCTATCTTGTTTCAGACTCTGCATCTCAAGGAATAGATTCTTCAGTTGTGCATGGATCTATTGAACTCCTAGGTTATGATCCTACATCGGGGTCTCATGTAGTCTCAGAGCAATCTCTAAGGCCTCTGTCTGAGTTGTTATCTTCTGATGCGTTAACGCACTCCTTAAATGTGGCAGTAGTAAAGCTACAAACCGCTCATGATGCTGTCCATCTGTCATATTCATATTGGCTTCATGAATCATACACTTCAGCCTATGATCCAACTCCCAAGGAGTCTCTCCTGGTAGCATCGTGATCTCTTTGAATCCAATGATCGACTGTGGTTTAGATTTCGAACTGCTAAATTCTCTATTTAGCACTATTTGGATATCCGCAACCCTTGCATTCAGGTTATTGTTGGAGTACTTAATATACCAGGACAATGCGATCTTGCAAGGCACTAACCAGTGTCGCTTTCTTTATATGGTCATTTGTAACAAATTGCACTTCCCATACAACCCTTACAATGAACCAGAATTGGTCTGGATCCTCATTTCCCAAACCTTCGAACATAGGCAACTTCACTGTGTTTGCCATACTGAATTGCGATGGTGGTAGAGTTGGTACGAGTGAAGATGGAGGTGATGGTAGTGAAACTAGTGGTGGTGTGGATGAAGGTGGTATTCGCGGAATTCTTTGCCTTCTCAAATGGATAGCACTTCGCGGTGAGACTTTCGTGAGCTTTTCCTTGTCCCCTCGCAGAGGTGAAATCAAGGGGTTATTCTCTGGACCCTTATTTCCTTCGTTCCTGTAAACTTTTCCGCTTCGTGTAGCCCATAACATCAAGGTAACTGTGTTAGTGTCAGTCTTTACAGCCTTCCTCCAGTGATCAAATGTGCTCTTACATAGTGATTTTGAAATGTCAAGGTCAAATTTTGTCATTTCATTGAGTCTTCAAGCAAAATTTGGTCACTAGGTATTAGGTCTAGGGTTTGCTTTCACTCTTTTCAAATTTTTCCCAAATGTCAGCCTATGTCATCATTCAGCTGAACCTATCATCATTCAGAGGGTTGTCATTATCATGTCAGTGTCTAATGGGTCATTTTACACCATGTTCATGCTTCAGTTGTGCCTAGGCAAGCTCATTTCCCTCTCCTAGGGTTTTGAAAGCTAATTTCTCTTGGATGGTCAAATTACCGGCAAAACTTGTTTCCTGATGTTCATACACCTTCCCCTATCCTTAACATACCTTATCAAACACTTCCCATCCCTTAGATCCGCCAAATTCCTCATTTTTGCGCAAACCCTAGTTTCTAGCTACAACCTGGCAATTTCCTAGGTTTGGCCTGTGTTTTGCCCTTTTCGACCCCTTCCCCTCACTCAATCTCTGATATTCCACTTTCCCCTACTTCCTAACATCCCTCCCCACTCCCAAAAATTTCCCCAAGAATTTAGAAGCCCTCTGTCCCCTTCATTCCGCTTCATTTCGACAAAATTCCTTGTTTCACACATCGGGACAAGTTTCACTCAAAAGATGTTTCTGAGCAATCAAAGATGAATTTTTCCAAACTGAGAGAGGTTTTTGTCCAAAACATGCCAAGGAAGAAAAACCTCCTTCACTTTTTACACATGTGTCATGGTTTGAGAAAAATGTCAAAAATACCGGCGAGAACGAAGGTGCTCCAAGGACGGTTGGCCAAAACACAAAAACGAAGGAAAACGCCCGATCCACTCCAAATTTTGGCCAAAGCCTCTTTGAATGAGCATGGTACTTGATTGGGGACTCCCAGCCCAAATTTCAAGAAATTTGGAGAAAATTTTGTATTTTGCAAATTTTTGGTAAAATTACAGGTTTTTGCCCGTGGAATGGTCTCACCCCGGGTGAGACCATTCTGGAGGATTGCTCGGAATTTTGAAAACTTGGCATTTTTGGAAAGGGCATGCAAAGATAAAAATTACCAATACTTGGGAGAAGCCTGATTTTGAGATTTGAGCCTCCAAAAGCTCAAAATACATCAAAAAAATGACTTTCTGCCCACTTTTTGAGTTGCAGAAAGTGACCTTGGGAGAAATGGTTTTTGAGGGGGAAAAACAACTCCAAATTCAGAAATTCCACTTGGGATGGAAAGTAGACAGACCAGGATTTCCAATGAGCCATCTTTCACCTGATTTGGATCAGTGGAACCCACTCAAAAGTAGCTGCAAAGGGGCGCGACCATTTGAACAGGGGGCGCGACCATTCGAGCCAGCTTTGCCAGAATTGACCTTTTTTGTCAAAAAACACTGTTTTGACTATGGTTGACCATTTTTACTTGTAGATGATGGATAAATGTAATATTTTCATGGCACTTTGATAGATTTTATCTCTCTTTACCCTTCTAGAAGCTTCCATGATGTAAAAAGTGAAAAATTAATGCATGGATGAGTTAGCTAAGTAATAGAGGCAAGTTGTTTGGCTGCCTATTTTCTAGTTCTTAGTTTAGAATTAGTTCAAACTGCTCCTAGGAAGCTGAGCTCGACCCCTAGAGGTGGGGAAAGGAGTTAGATGGTCTATATTATGCTCTCTCCTTCTCATTTTCATGGTTGGACTCTTGTGGAAGAAAGCTTTCATTGTATATTGTACATCTATCTCTGCAATTTAAGGAAAAGGAAGGCCAGGGTTTTGCAGACATCATTGTGGATTCTTGTGGATTGTTGTGTTGATGGTGTGTTCTCTACATGTTCTTGTAAGTTTTTGTTTATGTATTCCACGTCTCTCTTTTGCTTCTAATTGGACAGATGAAGTGGTAAAGTTTGAATTCATGCTTTGACATGCTCAGCTTTTTAGTTTGTTCAATATTTATGTTTTCTACTGTCTAGAGAGGATTCAAATTGGCTGTTTGCCCTCTTTAGCTCCTCCTCTATCATTCCTGATCATCCACCTCAGATTAAGGCATCAGCACTCACTCCTACCTTGCCCCTAAGATCACCCTGCAAAAACTGTGCTCATTCCCGCACCCTGAATTGCACTTCCACCAATTACCACCAAAAACCCCAAAAATCATTAAATCAACCCCCTTATCAATTTACTAGCCTAAAATCTTTATTATTAATTGGTCAGCCTAATCATATTGAAAGATCCATCGAATCTGACCCGAGAGAGCCTTCTCATACCTCGTAGGGCTAGCTACGAGGTGAAATGGTTTGATGTAGCCTTGAGAGTTTGTCTATCTCAGCCTAGGTGAATTCCAAGCGCTAACATATTGGCGACCATACTGGGGATCGAACCCAGAATGATAATTTTATGGATGTTGAGATCATGGAGGCTTTGTATGAGAAACCATTTCAGCAACATGAAGAGAACCTAGAGGATTCCCATAGAGACGATCATGAAAATTTGCAGCAGGACCAAGATCTTAGTATGGTGGAAAATGAAAAAATTTCGCCTCTTGACAATCAACAGAAATTGCATGAAATGGATCAGCAGTATGAGGAAAATCTGTATACTCCTTCACTTGAAATCAATGAAGACAATCACTGTTTGAGCAGAAGAAAACAAAAGGCATTATCTCCTTTGTCCGAAGAGGAGATAGATCAGCTCTTGAGAGGTCTTGCTCCAGCTCAAGTTAATGCAGATTTGCAGTGCACACATGGTCAAGAAGATGATGGTGGACATTCTTCCTCTTCTGAAAAGGATGACAGCCTTGTAAGCAGCTTTATAGATCAGCAGGTTGAAATTTGTTATATGGCCGAAGATGGTGAAAGAGAAGAGCTCATTTCAGATCTGCCCACAGAAGAAGACAGCATGCAAAGCCTGCATGAGGAGGTGATTCAGTCAGTTCATGAAAATCAAGATGAGATCTTCATTCAAGTAAGTGAAACAGTTCCTTTGGATGAATTTATGGTAGATGATAGAAATGTCATTTTTGCACCTCAAGAATCAGCTGAAGTTTCTTTCCTTATGATTGAAGAATGTAATGAGAATCCGGCTGTCATATCATATGAAGATCACCTGCCATATTGTCTGACCACCGAAGATTATAGCATACAGGATTACCTTTCAGATTCTTCACATGTTTTCATGTGCTGAAATGTTTTTCCAAAAAGAGATCTGCTCATCCATTTGTTCGAATTTTTTGAAGCCCATGAGCATACTTTTCACCGTAGCACATGAGGAAGGCAGATCAGAATTTGAAACAAAAGACACCTTTTTCTTTCAGCAGGAGGTGGCAGTGGCAAATCTTCATGTT